>LR990104.1:2689166-4007500 GCA_905147225.2 Euproctis similis | reverse complement strand
TTACATTGTGTAAACATGTCATTTTCTCAAGCAAATATTTTATGCCTGATCTATAGTGAATGTTAGAATGTACAAACTAAAATTATTATCAAACTTAGGGCCCTAATAACGACCGCCACTGCTATCATCTGCTATCGTCTGAACTCAAGAGAAAACGTGAAATTTCATTTATTTACAAATTCAAGTAATTACTTACAATATTATCTAACTTCTTCAACAGCACATTAGTGCTACATAAATAAGTTACAAATTACATTTAATCAATCCTTATCATTTATTAATATCATCGGTTTAAATTACACAAGCATTTTTTTTATTTACCTACTTATAATAATGTCATGATTATTCAATTGATTTATAAGCTATAGCGTTAATATTTTATATCTAGATTATAAATACTTAAAACCAACAACAACTAAATTTAAAAATTATAAAAGAGTTACATTACACAAAAGCAAATGCGATAGTTATATCATTAGAACGGGAAAATACGAACGCACTCGCAACAGATCAGCACATCTTTAAGAGCTATCAAGTTTTATAAGCAGTTTTCTATACAAATATTTTGATAATTTAAATACACTAAGCCATTAACCATTCCGTTGGGACCTATAGAAAAGTATTGAAGGTTTTTAACACCATGGAGGGCATTGCGTAAAGACATTATCAGGTCTATTATACTCATTTGAACGATGCTGATGTGTTTGTGCATGCATATGTCTGACATATCCAAATAAAGCGGCTGCATGAAATAAATGTTCCGGCCCTGGATATGGAAAGTGTCCAAAATAGTTGTGATTTCGCTGATCATAATTAATATGATTGTTGAAGTTGCATTGGTCCATGATGTTGGGTATGGGCAAACCCACTGGTGGTACCTGAAACAGATAGAACTTGGTTATTCAAAATGTATGAAGTATAACTACACTCGCATTTAAAACAAATCTAACGATATCTCTTAACATGAATTGTGAGTTTCATTTATAATACTACATTTTTATTAGTTCGCTTAAAAAATAATAATTAAAATACTACGAGATTGATGATATCAAAGAATACCTGTTCTTGAATTGGCCTCGAATGCTCACAATTGTTGTTTACAGTGTCTTCTTCTTGTTGCTCACTTTCTGAACCATCAGAATCATGCACAGACACTGGACTGGTATTGCGGGGTCTTTCTGGTCTTGTAGGTCTGTATTCAATCGCAGGAAGAGCGTTCTCTGATGAAAGTGCTAATTTTAATCGTCGCTCTAACTCATCAATGTAATCAAAAGTAATCATATCATTACGTTCCTGAAGAGCGTTGAATGGCATAAGTGCACCAGGATTGTCATTTGCCGGTTCCATGGCTTCCGCTGATACTCCACTCTGGCACCTATCTTCGAATGTCACTATATATTCTGATTTCTCTATGATAGTACAAACTTTGCGGGCATTGATTTTATCGTCTCGAAGCTTTTTTAAAAATTTTAACTCCTTCTCATTTATTTCTATGTCGGTTTGAGTACCGTCATCACGAAATTTCATGGGTGGTGTAGGTTCAGTTCTTGTCTCCGTGATAGCCGATAAAGCGGACGATCTGTAAAGTAGAACAATGTAATAACAAGAAAAGAAATAACAATGGAAAACATTTGGTTTTATTTATATATTTTTTACAGTCATCTGCAGAGATTGGTATGTAAGATATGTATTACAATTCCTACTTGATGCTTCACTTCAGTGCCAAGGTCAGAAAATAAAGCTTTCTGTCAAGAATAGCTATCAAGCCTGTCAAGATATAAAAATGACTTACTCTGGCATAGTACAGGGTACATATTCCGGTATTCCCGCCGCAGTATACACGGTGTTTTGCTGTTGCAGCACTTCCTGACTGCCAGCACGAGTACTCCTGGTTTGTCTAAGGCTAAAATTAACATAATACGTATTACAAAATATATTTATTGTAACAGTATGAAAACTTATAAAACGCTATTAAGATTAAGCGGCTTTCGAATAAATCCTGAATTCCTTATATCAAAAACTTAGGTCTGGTAAAAAAAAAACAGAGTGAAGCACAGCTTTATAAAAATATCAAGCAGATAATGCTTGAAAAAATAACGCGAATAGATATATTTTTGTCCTATGTAAACATAGCGTTAGTAATTGGTTCATAATATAAAAAATAAACTAGTAATTTATGATATGACGAACTAACGATAATAATATTCTAAATTCTTCTAGAATTAAAATTAAACGCTCGAGTATACTTTGGAATAAAACTAGGTTAGTGAAAAATAATCAGTGGCCTTATAATAAGCGCGTTTTGACCGCTTGACAATCCATTGACAGAAGAAATATTTTGAGAAGAAATATGAGTTTCAGTGATTTCAAGATGTTCGTAGACACTTAGATATTTAGTACGAAAAACACGAACGAAAAATTTAACTTTCAAAAAATAAAGCTCTTTCTTCATAGTTTTCCGAAATGATTTCGTCTACAGTTCTTTCTTGGACACGAGTCTTGTCTAAAAGTACTGATAGAATCGAATAAATCGATAGTCCGACGGGATCGTGTTTTATATTAAATCATCCTCTTTTATTCTGCTAATTGTTTTAGTGACATCCCAGATTGCCTCCAATAAATAACGCAATACAATTTAAATTTCATAATAAGTAATAAGACGAACAAAGACAATACAAAGAAATAAAAGAATTAACACTCAGGCACACAGACCACAAATAGCAGAGGCAACAAGCATATAGCAGACGAAACATTACACAAGTACAAAAGCTCAAGGAAAATTTCGCACAGTGATCGCAGAAAGCTTTCTTCAATATTGTATCCGATACTCAGGTCTAAAGTCAACATTTATAAAGTACGTAATTCATCATCATGAATTACGTAATTTTTAAAAGAAATAAAAAAGAAATAAGACAAACAAACCCAATATAAATATCAAGAAATAAAAGAAATAACACTCAGGCACACAGAACACAAATAGCAGAGGATACAAGCAAATGGAATATTTAAAGCAGACGAAATATTACACAAGTACAAAAGCTCTCGGAAAATTTCGCACAATGATCGCATAAAGCTTTCTATCACATCTAAAGTTAACATGATTATTTAAAAAATAGGTAATCATCTTTTTTAAAAGATTGGATCAAGTGTTAGAGTCTCGTTGGTCCAGTGGTCGAGCACCCCGCTTCTGAATCTGGAGGTCGCGGGTTCGAATCCTGACACTGACTTTTCGAAATTGTTTTCGGAAGTTATGTGTGATAAATACCGGGCACAAAGTTCAATTTGGGACGTTAACATAACAGCGAGACTTAACAGCCACTGTCTACACCTTCAGGTAACAAAGGCGTGAAGTTATGTTAAATCAAGTTTTCCTATAACTAGGCAGTCCGAGATAATATTAAATTTAAGATTAGTTACCTCTGCTGCGGGGGGTAGTATGGACTGGTTCTTTTGCAAGCTCGAGGCATCCTCACTCCATTTCTTGCCATTGCATTGCTTTGATGGGGCTGCATTATACTGTTTCAGATATTCGTCTTTATTTCAATTGAATTTTAAATTATATACCTGAGTCTAAACTCTCACATGTCTTTTTATTGAAAAAAAAATATAGATAGATAACTAGAGAAACTAGTCCACTTTCAGAATAACGGATAAAAAAAATAATAAGATATAAGTTATTATGGCTTCAGTTTGAAGCATACTACATCTTTTACTACACTTTACTAAGTAGTGTTTGAATAGAATTAATGAAAAATAAGAACGTAATTTTTAATTAGAATCAATAAAATTAAAGAAACTTCTCGCGCACAATATTAGCTGACTATTTTGACGTCCTTACAGAGCTAACGTTAGACGTGGACTGCGGTCTTCGGTCGGCATGTTGACGTGACGTGGCGTGGCGCTACAGGGGGGCTGCAGAAATGTTCCAGCCCCTCTGTCTGCAACCTACCAATAGGCCAAAGGTGCGCACGCAAAACATCCTGAAAGCGGGCACTGAAAGCCGTGATTCCATAAAATGAGCATTTTTTGCCTGCTAATTGTCATCGATTGCACTGGGAAAAGTTCTTGAGTTTACTTGTCGCATTTTAATCATTATTCTGATCACTTTTTCTGCCATTTCTCCAATTCTGCCATTCAACATTAATTTGACAATCATTATAGTTAAGGTTTTTGTAATGACAGATGTTACTCTGGTCAGAGGAAATCTATTCCTATATCACATATCTCAAATTTAAACTGTACGTCCTCTTTAGCTGAATAAGTTGACTCTACATCTTCAACGCTCTCTTCCTAATATAAACCAAGTTGATAGCCAAGAAAGTTTTTATCTGTGATAGATAATGTAGAATTTATTTAACATAATTACTTAGTTTAATACAAAGTCGCTTTTCATTGTCTGTCCCCTTAAATCTTTGAAACTACGCAACGGATTTTGATGTTTTTTAGAGCTTTATAGAGCGTGTCAACGGGGTGGTTTGAATGTTTAAGTTAATGTTTATGTTTAATTCATGTACATTGTATTAAAAAAACTGATCATTTTCGAGATTTATCATTTAAATTGAAAACGTCGGCTGAACCCTAAGTGATAAATCAAAACAATGATTACATGTATCTATTATAAACCTTCAGAAGGACTACGAAAAAGTCCGCGATGGTGTATGTCTATCTCTTAGGGATAACCCACGATGACCATTTTTATTTCTTCTTATTGCTTTTACGGCAAAACAAAGTGCGCTGGGTCAACCGTTACGGATTATTCATTTTGGAAGATAAGTGTGATAGATATCGATGACTGGCAACTTTGTGCCCGGTGTAATGGCAATATATTCGCCATTTGATGATGTAATGTAATGATTCTATTAAGTGTTTTACATTTTACATTTTAGCATGTTCACGGATCCTTTAAATTAAAATAGTTTAGCGGAGTTATTTTGACGTATTATTAGTCCTTTTATTATCTTGAGAGCCTTACTTATATGATGTAAAGGGTCCTGGACAAAAATTTGTGCTTATTTTTCATTATTTTTTTGTTCTGGATCTCTTAAATCGCTATACTACCTAATATTACAAAGCTAGAGAATTTGTTAGTTTGAAAGTGATCATTTCGGGAACAATTGGTTTATCTTTGCGTTGCGTTGATTTATCTTTTGATCCTGGAACACTAGGATATAATAATTTTAATGAGTGAAGTATACATTAAGAATTAGCACGATCAGCTGTAAAACAGGCAAATTAAAATTGTGGTAATACTTTATTAGTGTGATATTTGGATTTCATGCTATCTGTTCCCTTATATGTTTAGATCTTTAAGAGCACACGCTCGCGCTGACTGAACTCTACGGAATTGATCAAAATAATGTACTGTTAGTAACATCAGACGTCTCGGAGGCAGAGTAAAGCGTCGCCAGATGTGCGGACTCCAGCGCAGAGGGGATAACGATTACAACGGACAATTGAGGCGCAACCGGGATAGCTCGGTCTCTCTGTTCGTGACTCTCGGCTGGGCAAGACGTGTTAGGGAATAGCGATAGATTGTATTTAACTTTTGTGAATCATTCATTTAGATTCTACATTTTTAGAAATTATAGTGGTTCTAGATTTGAATTTCATTTTTGATTAAAAAACTAATTTCACACTCGGTTCATAAAATCAGAAGTGGGATTCGAATAAAGCTCACACGCTCACGTGGTCGGTTATTATCGTAGTGCCGTTTAAATAGCCGTTTTTCTAATACTTTAACGCTTGTTATTTCAAATAATCGTTACGCTATCGTATTTTTATTTGTTGTAAATATTTAATAACAACAGTGTACTACGTATTTACTTTCTTGAATAACAGCTCGGTGTGTTTTTGTGTATACTCAGGTTTGTTTTTACAATGTCGAAACGCATCTCTCGGTCTATAGACCGCAGTGATAGTATTAAGACATCACGTAGAAGTCGAAATCATTCGTAAAACTCAAACTTGACATTAAAAAAGTAGTTCATTACGTCGACGCTCTCGATACTATCATGACTAGGTTAGATGCTATAGAGAATAGATTTACAGTTCCAGCTTCAACTCCCAATGCACACACGACACCGGAACACCACATGTCCAGGCTGGTAGTCACAGATGGCAAAGGCGGCGAGTCTGGTGAGTCTGTTCCAATTTATGCTAATAATAGTGCGGATAAGATTGTAAATGCTTTGTCTTCTTGGCTGCAAGTGAGACCTAGTAATTATTACATGTTCAAGTTTGGTCCGAACATTCATGACTTTGACGCTTGGTGCACGGAGGTTGAAAACGGGTTAGAAATTAATCGTTGGAATGACTACGAGAGTCTACACGAATTGGAAAGTATCTTATAGGAGACGCACGCACGTGGTTAAACGATTAGGTTTCTGAAGATCGCACGTGGTCTAATTTTAAGACGGAGTTACGTTCCCTTTGTCCACGGAGCGTCAATGTTGTTGATATTCTATTTGAAGTAATGACTACTGACTCATCAGGCTCCGCAACCTATGCCGAATACGCGTGAAAATCGTTGCTATCGTACATAGTAAAGGGTCTACCGGATGACCTTAAGACCTCTATCGTTATTAGAGGTATTACCGAGCCACAAATTCAAGCCGCCACTTTTAACGCGAAACTTCAACCTAACGCTTTGGTTGAGTTTCTTTCAGTTTATTCTGAGCGTAAGATCAATTCAAGGATTAGTTTTAAACCTACAGTAACACTAACACTGCTCAATCTTCACTAAAGTGTTACAAGCGCGTGTGGCGCCTTAGGTCATATACAGTCCCGCTGTCCTAAAAGACAAAAGGCTGATTTTATTGACTCAAGGACCAATGGCGGTACGTTAGCGAATGTTTAAACTATAATGTGTACCCTTTGTAACAAGACCGGCCACACAATTGACAGATGTTATAGCAAACAACGTATCAACCCAAATAAATTTAACAAAGTAAATTTTCGTCGAGAATCATCTCACACGGTAATACCATGACTGCGTACATAGATAACACCCTGGCAGATATTTTAATAGACAGCGGCTCCGATATTTCTTTAATCTCGAAGTCTGCATTACTACGCCTTAAATGTAAAGAAAATCCGTCGTACCATTTGATGCGCGGTATTGGTAACCAGCTATTAGAATCCAGCTCATACGTCACGACAGTCATCACGTTTCCTGATATTTCTTTAGAAGTAGGTCTTTTTGTAACTCCTTCGGAAACTATTAGCGCGTCGATATTAATACGAACGAGAATCAAAAGAGTGTAGCTTATGTACGTACTGGCGACACTCAAAAATTGACTAAGGTGGTAGTGAACCCCGAGCATATTACTTGGTTGATAAAGAACAGATTAAAATGTCTTTACATTATGAAGAACGACATCGATTAATTCTCTGTTAAACCGATTTGCTGATTACTTTGTTAGTGGTACCGCGACATCCACTGTCACCACTGGCAGTATGGAAATTAAATTAAAAAGCAATGTTCCGATGTGCCTTATAAGCTTTCAGTTGAGGAGAAATCGCGATTCCGTGATATTATCCAACACCTATTGAGCACTTTATTGAGCTATTGACACTGGTAAAGTCCTCAGCTACATTGATGACGTACTAATCCTATCTGATTCCATCGATGAAGGTTACCTGTTACTGCAAGTACCTGTAACCTTGACTAACGTAGGGTTTTCGATGAACTTAAAGAAATACAGCTTTCTAAAAAAGAAGTAGAATATTTGGGCAGGCTTATAAGTCAAGGCCAGGTTAGGCCGAGTCCATCAAAAGTAGACGCTGTAGTAAAATCTCCAGAACCCACGAATGTAAAGCAAATACTGCAGTTTTTAGGTTTAGCAGGGTATTTCAGGCGACATATTACAGATTACGCGGTTAAGACTGCTTGCATTGCAAAGCTCACAAAGAAGGGAGAACCATTTTTTTGTGTGATGAACAAAATACGGCATGAAGTCATATTATTGCGTGTTTAACTGAGGAGCCCGTGCCTGCGATATTTGATCCTAAGTTACCTACGGAACTTCATTACTGACGCGAGAACTATTGGTTATGGTGCGATTTTGTTACAAGAACACGATGGTAGGCGGAAGCGAGTAGTTAGTTATTTTAGCAGGGCAACTCACGGTGCGGAATTTCGATATCAAAGTTATGAATTAGAAACTCTCGCCGTTGTAAAAGCAATTTTGTTACTATCTGATTGGAATAAATTTTAAATTAGTAACAGATTACAATTCATTAAAATCAACTGAACCTGAAAAGGATCTTGTCCCAAGAGTAGCTAGATGGTGGGTGTATTTACAGGACTCTCAGTTTACCATTGAATACAGGATGGGTACATTGATGCAGAACGCAGATTTTTTTAGTCGCAATCCATTCAATGTGTTACACATTCGTCGACCAACTAATGGGACACATGTCGCTTAAAATGCAGACTCCGAGATGCACAAATTAATGGAGAAATTAAGAGACGGTCAGTTAGATTCATCTCGATATGTTGTCAAAAATGATCTATTGTATTACAAGTATAGTTAAACTGGAAGGGATTCACAGCTCAGTTCTGAATATGCTGCGTGTTGAGGTAAACAACAAGGGCAGTAGTTGGTACGTTGGTCCGAGACGTTATGGAAAGTCCAGCTAACTCTTAGTATAACCAAAGAAGCCACCATTCAATTCTAATTGGAATAGATGGTACCAGTCCTGTGTTAAGAACACTTGTTAGGGATTTGGCGTTGAAAAACTCTTATCCGAATCGAGGAGCGTTGACTACTCTTAGACGACAGCGCTCCAATGAACTGCTGGAAGCTAACCAGCAGAGGCAAGATTAGCAAATAAACGAGAGTAGGAGATACCCACGGATTTACGTATTGGGTGACTTTGTGTTTGTTAGCAAAATATCACAGAATTCCGGATAGATGGATTCCGGCATGAGAGAGCCTTACAAGGTTGTTCCGATCTAGCCTCATCACCGCTATGAACTGGAACTATTGGCAGGATTTTATGGCAAACGTACTCAAGCAGCTGCAGAGCACCTTGTTTCGTGTTAAGGTGAATGGACGCCGGAGAGCTGCGCAGCATTCGTTGAAGTGAGTTTAAGTCCACGCGCGCTTGCATGACGCAGCTACCTATGGCGTTGAAGGTATGTTTTAGCCGTGCGCGCTTGCCTTTCAGGCAGCAACCTAATGGCACGAGCTGGCCACATGCGCGCTTGCCCTTCGGGCAGCTACCTATATGGCATGTGTTGGTTCACACGCGCTTGCACGACGCAGCAACCTATGGTGTGAGAGGTTTGTTATAGCCGTGCGCGCTTGCATTTCAGGCAGCAACCTAATGGCACGAGCTGGCCACATGCGCGCTTGCCCTTCGGGCAGCTACCTATATGGCATGTGTTGGTACACACGCGCTTGCACGATGCAGCAACCTATGGTGTGAGAGGTATGTTAAAGCCGTGTGCGCTTGCCTTTCAGGCAGCAACCTAATGGCACGAGCTGGCCACATGCGCGCTTGCCCTTCGGGCAGCTACCTATGGCATGTGTTGGTTCACACGCGCTTGCACGGCGCAGCAACCTATGGTGTGAGAGGTATGTTATAGCCGTGTGCGCTTGCCTTTCAGGCAGCAAACTAATGGCACGAGCTGGCCACATGCGCGCTTGCCTTCGGGCAGCTACCTATGGCATGTGTTGGTTCACACGCGCTTGCACGACGCAGCAACCTATGGTGTGAGATTATTTATTTATGTACCCATTTATGTATTCACGTATAAAATTATTTATTTATTTATTCACATATTTATTATTCCCTTTATTTCAAGATATTAGAACCGCACTTATCACGTATGTTTGATTGATCACCCTAATAATAATTTCCATCCTAAAATCGTTCAATTCTGCTAGTAATCATAATATTAATATTCTGAAATCATCGACTGCACACATAGATGGAGATAATAATTGATGATTTCTAAAAGTGTAAGGTGTTTTTTTTTCCTTGTAATTTAAAACATAACTCGATGTTGTATTATAGATGATGAGGGATCAGTGGCAGGACCATCCAGTGAAGATCAGACGCTCGAGGACGACGCTGCATCAGGAGAGGCCGTGTTAGGAACATCAGACGTCTCGGGGGCAGAGTAAAGTGTCGCCAGATGTGCGGACTCCAGCGCAGAGGGGATAACGATTACAACGGACAATTGAGGCGCAACCGGGATAGCTCGGTCTCTCTGTTCTTGACTCTCGGCTGGGCAAGACGTGTTAGGGAATAGCGATAGATTGTATTTAACTTTTGTAAATCATTCATTTAGATTCTACATTTTTAGAAATTATAGTGGTTATAGATTTGTATTTCATGTGAATTTCATTTTTGATTAAAAAACTAATTTCACACTCGGTTCATAAAAGTACTATATTATTTTAACAATGTACCACATTATTCTACACCTTAAAAGAGTCGACAAAAAAGTGTATGTCTATCTCTTAGGAATATTAATTAATTACCCGGCCGACGTTTGTCGATAAATGGCGCCAATCGAACTTAAATAGATCCAAAATTTACTCTTTTACTGCTTCTGAGACGAAATAAGGTACGACAGGTCATCTAATTACCTAATCTCTAATAAATCTCTCCTTTACTGTTCTCAATTTTTATCAACTTCCTAACCTCACAACCTCAGTGTTCGTATCATCTCTACGCTGATGACTTGCAGATATACGCCGAAGCTAGGGTAGATGACCTGTGCACTGCAGTAGATTACATCAATAAGGACCTAGAGGCCATCAAACTTTGGTCACACAGATTCGGTGTACAGGTGAACCCTCATAAGTGTCAGGCTACTATCATTGGTAGCCACCACAACATTACTAAAATTGATTGCAACATTCTCCCTTCGCTCATTTTTAACGGTAACGTAATTCCATACAGCGGTACAGTAAAAAACCTCCGTATCTATCTAGACAATAAACTAGACTGGCATGTTCAAGTGAAGGAGGTAAGTAACCGAATAACGTGAACACTGCGGACATTTACCGTCTCAGAAAATTCTAGCCAACCAAAAAAAAGACGATGCTTGTGCAGACTTTGTTTTTTCCTATAGCCGACTATGGTGTTATTTGGACCTGAATGCAGTTCTCCTTGATAAATACGACCGACTTCTAAATAACTGCATTCGGTACACATTTAATCTTCGAAAGTATGATCACGTCTCTACTTATCGTTCCCAACTCAAATGGTTAACTATTCGTCATCACCCTAGTATGCGTACTCTCACCGCACTCTATTCTATCCTTCATCTATCGTCAGCACCAATATACTTGTCTTCGGGCTTCAAGTTTTTATATATGAACCACTCTCGAAGTCTTCGTTCTGTTGATAACCCGATCGTCCTTTGCCCCTCTCATACATCTAATTGTGTAACATCTTCCTTCCCGGTACGCTATGTTCAACTTTGGAACGCACTGCCCAGGGAAATCAGGATGGCGAAAAGTCAGTTTACTTTTAAACGTAAGGTCCGCAAGCAGAAAATTGCAGAGCTAAACCGACTTTGAAATTCGTCAACATATAGCTACCATCGCCTGTGTGTATATATATTTGTATAATTGTATAATATATACATACTATATATTATTATGTAGTATGGTGTGTATATGTATATCTAGGTATGTGTGTATGTCTATATTATTATGCAGCATGGTGTGTATATGTGTATGTTCATGTATGATATGTATAGTGTGTTTCTTCTCTCGTTATATATTTCTCCTGTTATATTTTTTTTTCGCCATATGCCTACCACTTATGTGTACAGTACCCATGGTTGACTGGTAGAGAATGCTTTTAGCATTAAGTCCGCCTGTATACATAAATTGTGTATGAAGTTTTAAATAAATAAATAATGTAAAAAAAATACATGTTATTATATAATTACGCTTTTTGCTTGTAAATCTGCAAAATAAACTTAAAATATTAGAAACATAAAAGTATAAAATATTACATGAATATTAACCTTCATCGATCACCAATCACAAAAGTATCAGTATCATCATCTAAAGGGGCAGCGGGTCGACTGAGATTACATGGGGACTGAAATTGGCTCAAACGCACAATCAAAATTATAGTTATCTACTTTTTTAATTGGTGTCGTCGACTCGACGAAGCTTAGTGATCTAGTATTAATTACGAGTATTATCCCTGCGTGAAGTGCATGTAATCGAGTAATTCATCTTTGCTTTTTTTAAGACAACTAAGTATCATTCAATTTATTTTAGGTAAGGGAGGCAAACGAGCAGGCGCATCACCTGATAGTGTTTCTGTTGCGCTACCAGCCTTTTAAAATGGGCCTATCCCACTTTTTAGCCAAAGGGTCGGAAGGGGTCTCCGTATACCTCTCTCACCAAGCGATGCGGCATGAGCCACTTTACGTTGATATTCTGAGATCTCGTGGTATTTTACTGGTCGAGCCAGCCCAGTCATGCAGAGAATGCGTGGCTCTACCATTGTTAAAGATCCGCATCGAAATCGGTCTATCCGCCAAAGAGCACAACACCACAGAGACCCGTAGTCATAGGTATAAAACTTATAATAGGCCTCTCTTTGTGACGGGGGTTAATCTATTGCTGTCCAAAAACAATACTATACCATTCAAACACTATTTAAAACAGTAGCTGATTACACTAATACCAATAAAAAATAGTATATGGAGCTGCTTGGAAACTGAATTTTTTAAAACCTTTATAAGGCTTAGTATTTGGTCTTTACGCTCAATAGGGATATGTCCATAAGATGGGCTGTATTATGTATCAAGGTCTTCACTGGCGGAATCGTATCGAGCACTTGTGTGTACTATCCAGCAAAAGAAAAATACAAATGACATATCTCGTGACAGTCTTGACACTGACACTTTACGTCAGTCAATCAGCATGTGTTTATTTTCATTTGTTGGTACTTTGGTAGAGTGAGATTGTTTATAAAATCATAAAACATTCTTCAACAATTAGCTAATTATTGAAGAATGACTGAATCACGAGTAGCTTTTCTTTATAAGGCTGCGGCGGCCTTAAATGAATCCAAAAATGAAAAAATTAACATACTCAAAAGTTATTATTTGTAAGTAACTATTACTTACTTTATTTTGATATTTTACCCAAGTTCTCAGAAAAATAGTTTTATGGTGGTGTAATAAATGGGCCAGTGTTCTTACAAATGTGATCACAAGATTTTAAGTAATTATATTAATTTATATAAACATGTAACATTAACATTAGGAGCCTCAAAAACCGACGCGCATGCATGAAAAGAGTTATGAATGTATGTATGATTTGGCGTGAAGTTATGTATGTATGTATAAACATGTAAAGTTACTAATTTTAACACAAATGTTCATTTATATTCTTTTACAGAATGCGTTGTAAAGAAATAACAAAAGGATATGGACTTCCTAATAGGCACTTTAGTCCTCAAGTGAGATGTCCAAGTTGTTGCTTAGAATGGAAAAGCAATTCTCATGTCAAAGTAAGCCAGTTAACAGTAGTAACAGTTAACATAACAACTTCACGCCTTTTCTACCCGAAGGTGTAGGCAGCGGCTGTCAAGCTTTGTCTTGCCGTTCTGTTTACGTCCCAAATAGAAGAGGTGGCAAACATATTGCCATAACGGGCACAAGGTTTTCAATCCTCAATATTTTATAAGCTTTTATTTAACTTGCACTGTATGTATGTATGTATGTATGTATGTATGTATGTAAGTATGTATGTTCGGTGGAATCTTGTAACTCAATTTTGAAGTAGATACCTTCAACCGATTGAGCTGAAATTTTGTATACATGTTTACTTTGGATGACAATGCATGATATAATGTATGACATCATTCTATATCCAAGATGGCGGAATGGATATTTTTAATGCATTTCTGCAATATGGGTATCAAATGAAAGGGTTTATTAAGTGTAACTCAAAATATAATATGACGTCATTCTAAATCCAATATGGTGGAATATCCAAGATGAAGGAATATATATTTTAAGCTTTCGTACAATATGGGTATCAAATGAAAGGGCTCATTGGGAGCAACTAGAAAAATAATGTGACGTCATTCTAAATCCAATATGGCGGATCATCCAAGATAGAGGAACAGTTTTTTTTAATGCATTTCTACAATATGGGTATCGAATGAAAGGGCTTGTTAATAGTAGCTCGAAAAATAATGTGACGTCATTCTAAATCCAATATGGTGGAATAAATATTTGCGTTTCTACTATATGGGTATCAAATGGCCCTTTCATTAAAGAGTTATATGAGAATTTCAAAAACTATGTCTCGGTGGTTCAGTAAACTAGCCCGCTTCTGAATCAGGAAGTCTTGGGTTCGAATTTGGCCTCACACCAATGTCTTTCGAAATTCCTCTCGAAAGTCATGTGTGATAAATATTTTTGACTGACCACTTTGTGCTCGCTGTATGGCAACAGTGGTAGAGCCCAGCAATTCACTGTATGAATGGGTTGGCTCGACCGGTGAAATACCACAACCAGCTCACGCCGTGTTTCTTTGGGTGAGAGAGGTACCCGGAGGCCCACTCCCCTTCCCCAACCCTTCCTACTCCCATATCCTATATCCTACTCCCTTAAAGATCGTTGAGACGTAAACATAGCGGCGAGTCGAGGCTTAACAGATGCTGCCTACACCTTCGGGTAGAAAAAGGAGTCGAGCTATGTTATTTTATTAATTAATGTTATAAACAAATTAGAATGTGTATTAATATTATATATATCATAGGGTTTTCAATATAAGCGGCTAGATGTTAGCGGCCTGCTTGTTTGGGCGGTGTCAGTCAATCTGTTGTTTACTATTCAGTCACTGATGCCAAATCACCATGTCAAGATACAAGGTTAAGCGGCGCGTCCAAATTTATAATCAAAATGAGTTAGTGCTAACATTTAGAACCTTACAACCACTTTACGGCTGAGGCGGTAGTCCATCACAGTCGACGGCTTTCCGTTGCCCTATGTTTTAATAGTTAACAGTGTTTTAATTGTGGTCAGCCACGCAATCTGCTGCTTGAATGGGCCGGTTCGACCGGTGCAATGCCATGCCCTTTCAGGATACCGACGTAAATTGGACAGGATTTAATAACTTTAACATGATTGCTACACTAACGGATTTTAATGGTGTTATACGTATTATTAGAATTAAACACAGTGGATGATGGGAACGAACTATAACTTTTATTACAACTCACTCCTATGTTACACTCAGGTCGGCAAGTATAGAGTACTGATTAAAACAACAGATGGCGTTACACATCACAAGTAGTTAAACATATTTTGTTATTAAACAACAGTCCCACATAACAAAATTAAGTTGCAAAATCAACAAATTTGAAAACAAAAAAAATTGGTTACTTAGGCTCGAAAATCTTTGCTGCTGGTCAAGCATACGTGGCCTTAAGTAGGAAAAAGACTTTAGGAGGTCTCCTCATTGAAGAGTTGGACTTTTCGAAATTAACTGGCAAACGACCTTGTAACAATGATGCTTTGAATGAGATGACTTACCCATCGATAACTAAAAACTTGAAAATAATTTAAAGAAAAAAACTTTTTTAAAGAAACTTTTATTTAAACGCTCTAAAAAGAATAAAATAATTTTCACCTTATACAATTTAACTATCAACTTATAACCTTATTATATACAATTTATGTGATAATAAAAGCTTGTCGCTATGTTTAACCCAACCTTTCCCCCCTCCTCTTCCCATCCCAATTCCGACCCCTTCCATTTCCCATGGAAAGGGCCGGCAACGCAACTGTAACACTATATGTGTTCGGGTGTCCATATATATGTTATAAACCAAAAAAATATATTTGGATAATGCGATCCCTCACAGTAATCATTAAATCTAAAAAAATATTTCTAGATGGTTATGGATAGCCACTGATAGGTAATTAAACATAGCGACAAGCTTTTATTATCACATAAATTGTATATAATAAGGTTATAAGTTGATAGTTAAATTGTTTAAGGTGAAAATTATTTTATTCTTTTTAGAGCGTTTAAATAAAAGCTTCTTTAAAAAAGTTTTTTTCTTTAAATTATTTCACACAACTTTCGAAAAGTCATTGGTGTGAGCCAGGATTCAAACCTGCAACCCCTGCAACCTCTAGATTCAGAAGCAGGGTGCTCAACCACGGACCACAGATACCTTAATTTTCATATTAAAATATCATTTAATTATTAACACAGGTCCCCAATTCCAGGCATACCACAATCCTCACAGATTTCTGAAGCAGGACTGGTATGTAGTTACACCACCCACGAGAAAGTTGTGTTATTTGACTGTGTTTATCTGTTATGTTTTTCTTTTTCTTTAAAAATTTGATATTATTTTATCTTAGTAGATAGTTATTTTAGGTCATTATTGGATCTTTTTACTTGTAAAATTGGAATTATATAGATGTTGAATATAATTTGTAATATGTTTTAATTGATGAAAGAAATATTGCAACTAATATGTTTTATATTTTGCAGGTAAAATCTATCAAACTCAGTTCGAGACAAAGAAAACGATTGAAGTCTAAAAAGAATAATGCCAGTAGGAAACAGAATGTGAAATGCGCTAGCAACTTAATTAATTGCAATGAATTAGTAAGGTTTTTTAATTATCAATAATATCTATTTCTATGTACATATCAACAAGCAGCTAGCTAAGCTCTACAAAATCTGTAGTTTTCAATATCTTTATTTTTTCAGGAACAAGTTTGCAGTTTTTGTTCTAAAAAGATGAGTTCTTTTATTTCAAAACCAATAAAAGAATTGCCAAATACTACTGGCACTTTATGTGAAATGATATCCAAAGAAAATCCCATACAAGTTAATCACAAAAGTGATGACAGTAAAACAAGTCATGTTTTATATAAACAATCAAAAAATTCAAATTTAAGTAAACAATCAAAATCTGTTAGTACTTTACATAATATTAATTCAAAAGAAAAAAATAATCAAAACAAAAAGATGAAAAGAGTTAATGATGCAAAGAAAAAATCAGCTAATGTGTATGCCAATGCATTGGATGTATTTTCAATGAAAAACAAAAATAATATTCTGCAGTGTGCGATAAAAGAAAAACCAAAAGTTATAAAAAATAACAAGAAGAAGAAAGTCAAGTTTGCTGGGCTGTGTGAGAAAGCCGTTCTGGCTGCAGCTAAATTGAAAGAACAAAAGAAAAAACAAAATAGTTTGAATTTATTTTTAAAACCATCACAATAACAATTAGAAGTTATCTATGCAATCAAATTCTTGCAATTAAAATAATATGTACATCCATTACATTTGTATTAGTTTGACCGGTGATGACATGAAAATCACCATTGTTAAACGCTTTGTAGAAATTATATGAATCATTTTCATCTAAGTATTTTTGGACATTAAAATTTTCACTCTTAGCATCTGAAATTAAATTTAAATACCCTAGGGCCCCTGCTGCATCTGTTGGGCCATCTATGCCGTCAGTACCTCCGCTTATGAAAAATATATCTGTATTTTCAAATTCTTTTTTTTCACTGTCAAGAAGACTAGAAAATTCCAGGGCTAACTGTTGGTTTCTCCCTCCTTTACCAAATCCTTTTACTTCCACAGTAATTTCGCCTCCAAGAATTAAACACAAACCCTTATAATGAAGCTGACCTTCATCTATCGAATCCAACACATTTGTGTTAATTCCTGGTATATTAACAGATTCAAAATTTAATTTTAAATCTTGTAAACTTAACGAACCCTTCAAAAATAAATTAAAAAGCTTTGCAACTTTTATATATTCAGATGCTATATCTTTTACATTTCCAGTAACTATATCAGATAAGCATAATGCTAAATAATTTAGCTTTATTGCTTCTTCTAATGCAGCAGCTATACATATTCTATTTGACCCTATCACGTAATTCCTTACATTATCTCTGGGAAATTGTGTTTCAGTGTTAGTGTTCTTTAAAATTTCCTTAATTGAAATTGGTATATCACAAGTTAGGTTATATTTAGTTAATATGTCAATGGCTTTGGTCTGGTCTTTATTTTCAACTGTGGGACCACTCGCTATTAGATCTACTGGATCTCCTACGACATCTGACAGTATTAACGAAATTACTTGCGCAGGTTGCGCTTTCTTAGCCAATTCGCCTCCCTTGATGTCTGACAGATTTTTTCTTACAATATTAAGTTCTTTAATATCAGCACCTGATTTAGCCAAACATTTGATTACACCCAATTTTTCATCTAAAGTTATAGGTGGTTTGGGCGAACATAATAGTGCAGATCCCCCTCCAGATATCAAAACTAATAGCAAATCATCTCTTCCTAATTTATTAATTAGTTCAATAATTTTTGATGTTGTTAATTCTGCATTAATGTCTGGAAGATTGTGCTTAGCACCTTCGTAATATGAAATGTTTTTAAGTTTTGTCTTAGTAATTCTTGAACTGCCAATTGGAATGCTAATAATACCAGCCTTAATTTTATTACCCAAAATATGTTCGATTTCTCTAGCCATATTGAGTACCGCTTTGCCTGCTCCAATCAAATATAAGTTTTTATTGTTCAAGTTGTAATTATCGTTGGCTATAGACAATAGCTGATTTACATTATTGTATTTTACTGCATGACTTATAATATTTTCAGGTAGTACTGCAGCTATACCGCTTTTAAATATCTTCAGTAAATCGGTCACTAGTATTCGAGACATATTTTATGCTACTAAACAAATACCCAAGTAAATATTACTTACAATGCGTTTCACTTCTAATGTTTTTATTGTATAACCTTTTAATACGATCTATCTTAACACATAAACTGGGTAGGTAGCTAGTTATGTAGGTCCTAATGAATGAAACGTAAAACTGTCATTTTATTAAAATATGTTTACAAAGAATAATCAGAACAAAGTACCTAAAGAAAGAATGACAAGAATTGAAGCTGCGTTATCTAAATTTTAACCTCAATGCTGACATTTAATTCCTACACGTAATGCAAGCAAATTGCTCAGTAGGTATGTTTATTATAATAATAGTATCAAGTAATATTAAAGTTGTATGTATTAAAGTTAGGTACTAAGGTACCTAATTAAACACGTACCATAATTACAAAATATGAATCATACTTTTATAGAAGCGAAAGAGTTATTTTTATTGAATTCAAGAATATACCGGTTTTTATTTTTTTAGTGACTGCTAATTGTTAACCAAATGGCTATTATAGCTTTATCCGTGCTTGTGGTGAGCGCAGAGGGCTCTCAACCATATATCGGAAAGTAATGATGATTCGATTGACTCGAATTATATAGCTTTTTCACTGCTAAAGAGTACATAAATTGAGAAAGAAGTAACGTCAAACGGGGTCATATATTATATGGGGCCGTCCATTAATCACGTGATGTTTTTTTTCATCATTTTTGAAAATTTTTTAGAGTTTGCATTACAAAGCATTTAAATGTAAAAAAAATCTCTGCCAAACCTGCAATACCAGTGGAATTTGAAGACTTTTTCTGTAAATCAGATTCAAAGTGTGCTACAAAGAGTATATAAATATGTATATATATATATATATAAATATGTATATATGGTGTGCTATACGCTCCTCAAAATTGAGATGCATGTCAAGCCCAGGTACCTAGTAAGATTATTATACGGAGATAACACTAACTAGCAGATATCCACTTTTAGTTGATAAATTCTAACATCAAATTTATTAAAAGTATAAATAAATATATTAAATTCAATTTTACAATAAAGCAGATATAAAATCTATAACTACATTTCAATATCGAACTATCAATATATCGTCCTTTAGGATATCGGTTTAAAAATATCAATATCGCTCAGAATTATAATATACAAGAATTGCTTTGATCGCGTTTATTTATTACTTATTTTTATTGTCTGATACAGGTATCGTGCATGTATTGCTGACGAGCGTCTCCCGACAGTATGAACTTGGCTGTGACGTAGTGCCGTCTCTTATTTATAAGCTCTTATTTATATGCTCTGTGTAGAAGCTCTTTGCTTTGGTGTCAAACCAGGGGGTATTCACTTTAGAACAAAAATAATTTATGTTTGTTTTATCTGTACGAGGTTTTTTAAACCAATAGCATCGTCGAATTCAAAATCATGTCCGACCATGATTATCCAATAGGATCGTCGATGTCAAAATGAAAAATATTTAAAATCATTTATATACTCTTTGTCTAAAATCGCCATTTTCTGTCTTAAGCTTGGCAAAATTTCTTCGCAAATTTTAATCGCAATAAATTACAATAATTTTTTTCCTCAATTATCCAAATTATATTGAAAATAGCTTGAGTTGAACTCTAGTTTCTCGATAAATTCGTATTTTACATTAGTTTGACGTCGATAGAAGATTTTTCTAATTTCTTCTTTTCAACATGGAGCATTCAAGCAATTACAATCACGCATCAAGGATCTATTTAAAGTGCATCATTTGCAGTAAAAGGCGTGTCCCTGGCTCTAATATACGTTTGGCTAAATTACCGCTGGACCCTGACAGGTATGAAATTCTTATGGACATCTTATTAATTCTTATAAGTCACGTATCCACATGGTGATCATCAATTTATTTATACTTATTGTATTTGCTTTGAAATATAAACTAAAACTAAAGACTTCAAATATAAACGCTAAATTATTTTAACTATTTCATAGCATATCTATCCACGTAAACAATATTGGCTTAAATAATGTTTTCAAAATATCACTAGTTAAAAACGGTCATCTTGTGTTATTAACCCGATATCTAATCTGCCGACGTTTTGAAGATTAATGCAAGCACAAAAACACAAACAATCCAGCTTCGTCTTCAAAGTATTTATTATGCAAAACCTTAAATATACTCTATCATGCATTAGGTTTGTATTTATATGTTAACTAGCTTCTGCCCGCAACTCCGCTTGCGTAAAAAGTAAAAACATCCCGAGGGGACATAGGCTTTACTGGGATTAAAGTATCCTATATGTTAATCCAGGAAGTGTTTCTACCTGTGTGCCAATTTTCATCAAAATCTGTTCAACGGTTGATGTATGAAAGAGTAACAAACATCCATACATCCTCACAAACTTTCCCATTTATAATATTAGTAGGATAATATTAAATTTATTTCTACTTATGTATTAATATAATTTTACATTTCTGCACCAGTTTACATTATCTTTTTAACCCAATACAAAGAATAAATAAATATTAAGCTCAAAATGAACAGATTAAGTTTTCAGATATACCTCATTTTTATAAAAAAAAAATAGTAACCATACATCATATTACTACAGAATATTTGCCTACAGCCTACTAAATTGTGGAAAACAAATAAAAATCTGATGTATTTTATAGATGTTGCCAGTGGTAATAGCCGTTGGTCAAGAAGATCTGGTCGTCTTACCTATAGAGAAGTTTCATGAACTGATGTATGTATGTATTTCGAACACTTTAGTGAAGAACACAATAATAAACTAAGAACAAGACTCTTAACACATGCTGTACCAACAATTAATTTACCCACACCTGTAGAAGATGAACTATTTGTTAATTTCCCTGTGTATTTTGGCCAACATCCGACATGTAAGTAATCATCAATCATCTCTTCAAACCTTAAATGATTCATGATGTGTACTGGCTATTAGCTTGGCATAACTATTCTTACTGACAACATATTGTATGTATGTAACACAATAGTTTTGAAAAGGCAAATGTAAAATAAATTTCTATCAATAAAATGTTTTAATTAAGTTTGTTTCTCTGTCTTTGACACTTTTTTGCTATTTAAATAATATTTAATTAGTATCAGATTCTGTCTCATGATTAGTTCCATTCACTATTCATATGTTGTGTATAGATTTAATCAAATATTAGAACTCTAGTACATAGTACCTATCTATATTTTTACATAAACATTTTTAAAGACTACATAAAAGAAACCATTAGAATAATTGTGCCTAAGAACCAATTGACTACAATTTCTAGGTATTTTTTTAATCTAAACATTTCTTTTTGCATATTTCAGATTCACCACAAGCACCCGGGACCTTCACACATGGTGAATGAAAAAATTATCAAAGGAACAGGCCAAATGTTGAAACCAAAGGTATGTTGTAACATATACAGTTATAACACCAAAATGTCCATGTGTATTTATGACTTTAACCCCTTTATCAATAAATAAACAAAAAGTATCTTATGCCCAGGATTAGAGGTATTTTTATTGCCATTTCAGTCACTTATACTACATATAACGATTGTTTGTTGATTTCAACTTGTTACTAATAAATATGTATGTAAGTTGAGTAGCTAAAAACCTCGATAGTAAATATACACAAATCCTGGTGACCAGATTAGAAATAAACGCACTAAACTACACTACACTACACTAACTATAGCTTAAACTATAGAAAATAATAATATGAATGCAAAGTATAAGTTCAAATATTACCTGATAAACAAAAGAAACTATGTTACTCGAGTTTTAGGGTAACTTTTTTTATGATGATTTATCATCATATTCTTTAGGATTTCTTATGTTTTTCAATATATTTTTAATGGGATAGGAGGTCAAACGAGCAGGTGTGTCACCTGATTAAAATCAGGCGCGACCAACGCCGCTCATGGACACCTGCAACACATATAGTATTACAGTTGCGTTGCCAACCTTTAAAGGAGTAGGATGAGGAAGGGGTATGGGTCTCTCCGGGTACTTCGCTCACAAAACAAAATGCGGCATGAGCCACTTTACGTTGATCTTCTGAGAGGTGGTAGTATTTCACCGGTCGAGCTGGCCCATTCATGCAGCGAACTGCTTGGTTCTACCACTCTTAAATATTCAGTATTCATCGTAGATATTAGTTTGATGTGCATTATTACAACATTATAAGACAGGAAAATAAACATTTTGTACAATGTAGGTGGGGTTGTATTGTATGTTTTACCAAACTTGTTTACATAGTTGTTATGACATAATAAGTGACTAAATGGATAAGTTGCCTGTATAATAAGTGATACTATTACCTTTCTAAGCATTTTTAGTCTCTAATGTACAAAATGTCTTTCAAAATATCTTTTGCAATCATGAAAATCACGAGTTGTTCTAAGCCAACGACAAAATAATAAGAAATGTACTACACTATCAATATTTCTATCAAGTACCATAAAGTTATTTATTTATATCAATTAGGAATATTTTTTATAATGCGGGAGTAATTGTATGAGGACAAGTAATTGTATTTTTTTTAATGGGATAGGAGGGCAAACGAGCAGGCGTGTCACCTGATGCTAAGCAACCAACGCCGCCCATGGACACCAGCAACACATATACTAACGTGTTACTGTTGCGTTGCCGACTTTTAAGGGATAGGGGAAAGGAAATGATGGGGAAAGGGTGGTGGGTCTCCGGGTACCTCTCTCATCGAACGAAACGCGGCATGAGCAACTTTACGTCTAATCTTCTGAGAGGTCGTGGTATTTCACATGTCGAGCCGGCCCATTTATGCAGCGAACTGCTTGGCTCTACCACTGTTAATAGTATGTATTGCTTGCATTTCTTTCTAGGAAGGTGATATATATTCAAAAAAGCATTTAATTTATTATACAAATAGCTACTCAGAAAAGGTTACTATGGTGTACTCTGGTACACCATAGTAACCTTTTCTGAGTAGCTTAATTGTGGTGCAGCTATCTAAGGTTGCGGTTATTATCTTAAAGAAGCGCATATGCATTATCTCCATCTTTCATGACATACAATTGATCAAAGCTAGTGTTAATAAAGGGACTACTAATACAACATGTAACACGGTTGTTTATCTACTTGTAATAGTATTTTTTTAATCTAAACATTTCTTTTTGCATATTTCAGATTCACCACAAGTACCGGGACCTTCACACATGGTGAATGTGAAAAATTATCAAAGGAACAAGCCAAATGAGGAAACCAAAGGTATATTGTAACAAATACAGTTTCATTGTCTCACAGACGCTTTAAATCACAAAATCATAAATTTACGCGTTACATTATAATCAACACATACTAGAATAATGCCGGCTCCTACAATGGGATATGGGTGGGATCGGGAGTGGGTTTCAGAAGGGGAGGGGGAAAGGGATTGGGCCTCCGAATACCTCTCTCAGCTAGTGAAACGCGGCTAAGGCCACTTCAGCGATAATCTGAGAGGTCGTGGTATTCCACGGGTCGAGCCGGCCCATTCATGCAGCGAACTGCGTGACTTAACCACTGACAAGGTGTGACTGATTTATAATACATTCTAGATATATGTAATAAACTTTACATTTTTAAGATCGTGATATCTTTTAAAATGAAGTAAATTTATTTCGATAAGCTTAATCGCAAAAAGCGTCACAGTTACTTAGGAAAAATAAATATTTGTGATTGATCAAAACAACTTTTAGGATTGTATCGCGTTTATTTATTATTTATTTATATTTATTTCCCGACGTTTCGAACTCTTTACAGAGATCATTTTCACGAGTATGAACAAAAAGATGGTAGTTGTTCAAAAGCTATCTTCATTGATACAGAGAGCACCCACTTTTTGGAAATAAAAATCAAAAAGTTACATACATACATACATACATACATAACTTCACGCCAAATCCCTTGCGGGGTAGGCAGAGAGAACAGAGCGCCATAGGGCACGATTCTTACACACCTCACTCGCTTCGTTGACTTTCATAACTCTTTTCATGCACGCGCGTCGGTTTTTGAGGCTCTTAACATCACCTTCCTCCAGAACACGTTCTATTTGGTCTTGGAATGTGTGTCTTGGCCGTCCTCGACTCCTACATCCGTCCGCTTTTGCATTGTATATCTGCTTAGTCAGTCTTGCGTCAACCATTCTTTCTACATGTCCGAACCATCGGAGCATGCCCTTTCTTACTTTTACACCGACACTCTCTTTCAAACCAACTTCCTTCCTTACAACCTTGTTTTCTACGCGGTCAGCGAGAGTCACTCCGCAGATTTTGCGTAGAGCCCTCATTTCTACCGCGTTTATTCTACTTTCATGCACACTCATACCCAGCTCTCGCTTCCATAAGTTAGTGTTGGGATCAGGACTGCATTGTGGATTGCTAACTGGGCCTTTCTGCTAATATATTTTGCGCCCAGGAATCTGCCCAACACTCCGTTTACGCTATTTCCTATCGCCACTCGTCTTTCTACATCCGCGGTGTACCTTCCATCTCTGCTAAAAGCGCATCCAAGATATACAATTTCATTCACCTGTTCCAGCACTACATCATCAACCATTATCCTTGCATCTGTTCTGGATTCCTCCCTTTCAAACACCATTACTTTCGTTTTCGTCGCATTCAACTGCAAGCCTTTAATCATGCAATCATCTTTCATAGTAGTGACTAGTGTTTGCAGGTCCGACGGCGATTCGGCTAGAAGCACGGCGTCATCTGCGTAAAGCAGGCAGCTCACAACTAAGTCACCCATTCGCATCCCTACATCCATCGATCTCATTCTCTGGAGACAACTGTCCAGGTACAGGATGAACAGTCGAGCGGACAGCACGCAACCCTGTCTGACGCCGATATTGACGTCAAACCAGGGGGACAAGCCGCCGTCAACACGCACACACGCTGTGCAGCCCTCATAAGTGGACTGTACAGCGCGCAGCAGTGCTCCGCTCACCCCGTAGCCCGGGAGTATATCCCACAAATCCTTTCGTAACACTCTGTCAAACGCTTTTTCCAGATCCACAAAACCGCAGAAAACCTTCCGGTTAACAGCCAGTTGTTTCTCCACGATGTTGCGGAGAGAAAAAATCTGATCCATGCACCCTCGTCCGCTTCTGAAACCACCCTGAGCCTCCCACAACACTCCATCAGATATCACCCTCATTCTCCTTTCAATAATTTTCCCATACACTTTCCCATACACATATCAAAAAGTTGATGTTAAAAATATGATTTTTACTATTGGTAACCCACATCAGACCATGAGAACAAAAGTTAAATACTTATATATAAGATGCATTAATATATCCTGCTTCTAAAGATCCTTTGTTGTATGATTTAATAAGTAAAAGTTGTTATTATTAAATTATTACAAATTATCTTATTTTCTTAGTTGGTTGAGATTAAAGTATAACTATTATTAAATATTTATTGATTTTAAATTAAAAGGTAAAGTGTTTATTAAAAATCTACCACTGGGTCAAAAACGCGGCCAGTCCTGAGAAAGACCCAGCAAGAAAACTCAGCGGCTGTTCTGCAAAACTGATTATTATTTCATTTTGAACGGGCTATTGATATTGCTATTATTTATAAAGTTTTTGAGAAAAAGAAAGGGACTTGGTTTCTAGGTTAATAAATAAACGCGATACAATCCTAAAAGTTGTTTTGATCAATGAGTGAAATTCGCGAAAATCTTAGAAACAAATATAAATATTAGTGTTAGATAGTCCATTTATATGAAGGAAAGAATATGATTGCGGCAATAATCTTTTTAGTGAAAATGTATAAAATATGGCGGTATGAAGTTCTAGTGCTAGTTATTCATATCTAAATTTATATTTTATAGGTTTAACTAATAAAGAAGAACAATTGTTGGCGAGATTAAAGGCTCAAAAATTGACAATAATAAGATTGACAGAAACATCATTGGATCTGGACAAACTGGACAGCACTATATTGAGGGATCTAGTTGGTGATGTAGCGAAAAATTATAAAAAGAAGCCAGCAGGCAAGCGTTGGACTATGAAGACAAAATTGTGGGCTTTGGCAATTTTCAAACGTTCACCTAAAGCCTACCGATATCTCGAGGGGGCTATATCTCTACTTAGTGCAAAAACTCTTCAACACTTACTTCTTAAAGTACAATTAGAACCGGGTATTAATTAAAATTTTATATAATGCACAACATTATTATTTGATGAAATGGCTCTAAAAAGAGATTAATATACAACGAAGCTAATGATAAAATAGAAGGCTTCGTAGATTACGGTGACGAACGCGATTGTAAAATTGCCGACCATGCTCTTGTTTTCATGGTTCAAGGGCTGAAAAAAAATTCAAATTGCCCGTAGCATATTTTTTGTTCATGGATCAGTTTCTTCTGCCAAACTTTCCACATTAATTAAAACTCTTATAATTTCACTTGAGCAATTTGGATTTAAAATCTTAACAACAGTGTGCGATCAAGGTCCTACAAATACTGGTGCATTAAATTTATTAAAAAAATTCGGTGGGCAGTCTATAGATGAGAATTATTTTATTTTTAATGATAACAAAAAAGTTTTCATAATGTATGACATACCTCATTTATTTAAATCAATTAGGAATAATTTTTATAATGCGGGAGAAATTGTATGGGGACAAAAAACGGGTAGATGGAAATATTTAGTTTTGGCTAAAGAAAATAATAGAAATTTTTTAAATTTTCCGAAATTAAATAAGTATTTTGCATATGCTAGCATGGAAATATGTCAATGCTGCAAATGAAATAAAAGAAACAGCTGACATTATCAAAGAGTTAGATAAATTATTTGATGTTTGCAATGGCCCATCATCTCCTAAAGATGTGAAAAGGGGTATTAGAGAGAATGTTAGTATTCATTCAAATCATGTCGAGTTGTGGAGATATTTTTTTAACAAAATAGAGAATATAAAGTTTATAAAATCTGATTCTATATTGCAACTTAAGAATGTACGTTGTATAAAAGGGTTTAAAATATCATTAAAGTCACTGTTAGATATTTGGGATATCCTGCAAAGGCATGGGTTCGAATATTTAAATTTGCGCAAGTTAAACCAAGATTCTTTAGAGAATTTATTCGGCTTAATCCGACAACATAGTGTTACCGATAAAAACCCAACCTGTACCCATTTTGTTGCTGCATTAAAAACAGCATTACTGTCAGGATTAACGGCTCCGCATAGCCGAGGTTCAAACTGCGAACCAGATTCAAATTTTTTTTTTTTATTATAGTAGTATTAATTTTAAAAAGTATTTTAAAAAGTCTCGGTGGCGCAGTGGGCGAGCGCACGGCCTCTGATCCAGAGGTCCGCGGTTCGATTCCCGACACTGGCTCACACCAATGACTTTTCGAAATTGTTTTCGGAAGTTATGTGTGATAAATATCGATGACTGATAAACTTTGTGCCCGGTATGGCAATAGGTTCGCCACCTATTCCATTTGGGATGTAAACATAACGGCGAGACGAGGCTTAACAGCCACTGCCTACACCTTCGGGTAACAAAAGGCGTGAAGTTATGTTATGTTATGTTAGTATTAATTTTAATGAGCAATCACAAACCTCGACTGGTTGTACTAGTACTACTCAATCAATTAAAGCCGATGCACTGGTGCTGTCATTGTCAATCATTACTTAGATGTGTGAATGAATTAAGCATTATTATTTGTCTATTTACCCTGACTGAATGTAAAATCATTTTATATATTACGAAATATATCAATTACATCAAAATAAAATGTTTTATTTTTTCCTACGACTAATAATATGGATGAGGATGTTTGACAGTGACACTGACATTTGACAGTGACACTGACGTTTGACAGTGACACTGACGTTTGACAGTTACACTGACGTTTGACAGTGACACTGACGTGTGTCAGTGACGGCAACGATGCCAACATTAGGTACAGAGGAAAAACGAATGATTATTATGTTGGTGAAAGATGCAGTCTAAATGAGCTCAGGACATTGTATGGAGTGCCGACTCTTATTTATATGCTCTGTGGTGTCAAACGGTCATTCATGACAGGTTAAATAGTTTTAAATGTTTTTCTAAAAAAAGTGTTGGTTTAACTCTAAATCTATATTTGTATTTGTTGTATTAAAATTGTAATTGTTTATTTGCTTCGGCTTATTGTAGAAAATACGATCAAATACGATCTGTAATAAGAAAGTGAGCATGAACATTTAATTGGCGATTCTCTGTTTTAGGTTGGTCATTTCTTTTTCACTCTCGATAAATTGTAATCTTTGATGGAAAACTTATTTGTAGATTATAAATAATCTCTGTTTTAGACGAATCATATTATGTTATGCTTTAAAAAAAAAATAGTAAAACCTGATCTTACATATATATTTATGAATTCTTCACAGTTGTTTTAATTTTTTCATCGAATTGGAATTTATTATCTTAAACAATTGCAGATATTTTTTCATATTATCTGAAAGAATTAGCCCAGTTTGATAAGGATAAACATGATGCACAGATGAAACAGTTTTATAACTATGTATCGAGTAAAATAACCGATCCCGAGCCGAAAAGAAACGTCTAAACGATAAGAAACTACCAAAGGTAATTAAAATTTTAAAGCATGAGCAAAAATAAAAAATTATAAATAAAATTAAAAATTAAGTGGGCAATGGGCGAACGCACGGCTGATTCTGACCCAGAGGTCCGGGGTTCGATTCCAGACACTGGCTCACACCAATGACTTTTCGAAATTGTTTTCGGAAGTTATGTGTGATAAATATCGATGACTGACAAACTTTGTGCCCGGTATGGCAATAGGTTCGCCACCATTTGGGACGTAAACATAACGGCGAGACGAGGCTTAACAGCCGCTGCCTACACCTTCGAGTAATAAAAGGTGTGAAGTTATGTTATGTTATAAATATTTAAACTCAAAAAAAGTTTAACCTATTTTGAACTAAATTTGAATTTGTAATTTGTTCATTCTTCAGCTTAAGGACAATAGTATGGGTGTTGTATACATTTTTTTTTTAGGTAAAGCCGGTGGAAATCAGTGACACTGAAGATATTTCAGACATTGAGGAAGATACCATAGCCTCAAATGGAGAGGAAGATAGTGAAGAGTCTACCGATAATGCCATGATTCAAGAAAGAAAGGAAGAAGTTGAAAAAACTGATGTTGTGATGTTGATCATGAAGCTGAGCCTACAGTCGCAATTGTAAATACAATTGAGGAAAAATCGATTGAAGAGAGAAAAGAAGAGAGTGAACCCAACAATAGTTCCAACCCTAATAATAGTGAGGAAAAAGTAACTGATTAAGATTGAAAAAATTTTAAAGTGATGGATATACTCATTTATACTCAAATATCTGCTAATTTTAAAGATATAAACCAACATGATTTTTCATTACTATAGTTACAAGTTTAATTAACTAATTATAAACCTATTCTAATATTTTCTGTATTTCTAATATTAAATTACTTAATACTTTACTAGGCTTACTACTATTTTAAACGCATTTCTACTTTTAAGGCTTACAGATGTTATGAATTTGATATTTGATATAAGTTTCATTGAAAAAATAATAAATATAATAATCATGATTATATACTTCATTGATCAAATAATGAATGTTTTCTTTTATTTTATGTTATGGATAAATGTCTGTAGATTCAGCACAAATAATTTAGGAATGATCGAAAGTGAGTCATAAAAATTGAAACTAAATATAATTAACCTGAATATGATCGCTTTGATCTTTTACATTGATTACTTGAATAATTTTTGAATATTGATGTAAATCTTTTAAAAACTGATGCAAACATTATGTGGATTAATTGATTAAATCTCATAAAATTATTTACTATGGAGGCATTCAATTTCTTTGAAAATCCTCCCAAACTACTTATAGTCTTATAGAAATAAATATTATTAAAACTGATCCAGATGTTAGGTGAATGAACTCATAAAATCTTATAAAATTATTTGCCATTATAGCATTCAAGTTCTCTGTACTTCTAAGCATTAATCTCATTAAAATAATGGAAATATAACATGAATTTACTGATTAAATCTTTTAAAAGTTCGGTTAGGTTCGCATTTAATTAACCTTGAATGTTGTATATCAGTATACAATCTCATACCACCACTCTGACAAAGTTCTCCTTAAATCTCATTTGTTCTCGTAATTATTATAATCCTAAGATAATTCAGTTTCCCGAACTTATAAATACTCTTATCTAAACAATTTTATCACTCAACTCTCATAAATTCTAATTAAACTTATCAGAGTTTTGCCTTATAAATTGTTAAACCCTCTATTGCTAAGAAAAAATAATTAAAACCCCAAAGAGAAGAGCTCATAAATAAGAGACGGCACTCCAAGTACTGTCAATGTCATAAGCCAAGTTCATACTGTCGGGAGACGCTCGTGTATTGCTGTACCACTCTAATAAGTCTAATATATATTAGTGATGTGCCAACTCGGGTTAGTCCTAACTCGAGTTGACACGAGTTAAAATACACGTAACTCGAGTTAGGGTAATTTTAAAGTTAATATAAAAAAATTTTTTTCGTCCGCCGATATTGAACAGTCTGAAGCTTATAAGTCATTGTATCAAGCATTAATTGTCTTATCTATGTTGTAGTTAAAATTATCTATAAATGAACAAAAAAAATATGTAGGATCGTGCAAGTTTGACTAAGCAGTTAAGAAATGCAAAAGCGGATGGATACAGGAGTCGAGGACGCCTACAATTCACTATCCCTGACCAAATAAAATGAGTCCTGGAGGAAGGTGACGTCAGAAGATTTAAAAATCCACAAGCGTGTTTGACAAGAGAATTAAAAAAGTCAAAGGAGCGAGCGAGGCGTGTAAGAATCTTACCTTGTGGCGCTCATTTTCTCTCCCTTATCTGCAAGGGACTTTGCGTGAAATTATATTATTCAAGAAATAAAAATTACAATTTCATTTTGCTATAGGAAATAAATTGAAGATGAAATATAATTAACAGAAACAGAACAAAAATAAGATAATCTAAATAAATGTGAAATCTACATAAATGTGACGCTTTGTTTGCTATGAACGAATGTACTCATAAATAATCACGGCTCAAATAAAGTCCCACTTACTCCGTTCCATGTCGGTTTAGCTAAGTTACCTCGAGTTGACCATCACTAATATATATAGCTCCCGCTCACTTGCTCCAAGTGGTCCAACTAATGAACTAATCCATTATCCAACCAACTATATCATTTTTAATGCTCTGTGAACTATATATTCGATGCGGAACGGTACTGACGGTACAGTAAAACAGTAAAAATCTAAATTTTGTAAGTAACAGATTTTTGCAATATATAGATTTCGTGCGAGCCTGTAACAGATTTTTAGATATTTCTACGAAATCGGATTTCGTATCTATGTACGATTTGTATCACCCATATTTACATTATTTACTACACAAGTACAGAAGTCAATGGTCTTGTCCCAGAAATTTGAAACAAAAATTTGTAGCTAATAAAAATCACTACTTACCAGACGTATGACTATCTTATATCTTTAAACGAGCAATTCTTGTATATATATATATATGTATATATATATGTATATTAATTGGAACTCGGAATCGGCTCCAACGATTTTCATGAAATTTAGTATATAGGGGGTTTCGGGGGCGATAAATCGATCTAGCTAGGAATCATTTTTAGAAAATTTCATTTTATCGTGTTTTATCGATAATCAACTTACTTTTTGGAATTCCTGACATCTATTGGCGAATGCTATAATTATTTTAAATTGTGAGCAACTAACTTGCTTTAACGACAACAACACTAAAGCTATTCCAGCAGATGGCGTTGTTTATAAAAAAAAAGAAAATACCGAGCAAAGCTCGGTCATCCAGATATTGTAGTTAATGTTCAAGCAGCAACATAAAAATGGATGCGTTAGATGAACCCTTAAACCTTACACAATATTTCGCAAATAAACAAAATATAAGATCGTTTGAAAATTATGTGAAATGGGACAAATTAAACGTTTCTGAATTAAAGTTTTGTGAATTGTTATTTGAAAAGAATCAACTTCTGATCAGTGAACTGTCCAGAGATTTTCTAAACATTTTGGAAATTTTGAAAAAAGAACTACAGAATAGATGCAAGGACGACTTTAAAAAGTATTTTGTAAAAAATGAAGATTTGAATCTAACACCAGTGAACAAAGAAGTTATATTTGATAATTGCTGGAGGGCACTGTGTGACATAATCCCACCAGCCTTTTTTGCATGCAATCACAACAGGCAAATATTTAAAAGTTTTGTATCTACTATTATTTTTTCAATGAAGAGGCAACATTTCACTCTAAGAAAATTTGTTAAAAATTGGGATGTCTCACTTGAACCTTGGAAACAACTTGTCAGTTCGCAGAAAATTTTATATCATCTTATTCAATGGATATTTAAATTTATACTGGTACCAATGATTGCATTAAATTTTTATGTGACAACATGTAAGTTAGATGCAGATGAAAATAAATTTTATTACTATTGGAAAAGTCAATGGCAGAGTTTTTATGACAAGCAAATATCTAAAATGATATACACAAAAGTAATAACTAAGGTAGAACTTTATTCCATAGGTAAAAAATCTAAACTCAACCATAATCAGGCAAATAGGCTTAAATTAAAATTATTAAAAAAAGAAATTCCAAAATTACATTTAACTTTAAAGCCGAATAATGAGTGCCGGCCTATAGTTTGTTACAAAAACAACTCACTGACAACTTCAGAAAAATATAGAATTAGAGACAGATTATTATTCTTAAGATCTTTAACTGGAAAAGCTACTACAAAGATAGAAGATCTATATAGAAATCTATACAACAAATGGGTCATAGCAAATAAGCCAAAACTATATTTTATTAAGACTGACCTTAGTAATGCATTTGGTTCAATAAATAGGGAGAAATTAGCTATGGTACTGTCAGAAAGTTACTTAAAATGTCTTAAAGCAGAAACATGTGTTTTTAGAAAGAAAAGAATAGTTGAAAAATTAAATGATATAGACAAAGAACTAAATAGACCCATTCTCATAAGGGCAGGTTCTACAGTGTATGAATGGAAAGAGGGATTGGTACAAGGATACAAATATTCTCCAGCACTGTCTGAAATTTATTACAATTATATGGATGACAAGTATTTTTCTGGGCATATCAATAATAATGACAATCAAATTAGACTATTTAAAAGAGTGGTTGATGATTATTTGTATATTACAGATTCATTGGATGATGCATTTTTATTTTTGAAGTCTTTGTCAAATTACAGAAACATTAATTATGAAAAGACTGTTGTAAATTTTGAGCATGAAAACATAAAGTTCAGCGAAGAAATTGTATTTCTGGGATTCTGTTACAATACAAGTAACATGAATGTGAGTAGGGCGAGAAATATTTATACAGGACAGATGAGCTACAAAATTACATTTACAAGCGGGATATCTAATATGCCAATGTTTATTGAGAGTCGTATTGGTCAATCGGGTATTCAAATCAATAGTCATATCTTCAATTTTCTATACAATGATGAAGAAATTATATGGAAACATATATTCACCACATTCTGTTTATCGGCTAATAAATTTTGCTCTATTTTGGCAATACTACTTGAAGAAGGAGTAATGTGTGATTTTATACCTCTTTACAAAAAAAAAGTAACTGTTAGATTGACTTGTTCTATGCTTGATACATTGATGTGCAACAAGCCGCCTAATTTCTTGTTTTTGTATTGTATTAATCATTTTAGATATCTATCATGGAAGGCTTTATATTTGTGTGCAAAGGGGACCCCAAAATGTAGTCAGCTAGTACCAAGAATTCAATTGGAACTGGCAAAATCTAACTGCATATTTGGTGTATGGAGAGAACATGCTTGTAGAATGGATACCAGTGGGGAAATACAACAGAAAGCTATAAAACCGATATGTAGAAGAAGTGATCTGAGAGTATTATTTAGAAATTTTGAAAGATTACCATTAGGATTTGAATGTTATCACCATAAAAGATTACAATAGTTTAGATTCTGATGTAATGGTACTGTCAAATGGGGATGGAGGTGTGAATAGAGATAAAACTTACCACCTCAATTCAATTTGTTAAACAAAGAAGTTTAAGTTTTATCCCTATTCACCCCTTGATATACATATTCACCCCATTTGTCAGCACTGCTCACAAAACTTTTTGTGTTCATTAAAGACATCAAATTTACAAGAGTTGGATCAGAATTCTCTCAAGAAAAAATAATCCATTTCCATTGTTAACTCGATTTCGAATCATGAAATGGAAAGAAAAATGGCAAATTATTGAAAATAAATTTTATTGCACAAAAATACCGTACCTTGCCCCATTAATATTAAACATAATTATTTTTTTAAATACCACTCTTACAAATTAATTGTATAATAAACCCAAACCAATAAACTTCTCATTTCCATCAAAGTTATCTAATAAATAACAATATATTTTTTAAAAATGTAAAAATATCACAGTTAAAACTGAACCCCACTTTATTCTATAGGTTAGACATTACTTTAGATTGTTTCTTAATTATTTTATTTACTATAACATGTCCCTCATCATAATAGGGGTTAAAATGATCCTGGACCTTCTTCCACCACACTGAAATGTTCTTATATTTTGCTGGATCAAACCCTGCCATTCCTGAAACAACTTATCATCTTTAATTCCTTGCTTCACAATACTTTTTACCATTGAGTAAACTACTGTGCTGAGTAAACTACTCTCAGTCAGCCGGGAGCGAAAAAGAAAAACATATGGCTGACAAGCTTACACAGCACAACACCGAAAAATGGCGGGATAACCATTTTCTAATATATGGGTCAACCTAAATATTCAGGGTGGGGGCGGGCAGCAGCGGCCCTATCTACAAAAGGTTTACCCCTGCGGTCTCCAACCCGTTTGCCCAGCGTGGGGACTATGGGTATAAACCTGCCTATGAAAAAAGCACCAATACAACGGCCCCCAGTTCCCGGTGATTCCGCTATTCCCGGCCAAGCCAGCGGTCGTGGTAACGGTGGGACAGGAGGTGCGAAGAATCTCCGGGTTACGGCAGGCTGCCAAAAACAACTACTCGTGGCCACTTATAATGACGCAGTCTTCGGCTGGACCAACACCTCACCGAACTCGAGGTAGAGCTGAGTTGCTTGAACTGGCATATTCTAGGGCTATCGGAATACCGGCGAGAGGGGGAGGACACGATAAACCTACAGTCAGGAAACTTACTCTACTTTCGGGAAGGTGACCAGCTCTCCCAGGGGGGTGTCGGTTTCCTCGTTCACAAGGACCTCGTTAACAGCGCTGTGCAGATCAGTAGTGTGGCGACCAGGGTAGCGTACCTTGTACTGAAACTCACTAACAGGTACACCCTGAAGGTAATACAGGTATATGCACCGACCTCGACATACTCTGACGAGATAGCCGAGGCGATGTACGAGGATATTGCAAAAGCAATACATGGTACCGCCAAGGCTCACTACAATGTTGTTATGGGAGACTTCAATGCCAAAGTGGGAGTACAAGAACGCGGCGAAACGAAAATCGGTCCATATGGCTTGGGGTGCGCAAATCACAGGAGCCAGATGTTGGTCAACTTCCTGGAGTCAGAAGGGCTTTTCTTGATGAATTCATTCTTCAAGAAGAGTCTCCACAGGAGGTGGACTTGGCGAAGCCCCGATTCTGTGACAAGGAACGAGATAGATTTTATCATTACCGATAGTAAGCATATATTTAGAGATGTCTCTGTGGTCAACAGGTTCAATACTGGAAGTGATCACCGACTTCTTCGAGGCTCTCTAAATATTAACTTAAAAGCTGAAAGGACCCGGAAGATAGGATCTATTATCCGACCTATGCCACTCCAAATAGCCGAAACCGAAAAGTTCCAAATGGAACTTAAAAATCGATTCGACCTGCTGGAAACCACAGGCAACGTGGACGAAAAAGCCGACACTGTGGTCAGCACGCTGAGGATAGTGTCTCAAAGGTTGTTCCCGCGATCAAAGAAAAAGGAGTCCAAGCTCTCTGCTGAGACACTCGAGCTGATGAGGCAAAGGCGAGAAACTCCATCCGATCAGCTGTCTTCGTCAGAATGGAAAAGCCTAAACCAGCGTATTAGAAAGCTGATGCGGGGCGACCTTCGTCAATCGAATACTCGAGCAATCAAGAACGCGATCGACCGCAACAAAGGGTCGAAAGTGTTCGCTCAGCAGCTTGGAAGGTCCCATCTGACGAAGCTGAAAACTGCGAATGGACGTGTGACCTCTAAGCCCGAGATTCTCGCAGAGATCGAATCTTTTTATGGGCTCCTTTATTCCACACGGATGACGAAGCCGACGGGACACAGCGATGATGATCACAGAGCCCCTCTAACGCGTCACTATAGTGAGTCACAGAAAGCGAGATTAGTGCGGCTCTCCGGCAACTCCAGAACAAGGCACCCGGTGATGATGGAATTACTACGGAGCTTCTAAAATCTGGCGAGACTCCTGTCCTAAAGGAATTAGCAGGTCTTTTTAATTTCGTCATATACCGGGGTATAACACCACAGGTGTGGGGCGGGAGTGCGATGGTGCTGTTCTTCAAAAAAGGTGATAAGACTTTACTGAAGATTTACAGACCCATATCTACAAGTTGTTCTCGAGGGTCGTCACGAATCATCTCGCTGCAAGACTCGACGAATTCCAGCCTCCGGAGCTGGCCGGGCTTCGAAAAGGCTTTAGTACCGTGGACCACATCCATACTAATACCATCCATACCATACCCATACCAATGATAGGAAATAAATAATTATGACATTGTTAAGAAACAATTGTAATTGTAAAGTGCCAATAAAATTTCATTTCATACTGTTCTGCAGATTGTACAGAAGACTGAAGAGTACAATCAGCCGCTGTGTATGGCATTCGTGGACTACGAAAAAGCCTTCGACTCCATCGAAACTTGGGCAGTTCTGGATGCAGTGCAGCGATGTCGGATTGACTGGCGTTATATCGAGGTGTTGAGATGCTTGTATGACACTGCCACGATGGCTATCCGGATACAGGACCAGGTGACGAACTCCATCGAGCTGAATTGAGGCGTAAGACAGGGAGATGTCATATCTCCCAAACTCTTCACCAATGCTCTGGAGGACGTTTTCAAGACACTGGATTGGACTGGACAGGGTATCAACGTGAATGGTGAGTACATCTCGCATTTGACGACGACATCGTTGTAATGGCAGAGTCGCTGGAACGGTTAAGCGGAATGCTGCGCAGCCTAGACGAGTCCTCCCGGCGTGTCGGTTTGGGCATGAACTTGGACAAGACCAAGGTCATGAACATGTCGTGCCCGGACCGATAAGCGTCGAAGGGTCAGTTCTCGAAGTCGTAAACAAATACGGCGAGAAGGAGGCCGAAAGGAGGATTCAGCTGGGTTGGGCTGCATTCGGCAAACTGCGCCGAGTCTTCAGCTCCCCTATACCGCAATGTCTGAAGACGAAAGTCTTTGACCAGTGCGTGTTACTGGTGATGACCTACGGTGCCGAAACGTGGACACTCACGATGGGGCTAGTCCACAAATTTAAAGTCGCTCAGCGAGCTATGGAGCGGGCTATGCTCGGGGTATCTCTGAAATATAAACTCAGGAATGAGTATATCCGCCAAAGAACTAGGGTAACCGACATAGCTCGTAGAATAAGCTCGCTGAAGTGGCAATTGTCTGGTCATATCTGCCGAAGGACCAATGGTAGATGGAGTAAGAAGGTCATAGAGTGGAGACCGCGTCTTGGTAAACGTAGCGTAGGACGCCCATCAGCCCGATGGTCAGATGACCTCAGAAGGGCTGCTGGAAAAGACTGGATGCGGAAGGCAGAGAATCTGATGTTGTGGCGCACATTGGGAGAGGCCTATGTCCAGAAGTGGACTGCAATAGGCTGATGATGAAACTACTGTGCTATTTCCAAAACTGTGCCACTAGGTTTTTATATGGAATAGTGGGGCAACAAAAGCAAGGGGGATCACGTGGTGGTAAGTGAGTAGCGCCGCCCTTGGAAACCTGTGGCATACCGTTACAGTTGCGTTTGCCAGTCTTTGTGGGTGGGATAGAAAGGGGGTGGATTTTCGGATATATTTCTCCTCATCAAACAAAACGTGATATGAGCCACTTTACTTTTATTCTGAGAGGTCGTGGTATTTCACCGGTCGAACCGGCCTATTTATGCAGCCAACGGCATGACTACCACTGTACACTATGAAATTAATGTAAATTATACTGGAACATGACATTTGTTTCAGCTCTTTCAGTTTCAGTACAAGTCTTAGAATATCTACTAAAATGCACTTACTTGGTTGTTCTAACTCGCATGCTGCCAATAGATCAGCCACTGATGGTTTCTCGCCAACAATAAAATCTGTACCTTGGCCTACCCACTTTGTATCGAAGTCTGATAACGCATTCTCCATGCGACTCTCATAGCCAGCTAAGGTTCTGGGCTCTACTGGCTTGCCAAAGAGAATGGGATCCATGTACTGAAAACCATAACTTAATTTATTATGTCTGTCATACCCTTATGAGCACTACCGTAAACCATAATACTGTTGATTTGTCAGACAAAATTGTTCTTGTTGTTTAATACATAATTAGTTTGATCTGATTTTACTGAAAATTCAAGCAAACAATACCTACTCGCTATACACAAATTTACACCATGCAGTACTGATCCCAACTTTTACTTAAATGGAAGCTATAGTTGAAGGTAAAAATCGACGAGTGTGTTTGACAACAGATATGAAAGTCGAAGAAGCGATGGGCGGTCAAAGATGAAACAAGTGAGGAATCGTTCTCTCAGCCTACCCCGTAAGGAACTGCATTCGCCGGAGGGTATGAAATGTAATTAATGAAATCGCCTGATAAGAAGACTTCTAGGGGAGAAAAAGAGTTCTAGGGGAGAAAAAGTTTTTCGGCGATAGCAGGGTAAGGAAGAGAGTTTCACTAAAGATTTCCGGGGAAATAACGAGTTCCAATGAGACATTAGCAAGTGATTTTCTATCGGCGTCTAGAATAGACAGGAAACATAAGTGGTGATAAAAGGTTCAATTAGACTGGTGACGTGCTGTCTTTGTGTACCTATATAGCAAGCGGATGGATGTGGTCTGCATTGGAAACAAGATTGTAAAGCAAAAGTTTAGACTGAATGGACAGACATTCTCTAGTGGTACTCAGGCAAATGCAAAGAGTGAGAAATGAAATAAAGATTAAATCTACTTTGCAAAATAAAGTAAAGCCAATATACAGTATCTACTACATACCTCTCATCATCATTTTCCTGCCCTCTAAGTGGGGTCGGCACAACATGTCCTTTTCCATTCTCTTCTATCAGGCGACGTGTTTACACTTACTGCCTTCATATTCTTATCAACGTTTATACGGTCCATCCATCTCTTTTTCGGCCTTCCTCTCGGCCTCCTCAATGTGTCCATTCACAGTCATTCTCACCGCTCTGCCCACAGGCAAAGTGATGTCACAACATCACTTTCGTCCCATCTCATAATGTATTCATACCACGCCGGTCTACCACTTCTAATTTTTTCATATAATTGGTGCTACTTTCATGATTCCTCTTACGTGTTCATTTTTTATTCTATCCCTTTTTGTCATACCACACATCCATCTTAACTGAACTAAAATTCAGAAAATTCAGATCGATTCTTAAGACAGGTCTGACAACCGATTTTTATATTTTCCCTTTTTATTTAATCATCATCCGTGGGTCGCATTCTGTTTCGAGACCTGTCGCCATTTCATCCATCCCATTTTCATTTTGTTATTCACATCCCGGTCAATATTATTGTTAGTTTCATTTCTATTAGCAGTAACCGGTGATGTGTTACTACTGCTACTCTAGGTATTACTTCTTTGTATTGAAATCTACTTGTGTACTAAAATTTCCGCTATTGTATGTGATTAGGGGTTGATTCCGCTTTTGAAAAATAGTGTTTGGAATTGCCAAAGCGGAAGCAGTTTGCAATAGTGTTTCGCCGTGCTTCGTTTTGGGGGTCATGTCAAGAGCGTGCACGTCGCGACCCCTGCCGTCCCAGTGGGACGCAATCTTGACCGAAGCAAACTCAGCCGGACGGGCTGCTAGGGCGTGCCCCGTAAGCGACGGGCACCGATTAGCCTCCGTCGGTGTGGCTGCATGCGCATGCGGCGAAGGGGGCCGCCACCCTTCACGCAGCGCCAATCCTGGCAGGACGAGGAGAGGGGAGTGCCGTATAGGCACGTGGAATGTCAGAGGTAGTATGACAAGAAAGATGAATGAGATGATGGATGTAATAAATGAGAGATGCCTGGATGCCTTATGTTTGACGGAGACAAAGCGGAAGGGGAGTGAGACCGAGGACCTCCCTGGTGGCATGGTAGCCCTATGGTCCGGAGTGGACCCGGACGTCCGTGCCAGTGGGGGTGTTGGAGCCGTTCTCTCCTCCCGATTTGCTTCCGGAGTGAAAGATTATGACTTGGTAGGCCCGAGACATCTTTGGGTTCGTATAAAACTGGGGATCACGCGAGTTTTCCTGGTCGCAGCTTATGCTCCCGTCAGCTCCGCGGATCCCCGCGAACTCGAGGAGTTTTGGGAAACTGTTAGGGATATTCTGGATCTGGTTGAGGGAAATGAAAGGATAATTCTGTGTGGTGATCTTAATGGATGGGTCGGAACCAAGAGAGATGGCCTGGAGGCTGTCCTTGGTCCGAATGGTGACAAGAGAGTGAATGATGCTGGTAAGCCGATATTGGATGTATGCCTGGAACGGAACCTCCTTGTGTCTAACACATTATTCCGTCATAAAGATATTCACACGTATACGTGGAGACGGAATGAACAAAAGAGTATTATTGATTTGATTTTGGTAGATAGTCGTCTCCGAAATACTCTAAGGGATACAAGAGCCTACAGAGGCCCCACTCTTGATACGGACCACTTCCTGGTGGTAAGCCGTTTCGTGGGCCTTTTCAAGAAGTGGAGACACTGGCGAGTGCGTACCCATTTCGGAGAGCTTGAAAGGATAAAATGCGAGAAATTAGAAGATGGAAGTGTACGGAGTATGTATGTAGACCTAGTCAGTAAAAGACTCAGTGAGACGAGTCTTTCTGACCTAGGTGTTGAAGAATGCTGGGAAAGAATAAAAGATAGTATAGTGGATAGTGCAAAAGAAGTATGTGGTAGTGTAAAGAGGCATAAGATTCTGAGAGGTGATGCCTGGTGGGACGCGGATGTGAAATCCAGCGTCGAAAGAAAGAAAAAAGCATGGTTGGATTATGTCTCAAGTTTGAATCAGAATGATAGTATGACAGAGAAAAAGTATGAGAGCTACCGCCGCTGCAGGAATGTTACCAAAGCCTTAGTGAAAGAGAAGCGTGAAAGACTAGTTGCGAATGAGGAAGTGAGGTTGACGGAGAACTTCGAGGCGAATAACAAACTCTTCTGGAGGGAAGTTAGAAAGTCTCGGGGTTCTTCGTCAACATCCAGAATGGACAAAATTATGTCTAAGACTGGTGACATTCTTGCAAACCCAAGCGATGTATTGGGCAGGTGGAGTGAGTATTTTGGGGAACTGTACGAGTATGTTCCGGATGTGGGCGCCGCGAGTGAGCCTACGGCTGACACCGCTGCGCCAGCATCTGACGATGACATTACTAAGGAAGAGATTGAATGGTCGATACGAAGTATGAAAAATGGTAAGGCAGCTGGAATTGATATGATGTCTGCTGAAATGATCAAACACGGTGGAACTTGTGTCCGGGACGCCTTCCTGACCTTGTGCAATCTGTGCTGGAGGTTGGGTAGGGTTCCCATGGACTAAAGGCGCGCTGTCATAGTGCCCTTGTATAAAGGTAAGGGATCACGTATGCAGTGCGCCAGTTACAGGGCCATCAGTTTGATCAGTTTAGCAGCAAAAGTCTATGGGAAAATTATTGAAAGGAGAATGAGGGTGATATCTGATGGAGTGTTGTGGGAGGCTCAGGGTGGTTTTAGAAGCGGACGAGGGTGCATGGATCAGATTTTTTCTCTCCGCAACATCGTGGAGAAACAACTGGCTGTAAACCGGAAGGTTTTCTGCGGTTTTGTGGATCTGGAAAAAGCGTTTGACAGAGTGTTACGAAAGGATCTGTGGGGCATACTCCCGGGCTACGGGGTGAGCGGGGCACTGCTGCGCGCTGTGCAGTCCACTTATGAGGGCTGCACAGCGTGTGTGCGTGTTGACGGCGGCTTGTCCCCCTGGTTTGACGTCAATATCGGCGTCAGACAGGGTTGCGTGCTGTCCGCTCGACTGTTCATCCTGTACCTGGACAGTTGTCTCCAGAGAGTGAGATCGATGGATGTAGGGATGCGAATGGGTGACCTAGTTGTGAGCTGCCTGATTTACGCAGATGACGCCGTGCTTCTAGCCGAATCGCCGTCGGACCTGCAAACACTAGTCACTATTATGAAAGATGATTGCATGATTAAAGGCTTGCAGTTGAATGCGACGAAAACGAAAGTTATGGTGTTTGAAAGGGAGGAATCCAGAACTGATGCAAGGATAATGGTTGATGATGTAGTGCTGGAACAGGTGAATGAAATTGTATATCTTGGATGCGCTTTTAGCAGAGATGGAAGGTACACCGCGGATGTAGAAAGACGAGTGGCGATAGGAAATAGCGTAAATGGAGCGTTGGGCAGATTCCTGGGCGCAAAAAACATTAGCAGAAAAGCCCAGCTAGCAATCCACAATGCAGTCCTGATCCCAACGCTAACTTATGGAAGCGAGAGCTGGGTATGGCAGAGTGTGCATGAAAGTAGAATAAACGCGGTGGAAATGAGGGCACTACGCAAAATCTGCGGAGTGACTCTCGCTGACCGCGTAGAAAACAAGGTTGTACGGAAGGAAGTTGGTTTGAAAGAGTGTCGGTGTAAAAATAAGAAAGGGCATGCTCCGATGGTTCGGACATGTAGAAAGAATGGTTGATGCAAGACTGACTAAGCAGATATACAATGCAAAAGCGGATGGATGTAGGAGTCGAGGACGGCCAAGACACACATTCCATGACCAAATAGAACGTGTTCTGGAGGAAGGTGATGTTAAGAGCCTCAAAAACCGACGCGCGTGCATGAAAAGAGTCATGAATGTCAACGAAGCGAGTGAGGCGTGTAAGAATCGTGCCCTATGGCGCTCTGTTCTCTCTGCCTACCCCGCAAGGGATTTGGCGTGAAGTTATGTATGTATGTAAATTATTAATACATATACTTTTAACAAAAACTTTGGTGTATGTACCAATTTATTTTACTTACTTTAACTCTAAAATACATGGCACAGTGTAGCCTGAGCCCTGCATGCTGCCACTCCAAAAACTCTTCAACTCTTGCTTGTAGTTGTGACTGCTTTGGGTACAAGCTCTCTGGAATTATGTTCTCTCTGGATAGATACTTGAGTATAGCTACACTGAAAAAATACCAGAAATAGGAAAATAATTCTTTAACTTGAATCATTACATAGTATAAAACAAAGTCACTTTCCGCTGTCTGTCTCTTTATATGCGCATATCTTTAAATCTACGCAACGGATTTTGATGCGGTTCTTTTTAATAGTTAGAGGGTGTCAACGGGGTGGTTTTGATCTATAATTCATATATGATGCTGTAAAGAAAAAATGGTAATTTTCGAGATTTAGAACTTTAATCGCAAACGCTGCCCGAACCCTAAGTGATAAATGATAACAACATACTACATTATTACACACCTTTAAAAGGTCTACAAAAAAGTCCGCGAGGGCATATGTCTATATACTCTTAGGGATAACCCACAATAACCGTTTTTGTTTTTTTACTTTTTACGAGAAATAATGGCCTATTTACGAAGCGATTTTAAACATTACAGTATTAATTTTCATCCAATTATGTGTCTTAAATAGATTGTGCATGTAATATAGATGATCTTGGCCCTTTACAGCATGCAAATTAATCAAAGATTTTCGAAGATATTGCAGTATTAGCATAGCGGGACAGCAGATAATACTTTTGATGCGGAACAAAGTTCGCCGGGTCAGCTAGTGTTATTATAATTGGGCATTATTGAATTAAAGTAGCAAACAATATATAATTATATTTTTCAGGTTAAATCTTACCTTTCTGTTAAAATAAATCCATTATGATCTATTACAGGGACTCTTTGAAACCTGTTAATAGCAGTAAATTCTTCTGAATAATGTTCAGCTGCGAAAAATTATATTTTTTAAAATTAAATATAATCATTGTGTGTTTTAAAATGTTTGATTATTTTATTTGTATGTATAACAATAACATCACTTTAATTAAAGTCCCTTAATACAGAAAGAAGAGAGCGGAATAACACGACTCTTACTCACCTCATTAAAAGAATTCTGTAGTGGTTAATTTATGTATAGAATAATAAATTTAAGTAAAATTTAAGTGTCTGTTAGTAATATTGATATAACATTTCATGTGAATATATATATGAAGTAAAAACATCGAATTAGCAAGTTTCACAATTTTTGAGTGACTCTTGCTCTATTTGCTCCAGATAATCTACCAAATGGCTAGAACAAATTTTACGAGGTTACTCCTTATCCAATAAAAGATTGGATAAGGAGTAACTTAAGCTACTTTTTTATAAAAAATATCTTTTTATTTATTGCTTCCGAGGCGAAACACGGTTCGCTGGGTCAGATAATATTAAATAATAAAACAATGCATAAAATTCCTATATTAATATAATTTGTAATTATTTTAACTGACTAGATATATTGCTTTTTATAAGTATATTGAGAAGTTATATTGTGCTTGTTTACTAAATTATAATACATAAAAAAAAGCCGTGTCGTAACATTTGGAAACAAGGTTCACTATAACTATATCGCATTGAACCTTGACCGTCCTTGAATAGGATTATACATGGCATAAGAAAAGCAGATTATCTTTATACTATATCAGATCATTTAGATGAGTTGTAAACACTGATATAAATGTACCTACCTTTTCGTAAATCCACTAATTTGGGTTCAAAGTCACATTTTATGCTTTTCAATAGTATATAAAGCGCTCTAGAAGGTTGCGACATCAAATCGAAATACAACTTTATAGTCATTATTATTTTTAATGCTCGATTTTTTAAATTCTAATGTTCTAATCCGAATCAGATTGTCGAGTAATAAATAAATACTGATTGGAAAATGGAAACACAGAGCATCTCTAGGGAAAATGGAAATCGGAAGTGTCAAACTGACACTGTGTTGAACTGACTAGGTACTGAAGTACTGACTGACTGATACAAGGTGTCGTTTGATACTTGGATAACAGCGTTGGCAATGGTATCAAGTTTATAATAATATTAAAAAGAGGAAAGATTTGTATGTTTTTTGTAACGAATTAACTCGAATACTACTGGACCGCTATCAAAATCTTTTACCATGGGAAAGCTGCATTCACCCAGAGTAACATAGGCTATATTAATCATAATCATTATTTTGTTTGTATGCGAGTAACACTGCGAGGCAGAAAGCTTATCATCATTATCATTACATAAAATAAAACAAAGGCACTTTCCGCCGTCTGTCCCCTTATATGCTTGTATCTTTAAAACTACGCAACGGATTTTGATGCGGTTTTTTTGTTTAATAATTAGAGGATGTCAACGGGATGGTTTTGATTTGAATTTTCGAGAGTTAGTACTTTAATTGCAAATGCTGGCTGAACCCTAAGTAATAGATTAAAACAATGTTGTACATTATTAAACACCTTCAAAAGGTCTACAAGAAAGTCCGCGAGGGCATATGCCTTTCTCTTAGGGATAACCCATAATGACTATTTTTATTTTTTTACTTTTTACAAGAAATAATGGCTTATTTACGAAGCGATTTCAAACATTACAGCCTGGATTTTCATCCATTTAAGTGTCTTAAATAGATTGTGCATGTAATATAGATAACAGGATCATCTATATTACATGCACAATCTTGCCCTTTACAGCATGCAATTTAAACGAATATTTTCGAAGATATTGCAGTATTAACATAGCGGGACAGCAGCTAAAGCCGATAAATAGCACAAATTGAACCTCATTATATTAAAAATTTACTTATTTATGACTTTTGATGCGGAACACAGTTCGCCAGGTCAGCTAGTACACACTAAATAGACAATTTAATAAGTCAAATAGAGATTTTTTTAGATCGGAGCGAAACATTAATGAGATCTAATAAGATATCCCCTAGGTATACTTATGAATGAAACAACACGCGTGCAGCACAATCTACATCTACTTGTTGTAGATGTTTTGTATTTCCTACAATGTGATACTCTACCGCAGCAGCAAGTTCATTAGACAATATTAGAAGTTCTTTTTAAATCTCAACATTAACGCGGGTCACCTGGTGGTAAACGATTAACGCCGTCCATGAACACTGCAACACTGAGAAGTTCACAAATGGGTTATCTGCTTTTAAGATTGGATAGGGAGTAGAATGGAAAGGGAAAGGGGAGAGCCGTCGACTCCGCTCTTTCTTTTCCATTCTATAAAATTGTATGGAAAGAGAATCAGAATTGTGATGACGAAGGTGGGGAAGTGGCTGGGCTTTCGGATACATCAACGAGAAAAATATGGCATGAGACACTTTAAGTTGCTTTTCTTAGAGGTCATGTTATTACATCATCATTTTAGCTCTCAGTCATCCATGCAGCGAACTGTGTGGTTATTTTAGTCTTTCTTAGTATAATACGTTATTAGAAAAATACAGTATCAAGATCTGTAACGAATACCACCCTATGTCGTTTGTTGATACTAAATGTATTCAGTTCGGGCTGGTATTACCGGTACCAAATCAGGTATATAAAATCGTACCAAATTATATCAATATTATTTTTTATGCGCCTCCCTAATGGCGGCTTCGACTTTGTTGAAGTCCATGTAATTTTTATTTGTGAAATCTAAAAAACAATAAAGAAATACATCACAGATTCTTCGGTATAGAATTGTATTTATATTTCATAAATTAAAAACAGCGCAATGGCGTCGTTGGATCTAATAATGCCTCATCTATCCAAAATTCGGATACCTGGTCCTCAGCAATTGATTTACAAGGACGAATGTGTATATTCTTTTGACAACCCGGTGAGTTGCAGTTTTATTTCTAACCTGCAATAATTTTCATTTCTAAAACAAAATAAATCCGATATTTCTTAGACATAAGATCTATTGGTTTTTGTAGGTATATTACATTTTTTTTAAAATATCACATTACTCAAATACATCGCTATAATTTGCTACACATTAAATCATAGAGAGCTTTTAGAGCCGGGAAAACAAATTATATCTCTTCAATGTCTATCTTATATATTGTACTTGGGAAGACAATATTTAAGATAGAAAAAAAACTGAGGACAAAACAAAATACTTTATGATTTTACACACTCAATTTAAGACCTTTTTATTTACAGCTATATTTATTTTTATCTCTTTTATCTATATAGTTAGGTGTACTTAAACTGCTGGATTAACACCTACACACATTCATATTTTTATTAAAAGCTTTTCTAAAATATATATTATGTAATTTGAAAAAAAAATTGTTGTGAGGGGAATAGAGAATACAGTAAAAGAACTATAATATAGAGTGGAGTGGAGAGATGTTGATATTATATTGTTTTATATGATATAAATTTGAAAATAGTTCCTGGACTATGGTTCTACAAGCACTACATACTGTCATGTGTTCAGAATCTTCATTTAATTTGTTTAAAATATAAAAATATTTCTTTCAGATGTGACTCTAAAATTATTAAACTGGCACTATAATATTATCATTGAAATATTTTGTTTTTATAAAATTCTTAAGAGCCTGATAAACATTTGCAATCACATTAAATATAGAGGTTCTCATACCATTTATGCTGTCAGAGCATAGTGTGATAGACAGAAATGTATCAAACATTACTGGAGTCCAGAATATTAAATTGTAAAGCAATTCTCTGTTTAAATATGGTTTTACATTTTGATTACTAACTTTCATCATGTGAATTTTTGTTAGAAATATGATTGAAATTGTAATTGGAATAAAATAACCCACAATAATTACTAGATACATGTGTAGCAATAGTTTTTTGTTTTCCAAATAACAAATTCTTGTGCATTTGTGATTGCTAATACTTTTTGACTGTCTATAAATTATTGCAGCTGTCATATTAGCATTGGAACTGTAATTTTCATTTTGATAATTGACAAGAATTTTAAAGACATTGTTGACCACATCACGGATATCTGTACTCTCTGTTATGTTATTGCGTTCAATTTCGTGAATTTCCAAATAGTTTTGTGTGAAAAATGGTAGTGTCTCATTTCCACTCATTAATAGAGAACAGTTTTTACTTTGCATTTCTAATAATGCCATGCAACCATTGCTAAGATTTCTCTGACCATCCATCATAATAATTTTTTTAACATCTATCAAGTACATGGACAGTGCCATTATTACTGGCAAACTCCATTGTACAATTACAGTAATTACAGCAAAATTCTTTTTCACAAATATATGAATAGTCGCAATAACTCTTGTGGTTCCTTCTCTAGAATTATCACCTAATGCTCGCACAACATTTTCATCTTCTTCTCTTTTCACATCTGCTATTTGTCTGAATTGCAAATGATTATCAATCACTAAACTCAGAAAACTGTTCACTAATGACACTACAAGAGGTCCATAACTCATTATAATTGAGATGAAATTACAGTTTATATCCTCACTCTTCTTTATGTCTCGTGACATTTCTTTGAAATCATTTATATCAATGTTCATCAGGTCCAGTTTATATAAAAAACGGCCAATAAAAGCAATCCCAGTGCATATTAAAAGTATGTTTTCCGATAGTAGCACTGCTGGATGATGTCCTACTTTATTATTCCTCATTATTCTTCTTAAGTTCAGTAAACTTATAGCAAACCCAGATAAAATTAAAAAACTTCCCAAATAAAGATCTATGTGTCTACCCATTTCCTCTGTTATTATGTGCTTTACTGCTAGTGGTGTATTGAACTCTGGGTTAGAATAATAACTACATGCCCCTATTCATTTTTTTATTGCCTTTGCTGGAAAGCTGATAGTGCTTATCTTTTGAAAATTATGTGGGTGCTTTTAGAAAGCGTACAAATATGCTTTTGTTATTAAGTATGTATGACACACCAGGTTTTACACCTCTTGTTTAAGATAGGTGTTAATATAGCATAGGGGTTTGGCGCAAGAACTTCTATTTGAAGATCTCAGTTTCATATCTAAAAACCAATGCCTTTTTGGTACGATTTAAATATCTATTTTTTAACTTGTTTTAGGAGTCAGATACAGGATTATATGTATCCCTAGTGTCATTCCTGGGTTTTGGAAGGAATTATGTTGAACAGTATTTCCAGAAGACAGGCAATGCTGTGTTCTTACACATCAAGAGAGAAAAAGTACCTGTAAGTCTAATATATATTAAACATTGTAGTTCAAAGCTAGGCCAAATTGTATGTGACATAAAAACCACAGTCCGAACCTAAAAGCAATCCAAGCAAGAGTGTCGACAACACAAAGCAATAATAAGGGTGGAAGATGCGAGAAATGTGTGAGGATTGTGGTAAATAGAAAAAAGTCATCTCTGCCTACCCCAATAGGAATAGGCGTGATCGTATGTATTATGTATATATGAAACAAAATATGTATTTTAAAATTTTTTACGTACAGATTGCAGAACCGGAACAAACTGGTGATGGACCGGAAAAAAAAATTACGCGGTTAGCAATTGGAGTAGAGGGTGGCTTTGATCCGTCTTGCGGAAAGCCAAAATATACCTTCACCGACCATTATAATGTCGTAGTGCTTCCTGGGTTCCACACTTACCCATGGCCGAATTCCGCTCTTCCGGAAGGTGTAAGTATTTTTTTTTTTATTAACGTGTAATATTCAGATGGCCATACAACAGGTCACTATTATAAAAAGGACCCGAGTTTATATTCTGTCGTGACCCAACATCATTTTTTACCCGGTTCTTCGCATGATATTCCCTTTAATGGAAATCGTTTTTTTGCAGGTGAAAAAGTCTGTGCAAGCAGTTATAGAAGCAGAGTCACCATTTAAAATTGCCGAGATGACAGCATTGGCTGGTACCTGGGATGGAGAGAAACGTGAGGTTTCTGTGTAAGATATGATCAAATAATGATACTTTAATTCAGCTGATATGACCATTGAAAAACCATATTATATTACTATGTAAAATTGTCCTTATATTAAAATTATAATAGACGATGAGTTGCGATTAGTTAACATCCACCCGCTTTTGCATTGTATATCTACTTAGTCTATCTTGCATCATCCATCCTTTCTACATGTCCGAACCATCGGAGCATGCCTTTCTTACTTTTGCACCGACACTCTTTTTCAATCCGACTTCCTTCCTTATAACCTTGTTTTCCACGCGGTCAGCGAGGGTCACTCCGCTGATTTTGCGCAATGCCCTGATTTCGACCGCGTTTATCCTACTTTCATGCACGCTCTGCCATACCCAGCTCTCGCTTCCATAAGTTAGCGTTGGGATCCGTATTGTAATGTGGATTGCTAGCTGGGTTTTTTTGCGGCCAGGAATCTGCCCAACGCTCCATTTACGCTATTTTCTGACGCCACTCTTCTTTCTATATCCGCGGTGTACCCAGCTAAAAGCGCATCCGAGATATACATTTTCATTCACCTGTTCCAGCTCTACATCATCAACCATTATCCTTGCATACAAATCTCGCTGAAGAAAATTAAGTAGATTTACGCTGGGTTGACTTCTTTACGTAATCGAAAGACAGACATCGAAATTAAAAAAAAAACCTGTTTGTTCTCTATATTCCTGTATTTCATGCGAGAGCGTATTCAGTATGATAGAGCAAGTATATGGCAAGGAAAGTAATCAAATGAGTATTTCTTTCTCTTCTTACGAACGAACTTCGATTTGTCACGTAAAACTTTTATGAGTTTTGGGTAAAGAACCGACAAATACTAAATAATATAAATCAAGAAGTTAAATTTTAAAATTAAATAATTATATTCTTACACCGCGGCTTCTTAAACATACGATTCTATGGGTTAGTATTTTCGAGAGTTGGCAACCCTAATATACATACATAACTTGAACGCCAAGTCCCTTGCGGGGTAGGCCGAGAGAATAGCGCCATAACATACTATTCTTATACACCTTACTCGCTTCTTCGACTTACATAACTCTTGTCACACACCTTCGTCGACTTTTAAGGCAAAATGTTAACACCATTCCACCACGTTAACAATCATTTATAATCTCCACAATTTCAGGCATGCTGTAAGTCTGAATCAATTGGACAATGGGGTGAAGGTGCCCCCTACGGGATGGAAGTGTTCGCAGTGTGATCTTACCAATAATCTGTGGCTGAATCTCACTGATGGCTCAATTCTATGCGGTAGAAAATTTTTCGATGGATCTGGTGGAAATGATCATGCGGTCAGTAATTTTGCATATGAATCTTTCTATACATGTAAATAAATAAAATTGAAGTGTCTATGTCTATTTACACGGCACATACACCGAAATAACATGTGTTTACAATTTTTATCTGCCTGTCGTACTTAGGCTACTTTTTTTTTTGGAAAAACACTTTTTTTATTGCTGCGGAGGCGAAACAAAGTTCACCGGGTCAGCTTGTATATGAATATATATATTAGTAGCTACCTGGACAGAATTCATTCTGTGAAAAATTACTAAAGAAAGTAAATAAAGCAATTGTTGGAGTTAGACGCACACTGGAAAATTTTGTTAAAGTTTGTTCACTATGTGACTAGTCCATTGTAATATTTCGCCATGATATGTTAAAAATGTGATTTGGACATAGTCAATAGAGAAATTAAATAGAATATTTTTTTCTACATCATCATCTGTTACCAGGTGGAACATTACCGTAAAACCGGATATCCGTTAGCAGTGAAGTTGGGAACCATTACAGCAGACGGCAAAGGCGACGTGTTCTCTTACGCGGAAGACGACATGGTTGAAGATCCGTACCTCGCTGATCATCTCAAACATTTTGGCATCAATGTTCAGCAATTGCAGAAGGTTGTGATGATAAAATATTGACTAAGCAGATATACTTGTCTTATTAAAAGGAAAGGTCATAAGTCTTAAAAACTGATCCAATAGTATGACACAGGGTATGAAAGGTGAAAGCGCGAGTAAAAAAGCCTGTAATTAGTCGATGGCATATTTAGATAATTAATCGAAGTGCAGTGGCCAGATTAACCAGTCTGATTATTAAATCAGACTTCAACTTATAGGTATACCACAGCCTATAGCTTAAAAAGCTAACGGGAGTCTAGCTTGCATACAATGTTCCATGTGAGAAGTATTTTCCTTCTTCATGTTTATGAGACAATGTTTTTGTGACCTTTTAGACGGAAAAATCAATGGTGGAATTGGAACTGGAGTTAAATCAGCGCAGCGGTGAATGGAACACACTGCAAGAGTCTGGCACTGAACTGAGGCCGCTGTCTGGTCCTGGACTCACCGGACTCAATAACCTCGGGAACACTTGTTACATCAACAGTGTGGTGCAGGTATGTGAATATTCTGAATAATGCAGCCCTCCTCCAGAATTCCATTCCTATAAATATAACGGTGAGTCGAGGCTTAACAGCCACTGCGTACGCCTTCGGGTAGAGAAAGGCGTGAAGTTATGTTATGTTTAGAAACAAGATACTTGTACATGATACTTGACTCCACAAGCACTGCCTAAAAAGTGATATCTCTATTTCTCAGGTAATGTTCCGCATGCCAGACTTTGTACGCCGCTTCGTGGATGGAGCTCCTGATATTTTCGCAACATTCCCCGAGGATCCTGTCAACGACTTCAATGTACAAACGTATGTTGGGCTTGTAATTATGATCTTGTATATTTATAATATAATACTTTCTTAGTAAAGTATTGAAATCGGTTCGAATCAGCTGAGGTTCCTTAACGATGCTTGTAAAAGTGACATTAAACAATGTCACTGGTTCGAATCTTACATGCATCGTTAAGGAACCTCAGCTGATTCGAACCAATTTACCTGATTTAGCTGGAACTTTCACGCGTTCAAGTGTTATGCGATATTTTGCGTGATCAGGTTTTTATTTTAGTTATTTTGCAGTGCCAAATTGGGTGTCGGTCTTCTGTCCGGCCGCTACTCATTCCCGAGCGAGGAGGGCTTCCAGACTGGTGTGTCGCCCAATATGTATCGCAACCTCGTCGGGAAGGATCACCCCGAGTTTATGAGCAAGCGGCAGCAGGACGCGCACGAGTTCTACTTGCATCTGCTCTCACTTTTACAGGTTCGCAAAACATTAAACAATTTGAAAATGATTAAAAAGAAACTTGAATTGCAAGAGACTTAATAGATATTGAAATTAAACACTAAACAAAACCGAAAGAAGATTGCGAAAATAAAATTTAATAAACCCTATTCTGATTAATAGATTACATTAACAATTGAGGGTGACAGTATTGTTTTATTATGAACTAGTTGACCCGGCGAAGTTTGTTTCGCATCAAAAGTAGTAAAGAAGTAAATTTTGGTTTCATCACTTTTTGTTTTCATCATATATGAGTTATAGATAAAAACCACTCCATTGGCACCCTCTATCTAATAAAAAAAAAACCGCATCAAATTCTGTTGCATAGTTTTAAAGACCTAGGCATGTAAGAGGACAGACAGTGGAAAGCGACTTTGATTTATACTGTTATGATATATCTCATAGCAGATGGCATACATTTAAAAATTTATAATCATTGGCTTGCTCTCAGTCAGCCGGGAGCGAAAGAACAACATATGGCTGACAAGCTCACACAGCACTACACCGAAGAATGGCGGGATAATCATTCCAAAATATGGGTGAACTTAAATGTTCTGGTAGGGGCGGGCAGCAGCGTCCCACCTTTAAAAGGTTCACCCCTGCGGTCTCCAACACGTTTGCCCAGCGTGGAGACTATGGGCATAAACCTCCCGATGAAAAGAGCACGAATACAACGGCCCCCAGTTCCCGGTGGTCCCGCTATTCCCGGCCAAGGTAGCGGTCGTGGTAACGGTGGGACAGGGGGTGCTAAGAATCTCCGGGTTACGGCAGGCTGTCAAAAACAACTACGCGTGGCCACGTATAACGGACGCAGTCTTCGGCTGGACCAACACCTCACCGAACTCGAGGTAGAGCTGAGTTGCTTGAACTGGCATATTCTAGGGCTATTTGAAGTCCGGCGAGAGGGGGAGGACACGATAACCCTACAGTCAGGCAACTTATTCTACTTTCGGGAAGGTGACCAGCTCTCCCAGGGGGGGTCGGTTTTCTCGTTCACAAGGACTTCGTTAGCAGCGTTGTGGAGATCAGTAGTGTGTCGACCAGGGTAGCGTACCTTGTACTAAAACTCACCAACAGGTACACCCTGAAGGTAATACAGGTGTATGCGCCGACCTCGACATACTCTGACGTGATAGCCGAGGCGATGTACGAGGATATTGCAAAAGCAATACATGGTACCGCCAAGGCTCACTACAACGTTGTTATGGGGGACTTCAATGCCAAAGTGGGAGTACAAGAACGCGGCGAAACGAAAATCGGTCCATATGGCTTGGGGTGCCGAAATCACAGGGGCCAGATGCTGGTCAACTTCCTGGAGTCTGAAGGGCTCTTCTTGATGAACTCATTCTTCAAGAAGGGTCTCCACAGGAGGTGGACTTGGCGAAGCCCGGATTCTGTGACAAGGAACGAGATAGATTTTATCATTACGGATAGTAAGCATATATTTAGAGATGTCTCTGTGATCAACAGGTTCAATACTGGAAGTGATCACCGACTTCTTCGAGGCTCTCTATATATTAACCTGAAATCTGGAAGGACCCGGAAGATGAGGTCTATTCTCCGACCTACGCCACTTCAAATAGCCGAAACCGAAAAGTTCCAAATGGAACTTCAAAATCGACCACAAAATGGACCTGCTGGAAACCACAGGCAACGTGGACGAAAAGACCGCCACTGTGGTCAACACGCTGAGGAATGTGTCTCAAAGGTTGTTCCCGAGATCGCAGAAAAAGGAGTCCAAACTCTCTGCTGAGACGCTCGAGCTGATGAGGCAAAGGCGAGAAACTCCATCCGATCAGCTGTCTTCGTCAGAATAGAAAAGCCTAAACCAGCGAATTAGAAAGCTGATGCGGCGCGACCTTCGTCGGTCGAATACTCGAGCGATCGAGAACGCGATCGACCGCAACAAAGGGTCGAAAGTGTTCGCTCAGCAGCTTGGGAGGTCCCATCTGACGAAGCTGAAAACTGCGGATGGACGTGTCGTCACCTCTAAGCCCGAGATTCTCGCGGAGTTCGAATCTTTTTATGGGCTCCTTTATTCCACACGGATGACCAAGCCGACGGGACACAGCGATGATGACCACAGAGCTCCGCTAACGCGTCACTATAGTGAGGACATTCCTGATGTCACAGAATGCGAGATTAGTGCGGCTCTCGGGCAACTCCAGAACAACAAGGCACCCGGTGATGACGGAATCACAACAGAACTTCTAAAGGCCAGCGGGGCAAGTCTTTTTGATTCCGTCATACAACAGGGTATAACACCACAGGTTTGGAGCAGGAGTGCGGTGGTGCTGTTCTTCAAAAAAGGTGATAAGACCTTGCCGAAGAATTACAGACCCATCTTACTCCTGAGCCATATCTACAAGTTGTTCTCGAGGGTCGTCACGAATCGTCTCGCTGCAAAACTCGACTAATTTTAGCCTCCGGAGCAGGCCGGGTTTCGAAAAGGCTTTAGTACCGTGGACCACATCCATACTGTTCGGCAGATTGTACAGAAGACCGAAGAGTACAATCAGCCGCTGTGTATGGCATTCGTGGATTACAAAAAGCCTTCGACTCAATCGAAACTTGGGCAGTTCTGGATGCATTGCAGCTATGTGGGATTGACTGGCGATATATCGAGGTGTTGAGATGCTTGTATGACACCGCCACGATGGCTGTCCAGATCCAGGATCAACTGACGAACTCCATCGAGCTGAATCTAGGTGTAAGACAGGGAGATGTCATATCTCCTAAACTCTTCACCAACGCTCTGGAGGACGTCTTTAAGACCTTGGACTGGACTGGACAGGGTATCAACGTGAATGGTGAGTACATCTCGCATCTTCGGTTTGCCGACGACATCGTTGTAATGGCAGAGTCTCTAGAACAGTTAAGCGGAATGCTGCGCAGCCTAGACGAATCCTCTCGACGCATCGGTCTGGGCATGAACTTGGACAAGACCAAGGTCATGTTCAACGAACATGTCGTGCCCGGACCGATAAATGTCGATGGGTCAATTCTCGAAGTCGTCAACAAATACGTCTACCTAGGCCAAACTATCCAGTTAGGCAGACGAAACTTCGAGAAGGAAGCCGACAGGAGGATTCAGCTGGGTTGGGCCGCATTCGGCAAACTGCGTCGAGTTTTCGGCTCGCCTATACCGCAATGCCTGGAGACCAAAGTCTTTGACCAGTGCGTCCTACCAGTAATGACCTACGGTGCCGAAACGTGGACACTTACGGTGGGGCTAGTCCACAAATTTAAAGTCGCTCAGCGAGCTATGGAGCGAGCTATGCTCGGATTATCTCTGAAAGATAGACTCAGGAATGGGTATATCCGACAGAGAACCGGAGTAACCGACATAGCTCGTAGAATAAGTTCGCTGAAGTGGCAATGGGCTGGTCACACTTGGACTTGGTAAGCGTAGTGTAGGACGCCCACCAGCCCGATGGTCAGACGACCTCAGAAGGGCTGCTGGAAAAGACTGGATGCGGAAGGCATGCAATCGGATGTTTTAGCGCACATCGGGAGAGGCGCACCAGCAGTGGACTGCAACAGGCTAATGATGATGATGAATCATTGGCTGTAAACAAAATGAAATCAATCAGTTGTCGCCTGTGTCCCCAGCGCCACAGCCGGCAGAGCGGCAGCTGGAACCCGGGCGAGTGCCTGCGGCTGTGCGTGGAGGAGCGCGTGCGCTGCGCCGCCAGCGGGGCCGTGCGCTACACGCGCCGCCCCGAGCACCACGTGCCGCTGCCCGTGCCGCTCGCCGCCGCCGCCAACAAAGACCAGCTGGCGCACTACGAGGAGCGCCGCGCCCGGGCAGAAGCCGCGGGGCAGAGGCTGTACGTTGCCATCCTTTTTTTTATGGGATAGGAGGGCAAACGAGCAGACGTGTCACCTGATGTTAAGTGACCAGCGCTGCCCATGGACACCCGCATATGCAACACATATCGTGTTACAATTGCATTACCGACCTTTAAGGGAGTAGGATAGGAAGGGATGGGAAAGAGAGGTGGGCCCTCGGTTACCTCTCTCATCGAACGAAACGCGGCATGAGCCACTTTACGTCGGTCTTCTGAGAGGTGTTGGTATTTCACCGATCGAGCCGGCCCGTTCATGCAGCGAACTGCTTGACCCTGCCACTTTAAATCCTTGACATCACCTTCCTCCATATCTCGTTCTATCTGATCATGGAAAATATACGGTAACTGTTCTCTACTTCTACATCCGTCCGCTTTTGCCCTATATATCGACTTAGTCAATCTTGCTTGTATCATCCGTTCTTTTTACATGTAATATAACAAACTTTCTTCTTAGAAAGCTTAAAAAAATCATGAGCATCTTAAAAATATTGAAAACATATCTATTCTCTTAATATGTTTTTCCTATTACAATTATGCCTACTATCTTATCCAACAACAAGACGGTATGATCTTACTTAAATTGGTTTAAGGCAATCCCTCCCCCACCATGTCTTACTCAAATCGGATAGCGCACGTTCCATCGTTTAAAAAATCTGTATCAGTAATAGAAAAGAAAAATGTAGAATATCAATAAATATTATTAAAAAAATATTTAACATTTGACAGGGACCCATCTGAGTTGGTTCGGCCTTTGATACCGTTCCAAGCCTGCCTGGACAGCTTCATGAAAGAAGAAACAGTAGAACAATTCTTCAGCACTGCCGTTAATAAGAAGGTTACCGCCCACAAGTAAGTAAAACTCCAAACAAACAATAATGTATGTAATTCTTTCTTACTACTTGCTCCCTAAGAAGACATACTAATTATTGTAATATATTTTTTTTAAATTTGAGATTTTTTGAATGTTCTTACAGAATAACCAGATTAGCCACTTTCCCCGACTATCTGTTGATTCAATTGAAAAAGTTCACCATCAAGGAGGACTGGACACCGGCGAAACTTGACGTCGCCGTCGATATGCCCTGGGAGGTTAGCTTATAAAAAATGAAAAGTAGTAGAAATTCAAATTCCAAAAATCTATAGTTAATTGTTAATTAACTCTTTCCCATATTTTAAGTATAAATATTAATTTACATTGTTTTGTTGAGCAGAATATTTCCTGAAGACATTGATTTCACGGGTGCATTTTAGATGTGATGTAATAATTACCGTTGATAAATTATGATCGATGTATTACAATAGATTCCGCCATCAACTAGGGTTGTAAATACCATTTAAAAAACGTGTATTGTCAGAGAATTCTCAGATTTAATGATGATTTGAAGATAATCTAGTTGTATGCTAAAGATCATATATATTCCAGGTGGATCTAAGTTGTCTCCGAGGTAGAGGCTTGCAACCCGACGAGACCCTGCTGCCGGAGTCGGCGCCTGAGACCCCAGCACCTGTGTATAATGAACAGTTACTTTCACAACTTGTAAGTTTTTACACTATATCATTATTAACTACATATAATATAAATATAGTTCATGCATTTAATTTGGGCTTTCAGGCAAAATACTTACTAGCATTGATTACAGTGAGAAGATGGCCAAAGATAGGTGTGCAGGACAGATGTCATATGTTCTGCACACCTGCCGGACATATATTTGTTTTGTATATTTATATGGAATGTGTATGTTTATCCATATGGCTCTTTAATATTTTTTTTTGTTGACAGTTAGACATGGGTTTCCCAGTGGAGGCTTGCAAGAAGTCGTTATATTATACAAACAACTCTGGCATGGAGGCGGCTTCCAATTGGCTCATGGAGCACATGACGGACTGGGACTTCGCCAACAAGTTCGAGCCGCCCGGCACACAAAGTATGCATACTATATTTAATACCACAAATAGTTTATTGAATATGATTGGTCACTAGTATGGCAGATTAAAGTTTAATAGGAAACCATATACTATATGAGATTTAAAATTATGCCATTTATGAATTAATAAATTATCTGTTCCGTGCCACTAAACATACTTGCCAAATATGTAAATTTAAAGGATGAAGGTGTGCGGAATGCGTACAACAAAACTAAAAATTAGTGTTATTTGGATTGAATGTTAGCTAGGCATATAGATGAATACGGTGTTCCCCCGGCAGATGCGGAGTCGGTAGCGGGCGCGGGCGTGTCGGTGGACGAGGCGAGCGTGGAGCAGATCATGAACATGGGCTTCACGCGCGAGCAGGCGGCGCGTGCGCTGGCCAGCACCGCCGGGGACGTGGCGCGCGCGCTCGACTGGATCTTCAGCCGCGCCGACGAGCTGGACGCGCCCCCCGCCCCCGCGCCGCCCGGGCCCCCCGGGCCCCCCGGGCCCCCCGGGCCGCCCGACTGCAGGGACGGGCCTGCCAGTCAGTACAACCGCTACACTCGCACCTACGGAATTAACTAACAGACTGTCACTATACTAATGATATAATAATATCTTGGACACAAATCACACAGCGCCCTCTAGTTCCAAACTAAGCAACTAAATGCTTGTGCTATGGATACTAGATAACGGATGATGATTCATATACAAATACAAATATCTTTATTATTTCATAAGTATGTTACATAGATTGAGCACACTGTCCTTCGCGTTAGTTGTAAACTGTGTTACAAAGGACAGGCAACTTCCTTGGAATCTAGGTATTAATAACAAAGAATAAGAAAAAAGAAAATCATAAAATACTTTTAGAAAAAAATTGAAAAGTACAATAAGAAAAATTAAGCATCAAATATTTTATATAATCTTACCAAAATACTATATATATAACATATATATATATACTCCTACATATATATATATATATATATATATACTAGAAAAACACCTAGACGCCCACACAAACATTTATGCTTGTCACAAATATTTGTACTCGTGTGGGAGTCGAACTCGATTCTGCAGTTGCTGGCTTTACCAATGCACTACGAGGCTTGTCTATAATACATCGTTTCTTGTCATGCTTTACAGAATACAAGCTGATAGCGTTCATATCTCATATGGGCACCTCGTCCATGGTCGGCCACTACGTGTGCCACGTGTTACACGAAGGGAGATGGGTGATATTCAACGACAATAAGGTCAGGTCCAACTTTTAAAGATAATATAGCCTTCAAATTAAATAACATGTTGAAACTGATCTTTATATTTAAACTTTTCAGGTCGCCTGCTCCGAAAATCCGCCAAAAAACCTCGGTTACCTGTACCTCTATGAAAGACTGTGATTTTTTTTACTAACTCTACCAAAAACTGCTGGCACGGCTCCGTTTGAGTAGGCATACTATGTATTAGACTGCGTTTTATATTAACAATAAGAGATTTTAATAATATAAAATTAAAACAACATTTTTATGCAATATTTATTTTATAGAACATAAATTGTTAAGAAAATTCAAATTAGGATAATGTGAAATTGTTACAAGTTTTTTTTTGCATAGAAAATGCTTTTGTGTTGCAATTATTGAGGAATCTTAACTTTTATATAGTTTTTTATATTGAACAGTAGAAGAAAAAGCTAACATCTGTATAGACAAAACATGACATGAAACTACAGTTATAAGGAATTAGTTATAAGTTCCGCTGCTGTAAAATGTACTTTAAAAGAAAAAAATTATGGATTTTGTGAAACATTTAGGCACATTTAAAGCAGGCAGCTTTAAGCCCGCAAAGTACTCAGAATGAAATTATGTTTTATGTAATAGATATACATACATATAATTAACAGTTTTTTTTTAAATACAGTTGTTCCAAAGCTTTATTAATTTGTGTGACGTTCTTTTTATTGTATAACTATGAATTCGCTAAAACAACGAAAACTATAAATAAATAGTTATTTAAATATGCTGCACATTTTTTATTTATTCTGTCCAATTTATATTTCGACTTGTTAAATAAATCCAGCTAACTTAGTTACGCCTCAAAAAAGAAATAAAAATGGTCGTTGTGGGTTATCCCTAGAGATAGGCATATAAGGGGACAGACAGTGGAAAGCGACTTTGTTTTATACTATGTAATGCAAAGTTTGAAATAGTGATTAATGGAAGGTCCCTAAGTACCTCGCGTCGCCCGTCGACATTGCGACCCTGACAAGGTCGTTGCGTTGCTAGCGTGTAAGATATAATGGGGGGGGGGGCTTGAGATACTATTTTACGTCGATTCTCTGAGAAGTTGTGTTATTTCACAAGTCGAGCCGACCCAAGGTAAAAATAACAAAAAACTAGCGGTACAAAAGTAACACTTTTTATCATTATCTTGTTTTCTGGCTAGGTTTTAATATTTTTATTATGTTAAATAAACTATATGTAAATTCAGTAGCTCGAATTATTTTATCATGTCCCAGTTGACCCAACGAATTTTGTTTCGCCTCGGCAGCAATAAATAAATAAAATAATTTATCTAAAAAAGTAGTTTAAGTCCTTAAGTCCAGTCAGCTACCTGCCAATAAAACTCCCGTCAAAATCGGCTCAACCATTTCAGAGATTAGTCAAAACAAACAGACAGACAGACATTTTTGTTAATGTTACTTTGGTATATGTACCGTATATATCGGGGTGAAAGCTTATTTGCTTTAAGCGACATTTTGGGTAATGTTGTGTTACATATTCTTCTTCTTCTTCTTGTGCCTCTTCACTGCTGAAGGTTGGCCGTCAGCTTCCCTAACTTGCCTCTGTTGTTGGCTAAGAGGAAGAGTTGTTCCACGAGACTATACCGGTCCACTCATGGATGTTCCGTAACCACGACTTCTTCCGTCGTCCAGCACGTCTTTTCCCTTGTACCTTCCCCATCATAATTAGCTGAAGCAGCATATATCTATCTATCGTTCTCAAGTACGTGTCCAAGATATTCGATCTTGATTGAGTTATATATTAGGTCGGGGAAAAAGTCTTTTCGCATAACGTAGGTATAAACTTATTATAAAATTTCTTTGACTGTACTATTTGTGTCTGGCTGGTTTTGGTAACATTAAAAAGGTTACATTATAAAGAAAAGAAAAAAATAAAAAAAAGTTGTTTCCCGCTATTTTTCATTTGTTTTTCTCTCCGTAAAAATGAGTGAATCTAATGAAGAAATTCGATACATATAAAATTTTATTATAAAAAAGGCAAAAATGCAACTCAAGCAGTGAAAAAAATTTGTGATGTTTATGGACCTGATGCAGTGTCAGTAAGAGTAGCACAAATTTGGTTCAAACGTTTTTAGTCCGGAAATTTTGATGTTAAAGATGCACCTCGCTCTGGTCGCCCTGTTACGAATAAAATGGACGCCATTTTTGAAAGAGTGGAGCAAGATCGGCATATTAGTAGTTACGATGTAGCTGAAGAACTGGGAATTGACCACAAAACAGTTTTGACCCATTTGAAGAAAGCTGGTTATACAAAAAAGCTCGATATTTGGGTGCCACACGAGCTCACTCAAAGAAACTTAATGAACCGTGTACTCATTTGCGATTCATTATTGAGACGTAATGAAACCGAGCCGTTTTTGAAGAGATTGATAACTGGCGATGAAAAGTGGATCACGTACGACAAGAACCTGCGGAAAAGGTCGTGGTCGAAAGTTGGCCAGGCTTCACAGACTGTGGCCAAACCTGGCCTAACACGAAATAAGGTGATGCTGTGTGTATGGTGGGATAGGAAGGGCATTGTTCATTATGAGCTTTTACCGTCCGGCAAAACCATCGATTCTGATCTTTACTGCCAGCAACTGATGAGATTAAAGGAAGCAGTCGAGAGAAAACGGCCGGAATTGATCAACAGGAAGGGTGTGGTCTTTCATCACGATAACGCTAGACCACACACATCTTTAGCCACTCAGCAAAAATTAAGAGAGTTCGACTGGGAGGTCCTAGTGCATCCACCATATAGCCCTGACGCAAGGTCAGGCCTTCAGATTTTCACCTGTTTCGGTCTCTTCAGAATTCTTTAGGTTCTGTAAGGTTGACCTCAAGAGAGGACTGCCAAAACTATTTGTCCCGTTTTTTTGATCAGAAGTCCCAAAGTTTCTACAGTAACGGGATAATGTCTCTGCCCACAAAATGGCAGAAAGTTATTCAACAAAACGGTACATATATATTGTAAATAAATGTAAATAAACTTTGAAAAAAAGTCTTGACTTTTCATACAAAAATACGAAAATACTTTTTCCCCAACCTATTATTATGTTTATTCTATATTACAAACAGACACTCTAATTTTGTTTAAATAAATGTACAGATTTTTTGAAAACAAAAGAATAAATTTCTCTCTAAGTAACCTAAGTGGATCGGGCCGTGAACTGTTAAAGATATTATTTATCTTTTTGTGAATAAACAAAATACATTTAGATAACTGTAATTAATGGAATAAAGTTACTTTATTTACATTCGCATTTTCTTAAATAAATTATCCCAGGTTCTGTTTATAATCAAATAGATAATATTTTCTATTCCGTTTTATAATCGTGCTAAGTAAATTCAAATAATAGATGTGTGCAAAGTTGGCAAGCAGAGTAAACGAAGACTTATTTACAATTAATAGCAGACAAATACTTATATAACAACGGTAGAGCCACGCAGCTCATTGCATCTTAGTTTTTCGACGTAAAGTGGCACGTGTCGTGTTTCATGCGGTGAGAGTGGTGTCCGGACGCCCAACCCTTTTCCCCATCCCCTCCTATCCCACTGCCTTAAAGGCTGACAACGCAACTGTAACACTATCTGTGCTGCAGGTGACACGCTAGGCGCGTCTGCCTGATTATCCCATAAGAAAGACAACATGAGTATAAGAAAAAGACTGTAAACGGATATATGTATTTTATTTCCAAGATATTTATGGTCTGAGTGCAAAATATAGATTTCTCTTTTAGGCAGAATATCCCTCTAAAAGTTCGTTAGTATAATTAATAATAATAATAATATCTTGGACACAATACACACAGCGCCCTCTAGTTCCAAGCTAAGCTACTAAATGCTTGTGTTATGGATACTAGATAACGAATATTAATACATATATACTTTTCTTTTATAAATACATACTTATAATACATAGAAAAACACCCAGACACCACACAAATATTCATGTTTGTCACAAGTATTTGTGCTCGAGTGGGAATCGAACCCCCGACCTCATTGCTGCAGCCGGTAGTTTTACCAATGCGCCACGAGGCACGTCAATTTGACCACCCTTGGCCTTTTCCGCCGTTGAATGACTTCACAAGGATTAGAAATTATTTTATAAAGTAAAATGCCATTATGAGGATGGAATTGATCATGATGGTCGTAACTGGTCATAATGTTCGGTTTATAATTCGAACTTTGAAGAAGAAACCAATTATGTGTGTACATGAAAAAAAAACTATTGACACAATAATAGAAGTACAAATAATGCAAAGATACTATTTGATGATGTAGTGCTGCAGCAGATGGGTGACATTTTATATCTTCCGATGGATTGGATATGAAGCATTATTGGATCATTCAAGATTGACTAAGCTGATATACAATGCAAAGTAGATGCATGTAGGAGTCAACGGCGGCCATGACACACCTTCCATGACCAAATAGAACGAGTTCTTAAGGAAAGTGATGTTATGAGCCTTAAAAATCGACAAATGTTATGAAAGTCAAGATGCCGAGTGACGCGTTTAAGAATAGTGCATAGTGCGTTAGGCCGCTCTGTTCTTTCTGCCTATCCCGCAAGGAACTAGGCGTAAAGCTAGGATATAAATTCTTGAAATTATAGATGTATTAATTCATATAATATGAAGCTGTAGGCAAATACTGCTTGTGACCAGAACCGCCCATTCAACATGGATATCTGACTACTGATTCGAACACATCCATTATATTATTCACTAATTTTAGGGTGAAAAATAATTTCAAGAATAAGTTACAACACATTAAAAGGTTGCATTTTTACACTTAATTTCTCTTTTTCTCTAAAAAATGTCATACCTAAATGTGGTGGTCCCGTGGGCGAGCTCCCCGCTTCTGATTCTGAGTCTGAGTCGTGGGATCTATTCCGGGTTCACACCAATGATGATTTATCAAAATTCTTTTCGCAAGTTATGTGTGATAAATATCGATTTTGATATTGAAATTGGTTAAAATACAATATAAATGACTTATGCGCACTGAGCCCATCCGGTAGAAGCGAAAATAAATATTCTTTATTGAATTTCTCGATAATTATCAAGAAATTAAATATATAATTTTTTACACGAGACACAAGCACCTACATTCAGATTCAATATTTATTTTGTATCTTAAAAACTCCGTTATCATTGTTTTTTCATAAAAACACAACAGGGGTTAGAATATTACCGTGCATTTTCACATTTAGGTATGTTCTAATATTATTACTTATTATATAATTAAAGTTTGTTTTATTTTTCTTCACAAAATATATAATGAGTGGACGATAAACGTTTCAGTCACAATTCACAATTCAGTAGGTAAACTGAAGCCGGACGGCAGTCGAGCGTCTGCAGGCTACGGTTACGGTGGATTCGGTCAATGATAACGTTTGCATATTCGTTTTCACGCTACGTTGTAACTTATGCCCAATAAAGCGCCATTTCGCGCCAATTTCTTTTTTCGAAATTTAAATTAGATATTGTTTTTTTTTCTATTGAATTTAATTTTTTCATGTGTATGTGATTGTTGGTTATTGTAAATTGTAGACAGTTTTGAATTTTAAATAATCAGTCGGACAAAATTCGCGCCAATTTCTTTTTTCGAAATTTAAATTAGATATTGTTTTTTTTTCTATTGAATTTAATTTTTTCATGTGTATGTGATTGTTGGTTATTGTAAATTGTAGACAGTTTTGAATTTTAAATAATCAGTCGGACAAAATAATATGTGTTACGCAAATACTAAAAATTAATTAAATCTTCTTTCTAACATTGTATTGTTGTTAAGATTGTATTTAGTGTGATATGTATTGAACTGAAATATAAAAATGAAGATGCAGTGGGACTTCTTGTTGCATTTATTTATTTTCTTTGTTTTTGCGACATGCGCCAGTAAGTACATATTTAATTAATATTTATTTACTATAAAATTATTTTAAATTTTATGCCATTGGTGGGTACTTTATTGTTTTTACATAAAAATATGTATAATTAAATTTGACCAGTATCTTCTCAAGCCAAATTTATTTTAAGGACATAAACATAACTTCACGCCTTTGTTACCCTAAGGTGTAGGCAGCGGCTGTTAAGCCTCGTCTCGCCGTTACGTTTGCGTCCCAAATGGAATAGATGGCGACCCTATTGCCATACCGGGCACAAAGTTTTCAGTCATCGATAATTTATCACTATCACACATAACTTCCGAAAACAGTTAATTATTTTAAGAATTATCTTTCATATAAAAAAGTTTTGCTTGATAGTCTTCCTTAAACTTCATTGTATGATTTTACCAGTAAACCTCAAGTACCCGTATACGTACCGTAATCCTCCGTATCCGGAGGCCCTACTACCCCCTTAACGGAAGGCAACGCACCTCGGTGTTCATGGGCAGTGAGAAGTTATTTACCAGCCGGTGACCCACTTGCTCGTTTGCCCTCCTACCCATAAAAAAAACATTGATTTTGATTTGGATACTCGTCTAGTCGTTTTATAAGGTTCCTGACGTTACCTTCTTCAGAACTCGTATTATTTGCTCATTGTAAGTGTCTTAATCGTCTTCGACTCCTAGATTCATCCGCTTTTGCAAAGTATATCTGCCTAGTCAATCTTACATCATCCCTTATCTCTATTTCTTACTTCTCCAAAAACAGAATCATGTTAAAATTGCTCAGGACATGAACTCAATCCGTGATGACCCAAATATACTCCAGAGGGTCCTGTGACTATTGTCTATATCTAAAAATGAAGAGCCATTTGAAATGACGATGCTACGCTACTATTGAGGGGGAAAAGACTGCCTCAACGGAGGAACTGAACACAAAAAATGTGTTTTTTTTAGAGCTTCGAAGATTGCAAAAAACGTTGGCACATGTGTAATATATCCGAGCAAGATTACTATAAATACTTATTGCAAAAAATAGAAAATCTTTTGCTATCATAACAAAACCAACTTACTTTGGCGGTCGCTTCAACACTCAAAGCCACTGATTTATGTGACAAGTTATTTTGTTCAAACACGGCATCCATCTAGCATACAAATAAGCTAAACTTAGTAATATATTATTAACGTAAATGTAAATAAACAATTTTTTGTGCCAACTCGTATATTCTGTAAATTACAGTCCGTAACATTCCGGTAGATATGGGCACAAGCTATGCGTATACAAGCATGTTTATTGGTTTCTGTTCCCTCGGTCCTCTAGAGATTTGATAGTTTTAATTCGGTTGCGCAGTTTGTAACTGCGACAGTATTTTTTTTTATATATAAATAAGTGGTTTTTATTCCGTATCTTAAAACGATACATCGCCAATAAGTAGAAACATTGATTTTATTACGAATTAATGTTATTTATGGAAATTACTATTAATCAGTTTCAGTGGTCTAGTAGTCGAGCACACGGCGTCTGATCCAGAGGTCCGAGTTCGAATCCTGACACTGGCAAACATCAATGGCTTTTCGAAATTGTTTTCGGAAGTTAAGTGTGATAAATCGATGACTGAAAACTTTGTGCACGGTATGGCAATAGGTTCGCCACCTATTTCCATTTGGGACGTAAACATAACGGCGAGTCGAGGCTTAACAGCCGCTGCCTACACCTTCGGGTAACAAAGGCGTGAAGTTATGATATATTACTATTAATCTTATTATTCCAATCAGAGACATAATATGTTTTTTACGTGATAAGACAAAGGAGTAAGCTCCTCACCTTATGGTCAGTTACTACGGTCACACACACACCTGCCACACAGATAGTGTTACAGTTGCGTTGCCGACCTTTAAGATGGGATACAGAAGGGGTAGGAAGTAGGATAGGGAGTGAAGGGGAAGGAGTTGGTCCTTTAGATATCTCGTCTCCCCGAACAAATCACGACAGAAGGCACTTTACTTCGATAATCTAAAATGTCGTGGCATTTCACAGGTCGAGCCGTCCAAATTATGCAGCGAGCTAATTATTAATTTTAAACTAAAAATGAAACAATTAAGTGTGATATAATTAAAATTAATTAATTAGTTGTTAATTATACCAAGCTATAATTAATTACATTTAATATTATTTTAAATTAGGTACCAGCTGATCCGGCGAAATTTGTTTTGTTGCTGAAATTTTTTGTGTTTTGTTGCGCCTCACAAGCAATAAAAATAAATGATTTTTTCTTAAACAAAACTAGCCTAAGTTACTCCTTAATACATCAGCTGACTGCCAATGAAAGTCCCGTCAAAATCAATCCGCCCAATTCAGAGATAACCCGAAACAAACAGGCAGACAGACAAAAAATTAAAATAATGGTACGGTCATATGAATTTAGTAGAAAACAGTTTTTCAATATTACAAACACACACTTTTATTTATATGTATACTAGCTGACCCGACGAGCTTTGGTCCGCATGAAAGTAAGCTCGAAAATTATTACTTTTTCTTAACTAAATTATACATAAAAACCACTCTGTAGACTCCCTCTATGTATTGAAAAAAACCCTCATCAAAATCCGCGTAGTTCAAAGATATGCGCATATAAGGGGACAGACAGCGGTTAGCGACTTTGTTTTATACTATGTAATGATATGAAATTTGTAAAATACTTTTTATGAATAGAACCACATATCTTTTCATCTGTGGCATCCCACCGTACATATGACTGAGTCTAATTCAATTGAGTGATTACCTAATCGAGAGTGGGGTACCCGCAGACTCTAAGATATGAACACCATTAAATCTGTTCATCCATTTGAAGATTAGCAGCTCATGTCTTGTACTTGAATGAATGGACTGAACGTGCGCATCGTCCGTTGATCTCTTCATGTTCAGATATTAAGGTGTTTTATTATTTCGTTATTGGATAAATCTTATATATAAAATTTCCATGTCACAATGTTAGTTACCGTACTCCTCCGAAACGGCTCGACCGATTCTCATGAAATTTTGTGTGCATATTGGGTAGGTCTGCGAATACGGCAACATCTATTTTTCTTCCCCCTAAATCACCCTCGTGATTTGACCTCTCAATATATTTTTTTGATATTTTTTTTTATGAAACAACATACAAAAATACATATAACCCCAAATTTTCACTTCTACGACTATTGATTTTTTATTTTTTTAAAATAAATAGTAATAATAACTTGGACACAATACACACAGCGCCCTCTAGTTCCAAGCTTAGCAACTAAATGCTTGTGTTATGGATACTAGATATATTAATACATATATACTTTACTTTTGTAAATACATACTTATAATACATAGCGGTTTAACAGCCGCTGCCTACACATGCGGGGAGAAAAAGGCGTGAGGTTACATAAAAAAATAATACAATTAGTACAAATGTTATCTGAACTTTTCTAGGAGCTTCGCCCTCACGAAAACTGAAAAGGTTTCCTTGGCTTTCATCGTGCCAATATAAAACTAGATCGTCGAGATATACAGGACTGCAGTCTTAATATTTTCATAAGGAGCCTTGTTGTTTTTAAGACACACATATGAGTAATCTAATGAAAATTTTGCTTTAGATATTTTGATCACATTAAAAGAATTACCCTAAAATAGATCAAATTCTAATTTATGTGTCCAAATAGATACGAAAGTTCACAAATGCACTAAACTAAAACTCAACTTTAAATACCTGGCAATTATTTTATGAATACTTATATATCTCCTAACACTTAGTACAAAATAAAATAAATACAAATTCTGCAAAAGATGATTAAATACTATAAATTCCAAACTCTAATTAAATTGTTGTACGATAACGACAAAAGTAACTAAACAAAAAAAATTGGTGAACTATAAAAAAAATTACCCTTTTCTAGCTGGACCGTCGCCTCTCATGATTTCCCGACCCATCATATATCTACACGCTAAACTTAATGATAATTTGCCTAGAAACGAGTACTTAAATTTTGTATTTTGCTATATTTCTGAAATAGATCAAATTCTAATCTATGTGTCTAAGATCTATGTGTCTAGACACGGGGATTCACAGATGTTGCTAAACTAAAACAACACTTATTATAACTTGAAAGTATTATAAATATATATAGATCGCCTAATACCTACGACAAAATAATATACACATACCCCAAAAGATACTACTTTTAGTGGGGTATCTTTTTGGGTATTTTTATTTTATTTAGGATTTCAAAAATTCTTTAATTTTTGAAATCCCAATAAAAAAAATAAACGCTTCCTTTTTATAATATAGATAAGTATAGATGACAACAGGCTTTGCTACCAATTACATAATTTGAGATTAAAAAACCGCCTACAACGTTGTGTAAAAGGCGTGAAGTTATAAAAAAAACCCTGTCTCCATACCCATGAATGGCTAAGAAGAATGATGTCACATTACTACAGCGAATAAGATTAAATCTGGTCCGTTATTATGCATCCTTGGTCCTCCAGAGTAATAGCTCAGAATTATCCAAGAGAAAACAACTGATGTTTTGCCCGACCTGATAATAAGACCCTGAGTACTTAGTATGGCGCATAATCAAGATAGGAAATTTTCATTACACAAGAAAAAAGCTGAATATTTATTTTTCCTTTCGTTTTTTTACTAACGAAAAAAAAAAACATTGTTACGTTTCTGTTGCTTTGTAAGATTAGCGTATAAAATGACTTTTCGTGTAATTTTACAGTTACTATTATTTTATACGAAATTATTTTATTTTCTCTACATATATTACGTGTGTCTGTCTCATATTGTAAATGCGCAAATTATTTTGTCTGGGTGTTGTCTAGAAGTGTCATATAAATCACGCTGCATCTGAAATATTATTTTTATTATGCCCCGATATTACTTATGTCCACCTTACATTAATTTATTTGTAGATGGATGGAGACACTACCATTCTTGATTACGGGCATCCGGATACCTCTCTCACCGAACGAAACGCGACAGGAGCCGATATTCCGAGCGGTCGTGGTATTTCACGGGTCAAGCCGCTGCTGTAAACCTTTGCGGGGTAGACAGAGAGAACAGATCCCCATAATACACGACGTTTACACACCTCATTTGCCTCTTCATACTTCATAACTTTTGTCATCTTCATATTTCATAACTTTTGTCATACACGCTCATCTGTTTTTAAAACATGCCCAATTTAGTCATGGTAAGAGAGTCCTTCACACCTACACTCTTCCGTTTTCGCACTATATATTTGCTTAGTCAATATCGCACCATCCATTCTTAAGACATGTGAGGACCATGCCCTTCATTACTTTTAAGCTAGTCTCAATTAAAAGGTCTTATCAACGTGTATGTATAGTTGAATATCAAGATCTTGCTGAATACATTCAAATCAGCATTACATTTAAATCCTATTATATCAAAGGGCCACTGTCCACTATAGAAGCAAACGACTTAATTAAAATATTATCCCAGGCGTCATCTGGTGCTGAATTTAGTGCCATAAAGTTTCAATTCTTGTTACGGATTTGGACAGAAACCAATTTTAAAGGTGAATGGAATAGTATATTATGAAAGAAGATAAGAAAATAATAGTTAATTTTAAAGGTGAACATAGAATTGCAAAAAGAATAGCGAATTTATGCGGGTAATATGTTGGTATCAACGTGGACTAATGGTGATCGTAAATCTTTATTAAGGAACTGCAGAGGACGCGCTCGGCATTACCACTGCTGAATATGCACCATGGATTTATAGCTCCATGAAAATGTGGGTAGATGTCGAGCTAAATAATCAAATTGATTTGACTGTCATCGGTATAAGCTGGGTATCGAATTTGGACAAGTAAAAAAAGTTAAAGTCAGAGTAATCATTGTACTGAAGTGATGGCGAACATCTTAGCGGTATAGACACCCAATTTGCTGCATGATTGGGCTTGCTCGACCGGTGAAATACCATGACCTCTCAGATAATCAACATAAAGGCAGAATGCATAAGCCATAGTTTACAAATATTACAGTTACTATATATGTAATAACTGCGAGCTGCTTAGACGTCATTTCTCTTCTGGGAGAATTAAATGCTCTTTTGCAGTGAAACTTTGTTTAAGATGTTCTTTCTAGTATTTAACTTGAGAGTTTCTTTTATTACTCCATCTGCACGGGTATGGATCAGGATGCATGAGAAAAACTTTTGAATTAAAAATTTAAAAATTGTTTACTTAATTTTTGGGAGGAGGGTTTATTTTTTTAATTAAAGAATATTAGCACCACATTTCTTTCGGTTTGTGTCGGCTAAGAGATTTGATTTAATGTAAGCCACCGCTCATATCTTAATTTTTATTATTTGATTTTATTGGTATGTAGCTTAATATCAAAAGATTATCTTACGAACGGACAGAAAGTAATCACAAATATTATATACCTAAATAAATGTATATGTTACTAGATCACTTTATGTAAGTTCTCAATAAAGATATACGATCTAAAGTTTACATTAAATGTCTCTACTTCGATTATGAAGAGGAAAAAAAATATTTGTTGTGTGTAACTTCGTTCGGTCAAGTTAATTTTTCCGTTTATTCCAACAGTAATTTAAGTAAAAAATGAAATGTATAAAATAAAAAAAGTCTTATCGGTTCAGAGCGCACACGTGATTATGGCAGACAAATTTTCTCGCTAAAACCCCATCTTAGGTTGGGTTCGAAAACTATAAAGAAAACTCAAACATTTCCTCTACCTTGTTACGCAGTTTCCTATGAAATGAAATGGACTCGGTCTGTCACAAAGCAAATACGTCCAGAAGTACGGTTTTGAGAATTCTAATACTATTTTAATGCAATAAGGAAAAGATAGTTTCCAATGGACATGGTTGATTCCTAGTAGTGAAAAAGACCTATATAAGGTATATACGTAATATTACAGGAAATTTCATTTCATATAGCAGAATATTATTTAGCAGTTTGATACTAGAAAGATAGCTCGTACAATTCGATTCGCTAATCTAAAACTTGGGCAATTAAGTGACTCATTTGGAAAGAGTGTTACAAAAGAGGATCTCTCAAAGAAATAAATTGTATATATTGCTTTGATAACAGTACTGTATTAATAAACCAAACAGAAGAGAACTGAAAAGTGGTAGAACTACGCAGTTAACTGCATGAGTGGATCGGCTCGACCACGGCCTTGAAGAATCTTGGACACAATACACACAGCGCCCTCTAGTTCCAAGCTAAGCAACTAAATGCTTGTGTTATGGATACTAGATAACGGATATAAATACATATATACTTTTCTTTTGTAAATACATACTTATTATACATAGAAAAACACCCAGACGCCACACAAATATTCATGTTTGTCACAAATATTTATGCTCGGGCGGGAATCAAACCCCCGACCTCATTGCTCCAGCCGGTAGTTTTTACCAATGCGCCACGAGGTCCGTCAAGTCATCACCGTCAATCACAACGTAATTTTGAGTTTTGTTCGATGAGAGAGGTATTCGGAGCGGAGGCTCACCCGCTTCACATCTCACTCCTTTTTACTTTGAACTATTTGGGTTACAGGTATCCCTGGGCGGCTTTAGTTGCTTACCATCAGGTGACCCACTTACTTGTAAAAACAACACGTGGAAAAAATACATAAAATTTAAATCATTATTTCAACCTGTAGCAGTTGTCAGTATACATTGACAGTATAAGTTTACTGCCAATATGGCGAATATAATCGAAACTTATCCGAATCACGTTCCTTCGAGCAAAGCTAACCTACTGATATTTTTCTAAGCTGTAGCTATGAGAGATACATAACCTTCCAAGACGCTTCAAAGCTTTGCATCCGAAACATTTTCTCGTTTCCGAGATAACGTTCGGTTGAGATATGTTAAACTCAATAATTCAACCAACAAGACAAACTAGACAGTATGAAGTTTGTTTTAAAGAAGATATCCAGTTATTACAACATATTCATGGAATTCTTTTTCACATTTTGATCAAATTTCCCGCTGAAGACTCACGTCCTATTTAAGTTTGTGTTTCACATGACCGTGTGTTCGGGGAAGGTTTCAAAACAACTGAATGTTGCAGTCGATTAGCCATATAATATTTTTTTTTGTATCTAATTTGATATATTTATTTTTTCTTTTCAACAACAACAATTTCATAACGAACATATGTCTTGGTGGTCCAGTGGTCGAGCGCCCCGCTTCTGAATCCAGAAGTCGCGTGTTCGAATCCTGGCTTATATCAATGACTTCTCGAAACAGTTTTCGTAAATTATGTGTGATAAATATCGATGACTGAAAACTTTGTGCACGGTATAGCAATAGGTTCGCCACCTATTCCATTAGCCTACACCTACAGGTGAAGTGATGTTATGTTATTAACGAACATCATTGAGGAGCTTACCTTGAATAGACTTAGTGATAATGATGAACGGGAATTAACGCGACACTTTTTAGGTAAACAAATATTTACCTTGATTAGCTTGACGTTTCGGCCAGGTTGCACTGGCCGTGGTCACAAGCAGACTGAAGTGGCGCCCTCACGACTCCGTAGATGAGGTAGATGTTTGTATATCTACCCTCATCGCTTGGTGCTGTTTTCTTCATTTTTCTAAATACCGTCACACTACACTTATAACGTCCCTATTCTGTACGCCCTACGACGCGTGTCTATTCTGATAGATTAGCCGACTGTGAACTAAAGCGAGGTGTTACTATTTTATTAATCACTGGATTCCATGTTGCGGAGAGCTTGAATCCATCCTCCCGATTGAAATTCTTGTGTTTTTTAATTTCAATCGCTTCACGCACAGCTCTTGGATAATAGTGGCGATCATTGGAGAGGACTTCCGGATGGTCGAACTCGATCCAGTGATTAATACCGCCGAGAATTATGTGTTCGGCTATCGCTGATTTGTTCACCTGTCGGTTCTTCACTGCGGCTTTGTGTTCCTTGACCCTTTCAGCTATTGTCCGCTTAGTCTGGCCTATATACGAACTACCACAGCCGCAATTTATCTTGTAGACCCCAGGTGTTTGTAACGGCAAGACATCCTTCGGCGTGCCCAAGATATTTGTTACCTTTGTCCCCGGTGTGTATACTGTGGGGACTGAATATCTTTTCAGTAGTGTGCCTATCTTGTCTGTCACCCCTTTGACATAGGGCATGTAGGCTGGCTGTCGGTTCACTTCCGGATGTTTGCATCGTCTCGACCGTCGTTTGTTTCGTCTGTTAACCTGATATCCGTTGTTCCTTAGTACCTCCTGAACATGATCAAGTTCTTGCTGTAAATGTTCAGAGTCACAGAGATCCTCGGCTCTATTCTTCAAAGAAGTCACAACGGATTGCAAGTGTCGAGGGTGATGGTGTGACGAGGCGTGTAGGTATCTATCAGTGTGTGTGGGTTTCCGGTATACACAGTGAGATAAGGACCCATCAGATTTCACGCTGAGCCTGACGTCTAAGAAGGGCAGCGACCGGTTTACCTCCATCTCATATGTAAACTTTATTTTGGGGTGAACTGAATTAAGATGTGTTAGGCATTGATCCACTTCATCTTTGTTGCCTTTGATGATACAGAAGATATCGTCTACATATCTTTTCCAGAGTCTGACCGTCTTTGGGCCGTGGCTTAGAGTTTTTTGCTCAAAATGTTCCATCCAGAGGTTGGCAAGCACTGGAGCTACGGGGCTCCCCATTGCGACTCCATCTATCTGAAGGTAGTATTGACCCTGGAAAAGGAAGAAATTACCTTCTAGGCAGTGTTTCAGTAGATCAATATAATTCAACGGCATCTCGTTGTCCCTCAATTTGTCGGCCACTACCTCCAGGCATTCCTTAATTGGCACGTTGGTGAATAACGACTCCACGTCAAAGCTCACCATTATTTCATCCGGTTCCAATTTGGTGTTCTTGATTATCTGGATGAAGTGGCGTGAATCCTTCACAAAAGACGGTGTTTTTCCCACTAATGGCTGCAATACTGACGCAACGTGCTTCGCAAGGTCGTAAGTAGGCGATGCTATCTGACTGACGATAGGCCGCAGTGGCACGTTGCATTTATGAATAGAGCCGAGGATCTCTGTGACTCTGAACATTTACAGCAAGAACTTGATCATGTTCAGGAGGTACTAAGGAACAACGGATATCAGGTTAACAGACGAAACAAACGACGGTCGAGACGATGCAAACATCCGGAAGTGAACCGACAGCCAGCCTACATGCCCTATGTCAAAGGGGTGACAGACAAGATAGGCACACTACTGAAAAGATATTCAGTCCCCACAGTATACACACCGGGGACAAAGGTAACAAATATCTTGGGCACGCCGAAGGATGTCTTGCCGTTACAAACACCTGGGGTCTACAAGATAAATTGCGGCTGTGGTAGTTCGTATATAGGCCAGACTAAGCGGACAATAGCTGAAAGGGTCAAGGAACACAAAGCCGCAGTGAAGAACTGACAGGTGAACAAATCAGCGATAGCCGAACACATAATTCTCGGCGGTATTAATCACTGGATCGAGTTCGACCATCCGGAAGTCCTCTCCAATGATCGCCACTATTATCCAAGAGCTGTGCGTGAAGCGATTGAAATTAAAAAACACAAGAATTTCAATCGGGAGGATGGATTCAAGCTCTCCGCAACATGGAATCCAGTGATTAATAAAATAGTAACACCTCGCTTTAGTTCACAGTCGGCTAATCTATCAGAATAGACACGCGTCGTAGGGCGTACAGAATAGGGACGTTATAAGTGTAGTGTGACGGTATTTAGAAAAATGAAGAAAACAGCACCAAGCGATGAGGGTAGATATACAAACATCTACCTCATCTACGGAGTCGTGAGGGCGCCACTTCAGTCTGCTTGTGACCACGGCCAGTGCAACCTGGCCGAAACGTCAAGCTAATCAAGGTAAATATTTGTTTACCTAAAAAGTGTCGCGTTAATTCCCGTTCATCATTATCACTAAGTAATATGCAACGCGAAAGCCTAAAAGTTTCTTGAATAGACTGTTAGTCAGTTTTTGCAGCTGAAAGTATTCCTGTGCAATGTTTGCTGTTATGCCCTTTTTATTCCCGGGAGTCGCTGAGCAAGCATGCTGTGAGGGTGGTAGATTTTCATAAGTTGTGAAGCTAGAAGCTACTTGCTAGATGGCTACCACCTTATCGTCACAGATAGATGGCACTAGTTGAATTACCTGCAAAACATTATTCTAATTATGTATATACAAGTTCTTATATTAAATAGAAAAACACGACAAAATGTTACAACTTCACTGAGCCTAATATTTTGACAGAAGCCGCCATATAGATTATAGGTATCTTTTACACTATATTGCGTTAACAAAGTATGTCCCAAAAGAAAAATTTACCTCGCCGGATAGCACTTGCTATAGAAAATGTTTCGGCATTGTTGAATAATATTTTTTGGGATCTTTGAAAGCAAAAAATCCTTGAAATTCCTGTTCATCCTGTGAGTGTGAAACTTTTAAGTAAATTCTCAAAGGCTCCATAGCAATCGGTCGCCATATTACTATGAAATCCAAGCACTGATATATGATATAGTCACAATTTAGCATAAGAAAGTACATATATAAATTTAGTTCGTAAAATAAGAAGTTAGTTAACGTGACTGGTCGAGTATTCTGGCTGCCACACCTATTATCCACGAACTTACTTCTATGTTTTTCGAAGCGATATTAATATTATTATTATATGTTATACATGATTTAAAAAATGCATTTGGCACATGAGTTTCTTGTCCAGTTCTTCTCATGATAGCCCCTGCCCTCTATCGGGCTGCTTGTAGCGATTGCCTCCGTGTATTCTTGTTCCACAGTGACACTTTCCTCAAGCGCTCGTGTTTCTGTATTCCATTAAAAACAATAGACTTAATCCTTGCATTTGCTGTCTATTTGTCTGTGAAGACTTATTAAAATAAAGCTTCTTTGACTTTGGTCTCCAAAAATGGAGCTTCTTGTTTTATAGGAACCCCTTTACCGGACAGAAAACCACAATCTTGATGGCATATGAACACAATTTTTTTGCGACGCTGTGTCAGTATGCGTGGGTTGTTTCAGAGGAAATAAAATCAGAATTCGCTATGTTGATACCAGGGTCGCTTGGCTACCAGTTAACGTAATAAATCTTGTCAAAATTTTAAATGTAACCTTTTTAAATAAGGAGATAAATTTTTATCTAATATTCCGTGTGTCTTGCTTGTTTAAGCACCATAACCGTTTTACAATCAAGCGTATTTATTTTCCAAAAAAGGAAACACATTCAAAATTTTTATTTTTTTGCAATTTCACCTCCTGATACATGAAGGTTTAAGCTGTGCCATTTTCACTTCCATAATATATAGATTTGATGCAGGGACATGTGGAAAAATTTAGGAGAGACCAACCTCCTTAGACAAACCCTCCAACTTTTTGAAAATATGCGGTTTTAGCTAACTAATTTAGCTTGTGTGTAAGCTGTAACTAACATAAATAAGAATGTTTTTCAAATTTAACTGAATTTTTGAAACTGAATTTCTGAATTGGTTTGAACTTCATTCATTCATTAAATGGGTGACCAAATCTATTGACATAATTTGTTCACAATTTTATTAGTAATCGAAAAAAAGCGTTAGTAAAGTATTGGAACCTGACGTTACTAATTCAGAAGTGGGTTGTTCTGAACCACCAAGTTAAATACTTGGTGGTTCAGAATCCACTAACCATATATTTGAAACCAACTAGTTCTTGCTGGTAGCTCTTCTAGCGTAACTTTTGCTTACAATTTGTTATCTCATTACGTAGGTAATTTTAACAGTGGTAAACCACGCACGAATGGGCCGGCTCGATTGGTGAAATACCACGACCTCCGGATCGGATATCGACGTGAAGTGGCTCGTTTCGTTCGGTGAGAAAGGTATCCGGAGGCCCTATCCCCTTTCCCTTTCCTTTTCCCCCTACTACTCCCTTAAAGGAAAGCAACGCACCACAGTGTTCATGGGCGGTGAAAAGTTACTTATCCCATAAAAAAAAGTATAAAACCAAGTCGCTTTCCGCTGTCTGTCCCCTTAAATGCTTAGATCTTTGAAACAACGCAACGGATTTTGATATGTTTTTTTTAATAGATAAAGGGTACGTATGTATAATGTGGCGTGTACGTATAATTCATGTATACTGTAGCAAATAAAAAGTAATAACTTTCGAATTTTAGCATTTTAATTGGAAAAACGCTGGCTGAACCCATCGATAAATCAAGGATCTCTTAGGGATAGCCCACCAATGACCATTAACATTTCTTTATGGCTGAGGCGAAACAAACTTCACTGGGTCAACTAGTCTAAGTATAAAGACACTAAAAGAAAAAGAAAATTAAAAGACAATTCTTATAAGTTTTTCGCTAATAAACAGCCCTGTTACCATTTCATTTTATGTATAACTAGCTGACCCAGCAAACGTTGTCTTGCCGAAAAATAAAATTTAAAAAATAGGGGTTGATCGTAGGGGGTTGAAAATTTAGGGTTGCATGTATTTTTGTATCCCGTTTTATAAAAAAAATAAGAAACAGAAATATGTCGAAAAATTAAAAAAAAAAATTGAGGGGTGGGCTACCCTTGTGATTTAGGGGGATGAAAAATAGATGTTGTCCTATTCTCAGACCTACCCGACACGCACATAAACTTTCATGAGAATCGGTCAAGCCGTTTCGGAGGAGTTCAATTACGCACATCTAGACTCGAGAATTTTATATATTAGATAAATAATATAAACCAAAGATTATTAAGAATATATCTAGAAAGTATCGTCAAATGAAAAATTAATAACATGGGTACCTTAATTTAATTAATTCACATATAATACAGCTATGTACTAAAGCGTAAAGTGTAATATAATTTACAAATATTAAAATATAATGAAAATATATTCACGATTACTCCAGGGCAAATAACAATAAATGTTTGGAAACAATGGTATAAATAAAATATCTTTTGTGTTTTTCTGACTAATCATATGAAAAAACATAACATAACATAACTTCACGCCTTTTGTTACCCGAAGGTGTAGGCAGCGGCTGTTAAGCCTCGTCTCGCCGTTATGTTTACGTCCCAAATGGAATAGGTGGCGAACGTATTTACCGGGTACAAAGTTTTCAGTCATCGATATTTATCACACATAACTTCCGAAAAACAATTTCGAAAAGTCATTGGTGTGAGCCAGTGTCAGCAATCGAACCCGGACCTCTGGATCAGAAGCCGTGTGCTCGACCACTGGGCCACCGAGACTCGTCTTATTATATGAAATATTTTTTATGATGTTATTAGACAAAAGCCTAATATATTAACTAAAGCAATTATTCAAAGCTTGTCTAATTCTTGTAAAATTGGATTATAAACGCATTTATCATCACAGTATCTTAATAAAATTGTCAAATTAGACACATTACACAAGAATATTATTCCATTACAAATGAACACAATTTAAAAAAAAATTTGAATCAAGGGATATTTATGTCATGTCATTCTTTTCAAATTTTATTTTTATACGATCGTTCAGACTTTATTTTAAGAATATACGAGTATGTTCCCTAAAGCATCGTTTAAATATGCAAAGTGTTAACGGTGTGTTTCAAGAAGTTGTTTTTTTTTGTATGTTTGCTAAACAAAAATAAAAATAGTGATCAGAGGCAGATTATTAGCGATTTTCTCTTTCATCTTCAGTTTCTCCCAATCGCGGTTGATTGTAGGCTTATCAAAGTCTTCTTATTTATTTACTAACAAAATTTCCTCAGCCCATTAATTACTATCAACCGTAATGAAGGACGGATTAACCACGAATAGATCGTTAACTTAATCCAAGATGACCCAGTTCATATTACGCGAAGATTGTGTTATCCCGATGATTAAGTAGCTGCTTCAAGCAAAACTAATACTTAAGCATTGGTATAAATTATTCCTCCCCTGCATCCATTATTAAAATATGAGGCCTGTCATAACTATGTCATCTACAGAATAAGTACCTGGTGGTACCTACTTAAAATCCATATAACATTCTGTTACTGTATTCACAATGATACGAGTCATATGTACGAACTTTATGTGTGTCTTTTGCGTGGTCTTATTTCAACAGAACTTTTGAACTTTGGAGTTGTCAAGGTAAACATAGAATGTTTTAGAGTTGTCTGCAGTCTCTCCCTCACCCTTGGCCTCACTGTCAGTATGTGCCTGGCTCCTCCTGGTACGTGTGCTCCAAGTGCTATTTGTGTTTCCAAAGTCATGTGGAATCACGTTCACTCTTCCAAATATATCAATAAAATCAGTATGTTTTTCAAGAATTTATCTTACAAATTAAGGGACATGTAATATAATGGAAAACAGTAATTATTTTCCATTTTCCTGTAACTGAAATGAGCCAAAAATGTAGGAAATGTTTCCTTATATATTGTTATATTGTCTATGTTATTACATACACCAAAACTTGAGTAGATATACACGAATAGGCGTACATTTTCTCAACACTAAAAGGTATACTGGCAATTTTGCTTCAGTTATCTTATAGAAAATATCTAATATCTTCGAAGAAAATTTTGATGTATCACGCCGTAATCCCTCGAGTATGGCGCAACAAAATATAAGTTTGATTCTTACTTTTGTACGTGCGATTGGTCCGCAGTGTTTTGTGGGTTTTATGAGATAATCTGGCGTGAAGCCAACGTGGAAACACTGGGCTTAACCAAAAGGCGAAGTGAACGTTTAGCATTAAGCTAAAAACAATCTATTGTGAACACCTGTGTCACCGGGCGGGAGCTGAACATGGACTATATTTTACGCAGCAATATGCTTGCACACTAAGATTAATATTTAATTAACTTTCTTTGTATACATTTTACTAGGAATTAATTCAGTCAAGTGTGTGCCGTTCCGATATTTACGCTGGTTATAAAAATGACTACATTTTGTGTTTTATTTGAAAGTGCCTTGGTGAATATTTTGTTATTTTCACTGATAGAATTTTAAGTGTAAATAGGCACTTATGTATTACATGAAAGTTGTTTTATCTTTCATTGCGCGACTTTCATTTGTATAGTCTGCGGTTCGGGTCATGTCCGGTTCAATTCTACTGGAGTACGATAATTAGAGAGAGAAACATGAATATTTTTGTGGGATCCGATTGTTTTTGTACATATTATTTTGTAATATTACATTTCAAAAAAATATGTATCTCCAAATATAAGCTTAATTTTACGCTTACTTATTATTTTTCAAATTGTATAAACATCATAATATAGTTTTGGTAAGTGAAGTACCTCGTTTATTAAATCAATGCGTAGTTATAGTTCCTGAGCTACAAGCTTGGCTTGCTTACTTAATATCAAATAGAGTCCCAAAACCATGGTTGCCAATGCATTAAAAGATTTACTAGCCCCGTAGTCTGTTGTATTTAGAAAGTAACTTAATATTAGACTTTTTTTTGCAGTGGTAGAGCCAAGTAGTTCGCTGCATGAATGGGCCGGCTCGACCGGTGAAATACCACGACCTCTCAGAAGATAGACGTACAGTGGCTCATGCCGCGTTTCGTTGGTGAGAGAGGTACCCGGAGGCCCACCCCTCCTTACCCATCCTTCCCTATCCCTTAAAGGTCGGCAACGCAACAGTAACACTATATGTGTAGCTGGTGTCCATGGGCAGCGTTGGTTGCTTACCATCAGGTGACACGCCTGCTCGTTTGCCTTCCTATTCCATAAAAAAAAGAATTTTTATTATCAAATCTCGGTGGTCCAGTGGTCGAAGCGGTTTCTGAATCCAGAGATCGCGGCTTCGAATCCTGGCACAATGACTTTTGGAAATTAATCAATTTCGAAAGTTATGTGTGATAAATATCGATGACAAAAAACTTGGCGCCCAGTATAGCAATAGGTTCGCCACCTATTTCATTTGGGACGTAAACAAAACGGCGAGTTGGGGCTTAACAGCCACTGCCTACACATTCGGGTGAAAAAGGCGTCAAGTTATGTTATTGCCAAATTTTTGTTAGAGTACAAACACCAGGAAAACCACAACTGTTTACAAAATCTAAATAAAAAAAACCTTATTTCTGTCAGAATTGTTTCATAGCAGTAAGTGCTAAGTTAGCGTCGTTTCCTAATGGTATTCGTTGGCATCCAGCCAGCAAGATGTCATCGTTTGGTTAAACATCTATTTATTTATGTCGGGGATTTAAATAACTTACGGACACTACGTAAAATACATCTAAATTCTGAATGAATTATATGGCTCAAGTAAGGTATTAAATTTCCTTGAATTCGACAAATGATTAAAATAAACCCTGACTAACTTATTGTCAAGTATCACGATCAAATAGACGCGATGCAAATATATGCAAGCTGACCCACAAATGTTGTCTTGCCTAAAATTATAGTTTTTAATAAATAAATAAAAATAGGGGTTGATATAAAAGAGGTGCAAATTTAAGGTTGTTGTGGTTTTATAAAAGAATTTAGAAGTACACTAACCATAATAATTACGGGGATAAAAAATATATCTTGCCCGATTCCTAGAGCTACCCGATATGCCTACAAAATTTCATGAGAATCGATCACGCCGTTTCGGAGGAGTTCAATAACGTAAACTCTGTCACGAGAACTTTATATAATAGATATAAACTTTATATAATAGTTAATTACAAAACTGTTTATACTCAAATTGAGATAGAATCACCAGCACCTATAACTAGTAACAGCAGTAGTACCACTGCCTACTTCACTGCAATGGCTTTCTAAATTATTGGTCTAATATCTCTTTCTATTCTTCTTTGTCTATTCTCTTTCTTTGCATATTTAATGATTTCTCTCATTTATTCTAATGGACACTAAAACAGTTTTGTGTTGATTTTACATGAAGTGTGTCCCAAGAAGATAGTAAAATCATGTTTTATTTCATTTTGACTTCAAGCCGGAAGTTAAATTAATATTTAATTTTTTTATTGCATCTACGGGAGAAGTTAAGTAAGAACGGCATATAAAACTTCTAAATAAAATATTAACATTGTGAAGATTTTAATTAATATTATAAAAACACAGATATATTTGTCAAATTTCGATGCTGTCATAATTTCAGCTAACGGTCTGCTGGGATTTAAAAACAAAAAATTCTTTATAAAGATACGTTGGCTGTTCACATTGCGGAAGGTTATAGACTACTCTTTAAGGCCCTCAAGAGAGCGAATCAGTAACCGTAAATGTCGGCAAATTGAGCCAAAATTATTGATTATATTATCATCAAGCGAAAGGCACTTCCTTGGATGGAGTAAAAAGAAGATATTAGAGAACCTTAATTTTCTGTATCCCTTCAATATTATATTATGTAACATTCGATCCCAACTATTGTTGTTTGATAACTGCTCAGATAACCATGATGTATCTACAACAGATTACATTTTCAGAAATATAATATCTAATAATGTAGGTTGGGATAACTAAGTAAATACGTATTCAAATATCGATATTGAAAAGTTAATATTGACTTGTACGATATCGATAAGACCTTTCCTTTTTTCTATATATGATTATAAATAGAAGAGTATAAAGAGATCTATCGTAAACTTTGATGGATTGGAAGGCAAATAGGTTTACTTACTGTTCACAAAGTTGAAAGCAGTTTTGATAAGGAGGCGCTTTGACTATCCATTGAACCTTCGCGTCCGACGGTCTCTCTCACAGCTTATGATTTCAATAGGAGTCTCAGTTGGGTGGCTTTGAACAAACCCTCGATATGGATTGAGCGAATTAAATGTTTGAAACTGACTTATTACTGTTGTTTCCTTTTGTAATCTATATGCATTTATCTTAGTTCAAGTTAATAAATTTTGTCCGATTTCAACCAAAAAATCATCATCATAAGTATATCTTTTATAACTTTTCAATTGCAAAAACTGACTCTCAGAAGAATTAAACAATACTTATCCTAGTCCTAAATAACTAAGTATCCAAGCTTATAAACAAAATTTCAACGTTAATTTGAAATTGCAAATTTAAAGTTAATAATGTTCAGTGTAATAATAGGTTGGGGAAAAAGTATTTTCGTATTTTTGTATGAAAAGTCAAGACATTTTTTTCAAAGTTTATTTACATTTATTTACAATATATATGTACCGTTTTGTTGAATAACTTTCTGCCATTTTGTGGGCAGAGACATTATCCCGTTACTGTAGAAACTTTGGGACTTCTGATCAAAAAAACGGGACAAATAGTTTTGGCAGTCCTCTCTTGAGGTCAACCTTACAGAACCTAAAGAATTCTGAAGAGACCGAAACAGGTGAAAATCTGAAGGCGCAAGGTCAGGGCTATATGGTGGATGCACTAGGACCTCCCAGTCGAACTCTCTTAATTTTTGCTGAGTGGCTAAAGATGTGTGTGGTCTAGCGTTATCGTGATGAAAGACCACACCCTTCCTGTTGATCAATTCCGGCCGTTTTCTCTCGACTGCTTCCTTTAATCTCATCAGTTGCTGGCAGTAAAGATCAGAATCGATGGTTTTGCCGGACGGTAAAAGCTCATAATGAACAATGCCCTTCCAATCCCACCATACACACAGCATCACCTTATTTCGTGTTAGGCCAGGTTTGGCCACAGTCTGTGAAGCCTGGCCAACTTTCGACCACGACCTTTTTCGCACGTTCTTGTCGTACGTGATCCACTTTTCATCGCCAGTTATCAATCTCTTCAAAAACGGCTCGGTTTCATTACGTCTCAATAATGAATCGCAAATGAGTACACGGTTCATTAAGTTTCTTTGAGTGAGCTCGTGTGGCACCCAAATATCGAGCTTTTTTGTATAACCAGCTTTCTTCAAATGGGTCAAAACTGTTTTGTGGTCAATTCCCAGTTCTTCAGCTACATCGTAACTACTAATATGCCGATCTTGCTCCACTCTTTCAAAAATGGCGTCCATTTTATTCGTAACAGGGCGACCAGAGGTGCATCTTTAACATCAAAATTTCTGGACTGAAAACGTTTGAACCAAATTTGTGCTACTCTTACTGACACTGCATCAGGTCCATAAACATCACAAATTTTTTTCACTGCTTGAGTTGCATTTTTGCCTTTTTTATAATAAAATTTTAAAATGTATCGAATTTCTTCATTAGATTCACTTATTTTTACGGAGAGAAAAACAAATGAAAAATAGCGGGAAACAACTTTTTTTTATTTTTTTCTTTTCTTTATAATGTAACCTTTTTAATGTTACCAAAACCAGCCAGACACAAATAGTACAGTCAAAGAAATTTTATAATAAGTTTATACCTACGTTATGCGAAAAGACTTTTTCCCCGACCTAATATTATCACAGCGTTTATGAAAAATTAATAATACCCGTTCGTCTGTTCAAAATACAATAAGTGATAATATGTAATCATTAGTGTACGCCGACAGTACATTGAATCTGTTTCCAATTTCCGATGGCGATTTACCGACCTCATACAATATAAGCGAATCTACTGAACACTCGTTGATCAATTTATTTAAACCTGTCGATTGATTCTAGATATTGTTACGTTGATTTCATGTAATATTTTGCAAGTAATTTACTTGTATTATTGTAGAATAATAGCTCAGATCTTGGCATAGTTCAATTCAGTATCTACTGAAACTAAGTTATCTGAATTATTTTAGTATGTATTCAGAAACTTATTAACAGGTTAGTCTATTAAGTTACTATATTGATTTATTTGATTAAATTTTCATAGAAATAATAACATAACTTCACGCCTTCTTCTACCCGAAGGTGTAGGCAGTAGCTGTTAAGCCTCGACTCGCCGTTATGTTTACGCCCAAAATGGAATAAGTGGAGAACCTATTGCCATCCCGGGCACAAAGTTTTCAGTCATCGATATGTATCACACATAACTTTATAATTTCGATAAGTCATTGGTGTAGCCAGAATTCGAACCCGCGACCTCTTGATTCAGAAGTACCCCGCTTTGACCCGCTCGACCACTGGACCACCGAGACAGAACCTATAGAATTAATACCTACCTAATAAAATACTTAAAAAATAGAATTAGTGGTAGAGCCAAGCTGTTCGCTGCATGAATGGGCCGGCTCGACGGGTGAAATACCACGACCTCTCAGAAGATCGACGTAAAGTGGCTCATGCCTCTCACCGAACGACGCGTTTCGTTCGGTGAGAGGTACCCGGAGGCCCACCCCCCTTTAAGGTCGGCAACGCAACAGTAACGTTGTTGTTGTAACTATATGTGTTGCTGGTGTCCATGGGCGGCGTTGGTTGCTTACCATCAGGTGAGACGCCTGCTCGTTTGCCCTCCTATCATGGGATAGGAGGGCAAACGAGCAGGCCATAAAAAAAAACTTGTGTGGTTTTATGAAACCACCGTAAAAGTGAAACTTTTTTTCACATTATAGACATTTAACTAAAAATTTTCGAAATATTATTTTTTTCGAAAATCGAATGTAAGTCACTGTTCACGTATTTTAGTTACCATAAAATATTGGTTACATTTATAAACGATAATAGACGTGAAAGGCGCTCTGACGAGCGCCTTTCACTTTATCCCTACTCCGCGGCCGACCGTCACGCGACATGCAACACGCAGACGAAAAAGTTTGAGACGATGTAATAAAAGTTTCACTTTAAAAAAGAATTATACCCAAACAGAATGACAGTTCACACATTCTTCGTGATTTATTTTTAAAATTCGTATGTTTCGAAATTCAATTAATTATTTATTTTTTATAAAAAGTTGATTTAAATGTATGCTTAAAATAAATATTGTTATACGGAACCACTTTAAATTAGCTAGAATTACAATTTAAGACTGGGATAATGTTCCACAATCGATTTTTTTGAGGAAGAAAAAAAAAACATTGTCTATTCTATATGTTTGGACTTTTGAACAATAAACAACTGGTGTCTCTATACACATATCTATGAACATAACAAAGTTAAGCGGCTATCATTTTCTCTACAAGCGCAGTCCGGCTTATCTGTACCCGCTGTATTTCTCTCTGGAGACGTGATTTGCTATTGAACATCCATTTATTTTTCTCTGCCTACATATTTATATATATTTATTTACAGTATGGACCAGGACTACAAAGCGATCTGACATAACTTTTTTTTATATAGGGCTGGGTATAAGATACTAAAAGTAGGTAACTAAAATTATCTTCCACCAGAAGTGGATGTTAATCGACCCGCCGTTATATTTACGTCCCAAATGAAATTGGTGGCGAACCCATTGCCATACACCGAGCACAAAGTTGTCAGTCATCGATATTTATAACACATAAATTCGAACAACGAAAAGAAAATTTCTTTAACTGTTCAATTTAGTTAATTGTAAAAAAATATTTTGATTTCGGTTAACACTAACACAGTATATTTGAATTGCTCTATTTTGTATTAAATGTTCAATAAATTCTCCACTGTGTATTGTTTTCGAGTATTTTCTGTTGAATAAAATGTTATATATGCATGCCTATACTTTTTTATTGAGTAGCGTAAATGTGATTTAATTTTTGAAGGGAATGATTTAATACCTGAACATACTACGACATAACCTGTGTGCATAACGGGGTCGAGGTGTCGAGGTGTAGTCGAGGCATTACTGCCCACGGTCTAATGACCGTGGGCAGTAATGCCTCGACTTGTTGATTTTTTTTGGTAATTGCTATTGCCGTGCATCTGTCACAAAAATATCATTCGAAACTCTCAAACTATCTACCTTGGAGGTATCAATATATCTAATATATAAAATTCTTGTGTCACAATTTTCGTTCACATACTCCTCCGAAACGGCTTGACCGATTCTCAAGAAATTTTGTATGCATATCGGGTAAGTCTGAGAATAGGACAACATCTATTTTTCATCCCCCTAAATTAGGGTAGCCCACCCCTCAATATTTTTTTGTTATTATTCGATATATTTCTGTTTTTTGTTTTTTTTTATAAAACGGGATACAAAAATACATACAACCCTAAATTTTCAACCCCCTATGATCAACCCCTATTTTTTAAATTTTATTTTTTGGCAAGACAACGTTTGCGGGGCAGGTAGTATATAACTTCACGACAAGTGCCTTGCGGAGTAGTCTCAGTGTCCAGTGGTCGAGCACTCGCTTCAGAATCAAGAAGTCGCGGGATTTTTCGACGTATTTTTGAAATTAATTCTTCGAAATAAATATCGATGACTGAAAACTTTGAGCCCGGCAATAGGTTCGTCACTTATTCCATTTGGGACGTAAACATAACGGTGAGACGAGGCTTAACAGCCGCTGCCTTCACCTTCGGGAAGAAAGAGGCGTGAAGTTATATTAATAGTATGTAATATCGATACCTAATAAAAGTCTTTACTCTATAGATTACATTAGAATTGCACCTCGTATTCTATAACAGCTCTGTTGTAAATATTAAGTGTGCCTGAAGTAGAAAACTTTAGGTAAATATTGGTAAAAAAAATACCCAGTCTCTGGGCAGTTGTCTTCCGCCTTTTGTTGGGACAAATGATTGATGGACCATCCATCCACTCATTGTCTATGTCGCGTTTTGTTCTGTTCGAAATTTGAATGCGGTTTTATTATTTTTCCCTCGTTTATTAACGCCATGAAATGCGGCCATTAGTGAGATTGTTAAATTTCATTTAAAATGAAGGGTAAATTATGACAAACGTTATTTGATTATTTCTGACAATATTACGCAATCGATTTCGTGGTGAATTATCTTGCATCTGATATAAAGTAGAAGTAGAAGAGAATGGAGAGAGAGGAGAACGTTAAATATTTTTCGCTAAACGTTTTAAGAGAACTTTTTCGTGTCATATCTTTTGAAATATACATATTATGTAGGTATATTTGACAGAACTTTTTCGTGTCATATCTTTTGAAACGAAATCGATTGCGTAATATTGTCAGAAACATAATGCAAACTTATTATTAGTCATTGTATTAATAAATTCTGATTTACTATCATTGGTTACCAATAATAGTAATCATCATGTTCTAAAGTTTCTTATTTTATTGGACCTCGGTGTCAATTACGATTACACGCAAAATAGAAAGCTGGAAAGTATCCAAAATCACTTTTAGGTATATTCTGATGCATATCTAATTTTTAATTCCTCAATTTCAATAAGTGGTGGTACGTGGACTTGCCGTCCTTTATAATGTACTTTACATGTTGCCTACCCCTCGTCCGTAATCCCCTTCAGCAAAATCAGCACTCAACTCCCCCTGTATATCATAACCACGGATGTCGTTACCTATCTCAATGGGCAGAAGTTTTAAAACTGGGAAACATTGTACCGATATATAGGGTGATTTTATTTGAACTTTTGGAAAGAAGGTTTTTTTTATGCAATATTAAATCAGTTGAGGTTCTACGGCACCTCTAAAGCTATAATCATGTATAATATACATCCGGGGTGTTGATGTGATGTTATATTTTTCACTTTTTGTTGTAGCATTTTGGAAAGAACTTTTATATTACTTTTATTATATACTTTTATATTTTATATTACATTATTTTATGCGTATATAAACCTCCTTCCGCTGATCTTCATTTATTTATTGAAATCATGGATGAAGCTCTAGCCAAAGTTAGTAACTCTGATAAAACTATTGTAGTCTGCGGGGATTTTAATGTCAATATTCTTGATAATACAATTGCTTCCTGTAAAATTTTAAGTCTTTTTAAGTCCTATAATTTAGTAAATTTATTTATGGAGCCTACTAGAATTAGCGCCACTAGTGCTACCTGCTTAGATAATATATACACAAATATTAGTCCAACACAAAAAAGTATTATTAATAAATTTGATTCTGATCATTGTGGGCAAATGATTAGTATTAAAATAAAAAATAAAAAAGGAGTAAAAAAAACAATTACTTTTGTGCCAGTAACAGCTAGTCGCTTGGAACGTATGAGAGTTAACTTATCTAATAACTTGCCGTTGTTTGATGATGACTTAGAACCTAATTTGATGTATAGTTTATTTTTTAATTCTTTTCTTCGCGAATTTAACTCAATATTTACTTCCAGGGAGATGACTGTTACTAATACCCCTGTCTTTGGGGACTGGGAAACCATAGGTATTCATAAGAGCAGGTAAACTTTGTATATGTTATACTATGAAAGACAATTCAATAGCAGTGAACAGTTTGGAAATCATGTAAAATTATATTCAAGGATTTTCAAACGCGTTTGTCAAGTCGTGAAATCTAATTTTATTAAATCTAAAATTAAAAATAGCAGTAATAAGATCCAAGCCACTTGGACAGTCATCAATGAAGAGACTGGTAGGAGTCGAATCAGGGACTCAGAATTTACGTTAAATATTAATGGACATGTTACCAAGTCAGATTGTGAGGTTGCCAATGCCTTTGAAGATTTTTTTTCTGTTTTCCCTGTCAATCTTACTAGTGCTCTAGGCTCTTCCACTTCCATTGCAGAGTCTTTGCTTAAAGATAACGTGCCTGAATTTTTTAACGATTTTCACTTCCGTCATGTTAATGGGTGTGATTTAAGTAACGCGTTTAAATCAATTAATATGAAAAAGACAGCTGATTTATGGGGCATATCTGTGCATATTATAAAATCTTTATTTAACACTATTGTTCCCGCCTTAATTCTTATATTTAATAGATGTATTGACTGTGGTGTGTTTCCTGACTTGATGAAATTAAGTAAAATCATTCCATTGTATAAATCGGGTAGTACATAATACTACGGGATAATACGGGATACACTAAGAAATAAATTCAAAGAAATAAGAATTATGACATTTTATTCACAATATATTTATGAAAATCTTATTTATGTTCATAAATATAAAACTAAATTTAAGAAAAACTGTGATGTTCATAAACTAAATTTAGGAAATAAAAACAAACTCGCTGTGCCCACTACTAGGCTCCATAAAATCTCTAACTCGTTCCCAGGTCAATGTATACGCTTTTACAATAAACTTCCAAACGACGCGATTGAATTATCCATGGGGAAATTTAAAAATTATATTAAAAGTAGATTATATCAAAGGGCTTATTATTGTATCGCAGACTATATAAACGATAAAAAAGTTTGGAATTGAACTGCTCCTTTAAATTTGTGTTGTATTGATTGTACTTATCACTATTTGTTAAACTGGATATTTGAAAAGAGTCGGCCTTGAGTTTCTTGCCAGTTCTTCTCAAGAAGCCTTGACGCCGGAACTGGCACTTAGATTCGCTTTCACATTCAAGACAGTGTGATGAAAGGGAATCTAAGCTCCGTGAATGTTTTTTTTATGTGACGATTCTAAGTACTTTGTAAAGTCTATGGAATAAAGATATTTTGAATTTGAATATAACATAAATATACTTAGAAGTGTTATATTACAACGACATTAATAATACAATGTATATTTTTAAGTTCTTTTAGGCTTCACAAATACTGGTTTTTACGGTATTGGGAGACAAACGAGCAGGCGTGTCACCCGATGGTGAGCAGCAAACGCCGCCCATGGACTACTGAACACAAATAGTATCACGTTGCCTTTCCGGCTCTCACAATGGTCGGAAGATGGATGGAGAAAAGAGTTATATACCTCTCTCACTGATTAAAACGCAGCAAGAGCCACTTTACGTCGATATTCTGAGAGCTCGTGGTATTTCCCGGTCGAGCCGGCCCATTCATGCAGCACTGCGTGGCTCTACCACGCTCTTCCATTTGTTGAGACTTATACAGAATAAATATTATTATATATAAATATATTTCTAATGTATTTACATTAGCAATATTGAGGGCAAAAAGTCTATCACATAAATTTGAATGTAAAATTCTATTTTTTTCTCTTCTCCATATTTTTGTTCAATAATGCAAATAGATAGGTTTGAGGTTTTTTTTTTATTTAGTTACTTAGTATTAATTATAATGTTAAAAATATAACGTAGAAAACAAGGTTGTAAGGAAGGAAGTTGGTTTGAGAGTGTCGGTGTAAAAGTAAGAAAAGGCATGCTCCGGTGGTTCGGACATGTAGAAAGAATGGTTGATGCAAGACTGACTAAGGAGATATACAATGCAAAAGCGGATGGATGTAGGAGTCGAGGACGGCCAAGACACACATTCCATGACCAAATAGAACGTGTTCTGGAGGAAGGTGATGTTAGGAGCCTCAAAAACCGACGCGCGTGCATGAAAAGAGCTATGAAAGTCAACGAAGCGAGTGAGGCGTGTAAGAATCGTGCCTTATGGCGCTCTGTTCTCTCTGCCTACCCCGCAAGGGATTTGGCGTGATGTTATGTATGTAAAAATATAACGTCTATCCGGGGTCTGGAGGTTGAACAATCTGCATCAAGAAGTCCTGGGATCTTTTCCGTCTTGATATGAATGACCTTTCGGAATTATCTTCGGAAGTTATCTGTGAAAATATTAGTATATGACAATTAATCCCGTCACTCATTTTGTTCCCATGATAAGCAAGGGAAATGATGTGTCACCACAATGCAGAACATCCAACGGGAAGGTTAGATAGTATCTGGGGGCACCACTTCCAGATATCCGGTGAGCTAGCTGCAGGCTCACATGAATGCATGATGTATGACTGTGGATGAGGCGAAGGAAGTGTGTCATGAACGTAGCTTGTGGAAAGCTAAAGTCTCTGCCAACCCCTATGGGAGAGAGGCGTGAGTTTATTTATGTATGATCCCGACACTTATACCGAATATATCACGAAAAATACCGCCGCCGTTGCCTAAACTGTCGGGTAGAACGGACGTGACGTTATAAGAAAAAACATTAATTATAATAATGCAGCTTCTGTTAGCAGTTATGTACTTATAGGTCAATAAAGCTATAAAGGTTGGAACCAGCTTGGCACATCGTAATATAGTCTGGTCATATCATGTGCTTCGGTTTTGGCTTAACGAGCTTGTAATAGTAGCTTGCCAAAATGTTACCAATATAATATTATCCTAAAACATATCTTGCTCTATTCAGTTACCACATTTTTTCGAACACAATACACACGACGCTCACTAGTTTTCCGAGCTAAGCAAATAATGCTTGTGTTATGGAAACAAGATCTCTCTCTCTCTCTCTTGTCGTTCCCTCATGACTGAGGATCGTGGTCATCGAAAGGCTTGTATCTGGAGTGAATGATTTTCCTCCATTGAGTCCTGTCCATTGCTTCCCTCACAGCCGAGCAAAACTTGGCGTCCTTTATTTGATCGGTACGTCTGGTTGGAGTTCGGCCACGAATTCGTTTTCCGTCTGTGTTCCCAACTACGAGCAACTTTACGAGACTCTCATTTCCTCATCGCACTATGTGGCCAAAATATGCAAGAATTCACTGGTGGCATATCCTGGAATATAGGTAACGGATATAGCAGTCGGTTATTATAGCTAAATATTTTTTAAATAATTGAATAACTGTAATTAATACAGTATTACCAAGAAATCGCGTATGTGTACCACAAATATACATAATTACATAATAATCTATAATTTTGTCATATTACTACTCTTATTTTAAAGTTCAAAGACTACCCTCATATCATTTGTTATCTCCTATGTTTGTGTATTTTTATTATTTAATACAGTATACATCGCACCCTTAGAATTATAGTGACCTATTCCGAAAATGTAAATTTTTGGGAAACGTTAAATAAAATTTTAGACAAGTAAGTTTTTTTTTTAAATGAAGGTTATTACAATGAAATTTCATATAACTTATACAAATAATAGTTGAATTTGTTTCTTAACTTAGTTGTCTACATGTATTATGAGAAAATAAATTAATCGATTTGGATAAAGCATTCAAATCATGATTTGTTTAATTAGGTCCCTACAATTCTAAAGGTGCGACATATATAATCTTCTTGATTTGCAATAAAGAATATTGTATTATATCAAATTATTTCGTATATAAAATAGCTTATTATTAATTTAAGAATTATTTACCAAAATATTTTTGAAAAAAGTATATCTTTGCTACTTACTAATAATACTAAAAGGTAAATAATTTTATCATATAAATTTGGAACAAAGAATAATAAATCATTAAAAAATAGAATTAAACACAAAATATATAAAAGTCATAGACTAATGACAGTAAAGATAAAAAAGAAAGTTTTTTCAAAATATCGAGCCCAGCAGCAACACTGATCTCCACCCATCGTTTAAGCGTCTTTGTGGTGTGCAGTCTACTTGCAGCTACTCTGGAGCAGAATGACGCCATTTTGCTTCTCGAAGTTTAGTAGCATAGAATATCTCTCGTTAACTTGTGGTCGAGTATTAAGCACAAATCTACTGAAGTCGTAGATTATTAAATTACACCGTCTGATAAACAAATGTAAAAAGGCATCATTTTTAAATAAATTTGGGCACATCATATTGCCTCTGCTTGTATTTTCTCAAAACACGTAGTTTTTCTTTCCCCTCAGCGAGATAAGGCAACCATTTTTAGAAGCCATCTTGGGAGTACTTTGAAATATTAACTTGAAAACGAAGACATGTCTGTCATATGGAATTCCGTGGCAGACGTCAGGAGAAGTTTATTAAATACTATATTTCTAACATACTAAGATGTGTCATACTCCCGACAGTCCCGAGTTATAATACTTTAATTTTAGTTATTTTTTGATACTTCTGTGATATTAGAATTTCATAGTAAAATATCAAAATAATAGAAATTATATTTTAGCAGCTACAATAGCCTAGATTAGTCCTTCAAGGCGGTTTCTTTAGAATGTCTCTAGTTCAAATGTTGGCATACAACTAGTTTTCTTTAAGCTGTATTTATTAGAACCCAATAATATTACTTTGAGATCAAAATAAACATCTTCCAATGTGTATTTATAATAATATCTGGATAAAATTCTCCTGTTAATAAGATTCGGCTATAAATTTTTTAAGAATTATATATTAATTTGAACTTTATGTTCAATACATGGAAACTGATTCAAATTAATACTGTTTTCTAAATCACCTCTTTGTTAATATCTACCCGACTAAATTGGGAGGACGTGAATCAGTTATATTTCAACCAAATATATAGAACATTAGTTGGTCAATATTTCGCTCTCTAATTTAGTTCTATTTATAACTTTATTTTTACTATAATTAAAAAAAAACCAAATTCTTTGACTGTATTTGACTCTCGGTGGCGCAGTGGGCGAGCGCACGGCCTCTGATCCAGAGGTCCGGGGTTCGATTCCAGACACTGGCTCACACCAATGACTTTTCGAAATTGTTTTCGAAAGTTATGTGTGATAAATATCGATGACTGACAAACTTTGTGCCCGGTATGGCAATAGGTTCGCAACCTATTCCATTGGGGACGTAAACATAACGGCGAGACGAGGCTTAACAGCCGCTGCCCTACACCTTCGGGTAACAAAAGGGGTGAAGTTATGTTATATTATGTTATGTTATGTAATGAATGATTGGGAACTGCTTAGAAAAACCTTTTTAAAAATGGAATGTTTGGGAAAATTTTAAATATACAAAATATTAGCTTATTATTAGGTATGTAAATTATCGCAATTTTTTACCTCCTCACGCAATTCTCCGGGCCTCAATATATCACTTTTAAAAACAAGACATACTGTAGAACTCTTGTACGTCGGACTTTAAAAGTTTTTTTTTTTCGTTTAGTAATATAATCTCGAGTCCACGTAGCAGAAAGTTGTCTTGAATTAATATCGAGTCGTAAGCCCTCTCGAAAAAACTTTCCGTACGGCTTTATTGCGGAGCTAATTATTAGCCTCGACTGTTTCTTCAAAATTTTTAATTTTTGGTGACTTTTTCTTTTTAAAGTGTTTTCCTGGCCAGTTCAACAACTACTTTTCAAATGTTTCTTTGCATTTAGAAATTGTATCAACTGATGTTACTGTATTTTCTTTTTTAAACCTATATTGTACACAATATTGTCCTAAAAGTTTCATGAAAAAAAAAATGTGCGTGGAGTCCCTCCGCGCTAAAGAAGTGAAACTTTGTAATTCATAATTCACTTAATTTAAAAATAAACTAAAAACATCATGCAGAGACCAAGATCAATATAAGTACCACCACCCGCTACTAGACGTCGACGACTATTACCATTAAATCAGGTTTATAAAATTTTCTCATTTGTGTTATTATATTGACCGGTCTATATTATGCTATTATGAAATAACTTTTTTTTTTTTTTTTTACCCGAGGAAATGCTTTATGCACACCCCCCGCCTGGGGCGGCAGGGGGTAGTGTGGGACTCCCAAAACAGTAAACTGAAATCCGATCCTAGGGTTACCCACTAAAACCTCGCGGCGGCCTTCCTCCGGCGTTGGGGTGGTCCAGGATTCGGTTAAACCCCTCTGGTCCACCCCGCCGTCGCCCCCCCTCTGTCAGGAGGGGGTGCTCATCCTCGGGGAGCCTCGGCGAGGCTCCCCCGGGCGGGGCGGCTCCAACCGCGCGCTGTAAAGAGGCGCGCGGTCGGCGGCGCCCCCGACGACCCTCCCCGGCCGCACCGGGGGGTCATCTTTCCCGGGCCGCGACCCGGGCGCACCCGCGTGTTGTGCGCCCTCGCGGCCCGTCGGCGGCGGCGATCACTGAGCTCGCCGCCGCCGCCTTCGAGCGGGATCGGCTCTCTCCCGACCCCGCTCGGCGGCCTCCTTCTGGAGCATGACTGCTTCGCAGAAGGAGACCACAGCCCTCCACTCCTCCTCGCCCGCCAGCATTGCCGCGACCAACGCCGGCGGGGACAAGTCTCGCCCGATCCCGTCGACCAGGACTCGGCGTTCGGCCGCCCAGGCCGGGCAGACCTCCAGCGTGTGCTGGGCCGAGTCCAGGTCGGATACGCAATGGTGGCATCTCGCCGTCTCTTCGCGTTTTATTCGACTCAGATACTCACCGAAGCACCCGTGCCCGGTGAGTATCTGAGTCAACCTGTAGGTGACAGTGCCCCATTTACGGAGCACCCAGGCCTCGAGGTGGGGCAGGACGGCCCCGACGGCGCGCGAACGCGTACCACCCTGGAGGACCAGCGCGTCGCGCCAGTCCCCCAGGACCCGCCGGAAGGCCTCCCGCCTCCGCACTTCGCGTCCCCGCGCTTCCGGGTCCCCCCCTCCCCGGCCGAGATCGTATGCGGCTGCGTACATCTCGGCCAGGATGATGAAGGGGGGGGAACGCGCGAGGTTCGCCGCCTCGTATGAGATTGTACGGTAGCCTCGCACGATCCGTATGGCCATGATCTCATGAGGCTCCTCAGCAGAGCCCTGGAGCGGGAGGCCCCCGCGAGGTATCGCGACCAAACGGGGGCCCCGTACAGGGCCACGGACCGCACGACGCCACCATAGAGGCGGCGAACTCCCTCCCCCGGTCCCCCGAGGTTGGGCAGCAGGTGTAGAGCGCCCGCCACCCGTCGCGCTCGGGGGACCATCCGTACGAAGTGCTCCTCGAAGCTCCAGCGGCTGTCCAGGGTGAGACCGAGGTACTTCATGTACCGCCCCACCGGGACAGCCGTGTCACCCACCTGGATCCGCGAGGCCGGGGGTTCCCTGCCCCTGGTGAGGCGGTGGAACCATAGTGCCTCACTTTTGTGAGGCGCCACCTCCAGGCCCAGCCCGCGGATCCGTCTGACGATGATTGCCACCCCCAGCTCGGCGAACCTGAGCGTCCGCTCGAAGTTGGGCCCCGTGGCGACCACCAGAGTATCGTCTGCGTAGCAAACTTAGTCACTAACTCGAGGCAACTCAAGTTGGGCCTGACTCGAGTCAACTCGAGTTGAAATACTTAATTAAACAGACATGGAACGCAGTTAGTGAGACCTTTATTTGAGCCGGGATTATTTATGACTACATTCGTTCATAACAAACAAAGCGCCACATTTATGTAGATTTGAAATTAACTTAATTTTGTTCTGTTTCCGTCAATTATCTTTCCTCTCCAATTTATTTCTTTTAACAAAATAACGAGGAGACGACAACGAAAAGGACGAGGAGAGGGGAGTGCCGTATAGGCACGTGGAATGTTAGAGGTAGCATGGCAAGAAAGATGAATGAGATGATGGATGTATTAAATGAGAGATGCCTGGATGCCTTATGTTTGACGGAGACAAAGCGGAGGGGGAGGGAGACCGAGGACCTCCCCGGTGGCATGGTAGCCCTATGGTCCGGAGTGGACCCGGACGTCCGTGCCAGTGGGGGTGTTGGAGTCGTTCTCTCCTCCCGCTTTGCTTCCGGAGTGAAAGATTATGAGTTGGTAGGCCCAAGACATCTTTGGGTTCGAATAAAACTGGGGATCACGCGAGTTTTCCTGGTCGCAGCTTATGCTCCCGTTAGCTCCGCGGATCCCCGCGAACTCGAGGAGTTTTGGGAAACTGTTAGGGATATTCTGGATCTAGCTGAGGAAAATGAAAGGATAATTCTGTGTGGTGATCTTAATGGGTGGGTCGGAACCAAGCGAGACGGCCTGGAGGCTGTCCTTGGTCCGAATGGTGACAAGAGAGTGAATGATGCTGGTAAACCGATATTGGACGTATGCCTGGAACGGAACCTCCTTGTGTCTAACACATTATTCCGTCATAAAGATATTCACACGTATACGTGGAGACGGAATGAGCAAAAGAGTATGATAGATTTGATTTTGATAGATAGTCGTCTCCGAAATACTCTAAGGGATACAAGAGCCTACAGAGGCCCCACTCTTGATACGGACCACTACCTGGTGGTAAGCCGATTCGTGGGCCTTTTCAAGAAGTGGAGACACTGGCGAGTGCGTACCCATTTCGGAGAGCTTGAAAGGATAAAATGTGAGAAATTAGAAGATGAAAGTGTACGGAGTATGTATGTAGGCCTAGTCAGTAAAGGACTCAATGAGACGAGTCTTTCTGACCTAGGTGTTGAAGAATGCTGGGAAAGAATGAAAGAAAGTATAGTGAATAGTGCAAAAGAAGTATGTGGTAGTGCAAAGAGGCATAAGATTCTGAGAGGTGACGCCTGGTGGGACGCGGATGTGAAATCCAGCGTCGAAAGAAAGAAAAAAGCATGGTTGGATTATGTCTCAAGTTTGAACCAGAATGATAGTATGACAGAGAAAAAGTATGAGAGCTACCGCCGCTGCAGGAATGTTACCAAAGCCTTAGTGAAAGAGAAGCGTGAAAGACTTGTTGCGAATGAGGAAGTGAGGTTGACGGAGAACTTCGAGGCGAATAACAAACTCTTCTGGAGGGAAGTTAGAAAGTCTCGGGGTTATTCGTCAACATCCAGAATGGACAAAATTATGTCTAAGTTTGGTGACATTCTTGCAAACCCAAGCGATGTATTAGGCAGGTGGAGTGAGTATTTTGGGGAAATGTACGAGTATGTTCCGGATGTGGGCGCCGCGAGTGAGCCTACGGCTGACACCGCTGCGCCAACATCTGATGAGGACATTACTATGGAAGAGATTGAATGGTCGATACGAAGTATGAAAAATGGTAAGGCAGCTGGAATTGATATGATGTCTGCTGAAATGATCAAACACGGTGGATCCTGTGTCCGGGACGCTTTCCTGACCTTGAGCAATCTGTGCTGGAGGTCGGGTAAGGTTCCCATGGACTGGAGGCGCGCTGTCATCGTGCCCTTGTATAAAGGTAAGGGATCACGTATGCAGTGCGCCAGTTACAGGGCCATGAGTTTGATCAGTTTAGCAGCAAAAGTGTATGGGAAAATTATTGAAAGGAGAATGAGGGTGATATCGGATGGAGTGTTGTGGGAGGCTCAGGGTGGTTTCAGAAGCGGACGAGAGTGAATGGATCAGATTTTTTCTCTCCGCAACATCGTGGAGAAACAACTGGCTGTTAACCGGAAGGTTTTCTGCGGTTTTGTGGATCTGGAAAAAGCGTTTGACAGAGTGTTACGAAAGGATCTGTGGGATATACTCCCGGGCTACGGGGTGAGCGGAGCACTGCTGCGCGCTGTGCAGTCCACTTATGAGGGCTGCACAGCATGTGTGCGTGTTGACGGCGGCTTGTCCCCCTGGTTTGACGTCAATATCGGCGTCAGACAGGGTTGCGTGCTGTCCGCTCGACTGTTCATCCTGTACCTGGACAGTTGTCTCCAGAGAATGAGATCGATGGATGTAGGGATGCGAATGGGTGACCTAGTTGTGAGCTGCCTGCTTTACGCAGATGACGCCGTGCTTCTAGCCGAATCGCCGTCGGACCTGCAAACACTAGTCACTACTATGAAAGATGATTGCATGATTAAAGGCTTGCAGTTGAATGCGACGAAAACGAAAGTAATGGTGTTTGAAAGGGAGGAATCCAGAACAGATGCAAGGATAATGGTTGATGATGTAGTGCTGGAACAGGTGAATGAAATTGTATATCTTGGATGCGCTTTTAGCAGAGATGGAAGGTACACCGCGGATGTAGAAAGACGAGTGGCGATAGGAAATAGCGTAAACGGAGTGTTGGGCAGATTCCTGGGCGCAAAAAATATTAGCAGAAAGGCCCAGTTAGCAATCCACAATGCAGTCCTGATCCCAACACTAACTTATGGAAGCGAGAGCTGGGTATGGCAGAGTGTGCATGAAAGTAGAATAAACGCGGTAGAAATGAGGGCTCTACGCAAAATCTGCGGAGTGACTCTCGCTGACCGCGTAGAAAACAAGGTTGTAAGGAAGGAAGTTGGTTTGAAAGAGAGTGTCGGTGTAAAAGTAAGAAAGGGCATGCTCCGATGGTTCGGACATGTAGAAAGAATGGTTGACGCAAGACTGACTAAGCAGATATACAATGCAAAAGCGGACGGATGTAGGAGTCGAGGACGGCCAAGACACACATTCCAAGACCAAATAGAACGTGTTCTGGAGGAAGGTGATGTTAAGAGCCTCAAAAACCGACGCGCGTGCATGAAAAGAGTTATGAAAGTCAACGAAGCGAGTGAGGTGTGTAAGAATCGTGCCCTATGGCGCTCTGTTCTCTCTGCCTACCCCGCAAGAGATTTGGCGTGAAGTTATGTATGTATGTATGTATGTATGTAACAAAATCAATTGTAAATTTTAGTTCTTATATAATATAACTTCACGCAGAGTCCCTTGCAGGGTCGGCAAAGACAACAGACGCTCGCTCTCCCGCTTCTTTGATTTTCATAATTATCTCGTTAAACACGCTTGTCGATTTTTAAATCTTCTGACGTCACCTTCCTCCAGGACTCGTTCTATTTGGTCAGGGAAGTAGTATCGTGGGCATCTTCGACTCCTGCATCCATCCGTTTTTGTATTGTATATATGCTTAGTCAATTTTGCATTATCCTACATTTCTAATTGTCTGAACCGTCGGATGTGTAGAAATATTTTTTTGTTCATTTATAAATAATTTTAACTACAACGTAGATAAGACAACTAATGCTTGATACAATAACTTTTAAGCTTTAGTCTGTTCAATATCGGTGGACGAAAATTTTTTTTACTAACTTCAAAATTACCCTAACTCGAGTTGCAGCTCGAGTTACGTGTATTTTAACTCGAGTTAGGATTTGGTGGCAGATAAGGAATTTTTTCTACTTATTATTGCAAAGAAAAGGTTTTTAAATTTTTGTCTGTCATGCATACATATTTTTAATTTAATCATGTTATCTGTGCAAAAATCGATATTAGAATGTCGTATCTTTTGTAAAACTATTAGTCATCTATTTAATTAATCAAATTTATACATACATACATTAAACTGGAGTGATGTGTTTGATAAAATAAAATAACCTCTTTTTAATTAAAGATAAAAAGTATTATCTTGGAAAAGAATTGTATTTCAATAGAGTTTTGCTGCCAGATACCTCATTATGACTTATGCATTTTTTTCTAAAATTTCTCACAGGTCTCTTTTTATTTATTTACACAATTCACCAGTAATAAAGGGATTTGGTGATTTGAATTTACTTTATGAATGGGAGATTTAACTAATCGTGGACCGCTATTACAAATTATGTTTCGCATTAGGAACAAATTCTACACATTTAACAATATAAGTACACAAACCAAATTAAATCTTGCACAGTTGAGACAAGATTTATATTACAACAAATTCTTCCTACTAAATATAGGTGACATAAAGGTGACATAGAATGTCTTCAATATTAGTACAAATTTCACCTTTATGTCTCATAAAGATAAGGTGCATAATCATGAAAAAAGCTTCAGATTATTGAATAAGAATTTCCTGAAAGTATTTTTCGAGCCAATTGTTTTTGGAGTTTACTCCTTAAGAATCGATTTACATATATAGGCCCGGGGTATGAAAATTATGGGGACCAAAATCGTACTAGAGAGTATAGCATGTCACACGAAATGCGTTATGCGCTATAGTCACAGAGCATATAAATAAGAGTCGGCACTCCATACAATGTCCTGAGGCAGTAAATATTTATTATTTTATTGGAGTTTACTCCTTAAGAATCGATTTACATATATAGGCCCGGGGTATGAAAATTATGGGGACCAAAATCGTACTAGAGAGTATAGCATGTCACACGAAATGCGTTATGCGCTATAGTCACAGAGCATATAAATAAGAGTCGGCACTCCATACAATGTCCTGAGACAGTAAATATTTATTATTTTATTTTATAATCGTTCTTGAGGAGTAAACTCCAGTCGTGCGTCGGAGCGGACACACACACTTTCTTTTTTGGAGTTTACTCCTTAAGAATCGATTTACATATATAGGCCCGGGGTATGAAAATTATGGGGACCAAAATCGTACTAGTCACGTGACTGTCACACGAAATGCGTTATGCAGTCACAGAGCATATAAATAAGAGTCGGCACTCCATACAATGTCCTGAGCTCTTTATAGTCACAGAGCATATAAATAAGAGTCGGCACTCCATACAATGTCCTGAGCTCTTTATAGTCACAGAGCATATAAATAAGAGTCGGCACTCCATACAATGTCCTGAGCTCTTTATAGAAACACTCTTAATAGCGATACGCCATTCTCTATTACGAAGAAATGTGTTCATATTTGTAGACAGTAAATATTTATTTTTGTAAATAAATACCGTAAAAACATGTAGAAAAAAACACCCCCAGACGAGGGATCGAACCCGCCCCGACCTTGTGTTATCGGTAGTGCGGTTTACCGATGCACCACGAGGGCCGTATGTATAATCGTCTAATTACCGTCCTCTTTACCAATTTCGACACATTTTCTAGGATCGGGTTTGTTTGTTTGTTTGTTTTTTACATACATACATATACGTAAGTACGTATTGCAGGCGGAGAAAAAAAAATTATATTATTTATAAATTGTGTTTTTATAAATTGTGTTTTTTGAAAATTATATTTAAGTACGAATTACATACTAATAAAATAATGAAATATCAATAATATTTTTCGATCTTTGGTAATGAAACGAGGGGCGCCACAGTAGCATCGCCAACATCGTACTCCTAATAAAAAGTGTGTGAATCTCGGAATCGGCTCCAACGATTTTCATGAAATTTAGTATATAGGGGGTTTCGGGGGCTATAAATCGATCTAGCTAGGAATCATTTTTAGAAAATTTCATTTTATCGTGTTTTATCGATAATTAACTTAAACATCAACTTACTTTTTTATTGGAATTCCTGACATCTATTGGCGAATGTGAATTATTTTAAATTGTGAGCACTTAACTTGCTTTAACGACAACAACACTAAAGCTATTCCAGCAGATGGCGTTGTTAACTAATTCTAAACTAATTACTATTTCTTTATTACTAAATTTCTTATTATATTACTATTTCTTTATTACTAAACTAATTACTATTTCTTTATTTCTTCTAAACTAATTACTATTTGTTTCTAATATAATATGTTAGTACATACATACATACATACATAACTTCACGCCAAATCCCTTGCGGGGTAGGCAGAGAGAACAGAGCGCCATAGGGCACGATTCTTACACACCTCACTCGCTTCGTTGACTTTCATAACTCCTTTCATGCACGCGCGTCGGTTTTTGAGGCTCTTAACATCACCTTCCTCCAGAACACGTTCTATTTGGTCTTGGAATGTGTGTCTTGGCCGTCCTCGACTCCTACATCCGTCCGCTTTTGCATTGTATATCTGCTTAGTCAGTCTTGCGTCAACCATTCTTTCTACATGTCCGAACCATCGGAGCATGCCCTTTCTTACTTTTACACCGACACTCTCTTTCAAACCAACTTCCTTCCTTACAACCTTGTTTTCTACGCGGTCAGCGAGAGTCAATCCGCAGATTTTGCGTAGAGCCCTCATTTCTACCGCGTTTATTCTACTTTCATGCACACTCTGCCATACCCAGCTCTCGCTTCCATAAGTTAGTGTTGGGATTAGGACTGCATTGTGGATTGCTAACTGGGCCTTTCTGCTAATATTTTTTGCGCCCAGGAATCTGCCCAACACTCCGTTTACGCTATTTCCTATCGCCACTCGTCTTTCTACATCCGCGGTGTACCTTCCATCTCTGCTAAAAGCGCATCCAAGATATACAATTTCATTCACCTGTTCCAGCACTACATCATCAACCATTATCCTTGCATCTGTTCTGGATTCCTCCCTTTCAAACACCATGACTTTCGTTTTCTTCGCATTCAACTGCAAGCCTTTAATCATGCAATCATCTTTCATAGTAGTGACTAGTGTTTGCAGGTCCGACGGCGATTCGGCTAGAAGCACAGCGTCATCTGCGTAAAGCAGGCAGCTCACAACTAGGTCACCCATTCGCAACCCTACATCCATCGATCTCATTCTCTGGAGACAACTGTCCAGGTACAGGATGAACAGTCGAGCGGACAGCACGCAACCCTGTCTGACGCCGATATTGACGTCAAACCAGGGGGACAAGCCGCCGTCAACACGCACACACGCTGTGCAGCCCTCATAAGTGGACTGCACAGCGCACAGCAGTGCTCCGCTCACCCCGTAGCCCGGGAGTATATCCCACAGATCCTTTCGTAACACTCTGTCAAACGCTTTTTCCAGATCCACAAAACCACAGAAAACCTTCCGGTTAACAGCCAGTTGTTTCTCCACGATGTTGCGGAGAGAAAAAATCTGATCCATGCACCCTCGTCCACTTCTGAAACCACCCTGAGCCTCCCACAACACTCCATCAGATATCACCCTCATTCTCCTTTCAATAATTTTCCCATACACTTTTGCTGCTAAACTGATCAAACTGATGGCCCTGTAACTGGCGCACTGCATACGTGATCCCTTACCTTTATACAAGGGCACGATGACAGCGCGCCTCCAGTCCATGGGAACCTTACCCGACCTCCAGCACAGATTGCTCAAGGTCAGGAAAGCATCCCGGACACAGGTTCCACCGTGTTTGATCATTTCAGCAGACATCATATCGATTCCAGCTGCCTTACCATTTTTCATACTTCGTATCGACCATTCGATCTCTTCCATAGTAATGTCCTCATCAGATGTTGGCGCAGCGGTGTCAGCCGTAGGCTCACTCGCGGCGCCCACATCCGGAACATACTCATACATTTCCCCAAAATACTCACTCCACCTGCCCAATACATCGCTTGGGTTTGCAAGAATGTCACCAAACTTAGACATAATTTTGTCCATTCTGGATGTTGACGAAGAACCCCGAGACTTTCTAACTTCCCTCCAGAAGAGTTTGTTATTCGCCTCGAAGTTCTCCGTCAACCTCACTTCCTCATTCGCAACAAGTCTTTCACGCTTCTCTTTCACTAAGGCTTTGGTAACATTCCTGCAGCGGCGGTAGCTCTCATACTTTTTCTCTGTCATACTATCATTCTGGTTCAAACTTGAGACATAATCCAACCATGCTTTTTTCTTTCTTTCGACGCTGGATTTCACATCCGCGTCCCACCAGGCGTCACCTCTCAGAATTTTATGCCTCTTTGCACTACCACATACTTCTTTTGCACTATTCACTATACTTTCTTTCATTCTTTCCCAGCATTCTTCAACACCTAGGTCAGAAAGACTCGTCTCATTGAGTCTTTTACTGACTAGGCCTACATACATACTCCGTACACTTTCATCTTCTAATTTCTCACATTTTATCCTTTCAAGCTCTCCGAAATGGGTACGCACTCGCCAGTGTCTCCACTTCTTGAAAAGGCCCACAAATCGGCTTACCACCAGGTAGTGGTCCGTATCAAGAGCGGGGCCTCTGTAGGCTCTTGTATCCCTTAGAGTATTTCGGAGACGACTATCTATCAAAATCAAATCTATCATACTCTTTTGCTCATTCCGTCTCCACGTATACGTGTGAATATCTTTATGACGGAATAATGTGTTAGACACAAGGAGGTTCCGTTCCAGACATACATCCAATATCGGCTTACCAGCATCATTCACTCTCTTGTCACCATTCGGACCAAGGACAGCCTCCAGGCCGTCTCGCTTGGTTCCGACCCACCCATTAAGATCTCCACACAGAATTATCCTTTCATTTCCCTCAACTAGATCCAGAATATCCCTAACAGTTTCCCAAAAATCCTCGAGTTCGCGGGGATCCGCGGAGCTAACGGGAACATAAGCTGCGACCAGGAAAACTCGCGTGATCCCCAGTTTTATTCGAACCCAAAGATGTCTTGGGCCTACCAACTCATAATCTTTCACTCCGGAAGCAAAGCGGGAGGAGAGAACGACTCCAACACCCCCACTGGCACGGACGTCCGGGTCCACTCCGGACCATAGGGCTACCACGCCACCGGGGAGGCCCTCGGCCTCCCTCCCCCTCCGCTTTGTCTCCGTCAAACATAAGGCATCCAGGCATCTCTCATTTAATACATCCATCATCTCATTCATCTTTCTTGCCATGCTACCTCTAACATTCCACGTGCCTATACGGCACTCCCCTCTCCTCGTCCCGCCAGGATTGGCGCTGCGTGAAGGGTGGCGGCCCCCTTCGCCGCATGCGCATGCAGCCGCACCGACGGGGGCTAATCGGTGCCCGTCGCTTCCGGGGCACGCCCTAGCAGCCCGTCCGGCTGAGTTTGCTTTGGTCAAGATTGCGTCCCACTGGGACGGCAGGGATCGCGACGTGCACGCTCTTGACATGACCCCCATGTTAGTACATAGTATATATTAGTATATATTTATTATTGGAGTTTACTCCTTAAGAATCGATTTACAATATGTAATAATAAGAGTCGGCACTCCATACAATGTCCTGAGCTCTTTATAGTCACAGAGCATATAAATAAGAGTCGGCACTCCATACAATGTCCTGAGCTCTTTATAGAAACACTCTTTATAGCGATACGCCATTCTCTATTACGAAGAAATGTGTTCATATTTGTAGACAGTAAATATTTACCTCTCAGTCAGCCGGGAGCGAAAGAAAAACATATGGCTGACAAGCTTACACAGCACTACACCGAAGAATGGCGGTATAACCATTCATAAAATATGGGTCACCCTAAATGTTCTTGGTAGTGGCGGGCAGCAGCGTCCCTATCTAAAAAAGGTTTACCCCTGCGGTCTCCAACCCGTTTGCCCAGCGTGGGGACTATGGGCATAAACCTCCCAAATGAAAATAGCACCAATGCAACGGCCCCCAGTTCCCGGTGGTCCCACTATTCCCGGCCAAGGCAGCGGTCGTGGTAACGGTGGGACAGGGGGTGCTAAGAATCTCCGGGTTACGGCAGGCTGCCAAAAACAACTACTTGTGGCCACTTATAATGGACGCAGTCTTCGGCTGGACCAACACCTCACCGAACTCGAGGTAGAGCTGGGTTGCTTGAACTGGCATATTCTAGGGCTATCTGAAGTCCGGCGAGAGGGGGAGGACACGATAACCCTACAGTCAGGCAACTTACTCTACTTTCGGGAAGGTGACCAGCTCTCCCAGGGGGGTGTCGGTTTCCTCGTTCACAAGGACCTCGTAAGCAGCGTTGTGGAGATCAGTAGTGTGTCGACCAGGGTAGCGTACCTTGTACTGAAACTTACCAACAGGTACACCCTGAAGGTAATACAGGTGTATGCGCCGACCTCGACATACTCTGACGAGATAGCCGAGGCGATGTACGAAGATATTGCAAAAGCAATACATGGTACCGCCAAGGCTCACTACACCGTTGTTATGGGGGACTTCAATGCCAAAGTGGGAGTACAAGAACGCGGCGAAACGAAAATCGGTCCATATGGCTTGGGGTGCCGGAATCACAGGGGGCAGATGCTGGTCAACTTCCTGGAGTCTGAAGGGCTTTTCTTGATGAATTCTTTCTTCAAGAAGAGTCTCCACAGGAGGTGGACTTGGCGAAGCCCCGATTCTGTGACAAGGAACGAGATAGATTTTATCATTACGGATAGTAAGCATATATTTAGAGATGTCTCTGTGATTAACAGGTTCAATACTGGAAGTGATCACCGACTTCTTCGAGGCTCTCTAAACATTAACTTCAAAGCTGAAAGGACCCGGAAGATTAGGTCTATTCTCCGACCTACGCTACTCCAAATAGCCGAAACCGAAAAGTTCCAAACGGAACTTAAAAATCGTTTCGATCTGCTGGAAACCACGGGCAACGTGGACGAAAAAGTCGACACTGTGGTCAACACGCTGAGGAAAGTGTCTCAAAGGCTGTTCCCGAGATCGCAGAAAAAGGAGTCCAAGCTCTCTGCTGAGACACTCGAGCTGATGAGGCAAAGGCGAGAAACTCCATCCGATCAGCTGTCTTCGTCAGAATGGAAAAGCCTAAACCAGCGTATTAGAAAGCTGATGCGGCGCGACCTTCGTCGATCGAATACTCGAGCAATCGAGGACGCGATCGACCGCAACAAAGGGTCGAAAGTGTTCGCTCGGCAGCTTGGAAGGCCCCATCTGACGAAGCTGAAAACTGCGGATGGACGTGTCGTCACCTCTAAGCCTGAGATTCTCGCAGAGATAGAATCTTTTTATGGGCTCCTTTATTCCACACGGATGACCAAGCCGACGAGACACAGCGATGATGACCACACAGCCCCGCTAACGCGTCACTATAGTGAGGACATTCCCGATGTCACTGAAAGCGAGATTAGTGCGGCTCTCGGGCAACTCCAGAACAACAAGGCACCCGGTGATGACGGAATTACTACAGAGCTTCTAAAAGCCGGCGGGACTCCTATCCTAAAGGAATTAGCAAGCCTTTTTAATTCCGTCATACACCAGGGCATAACACCACAGGCTTGGGGCAGGAGTGCGGTGGTGCTGTTCTTCAAAAAAGGTGATAAAACCTTACTGAAGAATTACAGACCCATCTCACTCCTGAGCCATATCTACAAGTTGTTCTCGAGGGTCGTCACGAATCGTCTCGCTGTAAGACTCGACGAATTCCAGCCTCCGGAGCAGGCCGGGTTTCGAAAAGGCTTTAGTACGGTGGACCACATCCATACTGTTCGGCAGATTGTACAGAAGACCGAAGAGTACAATCAGCCGCTGTGTATGGCATTCGTGGATTATGAAAAAGCCTTCGACTCCATCGAAACTTGGGCAGTTCTGGATGCATTGCAGCGATGTCGGATTGACTGGCGTTATATCGAGGTGTTGAGATGCTTGTATGACACCGCCACGATGGCTGTCCAGATACAGGACCAGGTGACGAACTCTATCGAGCTGAATCGAGGTGTAAGACAGGGAGATGTCATATCTCCCAAACTCTTCACCAACGCTCTAGAGGACGTCTTCAAGACCCTGGATTGGACTGGACAGGGTATCAACGTGAATGGTGAGTACATCTCACATCTCCGGTTTGCCGACGATATCGTTGTAATGGCAGAGTCGCTGGAACAGTTAAGCGGAATGCTGCGCAGCCTGGACGAGTCCTCCCGGCGTGTCGGTTTGGGCATGAACTTGGACAAGACCAAAGTCATGTTCAATGAACATGTCGTGCCCGGACCGATAAGCGTCGAAGGGTCAGTTCTCGAAGTCGTAAACAAATACGTCTACCTAGGCCAAACTATCCAGGTAGGTAGACGAAACTTCGAGAAGGAGGCCGCAAGGAGGATTCAGCTGGGTTGGGCTGCATTTGGCAAACTGCGTCGGGTCTTCAGCTCGCCTATACCGCAATGTCTGAAGACCAAAGTCTTTGACCAGTGCGTCCTACCGGTAATGACCTACGGTGCCGAAACGTGGACACTCACGGTGGGGCTAGTCCACAAATTTAAAGTCGCTCAGCGAGCTATGGAGCGGGCTATGCTCGGGGTATCTCTGAAGGATAAACTCAGGAATGAGTATATCCGCCAGAGAACTGGGGTAACCGACATAGCTCGTAGAATAAGCTCGCTGAAGTGGCAATGGGCTGGTCATATCTGCCGAAGGACCGACGGTAGATGGAGCAAGAAGGTCATTGAGTGGAGACCGCGTCTTGGTAAACGTAGCGTAGGACGCCCACCAGCCCGATGGTCAGACGACCTCAGAAAGGCTGCTGGAAAAGACTGGATGCGGAAGGCAGAGAATCGGATGTTGTGGCGCACATTGGGAGAGGCCTATGTCCAGCAGTGGACTGCAATAGGCTAATGATGATGATGATGATGAAATATTTATTATTTTATTTTATAATCGTTCTTGAGGAGTAAACTCCAGTCGTGCGTCGGAGCGGACACACACTTTTATTTTTTTTTGTAATTTTGTAAAATAAGGCACATACAGCATGCGTACAGAGACACGTATCTGTGAGTGATGTTTATATTTATGACGTCACATATTAAATATTAGCGTTTAGATTTTTCACCAAATTTACAGAGTATTATGTTTTATTTTTAAGGCATAGGGGGTAAAAACAAGCGGGTCATCTGGTTGCAAGTGATTAGCCTCGCCCATGGACAACTACAAAACACATAGTGTTACAGTTGCAAAACCGGGCTTTAAGGGAGTGGGATGAGAAGGGAGGGGGAAGTGGCTTGGCCTCCGGATACCTCTCTTACCGAATGAAACGCGGAATGAGCTATTTTACGTCCATATTTTGATAGGTGGTGGTATTTCATTGGCCGAGCCGAGTGTTTTTATTTATATAAGAATTTATATGTATAAAACTGTAAAACAGACATAATAATATTGTTTAAATAAACTAGAACAGTGAACACTAAAGAGCATTTTAGATAAATCATGTTAATATTTCGTGACATATATATGTGTACTGGTACTTGGCACCAGAACTGTACTGTTAAACGTTTTGGCGGCTATTGTGCTCAAGAGGAAAACAGTATAATGTCTTGCGAGATGCACAACAAATTTCTACGCAAAATTTGCTTTGCAGTCCTTGAAAATGGTTCCATATACTAAATGGTTACTATATGGAACCATTTTTACAACCATTTCATTCATTTCCATTTCAACGTCCTGTCCGTCATATTAGGGATGAAACAAGAATCGCATATAGTTGCATATACGAATATAGTTGATATAAGATAGTAGATATTCGAATAGTAGAAGATATAAGAAACGCATTTAGTTGCATATATAGATTTGGAACTAAATGCGTTTCTCGTTTTCATCTCTAATATGACGCACAGGACGTTGGTGAACGTCCTGATTCTCTGATTCGATTCCCACTAGTGATGTAACGAATATTCGCATTCGCATTCGCAAATATTCGCATGAATTTGGGTATTCGCATTCGCAAGAAATATTGCGAATGTATGGCGAATATTTTTAATAACAAAAAATAAAGAAATTAAATATGGCACGATGATACGCAAAATGAGCTTTATATTTTGTTTAATATTTTACTCTCCTAGATTAGTATAAAAAGTATTATATTATGGATCAGCCATTAGTTATATAAATAACTGCACGTCAAGTCCCTTGCGGGGTAGGCAGTGAGAACAGTGCGCCATAAGGGACGATTCATACACGCCTCACTCGTTTCTTTGAGTTTCATAAATCTTGTCATACACGGTCGTCGACCTTTAAGGCGCCTGACATCACCTTCCTCCAGGACTCGTTCTATTTGTATGTCGTGGCAGTCTGCATAACCTACATTCAATCTCAATGGGTCAATCTGGCATCATCCTTTCGTTCTATATTTCCGAATCATCGGAGTATGCCCTTTCTTTCTTTTTTTATGGGATAGGAGGTCAAACGAGCAAGCGTGCCACCTGATGGTAAGCAACCTACGCCGCCTATGGACAACAGCAACACATATAGTGTTACCGTTGCGTTGCCGACCTTTAAGGGGGTAGGATAGGAAAGGATGGGGAAGGGGGATGGGCCCCCGGGTACCTCTCTCACCGAACGAAATGCGGCATGAGCCACTTTACGTCGATCTTCTGAGAGATCGTGGTATTTCACCGGTCGAGCCGGCCCATTCATGCAGCGAACTGCTTGGCTCTACCACTTTAAGATCGACATTCTTTCAATACTTCTTCCTTCCTCACAGCCATGTTTTCGACGCGGTCAGCGAGAGTCACTCCGCAGATTTTGCGCAGTACCCTCATTTCGACTGCGTTTATCCTTTCGTGCAAACCCTGCCATACCCGACTCAAATCGGTTTAATCAAATTTTCATACTCCAACTTAAAAGTTCCAGTTCATTTTTGGAGTTTACTCCTTAAGAATCGATTTACATATATAGGCCCGGGGTATGAAAATTATGGGGACCAAAATCGTACTAGAGAGTATAGCATGTCACACGAAATGCGTTGTGCGCTATAGTCACAGAGCATATAAATAAGAGTCGGCACTCCATACAATGTCCTGAGACAGTAAATATTTATTATTTTATTTTATAATCGTTCTTGAGGAGTAAACTCCAGTCGTGCGTCGGAGCGGACACACACACTTTCTTTTTTTTTTATAAAACTCCAACCGCAAGATTGAACACGACGGCGTTACATCAGGAAAAGACACGTGTTATTAAGTATGAAACATTTTCAAAATATTCTTCTACGAGTAATATTAATAATTAAATAACTGCACCAATATGGCTTGACCGATTTTGATGAAATTTTGTGTACATTTTAGGTCTGAGAATCATTCGAATGCGTTTGCGAAGGCCTAAAAGAAATATTCGCATTCCCATTCGCAAATGTTTTAAGAAATATTCGTATTAGCATTTGCATTCGCGAATGTCTAAAATCCAACATTCGTAACATCACTAGTTCCCACCCAAAAGCAAAAGTTTATGATGAGCATTGATGTTTATACTACGTCTGGGCGATTTTATGTAAATTACAGATTATTTTTTATGGGATAGGAGGGCAAACGAGCAGGCGTGTCACCTGATGGTAAGCAACTAACGCCGCCCATGGACACCAGCAACACGTATACTGTTACTGTTGCGTTGCCGACCTTTAAGGGATACGCGATAGGGAAGGATGGGGAAGGGGGGCGGGCCTCCAGGTACCTCTCTCACCGAACGAAAAGCGGCATGAGCTATTTTACGTCGATCTTCTGAGAGGTCGTGGTATTTCACCAGTCGAGCCGGCCCATTCATGCAGTGTTATTCAGAACTGTTAAATTATTGCATTGTCTTCGACGCTTTACAATTTGGAGCATAAAAGTCTGAGATGTTAGTTGCCAATATTAAGAAAATAGATGGCGTTGTGTATATTCACTCCAAAATAAAAATAACAGTATTAAATCTGTTAACTGATTTTCCAAAAAACATTTTAAAACTGTGTGTTTCAGTTAAGCGGAGTGTAAACCAAAATTTCTAGATTATTATAATAAATAGATATCGTTGCTATGAATAATAATGACAGGTTTTTGTCGGTAAATATTTCAGACTCTCCCATAAAAATTCAATTTTGTTGTTTTTCTTTTGTGCCAAGTGTCAATCCAGTTTTAGATATTGGTGTTGTATAAAGTTATGAGGGTAGAAAACAATTCTGAATATTCTCGCATGTAAATCTCATTTTATTTCTCTACTTGTTTGATGCTTGTTACATTAATTAGTTGGGTGATATTGTCTATTAACCAGACAAACATAGGTTTTCTGTTTTCAAGTTTTATCATATTTAGGTAGCTAAATTTTTTTAATTCATTCAATCCGGCACGAAGGACCAAAATTATGATTCTATGTATATATTATAAGAACATAAATCACGGAGTATTTGATATTAATTAACAATAATTGAATACCTAACATAATAGATATAATAGCATTCCCAATGTTTACTTAACATTCCCTCACTAATCAAAATTCGACCATTATGTTTATTGCAAAATTTGTAGAAATCAAATCTAGCTATTCAGGTCACTCAATATTATTAAGTACTAATATATAATAATACAATTATAATATAATATCTCGGGAACTATACACACAACGCCCTCTAGTTCCAAACTAAGTAATTAAATGCTTGCGTTATGGAAACTAGCTACCGGATATTAATACATATAATACTCTTATTTTGTAAATACATAATAATAATACATGGAAAACACGCAGACGCCATACAAACAAATATTTACGCCAAGCATTCAGGCTTGTTATAAATATTTATACTCGGGTGGGGATCGAACCCGCCAAACTCGATTACAATGTTGGTTGTTATACCACCGCACCGAGAGGCCCGTGTTATATTCAAAACACAACCTTTGATCTCACCAATTTAACCTCAAATTTGTCACTTTCGATTATGTCTCCCCATTAGTGAGTAGATCAAAAGCCTTTAACAACATTGTACAGGAAAAAGTATTTCGTTCAAAACACCGTTCAACAATGAACCTTTGATATATTCAAACTTAAGGCTTTATACGGAATATATACGTTATCTTCATAAACTGTGTTATAATGTTTCCGTACAGACTCGGTCGAGTTCGCCACGACTACCCTTACATGTGACAACCTCCACTCACCCAGTAAGGGGTGATCATTAAAAGCTTTTAAACACAATTTATTTATTTTTAATTCGTTGTCTACATGAAATGAGTTTGCTAATTAGTTTGCTAAATACGGCTCTTTTAAAACACACATATTCCAACAAGATTTTAAACTTTATAATACTTTTTTAGAATACAAGAGTTGGACAGCTAAATAATTAAAGAAAAAAACTACCGGCTATTTTTAATTACTTTGCTAAACTAAGCTTCCAGCTTAAATGTATTTTTCTCTTGAGCTAGTTTTTTTTTGCGGTGTTTTTTTTTTACAGCAAAATGGAAAATAAATACTTGGAACTTGTTTAACTGTACGTGTGTAAGTGAAAGAAAAGGGATAGATCTAAAATTGTATATTTTTTGCATCTGCACGTCTTTTTCTACCTGAAGGAACGCAACTATTACTGGTCTAATTTATTTTTTACGTCCATGGATTAGAGTGAGCCAGTGTTCGATCCCGGACCTCCGAACTACCGAGACAATAAAAAAAACGTGAATTTCTTACATATTAATGTAACATTCATATTCCTATAGATAGTATTTATGCTATGAAATTAGTTCATCGAATTTTCCAATCCACGTGCTTCGACGTTCACCCATTGACACTGAACAAGTTGATCGTCTTGAACGGAACTACACAGTGACGCAGTCCACGAATAGCGCATTTAAAAGTCCGCTCAACGTTTCCTATGTCTTTTGAAAACCTCATTACCAACATTCACAAATCTAGCAACGTTCCGTCTAAATGAAATAGCTAGCGAGAAAAGTGATTAATACACATTTACTTTTATTTTGATAGAAAATTAACAACAAAACCTTTAACAGACACATTATTACACAGAGATGTACTTTCGCGTTTCTGCGTTTCATCTGCGTTTTACTGCAAATATTTGCAGATTATATAGATCTTAAATCATTCTATACGCTACAACGGTCTATTTCTGCTTGCCATTTCATTGATCCTAAAATGAATAATGGGTTGAAGATCAAACGTGATCACGAACGCCATAAAATAACTTTCAAATACGGGGGCCGTACTTATCAGAGGTTTCCGCGAGCGGAGTCACGTTGTGGTCCTGCCGACCACCATACGAAGAATTATAACATAACATAACTTCACGCCTTTTGTTACCCGAAGGTGTAGGCAGTGGATGTTAAGCCTCGTCTCGCCGTTATGTTTACGTCCCAAATGGAATAGGTGGCGAACCTATTGCCATACCGGGCACAAAGTTTTCAGTCAGCGATATTTATTTATCACACTTAACTTTCGAAGTCATTGGTGTGAGCCGGTGTCAGGATTCGACTCCGGACCTCTGGATTAGAAGCCGTGTGCTCAACCACTGGACCACCGAGACTAGTTTAAGAATTATAAAAACATCATAAAATTGGCCAAATAGACAAACTGTGTGATGCGGTTCCCGGGATTTAGATCCCGGGAAAGAAAGAAAAGAATCCGGTAAATTAGAACATGTTTTCGTCCAGACAACGTAACAGTGGTAGAGCCAAGCAGTTCGCTGCATGAATGGGCCGGCTCGACCGGTGAAATACCACGACCTCTCAGAAGACCGTCGTAAAGTGGCTCATGCCGCGTTTCGTTCGGTGAGAGAGGTACCCGGAGGCCCATTCCCCCTTCCCCATCCTTTCCACTCCCCTATTCCTTAAAGGTCGTCAACGCAACAGTAACACTATATGTGTTGCTGGTGTCCATGGGCGGCGTTGGTTGCTTACCATCAGGTGACACGCCTGCTCGTTTGCCCTCCTATCCCATAAAAAAAAAAAAAAAAAAAAAAGACATTTTTTTAAGACTTCAAGCTTTTCTTACTACACGAAGAAGTAGGCAGCGGCTGTTAAGCCTCCATTGGACGAATATTTACATCACATATGGAATAATTGGCATTTATCACACATATTTTCTGAAAAGAAATCAGAGAAGTCATTGGTGTGAGACTAGAATCGATCCCACGGCTTCATGATTCAGAAGCCAGGTGCTCGACCTCTGAACCATCGAGACTTACCACATATAAAACAATAACTATAGATGTTTTAAAATTTCGTGATTGTCGCTAAGTACTATTTAATTTCACTGAGAAACTTCGTCTTCTTGAATAATTCACGAAGCTTAAGTCCACTTTAAACTAAAGCTACTTTAATATGGATATATAATTCTTACATATTAATGTAACATTCATATTCCTATAGATAGTATTTATGCTATGAAATTAGTTCATCGAATTTTCCAATCCACGTGCTTCGACGTTCACCCATTGACACTGAACAAGTTGATCGTCTTGAACGGAACTACACAGTACTTATCAGAGGTTTCCGCGAGCGGAGTCACGTTGTGGTCCTGCCGACCACCATACGAAGAATTATAACATAACATAACTTCACGCCTTTTGTTACCCGAAGGTGTAGGCAGTGGATGTTAAGCCTCGTCTCGCCGTTATGTTTACGTCCCAAATGGAATAGGTGGCGAACCTATTGCCATACCGGGCACAAAGTTTTCAGTCAGCGATATTTATTTATCACACTTAACTTTCGAAGTCATTGGTGTGAGCCGGTGTCAGGATTCGACTCCGGACCTCTGGATTAGAAGCCGTGTGCTCAACCACTGGACCACCGAGACTAGTTTAAGAATTATAAAAACATCATAAAGTTGGCCAAATAGACAAACTGTGTGATGCGGTTCCCGGGATTTAGATCCCGGGAAAGAAAGAAAAGAATCCGGTAAATTAGAACATGTTTTCGTCCAGACAACGTAACAGTGGTAGAGCCAAGCAGTTCGCTGCATGAATGGGCCGGCTCGACCGGTGAAATACCACGACCTCTCAGAAGACCGTCGTAAAGTGGCTCATGCCGCGTTTCGTTCGGTGAGAGAGGTACCCGGAGGCCCATTCCCCCTTCCCCATCCTTTCCACTCCCCTATTCCTTAAAGGTCGTCAACGCAACAGTAACACTATATGTGTTGCTGGTGTCCATGGGCGGCGTTGGTTGCTTACCATCAGGTGACACGCCTGCTCGTTTGCCCTCCTATCCCATAAAAAAAAAAAAAAAAAAAAAAGACATTTTTTTAAGACTTCAAGCTTTTCTTACTACACGAAGAAGTAGGCAGCGGCTGTTAAGCCTCCATTGGACGAATATTTACATCACATATGGAATAATTGGCATTTATCACACATATTTTCTGAAAAGAAATCAGAGAAGTCATTGGTGTGAGACTAGAATCGATCCCACGGCTTCATGATTCAGAAGCCAGGTGCTCGACCTCTGAACCATCGAGACTTACCACATATAAAACAATAACTATAGATGTTTTAAAATTTCGTGATTGTCGCTAAGTACTATTTAATTTCACTGAGAAACTTCGTCTTCTTGAATAATTCACGAAGCTTAAGTCCACTTTAAACTAAAGCTACTTTAATATGGATATAACTAGAAGGAAAGTTGAATGGAAGTTTTTTCTGAAAAGAGAACTGTTTGTTTTTCCAGTGATTTTTCACGCTTTCTTAGTTTGTTAGTTTACTTTATTTTGACCATCTACCTCGGGAGTGTCGGATTCTTTATATAAGAATGGATATTGAACAAGATAGAAATAACTTATACGAACTACAGTTTTATATATTTCCTACTGGAAATATATAAAACAGAATACTTTCTGGGCCCGTATTCTGTATTCTGCAAACCAGAGTGGGGAAAATGGAATGATTTAATCATTTTAACGGGGTTAAATTCATTTTAAATATTTCTATATATAACATATATTTTAAAATTATAGAAATAAATTGAAGTGTGGAGACAGGATGGCGATACCAGAGATGGAATTTGGATACATTGAAACCGTGCTGCAGTGTATGATGCACCTGGCGTGGTGAGTATTTTCGCCTAAAGCGGAGTGTGAACTGATCTTTCCAGATTATTCTAATAAATAGATATGAATACGAATAAAAATGACACTTTTTTGTCGCAAAACATTTCAGGCTCCCATTAAGATTCAATTTTGTTGTTTTTGTTGTGTCTATCCAGTTTTAGATATTGGTATTGTATAAAGTTATGACGGTAGAAAACATATTCTTGCATATAATTCGCTTTTTTCTCTATTTGTTTTAAAAACATGCGACAATTGGTTAGGTGAAATTGTTCACTAATCAAGCAACCATCTTTTTTATACTTTCAAATTTTATTTAACTATGTGCTGAAATTTATTTCTTGTTTCTTTCATTTAATCCGGCACAAAGGACCAAAATTTTGAATAAATGTATTTATCATTAGAACATAATTCACGGGGTATTAGATATTAATTAACAATAATCGAATAGCTTACATAATAGATAAAATAGCATTGCAAACGTTTACTTAACATTCATTAAGCGAAATTTGACCGTAATGATTATTGCTAATTTGTAGAAATTATAGCTATTCAGCTATCTCAACATTATTTAGTACTAATATATATTGATACAATTTTAATATATTATGATATATATAACATATCTTGAACACTATACACACGACGCCCTCTAGTTTCAAACTAAGCAACTAAATGCTTGTGTTATGGAAACATGCTAACTAGCTAAACTGACTACCGGATATTAATACCTACATATAATAATTGTCTTTCGTAGATACATACTTAAAAAAATAATCACCCAAACGCCATATATTCAAATATTTCCAAGCATTCGTGCTTGTCATAAATATATAAATATTTATGACAAGCATGAATGCTTGGAAATATTTGATATATTCAAACTGAAGGCTTTATATGGAATATATATCGTATAATAATAATCTTCATATACTGTGTTATAATGTGTCAAGTTCACCACGACTGCCCTTTCATGTGACAACCTCCACTCACCTAATAAGAGATGATCATTAAAAGCTTTTAAACTCAATTTATTTATTTTTAATTCTGTTCTCTACATGAAAAGAATTTGCTAATTCATTTGCTAAATACGGCTCATTTAGAACATACATATCGCAATAAGCTTTTAAACATTTTAAGACTTTTTTAGAATACAAGAGTTGGACAGCTAAATAATTAAAGAAAAAACTACCGGCTATTTTTAATTACTTTGCTAAACTAAGCTTGCAGCTTAAATATATTTTTTTTCTTGTGCTAGTTTTTTTTGCGGTAGTTTTTTTACAACAAAATGGAAAATAAATAAATACTTGGAACTTGTTCACGTCTTTTTCAACCTGAAGGTGTAGGTAGCACCTATTACTGGTCTTATTTAATTTTTACGTCCTTACATTGGAGTGTGCTAGTATTCGATCTGAAGACATCATGATTCAAAAGTGGAGTGCTCGACCTCCGGACCACCGAGACAACAAAAAGAAAATGATATTCGTGAATTTCTTACATATTGTAGTAATAATCTGTAGTAGTAATAATTTTTAAAAAGTTTTCCAATCTACGTGCTTCGACTTTCACCCATTGACACTGATCAAGTCGATCGTCTTGAACGGAACTATACAATGACACAGTCCACGAATAGTGCATTTAAAAGTCCGCTCAATGTTTTCTATGTCTTTTGAAAACCTCATTACCAACATTCACAAATCTAGCAACGATCCGTCTTAACGAAATAGCTAGCGAGAAAAGTGATTAATACATATTTACCTTTATTTTGATAGAAAATTAACAACAAAACCTTTAACAGACACATTGTCTCATCTATATGTAATACACATAGATGTGACATACACACATACACACACATCTATGTGTAATACACACAGATGTCACAGGGTTCTATCTGCTTTTTACTGCAAATATTTGCAGATTATATAGACCGTAAATCATGTGCCCGGTATGGCAATAGGTTCGCCACCTATTCCATTTGGGACGTAAACATAACGGCGAGACGAGGCTTAACAGCCGCTGCCTACACCTTTGGGTAACAAAGGTGTGAAGTTATGTTATGTGTAAATCATTCCATATGCTACAACGGTCTATTTCTGATTGCCATTTGATTGATCATAACATGAATAAGGGACTGATATTCAAACGTGATCACGAACGCCATAAAACAACTTTCAAATACGGGCCGTACATAACAGTGGTTTCCACAAACGGAGTCACGTTGTGGTCCTGCCGACCACTATACGACGAATTACAAAAAACATCATAAAGTTGTCCAAATAGACAAACTGTGTGATGCGGTTCCCGGGATTTGTTTATGCTTATGTTTGCATGAGACCGTGATATGAGACCGTAAATATCATACCAGTACCTACTGCGAATATATTCTCATATTCTCGATACAGTTATGAAACTTTTCAATATTCCTGAAATATATCCGGCAAATGAGAACATGTTTTCGTTCCGACATTTCTTTAAGACTTCAAGCTTTTGTTACTACACGAAGATGTAGGCAGCGGCTGTTAAGCCTGGCCTAGACGAATCTTTACATCTCAAATGGAATAGTTATCATTTATCACACCTATTTTCTGAAAAGAATTCAGAGAAGTCATTGGTGTGAGACCAGAATTGATGCCACGACTTCATGATTCAGAAGCCATATAAAACGATAACTATAGATGTTTTTAAATTTCGTGATTGTCGCTAAGTACTATTTAATTTTACTGAGAAACTTCGTCTTCTTGAATAATTCACGAAGCTTAAGTCCACTTTAAACTAAAGCTACTTTAATATGGATATAACTAGAAGGAAAGTTGAATGGAAGTTTTTCTGAAAAGAGAACTTTTTGTTTTTCCAGTGATTTTTCACGCTTTCTTGGTTTGTTAGTTTACTTTATTTTGACCATCTACCTCGGGAATGTCTGATCCAGATCAAGAATGGACATTGAACAAGATATAAATAACCTAAACAAACTACAGCTTTATATAAGTATATTTGTAGTATTCTGGGCACGTATTCTGTATTTTTCAAACCAGAATGGAGAAAATCTAATGCTTTGATTATTTTTTTGAAAATTTTATTGGTTATAAATATAAATATGTGTGCGACGGGATAGCGATGCCAGAGATTGAATTTGGGTACATGGCCATTGAAACCGTGCTGCAGTGTATGATGCACCTGGCGTTACTGATGTTGAATGGATCCATGGACCACAATCATCTACCATCAAACGGACCTTGAGCTTGCTCGTGGTGAGTAAGCTCAATTGCTTTTCAATAAGAATGAAACAATATTGTCACTGCGTTGACATAATGTGATGAAAACAGTTCTGATGATGTTTTTAATATAGCTTTTAATGTTGGACATTCTTCACATATCAATTTCATTGAAAGGAATGTTTTATGGGCGGTGTTAAATTAATGTTTGCCAAGTTTGCTGATAACTTTATTCATCATTAAAATGAGAATGTTGTAATGAGATGGGCGTTTAAACTTGTGTATTTGATCTTAGAATAAATCGATTTCAATTATTTGTCACCGTTTCACACAATTGTGTTTTATCTGGCAACCGCCGCCATTGGATCAAACAAAGTTCGCTGCCATGATTAATATTCTAGTGCCATACTATATAAGATATTCACACTTTACTGTGGCGAGTAAACGTGATCGATACAAAATTTTAGAATACGTCTTTATGAGAATTAAGAATAATTATCCCCCTATTTTACTATTGATTACGGGCCTCCTGGTGCATTGGTAAAACAACCGACAGCGGAATCGAGGTTGGCGGGTTCGTTCCCCTCTCGAGTACAAATATTTATGAGAAGTACTACTCTGTGTAAAAAGTATCGGGTATATGTCAATAAAGAGACCCGCGTAAAAGAGGTCGCTCTAATTTTTTTACTGCATGTTGGTAGCACTGTACTGATTTAGCGCGCAAAATTTGAACGGGATCTGTCATTTAATTTGTTTTAAACTAAACTTTTTGTTGGTCATAGTTTTGAGTCCTCGGCGATTTTTACAATGGTAAATATTGTTGAACAAAGAGTGTGCCTTAAATTTTGTGTTTCGAATGATATTTCATGTGGTGAATCACTAAAAATGTTGCGAAATACCTACGGCGAATCATGCATATCGAAAACAAGAGCTTATGAATGGTATAAGGCTTTTAAAGAAGGCCGATAAGTAGTAGTAGACTTGCCTCGTTCCTTCAACCGCTACGACCAAAGAAAACCGATGTTTTCTTTGGTCGTAGCGGTTGAAGGAACGAGGTCGATACAGAATCAAGAAGCTAGTGCTCGAAAATCGACGTATGAGTCTGAGAGAGTTGGCTAGTGAGGTGAACATATCTTTTAAGTCCGTCCACAATATTCTCATTGACATTTTAGGCATGAATCGCGTCGCCGCTCGACTAGTTCCAAAAGAGCTCAATTTTGTTCAAAAAGGGCAGCGAAAGCATGTCGCTGAAGACATGGTTTCCCGAGCTTCTACGGATCCGACCTTTATGAAACGTATAATAACTGGCGACGAGACATGGGTTTATGAGTATGACATGCAAACAAGCCAACAGTCTTCAGAATGGCGTCTCGAAAACGAGCCGAAACCCAAAAAACCGCGGCAAAGTCGCACCAAAATCAAGGTGATGCTGACAGTTTTTTTGACTACCGTGGTGTGGTTCACTCCGAATTCCTTCCAGAGGGAGAAACAGTGAATAAAGAATATTGTTTAGGCGTCATGAAGCGTTTGCGTGAGAGTATCCGCCGAAAACGTCCAGATTTGTGGCGACACAACTCATGGATGCTGCACCATGATAATGCACCATCACACACAGCCATTATAGTGAAAGAGTTTTTAGCGAAAAATTCAACAAACGTTCTCGACCAAGCACCCTATTCACCTGATATGGCTCCGTCTGACTTTTTTGTATTTCCCAAGTTAAAATTACCACTTCGAGGAAAACGTTTTGAGTCAATAGAAGCCGTAAAAGAAAATTCGCTGAATGAGCTAAAGGCCATACCGCAAATAGCCTATGAAAAATGTATGGAAGACTGGGTGAAGCGGTGGAGATGTTGTATTGCAAGCGATGGGGCCTACTTTGAAGGCGATAAAATAAATTTAGATGAATAATTTGTATTTTTTGTTTTATTGACAAATTCCCGATACTTAGTACACAGAAGGTATGAATGGCGTCTGGGTGTGTTTTTTTATATAATATATAAATATCCAATAACTAGTTTCCCTAACACAAGCGTTTAGGTGCTTAGCTTGGAACTGGATGTCGCTGTTTATACTGTAGGTATCCAAGAACTAAACGTGATCTATACTAATTTAGAAGTTACCTGCAAAAGAATTAAGATTTTGTGATTTTATCTTCTTTTACGACTATTTCAGTAATTCAGTATTTATATCTTTATATCTATATCTTGGACACAAATCACACAGCGCCCTCTAGTTCCAAGCTAAGCAACTAAATGCTTGTGTTATGGATACTAGATAACGGATAATAATACATATATACTTTTCTTTTGTAAATACATACTTATAATACATAGAAAAACACCCAGACGCCACACAAATATTCATGTTTGTCACAAATATTTGTGCTTGGATGGGAATCGGACCCCCGACCTCGTTGCTGCAGCCGGTAGTTTTACCAATGCGCCACGAGGATCCTCAATTAGAAGTATTGAAACATTTTTCAAATATTTCACGTTTGATATAACCGTAAATAGTTCATGAGTGCACTCTCAATATAAAACTCATACAAGCATTATTTAATCTCTCACGTGTATAACATAGTTTACTGTTGCAGGATACTGTGATTTATTAAAGTGCATAAAAATGAAATTGCTATTTTGCAGTTCAAAAAATTTATAAATGAAGAAATAATAATATGACAATAATAATAATATGCTTGGCTTGTTGAATACTGTTAAATACTCGTTCTTTTTGGCGATTAGGTGTTCCTATCAGTAGAAATCAAGTACTTATCATATGATATCATGATATCATTTTCAAAAAAATATATTTTAGAAAATCTAATTAAATTTAAAATGGGAACGCTGCGTTGATTACCTCGTACACGTGTAATCTGAATCTTATTTCAATGAAAGAAAGTTCTATTTTCATCGCTTCAGGCAATGCATAATCTTACTTGTAAAAACCCTCCGAGAATCTGTTTAGTATTTTCGCAGATTATCCCCGATTTTATCTCTTTAAGTCTCGGTAGTCCAGTGGTCGTGCACCCCGCTTCTGAATCTAGTGGTCGCGGATTCGAATCCTCACACTGGCTCAAACCAATGAATTTTCGTAATTCTTTTCGGAAGTTATGTGTGAAAAAGATCGCTGACTGAAAAACTTTTTCGCTCGGCATGGCAATAGGTCGACGGCGAGACGAGTCTTAACACCCGCTTCCTACACCTTCGGGTAGAAAAAGGCGTGAAGTTATATTATGATATGTTGTTATCCCCGATTTTCCTTCACGGCTAAATTTTATTCGTGTAGTAAACTGGAGCCTAGATTTTGAGTTAGATATGTTGACGACGCGACGCTTATATTCAAGTCCATGCGGTACTTTGTCCACGATGCCGAATTATATAGACAGACAATTAATACTCATAGTCCACTCAATCCAACAACAGTGTATTCTCTATTATACTTTTACTTCTTTATTTTTATTGCAGATGCTGTCCAGAGGTTCATCGAGATGCCCACGTACATGGAGGTCAACCCCAGAGAGGACGCGCTACTCAAGTGCCGGATATCCGACAAGAAAGGAGTTTGCTCGTGGCAGAAAGATAATAAGGTTAGTTGAAGACTTCTAATTTATTCCCCCGTTTATGTGGGTGATAGTTATACCTTCTATCCTATATTATAGTTCTATCTTCTATCCGCAGCTTCCGCAAAATATAACTAAAAAAATCCAATTACCTTATCGAAACAATAATAGTAGATATACACGATTTGAAATTGGAAATTTCTGAGCGGATTATGCGGCTCTGATGACTTTTCGGAAAAAAAAAAATACTACTAATGCATTATTGTACTGCTTACGCATTAACTCGAAAGATTGGTATTTGACAGTATTGAAACCATTTCTGTCTGGTTCACTATATCGATAAGTCTACAGTAAAAATACGTAAAATTGTACGTCCGAGTACGAACTTTCAGCGTTTCCAGGGTTGCAGCCCTCATAAGAGGACTGCACAGCGTGCAGCAGTGCTCCGCTCACCCCGTAGCCCGGGAGTATGCCCCACAGATCCTTTCGTAACACTGTCAAATGCTTTTTCCAGATCCACAAAACCGCAGAAAACCTTCCGGTTAACAGCCAGTCGTTTCTCCACGATGTTGCGGAGAGAAAAAATCTGGTCCATGCACTTTGTTTTATGTATTTTTATACAATTTGTTTTTTGTATTTTTATATTTTTATTCTGGAGGAAGGTGATGTGACGCGCGTGCATGAAAAGAGTTATGTCAATGAAGCGAGTGAGGCGTGTGTCGTGCCTTATGGCGCTCTGTTCTCTCTGGCTACCCCGTAAGAGATTTTGCGTGAAGTTATGTATATTTGTATGTATGTAGTCGTTAAATGTTATTGTTATCGTTAAATGTTATTATTATTAATGATTGTTTCGAAAAAATATACGATATAAAATATACTCTATCTAGTAGAGTCTCGGTGGCGTAGTGGTCGAGCACACGGCTTCTGATCCAGAGGTCCGGATTTGATTCCAGACACTGGCTTTTTGAAATTGTTTTCGGAAGTTATGTGATAAATATCGATGACTCAAAAACTTTGTGCCCGGTATGGCAATAGGTTCGCCACCTATTCCATTTAGGACGTAAACATAACGGCGAGACGAGTCGTCGTCTCGGTGGCCCACTGGTCGAGGACACGGCTTCTGATCCAGAGGTCCGGGTTCGATTCCCGACACTGGCTCACACCAATGACTTTTCGAAATGGTTTTCGGAAGTTATGTGTGATAAATATTGATGACTGAAAAACTTTGTGCCCGGTATGGCAATAGGTTCGCCACCTATTTCATTTGGGACGTAAACATAACGGCGAGACGATGCTTAACAGCCGCTGCCTACACCTTCGGGTAACAAAAGACGTGAAGTTATGTTATGTATGTTATGTTATATAAAAATATTATATAGATAGAGAGATCGTATATTTTTTTCGAAACAATCTTTAATAATAATAACATTTTCATTTATAAATAAACTAATTGACCCAACGAACTTTGTTTCACCTCAGAAGAAATGAAAATGGTCATTGTGGGTTATGCCTAAGAGCTATATAGACATACATAACCGCGGACTTTTTTGTAGACCTCATGAAGGTCTATAATAATGTAGTATATTGTTTTGATTTATCACTCAGGGTTCAGCCAGCGTTTCCAATTAAAGTGTTATATCTCAAAAATAACGCACTTTTTTTTCACTAAATTATACATGATTTATACCTACATATTAACATTCATAAACATCTGCCTACTTCCATCACTAACATATGCCTGCCAAACCTAGAAATTCACTAGAAATGTGATAAACAAGATTATCACATGTTAGACAAGCACGGAAAGAAGTATTTTAAAGATTAGAAGGATCGAAAAAGTCCGCCATACTGACATAAGACGAAAAACTAAAGTTATTGATGCTCTCAAATATGCGCAAAAACTAAAATGGCAATGGGCAGGACATGTGGCCAGACTTGGTGATAGTCGTTGGACCAAAGAAACAACATCACAGCGAGGACCATCAGGCAAAAAAAGACAAGGTCGACCAAGTACACGATGGGCAGACGACATTATAAAAATAGCCGGCGACCACTGCATACGAGTTGCAAAAGGTAGAATAAATTGGCTATCTCTGGAGGAGGCCTTTACCTTCCACTGAGTGGTTCATGTAATAAAAAAATAATGAAAAAAATGTAATTTGCATCCACAACTTACTGAACTAGAATATATTTTTATCTCTATTTATTTCAAAATTTTCTTTTAATTGCATTGGTGTGCAAACTGTTTATAATTATAAGCATGAAATAAAAGGCTTTTTAGCTTTTCTTGTGAATAATTTTATAAACACATCTAAATATTTCGCTACTTTACAAAAAGTGTTAACTAAGTTATTCGAAAGCGAAAATTCAAAAACACGGCTCAAATTTTCAAGACCTCTATTTTTAGGAATCCGATGACAAAGTCGTTTAGTTGAGTGTTTTTGGTTAATGTACGAGATAATATTTGGTTACATTTTACGAAGTTAAACATCATTATAAGTAAAGCCATAAAGAGCGAGGAGGATGTTTATTTTGTATTCGTATAACTATCCCTGCTTAAATATCTTATTGTAGGTACATAAAATTGATAATTAAACATTAACATTTAAGATTCTTCAAGATTCTTCTTGATGAAGTCATTCTTCAAGAAGAGTCTCCACAGGAGGTGGACTTGGCGCAGCCCCGATTCTGTGACAAGGAACGAGATAGATTTTATCATTACGGATTAGTAAGCATATATTTAGAGATGTCTCTGTGATCAACAGGTTCAATACTGGAAGTGATCACCGACTTCTTCGAAACTCTCTAAATATTAACTTGAAAGCTGAAAGGACCCGGAAGATAAGGTCTATTTTCCGACCTACGCCACTCCAAATAGCCGAAACCGAAAAGTTCCAAACGGAACTTAAAAATCGATTCGATCTGCTGGAAACCACAGGCAACGTGGACGAAAAAGTCGACACTGTGGTCAACACGCTGAGGAAACTGTCTCAAAGGCTGTTCCCGAGATCGCAGAAAAAGGAGTCCAAGCTCTCTGCTGAGACACTCGAGCTGATGAGGCAAAGGCGAGAAACTCCATCCGATCAGCTGTCTTCGTCAGAATGGAAAAGCCTAAACCAACGTATTAGAAAGCTGATGCGGCGCGACCTTCGTCGATCGCATACTCGAGCAATCGACAACGCGATCGACCGCAACAAAGGTTCGAAAGTGTTCGCGCAGCAGCTTGGAAGGTCCCATCTGACGACGCTGAAAACTGCGGATGGACGTGTCATACCTCTAAGCCCGAGATTCTCGCAGAGATCGAATCTTTGAATTGAATTCGAAAATTAACTCTTTTCATACATGAAAAGAGTTATGAAAGTCAAAGAAGCGAGTGAGGTGTGTAAGAATCATGCCTTATGGTGCTCAGTTATCTCTGCCTATCCCTCGTGAAACTTCACGCCAAATCCCTTGAGGGGTAGGCATTCGTAGAATACATAACTATGTATGTATGTAAATTAGCAAAAAAAATCTATCAATTTCCAAGGCAGAAAGAACTAAGCGTCAGAAACAAATTAAACAGTTATGTAGAGTATAATAATAAAAGTAGATAAATATTAAGATATATATGCATAAGTACAATTAGTACAATTAATGGTTTCACTAAAATGTAATGGTTTTTGTAGACAATAACTTCTCCATATTTAATGCGCCACTTGACAATTTAAACTACACCATTTTTCAACCCCCATTGTAATAAAGCGCTTTGACGTGTGGCGTGTTCATAATGGCGGTTTTTTCTTTACACACTCAATTTTGTAAAAATCTTGTTTCGCGTATATCGAAACACTTTAGAATCACGAAATGCAGTTTACAATGCAGGCGATACATTTTCTCTAATTACGTTAAATATATATTTTGCAACTGTAGGCAACAGCCATCTTAAAAAAAAGAAAGACTTTTTAGACAGGTCATTACTGACTAGTTCATTGGATGATTTCAGAAAATTAATTGCTTACTGTCCATATAAATTATGTACACTCATAATACAGAAGTCATAGTTTCAAGTATTTCTATTTCCAATAACTTCAACTATATAACTTAATAGTTATACTTGCAATTTAGAATATATGTGAATCGCACTGAATAGTTAAATAGAGTGCGGCTCTGTAATTTAGCCGTGTATATTTTCTTAGTGGTGTCGGAAGGCTCGGGAGAAATTAAACACTCGTGTTAACAACACACGACTTTTTATCGCTTTTGACTTTACAGGCATGTCATGTTACTGTGACGTCACTATTTACTATTATAAACCGACATTTTAAAAGTATCTGATGTTAAAATTAGATGATAGTTAGATGTTGTTTTGATTTAGAAAAACAGATTACTGAACTGTTGATACCAGCTTTAAGTAATACTTACTCAATAGAAGTTACTCAATAGTTCGCTACATGAATGGGCCAGCTCGACCATATAATACACCCATAAAACACCCATAAAATACCACGACATCTTAGAAGACGACGTAAAGTGGCTCATGCCGCGTTTCGTTCGGTGAGAGAGGTACCCGGAGGCCCACCCCCCTTCCCCATCCTTTCCTATCCCCTATCCCTCAAAGGTCGGCAACGCAACAGTAACACTATATGTGTTGCTGGCACTTGCTGGTGTCCATAGACGGCGTTGGTTGCTTACCATCAGGTGACACGCCTGCTCGTTTGCCCTCCTATCCCATAAAAAAAAGATGTAAATTCACGCAGTTCGCTCCATGAATGACCGGCTCGCCTGGTGAAATACCACGGCCACTCAGACTTTCGTCGTAAAATGGTTCATGCCGTGTTTCGTTCGGTGAGAAAGGTATCCGGAAGCCCATCCCCCTTCCCACTCCTTACCCATCCTACTCCTGGGGCAGGCAACGCAAGTGTCACACTATCTTATTATATAACTATAAATATGTTGTATTTGAAGTAATACAACACATTTATAGTCTATTTGTATTTATGTACGTGCATCACATATAAAAATGCCACTTCTCTAGTACTGGTTCCACTTCAAATAAAGACATCATTTCTCCAAAAGAGTTATATATGTAGGTAGGTACTCGAACAGAATACTGCAGATTTTTATATGATTTTAACAATTCAAGCAAGCTTTTCCTTAAACAATAATTTCCTTTTTGTTTTATTTTTTAATTACCATTCATATCATCATCATTACATAGTCGCTTTTCGCTGTCTGTCCCCTTTTATGCGTATATCTTTGAAACTAAGCAACTGATTTTAAAGTGGTTTACGTTCATAGTACGAGAATGTCACGAGGGTCGGTTTTTATGTATAATTGATGCATAAAGTAGTAAAGAAATGGTGATAATTATCGAAAGTTAGCACTTTAATTGTAAACGCTGTAAAAAATAATTTTGATGAGTAACAAAGTTCGCCGGGTGTTTGGAAATCAAACAAACTTTGTACACTTAAGTACTATTTAATTAACTATTTTATTTGGTATACAATATATATGCACGTGCACGCGCATTGTGCACACAATGCGCGTGCACACTGTGCGAAGTCGGTCGGCGAAGTGAAGCCCCTTCCTCCTGCCGGGGCGGCGTTCCTCATCCCCCGCCATCCCTTCACTTGCAAACGGGAATAGCGGGAATATCCGCGTGAACATCCTCCGCGGCATTGAAAGGGCTACTTTCAATAGCTTAATTTGTTGTCATTTTCCAATTATCACGCCACTGCAGTTCAGCAACGTACTCTCGCCGGCATCTCTCCCAGAAGTGCTGTCTTAACTTCCTGATACCTGTTGGGACGCTTAGATACCATTAGCTCGGACGGTACCGACATCAGTGGTCGTCCAATTAGAAAGTGCCCTGGGGTTAGTGGAACAGGATCATTTGGGTCTGAGGAGAGAGGTGTTAAAGGACGAGAATTAAATCGCTTCAATTGAGATATTAGCGTAGCGAGTTTCTAAAATGTTAGGGAAGAATTATATAATGTGAATATGCTAAACACAAACATGATGCCTTTATTGTAGGCGAAAACTACTCTTGGTTTACGACTGAATCTGAGTATACCTTTCAATTCATTTTTTGCACTCTTGAAATTAGTACCATTAAATCAAATTACATGAGGTATTCCTCTCCTATTGCTAATACTCTTTAAACACAAAATGAATGAAGCAGTGCTCAGATCGCTTACCCTAATTAAAGTTAATTATTTCTTACTTCTTATTAGAAAACATCCTAATGTTAATACTTGAGTCACAGCGTTATAAATGTATTTTAATTGAATTTAATTCCTCCTTAGTAGCAGCGCCGGTACTTGGGTCATCTAAATATAATCGAAATAAAACTCATTATAATGATATTACTAATCTTAGAATCCGGACATTCATTGGCTAATTGGAGAAGTGCTTAGAAATGGTTAGTGCTTAGAAAAGGCGCAGACGCTGTTCCATATGTCACAGTGTTAAACTGCAAAGACCTCAGTGGCAGGGTTTTATTTTCCCTCCACGGCACTTACAATATCTTCGACTCTTTCTCTGTGACTCTTTGACTAAATTCTGTCGGAACATTTTCCATGTCCCCTGCTATAACTTATTTACTAAAAACTTAACATAATATTAATTAAAACATTTTTATTATCGTATCTTTGACACAATAGATCCCAGGCAACCTTGTAGTTCCTTGCGCTGAATTCTATAGACTTTATGACTACAGCTGCGCCTCCTTCTAAGGACGATCGCAGGTAGTGGAATTTGTTTATTGCTGGGATGCTTTCACTACTATCAATTACGGACTGGAATGTGTCTTTAAACTCAAGCCAATTTAAATAATTCCCATCAAAATTAGGAAGCTTGATAGTTGGTAACTTGATAGTGTTAAATTGTTAATTGCAGCTATGTACCGATACGTTATCACAATTGTTATTAGATCCCCTTTCAGTTTCTTTTAAAGGAGACTTATCTAAAATATCTTGACTTACTGATATTAATTGCATAAACTTATTTTCTATTATCTCTCTCACATTTATTTGCTCTATAGAGTCCGTGTGCAGTATATCTATTTTGTTTTGTACGTTATCATATTCGCCCATAAGGGATTGTATTTTGTTTAATTTAAGTTCCAATTCCTTAAATTTAGTGATGGGAACTTCGCTTAAGCTAGTTATGCTAGCAACATATTCCTTAAATTTAGTTAGTCTACCTTTAATAATACCTCGCTGCTTGACTAGAGCAGCTAGGTCAATTTCGAGCTCTGCATTATTCATTCTAGTAGCTTATTTCAAACTTCTACTAAAATAAAACTAATTAATTTAAACTTCTATTACGTGAATTTAAGCGAATAAATGGTGCAATTAAATTTCAAACCTTAAGTACTCAGATCCAGTCGGCTCAGTCGTTTAAGCTGCTGCAGAAGAAAGCCTGAAGAAAGCACGTGGCGTAATAAAATGACAGCAAACGATATCTGGCACTGGAATATTACACAATTTAATTAGAATGGGTATAAATGTTTCTTAGGGTATCTAGATACTTATCCAGATAGGCTAGGCCTTAGGTAAACACTAGCGGAAACAGTTATAAACCTAGTGTGATGCACACATGGACACGTTACGTACACGTGGTCACGTTAGGAACACGTGTAAATGTTTCTTAGAGTATCTAGATACTTATCAAGCTATCTAGATAGGCTAGGGCGTAGATGAACACTAGCGGAAACAGTTATAAGCTTATTTTCAGCACACGTGGACACATTAGGAACACGTGTAAATGTTTCTTAGGGTATCTAGATACTTATCAGGCTATCTAGATAGGCTAGGCCGTAGATGAACACTAGCGGAAACAGCTATAAGCTTATTTTCAGCACACGTGGACACATTAGGAACACGTGTAAATGTTTCTTAGGGTATCTAGATACTTATCAAGCTATCTAGATAGGCTAGGCCGTAGATGGACACTAGCGGAAACAGCTATAAGCTTATTTTCAAGCACACGTGGACACGTTAGGAACACGTGCTAACAATAAATCTCACTAAATAAAATGCCTCTGACTCGAATATCCTAACACGCTAGTAGCACGCTAGATATTACTCAAATGAAGCGAGAACAGAGGAAATGTACAGAAAATCAAATAGGTATTGCTACCTGTTAGAAAATAAAGGAAATCAGGGCTTACTCTCCTTGGGATTAGACCCACGTGGACGAGATGTCTCTACAGGCACCCGAAGCAGCAATCCCGATCTTCAATCTTCAAAACTATGGCTGCCTTGTCTTCTTATGGCTGCCACAGGACTCCGCATTCCTTTTCAATCGACTCGACTCGCTTATCTTGTCCTGTCACGGTCGCCACTTTTGTTTGGAAATCAAACAAACTTTGTACACTTAAGTACTATTTAATTAACTATTTTATTTGGTATACAATATATATGCACGTGCACGCGCATTGTGCACACAATGCGCGTGCACACTATGCGAAGTCGGTCGGCGAAGTGAAGCCCCTTCCTCCTGACGGACACGCCGGGGCGGCGTTCCTCATCCCCCCGCCATCCTTTTGTTTGGAAATCAAACAAACTTTGTACACTTAAGTACTATTTAATTAACTATTTTATTTGGTATACAATATATATGCACGTGCACGCGCATTGTGCACACAATGCGCGTGCACACTATGCGAAGTCGGTCGGCGAAGTGAAGCCCCTTCCTCCTGCCGGGGCGGCGTTCCTCATCCCCCGCCATCCCTTCACTTGCAAACGGGAATAGCGGGAATATCCGCGTGAACACCGGGTATGCTAGTTACATAGTAGTCATGTAACAAATATTTGCATTCGCATTCGCCAATAATCGCATTTTTTAGTGACAAAATATCAATAAATTGTATATAGCATGGTACGAAAAATAAGCTTTATATTTTGTTTAATATTTTACCATCCCAGATAGGATAAAAAGTATAATATTAAGGATCAGCCTTAAACTAGGTAACTGGATTAAGAATATATACTTATGTACATAAATAACTACACGTCAAGTCCCATGCGGGGTAGGCAGAGAGAAAACAGAGAGCTTTATGCTTTTATATGCCATAAGGGATGATTTACCTACACACGCCCACGTCCGCGCTGGACTCTCTAACATCTAAAACGATTTTAATCAAATTTTCACCCCTTGTCGAATTTGATCCAATATAAAAGATATACTTTATATTTTTTTATAAAACTCCAACCGCAAGGGGGACTCCAGGACTCCAACGAGGGCGTTATGTCAGGAAAAAGATACAATTTTAATGTATGAAACTTTTTTTAAAATATTCTTCTGAGAATCGTTCGAATGCGTTCGCGAAGGCTTAAAAGAAATATTCGCATTCGCGAATGTTTATAAGAAATTTTCGCATTCGCGAATGTTTTTAAGAAATATTCGCATTCGCGAATGTTTTTAAGAAATATTCCCATTCGCGAATGTTTTTAAGAAATATTCGCATTAGCGAATGTTTTTAAGAAATATTCGCATTCGCGTATGTCCAAAATCCTACATTTGTAACATCAATAACACAAAGTCGCTTTCCGCTGTCTGTCCTTTTATATGCTCCAATCTTTGAATCTACGCAGCGAATTTTGAAGCAGCTTCTTTTAATGGATAGAGGGTTCAACAGGGTGGTTATTTTCTATAATTGATGTGTAATGTATTAAAGAAAAAATGTTTATTTCTTAGATTTTCGCGAATCAAATTCATAACATTGAAACAACTTTTATGGATTATATCGCGTTTATTTAGATTAAATAGAAAATAAGTTCTAAATAAACGCGATATAATCCATTATTTTCGAGATATAGCACTTAAATTGTAAATGCTGGCTGAAACCTAAGTCGTAGATCGAAACAATTTGAATTTTCAATGTATAACATTACCTCCAAAAAGTCCGCGATGGCATATGTCTATCTCTTCGGGATAACCCACAATGACCATTTGTATTTCTTACCTTTTTACGTAAAATAATGGCTTATTTACGAAGCGATTTTAAACATTACAGCATTAATTTTCATCTAGTAAGGTGTCTTACATAGATTGTGCATTAAATATAGATCAATATGGACCTATTACAGCATGTAATTTAAACGAATATTTACGAAGATATTACAGTATTAACATAGTGGGAGCAGGCAGTAGGCTCGTGCATAAAAGGTGTAGCAGCTAGAATACTCGACGATCACAGTTATAGCCCAAGCAAATTAACATCAACTATCAGAAATGATTACGGAACGCCTCCACTCCAAAAAAGTGAACAAATTCCAATACGCAAACTACATAACCCACGTTGAGCAAATATTTTTCACCGATTAACAATCGAAACATTCAATTGAGTGCGGATTTTATGATATATTCTTAAAATCCACACTCAAATCTAAAATATTTTCTGTTTCGAATCGCGCCAAGTTTATTTATCTTATGTTTTATTCTGGGAGTAACTCGAAGAATACCCGGTCGGCGCTCATTAAGAGAATCAAGTTAACACCGGTCCACAATATTTTCTTTCCAGTTTTGTTTTGTTTTTAGTACAACAATATTCTCCAAGGATAATCTAGCCCAGCATTACATTAGAATATCTAAGTAATTCCAACATGATAATGTCATTTCACAGAACAACATAAAAAGGTTGTATATTGTTTTATTTTTTTTTTAAGTCGATAAGTTCTGCATCAGTACTTAATTATTATGTTAAACATAACTTCATGCCTTTTCTATCCGAAGGTATGGGCAACAGCTGTTGAAATGGAATAAATAGGTAAATATTGCCATAACGGGCATGAGGTTTTCAGTCATCGATATTTATCACACATAACTTCCGAAAATAATTTTGAAACGTCATTGGTGTGAGCCAGAATTCGAACCCGCGACTTCTTGATTCAGAATCGGGGCGCTCGACCACTGGACCACTGAGACCTCAAATTATTATGTAAATACCTATTTATCCGAAACTCGTTAGTTCAAATTGTTGCTGGTTGCCATTTTAAGATTAAAAAAAAAAACACTCCCGCCTTCATGAATATCATTACAGCTTAGATTTAAGGCGACGGTTATCTTAATAATCGTCCGACGTTTATCCCGTAATAAACAACAATGTCCCTTTTATCCGTTTTAATATGACTCTTTAAAAATAAATTCGAAATTAAGGTTATTTTCAAGGGAGTTGGATTGAAAGAGAGTGTCGGTGTAAGGAAGACCATGCTCTAACGGTTGGGACATATTATTATAGACAGAAAGGCAAGACTGATTAAGCAGATAGATAATGCAGAAGCGTATGGATGTAACAGTCGATGATGAACACCACACACTTTCAATGACCAAATAGAGCGAGTTCTTGAGGAAGGTGATGATTGAGCTTTAAAATTCGACGAGTGTGAATGACAGGAGTTGTATAAGTTAATGAAGCGAGTGAGGTGTATAATCTCTGAAATGGCTGTACCGATTTTGACGGGACTTTTATAGGCTGCTGTGGCTGCTTTTATGGGGGTAGCTGGTGTAATTAAGAGTAACTTTAACTAGATTTTTTTATTTATTGCATCCGAGGCGAAACAAAGTTCGCCGGCACAGCTAGTAGATATTAAATATTAACTTCATTAGCGGTTGACGATTGGTTCATAAATAAATATATCGCGGAGATTGAGTTTCATGTTCAAATAGTAGTAGAGTAACTATTTATTTTAAAAATGTCGGCGCAGACTGCGATGAAAATAAAATATTTATGTACTTTGTTTTTTATTAAAGTTTGTCACATTCGCTGTTTCAATTTTGCCGCATTCCCGCCAGTTGGCAACACTGAAATTTGAAATATTACCGCGCAGTTATAACTAGTGTTTTGTAGTATTTTCAGATTAAATTTTTATCATAAAATGTATTTTTTTTTGTTGAATTTTTGATTTTGTCATTTCACGTTTTAATCAGCCTTTCGAAGATATACACGTGTATAAATAAACACTAATATAATAAATAATGGCACCCATTTTAATACATGCACGCATTACTAAGATAAATACTAGGTAGAGCCAGTTTCGAGAAAGAGGTAAACTTACTTATTCGACTCGGTTGGGCAGCGTTCGTCTTCTCGTCCAAAATCCTTCACTACCTTAAGTCCAAGGTTTATGACCAATGTGTGCTAACATACGTGATAATATAACATACTGTGATGACATACGGAACTAAGACGTGGTCTTTGAATTTTGGCCTCATAACGAAGATCAAAGTTGCTCAGCGTGCTATGCTAAAGTTAGCGCGCTGAAGTGAAGATGGGCAGGACACATCGCTTGACGAACCATTGGGATGGAAAGGCTCTTGAGTGTGCCGTCCACCCACTAGGTGAACCGACGACCTGGTAAGAACCGCAGGAAGCCAATGATCGTGAGTAGTAGAGGACCGTTTGCCGTGGTGTTCTATGGGGGAGGCCTACGTCCTTCGAAATTCTTATGATGATGATGATTTATATACATATATTTACATATATTTGTAGATTTTTATAACATTAGACGCTACGACTAAATCATAAATAAATTATGAATATATTTTCCATTATTAGACATTAATAGACATTAGACGCAAAGTACCTACCCATAAAGGTGCGGGCGGAAAAAGGTTGTATATATTAATAGGTCGCGAACAATAACTGCGAGTTTCAGGCGTAATCACGTAATTTGTAATATTAGCTGAAACTTATATAATTATAGCTCCTGTGTGACTCTGTAGCTGTATAATGTGTTGCTTTAATGTCGGTTCCGTGTCGTGACTGTCTTGGCGGCGTCCGACCTAAGATTTAGGCAACGTTGTAATTTTTATAAATGGCCTCTATCCACTATACCTTCGTGCCATTTGGCACGCTCCCGAGGGAACTATTAGGATGAGGCTTTTCCTGAACCCACTACTTGTATTATAAAATCACGATGTTTATAAGTCATAGGCGGAAATTTTGCAGATATTTTTTTATGAATTAGACATCTGTTTTCTTTATCTCATTGTCTTAATTATAGCAATTTGCCACTATTTAATAAGTTTTGCCTTATTCTACTCTAGGTTTTTCCTTTAAAAACCCCAAAACAATATTTTTTCTTGTACCTTAAATATTTTTCATAAATATCGATGACTGAAATCTTTGTACCCGGTGAATGATAATACGTTCGTCATTTGGGACGTAAACATAACTACGAGTCGAAGGTTATAAGCCACTACCTACATCTTCGGGTAGAATAACGCGTAAAATTATGCTATCCTAAATATTTATTTTGTTGAAATATCGGGGTATAGGTAATCCATTCTGATTTCAACTGATGACAGATTGAAGAAACCCGATTCAATAAACCAGGGTCCTGAATTACCCCCAAAATATGATGATGGATGGATTGATCAATGGATTTGATCAGATCTATTGGGATCAATTGAAATCTTGTACAAATATACATTGAAATAACCTCAAGCCTTTTTCTACCCGAAGGTGTAAGCAGCGGCATTTATTAAAAGGTGACCTAAACAACCTAAAACAAGCAAGTCATCTTGTGGTAAAGTGATTAGTAACTAACACCTCCATATATATCTCTCATCGATCAAAATTCAAAATACCAATCAACTTATAAATAGCATAAAAATATAATAGAATAAAAATCAAATCAAAAAATATTTCATACCTTCATTTTCAGGTATATTCATTTCGTGATAATCGATATACAGATACAGATACAGATACAACTAAAAACAGTAGTGTTGTGATCAATCAATACACGAACACGTCACAATCAAATTATTTGTGCGTATACATTAAATAGTAATTTTCATCAGTCGCATGCAACGAACATTGAACGTTAAAACCGGGAGAAAGAGAGAATATGTCTCTCTCTGCAGAGATGTGGTCATAAACATATATATAACATAACATAACATAACTTCACGCCTTTTGTTACCAGAAGGTGTAGGCAGCGGCTGTTAAGCCTCGTCTCGCCGTTATGTTTACGTCCCAAATGGAATAGGTGGCGAACCTATTGCCATACCGGGCACAAAGTTTGTCAGTCATCGGTATCTATCACACATAACTTCCGAAAACAATTTCGAAAAGTCATTGGTGTGAGCCAGTGTCTAGAATCGAACCCCGGACCTCTGGATCAGAGACCGTGCGCTCACCCACTGCGCCACCGAGACTTATATGGTGGTGTTATATGTGGTCATAAATTTTACATGTAATTGTCCTATATCGCACATCTGTACGCCAATTGCTGTTCTAATTATGTCAACTAATACTTAATGATACATTATTATGATGTTTTTGCTCGGTTCTTCTCATGATAACTCCTACACTTAGAATCGTGCCGTTCTTGGCTATTGCGTCCGTTATACCGACACCAAACAATCAAAACAGGACGGGATGAAAAAATAAGGTCAGAATTCTTATCTAATATCGCCAAAGTACATTTACTGTTTTATTTTAAGTATGTATAGATTAATTAAAGCTTAAATTTCATTATTTCACGTTTAACTTTATCACTAATTTAATTATGAACTAAGTTAACTCACTTCCGCCAGTTACCCAAAGTTACAGGACTAATATTTTAAAATTATGACGTTTGATTGTACCATTTATACGCAATTACAGCGGTCTATAGTAATTATATATTTACTAGGCTTTTTTATTTTAATACAAAATTAAAAATAATGTTTTCATTTGAAAAAGTATCGTGGGCCAAAAGACTATATTTATGGGACATAAATATTGTACAGTTCGACCTATTTGAACAGATGTCAATTGTCACATATATTAAACGTATTTCTTTGGAGTTCCCACAGAATTTGGTTATCATAAAAATTGGTTCTGTTGGCACATTTTTTGTAAAGAATTCTGGGTAATTCTAATCTTTAAGACATTTCCTAGTCATTCAGAGACACGTTATAATATACTAACTATGACTATACATTTTGATATATTAAAATCTCCCTTCTTTTTTGTTGTGTCTTCTCATAATTATGATTATGACAGGTCCTTTAAAACGACTCAAGTATTAGCTACTTATTTTTTTTATCTACTCAGGGCGCTAAGTTTAAATAAAGACATCATTCTTTGATTGAAATTTTACCCAGAATTTTCGTCGCGATGACTTGAGATACATACTAAACTATTATAAAGTATCTTCTTATATATATACGTAATTAATCAAACTCACAGCTAAACCTATTCACAACGCCCTCTACTAAATAATAAGGCTGAACAAAAACTGTTCTCAATAGCGTGTTTCTGATATTTCAGTTGCACGCGCCCCTATCCGCCTTTGACGCGACTGAACACATTACTACGTACCTACTATCGCTTCTGTTACAGTTGAAGCTTTTTGAAACGACACTTTTTTTACTAACATTAACTTTTCAACCATGAACGATTTTTATTACGCCTCTTATAACGGAACTATGTCGCCATGGAATAGGTGGCGGGAATATGTAAAAACATACACTTAGTAAGCAACTCTTGAATGTTAAATAATTTTCTGTGATCCCAATCACAATCTCGCTTATTAATAACAACCAATTTGTTGTTCAGTTGCACGCGTCACGCACAACAAGCACCAAGACGGTGTCTACTCTCGGCTCAGCCAAGTTTTCCCATTTAACTTGTTGTCGCGTCGCATTGATATATTTACAAAGTTACAAATTAGTTAGCGAAATCTTAACACTCCCTACGGTTTATGTTGCGTATAAGTGATAATTAGGTACCTAAGATTTACGATTTCAGATTTATTGAAGTATTCGATAAATAGTCAATTTGAGTAAAAAGTGAAGTTAGAAAAAAATATGAACCGCGATAGTACTTCAACTTGTGATTTTGTTTTAGTTCCAGCGAGAAAATACAGGTCATGCTTCGCCGTCCACATTGAATTTCAAAGAAGCTTTCAAAACCAGTCACGAAGAAAGTTTCCGAGGATTTAAGTCACCTCACTAAGAAAATAGTACTTTATAGAAACGCTCTGCTCTAGCACAAAATACGGGGATATATATATATATAAATTATGTTTATGTTGATCGACGCTAAAGTGTTCTTTATCAAGAAACTATGGAGCGGGTCACTCTGATTCTATTTTAATACTAGCTTACCCGACGAACTGTGTTTTGTCTCTGAAAGAAGCCCCAGTTACTCCTTATTACAGCAGCTACCTGCTCCTAAAAGTCTCGTCAAAATCATTCCAGCCATTTCAGAGATAACCCGGAATAAACAGACAGATAGAAATTATAAGAAAAAATGATATTTTATTGTATGTGTTGTGTTTTATTTAGTGTATGTCATTATTAGTATCATTATATAGTATAAATCAAAGTCACTGTCCGCTGTCTGTCCCCTTATTTGCTTATATCTTTGAAAATACACAGCAGATTTTGATGCGGGTTTTTCTTGATAGACCTGTTGACTCATAGAATATATAATTCATGTACTAGTAACGAAAATCTGAAAAATCCAAAGTTTACTTCTTCATTACTTTTGATGCGGAATAAAGTTCGCCGGGTCAACTAGTAGATTATAAAGTTACTAGTTGCCCCAGCAAACTTTGTCATGCCCAAAAAACAACTTTTTGATCAACAAATATAAAGTAAACTGATTGTAGGGCGTTGAAAATTTAGGGTTTAACATAAATATAACATAACTTCACGCCTTTTGTTACCCGAAGGTGTAGGCAGCGGCTGTTAAGCCTCGTCTCGCCGTTATGTTTACGTCCCAAATGGAACAATACTATGAATATTTAGGGTTTAAATAAAAATATAACCCTCACTACCCTTAACATTTAGGGGGATGAAAAATAAATGATGTCCTATTCTCAGAAATACCTGATATGCACCCAAAATTTCATGAGAATCGGTGAAGCCGTTTCGGAGTAGTATGGTAACTAACATTGTGACACGAGAATTTTATATGAGATAAAGCTTGTTTGTTTCCTTAAACAATATCATCTTATGTTAGCTCGAATAAAAAATCTTTATATATTGAATAGTCAGATAGATAATCTGACTATTCAATATATAAAGATTTAGACGGATTAAAACGTTAAAACATCACGCTGCGACCAACAGAAGCGGGGCAACAATCGAAAGCTTTGCGAAAACAGGGGAAAATTAATCCTCTCGTCTGATACCTTGTGTAAACGGTTCAAAGTTTTGCAAAAATAATGTATGACAGAATTATATCTCATTAAAAACTCTAGGACTATCTTTAAATAACGAAACTAGCAGAATAGCACGAATTACTTTGCCAACGCCCGAATACTGAACCGCCACTCAAATATATAAGCGCTACTTAAGCGTTTAAGTAGCTGTCACATTAGACAGAATACGTGAAATTTGAGCAGTAAGTAGCACTTTATTGATTGTCAGATTTGAGTGGCGGTTCAGTATTCGGGCGTAAGTGTATTTTATTTCAAGGTGCACAAATCACTGCAGGTCTATCGTTCTGAAGTAGACAGCAGTGAGTGGTTCACTCGACGTTTCCAATTCTTAATGCCTCGGAAAATGAAGTCAAGAGGGCGCGTTCTAACAACCTGAGACAATTATAAAATATAAAGGACATTTCTACAATATAAAGAGTTTCAACCTGAAATTTAAAGTATACATGTACCTTAAATTTTTATCACAAAAAAATTTAATAACCGGGGTGTTGTGATAATAGTTGAGGTCTCTCAAAAACTCTCAAAAGCTCTCAAAAAACGACAGGCGGCATGAGCCACTTTACTTTGCTTTTCTGAAAGGTTGTGGTATTTCACCGACTGAGCCAACCCATTCAAGCAGCGAGCTGCGTGGGGTAAGCAACTAACGCCGCCCATGATGTCCATCTGCGACACAGATGGTGTAACAATTCAGTTGCCGGCCTTTAAGGGATGGGGATAGGAGGGTGGGCCTGCAGGCACCCGTCTCACCGAACGAAACGCGACATGTGCCACTTTACGTCGATATTCTGAGAGATAATAAGTAAATGTTGGATTCATAACTTTGTCTTCACTACATTAAACATGAATTATACATACAAACCACCCCGTTGACACCCTCTATCTATTAAAAATCGCACCAAAATCCGTTGCGTGATTTCAAAGATATAAGCATATAAGGAACAGACTTTACTTTATACTATGTAATGATAATGACTACAAGCTTTTTTTAATTACAGTTCATTTATATCATTTTGTTCTTATCAATACGATTCATGTAATTATCCTAAATTGTGAACAATTATAATAATGATTCCTTATCGATATACATATCATCATCAACAGCCAATTGCTGGACTGCCACTGCTGGACATAGGTCTCTCCCAATTTGCGCCACAACATCCGATTCTCTGCCTTCCGCATCCAGTCTCTACCAGCAGCCTTTCTGAGGTCGTCTGACCATCGGGCTGGTGGGCGTCCTACGCTACGTTTACCAAGACGCGGTCCCCACTCCATGACTTTCTTACTCCATCTACCATCGGTCCTTCGGCAGACATGACCAGCCCATTGCCACTTCAGCGAGCTTATTCTGCGAGCTATGTCGGTTACTCTCGTTCTCTGGCGGATATACTCATTCCTGAGTCTATCTTTCAGAGATACTCCGAGCATAGCTCGCTCCATAGCTCGCTGAGCGACTTTAAATTTGTGGACTAGCCCCATCGTAAGTTTCGGCACCGTAGGTTATTACTGGTAGGACGCACTGGTCAAAGACTTTGGGTCTTTAGGCATTGCGGTATAGGCGAGCCGAATTATATACCTATAATTACAGTTAATACTAGATGGAGTTATTAAAGTTTATTATATAAGCTATTCAAATGAGCCCGCCTTTTCAAGTTACGTTTTTATTGAGTGATATAGAATGTGTATTAGGTCTTAATTTAGACCAATGACATTTCAAAATGATTTTCATGCGTACTGTGATATAAATATCAATGACTAAAAACTTTGTGCCCGGTGTAAGGCAATAGGTTCGCCACCTATTCAATTAAGGACGTAAACATAACGACCAATCGAGACTTAACAACCGCGGCCCTACACCTTCGGATTGTAAAAGGCGTGAAGTTACGTTATATTAGGTCTTTGCATATGAAATGAGAAATGGCATATATGTGAAATTACAATATATTAAAGGCGATTGTGACTTTGCTTGTTAATCTCTTTAACGCGAATACTAGAGTAAATAACTAACATTGTTTTTACATATTTCAACCACAACAAAACATATGGTATTTTCCTAACTTATTCAAAATATCCAAAAGCCATTTGAGAATTGTTCAAAGCAAAACATTGTTGTAACTCATTAATATTGCAATTAAAAGTCTTGATCAAATTCAATAAGTCTTACTTTAGAAGTGCTTAAGTATAAATATCTCGCTGATAGCTACGAGCTAGTGTTTTAAACTGTCTGGTACTTGCTATTTGCGTAATTATAACTAATACCAAGATTCGCTCGTTAAAATATCATGAAACAGTTATATACATACTAATGGGATACTTAGTCTTTTGTCTGGAAAAGAAAAATTGCCATCTTTAATCTATAAAAATGTATCTGTATTCATCTTTAGCTCGGTAGCCCAGTGGTCGAGCACACAACTTCTGATCCAGAGGTCCGGGTTCGATTCTTGACACAGGCTCACACTAATGCCTTTTTGAAATTGTTTTCGGAAGTTATGTGTGATAAGTATCGTTGACTGAAAACTTAGTGCCCGGTATGGCAATAGGTTCGCCACCTATTCCATTTGGGACGTAAACATAACGGCGAGACGAGGCTTAACAGCCGCTGCCAATACCTTCGGGTAACAAAAGGCGTGAAGTTATGTTATGTTTTATGAAGCTTATAATATTAGTTGTGGTGTGGTGTGTATCTCAGTTGCTCAGTAAACAGAATCAGAAGTCTCGATTTCAAATCCGCGTGGTGCGCCAATGACATTTTGGAAATCTTTTACTAAGTGAGTAAAAATATCGATGAGTGATTTTACTTGATGTTTATATAGCAATAGATTTTGCTATCGTACGAGAAACAAATCGGACGTTGAGACATAATTGCGGCTGCATATACCTTGCAGTTTTAAAGGTTATCATTATCCTGCCATACTCATACTCATACCTTCGAATTATCCAAGTTGTCAAAAGATTTGACAGTGGTTTAAGGACCGGCCGCCTGCCTGACTTCATCCCTGAGAAAGGGGAAGGGGTTGGACTTCCGGATACCTCTCTCACCAAGCGAATCGCGTCATAAACCACTTTACGCCTATATTCTGAGGGGTCGTGGTATTTCACTGGTCGAGCTGAATGTGTGAAGTAATAACAAAATAAATCAGTTCATGAGAAAGTCCTTCGGAAATCTATATAGCTGCCTCGGAGGTTGTCCTACAATTTAAAAAAGACATACGTAAAGTATTCTTACCTAAACTAATATTATAAAGAGGAAAAATTTGTATTTCTGTATGTAACGAATAAACTCAAAAAGTACTGGACCGATTTTAATAATTCTTTCTTCTTTAGAAAGCTACATCATCTCTGAGTAACATAAGCTATGTGTAATCATCGTCACATTTTGTTTGTACGCGAGTAACACCGTGAGGCGGGAAGCTACATACAATATAGCGGTACGAAGTTCGTGCGGTCTGCTAATTTAATATATTCTACTTAACAATAACATAATTATTGTGAGATTAGAATAGAATAACATGGCTTTAACATTATTTATTGCAATGGCTTTATACCAAATACCATGGATACCAAAATAGTCTGGTAACGTCGAGTCGTCCGTACTGTACGAGGGGCCATTATTTTAAACCTTTCAATTCCTTCCCCGACTGCTTGTGAATAAAAGGCTTTCTGTTCGTCGGTTCTCGAGTACATTAGCGATGTTAATAAAACGTTAATCGTGTTCATAATCGATCCTTTAGTATTGTATGTATGTATGTGTGTATTAGTATAAGCGAGGGTCCACTTCAAAGCTCAGTGTATATTCAACAGAACAATTATAATACTCACATAGGGTTGAATTTAAAGCATGTGAAGTGAAGCGCTTAAGAGACTGTATTTGTCGCCGAGGACATGTTGTAACTTTTAAAGGTACTTTTATATTAATTAAAAGTCTTAGTGGTCTAGTGGTCACGATCCCGGCTTTTGATTCAGAAGTTGCGGTTTCGATTCCGGATTTCACGCCATGTCCAAATAGAACGTGTTCTTGAGGAAGGTGATATTAGGAACATTAAAAATCGACGCGCGTGCATAAAAGAGTTATGAAAGTCAACGAAGTGAGTGAGGTGTGTAAGAATCGTGCCTTATGGCGCTCTGTTCTCTCTGCCTACCCCGCAAGGGATTTGGAGTGAAGTTATGTATGTATGTATTTCACACCAATCGTTTTTCGGAATCCTTTTCGGAAGTTCGGAAGAACGGTTCTCCACCTATTTCATTTGGGACGTAACAATACTGCAATTCGAAGCTTTAACAGCCGCTACATACATCTTCGGGTAGCAAATAGCGTGAAGTTACTTTTTAAAGGTACTTTTAGTTTTATAACACAACGGCTGACTCAAGAACATGAATTTGTAAATGGCTATCTATAAATTAAGAGAAAATAATGGCCGTTTCGTTTATTAAAATTAAGATTATGAGGAAAATTCTTGCCGTTTTTTCTGTTTTAATACGTAATAAGTATGATCTTAACAACAACAGCGAACTAGATATTATTAATATTGTAGTCAAATATTTTGAACAAACGATTTTTTACCTAAATGAAGTAGATATGTTAAATTTAGTTATATTAAGTTATTAATATTAATTAATCACTGTATTAAATGTTCTCATTAAAGTAAAATTCCATTCATACACAGTACGAGTACACACCTATTGCCTCACGACTTCAATTTTTTCAATATTCATAGCTCTTGTAGCAATCGCTTCGGTTTTTAAGGCTCTTGATCTCACTCTGTGACAACCAACGGTAATTTTGGTGATGGAAAGTCTGTCGCAGTTTTAATAGATTAGGTGTTAACTGTATGATTTGTATTTATAATTCATGTATATTATATAAAAAGAATATGTGATAACTTTCTATATTATATATTATTTATTTCTTTACTTTTTACGCGAAACAAAGTTCGGGTCAACTAGTTTACAATAATATTATCATTGCAAATGTGGCTTCACTTACTAATACGCTTTCATTTACCTAAAGTCCTTCGAAAATTTGATAATTTATAAAAACTCACATTTGATGGATATAGATATTCTAGGTACCGAAATCCATTGGCGTTCCAATCCGAACGAGTGATATTCCAGTTTTATACGTATCGACTTATATAAAATATTTTCCCTCCCTACAAATTCATGCAATGTCAATTTGGTAGGCTTAGCCCTTGTCAAGTTGGGAACTGAAAGAGCTTATTGAAATCGGACTATCTGTGAAGTCTACGAAATGATATATATAAACTCTTGATTGATTTTTTTTACGTACGTGGAATTTGGAACGATAACGGAAACTCATGCCAAGACCCTTTCGGAATAGGGAGATAAAATTGAGGGTTACAAAATTACCTACACATTCGCTTCATAGACTTGGCCAGAACTCTAGACTCCGAAATGATATTTTTAGAAATCAGCGTGATAAACTACTACGCCTTAGAGCTGATATAACCAATAAATAAACATACAAAATCAAATTATGATCCGAATAAGTATCAGTACCTACTTCAGTATTGTGCGAAGGATTTGTCGAAGGTACGAAGGTAGCCCTTGACTCGCGTAATTCAATAGGTGATACGGCAGTAATGTGTTGTGCGAGGGAACACAACCCAGCCCATCATAGTTGGAGAACACGTGGGCGCGTGTGGGTTGCATAGAGCCCAGACATGGTCGTTGAAAAATGAACACGAAACACGAATGGCATGATTGATTGTGGCGATACAAAATTCTGTGGCTTTTAATCATTAACTACTTCTTTTTTGTACCGCGCCACACTTTATGATATGATGTTAAGGTGTCCATGAATATCATGAATATATTTTTTTTAATTTTCTGGCTATTCTCGCGGTCGTTGATGCGAGTCCTTTATAATACCGGGAAGTGTGTGACAATTATTTGATTGTGGTCCTTCTTAGTACAGGCTACGTTCCGCATTTATTTTGCTAGATGACTAGCTTAGAACAATAGCAGCCAGTTACTTAGATCATGAAATATCCTGAATCTTATTTTCCTCTAGATAATCTCAAGCCAAACATTTGTATACACAGATTAGGTACCCACATTATGCTATATTTATTTCCATCCTAACCCCGCAACGCAATGGACTGAATTGGCATCTAACTCTCCGCGGACGACTCATTAAGCATCAATCAAACGATTACTGAAATGTTAGTTAGCCTAATGCAATAATTCTAAACTACTCGTAGCGCCATCTATCCATTTCAAATACGTGTAAATTTTAATTCTGCTCCTAATAAAAGAGTTTATTACTGGTTGTTATCGCACCGAAATTAATTTGAGTTTTATTCGTTTTCGTCAGAAATAACCCGAACAAACTCCGAACAACAAATAAGTAAAAATGTTAACAACCACACTCATGTTTTTTAAAAAGCCGTAAAAACACATTTAAAATTAAAATATACTACTGGAAAAAATTAAGGGATCAAAAAAAAATTCCATATTTTTCGGTAGTTTTCAACAGGCCGTAACTTTGAGAGAAATGGTCGTACAGGAAATAAAAAAAAAGGAAATTGTAGCTCCAAGTGTCTAGTTTTTGGATTAGAACTTCAAAATTTTGTAGCCTCCGCGGTTTCTGAGTAATCGTAGAAAAACCAGCAGCAAAAAAATTCTCAAAATTTTTTTAGTTTTTTTTTTGGTCTACGGGCGTGGAAAAAATTTTTTTAGCTTAACCACCAGAAGGATCGGATACTTTCTTCAGTTAGCTTTAATTTCTTTTTTTAAACACCCTGATACGTCCACTCCTCGCTGAGATATCGGTCTTCAAATGGAAAAGGATCTTTTTGTCTTTGATTATCGATATCTCAGCAACCAATGATCGCACAGAACGTTAGAGGTGGGTTTCAAGAACTTAAATGAATTTCCCTTAACAGCTGTCCATTGTTTTTTCGAAAAAAAAATGTTTTCGTTCTGTCACATGAATTTGAAAATGCAACAAAAAAAGGGCTTTTGGTGGTTTTTTGGAAAATCAAGCGCTGGATCGAAAATATTGAGGAAACCGCTAATGTTAAGTGTGCCTTTTACAGTTCAATATGTCCACAAAAACCCTACAAAGAATCAAATTAATCCAGCCAGCCGTTTTTTTGTTTCACTTGATCGAATTTTTGAAAAAATTAAAGGATCACGTTTTTTGCTCTGAAAAGCTCAATTTTTAAAAATGAGATAAAACAATTGTTTTTTTCGAGCTTTTTCCACATTATCGTTTCAGATGGACAGCTGTTAAGGGAAATTCATTTAAGTTCTTGAAACCCACCTCTAACTTTCTGTGCGATCATTGGTTGCTGAGATATCGATATTCAAAGACAAAAAGATCCTTTTCCATTTGAAGACCGATATCTCAGCGAGGAGTGGACGTATCAGGGTGTTTAAAAAAAGAAATTAAAGCTAACTGAACAAAGTATCCGATCCTTATGGTGGTTAAGCTAAAAAAATTTTTTCCACGCCCGTAGACCAAAAAAAAAACTAAAAAAATTTTGAGAATTTTTATGCTGCTGGTTTTTCTACGATTACTCAGAAACCGCGGAGGCTACAAAATTTTGAAGTTCTAATCCAAAAACTAGACACTTGGAGCTACAATTTCCTTTTTTTTTATTTCCTGTACGACCATTTCTCTCAAAGTTACGGCCTGTTGAAAACTACCGAAAAATTTGGAATTTTTTTTGATCCCTTAATTTTTTCCAGTAGTGTATAACATACATATAATTAAATTTTAAAGTGTTTTAATGCATTTTTGGATTTAAATATCATACGGACATCTATGCATGGCGTTATTTCAAGCATAGTAATGCTGAAGATAGGTATGCAATACTAATAGACGGGTTTAGAATGATTGAATGAATGAAGAACTCCATTATGTTTTATGAAAACGCTGAACGTAATTATAAAGATCATTCATCAGATATCACAATTTACAATCACATTTTTTTTTATGTTATGGATACTAGATAACGGATATTAATACATATATACTTTTCTTTGTAAATACATACTTATAATACATAGAAAAATAGCCAGACGCCACACAAATATTCATGTTTGTTACAAATATTTGTGCTCGGGTGGGAATCGAACCCCCGACCTCATTGGTGCAGCCGATAGTTTTACCAATGCGCCACGAGGCCCGTCAAACTAAGTCAAATCATCAGTAATCAAAGTCATTGTCAAAACTAAATAATTTATTACATGAAATTTAAGCATAAATCATTTTAAGTCTTGGAATCCTGAGAATTCAATTACATTAATTTTAACTACAGAGAGATATTCAAAGTAAGCAAACGAAACTATTATGGTTATTAATATTGTTAAGTGTCAGTGAAGACCTACGAAAATAAAGCTTCTTTGACTTTGAATTGACGTACCCGTCTGAAGCAGTCAGAGTTCCGAGGTACAGACACATTCAATGATGACCACTAACTTCAGACATAAGGGAGTTACCAGAGAGAGATATACAAGTAGCCCTTCAGAGCATCTAGATATAATTTTCACCTTCATTAACTAAAACCATCAGCTCTCTTAACGTCTATCTGAGAATATTATGGCGTCTAATAAGCGTTTTAATATCCCTCTTAATGTAAGTACAGAGTAATTAGAGGAACTGTGCGTTACATAATCAGAAAAGTTCTCGCGAAATAGGACATGTTCCACCACATGTTTACTCCACGGGTCGTTGAACAATAATCATATTGTTATAGGAACTTGTTAAAATTTAATCTGACTATATTATAAAATGTACAAGTTGTTATTTCTTGGTTAAATAAAGAAATGAAAATCGTCGTTATCGTCCTTATGAAATATATACACACTATCGCGAACTTTTTTTAAGGCTTCTTATGGTGAATAAAAATGTAGTCTGAATGAACTCAGAGTTAAGCCAGCGTTTGCAAATAAACTCCATTCCTTGATCATTATCTCTGTTTCTCTACTACATTATGCATGAATTATACATATAAAACCTCCACACACACCTGTCCCTCGCAATTCTCGTCTATTCTTTTCCAGCAGTTTTCTTGAAGTCTCCTTTCCAGCGTTTTGATTGTCTCCCTTTATTCCTTTTCCCCTCTCTGGGGTACCATCTGACCATTTCCCGTTCTTCTCTATGAGTGGAGGTCTTTAGAGGAGGCCTATGTGGAAGCATAAGCTAAAGATAAATGCACCGATCCTTATTAATAAAACTTTTTTAGGATATTAAATTTATAAAGGCAGCAATAAAGGCTCATTTTATTTTTATTTATTTTATTTTTATACATGTAAACCACCTCGTCGAAGCCCTCTATCTATTAAAAAAATTCCGCAAAACCTTAGCTTAGCTTTAAAATTCTAAGCAAATAAATGGACCGACATAGAAAAGTGACGACCTAAAAGTCATTGGTGTGAACAGGCATTCTATCCGACGACCCCTTGATTAAGAAGCGGGATGCTCGACCTTCAATTTTCTCTTGTAACATATGAAACAAATTAGTAATATTGTGTATAACATGTTCGTGTTAACGTTGTGTAATCAACTCAACCGCACTCAGCCGCACGAAGGGAGGACTCCTTCACTCTTGAAGAGGAGTAATATTTGTTCATATGACACTTTGCCCTCGTTACATAATACCAGTTTAATTTGAACAAAATATTATCACACAACATCTTAATTAAAGCAAACAATCTATTTTAATATGCGTACGTTATTAAATTTTAATTAATGTTTCGTATTAAAAAAAGTTATAAATTTATTTTATATATGAATTCTTCAATCCCGCTTCTGAATTTAGTAGCGGTGGGAGCGAATCTACAATCTACAATCAGCGTAGTCGTGTGATATTCGTAGAAACCAAATTTTAATCAATATTTCAGTTGAATTTCGTAATGAAACCTGAAGCAGAATCATTAATCATTGTATATATATTCTCAATATCTGTTGATGTGCGATACACCCACATTAGTCATATTGATATATGATATCGTGTAGCGCCCCCTATATTGAACCGAGCACATCATCACGTCATCAATATATATGTGAACACTGGATGGTTAATGCTTCCATTAACCTATGTCTTCACAAACACGTGAAAACATCTTACAGATGCATAACAATTTCGGTTTATTATTGGTTATATTGTACCTATCTGGTTTGATAGGGTTGTCAAATTAGTAAAATTTATTTTTAGTTTAATTTTGTAGTAACCTCCATTCTCAAACTATGTAAGTTTACAATTGGTTCCAAAGTTATATAATACATATGTCGGAGCGCGGTCACAGTGGCGCCATCTTTAGAGTATTCGTAAGCTATCTTTGATTTCATAACCCATTAAATTACAGGTAGTATGTCTGCGTACTATAAAGTGGCTCATGCCACGTCTCGTAAGGTGAGAGGGGTACCTGCAGGCTTGCCCCACTTGGCCTTCCTTTCCTATCCTACTCCCTTAAAGTTTGGCAACGCAACTGCACTGTATATGTTGAAGGTGTCCATGAGCGGCGTTGGTCACTTACCATCAGGTGACACGCCTGCTCGTTTGCTGACCTATCCCACAAAAAAATCCCCAAATTTACAAGTATATTAACTTTTCATATAAAGAAAAATCGACATACATTTAGTAAAATTAATTAACGCGATGTCAGTTTCGAGATTACTATCAAAGTGTTAATTATTAATATGCCCGAGAATATACAAGGGTAGATTTACATTACACCCCCAATCGAAACAATATCATCCATAAATTATTCATACAATTTTAATAATATCGGAACATTGTGTACTTTGTCCTTGCACGTACCTATACTGTTAATAAATTTACCCACACTAATTTTGACAACCCTATACGCAAATCATTCTTTAAAAAGTCTGGTTGATCACTCTGCTTTTGAATTAATTAGTCGTGAGATCGAATCCAAGCTCACAATCCCACATTAATGATTTTTCGCAATTTTTTTTGGAATAAATATCGGTTACTGACAATTGTATGGTCTGACCGGTGTATGGCATTTGGATACTAAAAACTTGGCAACTTCGGGTAGAAAAGCAGGTAAATTATAAAATAAAAAAAAATGAATATAAAAAATAAGTATATTTATATATGTAGATATGAAGTGAAACTAAAGCAGCAGATGTTAGGGTGTTGTAGTCCGGGAGGTAAATGGAAGAGTCTTAGTATGTCGGCTGATATTAACACCAGTGGTTAATCGTATATCACTTATTAGTGATCGGACCGTACATGCACTACATCTTCTCTCCTTCTTCGTGCTCCTGCTCACACCTCCAGCTGTTATGATTCCTCCTTCACTTCTCGCGTAGTTCGCTTATGGAATTATCTGCCTCACTCCGTAAGAGATACCTCTACTCTGGTCATTTTTAAAATGAGTACAAAGGAATATCTCCGCTCGAAAGACTAATTATTAATATATATGTCTATGTATATATATCGGATTGTATGTATATGTGTATGAGTATAATGTATGTATTTATATTGTATATATATATATATTCGAATTATGTGTGTATTTAACCATTTATTTTATTGTGCTTGTTGTACACGTTCTATTACCCTGCAAACTCAATTATTCCTCTCTCACTCAAAGGTGGAAAACTCAATAGTGAGTTAAGCTCGCCTTTGTACATAAATTCATTATATATTTGTATATTTCTGTAATGTTGTTCTTTTTGTGTGCAATAAAGTAATAATAATAATAATACATGGCATAGGCATCTTCTTCTCTGGCATCGCTCTTGGCAGAGCGGTCGTGGTCACGTTGAGGCGACCGCATTGGTGTTAGAGGCGGACACAGCTTTAAACACGATCTCCCGCCATGTCTCTCGGTTTGTAGACCGTCTGGTGCAGTCTGACACACGGTTTCCTATAGCGGATTTGACCTGGTCAGTCCAGCGCATGGGTGATCTACCGCGTGGCATAGGCATATGAGGTCACAAAAGGGTTCAAAAGAAAGCTGCTGTCAGCTGACGGCCTTTCTACCACAACCCACGAAGCTGACGATATTTTTTCAAGTCGATATGTTTAACTATACCCGAAAATAAGTTTGAGTCTGCATACTTCTACTTTTTTTAAATTTTATATTTACAACTTACGTGACACGCGCCAGCTGAATTTTGATTCGATTAACAATCGAATCAAATCGACTAACAGTCATCCAAAATCTACTGAAAAAGGTTATACTCGATCGGCCTAAAATCACTATTTAAAATGCAATGTCCACGGCTCATAAAGCTCTATAAGAGTTAGGCGCGCTCTACGCTGCGCGGCCGGTATAGCTTTCCAGCCACTGAGTTCAATATAATGTTTCCAGCGGTTATTAACCAAATAGATCTATATTTGTTTTGTTTTGTGTCATCTAACTCACATAACAAAATTGAAACCAAAATTGCTCTTACTATTTTCACAAATTGCAAGTATTCATTCAATCTAGATTAATCCTCCCAAGTACTTCGTATTAACAGTGGTAGGGCCATTTAGTTCGCTGCATGAATAGGCCGACTCAACTGGTGAAATACGACGACCTATCAGAAATAATGTTGCTCAATTTAGACAATAAACCTTTTGTCTATATAAACACTAATACATATCAAATATCGTAAACAAAACTACAAGAATATCGCACAAACCTTTATCTCTCTTAGGCTTTTAACGTCCGACGGCTAATCTTCGTCTCTGGGCGGCTAATAATGTTTTATTACTGACATTTTACATGCCCCTCTAATGCGTGATAATGTGTGGCCTGGATAAGCCCATTTTCTTGTTTTTTTCCTCGTATTTAATATAGGTAATTTCACGCCCAAGCTCCTTGCAGTGTTGGCAGAACTAAGTCTGAAATTTTGGTAAAACCAATCACGCAATGGTACTTTAAAAGAGGTATTTTTTCAACTGGATGAACCTAATTAATGAAGGTATAGACAGCGATGAAATATTTGGCAAGCTTACTATCATTCATTAGGCACTATTAATTTAACTATCGACATTGGGTTTTGGAAAAAAAATATAATAAATGTAAAGATATATAAGTTATATACCAAAGCTTTTTTAGCTCAGTGTCAGAATTCGAAGCCGCGACCTCTGGATCAGAAGCCGTGTGCTCGACCGCTGGACCACCTAGACTCAATGGTAATGATGATGAAATAAATAATTACATTTAATATGATGGAAAATAAATACTTAGATATTGTCATTTATAATATTATTTTTAACAAAGTCACCTTGATGCCTTCGCACCTCGAACTTCAGCAGAATTGAACCGAACGTCTTTTTAAAAAGAATCAGAGTTATTATCAAATATTATCAAACTTTGCCTTCACAAATCCTTAGTCACACTTAGCTAATATCGAAATGAACAATTAGTTTTTAGCAGAAAATTACTAATGTTAATATCAAGTCCCGTGTAATTGCCGTAAATGCTGTACTATTAAAAAATAACTATAAAATAACATTTTGACGTCACTACCAATCATGGAGCGTTTATAGTCACGTGATATTCTTTTAAATTTAATCCATTTTAAATTGCTTATAAATCAAAAGAACAACATTTTTTTATCTAATCTAATCTAATTATCTAATATTATTAATAGTAAAGTTTTTTTTTTCAAATTCCCAATTATTACTATGAAGTTGACAATTGTGTAATGATGAACTTCTGACAAAAACCCATAGCCTTTGACGTCTACGGTTCGAAGCCCAGGCTATTATTATGCTACATACATATTTAATAAATTTATATTTATTACATATATATTTGTGTGGATGGGATGGATGGGTCGGAACCAAAAGAGATGGCCTGGAGGCTGTCCTTGGTCCGAATGGTGACAAGAGAGTGAATGATGCTTGTAAGCCGATCTTGGACGTGTGCTTGGAACGGAACCTCCTTGTGTCTAACACATTTTTCCGTCATAAAGATATTCACACGTATATGTGGAGACGGAATGAACAAAAGAGTATGATTGATTTGATTCTGGTAGACAGTCGTCTCCGAAATACTCTAAGGGATACAAGAGCCTACAGAGGCCCCACTCTGGATACGGACCACTACCTGGTGGTGAGCCGCTTTGTAGGCCTATTCAAGAAGTGGAGGCACTGGCGAGTGCGTACCCATTTCGGAGAGCTTGAAAGGATAAAGTGTGAAAAATTAGAAGATGAAAGTGTACGGAGTATATATGTAGACCTAGTCAGCAAAAGACTCAATGACACGAGTCTTTCTGACTTAGGTGTTGAAGAATGCTGGGAAAGAATGAAAGAAAGTATAGTGGATAGTGCAAAAGAAGTATGTGGTTGTGCAAAGAGACATAAGATTTTGAGAGGTGATGCCTGGTGGGACGTGGATGTAAAATCCAGCGTCGAAAGTAAGAAAAAGGCATGGTTGGATTATGTCTCGAGTTTGAATCAGAATGATAGTATGACAGAGAAAAAGTATGAGAGCTACCGCCGCTGCAAGAATGTTACCAAAGCCTTAGTAAAAGAGAAGCGTGAAAGATTAGCTGCGAATGAGGAAGTGAGGTTGACGGAGAACTTTGAGGCCAATAGCAAACTCTTTTGGAGGGAAGTTAGAAAGTCTCGGGGTTCTTCGTCAACATCCAGAATGGAAAAAATTTTGTCTAAGGCTAGTGACATTCTTGCAAACCCGAACGATGTATAGGGTCGGTGGAGTGAATATTTTGGGGAAATGTACGAGTATGTCCCGGACGTGGGCGCCGCGAGTGAGTCTACGACTGACGCCGCTGCGACAACATCTGACGAGGACATTACTATGGAAGAGATTGAATGGCCGATACGAGGTATGAAAAATGGTAAGGCAGCTGGAATTGGTATGATGTCTGCTGTAACGATCAAACACGGTGGAACCTGAGTCCGGGATGCTTTCCTGACCTTGAGCAATCTTTGCTGGAGGTCGGGTAAGGTTCCCATCGTGCCCTTGTATAAAGGTAAGGGATCACGTATGCAGTGCACCAGTTACAGAGCCATCAGTTTGATCAGCTTAGCAGTGAAAGTGTATGGGAAGATTATTGAAAGGAGAATGAGGGTGATATCTGACGGAGTGTTGTGGGGGGCTCAGGGTGGTTTCAGAAGCGGAAGAGGGTGTGTGCGTGTTGACGGCGGCTTGTCGCCCTGGTTTGACGTCAATATCGGCGTCAGACAGGGATGCATGCTGTCCGCTCGGCTGTTCATCCTGTACCTGGACAGTTGTCTCCAGAGAGTGAGATCGACGAATGTAGGGATAGGAATGGGTGACCTAGTTGTGAGCTGCCTGCTTTACGCAGATGACCCGTGCTCTTAGCCGAATCGCCGTCTGATCTGCAAACACTAGTCACTATTATAAAAGATGATTGTTTGATGAAAGGCTTACAATTTAATGTGATGAAAACGAAAGTTATGGTGTTTGAAAGAGAGGAATCCAGAACGGATGCAAGGATAATGGTTGACGATGTAGTGCTGGAACAGGTGAATGAAATTGTATATCTTGGATGCGCTCTTAGCAGGGATGGAAGGTACACCGCTGATGTAGAAAGAAGAGTAGCGTTAGGAAATAAAGTAAATGGGGCGTTGGGCAGATTCCTGGGCGCAAAAGATGTTAGCAGAAAAGCCCAGCTAGCAATTCAGAATGCAATACTGATCCCAACGCTAACTTATGGAAGCGAAAGCTGGGTATGGCAGAGCGTGCATGAAAGTAGGATTAACGCGGTCGAAATGAGGGCATTGCGCAAAATCTGCGGAGTGACCCTCGCTGACCGCGTGGAAAACAAGGTTATAAGGAAGGAAGTCGGATTGAAAGAGAGTGTCGGTGTAAAAGTAAGAAAGGGCATGCTCCGATGGTTCGGATATGTAGAAAGGATGGATGATGCAAGATTGACTAAGCAGATATACAATGCAAAAGCGGATGGACGTAGGAGTCGAGGACGGCCTAGACACACATTCCATGACCAAATAGAACGTGTTCTGGAGGTAGGTGATGTTAGGAGCCTCAAAAATCGACGCGCGTGTATGAAAAGAGTTATGAAAGTCAACGAAGCGAGTGAGGTGTGTAAGAATCGTGCCTTATGGCGCTCCGTTCTCTCTGCCTATCCCGCAAGGGATCTGGCGTGTATATATTTGATTGTTATTTTTATACCCATAGCTTTAGTAACAGCACCTAAGTAGCAAATATTTTATTTGCCTAAAGCAATTAAGGCAGTAGCAAAGCGTAAAAGTAAAATATGTATTATATTTGTAAGAAATAGAATCTAATTGTATATTACAGTGAGTGGATACAAACAAAATTATAACGAGTACATATTTAATGTATTAACGTCGAATAATAACGGTAGGTACGTTCGCAAACAAAGAAAATAATTTCGGGCTACTTTTCTCTTTCAAAGTGAAATTCATGTCTAGGTAATTGAATTTTTCTCTTTCTCTCTTTTGAGACAGCCCTAATAAAATATCATATTTGACTACTTGAAATTCTTCATTTTTATCTCCCTCCGATTCTCCGACTCCTCTATTTTTTTATTTATTAATTTGTTACCGCCGTTACAACATCTTTCTGATGCGAACGTAATATTTGTTTAATACAATTATGTCATAAAAATATTTATAACAAAATGTATTCAAATAGAACGTTTTCTGGAGGAAGGTGATGTTAGGAGCCTCAAAAATCGACGCGCGTACATGAAAAGAGTTATGAAAGTCAACGAAGCGACTGAGGCGTGTAGGAATCGTGCCTTATGACCTCTGTTCTATCTGCATAGAGATTTGGCATGAAGAATTATGTATGTACTCAAAATAAAAAATCAATGACTGGTTTAGGGCTTCAGTTAATTCATTTTTACTGTGGTAAAAACACAACATAGGTCTTATATTGAACAATAAACAGAAAAAATGAAAATTTAGACCACTACTTACGTAGAGCTTCAACAGTCAAACAGCCACGCTCTCGACCGGTAAAATACCACGACCACTTAGAATATTTAAGTAAAGTGGCTCATGCCGCGTTTCGTTATTAATTTATATTATTGCCTGATTTTTGTTTAGTCGTCTCGGTGATCGAGTCGTCGAGCTGGCATTTCTTAATCAAGAAGTCATGGGAGCGATTGCGAACTCACACCAATGTCTTTACGGAACTATTTAGAAGTTATATGTGATAGATCTATGACTGATCGTGGCATTGCAATAGGTTCTGCCGCCTATTCCAGTGAGGACAAAATAAAGCATCGAGACGAAGCTTAACAGCCGCTGCGTACACCTTCGCGTAAAAAAGGCGTGAAGCTATGTTATCAATTTTAATAACAGGTTTAGTTAGGTTTAATCTATAATAATCATTTTCTGTAATATCTTGTGTTGTTTCATTTCAACTCTCTACTCTCTGCGTTCAACCTCATATCCATTCTCGCTGAAATTTTTAAAGTGTACCGTGTGTAATTCACGAATCACTGGTGAAGATAAAACAAGGAAGAACTGCCGAACCGTACAGCTTATGCAAAAAGCGAAAACCTCACTTTTTTACATTCAAACGCCCGTTGCTATTGAAAGAGCGAATGTTTTTCAGAAGTGAGGCAACGAAATGCACACACATTTATATAAGAACTTTAAGTTAATTAAATTACTTTTGTCGTATAACAGAAAACGTTGATTTAAATTTTTCGCAGTACTGTGATTTATTAGAATTCTTTTAAAGGTTCACTTTTATTGACGGGCCTCGTGGCGCATTGGTAAAATTACCGGCTGCAGCAATGAGGTCGGGGGTTCGATTCCCACCCGAGCACAAATATTTGTGACAAACATGAATATTTGTGTGGTGTCTGGGTGTTTTTCTATGTATTATAAGTATGTATTTACAAAAGAAAAGTATATATGTATTAATATCCGTTATCTAGTATCCATAACACAAGCATTTAGTTGCTTAGCTTGGAACTAGAGGGCGCTGTGTGTATTGTGTCCAAGAAGATATTTTATTTTAAAAGGTGTTTCTTTATTTTGTAGTCTGAATTTAACCGTTGACGTCTAGTCTAAGCTGTTTAGTTTCCGCTCAAAATTGAATTTAATCTAAATAGTAGTTACTTGTGGAAATAACGTGTAATTCATTGAGAATTGAGGTTAACTACTGAGAAAGAACTGAAAGACCTTTTTGTTTTATACCTTCACGGCCTAGATTGCAGAGGTGTGCGCAACCATAAATAAAAACCATTAATATCTAAACATATCCAATTTATGAATTATTTTTGTAACTTTGGAATTATTGATGGAGCCTATTGTCACATCAGAACTTTTTATTAATGGCGATTGAGTATTAATTGCTTAAATTTACAAACATATAACATAACATACATATAACATAACTTCACGCCTTTTGTTACCCGAAGGTGTAGGCAGCGGCTGTTAAGCCTCGTCTCGCCGTTATGTTTACGTTCCAAATGGAATAGGTGGCGAACCTATTGCCATACCGGGCACAAAGTTTGTCAGTCATCGATATTTATCACACATAACTTCCGAAAACAATTTCGAAAAGTCATTGATGTGAGCCAGTGTATGGAATCGAACCCGGACCTCTGGATCAGAAGCCGTGTGCTCGACCACTGCGCCACCGAGACCTCGTGGCCGAAATTTGCAAAAATAAGTGAAATTCGAACATTCCTCTATAGTCGGATTTTTAATTAAACAACAACCAGTGACGTTTCCGGTGTTGTCAGGTTTTGATGAAAATAAAATAGTATTGTAGCAATGTGAATGAATGAAAAAAATCTTGAATGAATAAAATTGCCACGATTGTTTAGCTTGGGAATACTTAGTGTAGTACGTAGTGCGGAAACTTGTACCTAAGATTATCCTATTTTCAATACATCACGCCATTGAAACTATAGATGTATAAAATATAACAATTATAGGTAGGTAATGAAAATAAAAAAATCATCGTGTATTACTTTTTTTTTTATATATTCATCTTCAGATGAAACATTATCACTATCATGACATTTTTATGACTCAAATTTTTATACAGTTTTTAAAAATTCTTAAATTATTTGTTACATAACGTTTTCAAAACTTTGTAATAAAGTATTTAAAAATATTGTATTAAAAAAAACTAACTAACTATGGTATTAAAAATATTGCATTAAATTGAGTAGTAAAGGTTTTAGAGTGTTTAGTATAATTTGAGATGATTAACTATTTCATTCATTGTTCATTCATCTGATTGAATAAGAACGAAATGCTTCACTATTACTTGAAATTTGGCAACATTATTTTACAAAGTGACATACACGGTTTCGCAAGAGAAGTTTTCATTTTGAAGGCCCAAGTTCGAAACCTCGTACTTATCAATTGTCGGGAATTTTAGATGATTAATTTTAAACTGTTCAACAAATTATGTTAAATACCATATTTTTCATTTGGCGATGTCATATTTTATTTCAATTGAAAAGATTTTCAAGAACTGCTGGCAGCAGGTACGTGTGTAAAATAATGTGCATAACCGAGTGTTTTGCTCTTTACAGCCGGTGGGCATCTACCGGGGCAAGTACGAGTGGGCCAACGAAAACAGTCCCGTGGGTGGTGACTGCTCGCTCTGGGTACGAGCTGCTACTCTTCAACTGGATGACGGTCAATGGCAGTGCCAGGTCACCGCTAGCAACTATGATGTTCAGGTAAATATGAAAATGTTGTGTTAAAAATCTTTGAAGACATATATTAATACCAGGTGCATTAAGGTACTCAGCAATAGCACAGTGGGAGAAACCAGGTAGAGTATAATATCATATAGAGAAAAAGAGGCAAAAAATGAGATTGAGAATACTAGGTGTACTTATTTGTTGTTTTTCGGCTAGTATCTTGGAATAGAAAGATGAAATGTTTAACAGAAAATAGACAATGGTGTCCTCCTTAAATTTTGCTTTTTATAGTATTCGTCTCTTGAAATCAAGTAACTTTCACAATTTGTGGATTTCATTTCATAAGGAACCTTATTCAAAAAAATAACTGTACTATATTTTACTCCATAAAATGTCATCTACCAGGCCAAAAAAATATCTTCAAAATTTCATTTAATCGTTGGTCTGGAGCATGAGCCCGCTACTGCATCAAGAATTGGTAGGGCACAATCCTAGGCTCTTACCAATTACTTTTCGGAATGAATTCAATCTTCTATCCGATGTATGTCAATTGTTTTCTCCAACTATGCCATTTGGGGCGTATAAACTCAAGTAGTCGATGCTTAACATTCGCTGTCTACACCTACACCGTATGGAATAATATGCTTATCAACTACTTCGTAAAATTGGACGCAGTAAAAATCTACCTTTGGAGTATACAGCTTAATCTTATTCCCAGGATGCATTGTCCAGCCCTCCGGCAGCTTTGGCAGTGCGTGTGCCACCTCAATCACCTCGGTTACTGTTCAACGGTTCTCACGTGATGCCTGGACAGAACATCACCGTGCCGGCTGGCAATAGAGCCACTGTGATCTGTGAGACCAGATATGGGAACCCGCCTGCGTACATCGAATGGTACTTAGGTAAGTTATCTCTGCAAGACAAGAATAAAATGATAAAGTTAGGCTTCTACACATAAAATATTCTTATGACATAGGAAGCGATAATACTAAACACGCTGTTCTTTGTGGATTAAATTAATTATTTGTTATACCCCTTATATTATGTTTTAATGTCTCGTGGTATAAGTATCGTTTTCTATTAACCTCGGTCTCGGTGATCCAGTGTTCTAGCTTCTCGCTTCTGATTCTGAAGTCGTCAGATCTATTCCGAGCTCTTCCGCGTGTATAGTTCTTTTTTTTTATATTGGAGTGAGCAGTGAGAAATCATTGGTGGTTTCTCGGATTTCATTCGGAAGTTAAGTGCGCATATGCATAACTGACAACCTTGTGCCCGTTTGGCAATAGCTTCTGTCGCCTATTTCCATTAGGACGTAACGATTTGGCAATCGGGGCTTAACAGCTGCTGCTTATATCATCAGGCAAAAAAGACATGAAGTTATGTTATGTTGTATTTTATCAGAATAAGTAACATTTTTCATTGCTCGTATTTTGGCACCTATTGGTTTAAGGACATAGCATATACATAACTTAGTTATGATAAATACCACGAGTCCAATTACAAATAAAGCCGTACGTGGCCCTTAATTGAGGTCCAATCAATCTGGAATTGCTCCAATTATGTAGACAAATGAGGTTAATTCTACATGACAAATCACGCTGGAAAATGTTTCACAAATTTTAAATGGCATAATTGATTTAAATTGAATCAGTGATTAAAAGGAAAACCTTTTGTTTAAATAACCTAACAGAGAGAAGCATCGTCGAAACTTATAAAAAACCTAGGCTATTTCATATTCTAGAAAAGGAACGACTCACAGCGTGGAGTCAGACCAATATGTCGGAGGTGGAAAGACCGCGGGTGTGGGCGGCTCGCTCAGTGCTAGAGCTGGGCGCCACCAGGTCAGCTCACGGGAGGCAGCTCGCCTGCCGCGCGCACCATCCTTCCTATCCATCTCCATACTATAGAGACTCGTACACGATGCTTGATGTCACTTGTAAGTTTTAATCTATAATTCAATGTTAATTTAAAAAGCCTTTTTTGACTGCCGAAATTGAAACTTCATTTATACTTATATAGTTACGAACATTAACGTTTAGGCTTAACAGTCGCTGCCTACGCCTTCGGGTAGAAGAGGCGTTTATGCTATGTTATGTTAACGTAAATATATTGTATACTTAATAATATTACTAATAAGTATCTATTCCTTCGACTAACGACAAAACCGCCAAAACAGGTGGCGAAAATCGATCGTGAAAAATTTAAGTTTTTCACTTTACTTACCGGAAAATTCATAAAGAAAATCTGAAAAATTATACATAACTTATTTTTTAATTTACAGTCGTACCAGTGGCGTCCATTGTTGGCGGTGACCCTAGTACACTGGCTAGTTTGGAGGAGAACTCCAGCGCTCTCGCCCTTGAGTGCAGGGCTGATGGAAACCCCAGCCCTTACGTATGGTGGACCAAGAATGGGCAAATCGTCGCTACTAACGGCGCCAAATTGATTCTTGCTCCAGTAATAAGAAACCATTCTGGTACTAATTGCTATCTTGAATTATTTCCAATTTTCAATATTCTATCTGGAGTATTATAACATCCAATTCCATTCAATGTCCTTGAACAAGGTCTTGTTATATATCCGGAAAATGTAGTTACCTATATATTTCAGGTATCTACAGTTGCCAAGCGAGAAACTCAATGGGCACATCAGATTCTGTAAAAATTGAAATTGATGTCAAATGTAAGTATTTTTAGTTACACCTTCACATCTTTTTGTAGCCCAACTTGCAGCTATGTGTTGGCTTCCAGATATCAAGCCAAGTATGTTCGTTCTTTGGCCTTTTATATTGACAACAGCACTAATGTTCCTCCAAGAGACTTAATCAAAAAGAGTGATCAATTTCCAGACCCTCCGCGTGTCACTTGGATCGCTCCTGATACTGTGGTGGAAGCGAATCTGTTCTCACAAGTCACTCTAGAATGCAGAGCTGAAGGCAATCCTGCACCCTCATACAGCTGGTATCACAAGTAAGCATTCCTTACAACGTAACTATCGCTACTGTAGTAAGAAATAATTGAAGTCATTGAAAACTTATTATTGCAATTATGCTTGGAATATTGAATTCCCTATTTATACTCCATGATATTTGTTAATCGATAGATATTTTTTATAAGAAATTTACCAATTTAAAATTTATTCAAAATTTACTAGTAGTTCCCTGCGACTACGTCTGCGTGGACCCCATAAAGCATCAAACATACTATGCCTGTGCCATTATAATGGTTCATTGCTCACCCCCAATTAGTGATAGCGTGATGATATTTAGTCATGTCAGTTATGTGTTGACCCGACCTCTTGGCAGACAAAAATTCTAAAAACCATACTTTTAGGTTGGACTGGGTACCGATTGTTGATCATATCCCAAGTATTCTAAAAAATATATATTTAAGTACAGTTTTGACCCTCCTACGATGTTATTATATGTATAGATATAGATGATACTGTTATGTTTGACAGCCCAGCGTCGTCAGCTCGCATCCACTCGCTAAATGACGGCGCGTACCCGATCTCGATGACTCCCCAGCTGCAGCTGCACAACGTGTCGTACGAGCAGCACGGCCGGTACACGTGTGTCGCCACCAACCACATAGGGCTAGAAGACAGGTGAGTACAACTAGTTTGAACTGACATGATTGTATCTGTTAAGAATGGTCTGATAACATGACGAACTCTGTTCCAGGAGCCACCAGTCGGAGAGCATGACGCTGAACGTGCTGGGCCCCCCGGTGGGCGCCGACAAGGGCGCGGCGCACGCCTGGAGCGGGGGGGAGGCGCGCGTGGCGGCCGCCGTGTGCGCCGACCCGCCGCCGCGCCGCGCCGCCTGGCTCTGGGGCAGTCTGCGCCTCGACGTGCCGCAGACCATAGGTATGGACAGCTTCTTTAGATTCTCCTGCTTCTTCATATGCAATAGCTTATCGTATAATGGCTCGGAACCTCGCACTGAAAAGAGAAGGAATTGCTCTATTAGCATAGCACCGACATGCTAGTCCTCCAGGGCTGCGCTAGTTAGCGCGCTGTGGATGCAGTCCTGCTCATCCTCGAGGCTTGGATTATCCGGAAATGGGGCACTGTCACTTACAGGTTAACTCGATACGCACCAGTTACGGGTGCTTCGGTAAATATCTGAGCCGAACCGGCCGAGAAATGTCGGCAAGATGTGACCATTGCGCATCCGTCTTCGACTCTACCCTGGGTAAGTATCTGGCCGAGCGTCGAGTCCTGGTCGACGGGATGGGGCGAGATCTGTCCCCGTCCCCGCTGGCGTTGGTCGTGGCAATGATGGCGGGTGAAAATTGGAGGGTGGTGGCCTCCTTCTGCGAATCGATCACCAGCTCTAGAAGGAGGCCGCCGAGCGGGCTTTTAGTGGGTAGCCCACGAATTGGATTGCAGAAAAGTGCTATGGGACTCCCACACGGGTAGTATGGGAGTCCCATAGCCTGACGTCCCCGGGCGGGTCTTGTGCATGAATCATTTCCTCGTGTAACAAAAAAAAGGTACGTGCTAGAGTCACGCAGTTCGATGCGTGAATGGGCCTGCTCGATCGGTAAAATAACAGTCTGACCTCTGAAAATTTGCGTAAAGAGGATCATGCAGCGTTTCGCTCAGTGAGGGAGGTATCCAGATGCCCAATACCTTTCCTCTCGTTCCCATCCCACTTCAAACCTCTTCCCTATTCTACCAACAAAAATATTTCCAAGGGTTGTCGTCAGGCAGGCGGCTGGTCATAAAACCACAGCAAAATATTTTCTTAAAGCAGACAGTCCGAAAGGATGACATAATGATTTAGGTACTTTGTCAGTTCCCTTTAGACAAAATCTGTTCCATCAACATAACAGAAATCTTACAACACGTTATTCTGAGAAACCCCTACACAAACATGACATATTTGTTTTCCTTTTTGCACCTTGATATAGAATATTAACGGTCATCTGCAGGTCGTTACCACAGCCTGGAGCCAGCTACTGACGGCGGCTGTTACCGCTACACGCTGCTGATCTCCAACACCGTGGTGACTGATGCACGTGACTATGTCCTCCACGTGGAGAACGAGAGAGGATTCTCATCGCATGCAGTCTCTCTCACTGTTCATGGTCAGTCGTATTCTTCTTTACGTAATATCATCATAATTAGCTATTGATTTTCTAATTCTAACATGAATTATGGTTTAATGTTGAGTTACACATACAGTGCCTGCCTATATTTCTAATGTTAGATAGATATTCAGTAGGTACCTACTACCTAATACTTAACCAGGTTTAATATAAAGCGCTCCTCCATTCATTTTATATGCTTTATTCACCCTCACTGTTTTGTTGAAATACATACCTATTTCGACGGCAAATTTCTCTTAGTTTAGTGACTATTTAGTACCAGTTTGAACATTAACATTGAGTCCTGTTGCCTGTGGTGGCTCTGCTCTTGTCATGCATGTACTTACACTATGTACTAAATGTATAACACGTATATAATTTTGTTGTGACAGATAATTTTTCGCTAACAGAGACAGCCCACGTGGCGCCGCTGATCGCCGCCGCGCTCGTGATCGCCGCGCTGCTTGTCATCGTCATGTGTCTCATTATTAGGTGTCGCAGACGGAGACGTGAGTTTTAGTTTTTAGACGGGAATTGGAATCCTAGTTTTCGATCAGAATTGGGAATGTGAATGTTGTTGCCACCATCGAATCCACAAATATTTATGTAGTTAGTTTTTAATAATTGTTTTTGTACTCCTCATGAATCCAAAGCTTTATTTGAAGTATTTTTGGGATAGCGTCCTGGCTGTAATGTAATTAACTTTATAGTAGGTATTTTTACCTATACCTAACGCTGTATAATTAAAATGTATAATTTTTTATTTAATATTTGTAGAATTTTTTATGACGATATATTTGTAAGTAATTTTATTTTGTTACAGAAAATGTAAACTACAAGACCGAAGATTTAGATAGGTAAGTATTGCAGTCCTTTTTAAATCAAATAATTGTATAGATCTTTAGGGGGCGTCCATAAATTACGTGAGGTGTTTTTTTTTTAAAATTTTCTGCCCCTCCCTCCCCCCTGGTGAGATGTCGTGAGATTTTATTCAACCCCCTCCCCCATGCCCCAATCTCACGTGAGATTTTTCAAAATGTGAGTTTCTTACGTAAACGCGTTGGATTGTCATTGTAAAAAGAAAAAAACAAAATTTGCTTCGTGCTTTTATTTACGACTAGTTAAGACTTAGTAATCAATATTGCTGAGAGTTTAATTATAAGTGTAATAAAAATTTAACAATAGAATACTTAAATCATGACTACTGTGATAAAAAGAAAAGAATAAATATGTACTCTAATTCGGTTCATGGAGAATTATGCGCGGTCTCAAGAGAGACTATTGGAACCAACATGTCCATATGATTTTCAGTAAAATCATCTGCTCCTTCAACTTCGTTCTGATCTAGCCACTCTAAGCCATTGGCACTTGCACAAAGTATCTCATTAGCTCGTCTTGTGACAATCCGTGAGGGTCGCACTTTGCGGAATATACGCGCTTGATTAGCTGGTGCAATGTGGGCTGATCGCCTGTACTCTGCAGCTCTTGTGCTAGATGCAAACTCAATACCGCATGTATTCCAGCATCTTTTCTCTAAATCATCACGTACACTTGGGCAATAGAGATCATAAGGCGTGCTGATGAAAACATTCAGCGGTTGAATCGGTAGGCAGTGGCGTATTAGAATTGGAGCAAATGACTTTCCGTCATGCTTTTTAAAGTCCGGAATTGTCAAATGTCCATCAACTTAACGACAAGATTAAATCTTGAGCATGTACAATCTGGATTAAATGGACCAAAATAGTATATATTTTTTTTGTTTCAATCAGAAAAAAAATTGCGTGATATTTGCCGAGACCCCCCCTCTCTCCAACGTAAGATTAGATGAGATTTGACTCGACCCCCTCCCTCCCTTAAACACCTCACGTAATTTATGGACGCCCCCTTACAAATGCAAAAAAACTATTGGTCCGAACAGTAGTGTTGTTAATGGAAAAGCCTTTAAAATATAGACACCAGTTGTTGATCTTATATCACTGTCGAGTGATCCAAGCGTCAGTTGCTCAAGTACTTAGGTACATGTTTTTCAGCTCGCTACGATCATGCCCAGCCCTGAAATTTTTATATTACAACTTTCGCGACCTCCCACATCCACACCCAACATCGCCAGCTGTCGCTTCATCCGATTATGAGTCATCCGAGATCTACTGAAAAAGATTATACTCGATCGTCCTAAACTGCCTAAAATGCAAACAACGTTAAATCCCGTACCATAACTCTATACCTCCGCTATATCTTTTACGGAAATTATTTTGTGGCCCTCCTATATATAACTGTTTTATAAACAGAGAAAAAGCCGCCCTACCAGCAGACGCAATATACGCAGAGCGGGAAGCACCTCTAGCGCCTCTTACGGCAGCCCTGGCGGAGGGATGCGCAGAGGGCATGGGGGCTCGCTACTCTCCCGATACTATGCAGGTGCGACGCGCTGCTGTCGTCCTGCAACCACCTACCACCGTGTGACACAACACAGGTGTGGTATACGGGATCTAAATCCCAATCAATAATGTTAGCCACAGATGTATAATAATATAAAATTTCTCATTGATTAATTACCGCAGTCACGAATTCCTGGTCCTGTCACTGTGGAGCAGCTAGAACAGGAGTTGTTTCAAGAGATGCGCGTCAAGAGAAATGGCGAGAAAGGGAGATAGACTGACGAAGCGAAAGTGATCCTGCAACTCACACATGCACTGAGGGTATTATTTCAACCGGAGCATTACCTAGTTTGGATAAATAAATATTAATATTACAGCCAAGCTAGCTATTCACAACGGTAACAGAAGAAAGCGAGATTTGGACATGACAGAATGTGCATGAAAGTGGGATAAACGCAATGGAAATGGGCAAATAAAGCTTGTAAGGAAGGAAGTTGAATTGAAAAATAGTGTCGTTGTAATAGTAAAGAAAGAAATGAAGCATGCTCCGATGGTTCGGACATGTAGAAAGAATGGATGATGCAAGATTGAGTAAGCAAATATAAAATGCAAAAGCGGATGGATGTAGGAGTCAAGGACGCTCACAACACACTTTCCATAACCAAATGGAACGAGTCCTGGAGGAAGGTGGTACGTATGACAAGAGCTGTGAAAATCAAAGAAGCGAGCGAGGCTTATAAGAATCGTGCCTTATGGCGCTGGCGTGAAGTATGCGTATTTAAGCACTGTGCACAAAGTTTTTAGTCATATAAATTTATCACACATAACTTACGAAACGAATTCCGAGGTTTTAGCCCGTAATCGACCCCACGACATCTCAATTCTTTTTCATTTCTCTGAATAGTAGGTAAACCGCTAGGTTAGCATAAGAGTATAATAATTTCCTTTATATGATGTAGAAGAGAGCAGAACTGCCGTGTTTCCATTACGTGCTGCTGTCCAAGGTGCCGTTGGAGTACGACGGATGTTGGTTCTACAAGACGCCCCGTTTTACTAAACTTGTAATCTAAACTTGACTTATCTATGATCTAGAGTAAATTGTTTTATATCATACAACACTAGCAGCATGAACTGTTTAAGTAAATTTTGTACTTATGTAATAAATTGTTAATGTATATAGGTAGTTAAGATATTTGTTTTATTTACTCCAATGTTGACATATTAATATGCGAAGACATCCCGGACGTCAGTCTGCACGAGATCAGAATGGCTCTCAAGCAGCTAAAGAAAGGTAAGGCCGAAGTTCTGAAAGCGGGTGATGCACCGATCCTCAAGGTCCTTCAGAATCTTTTTAATTCTGTCGTACTAGAGGGCGACGTTCCAGAGGCGTGAACCAGAAACGTGGTGGTGGGGTTTTTTAAAAAGGCTGATACAACCCCCTTGAAAACCCATAGACCTATCTCGCTTTTGAGCCATAATAGACATGGCTGAAAAGTTGTTCTCGGGGGTCATTACAAATCGACTCTCGCGCAGGTTTGACGACATTCAGCCTCCCGAACAAGCCGGTTTCCGAGTAGGCTTTAGCATCATTGGCGCTTGTGAACTATGAAAAAGCCTTTAATTCCGCCGAAATTTGGGCAGTGCTGCAGGCCCTCCAGAGATGCCAAATTAATTATCAATATTTCGAACTGTTGCAGTATTGGTATAGAACGCCACTATGACAGTCGGACAGTCCGAATTGGATTTGAGAGTACAAATAAAATGCTATTGCAGAAAGGTGTCAAACAAGGGGATGTTCTGTTCTGTCCAAAACAGTAACATATATTGACTGACGTTGCGGTGCATTGGTAAAACTACCAACTGCAGAATCGAAGTTGGCAGGTTCGAGCCCCACCCGATTACAAATTTTTATGACAAGCATGAATTTTCTATATATTATAAATATATATTTACAAAAGTATATAAGTATTAATATCCGTTAACTAGTTTCCATAACACAAGCATTTAGTTGCTTAGCTTAGAACTAGAGGGTGCTATGTGTATTGTTTCTAAGTTATTAATAATAATATGTATCAAGTCTATATCTTTATTTAAATCTCACTATAGACCTTAGGAAAAACATCTAGTTACATGTAGAGCTACAATTGCTGATAATCAGAAAATTATACAGGATAAGGAGCGGCCAGCAGTATTCAATTTATATGACATTAAAAATGCTGCTAACTACTAGCTATATTTACACATTACATTATAGCTATTAGAACCCACACGTAAGCAGATTTTTTACAATTATTTCCCTGCCACCCTCCTTGTCAGCAAAAGTAAGCAAAGGTCTTACCCCTGCCTCCATAACTACATAAACATTTTTCGGAAAAAAAAAATTCTCAAGTTACCATCTACAAGATTGGTCCAAGCCTTGGACCAATCGCCCAACCCGACCAAAAGCCCTTAGACTCCAAGGGCTTTTTTGGAAAAGTAAATAACTACTGACATAATCATCATCTGGACCCCCCTACCCCTCATGTCATCCAAAATATGGGAAAAGGTTTACCACCTATTCCATTTGGGATGTAAACGTAACAGCATGTTAAGGCTTAACAGCCACTGCCTACACCTTGGGGTAGAAAAAGGTGTGAAGTTATGTTACTTTAGCTACTACCAGCTCTTTTGCAAATCTGATTTCTGAATATAGTGCCTAATAGTAAAAGACAAGGTATTTTAGACAATTATAGAGGAAAGAAATCTTGTAAACAAATTATAATTGGTTTTATTCTATTAGAGACTAGCTGTATTAAGTAGTCAGCACCTTTAGTAAAGCATGTGTTTTTTTACTTACTACAGTGTAAACTCTTTATAACGTTATCCTTTATAACGATAAACTCCCTATAACGTTGGAGTGAGCCCAAGTTGGTTGGTTTGCGTTAAAACTCACATATTGAAACACTCTTTATAGCGATACGCCATTCTCTATTACGAAGAAAGTTCATATTTGTAGACAGTAAATATTTACTGTCGGTAGTTTATGTTATGTTATCAGGTAACAAAAGACTTTTAAGGTCCGAAACATCCGAGGTCGGTCTAGCTTTTGTTATCCTTAATTGCCTTGTACACGTGCAGTATGACGCATTGTTTTCTCGGAAGTGATGGTCTTCGACCAAGCATATTGGGTACCTATCGTATTATCAGTCGTAAACCTACTTTGAAACTGTTAACATGGCCAGTAAACGGAAAGCGATTAGTGTTGACGAAAAAGTTTGTGTGATACGTGCGATTGAAAAGGGAGAAAAGAAAAGTGACGTTGGAAGGCGTTTTTTTTTGTTCACTCCATATAACGATAACTCTCTATAACGACAAAAAATGCTCAGTCCCTCGAGTTTCGTTATAAAGAGTTTACACTGTATTTGATTACCAAGAACACTTGCATATAGTTAACTAATGAAATTTTTATTGTTTATTTACAATGAATATAATATTTATAAATAAACTATTTTTATCTTTTGAATTTATCTTCTTGTTTAGGAATTCTCTTCATAAATATAGTTTGTTCATCAAAGTAGGTATTGAATTTTTTATGTTGATATCTTTTCGTTGGATCCTTCTTGCAACGGCCAGGAGTTAAGTTAATCATTAGTCCTGAAAAGAAATGTTGATAAATAAACTTCAATAACAGTGCTACAGCCACAATCTTAATATAACCAAAGAGATGAAATACTAGTGCTGAACTTGAACTATTCAAACTCTAATCTCAAATATTTATAATTAAGTGTCTAATTAAATGATATATTACAAGTTTATATAATTGAATATTAGCAACAATTGTGAATTTTCACCAGTACAGTATCAATGTTGCAGATCAAAAGGGAATATTAAATGATGCAGTTGTAACGTACCCGCTTTCTGTGCCATCGTGACTAATTTTCCCATTTTTTTCTGCTGACGCCGGCACAAGCCAGTTATTCTTCGTGGCAACATGCAGCCATCACTTCTGACAAATTGGCTAATAATCAAAACATCTGTATGCTTAATATCAAGCCCAAGTGAGCACATATAACACGGCGGGTTCTCTGGTGTAGGAATTACATGACCCGGAATATTTTCAGCACGAATCAACAAGTCTTTAAGAGGTGATGTTACAGTAACTCCTTCAACGATAACTGTAGAACCTTCTGTACGCTCTTGAACTGAAAATAAAAATTAATATAAAAATATGAATTTTTAGGTTATAATTAGTAATGAAGTCGCAAGTTAACTTTGCTTACTCTCTTTTATATTCAGTTTATTCGTAGAGGATATTGAACGTGTTGATGTAGAAAGTATAATATTTTTAAAAAGTGAAAAGCCTGACCTAACTAGGCCCGACATGTTTACAATTTTCAAGTTATTAGTGTCAACAAATGTCAATAATCAATATTAAATGGTTATGGCGCCGTGTAGGGATGTGAAAAAATAATCGATTATGGAAATAATCGATTGACCAAAAGCCAACATCAATAATTTTTGTTGGCTTTTGGTCTTTGAATCACATAATTACTATGTGATGACTAGGTCAGTTGCAGACAAAAGTTCCTTATGACTATTTTACAATTTTTCTTAGTTAGTGTGTCACGAATTTCAGCAGGCAGACATTAATTATGTCTGCCTGCGAAATTAACGATTATAATTAGAATTAACATTATTATACATTTCATTAAATATGCGTTGGTAAAACTTCATTTTTCAAAGGAGATTTTCGTGACTAAAAGTTTTGTAAAATTTTATAAAAGTCTTTTTTGGTTTTGTTTTTGAACAATGTCTACGACTAAAAGGACAAGTAGATGGCATCAATATTTCCATGTTGACAATAAATCTGGCAATACCAATGGTACATATTGCCCAAAAATTTTATAATCGATTAATATAAATAAATCTATTATTTACTTTTAAAATCGATTATTAAAATATCGATATTTCATAAAATAAAATTAGTTAATTAATTAAAAATCGTTTTTATTATCTTTAATTATCGTTAATTAAATGTCACATGCCTAGTGTTGTGTTATTCCGTGTTACTGAATCAAACATCTATCAGCTAGCAACTTTCTAGGATGTTGATATTTATTGAGAATTTTAAATTATGCGAATATTATTAAATTGAAAATTTTAGATATTTTGACTTTGATAACATCTATTAATCTTTAAATCGATGTTGTAAGAACAAAACATCGAAATTCGAATGAAACGTCTACTATCACTGTTCGTACTTTATTGCGCAACCAATATAGCTCAACCTAGCGTGTATTGTATGTACTAGTTTCAACTAAATCTAGGTAGATGAATGCTTACTATCAGATTCCACAGTTTTCCACTAGATGGCACTGGTCAATATAATAGTAGAACTACATTTTGAGGCAGGCATGTTTATTTAATTCTTAATATTTGATATTTATGGTCACCGAAAATATTGTAATCTATCAGTTTTATTTGCATTAAGTACGCAAATCTGGTACACACCAATGACTTTTCGAACTTAAGTTCGAAAGCTATGTACGATAAGTTTCGATGACTAAAAACTTTGTGCCCGCCATGGCAATAGGTTCGCTGCCTATTCCAATTGGGACGTAAACATAACGGCGAGTCGAGGCTTGACAGCCACTACCTACACCTTCGGGAAGAAAAAGGCGTCAACTACAGATATATTTAAATAAACTCTACAGATAACCGCTATATTTTGTGTCATTGGGATGTTATTAGTAACTAGACGACCCCGCAAATTTTGTTTCGACTCTGACAATAAATTAAAAAAAAAAAAAATCTGGTTGCCTGTAAAGTCGGTTTTACGGGCGAAGATTTTACGTGACAACGTCTTTTTCTCGGTAGAATATTTATTGATATGAATATAATTAAGTTGAAGGCATTTGCTCGTCCGTTTCCATTGTTTTGAGAGTGGTGATTCCTGTTGAACATTTGAAATTGAATGGATGAATTTTTAATTTTAAAGAATCAATTTGAAAATCAAAACACTTATTCAGATCGAAGGTTCAAATTTTTGCTAAATAAATTTGAAATTAATTAAAATTTGTAATTGTAAATGATGAAGTTGAAAATTAAAACATTTACTTAAATTAGATGTTAAAATTCTTGCTCAACACAGTTTAAATCAAGTTTTCTTATATCTGCCACTTTTTCTTAATATTTGTAATTTTAAAGAATCAATTCGAAAATCAAAACATTTATTCAGATCGAAGGTTCAAATTTTTGCTAAATAAATTTGAAATTAATGAAAATTTGTAAAATAATAATTAATTAATTTTAAACTAATAATTTACTTAACACTATCAACATTTATCAATAGTATGACATTGACATATGGCATTCGGCGGGCCTCTCTCTCGTTCGGTGACTCATCGTAACGTTACCGAGCGTTACACTTTTTCATAAGTGACTCCCAGCCGCAACCTAATTTAAGACGTTGTCACGTCAAAACATTTACTTAAATTAGATGTTAAAATTCTTGCTCAACACAGTTTAAATCAAGTTTTCTTATATCTGCCACTTTTTCTTAATATTTGTAATTTTAAAGAATCAATTCGAAAATCAAAACATTTATTCAGATCGAAGGTTCAAATTTTTGCTAAATAAATTTGAAATTAATGAAAATTTGTAAAATAATAATTAATTAATTAATTAATTTTAAACTAATAATTTACTTAACACTATCAACATTTATCAATAGTATGACATTGACATATGGCATTCGGCGGGCCTCTCTCTCGTTCGGTGACTCATCGTAACGTTACCGAGCGTTACACTTTTTCATAAGTGACTCCCAGCCGCAACCTAATTTAAGACGTTGTCACGTCAAAAAACTAAAAAGAAGTAGTCCTAGGGTGGAAATTTTCATCATTTCATCTCAATACACCCTTTCATCCCAAGTCACCCCATTTGACGGTGTTAGTAGCAGTAGTAGTGTAGGGGCCTCGTGACGCAAAAAGGTAAATTAATAAAACACTATGGATCGCATATATTTATTGAACAACTGTGTTTTCAAAATTAAATATCAATTCTGAATATTAAATAATTAAAAGTTTCTATATGGATATAGCTTTAAAAGAGGACAGCAAAGTTTATAAAAATACCAGCTACTAATTCAGCATGTCTTGTTATATTTTTATTTTAAATAATATACATATATTTTAAAATCTGTATAATTATTTCTTAAAATATACTGCCAAGCAGTGTTTTTATAAATAATTATATGATATTTAGGCTATTTATACATGGTTTCGTTTTGTGTGTCATAATTACATTCTAAGCAAGCAAAAAAACATTGACCATTCCTCTGTTCCAAATGGTGCAGATTTAAAAGGCATTTTATGGACGGCACAAAGCAAGCAATTTTTTTTTTACATTTAAAATGCAAACATTTAGATTGTATTATAACATTATCAGCAATAAGATAAACATACATGAGATTTCACTTTTGTGACTTAAAATATCGAATAAATTATTAATTGCAAATTGCACATAAAAATATTGACAAAATTGCTGAATACAAATTTTATTTAATAAATCTCAATTTTTTAAAATATATTTTAAACATGTCCTTAATAATAACAATAAAATAAATTGTTAGTGAACTTAATTATTAAAGTCTATACAAATTACAAAAAAAAAGAAATGATTGTACTATAATAATAAGTTAAAACATAACTTAAAAATAATGTGCATGTTTTTATCAACAAAACGTGACGAGTATCAAATTATTATTTTAATGAAAATTAACAGGAGAGATTTTATATTTTTGTTTAAGATAACAATAATACATAGTTTTATTTGTCAATTTGTTATTATATTGATAAAATTTTAAACACATTATAAAATAAACCTCACATAACTGAATTGTATTTAAACAGAAGTAAATAGTAATTATAAACGTATTTTTTCTCTATATATTATTATGAATTAATAGTAATATGAACACTGTCAATAGGTACTTCCGGATTGTTAGCAAAAATAATTATGAAAATTTTACAAAGCAATTATTTTTTTTTTATGAGAGGGCAAACGAGCAGGCGTGTTACCTGATGGTAAGCAACCAACGCCGCCCATGGACACCAGCAACACATATAGTGTTACTGTTGCGTTGCCGACCTTTAAGGGATAGGGGATAGGAAAGGATGGGGAAGGGGGGCCTCCGGGTACCTCTCTCACCGAACGAAACGCGGCATGAGCCACTTTACGTCGGTCTTCTTAGAGGTCGTGGTGTTTCACCGGTCGAGCCGGCCCATTCATGAAGCGAACTGCTTGGCTCTACCACTAGTTATTATGTCAACTATTAATTACACCAAAATAAAACCAAGATAATAATAATAGTAATAATAAATCAAAACAAATCTTCATATTATCTTCTGTTATTAACAACAAAGGAGTAAAAGGAGGAGTAAAGTGTCTATATTATTCCTGTTAATCTTCATTAAAACTGTATAGAAATATGGTGATGATGAAAAGCATCTCTCTCTTCGCTGTTTACTTGGGGAAAGCAGTCAAGCCCTTGCTGAGCAGACCGCCGGCACCTTGGGATGCGTCGTGAGCCGCGGAGGAGAAGCCCGACAGTAGCTAAAACAATTACAAATAAAAACTTAAATTTAGTTCCTTAAAAAAAATATATGCAAGAACTGTTAATTAAAGATTAGATAAATCATCCTTTAACCCTAGAGTAGGCGCGCTATGAGCATTTTGCCGCCCGCGCTAAAAAAATGTTAATAATTTTTAAAACAGTTGACCTTTAGACTTGCATCTCTTAGTAGCTGCGCCTATTCCCATTAGCAACGCGTGTCGAAAGACTGGATGCCGTCAGTGCACCAGAGACTGCTTGAGAAGAAGATTCTAACCAATATGAGTAGCCGGGCGGCATTTTGCTCACCGCGCGCCCACTCATGTTAGTAATTTTGTAGTGTGTTTTTGGCAAACTCGAAATGTAGACTATATTTTATGGTGCAATTATAATTTCAATTAATAAACACATGCTTGTTTTAGGATTCTAAAGTTTTCGTTGATAATAATAAATAAAAATGGCTAAAATAGAAGTTCAAAATTTGTTTTGGCTAGAAGAAATATCGTGTTTTGAAGATGCTATCATACAGAAAAAGTGGCACTGAAAAAGTGTCAGATATTGATAGATTTACTCATCATAGTAAGCACAACACGTAAACGGAATATCAGCAGACAGCTACGCTTTGAACAATAAAATACCCATGTCAAATGTTGTGCCTTCCGAAATAGCACATATTAGACGCCGGTGTGCATCCAGTTTAGATATAAGTAGCCATAAATTAGCGACTTTAGTTATCCATTAGCCTTAATGTCGTCGTCGTTTATATAAAATACAACCAGCTGGTGATCTCTTTGCAATAAGTTCATCCAGCGATGGTGATGAACCATTTCCACAGCAACCATGGCAATATTCCTCAGGTCGACTATCACCTCAGGAATATTGCCATGGTACTTATCAAGCAATTTGTGACCACAAGGTCTTCAAAGATACTTTTAATATTCCTCTGAGAAACCAAATTGCCTGCTTTGTCCCTGTATAACAAGCATCTCCTTCCAAAAAGGAGGGGTAATGCAGCTGTCCCTCGAAGAAAAACAGGTGCACGAAAAAAGGGTTTTCAGACAGCTAAAGTTACTGTGCAATGAACATTTGACATATGTCTGTGAGGACTGTTTTGATAAAGCGTATTCTTTAGATTTAGAAAATATATAATTTGATATATTTATTATTGTTTTTGGTAAAATATAGAGTATTATGTGGAGTAAGAGAAAAAAAGTCAGTTAAAATTAGAGTCCGACCGAAACTGGTTTTCCGGAACCGTACCGAATGTTCGGCCGCCACTTCAGTTTCGGCCGAAACCGAAACTCACGTGTTCGCGTATAAAATTCCCATAAAGTACTGAAATTTAATGCTTTTTCCCATTATTTTGTGTCAACTAGAAGAGGAAATGAAAAACAATGGGTATATGTATTAATTTTGTGGCAATCAACAATATAACTTCACGCCTTTTTCTACCTGAAGGTGTAGGCAAATGTTTACCAGACATAAAAAGTAAAAAAATATATTAACCAATATTCAAATGGCTAATTGTGTTTGTTTAATGAAATACTAAGTATTGGTATGTTAAGATATTACTATTTAATACATTGTTTTGTATTTATTCTCATAAGAATTGTCAATCTCTTTTGAGATACTGTTTATATAAAAATAATTATCACTTTCCTGTCCTTTTCCCACTTTAGGTGGGGTCGGCACAGTATGTCATCTCATAGAACTATCCATGTTGTCAAAAGTTTTGACTTTATTATTTGGTATATTTATGTCTAAGATTTTCGAGAATCACGTTCATGACACTAAAATAACTTTTAGGATTATATCACGTTTATTTATTACTAATTTTAATTATTATTATATCATATTATCAATGAAAACAGCTTTTAAACAAATACCATCTTTTTGTTCATCACTCGTGAAAATGATCTCTGTAAAGAGTTGGAAACGTCGGAAAATAAATAAAATTAGTAATAAATAAACGCGATATAATCCTGAAAATTGTTTTATTATTTGGTTTTATGACCGTCCGCCTGCCTGACGTAATCCTCCTTCGGAATCTTTTCGTTGGTGGGATAGGAAAGGAGTTAGAAGTGGAATGAGGAGGAGAGAGGGTTAGGCTTTGGACCTCGAGATCCTTCCCTCACCGAGCAAAACGCGCCACTTGACGCTGATATTCTCAGAGGTCGAGCCGGTCTATTTATGCAGCGAACTGCGTGGCTCTACCACTCCTCTACATACATACATAACTTCACGCCAAATCCCTTGCGGGGTAGGCAGAGCGAACAAAGTGCCAAAAGGCACGATTCTTACACACCTCACCCATTTCGTTGACTTTAATAACTATTTACATGCACGCGCGTCGATTTTTGAGCCTTCTAATATCGCCGGATAAACCCTGAACCTTCCTACAGAACACGTCAAGTCAATATTGCATCATCCATTCTTTCTACACGTCAGAACCGTCGGAGCATACCCTTTCTTACTTTTACAGCGAAAGTCTCTTTCAATCCGAATTACTTCCTTAAAACCTTGTTTTCGACGAGTTCAGCGAGGGTCACTCCCCAGATTTTGCGCATTGCCTCATTTAGACCACGTTTATCCTACTTCCATACACACTCTGCCATACCCAACACTCGCTTCCATAAGATGGCGTTGGGATTAGTACCGCATTATAAATAGCTAGCTCAGCTAGCTGGGCTTTTCTGCTAAGATTGTTTGCGCCCAGGAATCTTCCCAACTCTCCATTTACGCTATATTCTAACGCCACTCTTCTTTCTACATTCATCTCATCTCATAATAATAATTACTTAAACAACTATTACACCGAGAATGCAGAAAGATTATAAAAAAGTGTTAAAAGAGCGTTGGGGGATACCTGGGAGCAAATAATCTGAACAACAAAACCCAGCTCGCTAACAGTACGATACTTATGAAAGCGAGAGTTGGGCATGGCAGAGGGTGCATTAAAATAATGTTAAAGCAGTCAAAATGCTACGCATAATTTATGGCATGAGGTTCACCGATGGCGTCGAAAAAAAAACGTAATAAGGAAGGGAGGTTTAAAAGAGGATTGGAAAAGAGTGTCGGTGTTAAAATTAAGGAAGTGCTTACTCCCATGGTTTGGACACATGGAAAGAATGATTTATGCAAGATTGACTAAGCAGATGTACAATATAGAAGCGGAAGGATGGAGAGTATGTGGTCGCCCTCATCCTGACATGTTAAACTCGACATACTTTCCATGATTAAATTAAACCTGTCCTTACGAAAGGTGATGCCAGGAGTCTTAAAATCCGGCGAATATGTTCATTGAAAGTCAAAGAAGTAAGGGATGTAAGAATCGTGCCTAATGGAGCTCTGTTTTCTCTGCGTTATACAGTTAGGTATGTACTATGTATGTACTATTACACTCTCAACAAAGTTAACCACAAGTCAAAATTAGTACTACAAAAGTGTCGGTTTCGGCTAAAGTTTCGGCCAAATTTTACAATTGACTCTAAGTTTGTAATTACATATTACTAAATAATACTTACGTTGTCTCTCTTCTCGTTCAAATACTTGTCAGTTTCCTTCAGTTTAGAGTCGACCACGGCGCCGGCGTTCTTGAGTCCTTCATCAGCGGCGCTCTCAACCCTCTTGAAAGTGTCATCCACTTTGCTACTAAGGGCGTCACTTGCATTCGAAGCGGCCTTCTTAGATTCCTCTACAGCTGCATCTGAAAAACAATAATTTATTATATAAATCTTCCTTTCTTTCTTCTTAAAGAAAAAGTGAATAGAAAAAACAAAATATACGGATACTAACTTGCAACTCTCTTGGCTTCTTCTTGCGCAGCCTCAGCGGCGAGCCTTGCCTTTTCCTTGGCATCCTCGGCAGCTTTCAGGGCTTGAGCCTTCGCATCTTCTGCCGCTTTCTTAGTCGCGTCCACAGTTGTGTAGATGGTATCTGATGATTGAAGAGAAACATATGGTAATTAATGTTTTAAATTAACCTGATCAGAGCTTGGTAAGTGTAACACAAAATGATAGGTTAAACAGCTTTGATCGAGGAAAATATTTCAAACATAACCAATGATTATGAAGCCATAATGATTTCAATAATCAAATTATCTTCGTAAGGAATTTATAATGGATTCTATAAAGAGATACATAAACATGACGCACCCAATGAAACCTTCAAACTTAGGAAGTCATTAAATGATCTAATTATATAGAACAGTGTAGACACAAGATCCAATAATTTTCCTCAAACAAAAGGTTTATATTAGACTCGTAAATATTTCAAACGTTAACTATTTCACACTTTTAGTATTAAGGTCATAACACACGCTGCAGCTTGTTATAATAAACTCTTAATTTATCTATTATCTGATCGAGATGAATGTAAGTCGCATCTATTTTACTTTTATAACAATTTTAACTATAAAATTAGAAATAAAATTGGTTAATACGATGATTGATGATATGATATGATGATTGATTAATCAAGTAAATACACACATGGATATTTACAGAACAAAGTAAAGCTATTCTCGGTCCGAAGCAGAATATAAACTGCGTAACTGTTTTGCATAAATTAAAGGTTGTATAAAACGCGATTTAATTATAGCAATTGAAATAATACAGATGTTGTGTAATACAGATTGTTGACGCAACGAATTAGGAAGTATTTATTCCACAAGATATTATTAACAATGTTATAAATGCCCATGAAGCCTAAAAAACGCTTATTCTCAGGGATATTCGAGCTATTTTAGGAAGTAGTCATATAAATTAACTGAGATTGCGTTTGGTTCTAATTTCATAAAGTAATTAACTTCCCGGCAAGGTTTCCTCACATTCATCTAGATCAGTTTGATTATCATTTAAAGCTATTCAAATCTTATAGCAATTATTATTTTTTGAAGCGTTCACTCTAAACCCTAAAACATTAATACCAGTCGATTCTTCAACAGCTTCATCGGTGCTTCCTATTAAATTATCTGTAGATTTGGCGTGTTTTTGCAATACATCTAAAAATTAACAACAATTAAATTTACTCGACGGACATATTTATTATAATCTGATTAATTGTTTAATAAAATAAGTAACAAACAGATTGATTAGATAATTATGTTACTTTGATCAGGATACATGAACAGAAACCTTATAAGACTAACCTAGGGATGAGCAGGTTTATTTGTTTACTCTACAAGTGCAACGAAGAAAAATATATGTAGCATACCAGATTACGCTAAGACCCTTAATTACTTCAATATGCCACACCAGAAACCAATTAGTAAAAGCAAAAAAATATTACCTTCTGAGTCATCAGTTATCCCCTCAGCATCCGTTTGAGCCACATTAAATACATTATGTGCTATCGTATCTAAGGAAAAGTTAGGCAACAAAATTAAAGTTAAAGAAAGAAAAGTTAAAACATATAAAAGAAATTGAAAGATAAGTTTGAAAGTAATTGCAACATGCAAACGAGCAAAGAGATAAGAATAAGTCACACACATATTTATTTTTCAGATGGACTCAAATTATTAGATAAATTAAGTTAAATCAACCTCCTATATTATGACTGTACACTTAATAATAATATGAGCACATTAACATGATATTGATTGTTAATCTATATTAAATTATTAAAAAAACAAAACTAATAAACATCACATAAGACGTAACGAACGGAAAATTACTAGATACTAGGTTTGAAACACGTCAATGCATGGTTATATCTCTTAACGAGATTGTCTATTAAGGGACATAGGTAATTTTAGAGTTGTCAAAAGATGAAGATGAAGGTACCTTATGCTTAACAAAAAAATCTGTACCTTTAGCGTTTCCAACAAAAGATACTCCTTTATCTACGGCCGAACTGGCAACATTTTTGGTTGTGTCTATAGTTCCTTGTAGACTACTTGCTACTGTATCTACAAAATCGAAAAACCCCCTCATAATATTCTATCTGTTTATAATTGACTTTGACATTTTAATGAAAGCATAAATATACCTTTAGTAGTTCCTAAGTAAGATACGCTCTTATCTACAGCTCCAGCTGCAAAACTTTTGGTCGAATCTACTGTGCTAGCCAATGTATCTACAGAGTGAAATTATATAAATACATAAATAAGCCATAAATAAATTTCAAATTAATCAGAGAGCTATTTAAGACAACCACCTTTGCTGTTTGCTACAAAAGATGAGCCCTTCTCTACGGCTGAGGATGCTACATTTTTTGTTGCATCTACTGTACTACTAACAGTGCTTGCAAGAGTATCTAGAGGAAAAGAATTAAAATAAATTGTATATAAACAAATATAAAATACAATAGCCAATAAATAACAATATGAAATAAAAGTGCTACCTTTGGCACTAGATGCATATGATACGCCTGTGTCTAAGACTGAAGAAGCTGCATTTTTCGTTGAGTCATATGTATGAGCTACAGTATCTACAAAGTGAATATAAAATTCAATTTAAAGAGATCTAATTTATAATAGTTTTAAAATATTTTATGAAGTTTACATCATACAAGTTTACATTAATGATGGAACTATAAAATCATTTTTATATGAAAACAAATGCTGTTAAGAATCTCAAACACAAAATATACCTTTGGTGTTAGCTACGTATGAGGTACCCTTTTCTAGTGCTGCTGAAGCTACATTCTTTGTGGCGTCTACAGTACTACTAACCGTATTTGCAAGCGTGTCTATGAATAAATAAACCAAATACATAAATAAATTAGCAAAAGAAAATAACTAAATACTAATGTTAATGGAAGTTAAGACAAAGAACTACCTTTACTGTTGGCTACAAAAGATGAGCCCTTCTCTACGGCTGATGATGCTACATTCTTTGTTGCATCTACTGTACTACTAACAGTACTTGCAAGTGTATCTAGGAGACAAACATATATTAAGGTTTGGACAAAAATAACAACAAAAAACAAAAGTACAAGTAAGTGCTACCTTTGACACTAGATGCACATGATATGCTTTTTATTGCAGAAGCAACTGATTTAATCGAACAATTTTTTTTATATGAAAGATATATTGAATAACTTGTCTTATTTCGATATTAAAATACCTTTGGTGCTAGCTACGTACGATGTTCCCTTTTCAACGGCCGCTGAAGCTACATTTTTTGTGGCGTCTACGGTATTACTAACAGTATTCGCGAGTGTGTCTACGATGAAATAAAATAAAAATAAATAAAATGTTCGTAAAACAAACCAGAATATGATAATAAAAATAATATTGAAGTGGTACCTTTCGCAGTTGAAGCATACGATACACCTGTATCTATAGCAGATGCAGCTGCATTCTTAGTTGAGTCATATGACTGTACTACTGTATCTACAATGAGTTATTTAATAAAAAGATTTTATATATTATTTTTTATAATAAAAATAATAAGAAAAATAAATTTCACCTTTAGCGGAATTGTACAACGCGGCACTTTTGTCGCTAGCTGAGGTGGCGACATTTTTCGTAACATCTACTGTACTTTGTACTGTATTTGTTACACTATCTACAAATTAACAACATTTCAGTTGTAATGAGCTCAAATAAAGAACAATTACTAATTGTGTTAATAAGAAAACTATGACAAGATATATATCCACAATAAGAGGAAATGAAATTGGGTAACAATATTCTACCTTTTGCACTTCCAATAAATGATGTGCCCTTATCTAATGCAGATGCTGCGATATTTTTATTTGTATCTACTGTTGCATTTACAGTGTTTGCTACCGTGTCTAAATAATAAACAAAATTATGAACAATTAGCAAAATAAACTATAGCATACAACAAAGAACTAAGCAAATTATTTTAAAAAATGTAGCGTGATGACAGTGTTTGCAGTACGTGAGTTCATTATAATTAAAGCGAAATAAATCACTAATTGACATAATGAGAATAGTGAACACAAATGAACACAAAACAATTGCAAATATTGTGGTCATTACTAATATTACGTCCAAATAATTTGATGATAATAAACGTCAACTTAAAAGGCGTTTTAGTTTTAATTATTAACCAATATCATGATGGTAAAATCATATTTATTTATTTTTTACTGGCAAAATTTAAGAAAAAATACCAAATACTAGTGAAGTGCCTGTGCATTGTAAGAGTTGTAATTATCAATTGAGGCATCAGTACCTTCAAAAATTAAAAACTTTAAAATTAATTGACCTTTAAAGATTAATATTATCCTTGAATTTTTCATTATTTATCGTAGTAATCACCACAATATGTAAGATCAAATAAATAAAGCAAAAACTACCTTTAGCTGTGCCTACTAGCGTTGTGCCTTTATCTACTACAGCAGCCCCAACATTCTTAGTGGTATCTATAGCAGTACCAACCAGAGTTGTGCTTTTATCGACTGCAGCAGCACTGACATTCTTAGTTGTATCTATTGCAGCACCAACTATTGTTGTGCCTTTATCAACAACCGCCGCTCCAACATTTTTAGTGGTATCTATAGCAGTACCAACCAGACTGGTGCTTTTGTCTACTGCAGCAGCACCGACGTTCTTTGTTGTGTCTATTGCAGTACCAACGAGAGTTGTACCTTTTTCAACTGCAGCTGCCCCAAGATTCTTAGTAGTATCTATAGCAGTACCAACCAGAGTAGTACTTTTGTCTACTGCAGCAGCGCCCACATTTTTAGTTGTGTCTATTGCTGCACCAACTATTGTCGTACCCTTATCTACAACGGCCGCTCCAACATTTTTAGTGGTATCTATGGCAGTACCAACCAGAGTGGTGCTTTTGTCTACTGCAGCAGCACCCACATTCTTAGTCGTGTCTATTGCAGTGCCAACTAGATTTGTACCTTTGTCGACTGCAGCAGCCCCAAGATTCTTAGTTGTGTCAATGGCAGTACCAACTAGTATTGTACCTTTATCTACAACACTAGCCCCCACGTTTTTAGTGGTATCTACTGTGTTTTGTACAGTGCTTGTTACCGTATCTGGTTGTAATAAAAAAATACGTTACTTCTTACTTCGGTTCAAATTTAACTAACAGTAATATTAATGAAGCAACTAAAATCAATCGACTTTCTTTGTATTAAATACAGTTCTCGCTATCATATCGGGTTATGAAAAATTAAAACAATAAGTAAGACTAACTTCACAGTAAAAATCAAAATAAAGCAAACAAATTAAAATGAAGCAAATAAATAATACAAATAATATACCTCTAGCATATTCATAATAAGACATGCCAACGTCATAGGCGTTATTGGTAGCACTTCTGTATGCATCTGATGCCATTTGATATGAGCTCTGTGCGGTATCTAAGCGGTTATTGAGGAAAACACACAAAATACTAGTTAGTGGTGCTAATGAAGCACATGTAACATAAATTAATTAAAAAATAAGAAACAAACATAAAACAAAGTAACAACAAAACAACACTAACAAAATAAAATATAAATTACCTTTAGCGCTATCTACATATGACTTAGTGGTGTCTAGTGCAGTTTGTGTTACATTTTTGGTTCCATCTACTGTGCTATTCGCTGTTTTATCAGCAGTATCTACAAAATTATTACACCAATATATTGTATAGAGTACTGTCAAAAATAATATAAGGTATCGTGTTTACATGACAACACGTGGACAACACGTTGTACACGCATAAATTTATTTGCAAAACATTAAAAAAAAAATGATTATTGTAATTCGCTATCTGGTCAAATGAGTAATTCCTCCTGGTTACGGTAACGGGTCACTAATTCGGTTATAAATTACCTATTACATATGTGTTATATTGCAAAATTGGTCTAAATGTTAACAATAATTTGTATAATTATTATAATTTCTCCGCCATTTTCATCCTTGTACTCCTGTTAACCAAATAGGGCTTATTGTAAAAAACTTTAATGTAATTTTAAGATTTTTGCAGGTATTTTAATTCAGTTGCAGGATATTTCACCACCAAGTATGTAGTACCAACTGAACAACAGAAATTACAAACAACACATGGCTTTTAGCGGTCGTTGCATAAGTTTTAGGTGGTATCAATAGCAGATTGTGCAACGTTTTGTGTGGAATTTCTAGAGCTCTGTGGCGTGGCTGATAATATATATATTTACAATGTAAATTTATAATAATTAGCTATATGATTTATACTATGTACCTACAATACATACAATGCAACCGGTTGATTGTAAGTTAAAATTCAACTTAATCTTAAAAAATCCTTAATTCTTAATTATAAAAAAGATTTGCTCGTTGCCATTGTGGGTGACTTTTTAAACCGCTACCATTTTGTCAATAACAAGTAGCCATGCAGTTTCATATTTATAGTTTTGTGTTAAAAAAGCAAAAGAATTAGTGTGATCTGTGCCAAAACTAATTATACCGACCACCAACAACCCATCCGGTGTGCAAAAAAAAAAGGTTTATTGACACTAGAAGGTTTATTTACCTATTGAAGATGAGGTCACTGTATCGCTAAATATGAAACAGCTTACTTATAATACACAATCAATATGGAAGAATCGTTTCTATATGTCAAAAATCTTCTTACCTTTAGCGGAGTTCACCGCGGCTGCTGCAGCGTTCTTCGTGTTTTCTGCCGTGGTTGCAATTGTGTCTAGAGATGAACGTAGCAAAAAAATAATTCAACGAACTAAACTACAAATTAAAATAATATAAAATGCACTTTAGTGAGATTCTACTACTTACTAATTGCAAATAATTTCACAAGCTAAATAAGCGTGTAGACTTAAGTTCTGCACAATATTAACTCTATAATCAACTACTAGAAAAATTTAAACTATTTAACTATCAATCATCAAAACCAAAACCAGAAACTACTAATAAGAAATTAAAACTTACTTGTCAACACTAATAAAAATCTATAAGAAAAACTTAGACTTACCTTTGGTCGTGTCGACAACCTTCTTTCCATCCTCGACTGCTTTATTGGCTGCGTCAGATGCTTCGCCAGCAGCTAGGGATACCTTTGAGAGCTCCTTATCAAGAGCGTCTATTGCAGAATTCTTGGCGTCAGCAGCTGTTCAAAATATTTAGTTAATTTATTTGTAAGGTTAGATTTCACACAACTAGTCTCGATTGTCTAGTGGTCGGACTCCCCGCTTCTGAGTCGAAAAATCATGGTAATGATTCCGGGCTCACACCCAGGACCCCTTGGAATTCTTTTCGGTAATGACGGTAATTATGTGTCATAATAATCGATGACTGACAACATTGTGCCTGGTATATGGCAACAGGTATGCCAGCTATTCCATTTGGGACGTAAAAATAGGGCGAATCAAAGTGTAATAATTTAAAGAAAAAAACTTTTTTAAAGAAGCTTTTATTTAAACGCTCTAAAAAGAATAAAATAAGTTTAACCTTAAACATTTTAATTATCAACTTATAACCTTATTATATACAATTTATGTGATAATAAAAGCTTGTCGCTATGTTTAATTACCTATCAGTGGCTATCCATAACCATCTAGAAATATTTTTTTAGATTTAATGATTACTGTGACGGATCGCATTATCCAAATATATTTTTTTGGTTTATAACATATATATGGACACCCGAACACATATAGCGGTACAGTTCCGTTGCCGGCCCTTTCCATGGGAAATGGAAGGGGTCGGAATTGGGATGGGAAGAGGAGGGGGGAAGGGTTGGGTTGAACATAGCGACAAGCTTTTATTATCACATAAATTGTATATAATAAGGTTATAAGTTGATAATTAAAATGTTTAAGGTTAAACTTATTTTATTCTTTTTAGAGCGTTTAAATAAAAGCTTCTTTAAAAAAGTTTTTTTCTTTAAATTATTTTCAAGTTTTTAGTTATCGATGGGTAAGTTTCTCAGTCTCTTCATCTCATTCAAAGCATCATTGTTACAAGGTCATTTGCCAGTTAATTTCGAACAGTCCAACTCTTCAATGAGGAGACCTCCTAAAGTCTTTTCTCTACTTAAGGCCGCGTATGCTTGACCAGCAGCAAAGAGTTTCGAGCCTAAGTAAACAAATTTTTTTGTTACTTATTTGTTGATTTTACAACTTAATTTTGTTAAGTGGGACTGTTGTTTAACTACTTGTGATGTGTAACGCCATCTGTTGTTTTAATCAGTACTTTATAAAAACTTTTAGGCTTTCGCGTTGCATATTACTGAGCGATAAAGATGAACGGGAATTGTGGTCATAAGCTCTGCTTGTGACCAGGACCAGTGCAACCTGGCCAAAACGTCAAGCTAATCAAGGTAAATATTTGTTTACCTAAAAAAGTGTCGCGTTAATTCCCGTTCATCATTATCACTCAGTACTTTATACTTGCTGACCTGAGTGTAACATAGGAGTGAGTTGTAATAAAAGTTATAGTTCGTTCCCACCATCCACTGTGTTTAATTCTAATAATACCTATAACACCATTAAAATCCGTTAGTGTAGCAATCATGTTAAAGTTATTAAATCCTGTCCAATTTACGTCGGTATCCTGAAAGGGCATGGCATTACACCGGTCGAACCGGCCCATTCATGCAGCAGATTGTGTGGCTGACCACAATTAAAACACTGTTAACTATTAAAACATAGGTCAACGGAAAGCCGTCGACTGTGATGGACTACCGCCTCAGCCGTAAAGTGGTCGTAAGGTTCTCAATGTTAGCATTTTGATTATAAATTTGGACGCGCCGCTTAACCCTGTATCTTGACATGGTGATTTGGCATCAGTGACTGAATAGTAAACAACAGATTGACTGACACCGGCCAAACAAGCAGGCCACTAACATCTAGCCGCTCATATTGAAAACCTTATGATATATATAATATTTATACACATTCTAATTTGTTTATAACATTAATTAATAACATAACATACCTCGACTCCTTTTTCTACCCGAAGGTGTAGGCAGCATCTGTCAAGCCTCAACTCGCCACTATGTTTACGTCTCAACGATCTTTAAGGGAGTAGGATGTAGGATATGGGAGTAGGAAGGGATGGGGAAGGGGAGTGGGCCTCCGGGTACCTCCCTCACCCAAAGAAACCCGGCGTGAGCTGGTTGTGGTATTTCACCGATCGAGCCAGCCCATTCATACAGTGAATTGCTGGGCTCTACCACTGTTGCCATACAGCGAGCACAAAGTGGTCAGTCAAAAATATTTATCACACATGACTTTCGAGAGGAATTTCGAAAGACATTGGTGTGAGGCCAAATTCGCACCCAAGACTTCCTGATTCAGAAGCGGACTAGTTTACTGAAACACCGAGACATAGTTTTTGAAGTTCTCATATAACTCTTTAATGAAAGGGCCATTTGATACCCATATAGTAGAAACACAAATATTTATTCCACCATATTGGATTTAGAATGACGTCACATTATTTTTCGAGCTACTATTAACAAGCCCTTTCATTTGATACCCATATTGTAGAAATGCATTAAAAAAAACTGTTCCTCTATCTTGGATGATCCGCCATATTGGATTTAGAATGACGTCACATTATTTTTTTAGTTGGTCCCAATGAGCCCTTTCATTTGATACCCATATTGTACGAAAGCTTAAAATTCCTTTATCTTGGATATTCCACTATATTGGATTTATAATGACGTCATATTATATTTTGAGTAACACTCAATAAACCCTTTCATTTGATACCCATATTGCAGAAATGCATTCAAAATATCCATTCCGCCATCTTGGGTCGTCCGCCATATTGGATATAGAATGATGTCATACATTATATCATGCATTGTCATCCAAAGTAAACGTGTATACAAAATTTCAGCTCAATCGGTTGAAGGTATCTACTTCAAAATTGAGTTACAAGATTCCACCGAACATACATACTTACATACATACATACATACATACATACATACAGTGCAAGGTAAATAAAAGCTTATAAAAAGGGAGTTAAGTTATTAAAAAATAACACAAAACAATAGGTATCTACCTACTATGATTTCAGGTTGATGTACCTACGTCAAAACATAAGGTCTAGAATTACAACTTATTTTGGTCTTAACAAAATTTAGCATACAACCGCTGCGTAGTTCTGTTCACGTGTTAACTTTCAGTGCCAAAACAATATCAACTACAAGTGCATTATTTATAGTAGAGTTTATAAATATATAGGCGAATCAACTTCAACATGCAACTTTGTTTAATGTCTTACAAAATTTACTCAAGTTCTGTGGATAAAAGGATACAAAGTTATGTACGAAAATGAAAACTTCCGATTAAATCATTGATTTCAAGAAATAATACCAGAAACGTAACTAGAATAAGTGGTGGTTCAAATATTTATTTCTAAGACTTTCGCGAATCTCACTCATAGATTAAAACAACTTTTAGGATTGTATTGCGTTTCGAAACGTCGGGAAATAAATTTAAATAAGTAATAAATAAACGCGATATAATCCTGAAGGTTGTTTTAATTTATGGTGGTTCAAATATTGGGCAGATTCCTGGGCGCAAATAACATTAGCAGAAAAGCCCAGCTAGCAATCCACAATGCAGTCCTGATCCCAACGCTCACTTATGGAAGCGAGAGCTGGGTATGGCAGAGTGTGCATGAAAGTAGAATAAACGCGGTAGAAATGAGGGCACTGCGCAAAATCTGCGGAGTGACTCTCGCTGACCGCGTAGAAAACAAGGTTGTAAGGAAGGAAGTTGGTTTGAAAAAGAGTGTCGGTGTAAAAGTAAGAAAGGGCATGCTCCGATGGTTCGGACATGTAGAAAGAATGGTTGATGCAAGACTGACTAAGCAGATATACAATGCAAAAGCGGATGAATGTAGGAGTCGAGGACAGCCAAGACACACATTCCATGACCAAATAGAACGTGTTCTGGAGGAAGGTGATGTTAGGAGCCTCAAAAACCGACGCGCGAGCATGAAAAGAGTTATGAAAGTCAACGAAGCGAGTGAGGCGTGTAAGAATCGTGCCTTATGGCGCTCTATTCTCTCTGCCTACCCCGCAAGGGATTTGGCGTGAAGTTATGTATGTATCTATCTGGTTCAAATATTATGAATTCTGCTTTTAAGTTGCTCGCATTTAAAGGTTTAATAATGATACAAATATTTGTATTTATAACGATTATGTTGCAAATATATAACGTTAATATGTTACGTGTGTTATTGTCATTTTATTTTATATTAGATTTAATTAATTAATAATAAATGTATTACCCGAGCCGGCAGCATCACTGGCGCTCTTTTGTGCTCCACCAATAACTTCGCCAGCCTTCTTGACCTGTTCTTCAGCAAGATGTGCAGCGTCTTGTGCTTTCTCCTGAGCCACTTGCTCGGCATCTTTCTTCTTACGCTCGAAGAGTGAAGCGGTTTTTTCGCCAAAGTTACGCAAGGCTCCTGTAATTTTATATTTTTAATAATTAAAGATCATATTGCTATATGCAAACAGTGCGACTAGACATGAGTTTTTTTAGTTATTAAACATAGATGTTTCCATTTTTTAGGCACAAGTTAAAGACTCACTGATATATCATCAAATAGGAACACTAAAAAATGCAGTAAAGTTGTAATGTAAGGATGTAAGGAACGTCAACTAGAAATATATAGAAGACCGTCCTATAGATTTTCTCTATGCATAAGGTGATACAATAAATTAGGTAAAGGGGCTCATGCCTCTGTTCCATACGTCAAATTATTGGAAGAGTTCGCCTCTGGTGAGGGCCGAGTTATTCAAGTCGATATATGGACACACCTGCCCATGCGCGAATACCACAGAAATAGATCAAGATAGAACGGCCGCGATGTCATATTTCCATACATTTCGAGCGTGTCACTTTTTTAAAAACCACGCCCACAGCGTGACGTCATTTTCATTGTTAGCGACTAGCGAGCGAGCGACTAGTTAGGAGACACACACATTAGATTATCGATGTTAATATCGGCAACGTGTGTTAATTTTATTATTTTTATATTTTACCAACTTTATTGATTTTGTGTAACGATAATCATAGAAAGTAAAACGTGTTAAATACTTTAATCCGACATATTAAAACCTAAAACATATTTTTTCAACAGTATATAAAATTTAGTTATAATTATTATACTGTCCTTGAAACTATACATATTTATTAAATATTTGCCTTTTTGTAAGGGTTGGCCTCACAGTCCTGGTTAAATAACGAAGCCGAACGTCTACATATACCTCGGTTACTGCCCGTTTGAGAAGAACGAAATGATTTTCCATCGGCGATTGGTCAAATTGGTGAAAACTTATACTGTCAAATAAACTGCTGCCAATGTAATTACGAAGCACTTTGGTTGAAATTTGTGGTGTTAGAATAAAGTAGGGACAAAGCAAGACATGAGCTGATACTCAAATTATTATTGAATTAATTTATCGATAAGTCCTAAGACTCAACGATACATGGAGTGCCCATCTCTAACATTCGAAGGCCAAACACAGCGATTAACAGACACAGCGATCAACTAGCAGGTGTATTGTGTATTTCGTTCGATTCGACGTACATTACGCGTATAATTTATACGCGCAATGTTTTTGTATACGAGCGTTGAATGCGGACAGCAATGGATATTTATCATAACGAAAAAATATACAACTTGTGATCGTAATTATTGAACATAGTAAAAGTAAAACAATAATTTATAATCTCAAAAAAAATACTTTCTACTGATTTTCTGTACTTACTGATCATACGAAATATTTCCTTTTTCATATTTGATTCACTACTTTTGTTTTTAGAATTTGCCACAGCATAATAAGGCATATATGTGAAGTTTTATATATTTTTTTACGTCCTGAACGCATGGCAGGAACGCTCGTTGCGTAATGAGAGCGAGTTTCGAAAAGCATGCAATATAGTGCATGGTTTTGGCACGCTTGCCACGCCTATTCGCCGTTCTATCTTGATCTATTTCTGTGGCGAATACGCATTCGCTCAGGCGAAATTACGCTGTAGGTATGTATACCTATCTCTTTTTCTCACTTATAAATGTGGTCCATGGTTAATATATTTCCAAGAAAACATGAAGTATTTCGGTACGAATCAGATTTTATAAAGAAGTGTGTATCAATAAGAAATACTGCCTATTTTTGTTTACACTTATTTTAAAGTGGAAATGTATAAAAATGCAAAGGGCTTAGAAATTTACATATGTACCTACTTATTCTATATTTTCTGGGCAGCTCGTTAGTATAATTTTGTTTTGTATAGTAATATGTACTAATTCAAATTTGAATTAGAGAATTCACTCCGTAGTCCGTAGTATCGGTAAAAACAAAGCCATTAAATATTTTTTTTTGGGATAGGTGGGCAAACGAGCAGGCGAGCACTTGATGGTAAGCAACCAACGCCGCCCATGGACACCAGCAACACATATAGTGTTACTGTTGCGTTGCCGACCTTTAAGGGATAGGGGAGAAGAAAGGATGGGGAAGGGGGGTGGGCCTCCAGGTACCTCTCTCACCGAACGAAACGCGGTATGAGCCATTTTATGTCGGTCTTCTAAGAGGTCGTGGTATTTCACCGGTCGAGCCGGCCATCATGCATTCATGCAGCGAACTGCTCGGCAAATATTTATTAAACGATACGTTACGTTACGCGTAAGAAAGAGCCTGATAATTTAACACTTTTTTTTTTAATTTCTCTAATAAACAAGTGTTTGTTTGTAGCTTTTAATGAAAAAGGCACTTGAGTTTTCACAAAAGAGTGAAGCAAACTTTTTCGGAAATCGTTCAAACGTTGTGTTACGGCTTAGATGGCGGAGTAGAATTAAATTATGATATTACTTTATGAATTTCATCTAAATTTATTGACATTTATAAAACTCTTTGATGCCTTTAATTGAGTCTTTTAAAAACATTCTTAATTACACAGTGCCAATTAATGTTGACCCTCCTGATTGGTCGGTCAGCCGGTTATTTAATCACGTTGCGTTAATGCGCAGGATCTTGACAAAAAGAATATCGTCACATTTATATCAATTCCAAATTAAAATTAGTTTATTTTCAATAGGATTTATTATGTTTTGAGTATTACTAAATACATAAATCCTATCTCTATACAATAACTATTCCCAGCTGCCTTTATTATTATATTACCCTCTTCGCGATTGAACAAAGGATAGAAAACCACCAAACACCACCAGAAAATATTCCAGTAACAAAATAATAAATATCTATGATAATATCTCGACATACCAGTCAAATTTACAGGATCGCTTGATCACAAATATATTGTAATATAAATAAATTAGATAAATACTCTCTTTAGAAAAAAATATTGTAAAAGAAATAAATTTGTTTTTTTTTTTAACATGTCGAATTTTGTATTTGTCATGATTGTTTCATAAATTAAACTACTTCTAATTAATTTATATCACAACATTAAAATATCAATGATATTTTGAACTAAGTATTAGTAAACAATTATCTCGCTCATATCCAAAGTTATAAAATAATCTAACACTATCATACGACAGTATATATCAGCGACACAATACGCAGCTGTAGTTCTTATTGATTTTCAGCAGAACTCCAGCGGTCAAGGTCTGCAAGAACCACAACATATTTCCGTTCCCTTAGAGTTTCATATTCTTCTAAACAGAATATTTATTTTAAGAACTAGTCTTCTACACAATCTGACCTTGATCAATTAAAGAGTGTATGAATGATCAAGCAAATGTAAGAATAACTTTAAAAAAAAATCCATTGCAGTTTTAGTGTTTGAAATATTGAAGAAACGGTACTAAGCATATCCTCATCAATCTTGATAAGCTTGTTTGGTCATTAACAAAATGTAAACTAATACAGAATGTTGGAGATGCAAAAATTTAACCTTGTAATTAAAATGTAAAATTCTCAGTCCTCTCTGGCTACCCCGCAAGGGATTTGGCGTGAAGTTATGTGTGTAAGTATGTAATTAAAATTTATTACGTATTCACATGTAGGTACGTCACAGAAGATGCAGTATTATACAAAAGAGAACTCACCAATATTCTTGTCTTTCCGTAAGCATGAAAATATATTTTGATGTTATTATTTTTACAATTTTTCATTAAAATATTTAGACTATTCTAATAAATGATAATCATGCTCTACATGCGTTTTGCTACTTCTAATTCTAACTAAGAAATGTTATTAGAATGATAGTAAAAGAAATGGTTTTTGGTGTAATTCAAGATTATGAATTAAATAACTATACGGTGTAAGTAAATGTTGAAATGCAGACACGTGAGCACTTGAACCCAGCATTATAAATTACTTATTATTTCCTACAGAGAAATATGTTTTATTTAACGCCATCTATCGAAAATAGTTTGCGATAAAATCTCATGAATTATGAAATACTATGAAATAAAATTAAAGACTCGAGTATTAGAAAATTTCACGATAAGAAATAGAAAATCTAATCAAAATTACTATCTTAGAAAAGATTTATTCTGTTTAAAATAAAATACATATTATTTATATTGCAGTTGTGATAAAAAAGTCTGCTAAAAAGGATATTGAAAACAGCTACTGTCATTACTCACTATTTAGATAACTATTTGGACTTCCATGTGCATATCTTTAATTAATACATTCGATAACTAATAAATGTATTTGGACATCATATTTACTGATTAGATATGATCGACAACTAATCCAACTAACAACTAAGATTAAATGTTTATTTCATACGAACAAAATAAGATCCTGTTTAAAGATCCTGATTGAAGAAGCAAAGGTCAAAGTTATTTTTGCACACATTTAATTTATCATTTTTATATACAGAAGAATTGCGTAGAATAATATATTAAATTCTTATAGGTAGGGAATTGGAGAGTTCATTCCACTACCTAGATATTTTCAGAAGATTTATGTTTTAATTTCTTAGCTTTAATTTTTTTGTTTTAGAATATTAATACTACTACAATTTTTAAATACATATTTGAGGTTAAGAAACTATGCCAAATATCTGTTGGAAAAGTAAGGAACTTTCATGACCCTCGCTTTCAAAATATGAAAGAAGTTATTATACTCGTTCAATCTTCTGTGCTTATTTTATAATAATACCAGTTAATGAATCTTAGGTTGTGTGGTAGGTGTATCTGATATTGATAGAGCCGCGTAGTTTGCTGCGTGAATGGGCCGGCTCGACATCCGAAATACCTGGACCTCTCAAAATTTCGATGTAAAGTGACTAATTAATCCCGAGAGGAGGCTCCGGATTCATCACTTCCTTTCCCATCACACTGACTAAAAGGTCGGAAATGCAATACACTAAACACTTAAAATCCTACCAGATGACCCGCTTGCTCGTTTGCCCCCCTATCCAATATAAAAGTAAATTAAGTTAAATATCTTTATTTAAACGTGACATTTGAATTATAGTTACATTTAAAACGATTATTCGATTCAGTAGGACGATGTCCGTAGTCCCGACCGAGTGACCGAAGTCACAAATAGTGTGTCGCGTGACGAGTCAACTCGGGATCATCGACTTCATGATATGTACTGTGCGGTTTCATAATCAGGCGGTGATTGATGCGCCAAATAGAATTCAAGTGGGAACAATTCAGTTAGACGGGCGGCACACCTTGTATAATTTAAATGTCTGTCAGACAATGTATAAATTCAAATTATGAATCACCAAAACCGCTCATGGTTATAAAAAATTAAATAAACCAAAAAAATTGGTAATAAAAAGTTTAAAAAACTTGAGTGAAATTTAGACGCTATCATGAGAAGAACCTTGCACTCAACACAAACTATGTCTCAATTCACTTAAGTAATTATGTAATCAAGTAGGTATTATATCTTTACGCAATAAATCAACAACAACTTCATCAGTAACTATGTATTTTACGACCCTGCAATATTACCGTCTAACTATAACCGGGCAAATTTTAGAGATGGCAATAAAAAATGCAAATAGGTCACGAGCAATTCCTTGGGCAATAACACATTATGGGCTATAATAAAGCTTCAGATAGGTTAACACTATAAAGGCCTACATTGCAGCTGTACTTTTCCACGAATCTACAAAAAAATCAATACTGAAACTAATGCAATTTCCCAGAATAAAATAATAACCTAGAATTAGACGCCTGGCTGTCTAGGTCTCGGCCTCGCAGACGACGTATGTATACCTACAATTCCAGATATTGATCGGTGTGCTGGACTGGTTTTTACGAGCACTGCGACAGAGTTCCACCCTGGGCCACTTACCCAGTTATCCACGCGATATGGAATAATGGTTTTTATTAATTTCAGCCTTCAAACGCCAATTATCTATAGTTGGATATAATAAAACTATAACATAGGTTTGTCTGTATTGTCCGTACTTATAATTCACAGATAGCTATAGTACCTTTATAAATAGGTTTCCTTTACATTTTCAACGGCTGTCTCATTTCGTCATCAGTTTTGGGAATATGTTTTCTAAGACTGGTGGGAAATTATTGTCTTGCTCACTACTTGTACTATCATAATCGTAGCTGAACCCTGCTATCACCCTTGGATAGGCAGCAATGTTCATGTGAGCCATCGCCTAACAGACATGGTTAGGTAAACTATTTAGAAAATGTTGAAACTGAAACCTCTGAGCAGTATCAGGGAACGAAGAAATACATGGCAATAATATTGGGTCACTACACCAGTCTTGACATCATTGACACATCCAAGGACGTACGTACCGCTTTTAGATGTAGTAGTCTACGATGACCACGATCCTCTTTCCATCACAAAATTGAACCTTTCCTTTCGGAACGTCATTTAATAAACCTCAAAACTGTCAAGCATGTATGACAAGTGATATGAAAGTCGAAGAACCGAGCAAGATATGTAAGAATCGTGCCTTAAATATGGCAAATTATTGTCTTTCTCTAAGAATAATCCACTTCCCACATAGATAATTCAGTCACCGTTAATGCAATATTGTGTAGGCATTGAATTATAAAAGATTCCTCAACCGATACAAGCTTCTAACCAATTGAGATAAGTGTCCGGTCCCAAGCTGACATCAGATTCATCTGTCTCCCGTGATGTCATTAACTACTTGAGATGGAATCCTAGGAAATGTATATTATATTAACAGCTATATATACACTTGTCTGACTATTTATCACTATATTACGCGTCTAATGTTTAAGTCGCGAATGAACAAACAAACATAAAGATACAACAAATAGATTGAGTGTGAAAATATTGTTATTCTTTAAAATACTAGTTGACTGCGCCAACTTCGCATCGCTATATTAAATACATTTATCACTAAAAAGCTTAGTGCTCCACTCCTATTTATCAAATTGTTATCAATGAGGGACGTGGCTTTCTAAAAAGTACATACATATATAACATAACGCCAAATCACTTGCGGGGTAGGCAGAGAAAACAGAGCGCCACAAGGCACGATTCTTACACGCCTAACTCGCTTCGTTGACTTTAATAACTCTATTTATGCACACGCGCCGATTTTTAAGGCTCCTAACATCACCTTCCTCCAGAACACGTTATATTTAGTCATAAAAAAGTGTCTTAATTATTTTTATCTTACTACACTGGCACCGGACATAATAAATTTCTATCTGGCAAGGTGAGCTATAAAGCTAGGCAGGAGAACCTAGTAATATACTAACAATAATTACATACAGATAAGCTCAAGCTTGTATCCCATAGTCCCTATGACGGCAGAGACTTGGGCTGTCCACAAGCTGCGGCGATCCTCATTCATGACACACTTTTACCACCTCATACTTTCATCATGCATTTACATCGGTTTTCCGCGTTTCCGCTACGCATTTTTCCGTTTTGCGATTTAATAATAATTAATTGTCTTACGCCCGAATACTGAACCGCCACTCAAATCTGACAATCAATAAAGTGCTACTTACTGCTCAAATTTCACGTATTCTGTCTAATGTGACAGCTACTTAAACGCTTAAGTAGCGCTTATATATTTGAGTGGCGGTTCAGCATTCGGGCTTTGCAACATAACATAACTTCACGCCTTTTTCTACCCCGCGGCTTTGTGCCCGGTATGGCAATAGGTTCGCCACCTATTACATTTGGGACGTAAACATAACGAGGCGAGACGAGGCTTAACAGCCGCTGTCTACACCTTCGGGTAGAAAAATGCGTGAAGTTATGTTATGTTAATTAATTGTCTTATTTTTACGAACGTCAGACATACATCAATTGCAAAATTAAAAGAGTGTTTAAATATGGGGTCCATTTATGGTTCGTTTCGAATTTCGAAGCCACAAATAAAAATGTACTACCAAGAAAGAATTCCTCCGAAGTTGTTATACATCTATCCTCTTCACTCTTACCACCGCAGAGGGTGTTAGAAAAGGAGAGCGTATATGTGTGTCCGAGTTATACATGTAGATGGCAGTACCGGGGCCACTGGGTGACCTTGGTGATGTCATCGCGTGCAACCGGCTGGTTTCATTTTTTCTGTGTTTTGTATTTTTGTATCATATTATTTAATACGTAGGTATAATATATGGCGGTAATTTAAATGGTCTTTTTTTTTTAATTTGGTGACTTTGTATCTGAAAGACTGTAATTCTGGATTTTGGAACGTTGTAACGAGGTACAAGATTTGATTAGATTATAATATATTATGTCGTAATGTTTTCTTGAATATTAGTAACTATGGAAGATATGCAATTAAATAGATGGCTAAGATGGTTATCAATTTATTGAAAATGTCTAATTGCTGTGTGGCGCCGGCTTAGGATACCGCCACCCCCTCTCTTCCCGTGGGTGTCGTAAAAGGCGACTAAGGGAAAAGGCTGAAAGAATGGGCAGCAGCATTCTCTCTCAACAAAATACAGCCTACTGCGATCGCCAACCCGCCTGCCAAGCGTGGCGGTTATGGCAAAAACCCCCCATGAGTGAACGGACCGGCAGTTGCTCTATGGGAGAGGCCTATGTCCAGGCAGCGGCTGAATTCTGGAACGGATCGAACCTGGGCATCAGCTGTTACTACTAGCCACTTTGACCTCAGTCAATTTATAGTATACTAGCTGACCCGGCGAACTTTGTTCCGCATCAAAAGTAATAAATCAGTAAATTTTTAACTGCTCTCCCGCTATGTTAATACAGCAATATCTTCGAAAATATTCGTTTAAATTGCATGCTGTAAAGGGCCAGCATCATCTATATTACATGCACAATCTATTTAAGACACTTAATTGGATATAATTTAATGCTGTAATGTTTAAAATCGCTTCGAAAATAAGCCATTATTTCTCGTCAAAGGTAAAAAAATAAAAATGGTCATTTTGGGTTATCCCTAAGAGATAGACATATTATTATGCCCTCGCGGACTTTTTAGTAGAACTTCTAAAGGTGTTTAGTAATGTAGAACATTGTTTTGATCTATCACTTAGGGTTCAGCCAGCGTTTGCAATTAAAGTGCTAAATCTCGAAAATTGACAGTTTTCCTTTACAACATCACATATGAATTATAGATCAAAACCACCCCGTTGACACCCTGTGACTATTAAAAAAAAACGCATCAAAATCCGTTGAGTAGTTTTAAAGATATACGCATATAAGGGGACAGACAGCGGAAAGTGACTTGGTTTTATACTATGTAATGATTTTTATATCAGGAAACTGTATTAATTTTCTTCACATCATCACAACATTTTAGTATGTCAGGAGATTCGCAGACTGTAACGAGCCTGTGGATACAGAAATACAGACAGACAGATTGAATTACGCTGTTGAGATTTAATTAACTTTTTGTCTAGTTTCTTTTATAAGGATAAATATATAGGTATACAAATTAAAACGTATACTTCAATATAATAAATAAGTGGTACATCCACAGAAATAGATCAAGATAGAACGGCGAATAGGCGTGGCAAGCGTGCCAAAACCATGCACTATATTGCATGCTTTTCGAAACTCGCTCTCATTACGCAACGAGCGTTCCTGCCATGCGTTCAGGACGTAAAAAAATATATAAAACTTCACATATATGCCTTATTATGCTGTGGCAAATTCTAAAAACAAAAGTAGTGAATCAAATATGAAAAAGGAAATATTTCGTATGATCAGTAAGTACAGAAAATCAGTAGAAAGTATTTTTTTTGAGATTATAAATTATTGTTTTACTTTTACTATGTTCAATAATTACGATCACAAGTTGTATATTTTTTCGTTATGATAAATATCCATTGCTGTCCGCATTCAACGCTCGTATACAAAAACATTGCGCGTATAAATTATACGCGTAATGTACGTCGAATCGAACGAAATACACAATACACCTGCTAGTTGATCGCTGTGTCTGTTAATCGCTGTGTTTGGCCTTCGAATGTTAGAGATGGGCACTCCATGTATCGTTGAGTCTTAGGACTTATCGATAAATTAATTCAATAATAATTTGAGTATCAGCTCATGTCTTGCTTTGTCCCTACTTTATTCTAACACCACAAATTTCAACCAAAGTGCTTCGTAATTACATTGGCAGCAGTTTATTTGACAGTATAAGTTTTCACCAATTTGACCAATCGCCGATGGAAAATCATTTCGTTCTTCTCAAACGGGCAGTAACCGAGGTATATGTAGACGTTCGGCTTCGTTATTTAACCAGGACTGTGAGGCCAACCCTTACAAAAAGGCAAATATTTAATAAATATGTATAGTTTCAAGGACAGTATAATAATTATAACTAAATTTTATATACTGTTGAAAAAATATGTTTTAGGTTTTAATATGTCGGATTAAAGTATTTAACACGTTTTACTTTCTATGATTATCGTTACACAAAATCAATAAAGTTGGTAAAATATAAAAATAATAAAATTAACACACGTTGCCGATATTAACATCGATAATCTAATGTGTGTGTCTCCTAACTAGTCGCTCGCTCGCTAGTCGCTAACAATGAAAATGACGTCACGCTGTGGGCGTGGTTTTTAAAAAAGTGACACGCTCGAAATGTATGGAAATATGACATCGCGGCCGTTCTATCTTGATCTATTTCTGTGGGTACATCAATTGATGAATAAATTTGTTTCCATGAACTCTTGCTCTTGGCATCTTTTCTTCTCTCTCCTCTTATATCAATAAATACAGATGATAAGTGAGTACCGAGAATATATTAGAGGGCCTGTTTTTATTACGCACTTCTATAAATAACCAAGTTTATCTTTGCAAGTATAAATATTCATGAGATGAATAAATAGTTCAAAATAAATACAAAACTGATGTATACAAGAATATACATATTTATAGATTTGCAAGTCATTATGTAATACCAAGAAGTATCTGACATCCTTCAGTCTTATACAAAATGTTTTTCAACAGAAGAATACTTATTTCTTCATATGTATAAACTGTTTTACTGTTCTTAAAGAAAAGAAATTTAAATCAATGCCAGAACAGGACCACATCTGTCGCATTCCGCATTGCGTAAACCTTAGATACTTTTAACTATTCTACCAGGGATGCCTACTTATTACGCCAGCCCAGTCTTCTACCAGATCCCGGGAGTTATTGAATATACTGTTAGCTCGGCGACTTCCTCTGAGGCTAATTTTGTTGAATCTTGTCCTCCTTTGTCCACTCGACAGCTTTCTTCTGGAAGCGTTTTAAATAAAGCCACGGCAATCCAGCACGCTTTATCAATATAAAGATCTGTTATTCATGATTTCTAAATTTTTCTCTTTTGTAAGTTTGTACTTTATTAATTTTATCAATAATTCTATTGGCAAGAAAGAAAGACGTCGACTCGACTATATTTTTACTAACTAAATAGCCGACTGAAAATATTAAGACTTATGGACATTTCTGTAATGGGTTCAAAAGGACGACAACAGCTGACACATCACAGATTACTGACTGAAGGGCAAAGACGATTTATTTAAAATCATATTGATGAAAATAATAAAACACAAATTGCGATTATGCATCGATATTATTCGATATAAACATAGTCGGTTGTCTGGTACTAATAATTCTAATTACGTACTGATTTGTTACTAAAATTAGTACGCATGCACTGGGCGTATTAAACACAACGCGAGTGAGCAAAGAGCGGAATTTAAGTTCACGGTCGTTGGGATAAATCGGAGCAATTAATTATATGAATCATGAGCGGAAACATGTACCTGACGTGGTCATAGTTATTCTGAGCTGATCATGGCGGTAACATGAAAGTATCAATGGCATCGTTTTACATCATTGTCAGGACATTTACTGTTAAATTATAAATACTAAAATTTCATGACTATGAACAATTGGAATTACATAAGAATATTAGTTTGTAAGTTAACCACAGGCTTGCCCAGTCAGGTCTAATAATAACCACACTGCTGGTGGGGGTTTATACATTTATACATCTAGCTGATCATACGGACTAAGTAGCCTTTCAGTATTATTCGGTATTTTCCACTTACAAATATACATTTATTTTTTTAAAAATAGTTGTAGTTTTATTTCTATTCTTTGAAATACACATTCACAACACAATCGTCTTTGTACCGAATGAAAACAAAATATCTTTAAATCTATACTTATACTAGCTGACCCGGCAAACGTTGTCTTGCCGAATAATTAAATTTAAAAAATAGGGGTTGATCGTGGGGAGTTGAAAATTTAGGGTTATATGTATTTTTGTATCCTGTTTTATAAAAAAAATAAGAAACAGAAATATATCGAAAAATTAAAAAAAAAATTGAGGGGTGGGCTACCCTTGTGATTTAGGGGGATGAAAAATAGATGTTGTCCTATTCTCAGACCTACCCGATATGCACACAAAATTTCATGAGAATCGGTCTAGCCGTTTCGGAGGAGTTCAATAACACAAGAATTTTATATACATATTAGATTAAGCGGAAGAGTTTGTTTGTTTGTTTGTTTGAACGCGCCAATCTCAGAAACCACCAGCCCGATTTCAAAAATTATTTCACTGGTGTATAGTCCATTTATCGAGGAAGGCTTTAGGCTACATTATATTTTCAGATAAATTAGGGATCCTTACTATAATTTCAATAATGTAACCCAAGGTGTAAGGAAAAGACCCGAAAAAAATTCTTACAGCGCGAACGCTGCAAAAACTATTGATTATAGAACAAAACAATGTACTACACTTTCACAGAACATATAAACTATCGACAAAAAAAGTCCGCGACGCTATTATCTAACTATTGTAGTTATCGCACAATAAATGTTTTTTGCATTTTAAAAAATAATTATAATGAGTTCAAGTTCTTTATTTTGTACCTTGGTATTAACTCTCCTCAAAATAAATTACTTCAATATAAAGATAGATTCAATACCTTTCTAGAACATTTTGAATGATTCAATTCGAACATTTAATTCAAAAGATATCGCAAAATACAAAATGTAAGTATAGCAAATACTCCGCGCACATATATATGACCGGGAGTCCCGCCCGACTCGGTCATGAGCGCCGCTCATAACTGGCAGGTAATTTTTTTTTATTTTCTTTGACATTTTTTTTTTGTTTCTTTTTGTCCTAAGAGTTTGTAGTATTTAATCGTATTTTGGGGAATATATATATTTTTATTTTGTAATAATTAATAGGTGATGTGAACATGTAACATCTGTGACCCCGTGTCTATTTAGACACATAGATCTATCTAGATTTGATCTATTTATGTGTATAATAAACGGGAAATAACGCGACACGTTTAGGTAAACAAATACTTTTATTATTAGCTTTAAGTTTCGGCCTGGTTGCACTGGCCGTAGTCACAAGCAGACAGATAATTTGTTTACCTAAATGTGTCGCGTTATTTTCCGTTCATTAGATTTATGTAATATGCAACGCGAATATTAAAATATTTAAAAATGTTTTCATACTTAAGTAACCAAAGTCATGGGTCAAAGCTAGAGTTAGTTTACAGTTAGTTCTTCACGCAGATATTATAATATTATCTATAATTCTTTACAATATTGCAAATTCATATAAATGGACGAAGCGCAAGATATGCCTACGCACCTCGATCTTGGCGTCTTTTGCTAAAATATAAAGACTGCGGGTTTGTTACACGTCTGCATACCACATAGAGTTGCCCATCTATATTTACATTTTTAATATCGTGATCTCTTTTAAAATTTAGTGAAATTATTTTGATGAGAGTAATACCAAGGTGCCAAATCGACATCATTTAAATTATAAAAAAAACACTCACTGTGAGTTAACCATACTGGTAAGACATGTGGTGACCAGGTTCTTTTTTTAAATCGACGACAATGACCAATTAAAAAAAAGGTTCAAGTAGTATTGAAAAAAACTAAAGATTGACAAAAAACTTCTGACAAAGTCCCTATTGCTATAGATTGAAGTTGATAATATTTTTTTTAATGGGATAGGAGGGCAAAGGAGCAAGCGTGTGACCCAATGGTAAACAACCTGCGCCGCCCATGGACACCAGCAATACTTATAGTGTTACCATTGCGTTGCCGACCTTTAAGGATGAAGGATGGGGAAGGGAGGTGGACCTCCGGGTACCTCTCTCACCGAACGAAATGCGGCATGAGCCACTTTACGTCGATCTTCTGAGAGGTGGTGGTATTTCACCTGTTGAGCCGGCCCATTCATGCAGCTAACTGCTTAATATTTTAACTGCTATTATTTTCATCATATCTTGGTTGTTAGTCGCTAATTAATTAGTGTGTAATAATCGTGCCTTATGGCGCTTTGTACTCTCTACCTACCCCGCAAGGGATCTGGCGTGAAGTTACGTACTCGTATGTATGTATCAGGAACTTGAATTGTAAAAAAAATAGTGTTAGATAGTCCATTTATGAGGAAAGCTTTGGGGTACATATTAATATGATCGCGGCAATAATCATTTTAGTAGAAAACTAATTGACCCGGCGAACTTCGTTCCGCATCAAAAGAAATAAATTAGTAATATTTGGATCTATTAATTATATAATATTATAAATATTATATTATAAATATTACTATTATAAATATTAAAAAGTTCAATTTGTGCTATTTATCGGCACGCGTTTTGGCGCGCAAACGCAACTGCCATGTACCGCTATGTTAATACTGTAATATCTTCGTAAATATTAGTTTAAATTACATGCTGTAAATGGCTATATTAATCTATATTAAAAGCACAATCTATTTAAGACACTTAATTGGATGAAAATTAATGCTGTAATGTTTAAAATTGCTTCGTAAATAAGCCATTATTTCTCGTAAAAAGTTAAAAATTAATAATGGTCATTGTGGGTTATCCCTAAGACATAGACATATGCCCTCGCGGACTTTTTTATAGACCTTTTAAAGGTGTATAATAATGTAGTACATTGTTTTGATTTATCACTTAGGGTTCAGGCAGCGTTTTCGATTAAAGTTTTAAATCTTGAAAATTATCATTTTTTTCACTACACTATTCATGAAATCATCATGATCAAAACCACCCCGTTGACACCCTCTAACTATTATAAAAAAACAGCATCAAAATCCGTTGCGTAGTTTCAAAGATTTATGCATACAAAGGGACATAGGGACAGAGAAAGCGACTTTGTTTTATACTATGTAGTGATGTATAAAATATGGCGGTACGAAGTTCGCGCGGTCTGCTAGTTTAAAATAATAGGGTCCACTATTATTTATTCCGTGGCACTAAAGATTTATTTGGGCTAGTTGAAGAAGACGCGTTGCTTACGACTTCAAGTAAAAGGCGTGGAGGTATAAAATAATAATTCGAAGCATATTCAATAACATATCCTTTTCGGAAGTTAAGTATGATAAAGATCAATGAGTGACAAAACTGTACTAAGTGTATGGCAATAAGGTCCGCCACCTATTTCATTTAGTATGTAAACATTCGGCCTTCCGGTAGAAAACGCGTCAACATATAAATAAAAACATGATGATATGTAATATGTTTATTTGCGTGTTATTATTTATTTGGAAAAGCCTGTATCATAAACGGCTGGATCGATTTTAGCTTGAGAAGTGTCTCAACTGCCTGAGTGAATTGATATGAGTTGTACATGATTTTGTGTTGCCCAATTATTATTCTTTTATTTTAGTTAATTATTGAGTCTTTTTCTTTAATATTAGGTGCGTGTGTCCTTAGACAACACAAAGCTTATCGACTAAACCGCATTCCATACTTATGTACTAATGCTATTATTAGCCGATATACTTACTATACATGAGATCACTAATTGCACTCCCCTTTTACTGTTTACATGCGTATTAAATATCTTATCCTTCAGATACAAGGTTTTAAAACTCGTTTTGAACATAGTCAATATTATGTTGAAATAACTTTGCATATTCATTGGCTGTTTAATATTCGTTATTATGTTTTGAAGTAGATGTTTAAACGTTAACCATCAAACCTGTACCCGTGAGAAAATCGACTAAGGCCCGTAAGATCAATCACAGTTTAAACTATTTTATCTAGTTTAAACCTCATCTGTCGTTTATTTGGTAAGATCAATGCTAGATAAACCTCCAATAACAGTTTAAACTATAGTTTAGCTTATACCAGAAGATTTTGCCGTTTAAACTGTGGTCCTGCCTAGTTTAAAAATGGCGGTCGTTTATCAGCTGACATCTGACACAACGATTGTGGGTTCATACATAGATTTAGCATAGACTACAATAGATGGCACATGTCAGGAAAAATTTACTAATAGCATCGAATAACTGACAGCGTAACTGCGTATATTAGATTTTGGGGATATTTATATTTCCACCCATTAACATTACACCCAACACTATGTAAAAGTTAACGCTTTGAAGCGCTTTTTACGAACACATCATATCATAAGCCCTTTTGACGTCCACTGCTGGACATAGGCCTCCCTCATAAAGCGCCACAACTGCCGGTCCGCGCAATCATGGGGGGTTTTTGCCATAATCGCCACGCTTGGCAGGCGGGTTGGCGATCGCAGTAGGCTGTAGTGTCTTGAGAAAGAATGCTGCTGCCCATTCTTCTAGCTTTTCCATTTTCCCTTAGAACACATTGATAATAATAATAATATCTTGGACACAAATCACACAGCGCCAGTTCCAAACTAAGCAACTAAATGTTTGTGCTATAGTTACTAGAGAACGGATACTAATACATATATACTTTTCTTTTGTAAATATGTAAATACATACTTATAATACATAGAAAAACGCCCAGACGCCGCACAAATATTAATGTTTGTCATAAATATTTGTACTCGGGCGAAAATCGAACCCCCGACCTCAGTGCTGCAGCCGGTTGTTTTACCAATGCGCCACGAGCCCCGTAAGTCACTCACACATTAACAACCCATTTTTGGTCACGTTGTTTGGGTGACTATTGCCGATCTATTTTTCTTAAATCTATGGTCACACTATAAAACTTCATAAAAGAAAGAGAAAAAGAGTTTTTTTCACGAAATATGCCACAGACAATGTACAAAAGAGTGAATGATGAGCGAAATATGGACTTTAAATAACCAAATGTTGCCATCTGTCGAAAACTAAACTTAGTTTACGTAATCTATGTCCATTTCGCTGTTGATCTTACGAGGCAGGTTTAAACTCTAGATTAAAATTGACTATAGTTTAGAAAATCGACAGTTTTAACTGTGATTGATCTTACGGGCCTAAGACAGTAAACCTTTTTGTTGCTGCAAATAAAAAAACCTTGATGTCATAACCTCTTTTTGGTCTTTGTAATCAGAAGTTCTTAATTTGAATGTTATTTTATTTTGTACGCGAAGTAACGTTACCTCCTGTAGCGGGAAAACTGGCCAAAATTAGTCCTAGAGACTTTATTTTTCACAGATGCAGTTACATCATCCTTCGCGTTGAGATTTTATGACGCATTTTAGATATGTGTATATTTTAAACGTGACCATGTCAAATTATTAAAAAAAAAAACTATCGAGCATTATTCATAAAGGATGACAACATCTTGTGTTTTCTAATCTATGTAATACTTTAAAAAAAGATATACATATTATACTATGTGGTAAACAAAATGTTCTATAATTAGTGGAATTCTTAACCATAATCAAAGAGATTATTTTCTGGCATTATACAAAGTTAAATGCGAGAAAGTAAATAATTTAAAGCAATGAAATTATTTTATAACTACCGCTGCCTACACATTCGGTAATAAAGAGCGTTAAGTTATGTTTTTTAGGTAGGTATGTTGAATTTTTATAACGTAACGTTTAAGATCTAAGACCCAAGTAGTATCACTCAACTTTAACTTTATTTTAATGGATAAAGAGCAAAATTACAAGCGGGTCACCTGATGGTAAGCGACTATCGTCGCCCATGGAAAACTGAAACACAGATTGTGTTACAGTTTCGTATCAATTCGCATTTCTAGTAATTAATTAAAGTTTCTGGTATACGTTGTCACGACATTATAATAACAATCTGGCCAAACAAAGTTATCTACTTCTAATTACCTACTTTTTAACGGTTGTCAATTTTATACACGTACTTTGTACTACATACAAGAATCTTGTTATGTACCTATTGAAAATGTACCTAACATTATAAACACAAGTACCCAGATAAGTTTTTTTTAATTTTCAGACAATAGTTTTTTAATCTGCCGCCGATGAGCGTGAACTATGGATGAATGACAACCACACACCCACACATCATCATATTTCATCACCACATCACAACATACAATCATCTTATTTTTGTCCAGGACCCATAAAATACCCACTGTCGATAGTCTTATTAAGGTTGAATTAAATGTGGTTCTGCCCATAGAAATCTGCAACACCGAGTGTCACAGTTGTATTGTCGGCCTTAAAAAATCGATAGAAATGGGAAAAGAAGGGGAAAGGCGGTGGGCCTCCGGAAACCTCTTTTATCAAACGATTTGAACGAAGTGCATAACCCACTTCACGTCGATGTGCGAGGTCGTGTTATTTCCCAGGTCGAGTCGGCCCATTCATGCGGAGAGACTACGCAGTAACTCTGCCACTGGTAAAATGTAGTTCATTTAATTAAAGTTTTACCCAATGAACAATGTTCAATTTATTGCCACATAAATCCACATTACCAACTATTGTTTTCAGAAAACTTATTATTAGATACTAACAGCGAACAGTATATTGCACATAAGTAATTGAAAATTTTTATTGTTACAATAGACTCTTGGTTAATATATAGAAAAATATGTGGAATTATTGTCTTCTGTACATCCAGGATAAATAATTAAGAATACCTTACTTGGCCTACTCATAATAATAATAATAATGTTCTTTGTTCTATTTGATAGACCTAACAATGTAGGTTATTTATTAGTAAATACATATAAGTATATATATTATTTTATGGAATGGGCGGGCAAAAGATCAAGCAGGTAACCTGACGGAAATATGGGATAGGGGGAGAAACGAGCAGACGTGTCACCCGACAACAACTAAAAAACGCCGCCTATGAGCACTACAGATAGGTTCAGTTGCGTTGTCTACCCTTACAATGGGATATGAAAGGCGTCAAAAGTTGGATATGAAGAGCGGAAGGGAAGGGGTTGGGCCTCCCGCTACCTCTCTCAGAGAGAAACACGACAGAGGCCATTTAACGTCGTAATTCTGAGAGGTAGTGGTATTTCACCGGTCGAGCCGGCCCATTCATGCAGCGTACTGCTTGGCTCTACCACTGGTAAATCATAAAAGTCCGTCTGAATCTTTTTGAGTGACTCATCTCGAATGAAGAATGTTATGATATCTTATAATAACTCTTCTTTCAAAGGTCAATAATTATCTACCTTTTTTATCTGTACACGAGACAAACACGAAAACCGAACTTTAGACTATTTTGTCACAAATTTGTAATTCAGATATTAAGGTACAAATAAAACTGAGTATAAATTTAATTTAATATTTAAAGTTAAAATTAAAATTCCTAAAAAAATTCATTTAAATTTCTTCACTATTCACTTTCTTCACTAGTTAGTCAAGTTTTATAAAAGTCATGAAAAGTCTTATAAAATCGATTTAATAATCTCTTTAAACTTTATAAAAGGATATCCGTACCCCATAATTTGCCCTTAGTACAGTATGAGTACTAATTAATTAATTTTATTTCTATTACATTCATTTTGCAATTGTGTGATTAAAAATTTAAACTAATTATGTTTTTTTATGTGATACTAAAGCTAACTAAATAAAGCAAATAATTACTTTAAAATATATTTTTTTATCTAGATTTTTTTAAATTCAGCCGGATGGATACCTATCCGGCCAAATAGTAATCCTCCGGTATTCGGCCGGATGGTATTAAGGCCGCCGGATATGCCGGATACCGGATAGTTACCGGATATCCGTTTTATCTCTAATATAGACAGTAAAATGCTACGTTGACATACATTGTAACTAAATATGTTTGATAAAAAAAACTTCCAATATACGCAAATATTCGGATAAAGGCAAAAAAAAAACAATAAATCCTTGTCCAGTATGAACCTTATTACTTCTAGGTTAAATTTTTCAAACATGATTTACTAATAAGAATGATTTATATAAATTAGATGATGACCAAATCGCGGAACTTCACAAATCGATGAAATCTCGCTGCCATTTTGCACGTCATGTACGTGCAATATACGCAAATATTCTGATAAAGGCAAAAAAACAATGAATCCTTGTCCAGTATGAACCTTATTACTTCTAGGTTAAATTTTTCAAACATGATTTACTAACAAGAATGATTTATATAAATTAGATGATGACCAAATCGCGGAACTTCACAAATCGATGAAATCTCGCTGCCATTTTGCACGTACACGTCTATTAGCAAAAGTACAAAAATAACATTTCACGCGAAGCGCATGTGAACTGGTTGTTTTGTTTTGTTCATACATAGAGTAGGTGTTACGCGGAAATTTAAGGTCGTAAGTGTCCCTACGACCTTATGTTCAATGATACCTCTTACTTTATTTTACACTATGTTGTAAAATAAATAACAAATAAAAATAACAAATTAAATATTAAGTTAAGCAATGTAAATAATAAGTCTTTTCAATGTGTACCGGGTGGGTTTATTAGATTTTTAACGAGGAAAAAATAGCAAAACTGTACAATAAACGTAGTTTAATGTATTTTATTTATTTGCGACGCTCGTTTACTGATATACTCAGCCAGTGTGAATAGGCGGCGAACTTATTACCATACACATTATGCAAATTTTATTAAAAAAATCCAAGAACATGTCCGAAAATATAAGAGTGGAGCAAGCGAGATAAATTTCGTTCAAAATGGCAGTAATCTGCAATATGCACCAGCTTTACAGAAAACCGCACCACCCAATTAACACGAATATCTGGCGGTGTTAATTGTTTTTCCATTGGCCCTTAAACTACTAATTAATTACAGTCTTGGTGACTTAGTCTGGTTTAGGACTCCGCCTTTGATTCAAATGTCTCGCATTACTTACAGTCTAATGAGCAAATTGTACCCGATATCAAACAAAAGGATCGTTACCGCAAATTAAAGTTACAAAGTTTCCGATATTTGGAAACGAATAAACGTATTGAAAGGTACTAATTCCCATTCAGTCAATCCACTTAAGCTCATAATATCTCATTAAATATTTTTATTATTATTTTTTATTTAACATAACATAACTTCACGCCTTTTGTTACCAGAAGGTGTAGGCAGCGGCTGTTAAGCCTCGTCTCGCCGTTATGTTTACGTCCCAAATGGAATAGGTGGCGAACCTATTGCCATACCGGGCACAAAGTTTGTCAGTCATCGGTATCTATCACACATAACTTCCGAAAACAATTTCGAAAAGTCATTGGTGTGAGCCAGTGTCTAGAATCGAACCCCGGACCTCTGGATCAGAGGCCGTGCGCTCGCCCACTGCGCCACCGAGACTGTTTTTTTTATTTAAACCCTCAAAAAAAGAGCACACTGTGGTTCGAATTGTGCGGCCGCGGCTTATTCGAAATTAATATATTTTTCATTTGATAACCTGAATCTTTATAATATAATATTAAAATCTATAACATATGTAATATAATAATTTGTGCAAATAACAAATAAACATGCCTGCTATTTTAAAAATATCCTAAGACAAAGTGCGATGTGGTAGCATACAAAAATAAGATGAATACAGGTGCAAATTCATTGTTGGGGTATATATTTTAAATCTAAACCTATGATTTATATTATAAAACATTACCTAAGGTCAATAAAAAAAAATTAAAAATATGTGATATCAATAGGCGTGTAAGTTCTTAGTTACTTCTTTCTATATTGAGTTAATTTAAATAATAGATGCATACCTGCAATTCCGCTGAACATTTTGTTTTATTAATATTTAAGCACAATTTATACACAATTTCACAATAATTAGGTCAATATGATAACACCCAGAAAAAAATCACAAAGCGCTTATACGCAACTGCGTCGCTGATACTTTGAAAATCCAAGATTATCTACGCGTGCGCAGAAACGACTTGATCGCAGACCGACCGATCTTTTTCTAACAAGTTTTCTACCTGGACCAGTGTCCCCAACTCTTGAAAAAACTTTTCCCCAAAGCTTTTCACAAAAGTCCCTAAATTACAAACAAAACCCCCTAAGCCTAAAATTGGAATTATTTAAAAACCAGTCAGATTATTTTTTTTATTAGTTTTTATTTTTCAAACGGTTTTAAAATAGAATATAAATTATTTTGTTTCTTTTTTTCAAACTTCCTTCAATATATTTTCTTATTTTTTTTATTTATCCGGTTTTTATGCCGGTTTTTATGGTATAACTCCCCAGAGCTATACTTATACTGTGCTTTAGTATGTTCATTTGTTCAAATTGTTATTTTTTATTAGTTTTTTATATTAAGATATATTATGTTCTGACGAATTAAAAATTCCCAAAAAAAACCCCTAAAAAATGTTATCCCCTAAAACTTTCCCGCTATCTACAAAATATCCCTAAATTTAGGGGAAAATCCCCCAAGTTGGCATCACTGACCTGGACAGAGAGTACATGTATGAATGATACATGAAACGACTTTATTTATATCGATGACGTCAATGCATTTAAGCGTTTAGTTTCTGCTCGTATTGTCAGAAAATATAACCTTCACTAAATACCGTGGAATATCTGTTTCTTTAAAGTATAAATTAAATTAAATCTCATGTATTTTTTAAACTATATTTATGCGTTCATTGACGTTAATGCAAAACACGAAAACCAGTGATTCGGTAAATATTCCAATCACATCGATGATCAAACCAGACCTAACTGGTGGCGTTACTGTAGCATGTGAGGAAATTAAAAACGTGAATTTTAAAACCAAATAATATTATTTTTGTATTTATCATTTTAATAACCAAACAAAATGTACATGCTAAGAAAAAATAAATAAATATATTACTGTAATGTATGATATTGTACTTTTATATATACATATATTGTAAAACTATGCTGTAATATTATTAAGGAAATAAAAAAGCTTTATTATTATTATTTATCATTTTTAAACCCCCAACTATGCATTTTTCTCATAAAATGTAAGAGAAAGGTAAGCTGGAAAAGCAGTATCATCGAAAACAAGCCTTCTTTTGTTATTTTTTCGTTAAAATTTTCTCATGGTTTTTAGATGTGTAGTTTAATTTACATAGAGATCTATTTGCCTTTGTTTTCGCATATCTTTGCACGACAGTTATACCAGAATTATACTAGTTGACCCGGCGAACTTTGTTCCGCATCAAAAGTAATTATATATATATATATATATAAGGGGCAGACAGCAGAAATCGACTTTATTTTATACTATATAATGTTAAGAGGATTATACATATATGCCAGAAATTCGATAAATAATATACACAAAGACAGAAATTTCATTATCTATTTCATAAACTAAGTAACTAAATGATTGTGCTATGGATATTAGATAGCCGTTATGATACCGATACCGCATGTATGTATGCTTGTCACAAATATTTGTACTGCATCGCCAACCTCGATTCTGCAGTTCAATGCACTACGATGTTCTTCCAATTTTATTATTTTATTACATAGTATTAAACAAAGTCACTTTACTTATTTATTACTTTTGATACAGAACAAGAGATCAACTAGTAATACTTGTATAAAATAAAATTATGGATCAATCGGATATCCTTTTTTTACTTACATTAAAGTGTTTAAATTAATTAATATTTGCTTATATCATTCAAATGTCTTGGGCTTCAACTGAAATACTTGTATCTTTACTGTTTTCAGTTTTCTACTCCAATTTAACCTATCATTATTAATGTTATTGGCTAAGTAGTAACCTAGCCTATAAGAAACAACTATGTGGTTGCTAGGCAACCGTTTCCATGACAATTGAAATTTGACAATATGTCAATAGTTAAATTGTAAAATGATGCCAATAATGTTTCATTGAAATATAAACTGTTTTGTATGTCGCTATTGTATATGAAATGTCTAAGGAAAATAATAATTTGCGGTTATTAGGCTCGCCTGTGAACTTGTCGTACAGAGGAAAGAAAAAGGAAGATAAAAAAAACGGTCGGAACCGTCCAAGATCCGCATTGCAGGGTACCTGCGTTACACCGGTATTTATGTTGTATAGTTTGAGGGGGAAATTTTTAAACTAGACCTTGACTGACTTGTATGTTTCTAATTGTATGCCTATTTTTTGTCGCCGTTGTAGTGAAAATATTAAGATTATAGAAAAGGTCAATGCTGATTAGTGTTACTTAGTTGTACCAAACAAGACTGGTAACTATGGGCTATTTATTGATGCACAATATAACATAATTTAATATTACGCCTTAATATTAGTTATAATTTTAGGATATACAAGAGAGATACAAGAGGCCATTTTCTGCAGATACCAAGGAGCGAGCACCTTCAACAAGAACCTTCTTAAAACAATTTAGTGCTGAACTACTGCAGTCTTACCACAGTAATAGATCTATTTTTAAATATTTCTAAGACATATTACATTATATTATTATACTATATAAAATTAAATCCTTCTGTATGTTGTTTCTAAAAAGAGAGTAATCTATTACATCATCTAATTTATTTCATACCTTTTATCTATTTCATTCATCATCACTCTACAAACATCGTAACTCTACAACAATAGGATCAGATCATCAATGAAAGATGTTGCAAATGAGAGAGAAAATTGTTTCAAAAGCATTCATTGCATGCTCTGTGTAAATTTTAAAGTTTAGCAAAAATTATTTGTTAACTGTGTGATCTTCTGACACCCATATTACATACTTTTGCTACTATTATGGTCCGCACCACTAAAAATTTTAATCAATTTACTCCATATAGTGCCTATTTCATTTTACAGATTCACCAACTATTCTAAAGGTGTTTCCACCAACGACAGAATTACTTGCGATTGAATCTAATGACAACCATTTACAAATAAATAGAGAAATATGCAGCAATGCTTCAGACTACGGTTCTGAAGACACCTTTATTAGTTTAGGTACTAAGATAAAAGCGAAAGCACAAGTAGGTACAAAAGCCAAAAATAATAATGCAAGGCATTTCATGAAATATAAGAATGCCACCAAAAAATATCGTAAACCAATGGAGAATACACCACGTGAAGAATTCAATAGCCAAGATTTTGGATTGGAAGTCAAAGTTATTGAAAAAGTGTCAACTCCTTCAAGGAAAAGAAATATGGCTCAAGCACGAAGTCAGTCACCAAATGATAAAGCTCAAATGTACGAGTCTTATTTTCTCTCCCTTGATGACAGAAAAATGCCTAATTTTGATGAGCCTGTAATGGATTCCAAAAAGCCATCAGAAGTGGATCGAGCTATAGATACATATACGCGACGCCTAACGGTAACCAGACAACAGCTTTCTTTAGTTGAGGAGGAATCTACCCAAGACATAGATAGTGTTCCTTCTCAAAACATGTCAAGTTTGTCTCCAGAAAATTCTCTCGACGAAAAATCTCAAAGGTTCCCTAAAGACAGTAATTTCGCTGTTCTTAATAGTTTTGATGTGGACATGAAAGATAGTGATTATAACAAAATCACACAAAGTTTAATTTTTGAACCCAGAACTTATACTAGTTTCTATGATGATATCCATACTAATTCCACTGATCCTTATAAATCAAAACTCTCTAGCACTAACACAGATTCGTCATCCAAAGATTCTGGATATCCAGAGAGTGGTAATATTGACGAAAAATATAGGCAGATTTGTTCATTGCCCAACGCGTCAATATTGAAGAAATCCATGTCTCTCGACAAAATTGGAGACCAGCCAAAGAGTTTAGACAGTACAACTTCAGCATGTAGTACTGATAAAGTCTACCATAAGACAAATCCTATAGACAAAAGCCAATGGTCTTCAGGGCCACTTAACCATAGCCGTTTACTATACAAAGACTTTTTCTTGAAAAAGGAAGGGCACATTGCATTGCCTCCACAAAACTCTCCTGTTAAAACTGAGGTGGCCATTCCTGGGACAAGTGAAGTTACTGCTGATAAGCCTATAACTGTGAATGATAATTTAGAATACCCATCTTATCTTCAAAATAGCACTACTAAAGCTTATACATCAAAGGTAATTGAAGATTATAAAAAAGAACTAGAAGCTATCAATAATTTACATGAATTAACTATCAAAGATATAAAAACAGACGCGATATCCCCTACACCCCTGAATTTAGATAAAATGTTTGAAGATGCATCGAATTTTGTCGCCAGCAAAGACAATTGTGAATATACTTATAACAGTTTGATAGCTGAAGAACCAATAAATAATAAAAATTCTTTGGACAACAAAAGAGATGTATCGAAAATAACAACTAAAGAACTCATTCAAAATTACCTGAAAGTCAAAGAACGTGACTATAAGAACATGTCTAGAACTGTAAAGAAATGTGATAGGAAACAAAATATCGTCAGTTCAAATGAAAATACTATAGCACATAAATCAGAATGGAATAATAGGGACTCTAAAAACGGAAGCAAGAATACTATATCAGTTAACATAAGAAATCAAACACACAATCAAAAGAATCTGTATACTGCTACTACAAAAGTACCTTTAAGTGCTAGAATAGATAGAGTCCAAAACGACAAGGACATTGATTCATGGATGTCACTTTCTGCTGCTACACCAGAAATTGATATTGAAGATGTTGATGATAAAGTTATGAAAGAATCCGAACCTTTAGTAATAGATGATAAGATCTCAAATAAAACTACCGTATCACCCGTAACTCATGATGAAATAGAAGCTAAAGTGACCAAAGATCTAAATGAGAAGTCTACAGTACTAGATATTTACTCAATGTTGAAAGAAATCGAGAGTTATGGTGACAATCCAGTGACTTCTGTGAGTAACGCGAATCCGATAGTGTCAGAAAGTAAGAAAGAAGAAGAAGTTCCTTCACCAAAAGATAATTTTATGTCAGTAAATTATTTATTATATATTTTTACGACGTCACATCCTTATTAACTTAAATAGTATTCATGATGTTTAGTGTTATTTTTTAGGGAAATATTCGAGTTTTTGGAAAAAGTTGAACAAAGTGCCAACGATGCTTTAGCTGTGGTCAGCAACACTGCACCAACAAGCATACCTAAGTAAGTTTATATATTTTTTTTTGGATCAATGATCTATAATATAAACAGTCTGAGCTAGAATGATAGAAAACATAACTATGATAATAATGACAGGTTAGAGTTTATTTTATTATTAGTAGTAGTAGATATTAGTTTATTTCATTTTAGATTGGAAGTCCTTCTGAAATTACCTCAAACTGAGCTGGCCCAGAGACTAGTCACAGCTTCCTTACAATTGGAAGAAAGATCATGTTGCATTGCGTTATTGCAGGAGAGTCTCACCAATCATAAAGAGCAGGTATTTACCATCCTTATTATAATGTACAATCAATAATTTTGTCACTGGTACATACCAGAATGTGATCCTGGAATCTCTTCAACAGAGGCTATGACTGATATGAAAGTTTCTATCTTCCAGATGATAAACAAAGTGAGTAATTTAGAGAAACAATCCATTCGCAATATAACCAAAGTGAAACAGGAGTGTGAGGAGACCATCAAGAGGCATCAGAACTTTATTGATCAGGTTAGTAATATGTTTGAATAATTAGTTGTTTTAATGTTTTTGAATGTGTTTTTTATTTGTTTATAGTATTTTATTAGTTCTCAGTGATTTTTTGTTTTAATTTCATTCATTGTCCTTTAATTATCAAAATGGGCGGTGTTTCAGGTCATGGCAAATTAAATAATTTAGAATAGATTGCAGTCACACATACTTTTGTGGAGTCATTCGTGTATATCAGGATTCCATCAGAGATTTCTTTTTTTATTAATATTTTATAATCTAAATGCCTGACTATTTTTACAGCTTATAAATGACAAGAAGACATTGAACCACCGCATAGAGCAGCTGGTGGACGAGCGCAGATCGATGGAGGAGAGATGGAAGAGATCAGCCCAGTCGCTGGAGGAGCGATACAAACTGGAGCTGCGCAACCAGCACGACAAGATGCAAGCCGCACAACAGGTGCAGTTCCGTTTTCCACAATCCATTCATCTTAATAGTACCAAAGAAATTCCTTCTCTATGCTAATATATTAAAGAGATTGGTGTAGACGCGTATCTCAGGAACTGCTGATTTGATATAAAAAGGTCTTTTGTCTTAGATATCATCTGTATCTAGGATTCATGTGTCAGGAGCGGGCATCCACAAAGCACGGATGTCTTGCATTAGCCGAAAGCAATGCGGAAACAAAATCTGTACATTTTCTGCTGTAGTTATCTATACTAATATTATAAATAGGAAAGATTTGTATTTTTATATGTCTCGAATTAACTGAAAAACTACTGGATCGATATCAAAAAATATTTCACTATTGGAAAACGGTATTCACCCAGAGTAACATAGGCTATATTTAATCATCATCATTCTATTGGTCATCGTCATTTTCTTGGTACGCGGGTATTATTATATAAAAATGTCGAAGATAAAAACGAAACTTTGTAATGAATGACACATATCGTCTGAAGTCATATCGAGTGCGTTCCACTTATAGCCCACAAAGACCGCGACCGCGGAAATTGCCGTTCCACTAACGTAAAAACGCCGCGGGCGTTGTGGGCGAATGTTATCAGTGGAACGCAAAACTTGAGCGCTGTGTGCTAGCAATATGGCGGCTCGGAAAATTCATCAAATTCTGATGACATATGTCATTTTTTATTGAAAGCCCAGCAAGACCTACTAATATTTTGCGGGCGAAGTGGGCGCGATGCGGTCGCGAACAGTGACGTCATCTATGACGTCGAGCGACCGCTCGCAACGACCGCGGCATTTATGTGGAGCGCTACTGTGGGCGTTACGGTCGTTGTGGGCTTTATGTGGAACGCGGCCATCGTCATTTTTATTGATTATTTTTTAATTTTTTTTTTGCTTTCGCTTTTCACTTGTCATGGTTGCACATCACTAATTCGTAATTACAGGTCGCCAGACAACGATGGGTCAAGCAGAAGGCTGAAAAAATCAAGGTAGCTATTTGTCTATTTTAATTCTCATTTGTTATTATGACCTATTCTTAATAAAACCGAAGTTTTTATGAATTCAATTTTTTTCTTTAGGAATTGACAGTAAAAGGTCTAGAAGGGGAGCTCCGTGAGATGGCAGAAAGACAGCAGAAAGAGATATCAGATCTGAAAATGACGCACGCTGAGCAAAGTGGTCGTGCGCACGCTAAACACGCACAGGAACTGGAGGAATTGAGAAGATCTCTCGAAGAGGAGAAGGAGGCCGCCTTAGTTAAGGAAAGACATTTAGCTAGTTCTAGGTATGTGAAATCATCTTCAACTACTATTCATGACATACTTACCCGATACTTCCAGTCTGTTTATGACAAGCAAAAAATAATCATTAATAATAATGTTTTACCAAGAAAAGAACCCTGTGGCACTCCGTGAGTCATATTAGTTTGGTTAACAATAGGTGATAAATGATGAAAATTTTATTATTTCGAGGGTCGTAGATTGCATCTACCTTCTATTCTAGGCTAGAGAAACAAATATTAGAATTAGAGCTTACATATCAAGAACAACGGACTCGGCTTATTGCCGATATGAGAGCTGAGAACGAAAGAGTTGCTGCAGAATTAGGAGCGAAAGGAAACCAGCAAAGAGAAGAGTTCGGTAATTATTTTATATTATATTTATACAATTAGTGTATATTAATAATAATGTTATAATAAAAATTCTTATATTAGTTGTGTACGAAATCCGTCATTCTAGAGCGCTTTAGACGATGACTAAGATTAGATTGGTAATGATTTTTATGTGAATATATTTCAGAAAAGTGGAAACAAGAACAAGAGATGTTGCTGGAAGAGAAAAAGATAGAGATGGCGCTTAAAATGGAAAAAGAAAAAGAGAAAATTGAGGTAAGATTAGATATATTAGTATATATAGCATAACATTATTTTCACTTTGAAGAGTTCCGAAATGATAACCTTCTATATTTTTATGTGATCTAAAGTTGAAGATGAAAGAGAAAGAAGAAGAAATCCAGCGTCAGCTAGAGGACTACAAAAAAACATTAGAAGTTGAGTCACAAGTGCAAATCAAACGCAAAATAATGGAGTTGTCCGCACAACACAAGCAGGAGAGAGACAAGGAAATAGAGAAAGCCATAGAAAGTATGGAAGCTGAAGCACAGGCGGGAAGAAAGGAGCTGCAGGAGGCGCTGAGGTAAGATCATTTGAAGATGAGTTTTAGTTTGTAAAAAAACTAGTTGCTGCACGAGTGGCCCGTCTAGACCGGTGAAGTACCACGACCTCTCAGAATATCGACGTAAATTATCGATGGTTTTTGCCGCGTAACGATCGGTGAGAGAGATATCCGGAGGCCCAAGCTCTTTCCCCATCCCCTTCCATATCATATTGTGTGTTCAGGTGTCAATGGGCGGCGTTTGTTGCTCACCATCAGGTAACACGCTTGCTCTTTTGCCCCCTATACAAGAAAATAATAATAATGGTCTGTAAGGACCTACACCGTGTATTTTTGAGGTGTTAAATAATTTGCAAAGTATCTCTTTATGTAGAAGGAACAAGGAGCAGTATGAATGCGAGCTGAAGGAGTTGGCCGAAACTGAACAGGCGACACTCAGACGATACCAAGAGGCGCAGGCGAGGGTGCGCCACACTGAAGACAGATGTGAGATCTTTTTTCATATTTTGTAGTAGTTTCGAAATTTAGTGGTAGTTGAAAGATTTAAAATTTTTCATTTTAAAATGTTTGTTATTAGATAAATTATTGTTAAATTAAAAAAAATAAATATTTAAATTCGCGAATATTTCAGGTGCGGAACTTGAAGTAACAATATCACAACTCGAGACACGGAACAGAATTTTGACCGAGGTAAGTAACGATACACACAATAGGGAGTCATTATTTTCCTACACTTTTTCCACTCTGAGTGGGGTCGGCACAACAAGTCATCCTTTCGAACTATGTATGTTTTCAATACATTTGGCTATGATTTTATAACCAGCCGCCTGCCTGATGCCAACCCTCCTTGAAATGTTTTCGTTGGTAGCTTGTCCTAAAACTATGAAAATTCAGTAATAGATGTTATTAGCCTCTAATTTTAACATTTTTACATAGTTTTACAGAGTAATATAATAAAAAAACTATTTATTTCTTAGATTTTCGCGAATCACATTCATAACATTGAAACAACTTTTTATGGATTATGTCGCGTTTATTTATTCATTACGCATCTTTTTGTTCATCACTCGTGAAAATGATCTCTGTAAAAAATTCAAAACGTCGGGAAAAAAATAGAAAATAAGTTCTAAATAAACGCGATATAATCCATAAAAAGTTATTTCAATGTTACAAAAAACTAGTTTAACTAGTAAAACATAGAAAGTATTAGTTATTTTGTTAATACATATTTATAATATTTGAAGATTATTCTCGTGGATTTATATTTTATAGAAAAACACACAATTGGAATGTCGCACAGAAGAAGTTCGCGCGAGTTGCGAGGAGTCTTGGCGGAGCAAAGTGGAGACGCTCAGCAAGAGTATTGAAGAGTTGAAGAAGACCCACGAGGAGCAGATGCATCAGCTGTATGCCAAGTACGTGCCGTTTGTGTTTATAGGTATTTGAAAAGAACAAACCTATAAGAGGGAAGACAAACTTCTGTACTTAATTTTATCTTCAAGTCTTTTATTACCGAAAGACTGGCAGAGTTTTTCTACATTTTATTTCAGTCATTGATAGTACAAGACACAGAACTGGTGTTTGTTAGGATTAGAATCTCTAAATTTTCCTCTCAGAGACTCTGTTTGAAAACAAAGTCACCAGAGACGAGACTTTTCGTAATATTATTAATTGATTTTAAGAAAAATTCTCAATACAAACGCAAATATTTCTCTCCAGGGTCAAAGTAGCTGTGGCCAGAAAAGATTCTGCCATCCAAGCGCTCACCAGGGAAGCGGGCAAGTATCAGGAGAAGATAACGTTACTGGAACAAAAACTGCAGCAACAGAGGAAAGACTTTCTTGCCAAACAAAAGTGATTTGTATTCCCTTTGTTAGAAACGACATTAGATTGTGATACAAACACTAGTGGACGAGACAGACATTATTCTGCCAAAAAACAAAAACTTGGTGACAGTGCCACCTATCGGCACCAGTTGTGAATCAAAATTCAACAAAAGACCATACAACCGTGTAAGACATGAAGTAAAGTTACAAGGAGTCCGTACGTAATGATGAACGATAGGTCTCCATTCAGAGAACAGAATTTTTGCCGGTAGAGGGAGCTATTTTTCAAGAAGTACTCGTTTAAATACTTACACGGAAGTTTTGTTACACGCAAGATAATGTAATTTAGTATTTTTTCAGATTTAATGTTTCAACTTTTCAACGTGTGTTTACGTATAATAATATCATTGGTACGTCTTAAATTATAGCGCAACCAGTGGCAGAAAAGAGAACTAAGATCTAGGTTTATCATTGTGTACTTAATACTATGGAAAAGCCTATACTGTTCGGACTCCTTGTCTATCTGTATCTATACTTCGTGGAGTAAGATTTCATTCCTACTCAAGCATTATCCACTGTTTTTTGCAAAGCGTGGCTTTTACGTTAGAGACATTCCTAAATAAAAAAAATGATTCTTTTGTTTTATGTTACGTTATGAAAATAATTATGGCATTTATTTATTGTGATATTTAATCATTTATTTTAATTTAAATTCAATTCCGTCCTATGTGTATTTTTAAGAATTTTAAGATATTGAATCCTTATTAGTACATTAAAAGTAAGGATTTAACGTGTATGTGTGTTTGTAATATTACTTAAACAAGTGCCTCACTGTATGGTCATTATTGTGACCAATTTGTTTGCCAATAAAAAAGTAGTTTCCTTACTTTAAAACATTTTTTAAATTTAAGTACATCGGACTATCATCAACTCCTTCACTAATTATATATTGAATTCAAATTAATAATCTGTAATTTGTTGTCTACTTTCTTTCATTTACAAAGAATTTGAATTATTGTTTTTTACAGGTTGTTTCTTGCATTGTTATCATTTCAAATTCTACGGGACGCTATAGGGCCAATGATTGGTTAAATTTATTTACCAGTTTTTGTATTCGGCGCCACCTATTAAAATTTCACTGTACTACTTCGATACTGAGGTCTCGGTGGTCCAGTGGTCGAGCACCCGCTTCTAAATCTAGAGGTCGCGGGCTCGAATCCTCACACCAATGACTTTTCGAAGTTCTTTTTGAAAATTATGTGTGAAAAATATCGATGACTGAAAACTTTGTGCTCTTTCATTTGGGACGTAAACATAACGGCGGGACGAGGCTTAACAGCCGCTGCCTACACCTTCAGGTAGGAAAAGGCGTGAAGTTATGTTATGTATTATATTACTTCGATAAAACGCTTTGTCAGTAGATTGCTTACTACTACTCTACTTTTCCGGTCTGGGTCAATACTAGTACTTACCACGAAGCAGTCTTTGGATATTGACAGACAACAATTACTGAAATAAAAAATTGAAAGAGCAGTTTTTGTATAATTATGGGCATAATTATAATTATAATAAAATATAATTATATATATTATATATTGACGGGCCTCGTGGCGCATTGGTAAAACTACCGGCTGGAGCAATGAGATCGGGGGTTCGATTCCCACCCGAGCACAAATATTTGTGTAGTGTCTGGTTGTTTTTCTATGTATTATAAGTATGTATTTACAAAAGAAAAGTATATATATATTCATATCCGTTATCTAGTATCCATAACACAAGCATTTAGTTGCTTAGTTTGGAACTAGAGGGCGCTGTGTGCATTGTGTCCAAGATATTATTATTATATTTGTCGACTCGCAGGCTATAATAGCTTAGATGAGAAATCGGCCAATCCCATATGAGTTTTTAAGGAATAAGTGAGCAAACGAGCAGTGGGTCACCTGATGGTAAGGAGCCGTCCATTAATCACGTGATGTTTTTAAAATCATTTTTTGAAATGTGTAAATCGACGTGTTTTTTTTTTTCAAATCTCTTTTTTCTTTCTTTCAATTTACCTAAGAATACTAAGTATAAAGGATGGGTTGGATAACCTATTATAGACATAACAAATTAAAAATAACATATTTCCAAACATCATCATCATCATTAGCCTGTTGCAGTCCACTGCTGGGCATAGGCCTCTCTCAATGTGCGCCACAACAACCGATTCTCTGCCTTCCGCATCCAGTCTTTTCCAGCAGCCTTTCTGAGGTCGTCTGACCATCGGGCTGGTGGGCGTCCTACGCTACGTTTACCAAGACGCGGTCTCCACTCAATGACCTTCTTATTCCATCTACCGTCGGTCCTTCGGCAGATATGACCAGCCCATTGCCACTTCAGCGAGCTTATTCTGCGATCTATGTCGGTTACCACAGTACTCTGGCGGATATACTCATTCCTGAGTTTATCCTTCAGAGATACCCCGAGCATAGCTCGCTCCATAGGTCGCTGAGCGACTTTAAATTTGTGGACTAGCCCCACCGTTTCGTGCGTTAGCGTCCACGTTTCGGCACCGTAGGTCATTACCGGTAGGACGCACTGGTCAAAGACTTTTTATTTCCAAAAATCTAAGTTAAACTCCAAAATATGTGAAAATATTTTTTTAATAATAATATTATTATAACGTAAAAAAACACAACTACCTCACGGGTAGCTTATCTAAGTAATACTAGGTTTATAGCTATATCTATTTATAAAGGTCATAGGTACTCCTAAAAACCTTTTTAAACCTTAACTCGTAATATTTAAAGCTTTTTATTAATACATATTTCTTAAAAATTAAAAAAAAATCCAATACTGTCGAATTTAAAAAAATAACTCTACAATCCGAACATCGATGTCCTCACACACTTATTTATAAATATATTTTTAAAGTAGAAATGTAAAAATTTGAAATGTATAAATAAAAATAGAATTTGTATAAATTCTCAAGAAGAATGGAAGATACGGAGAAGACGGTTCGGACGATTTCTTTCGAAATTTGTGTAGGTACATTAAGGCACTATTTTTTATGGGATAGGGGGGCAAACCAGCAAGCGTGTCACCTGATGGTAAGCAACTAATGCCACCCATGGATACCTGCAACATAGATAATGATAGTTGCGTTGCCAGCCTTTGGGATATGAAAGGAAATGGGATAGGGAAGTAGGAGTAGATGGGGGTAAAGGTTTGGGCCTCCGGATACTCTTTTAGTGAGTAAAACGCGGTATGTCATTGCCTTCCCGTCGATATTCGGAGAGGTCGTGGTATTGCACCGGTCGAGCCAGCACATTTATGCAGCGTACTAAATCCAGTTGAACAATTTATTGTTGCCAAAGATATCCTCGGAAAATCGTGTCAGAAAGTCAGTCCTTAACCCGTGGACTGAAGTGGACATAATCGAAGAAGGACCACGAGTTCTATGGCATTTTTTGATACGCCTTCTGTCTAACATTCTATAGAGTATAGAATATTAAATTAAAGCTGTGACACAAGCGCCATCTCGTGACAAGATTAATTGTGTAACCTGACAATCTCATTACCAAGGACGCCACATCTCTGTGTTATGGGACGTCCCTTCTTCAGGCGACTTTGAGCTTGTGTCAGCTTCCACTTTCACTTCTTTTGGAGATTCATTTTTAGAAGACTGAGCTAAAGACTCGGCCGTATGGCTTATCACAGTGCGGAGTAATAACGGAGGCTTAGCTTCGACAGGTTTTTCACTCACAGATGGTATACTTTCAGGTACAGTAAGTATTCTGTGGGACAATAGTGGTGTCCTTTCTGGTATTCTTTTAAAAGCTGACTTTTCAGGAGAACACATTTGTGATGAAGCCCTTTCGTCAACTCTTATCATTTTTGGTGCAGGTTCAGTTAAGTCCACCATAGGTCTTTTTAGTTTAGTCCTCATTGTGTAATCTATTGGTCTTTTCGGAGAAGCGTCTATACCAATCTTGTAATTCTCCACATCTATCACAATCGATAAAGGTTCAATATATTTTTTGGTTCTTAACGCTTCTTGTCTACTCTCTGGTGAAATCGTCGTCGAAGAAACAGTTGGTTTTTGTGTTTCTGGACTTGAATCCTGATCAGACGCTGATCTACTAGGTGGTGTTGGGAATGGAAAGTTCTGTACGGGTCTTGGGGGTGTTTCCAGTTCTGTTGAAGAATCGCAGGCTGAGTCACAAGATAGCGGGCTGAGAGGTGGGCTTGTCGGTCTGGTGGATTTGACGAAATGGAATGCGCTGGGTCTTTCATCATCAAGTCTTAATGGATCAGGTACTAGCGGTCCGTAATCCCTTCGTTGTACTGTCTCCATCCCGCCGATGCAGGAAGTTAAGTGGTTGCCCAAACGATGTCTGAGACCGGTGGGTACACTAGCCAGGCGGGACAGATATCTTCTAACTTCTACAGCGCAGTCGCTGAAGCCTGCTCTAAATCTATGGAGTACTGCAGGGTCGGCAGCGATCGCTGCAGCTAATTGTTGGCGTTGCAACTTTTGCAGGTGCTTCACTGTCAGCTCCAAAATATCCGCTTTTTCAAGTTTGGAGTGTCGTGTTGGCTGTAATGTAAAATGACACATTATAGCTTTAATTATGCATATATTTTTACAGTGTTTATTGAATATTAAATTCAATCGAAGTAATAATGCGCCTTTGTCCTTAAGAAACTATTAAATACGCAATTTCAAATAAAATTTAAAAGATACACGATTTGTAAAATATATTGTAAATTATAATATAATTTGTACAGAGGCACACCGGCTACTAACATAGTATCTGTGCTTGCCCACTAACACATCTCAAAAAATACTCCCCAATTGGGAATCGAACCGGCGTTGTAAAGAAGCGTGTAAATTTTTTTAATAATCAATAAGTAGGTACTTATTATTATGTTGTTCAGCTTTTTATAATATCTCAGAAGGTTTAGAATAATGATTTAGGACTTAATTAGTCCTAAATCATTATTCTAAACCTAAAAGGATGCCTACGTTTGCAGCTTTTAAAAAACGTACTTATTAATTACGTAACCGAGGCATTCGATGTCTTACATTAGACTTTAAATTGAAAGTCAATAAATACTCACATCTTTATCAGAAGCATCCATCAGGAGGTCCTTCAGCTCGTTTAGACAATGGTTGATGCGTGCACGACGTTTTTTTTCCATAATCGGTTTATTGGTCTGAAATTTTTAAAAATAGAACAGGGTTGAAGTTTTATGACAATTACACACGTAAAAAAAAAAAATTTTTAAGGCTTTAAATTTAAAAATTGTTCAATTTTATTTTTTATTGATTGTTGACATTTTAAAATACTGAATTTAATTCGGGAACACTGGAATTTTAATACAGACTCCTTGCATGTAATTGCTAAGATTATTTATCAAGCCATGTCTGGATAGATAATAGGTATCCAGACCCTATCATAAAGAAACGACTAAATTTCGCACTAAATAATCACAAACAATTTCACACCTTTCTCAATTCTGCTTTTGACATCCCGTGAATAGGCTCAGAAAATCCTGTTTGGGAGTCGTCATCCTCACTGCACGGCATTTTCACGATTATTTAAATTTAATTCACTTTATCACACGAATGATGTCCTCACACGACGGCGGATGAACACTTAATGAAGTTACTCTTGCTCAGCTTTACGAGCAAATTTTTTCAATTGCCCTCCATCCTTCCACCTTTATAAAAAGGCGTACGCTGAAAATATTGACGTCTCTGTCTAACTCACAAGCGAGTGCGGTGGGAACTGTATCGGAATGTTTTGTTTTTGTGCTGTCTCGCTCATATGGGGAACGTTGTGAATGAAATTGCGAAGGTGCAGTTGTTTGAAATGTATATATTGCCTGTTCGATTCCAGGTGAGTTTGATAATAAAACTTGTGATCGTTATTAAATGTTTTCTTATTTCTAAATTATTACTCTTTTAAACTAATAATAATTTTGTAAAGATATAAATTACTTGGACAAGTTTTATTAAAATAACTCAACGATATTAAAATTTCAATATCATAGTATGTTTTGGTATATAATAAACACTAGGTATTACTATTTTACGATTCATAGAGAATAGTAAAATTGGCGTGAACCAAAGATTTTTCAGAAATTCAAAACGAATTTTATTTACAGGCAACAGGAGCAAAGTACTTAATAATTTTATTAAAATAAATAAATAAATTTGAAATGAGTGAAGCTACACCTGATCCTGCATACTATGGGAATGCGATCGCACATCAATCAAGTACAACAATAATTCATTTCCCGTGTACCGCAAATAAACTTAATACTTTACGAACGCTCACCTCACCATAGAGAGCTTTAATTATTTTCTATAAACTACGTAAAGTTCACTATTGGCAACTTACTTGAGGCGTTTATTGTAGCGTGAATTTTGGAGGGAAGGTGTACGATCAAGTACGATGTGACGTTACATTTTTTTTTATTCGGTTCGTGTTGGCAGGTAATACGGTACTTTATGGTCGGGGGTGAGTTTAATTTCCCACGGACTGTGGGAATGTGAGGTGCGAAGGGTTCTTATTGTGTATCGTTATGTGACCTTTGTTTACATTATTCAATAATACGAGATAATATACATATGACATTTGGTTTAATAAAGTAATTTTATAGTCTTCTAAAGAATAGATATATGTAATTTCACCTTGGTTAATTTTGTATGATTTCATATTTAATTGGCCTTGGGGATAATTAGCCTTATTAATTTATGTATAATATAAATATCTAATGGACTATCCCCTATTGGAATTGTGGTTATAGGACAATAATAACATTTTTGCTGGTGTAACATGTGGGAAAAGCTACAGATCACAGAAATAATCAAGATCTTGATCTATTTCTGTGCTACAGATACTATATTAGTAAATCACGAATGTGATGAATAGAAGAATAGAGGGGAATAGAATTCTGGAGATGTATAAAAAAAAATGTTAATTTACGAGAAAAAAAATAAATAAATATATTTCATTCGTATTTTACCTTAGAATGCGAGTACTCTAGGGCACCTGTTATTTATTTTAGATATTTTGTAGGTTGCGTACACAGCTAGTTTTTTTAATATATGCACAGATGACTGGTCTTTAGAACAGAATTAACGAAATCAAAGATCATCATCGATATTATTGGAATTTACGTTAAATTTCTGATAATATTTCTGTGATGATGTCATATCTTAGATACAAGTAGGTAGGTATAAAGGTGAGTCAGAAATGAATCATAAAATAAAACCGTAGTGACCAACTCGTTGTACGTATTTCCACCTTCACTAACCTTAAGGGTAGGCGGCGGTAAGCGGTAGTTGTGACTCGTAAAGTCCAATTTCATTATAAATATTTTTGTTGCCTTTTAATATGTACTAAATCAGTACCGGATATTCTTTTATTAGAAAAGTAGGTATTTAGTGTTTTTGTCAATCAATCAATAGCCTTTTGAGGTCCACTGCTGGACATAGGCCTCCCCTATGGGGGGGCCTCCCCATGAGAACGGACCGGTAGTTGTGGCGCTCCATAGAGCGCCACAACTACCGGGGTTTTTGCCATAATCGCCACGCTTGGCAGGCGGGTTGGCGATCGCAGTAGGTTGTATTTTGTTGAGAGAGAATGCTGCTGCCCATTCTTCTAGCCTTTCCCTTAGTCGCCTTACTCGCCTTTTACGACACCCACCGGAAGAGATGAGGTGGCGGTATTCTAAGCCGGCGTGTTTTTGTAGAATTCATAATATTAATAAATTAAAAAGTGTAACAAAAACATAAGGAAATCCTAAAAGCTTTATTAATAACTAGTTGTTACCACAGACTTCGTCTGCGTGGACGGCAAAAATAATAGCCATTATAAAGATTCATTGCTCACCCTGAATTCGTGATAGCTTGACAAACTTATTATTGACCCGACCTCTTGGCTATATTTATGTAAAATTGGACATAAAAGCAAGCAGTACTTTTAGAGTTTATTCGTAACAAATATACAGGCAAACAGATAAATCGGCAAAAATTCTAAAAACCATATTTTTGGGCTCAGTATCGATAGTAGATCATGTCCCGAGTATTCTAAAAAAAATATTCGATATACAGTTTCAAATTTTCTACGATTTTATTATATGTATACATATATTATGTTTTTATAGTTTAAGTCCCGATGTTTTATTGGTTCATTATGGATATAGAAAATATCGATGCCTGACAAAACTGTGACAATCGACTCCGGCCCGTAGGACCAAAATATTTGCCTACACATTCAAGTATTAGGGCCGTAAACTTACCATAATTAGATTAAAACAACTTTTAGGATTATATCGCGTTTATTTATTGCTTATTTATATTTATTTCCCGACGTTTCGAACTCTTTACAGAGATCATTTTCACGAGTGATGAACAAAAAGATGGTAGTCGTTCAAAAGCTATTTTCATTGATTCAGAGAACACCCACTTTTTGGAAATAAAAATAAAAATCAAAAAGTTGATGTTAAAAATATGATTTTTACTATTGGTAGCCCACATCAGACCATGAAACAAAAAAATAAATACTTATTTATTTATAAGATGCATTCACTAAAGAAAAAATTTTGTTTGTAAAGATCCTTTGTTGTATGATTTAATAGTTAACAGTTGTTATTTTTTATTTATTAGATAATTATCTTATTTTATATCTCTATTTATAATAACGTTGTTACTGTTCCACAAAGTACTGATGTTTGTTTGTCCATAACGGAGCTTAGACCAGGGAGGGTTTTTATTGGAGGACTTACTTATTGATATCTGATACTACATCTGATATTTTTAATGTTCAAAGTCACTTACCATCACTTACCACCTGCGTGTTTGTCTAATAGTAAACAAGCAATAAAACTATAAATTTAAGCTAATATAACCTTTTATCCCGTCATAAGAGTCCGCCTTTTTGTAAATATATTTTAAAAAAGTAGGTACTTAGACTTACATAACAAAGCTTTTAAAGTTTTTAAGTGTCTAAACTGGAAGAGCCTTGACCTAAATACTCGTTGTCCCCTGCTTATAAAATGATTTTAGACTTATTACGACTCAAGAGACCATTGAATGTTAGCTCCCTTACCTATCCAGTATCTACCCTTTTAGTAAGAATAGGTATTGGTATTTATTTAAGTATAAGATAATCTACTATGTTCCCTTTGAAACACTAAAATAATCTAAAATAGAATAGTTGAAATTTACCATCAAAATATTAGGAAAATTCCGCTTGTAATTCTGCCAAAATTCTGTTGGTTTTAAAAGAAGTCTTACATACATAACATACATAACTTCACGCTTTTTGTTACCCGAAGGTGTAGGCAGCGGCTGTTAAGCCTCGTCTCGCCGTTATGATAACGTCCCAAATGGCAATAGGTGACGAACCAATTCCCATACCGGGCACAAAGTTTTCAGTCATCGATATTTATCACACTTAACTTCCGAAAACAATCTCGAAAAGTCATTGGTGTGAGCCAGCGTCAGGATTCAACCCGGACCTCTGGATCAGAAGCCGTGTGCTCTACCACTAGACCACTGAGACTGGCAAGTCTTACATAACATATTGATATTTGTCTTTTATTTAATTAAACTAGCTGTTGCCCGCGACTGCGTCTGCGCGGACTCATAAAGCAGTAAAAGTACTATGTCTGTGCCATTATAAGGGTTCGTTGCTCACCGCCAACCTCATGGCAATATTCATGCAGCATTGGTTATTAAAGCAAGCACTACTTCTAGAATTTCTCCGTAACAAACATAAACAGACAAATAGACAAAAACTCTACTAAAGTAACAACCATGTACCAAGTATTCTAAAAAAATAATATTCAATATAAAGTTTTGACATCCCTACGATTTTATTATATGATATCTTTCCTTTCTATTAAGAATTTCATGTAGAGTTAGTATGTTATCTATTTTTGTTTCACGGGTAAATAACTAAATGCTGAAAGCGAGAGTGTCCAAGGCCGAAGCGCAGCTTATACAGTCATCAACAGTGTTCTGCAATAATATGATTCGGTTTTTTTTATTTTTTATTTTATTAAGGTGACCAGAAGCAATGCGCTAGTTTGGTAATATGCCACCCGGGCGGATAAAGACTAGGATTGAAAACTTTGTGCCCGGTATGGCAATAGGTTCGCTACCCATTGCATTTGGGACGTAAACATAACAGCGAGTCGAGGCTTAACAGCCACTGTCTACTCCTTTGGTTAAAAAAGGCGTGAAGTTATGTTATTTTATTTTTTTATGCTATAAAAAATATAGTAGTTGTTAACTCCATTGAATAGCATTCAGTTCTTGAATTCGCCTCCCTTATAAATTTAGAGGATGTGGCCGAATTCGGGCTTATGACTAATAACTTTTTTATGGATTATGAGTTTAGGAATATGTTGGCTCTACCACTTTTAAAAAATTTTATATGTTTAGTCACCAGGCTAGTGCGGAATTATTCTCGGTGTGATAAAACTGATAAATATATACCTAGAACTGGGACAACATTGTGCACTGTATACTATAATAGTATCCATCACCTAATTGGTAAATAAGCAACGTAAAAATTCGACTATGCAGCCTACATAACTTCTTCGGGTAGAATAAGGCGTGAAGTTACATAAAATGGGTGTGTTTTTTTTTATGTAAACCCTTTAAACATGTTTTTGTTGGTAAAATATTATACCAAACAATGGCGGCCAATCATTTCGACTGTATAGATATAAAAAAAGTTTTAAAAACGTACACGATATGAAGGTTACATATAATGATGCTTGGCTTTAATCGTAAATACAATAAATGTACTTGTTTTGTAATAATATATACACGTATTATTTTGCGTATTCACAAACTATCTGCCACTTTTTACAATGATGTACAAAATTTTAAAGCGATATGTTAAATTGCTGACCAATCTTGGAAACCTCGTGGTATTTAAAGCCGAGAAGATGTAAGAATTACCATGTGGAGGTTAGGTAGAAAACAACAGATACTGCTTGAACTGATTGCATGAGTTTTTTAATACCTATGTATGTACCAAGTAGTGATTATTATGAACTGAAAAATATAACGTAACATCACGCCTTTTTATCACGACTTTGTGCCCGGTGTAATGGTAATAGGTTCGCCACTTAATCCATTTGGGCCGTAACATAATGATTCGCGAGTCGAGGCTAATCGTCGAGGAAATTATAGGGATTTTTCTTCGAATGTTGTTAATCTTTCCTATGAGTCCGTTAAGAAAAAACCTTCACACCTTTTTTTCTACCCGAAGGTGTAGGCAATCGATATTTAACTTTATAGAAATCTGTTTATATCCGAATAAAGTGTATTATATAAAAATAGACAAATAAAATTATACTATCGCCTTCAAAAAATGTTTCCTAATATTTCATTCAATGGGGTATACAACTTTGAACCTGAGTATTCAACAGTCTTTAATTTTTTTGTTGTTTCAACCACGATGCAGTTCCGCTAGCACAATGTCACCTTAGTAAATTTCCTAATAGTAACATTTCAATTTCATTACACAGTTAGAATAGCTACGCTCTTGCCTACAACAACCATAAATTATCCCCCAATATTAGAAATAATCAGTGGTTTTTTTGCTGTGGTAAAATTACTGATTAGCTGGTGGTTTATCTTATTTATATCTCTACTAGCTGAACCGGTGGACTTTATTCCGCATCAAAAGTAATAAAATGAGTAAAATTGGGATATTAAAAAGTTCAATTTGTGCTATTCATCGGCACGCGTTTTGGCGCGCAACGGAACTGCTATGTCCCGCTTTGTTAATACTGTAATATCTTCGAAAATATTCGTTTAAATTACATACTGTTACGGGCTAGGATCATCTATATTACATGCACAATCTATTTAAGACACTTAATTGGATGAAAATTAATACTGTAATGTTTAAAATCGCTTCGTAAATAGGCCATTATTTCTCGTAAAAAAAAAAAAAAATAAAAATGGTCATTGTGGGTTATCCCTAAGAGATAGACATATGCCCTCGCGGACTTTTTTGTAGACCTTTTAAAGGTGTATATCACAGAAATAGATCAAGATAGAACGGCGAATAGGCGTGGCAAGCGTGCTAAAACCCTGCACTATATTGCATGCTTTTCGAAACTCGCTCTCATTACGCAACGAGCGTTCCTGCCATGCGTTCAGGACGTAAAAAAATAGATAAAACGTCACATATATGCCTTATTATGCTGTGAAAAATTGTAAAAACAAAAGTAGTGAATCAAATATGAAAAAAGGAAATATTTCGTATGATCAGTAAGTACAGAAAATCAGTAGAAAGTATTTTTTTGAGATTATAAATTATTGTTTTACTTTTACTATGTTCAATAATTACGATCACAAGTTGTATATTTTTTCGTTATGATAAATATCCATTGCTGTCCGCATTCAACGCTCGTATACAAAAACATTGCGCGTATAAATTATACGCGTAATGTACGTCGAATCGAACGAAATACACAATACACCTGCCAGTTGATCGCTGTGTCTGTTAATCGCTGTGATTCGAATGTTAGAGATGGGCACTCCATGTATCGTTGAGTCCTAGGACTTATCGATAAATTAATTCAATAATAATTTGAGTATCAGCTCATATCTTGCTTTGTCCCTACTTTATTCTAACACCACAAATTTCAACCAAAGTGTTTCGTAATTACATTGGCAACAGTTTATTTGACAGTATAATTTTTTACCAATTTGACCAATCGCCGATGGAAAATCATCTCGTTCTTCTCAAATGGGCAGTAACCGAGGTATATGTAGATGTTCGGCTTCGTTATTTAACCAGGACTGTGAGGCCAACCCTTACAAAAAGGCAAATATTTAATAAATATGTATAGTTTCAAGGACAGTAAAATATTTATAATTAAATTTTATATACTGTTGGAAAAATATGTTTTAGGTTTTAATATGTCGGATTGAAGTATTTAACATGTTTTACTTTCTATGATTATCGTTACAGAAAATCAATAAAGTTAGTAAAATATAAAAATAATAAAATTAACACACGTTGCCGATATTAACATCGATAATCTAATGTGAGTGTCTCCTAACTAGTCGCTCCGCTCACAATGAAAATGACGTCACGCTGAGGGCGTGGTTTTTCAAAAAAGTGACACGCTCGAAATGTATGGAAATATGCCATCGCGGCCGTTCTATCTTGATCTATTTCTGTGGTGTATATTAATGTAGTGCGTTGTTTTGATTTATCACTTAGGGTTCAGGCAGCGTTTTCGATTAAAGTTCTAAATCTTGAAAATTATCACTTTTTTTTTTACTACACTATACATGAATTATAGATCAAAACCACCCCGTTGACACCCTCTAACTATTAAAAAAACCACATCAAAATCCGTTGCGTAGTTTTAAAGATATGCGCATTTAAGGGGACAGACAGCGGAAAGTGACTTTGTTTTATACTTCGTAATGATAATGATGATATGAAGTTGAACACTTGAGGAAAGGACCTCCGTTCAAAAGGATTACGTTTGAGCTATCCTGAGAAGAACTAAGTAAGAAAGTCAAGTGTCAAATTGAATAAATATAGGTATATTTTTTGAAAAATATGCATATGTCAATTTTATGAGTGTATTCTTATGATACTCTCACTTACCTGGAAAATGTAGCCAAAAATTATATTGCACTGTAATTTAGTGCAATATTTAAAAGGTTTTCTGAAAACTATAATTATTTTTTAAGCGTGTGAGGCGTGTTAGAATCGTGCCTAATGGCGCTCTGTCCTCTCTGCCTACCCCGCAAGGGATTTAGCGTGAAGTTATTTATGTACGTATAATTATTATTAGAAAATATTTTTGAATTTTCCACTCCAGGTGTTCTAACGTCATCCCCATCAGTTTAGTTAACCATATTGCACTATATTAATATTTAATTAGGGGACCTACCGTTTCTCCCACGGTGGCCATTAACATTGACATACAACAAATTCACTAAAAAACAAACCTTATTGCTCTGGAATAAGATTTATCAAAGCGTATTTATAACTTGGTAATAAAGTTTGGACTGTTATCGCAAGATACAATATGCATTTTAGCTGAGCACCTTCGCCTTTTATTTGTATGTAATAAAGTTAAATATTGTTTAAAAGTCTAAATATTAACGGCACTTTACCCATGTAATATGCTGAGTGTTCATGTATGACGATATTCCATGCGATCGCGTGATATAACCAATGAGTTGTGAATAATTACTGTCATATGTCGCGTGATGGCGCCACTGAGAACATTCAGCTCATCCCGTTTTTAGATTAATCTATTTTAATTAATATTTTAATGAGTTAAATTTATTGACAATGGCCATAACACACGCTTAGTATGTTGACATTATTTTTCCTGGACCGGCTATCAAATTATTAAAAAAATGTATTTCGTATACCTTCTGTGTACTAAGTATCGGGAATTTGTCAATAAAACAAAAAATACAAATTATTCATCTAAATTTATTTTATCGCCTTCAAAATAGGCCCCATCGCTTGCAATACAACATCTCCACCGCTTCACCCAGTCTTCCATACATTTTTCATAGGCTATTTGCGGTATGGCCTTTAGCTCATTCAGCGAATTTTCTTTTATGGCTTCTATTGACTCAAAACGTTTTCCTCGAAGTGGTAATTTTAACTTGGGAAATAAAAAAAAGTCAGACGGAGCCATATCAGGTGAATAGGGTGCTTGGTCGAGAACGTTTGTTGAATTTTTCGCTAAAAACTCTTTCACTATAATGGCTGTGTGTGATGGTGCATTATCATGGTGCAGCATCCATGAGTTGTGTCGCCACAAATCTGGACGTTTTCGGCGGATACTCTCACGCAAACGCTTCATGACGCCTAAATAATATTCTTTATTCACTGTTTCTCCCTCTGGAAGGAATTCGGAGTGAACCACACCACGGTAGTCAAAAAAACTGTCAGCATCACCTTGATTTTGGTGCGACTTTGCCGCGGTTTTTTGGGTTTCGGCTCGTTTTCGAGACGCCATTCTGAAGACTGTTGGCTTGTTTGCATGTCATACTCATAAACCCATGTCTCGTCGCCAGTTATTATACGTTTCATAAAAGTCGGATCCGTAGAAGCTCGGGAAACCATGTCTTCAGCGACATGCTTTCGCTGCCCTTTTTGAACAAAATTGAGCTCTTTTGGAACTAGTCGAGCGGCGACGCGTTTCATGCCTAAAATGTCAATGAGAATATTGTGGACGGACTTAAAAGATATGTTCACCTCACTAGCCAACTCTCTCAGACTCATACGTCGATTTTCGAGCACTAGCTTCTTGATTCTGTCGATGTTTTCTTTGGTCGTAGCGGTTGAAGGTCTACCAGAACGAGGCAAGTCTACTACTACTTCTCGGCCTTCTTTAAACCTTCTTATACCATGCATAAGCCCTTGTTTTCGATATACATGATTCGCCGTAGGTATTTCGCAACATTTTTAGTGATTCATCACATGAAATATCATTCGAAACACAAAATTTAAGGCACACTCTTTGTTCAACAATATTTTCCATTGTAAAAATCGCCGAGGACTCAAAATTATGACCAACAAAAAGTTTAGTTTAAAACAAATTAAATGACAGATCCCGTTCAAATTTTGCGCGCTAAATCAGTACAGTGCTACCAACATGCAGTAAAAAAATTAGAACGACCTCTTTTACGCGGGTCTCTTTATTGACATATGCCCGATACTTTTTACACAGAGTAGTAAATTCCGGCCATTAATCATGTGAAATTTAAAAACAAAGAACTTACTGTTTATATTCGCGTTAATATAGTAGACTTTTTTGAAGCCATGTTAGGTAAAATATTAATGATTTAATTATGTGGTGACCGTTGTATGGCAATAGGTTCCGCCACAGTCAGCTGTCTAGTGTCACTCTCAGGTTTCAAGGCGTGTTGGTATAATGGGGCAAACATTTAGTAATATACTTATGTATTTTACTGGAATTTGTAAGATATATAATGACTTTCAAATCTATATGGTTAGTCATTTCGTCCAAAGTGATACCCGATGGGTGAAGGCTTATCTAGATCCATAAGACACACCTTTTATTATAATTAAATAATTCACCGCACAGACCATTAAACCGATTAAATTTAACATGTTAATTTAATTAATCTGATGAGATACGACAGTATTTTAAGTGGGTGTATTACTTACTTCGTTACAGCCTATGTATATTCATACTTTGCTTCCAAGAAGGATAACGGCTTTTTATATCTAGAGGTTATTCAGAAAGTTTACTGTATTTTTGTATATTCAAAATATTTGTCATGATAAACTTGGAATTTTAATAATGTATGACACAAATAATTGTTGTTAGTAAATAATTGTTTATTACAACGTCATGCCTTTTCTACCCAAAGGTGTAGGCAGGCGCCGTTACGTCTTGACTCACCAAATGTTTATATCACAATGACGCAATGTGTTTATTTATCGATATTTATTTGAAAAATTTATTAGTACCTACATGTGAGACAGGATTTGAACCAGAGACTACATAATTCTGAAGAAGGATTGTTAACCTCCAGACTATCGGTACTAAATATTAATAGTTAATAGTCAATCCTACCCAGTAGTACCTACCTAGCTAAAACTTTCGAAAAACAAATACGCTGAAAAGTCAGTTAAATGCACCCGGATTCGCACAGAAGATCTTTCAATCAGAAGCTCAAAGCTTAACCACTACACCTACAACCATTAAGACTTTCTCTTTATATATAACTATTTTTTGGCAATACGAAAACTTATTTCACAAAATTTTAATTATTTACTATACAATAATATGAGTAAAGAAATGCGTGTGAACTGTCTGTCAGTATTATTAATAACAAGCGGTAACGGGGCCGCTTCCTTCCTCTCGTCCGGGATCTTTTGGGATAAAGTACCCTTCAGTTTGTTTTTTTTTTCAACACGAGATTAATTTTCTCACGATGTATCGGTCAGATTTAGGATCTTTGGATTCGGACCTCCTATTTATACATAATTATACTACGCATCTAAAATGTTAGGTATTTTTGTACGAGAATGCTGTTGTATTGAAGCAAATTCGCAAAAATTATCTTCGACGAAGATTCATCGTGATAATCAAGACATACTTAATTGATGACTAATTATGGATTCATATTTATGTAAGGTTTTATAGATTTGTACACATAGAATAACTACCAAATTGACAACCAAATATGCAATTTGTTTGTCAAGCCTCGAGTCGCTTTTATTGTTAGTCGGCCATTACCTACATAAAGCCTTAATACTAAACAAAGCTCATATATTTATAAGCCGACACATTTCCTTCCGTTTTGTCCGTATAAGGGGCGTGACTTGATCTTTACAAGGAAGGAACCCCTTATTTTTTACATGTCCCTTCGATTTCTCACGCACCACGGTCAACAGAATACACGTCGTTTATCAATAATCTATTTATTTACAAAACAAACACAAGAGGGTCTTCATGTTTATCTGTTTCTTTTTTTAACTAGAAAGACTTAAAATAAAATTAATTCAAAATTGTCGAAATTGTCGAATCTAAATACATGAATCTTTCTTGAAAGTAATCGAACATCTTAACAATATTATCTCTTGCCCCCGAGGTTAGAGATTAGATTCCCATGTCTTTATGGATGCAATGCATTGATTGGGTTGACTTTCTCCGTTTATTATTTCCCGCCATATCGCTGTCAGTTTTATTTTTTGCCTCAAAAATCAGTTCTCATGCGAACAGGTGATTACAAAAACTCCCTCGAACTATATCAATTCGTTTTTATTAAGTCGGAATTGTATAGAAAAAAAAAACGACCGACATCCTGGGGTGTTTCCGGGACGAGCAAAAAAAAATACTCCGGAGTAAGATGGATCGGTCAATGGAGGATTTATTATAAAATGTATAAACAACTAACTAATCATATACTTACTATACGATTTGTTCTTATTTATTTTAAAAGTTGTTTAATATTTACTAGATGACCGGCGAACTTTGTTCCGCGTCAAAAGTAATTTTACAATTGAAGTGCTGATTCCAGAAAATTATCACTTTTTATTTACTACACTAAACATGAATTATAGATAAAAACCACCCCATGGACACCCTCTATCTATTAAAAAACAACCGCATCGATATCCGTTCCGTAGTTTTAAAGATATAACCCTGTAAGGGGACAGACAGCGGAAAGCGACTTTGTTTTATAATGATGATATGTTTTAAGATTACTTGAAAATAAATTCGCAACAATAAGTAATAAATAATTGAACATGATCTTTTTTTTTTTAAATATATGTAGGTATGTATATTTGATTTTAAAGTAATAGTGATTTTGAAGATTTTTATTAAAGTGAAAGTGTAAGTAGTGTACAAAAACTGTGGAGTGAAATTCTCGAATCTCACTAAAAAAATTTAATGTAACAAAGAATATTAAGTACAAAAAAGACCGCAACAAAAGTCAGTAATACTCAGTAATAGTATCCCATGTTTCGAGAATGAAATAAAATGAATGAATAAAATTAATAATTTTTAATCTGATGTCGGGTGGGGGTGAGTTATTAAGGGTAAAAAACGCTTTTTCTCGATTTCCGGAATAGTAAAGTTGTAGGTAGTAAAAAGATCTAAAACTTTTGTATTTACACTTTTTTCACATAACCTCAAAATTTATGTGAAAAATTCTGAAAACCAAGTTTTTGGTTTTTTATTTTTTTCTTTTACAAAAATTATTTTTATTTCACGAAATTTTGGGAAAAGTTACCTTTTTATGTCCCAAATACGTTGTAATTTATTTGTTTAAAAATATTTATTATTCCGCCTTAATTTAAATTAATATAAAAAACCACCCTATTTTTCAATCGAAAATTCACCCGTCAACATATCAGCTTTTTTCAAAAAGTTAGTATGTTTTCTGTTCGTTGAAATCTTTATTTTGTGATAGTGAAAAAAAATGTTGCTGCTATAATTTTTTTCACTTTTTATTATTTTTCAAGGCCCCTGTTCTATAATCTTTTCAGCTAAAATCAAATTGTGTTAATGTCTCTATACACATTAAATATATCCAATACCTATGTATGACCATAATAATGGGCGCTGCACATATTATTGCAATTAAATTCCGTCACACTGAGTCCTTCCTCATAAGCATATTCCCACGGCTAACGACAGGTGTGCTATAGGGTGCCACCAGACAAACACTAACATTTAAAAATCACCTTTATTTTAAAAGTACTTAGATTTATTTTACAACTGTCATTTTAAATGGCCAGTACACTTCTCCCCCTAACAGTAAAATTGACTGATTATGTATAGATATTTATGCAAGTTAGGATAAGTACAATATAAAATATTAAGCAGTGAGTTATTGATCAATTAGTTTGATAACTAAGGCATTTCTTAAAATTTGAAGGAAAGATTTCTACATACATACATACATACATAACTTCACGCCAAATCCCCTGCGGGGTAGGCAGAGAGAACAGAGCGCCATAGGGCACGATTCTTACACACCTCACTCGCTTCGTTGACTTTCATAACTCTTTTCATGCACGCGCGTCGGTTTTTGAGGCTCTTAACATCACCTTCCTCCAGAACACGTTCTATTTGGTCTTGGAATGTGTGTCTTGGCCGTCCTCGACTCCTACATCCGTCCGCTTTTGCATTGTATATCTGCTTAGTCAGTCTTGCGTCAACCATTCTTTCTACATGTTCGAACCATCGGAGCATGCCCTTTCTTACTTTTACACCGACACTCTCTTTCAGACCAACTTCCTTCCTTACAACCTTGTTTTCTACGCGGTCAGCGAGAGTCACTCCGCAGATTTTGCGTAGAGCCCTTATTTCTACCGCGTTTATTCTACTTTCATGCACACTCTGCCATACCCAGCTCTCGCTTCCATAAGTTAGCGTTGGGATCAGGACTGCATTGTGGATTGCTAACTGGGCTTTTCTGCTAATATTTTTTGCGCCCAGGAATCTGCCCAACGCTCCGTTTACGCTATTTCCTATCGCCACTCGTCTTTCTACATCCGCGGTGTACCTTCCATCTCTGCTAAAAGCGCATCCAAGATATACAATTTCATTCACCTGTTCCAGCACTACATCATCAACCATTATCCTTGCATCTGTTCTGGATTCCTCCCTTTCAAACACCATAACTTTCGTTTTCGTCGCATTCAACTGCAAGCCTTTAATCATGCAATCATCTTTCATAGTAGTGACTAGTGTTTGCAGGTCCGACGGCGATTCGGCTAGCCGAATCGCCGTCGGACCTGCAAACACGCCGTGCTTCTAGAAGCACGGCGTCATCTGCGTAAAGCAGGCAGCTCACAACTAGGTCACCCATTCGCATCCCTACATCCATCGATCTCATTCTCTGGAGACAACTGTCCAGGTACAGGATGAACAGTCGAGCGGACAGCACGCAACCCTGTCTGACGCCGATATTGACGTCAAACCAGGGGGACAAGCCGCCGTCAACACGCACACACGCTGTGCAGCCCTCATAAGTGGACTGCACAGCGCGCAGCAGTGCTCCGCTCACCCCGTAGCCCGGGAGTATATCCCACAGCTCCTTTCGTAACACTCTGTCAAACGCTTTTTCCAGATCTACAAAACCGCAGAAAATCTTCCGGTTAACAGCCAGTTGTTTCTCCACGATGTTGCGGAGAGAAAAAATCTGATCCATGCACCCTCGTCCGCTTCTAAAACCACCCTGAGCCTCCCACAACACTCCATCAGATATCACCCTCATTCTCCTTTCAATAATTTTCCCATACACTTTTGCTGCTAAACTGATCAAACTGATGGCCCTGTAGCTGGCGCACTGCATACGTGATCCCTTACCTTTATACAAGGGCACGATGACAGCGCGCCTCCAGTCCATGGGAACCCTACCCGACCTCCAGCACAGATTGCTCAAGGTCAGGAAAGCGTCCCGGACACAGGTTCCACCGTGTTTGATCATTTCAGCAGACATCATATCAATTCCAGCTGCCTTACCATTTTTCATACTTCGTATCGACCATTCAATCTCTTCCATAGTAATCCACCTGCCCAATACATCGCTTGGGTTTGCAAGAATGTCACCAAACTTAGACATAATTTTGTCCATTCTGGATGTTGACGAAGAACCCCGAGACTTTCTAACTTCCCTCCAGAAGAGTTTGTTATTCGCCTCGAAGTTCTCCGTCAACCTCACTTCCTCATTCGCAACAAGTCTTTCACGCTTCTCTTTCACTAAGGCTTTGGTAACATTCCTGCAGCGGCGGTAGCTCTCATACTTTTTCTCTGTCATACTATCATTCTGATTCAAACTTGAGACATAATCCAACCATGCTTTTTTCTTTCTTTCGACGCTGGATTTCACATCCGCGTCCCACCAGGCGTCACCTCTCAGAATCTTATGCCTCTTTGTACTACCACATACTTCTTTTGCACTATTCACTACACTTTCTTTCATTCTTTCCCAGCATTCTTCAACACCTAGGTCAGAAAGACTCGTCTCATTGAGTCTTTTTACTGACTAGGCCTACATACATACTCCGTACACTTTCATCTTCTAATTTCTCACATTTTATCCTTTCAAGCTCTCCGAAATGGGTACGCACTCGCCAGTGTCTCCACTTCTTGAAAAGGCCCACGAAACGGCTTACCACCAGGTAGTGGTCCGTATCAAGAGCGGGGCCTCTGTAGGCTCTTGTATCCCTTAGAGTATTTCGGAGACGACTATCTATCAAAATCAAATCTATCATACTCTTTTGCTCATTCCGTCTCCACGTATACGTGTGAATATCTTTATGACGGAATAATGTGTTAGACACAAGGAGGTTCCGTTCCAGGCATACGTCTAATATCGGCTTACCAGCATCATTCACTCTCTTGTCACCATTCGGACCAAGGACAGCCTCCAGGCCGTCTCGCTTGGTTCCGACCCACCCATTAAGATCACCACACAGAATTATCCTTTCATTTCCCTCAACCAGATCCAGAATATCCCTAACAGTTTCCCAAAACTCCTCGAGTTCGCGGGGATCCGCGGAGCTAACGGGAGCATAAGCTGCGACCAGGAAAACTCGCGTGATCCCCAGTTTTATTCGAACCCAAAGATGTCTTGGGCCTACCAACTCATAATCTTTCACTCCGGAAGCAAAGCGGGAGGAGAGAACGACTCCAACACCCCCACTGGCACGGACGTCCGGGTCCACTCCGGACCATAGGGCTACCATGCCACCGGGGAGGTCCTCGGTCTCACTCCCCCTCCGCTTTGTCTCCGTCAAACATAAGGCATCCAGGCATCTCTCATTTAATACATCCATCATCTCATTCATCTTTCTTGCCATGCTACCTCTAACATTCCACGTGCCTATACGGCACTCCCCTCTCCTCGTCCCGCCAGGATTGGCGCTGCGTGAAGGGTGGCGGCCCCCTTCGCCGCATGCGCATGCAGCCGCACCGACGGGGGCTAATCGGTGCCCGTCGCTTCCGGCGCACCTAGCAGCCCGTCCGGCTGAGTTTGCTTTGGTCAAGATTGCGTCCCACTGGGACGGCAGGGGTCGCGACGTGCACGCTCTTGACATGACCCCCTACGAAAGATTTCTACTGACCCGAATAATTCTTAGAATCCGATTGGAAAAAAATAATAATGCGAAATTTGTATAAAACAATGATTTAGATTATATTTCGAATGAATTTGAATATTTTATTACAGAAATCGTTTTGTGACTTGGGTACCTAGGTTATTGTTCAAAATATTTACCTTCTTTTTACGACGCCTTAAGGAAATATGTACTTATAATATTTGTTATTTTAATAATAATAAATGTCGGTGAAAATGGGCTAAATATGTAAATACGTTGATGCCTGTCTCTGTTTATCAGTTTTCGTCTTATGTTACGAACCTATCGACATAAAATATACAGATAAATTACTAACGCTTTTTTTTATGGGATAGGAGGGCAAACGAGCAGGCGTGTCACCTGATGGCAAGCAACCAACGCTGCCCATGGACACCAGCAACACATATAGTGTTACTGTTGCGTTGCCGACCTTTAAGGGATAGGGGATAGCAAAGGACGGGGAAGGGGTGTGGGCCTCCGGGTACCTCTCTCACCGAACGAAACGCGGCATGAGCCACTTTACGTCGGTCTTCTGAAAGGTCGTGGTATTTCACCGGTCGAGCCGGCCCATTCTTGCAGCGAACTGCTTAGCTCTACCACTGTTCTCACTAAACACAGAATAGAAAAACACAGCAGTAAAAAGAAGTGTACATAAATCAATAACAACTCAGGAGGTTTTTAAAAGCAAATAAAAAAGCGACCCAAATCCAACACTTATGAAGAGGCTTCTCCATTCTTGTTAAAAATTAAATAACAAGATAACATCTTGGTCAACAAGTTGAAAACCAATAAAAACTCTTTTCATAGTGACCTAATTTTAAAAAAAATCTGTCGATTTTGTGGGAATATTTCGCGAGAGCATTTCTCAGTTGAGGGCCAATAATTCTTTTGTAGTATCGCACCTTGAAAGGGAGTCTTTTGTTATATATACAAAAGGAGAGATTACCGGTTTCTTTGTAAAAGGATACCACTTCTTGAATGTGGGAGTTATTTTTAATGTAATGTTTGTTGTTTAATTTATAGTCAGTTAAATGATAGGGTTTTATAATCTACTACCAACCATTGACCTAAAAAAGATATAGATTTGAAATTCTTTTACACCAAGTTCTTACCTTATTTTCGTTTGTTAGGTAATTTCGCAATTTTAATGTAATGTCTTTGTTAGTTAGTTTTGAGATTTTCATTCCTTTAGTGACACCCTTGTAATTTCTACAATATCATATCGTCACGCCTTTTTGTAACCGAAGGTGTAACCAGCGGCTATAACACCGCCTCACTCGAGGCTGGGAGCCACCAGCCTCGCGGATCCGGGTGGGTGACACGGCTGTCCCGGTGGGGAGGTACTTAAAGTTCCTCGGCCTCACCCTGCCTGCTCAGCCACCGGAGCTTCGAGGAGCACTTCGTGAGGATGGCCCCCGGGCGCAGCGGGTGGCAGGCGCATTACATCGCCTGCTGCCCAATCTCGGGGAACCTGGAGAGGGAGTCCGCCGCCTCTACGGTGACGTCGTGCGATCCGTGTCCTTGTACGGGGCCCCCATTTGGCCTCCCGCTTCAGGGCTGCCCCACCTCGAGGCCTGGGTGCTCCGTAAATGGGGCACATTCACCTACAGGTTGACTCAGATACTTACCGGGCACGGGTGCTTCGTTATCTGAATCGAATAAAAAGAGAACCTACTGCTTACACTCCTAAGTCCTATGTCATAGAAGTACCATACTTGTACGCAGACGCTTGGACTAGGCAAATGGTACATCCACTGCGACGAAAGGAACAAATTCCCAAATAATAACATCTTAGAAAGGAGTGAATAGATACTTATCAGACAGACCAGTATGTTTGACAATCGACGACCTCACTATACAGCACTTACCTTCAGAGGAAATGCTGGTTCATGTAGAGTAAAAAAAAAATGCGTGGAGTCCCTCCGCGCGTTAGAAGTGTAACTTCGTATTGTAGAAAAGAAAATAAAGCAAAAACCCTTTTTAAAGAAGCTTTTATTTAAGCGCTCTAAAAATATGAAAATAATATTTCCTTAAAAATTTCAAGTATCAACTTAGAGCCTCAGTATGCACAATTTATATAATAATAAAAGCTTGTCGCGCGAGTTGTAAACAAACTGTACTAATTTTATAATGTCAAATCAACAGTTAAATATAGTCCGTAAATACAGCTATATAACTTATTATTCTATTTAAAGCGCTCGTGTTTTAATATGTTATATATTTAAACACGAGCGCTTGAAATTGCCTCCTTGGAACAACAACCCACGGACGATTTTGAGTGTAAGGTTGTCATGAGAAGAAATGGGCAAAACACTCATTTAAATTAATCTACTAACTTTACTATATTATCTATTGCAATTTAATTACCTACTGATAGGGAGTCAAACCTCGCGACAAGCTTTTATTATTATATAAATTGTACATACTTAAGGAAATATTATTTTCATATTTTTAGAGCGCTTAAATAAAAGCTTCTTTAAAAAGGGTTTTTGCCACAGAAATAGATCAAGATAGAACGGCCGCGATGGCATATTTCCATACATTTCGAGCGTGTCACTTTTTTGAAAAACCACGCCCTCAGCGTGACGTCATTTTCATTGTGAGCGGAGCGACTAGTTAGGAGACACTCACATTAGATTATCGATGTTAATATCGGCAACGTGTGTTAATTTTATTATTTTTATATTTTACTAACTTTATTGATTTTCTGTAACGATAATCATAGAAAGTAAAACATGTTAAATACTTCAATCCGACATATTAAAACCTAAAACATATTTTTCCAACAGTATATAAAATTTAATTATAAATATTTTACTGTCCTTGAAACTATACATATTTATTAAATATTTGCCTTTTTGTAAGGGTTGGCCTCACAGTCCTGGTTAAATAACGAAGCCGAACATCTACATATACCTCGGTTACTGCCCATTTGAGAAGAACGAGATGATTTTCCATCGGCGATTGGTCAAATTGGTAAAAAATTATACTGTCAAATAAACTGTTGCCAATGTAATTACGAAACACTTTGGTTGAAATTTGTGGTGTTAGAATAAAGTAGGGACAAAGCAAGATATGAGCTGATACTCAAATTATTATTGAATTAATTTATCGATAAGTCCTAAGACTCAACGATACATGGAGTGCCCATCTCTAACATTCGAATCACAGCGATTAACAGACACAGCGATCAACTGGCAGGTGTATTGTGTATTTCGTTCGATTCGACGTACATTACGCGTATAATTTATACGCGCAATGTTTTTGTATACGAGCGTTGAATGCGGACAGCAATGGATATTTATCATAACGAAAAAATATACAACTTGTGATCGTAATTATTGAACATAGTAAAAGTAAAACAATAATTTATAATCTCAAAAAAATACTTTCTACTGATTTTCTGTACTTACTGATCATACGAAATATTTCCTTTTTTCATATTTGATTCACTACTTTTGTTTTTACAATTTTTCACAGCATAATAAGGCATATATGTGACGTTTTATCTATTTTTTTACGTCCTGAACGCATGGCAGGAACGCTCGTTGCGTAATGAGAGCGAGTTTCGAAAAGCATGCAATATAGTGCAGGGTTTTAGCACGCTTGCCACGCCTATTCGCCGTTCTATCTTGATCTATTTCTGTGGTTTTTGCTTTAGTGATTTTTTTTATTTTTAGTTATAGCTGGCTCTTATAGTAAGAGCTGGACTAATGATGCGTTGAATGAAATGACACTATAGGTTAGTGTCATTTCATTCAACGCATCATTATTGCAAGTTAGTTTACCGTTTAATTTCTAACAGTCCAGCTCTTCAATAAGGAGATCATCTAATTCAATTTCAGCTTGGAGCTTTCTTTTCTATTTAATCACGATGATGATTTTTAATTCATATTTTGTAGAAATGCATCAAAAATATATATGCTGTCATCTTGGATGGTCCACCATATTGGATTTAGAATGACGTCATATTATTTTTTGAGTTAAATAAAGTCAATAACCCCTTTCATTTGATACCCATATTGCAGAAATGCATTCAAAATATCCATTCCTCCATCTTGGGTGGTCCGCCATATTGGATATAGAATAATGTCACACATCATATCATGCATTGTTATCCAAAGTAAACGTGTATACAAAATTTCAGCTCAATCGGTTGAAGATATCTACTTCAAAATTGAGTTGCAAGATTCCACCGAACATACATACTTACTACAGTGCAAGTTAAATAAAAGCTTTTAATAAAAAGGGTTAGAAATTGATTCAGAAATAGAGAAAAATAATTCATTCACTCGACCGGTGAAATGCCACGACCTCTCAGAAGATGGACGTAAAGTGGCTCATGCCGCGTTTCATTCGGTGATAGAGGTACCCGGAGGCCCACCCTCCTTCCCCATCTTTTCCTATCCTACTCCCTTAGGTTTGCCTTTTATCCCATAGAAAAAATACCATAGGGTACCTAATATTAACTCTAGTAAGATACCAAAAAAAATCGAGAAATCATTGGTGTGTACTAATCGATCCCAGGACTCCAGAATAGGAGAGCTCGACTACTTAACTGGACCACCGAGACTATTAATACTTATTACTAATATATTATAGGTACTATTAAAAATGGGACTGATTATGAGAAATGGTAACTAAGTTCCTATCTAATATTTTATTTAAATTTGTGTTTATGAATGCAACATACTGATGAAAATTATTTGAACCGAGGATCATAAACAGATTATTATATAAAAGTTTTTTTATAAGGTTACTTAACCATCACTATAAATGTGTATCATGTCTTGATTGAAGTTTATTATATTACAGTGAAACCTGGTTAAGTGAGACATCAAGGGACCTGCAATGTCGTTTCACTTATAGAGGTATTCCACTTACCCATTGTCTCAGATATACAGGTATAAATAAATATCTGTCTCATTTATACAGGTTCATCAGGTCTCATTTGTACACTGTTCAAGTTCAGGATATATGTATATACGATATATACGTTTTAGTTTTCCTTGTCCTTCAGAACATTGTGATTCAATTTTATGTTTACTCTGAATTATTCTACAAAGAGTAGATTTTGGCACATTAAATTCGGCACAAACTTCTTCGCGTGTCTTCCCACTTTCATAAACGGATATTAACTTCAGTTTTTCACGTAATGATAACGATTGTAGCTTTCGTTTTGACATTTTTCTAATAAACATCTGTATGATAGTAAAGCGAAACTAAAACTGAAGGTTATTGAAGCTCAAAATTTGTACTTACTTATTTGGAATTACGTGTGGAATTTGTGGGTAGAATAAGAATGAGTAAACAAACAATGTTATCTATGATGATAAATCGAAAGAACAAATCCCAGATATAGAGGTTTACCTCGTCCCACTAACAGAGGTAATTCAGTGCCAAAGTGTTGGGACCTCAGTATGAGTTCCAGTTATGGAGGTTTCTCACTCATCCAGGTCCCACTTAACCAAGTTACACTGTATAATGTTTTATTCGACTCGGCCATAGAGGTCACTATTCGTCAATTTTAAATCGCGCAATGGTTTCACTCCATGGAGTTTATATAAGTATTTAAGAACATATTTACGCGTTTTGGTAAAATATTAAAAAAATCAGTTCTACAACATTTAATTATAAATGTTAGGTATTTATTTCTTCAATAGATTTTAGAAATAAAATAATACATTCAATCAAATACAGTTATAAAGGAATGTAGTCGGCACTAAAGGCCGCGTTTCAAGTGTCAATTATAGTACCTCCATACATTTAGTGGCGGGTGGAGGGTACTATGATTGATTTTAAAAATCAATTACAGTACCTAAACCTAAACTGATGTCTGTGTAGTAATGAAATTCAAGCTTAACAAATTGAATGGTAGTGGTGGAGCCAAGCAGTTCGCTGCATGAATGGGCCGGCTCTACCGGTGAAATACCACGACCTCTCGGAAGATCGACGTAAATACCGTGTTTCGTTCGGTGAGAGAGGTACCCAGAGGCCCATCCCACTTTCCCATCCTTTCCTATTACTATTTCTTACTCTCTTAAAATCTCGGCAACGCAACTGTAACACTATAGGTGTTGCAGGTGTCCATGATCGGCGCTGGTCACTTACCATCAGGTGACGAGCTTGCTCGTTTGCCCGGTATGGCCACCTATTCCATTTGGGACGTAAACATAACGGCAAGTGGAGACTTAAAAGCCACTGCCTAGACCTTCGGGTAGAAAAGGCGTGAAGTTATGTTACTACATGTGCGCGCAATACATATTTGCCTAAAAATCGAATACTTATATCGTGTATATTGCGATATCTTTTGAATGAAATGTCCGAATTAAATAATTCAAAAAGTTCTAGGAAGCTATTGAATTTATCTTGAATTGTAAATAATTTATTTTAATCAGAATTAATACCAAAGTACAAAATAAAGGGCTTTTAAATCATCATCATTCAAATTATTTAAAAAAATTAAATAAACACTTATTGTGCGATAACTACAATAGTTAGACACATGGTGTCGCGACCATTTGTATAGACAACCGCGACCATTTGTATATTCTGCAAAGTTGTAGTACATTTTTTTGCTCTACAATCAATACTTTTTGCAGCGTACGCGATGTAATCATTTTTTTTAGGTCCTTTTTTACACCTTGGCTTACATTATCGGACTTTTAAAGATCCCTAACTGTTTAGAAAATATAATATAGCCTTAATCCTTCCTCTATAAATGGACTATCCACCACTGAAAGAATTTTTAAAATAGAACCAGCGGTTTCTGAATTTAGCGCGTTGAAAGAACCAACTATTATGATTTATAAGTATTAAATGAGTGGTATAGTGCCGCCACTAGCTACTAGATGTCTATGTACAGATAAAAATCACGCTTAAGCAATTCTCTTCCTGGATTTATATATAGACTGGTTCAAATTCGTCTTTTTTATTGTTATATAATATGTTTTGTGGCCGCAAGGGGGCGTTAAAAGCGTTAAACGGTTGCACGAGACATTAGAAGTTACACTTCAAAAATAAGTTTGGGTTGAGTCGAGCAGTTCGCTGCATGAATGGGCGAACCGACCGGTGAAATACCACGACCTCTCAGAAGATTGACCTCACCTGAAAGTGGCTTATGCCGCGTTTTGTTCGGTGAGAGAGGTACCCGGAGGCCAACCCGCTTCTCCATCCTACTCCCTTAAAGATCGGCAACGCAACGGAAATACTATGCGTTGCAGGTGTCCATGGGCGGCGCTGATCACTTACTATAAGGTGACACGCCTGCTCGTTAACTATGCTATCCCATAAAAGAATGTTTTTCTTCACACAGATTATATATAGAATTGATTGATACAGAGAGTGGTTGCTCTCTGTATCAATGAAAATAGCTTTTGAACAACTACCTACCATCTTTTTGTTCATCACTCGTGAAAATGATCTCTGTAAAGAGTACGAAACGTCCTGAAATATTTAAAAATAAGTAATAAATAAACGCGATATAATCCTAAAAGTTGTTTTAATCTATGAGTGACATTCGCGAAAGCCTTAGAAAAAAATACAGATTATATAGTTCTAATATAATGTAGGTTAATATTAGTACATACATACGGCTCTTCACGGCTTTGTTATCCGAAGGCGTAGGCAGCGGCTGTTAGGCCTCGTCTCACCGTTATGTTTATCTACGTCCCAAATGGAATAGGTGGCGAACCTATTGCCATTACGGGCACAAAGTTTTCAGTCATCGATATTTATCACACTTCCGAAAACAATTTCGAACAGTCATTGGTGTGAACCAGTGTCAGGATTCGAACCCGGACCTCTGGATCACAAGCCGTGTGCTCAACCACTAGACCACACTATTAAAGGTATTATTAATATATTTGAAAATAAAACCAACTGACTATAGAGATTCAATTTAATTCTAGACAATGAAAATGACGGAAACACAAAAGGAAAATTAAAATATCAAATGAAGACTGTACACAAATAATTACATTTCATGAGTCAAGTAATATATACGTTTAGTTACAGAGAGAACATAACAGGGGCATGTCTTGAACATATTTTATTTAAACTTTAATTTTGAGTTTGATAAAAGCTATAACTTATTTGATAATTAGGACATTATTAAGTGCTATGTTGCTTGATATTATTGTTATTTAGATTGTTTTATTCGTATATTAATAATAAATGCAGAATAAATGCAATCAGTTAAAAATTGATAATGAGGAATATCGAAATTAAATGCTAAAAAAGGTAATAGTCATATAACTATTTAGATATTAAATTCGATGCAGCGCCATCTAGTGTGAAAGTTTTACAAATTCACGTCTTCGATTAAGACTAATTCACAAATACTTATTATAAATATTAGATTATCAATTTATGTCGCATATATTTACATACTAAGACATTCTATTAATAAAATTGAGAGTTAAAATGGATGGCTTTATTCATAAAGAGTCAATATTTTCAATTATTATTTTCTTACTTTGATAATTTGTCTAAGAAAACAAATTGTCTAAAATTCCCAATATAACAATTAGAAAAATAAAAAAGATCTCTTCCCGAAGAAAAATGGACTTTAAATTGTAGATTTTTATAATACATAAAATGAACATATTTTATCAATAAAATGTCTTCTAAATATTCAAGCGCTTTTTAATTTAATCTTTGAATTACTAAGCTAACACTATTCATTTAGATAAAAAAATAATAATAACATCTAGTATATAATATTTGGCAGATAATAGCAATATATTTATAATTGAAAATGTCATATTAGAAGAAAACTTAACATAAGATTAGGGATTAGGATTAGGGCCATAAGTATCATTTGGCCGGAAGACTAACATTGTTAAGAATTGTTGCAGGACTAAAATCATCCAACTCTACTCATTAATTGTTAAAATACCTGCAAATACCAGTCTAATTTAATATATGAAAAATTATTTTTTTCGCAAGTTTTTAATAAGGTCTGTTGAAGGTAGCAATAAAAAACTGAACCCTGGCAACCCTGATAAAGTCGAAATGTTTGATCAATTTTTGCGGGCCGGAAATTTAATTATTGAATTATAATTAACAAGAAAAACAATCATATTTTATTTAGAGCAAAACTTTGCTTCAATTTCAAATTAAGTTGCTGTCGCAATGCTGTCATTATTTGCATTTTATTTTCAACTACCAACTTAAAGCCTAAAAATTAAAAAAGTAATAGATGGAAATATTGGGTATAGAGATATAAGGTTCGTAATAGAGCAAATATATCGACAATTTTCTTGAATTATCTAATTAACTTAATCTCTTATGACAAAAATATATTGTTCATATTAAATATAAGCTACATATTAATCTAAACACTTATTATCCACTGGCACTATACTATCACAGAAAAGGTTTTGTTACACACTTAGGCATATGATTTATTTATTTAATTTTCTATTAAACTAGTTAAAGATGTTTTTTGTCAAGAGACTTCGCCTTAATATTAAAGTGAGCAGAATTTTCTCTTCAACCAGAGCTCCACCAATTTAGTTCCTGTATTGTTGAGATGTTTTTTTATATAATTTGAAAATGTTTGATTTTATATAATAAAAATCAGTCTCTTGACATATAATATTGTTATATAAAATATTGCATATTATTTTTGTGACATTTATAAATATTGTTTATTTAAAGACAAGACAATTCAGAAAGAGGACAGGTATACTGAAAAACTTACAATTAATTTTATAAAGAGCCTATCAAAATAACTCTTTTTTAAAGTATTAAACAATTTATCTATTGTTATTCCAATGAATTATCTAGTTTTACTAAAATTATTTATTTGTAAATAGAAAATAAAGCTGATAATTAAAAAACATAGTTTTTGCAGTGATATAACGGCTTGTGAATAACGTCTGCACGTACGAAAAGGCATGACTCATTGTCACGTTCCAACTTAGACCGAGCGTGCGTGCGAGAGCGCTGATCTTGATTTTAAACTTGAAGAAATATAGAACCGCATTCATTATAATGTCACTTTTAATTGATATAAAACTAACTTTGTAACAAAGAATTAATAATAAAAAATAATACTAAACAATAAGTTATGTACACTGCAAAATATATACCAATACTAGTGTCATGCATAAAATATATAATATAAAGATGGGTATACACTGAAGGCGTTCACAAGTATCTACTTTTTTCAATTATATGCTCAAATTAAAAACAAAACATACTAGTTACACAGTTTTTCAAATCCAACTTTGGCTTTGGGAAATTAAGAAACGCAATTAGTATTTAAGCCATACATACAGAGAATTAACTTAAACAATATCTTGTTTATAAGAAAAATAAAGCATATATGTGTAAAGAATTAGCTAAGACGATACCTAATTTAAAAACTCCTAGCACATGCAAAATCTAGTTTGATAATAATCAAAATTGTTGTTAATGGTGTTATTTATGACTGAAAAAATTATATATTTTATGCAGTTAGAACTTGGATATGAATTGATATTGGAATGCTGACATTGTGTACCCACCTTGAAACAATCATAAACATTTATTTACATTTAAGTAAAATTAAGTTATGATTAAATATTAATATATCAAATTTCTAGTTATTTAAAACCACATTTTATCTACCCGTCCAATTAAATTAAAAAGAAAAAAAATATAGAAACAGCTGCGATTGATTCCAATATTATTTTCAATTTTATATTCACCAAAATAATACTATTGGACAGGAAGATATACTGATTTTAAAAATAAAGACATTGATATTTCTTTGGTAATAAAAATATTAAAATTAAAAGTGCTATCAAAACTATTGGGAATTTCGTTCGTTACGTTACATAACGCGTTATGGCACCAGTCGACGGACTGGCGTCCCTTCTCACAGTATAAGATATAGTTCAACTTAGATTAGTTAGAGTTATCAATCCCATGGGTGTCCAGAGACACGCGCATTTTTTTATTTAAATTTTGAACATTTCACACTTTAAATGAACTTATTTCCAAATCTATTTCTAAACGTATCCTGAATCAGATATTCTTATAAACTTATAAAAAAACTTGTCCTAAATGTATTAATACAGACAAAGATATTCCTTTTTATTTAATCAATTTAATCTTAGGATTAATTCCTCTCAAAAATTTTAGTAAAGTATAATCTTTTGCTTTTTGTTTGTTTGTTTAGCTTCATGAAGCTAGTAATCTCTGGTTTATGATATTTTTGTTGGTAAATTTAAATAATACTGAATCAATACTAGATTCGTATATATTTGGTTTAATAATTAAATTAAAACGCTAAACATATATAAGATATTTATATCATCATTGCTTTATAAGTATACTCCCAGTATGAGTTGCTAGAAGTAACAAGATCACCACACCCAAAGCATGTGAAGTGGGGGCTTAGAAGATTGTAAGATGATAAAATAATTTCTTAACCAATTGAGCGGTTATATAGAAGAGTTCTGAGAAAATGGGAAAAACCTTATATATGGGAGTTTAAAGTTTGAGATAAAACTTTGCGTGGAGAATGGACCATGGATGGATGGATGACAAAACACAATTATTTTCAGAAGAATCTGCTAAAAATGTGTTATATTAGAATAATACATACTGGTTAAGGGACAAACTACATATAGCTCAGATCACATATGGAGTCGCAGAAATGGAATTTCATACAGAAGACCCGGACAACAACTAGTATATTATTTATACAGATAACGCAAATGGATACTAACTATTATTAATGATAATATAAATATCGTTATTTATTTGGGCATTACCGTCAAATCAGTATTGTCTTTTCATTTTTATCCCACATCCAGTTAGGGAGGCAGGAGTTCTTCATATAAATTGATACACGAATTTATTTTCATGAATAATTCAAGTTGATAGTGAAAAACTTATAATGTAAGTAATCTCAGTTATCTATTAATATAGGCATTCGCGACAGGTTTTGTGTGTTTACACTACTTGTAATCAGTCCAGTTTGTTCATTGTGAAACAAATCTATATAATAAAGTACTAACTATTAGCTTGTGTTGGTCAAATATAAAATTTGGCGAAATTTCCGAAATAATTGTGTGCGCAATAAAATGAAATCTTAATTTTTAGCATATTAAGATTCTATTTTGATATTGTACAAAGACATTTTTAGACTTGATAGTTTTTTATAATATTAGTAAAAGTTGTCCAGATAGGAACCACACAAAAGATACTTATATGCATAAATGGTGTATGACAATTTTCACATAGGAACGTCTGCACCATACTCTATCCTCAGCAGCAAATCAAAGATCTCCTGTGCATCCATCCACCTCCAGGGCACCGCGTCCCTGGGACACGAGGGTCTGGCGCGGGTCGTCACTTGGTACAATATAGAGATGGCGCATATGAAGCACAGTAACGCGAATATTTGGAATAGAGACTTGAGTGATGTCCTGGAATTATAAACTGTGGAATATAATACATGTCAGATAGGGAACAGGGGAACTGGGAAGTAGTAGAATGAGGAAGATTACATTCATGCCTATAATAATTGCAGGTGTAGGCAACGGAAAACTATCTGCATGGAAAAGGTAATTTTTTGTTTCAGGTAATAGTTTAAGGAATTAGAATTAACATAACATTTTTTTTTCATCGATATTTATTTTCTAAAAGTTGTCACAGTTTACCGAGATCCAAACTCGAGACCTCTGTATTTATTTGTGTGAATTTTGTTGTAAAGCATGAAATGGATTAGAAACGAGTGTACTTTAGTCCACACGCTTGAAATAAAACTTAAACAGCTAGGAGGTTAAGAAAAAGTGTATTCGCATCTCTCTCTCTCTTGTTCCTCCGCCAAACCTAACCTTCTTTTTTTCATCTTCACTGACTTATTTCTTACTCTCAACTTTCGTTCACCTCATCCGATCACACTTTTCGTAACAGTTTATTTTCCTTGCCTGGATGCTTAAAAAATAATCGTCTGTAGATCGTGCTTTAAAATAAGTCTATGAAAGGTACCCACCAGAAATATTTCCTCAGTCCATGATGACGTGCCACAGCCTTTCTCTTCTCGCATTCTTGACAGGGAATGTCGGTCTGTACATGCACAGAGGTGACATCTGAAAATTATAAGAGTGCATATTGTACAATATATCAAATTAACAACTACTTCCATTTTCAGGTACTACTAATAATCTAAAAATATCACTAAAATATCAATATCGCATTGCGTATGTCGTTTAAACTAAAATTAAACCGACTGTGACTATCAAAGATCGTACATGGAACAAAATGAAGAACGACTTCAAGAGATTCTGAAGAAGACAGGACAAGAGACATATATGGATATATATATGCAAAAAAATAATGCACGTTTTTGTTAAATACGAGTATTAAGTTTTGTAACTAAACATTAGCTATTATCTAGTCTGCTGTAGATATCGCTGTTTTGTAATTACATATGATGCTAGCTTTTGTCCGGGGTTATATGTGTATATTTTTGCGGTTTTACCAAGTACCTTTATCACCTTAGGGGTGAAGTTAATCAAAATTCTTTCTTAGGGGGGCCCCAACATCATAATAGCTTTATGAATGTAAAGTCTCATCCCGATCGCTTTAAAATTGACAAAGTTTCATTCAAACTTTCATCCCTCATTATCCCTTCCTTTGGGGGTTGAATTGATCAAAATTCTTTCTTAGCAAATTTCAGCCTAATGCGTCCAGTGGTTTGGGGTGTGCGTTGATAGATCACTATGCCAGCCAGTCAAATTTGAGGTATACATATTTAAATATATTATTATGATTAATATAATAATTATCACAATTGTTTTAGAAAGGTCACGTTATAAAAGGAGAGAGACACGATTTTAATCCTGTATGAAATTGGATAGAAGAATGGGTGAAAAAGAATTTTTTTTTTTCGACTTTTGTTAGCGTAATAGATTTGGTGACTGTTTTTTTTTAATGAGTCGCTAGCTGCAGATGGCTGTTACAAATTTACCCGAACTTGTGGTGAGCGCAGAGGGCTTTTGACCTTAGGTAATTTAAACAACCTGGTCCAAGGGCACCCCCTGTGGAGTACGAACCTCGGCTAGGACGATTGCTGACAATATTGTTTGGACAACTTTTTGTGATTTTAGTGCGTGAAACCGGACTAGATCTTTGTGTAGAAGATCAAACATAGGGTGTAACTTGAGCTTTTTATATACACGATATTGTTACTTTACAGTATCTGTCTAGATTAAATGAATCTACCTATATCTACTCCTTTAGTGCTAGTAGTAAATAGTCTTCAAAATATAACTCAATCTAGTATGAAAACACTACTTTTCTACTGTCATATGATACACACAAAATACTATTGAAATACAATAAAATCATATATTTTAATGTTCTTCTATAAACAAAAAACGGTGTAAAGGGAAAAAATAGGTTTTTTGTTTCTCACATCTGGATACCAATAAAATCTTTGATCCACCAAACACTTCAATTTAGTAGGTATTAGTACTGTTTAGTTAGTGCACCAATATACCCCACCTTATAACCTGGTTTCATCATAAAGCTATTCTACCAAAAATCCATTGATATTTTAGAAGAAAACCCATGTTCATCTATTGAAAAAAAATCTCTACTTAAGTCTTAACTATCAATTACATTAAAGATAAAATATAAAAAAAAACACGAGTGAAATAGGCCAAATACCATCACCCTAACTAAAAAAAATCTCAGACTATTTAAATATTATGCACTAATAATATAAATCATACCACAAGTTTTTTCAAAAACGCACTCATCTTGCGAAAACTTGTAAAGCATTTCTCTTTGTTCAGTACACGAAGTTTCTAATATAGTAATTTTCTCGTGTAAACTCTTTATGATCAATTGAAATCTCTGATTACTATTGTCGCTATCTTCTAGAAGCTTCTGTAGAAAGTTAAGATTGCCCTCACATTTGGCCAATTCAAGTTGCATATCGTTGACAACGCAATTCGAACTGCGTACGTCCCTTTCCAATTTTGCTGTGTAATTATTACGCTTCTCACATTCAATACATTCATTTTTCTCGTTATTATTATTCAGTAAATCAAAATTCACAGTTTGAGTTACGACAGACACAACATTTAGAACATTTGTTTGAGTGGAAACATCGGTAGAAGATTTTATATTTTTAATATAAATTTTACCATTGTCAATAAGATCCTCGGTTTGAGTTTCATTGCATGAATGTGAAAAGGCTTTACTGTCGTCAGTAAAAGGTTCGACTCCCGTTTGTATGCCTACGGAATTGTACGACATGTCGATCATACTGTCGTAAGTGAATGGATTGATTTGTTTATCTGTCGCGAAGCCATTTATTCCAGTATTGTCTTGTGTCGTATTTCTGGACTTATTGCACAAGCTAAGTCGTATTTCGTCGAATAGTGATATGTTTGTGATACGACCCTGGTCTTCTTTCAAAGCGTTAATGAACGAATCTTCGTCGAGGATTCGATTTTCTAGAGACACAAGGAGGTCATTATACAATTTAAACTTACGTTAATTTCTTTATAAGGAAAATAGAAAAATCTTATTGAATGTGTATTTCATTTTTTAATCTATATTGGTATTTTTATTTTTTTATGGAATAGGAGGGCAAACGAGCAGACGTGTCACCTGATGGTAAGCAACCAACGCCGCCCATGGACACCCCGCAACACATATTGTGTTACTGTTGCGTTGCCGACCTTTAAGGAATAGGGGATAGTGAAGGATAGGGAAGGGGGGTGGGCCTTCGGGCACCTCTCACACCGAACGAAACGCAGCATGAGCCACTTTACGACGATCTTCTGAGAGGTCGGTATATGTGTACGGTATAAGTGGAATAACTTGGTAGTTATTCCACTTATTAACTATTACCACATGTCTCACCCTCAGACAAGCAATATGTTCTAACACACTATTGTTGTTAACACATAATGTTTGTATTCTAGAGGGTATTGAACCCACTGACCTCTGTGTAGTAGCTAATAGCACAATGAAAACCATTTCCTAAAGGATGTATTAAGAAAAGATTATAATAAGTAGCAGCATATAAAATCATAAGCTTTATGAATTAGGTTTTTGGTTTTTCTAGCTTACTACTTATACTATCGAGTACATCATTTTGTCTATAAATCAAAATCCAAATATATGTTATATATATGTACATATATATCGTATCAAAGCATACCTTGTGAGAATTTGGAATCAGCATTCAGAGTGTCGAGAGCTGTGAGCATTTGTTCATCAGTGTAGCTGACGTCGATGCTGCGGTCCAACCGCAGCTGTGTCTGGTTAGATCTGTTCATCATGTCCCCTAGCTCTATCTCCAGTTTACCCCAGTGTACCTAAACGTAATTATATAAACTATTGGTAAACTCTAATATCTAACGGCAGAAAGATTAAAAAAAATATTCTCTAAAAATGTTGCAACCAACGCCGCCCATGAACACCAGCAACACTGTGTTACTGTTGCGTTGCCGACCTTTAAGGGATACGGGATAGGGAAGGATGGGGATGGGGGGTGGGCCTCCGGGTACCTCTCTCACCGAACGAAACGCGGAATGAGCCACTTTACGTCGATGTTCTGAGAGGTCGTGGTATTGCACCAGTCGAGCCGGCCCATTCATACAGCGAACTGATTGGCTCTACCTACCCTGCGCAACCTACCCTGGTCTAAAGTCTTACTTTAACACCTTTTCGTTGACTAAGGCAGTAGCTCTTGAAATCTATTTTTGTGGGACTCTACTTTCTATAAAAATATTTGTAATGGTAATTTTTAACTCATGCACAATATCGCCAGTTTGATCATTACTTTCAATGAACACACCTTCTCTTTGATCATCTGCTGCACGAACTCCTCCTGGTCCTGCAGGCGCGCCAGCAGGTCGGCGCGCTCGGTGCTGAGCGCCTCGTTCTGCTCCAGCAGCGCGGACTGGCGCGCCGCGTAGCGCTCGTTCATGCGGTGGCATTCCGCCTTCGACTTCGACAACTGCTCTTGGAGAGTCACTTTCTGGATGGTGCCATATAATGATGATAATAATATAGCTATTACTATTTTTAGGACGAAATACACATATTCTAAGATAAGCAACTAAATGCTAGTGTTATGAATACTAGACAACGGTTATTAATTCATATGTTCAAACTTAATAATTACCTCAGTTTCTAGGAGTGAGACTTGCTCTATCATCACCTTGTTCCTACGTCGGAGTGTCTCTGTGTCCCTCTTCGCGTCTTCGAGTGCCCTATCTGCGGTGACCAGCCGGTCACAGGCCTCATCAAAGTCGCGTTTCACGTCACATAAATTCATATTCTCTTCACGCAAACTGAGAAATGCAAAGAAGAATAATTAAAAATTACAGCAATAAAATGTCCAAATAACAATATGTTACTAGATTTATTTTTGGTATGTGTAAATACCTGTGGTAAATACACTGAATGAGTCGGCTGAATGAACTGAAACTGAGTGGACTGAGGCACATTTTGACATAGCTAATATGGGAAAGAAAGATCTGTCTTTCTTTCTTTCTTCTTCTAACATAATATAACTTTACGCCTTTATCTACTCCAAAGTGTAGGCAGTGGCTGTTAAGCGTCGAGTCGCCGTTATGTTTACGTTGCCATACCGGGCACACAAAGTTATCATTTATGGAAATTGAAATACATAAATTTAAAGTATTTACTGATGTGACGTTTGACAAAAATAACAATAAATAATCATAAAATTACACACATGTTAAGATGTTTTTTTAACGAATCTCGCTCTGCAGTCAATGCAGCTAGTGCTTCTTCATGTTGTCTGTCGGCAAATTCCAGTTGAGAGCGAAGCTGTTGAGCGGTGTGAGCTTTCTCTTTTAACTCACATTGTAGTTCCTCCAGAAGTTGAAAGCCTACACGTAAAAAAAAAAATAATGCCTGGACTCCCTCTGCGCTAAAGAAGTGAAACTTTGTAACAGAAAATTTAAAAAGAGCACAACGGAGCAACAAGAGGGCCTCGTGGGACGTGCATTGGTAAAACTACCGACTGTGGAATTGAGATTGGCGGGTTCGATCCCCACTTGAGTATAAATCTTAATCTGGGTCTTGGTCGAATCTGGTAGAATGCCTACTATTTTGGAGGATCTGCCATATTCGACGTCGCTTTTTTCTTCGATTTGATCCCAACAAGCTCTTTTATTTGATACTCATATTTTAAAAATGCTTTCAAAAGACATATTCCGTAATATTGGATTTACAATGATGTCACACTATTTTTCAAGTTACTATAGAAAGCCCTAACATTTGATACCCATATTGTAGAAATAAATTAAAAATATTAATTCCGCCATATGATTTAGAATGACATGACATTAGTTTTCGAGTTACTATCAAAAAGCCCTTTCATTTGATTCACATATTGTAAAAAGCATTATCCCTATCTCATTCTGAGAGATAATGTTTGATTTTTTTTTAAGTAACAATTAATTTTAAAAATGATAACAATTTTTTTTGTGTAATTAATACTTTTGCGACATGGTGCGATAAAAAAAAAATTATCGCGCTACTAGCTAGTAGATGTCTATGTACAGTTTTTAATCATGTTATGCAATTTTTCTTCATTGGTTAATATAAACTGATTTACGTTCTAGTGTTATATATATCTTACTACACCCGTTTAATAGGTTAAACGGTTTTGCAAGCGACATTAGAAGTTACACTTTAAAAAAGTAAAATTTAAAGAATCATTTTTTAAAATGATTTCTCTAGTATCACTGGGTAAACTGCAGCTAGATATATCCTGTTGACTATGAATCAGCTATTTTTGCATTTTTCAACCTCACAGAAAACTATAGTCTGGTTCCAAGGTTCACAAGGACTCACCATCTCTGCAATAGTGTTCTACAACAACATAGTGAACCCTCAAAGTCTCAGTAGCATAGAGTTTCTAACTTATTTCAAAAGGGCAAAACAGATTAATATTTAACTTACCATCAGTAGATATTCCCGAGTCTGAGTCATGCGGCATTTGACTGCTTCTGATCAAATTAAAACTGCAAATAAAAATGAAATATTTTAAATTCTCATCATTACATAGTATAAAACAAACTCACTTTCCGCTTTCTGTCCCCTTATATGCTTATATCTTTAAAACTACGCAACGGCTTTTGATGCGGTTATTTTTAATAGTGAGAGGGTGTAAACGGGGTTTTGATCTATAATTCATATGTGATGTTGTTAAGAAAAAATGATAATTTTGGAGATTTAGAACTTTATTTGCAAACGCTGGCTGAACCGTAGTGTTAGATCAAAACAATGTTTTACATCATTAAAAACCTTCAGAAGGTCTACAAAAAAGTCCGCGAGGGCATATGTCTATTTCTTAGGGATAACCCACTGTAACCATTTTTATTTTAATTACTTTTTACGAGAAATAAGGGCTTATTTACGAAGCTATTTTAAACATTACAGCATTAATTTTCATCCAATTAAGTGTCTTAAATAAATTTTGCATGTATTATAAACGATCCTAGCCTTTTATAGCATGCATTTTAAAAGATTTTTTTTCAAAGATATTGCAGTATTAACATAGCGGGACAGCAGTTAAAGCCGATAAATAGCACAAATTGAACCTCATGATATCCAAAATTTACTCATTTATTACTTTAGATGCAGACCAAAGTTCGCCGGGTCTGCTAGTAACATTGTAAATTCAAATTACCATTCACATGAGCATTTAACATTATCCTTAACAATTGAAACCACAAAGTATTCAGTCATAAGAATGTGTAGTTGAGGAATTTATAATTACAATAACAACAAGAATAATTAGATTAGCTATAGAAATTATTTAATATAATTAATGCAAACCTCACCTCTCATCTAAATCCACTTTCTCATGGTTTTCACTGTATTTATGAAGTGTATCGGCCAACATCGTCACAGATATTTCTGGATTGTCTTGATTTGGATCCAAAAGGGATTTAAGGATGTTGCATTCAGCCCTAAAAAATAAATGAATAATTTGACCAGTGTCAAGTTTATTTTCTAAATGTTCCTACTACTATTAAACTTTAAGAACATAGAAGCTTCATTTTATTTTAGTTATATATTATGTATTGTAATATGGCACGTTTCTTTATTTGAATAAATATATTTAGTATGATAATTTTTGAATAAAACTGATTGTTATTGAATAAAATTGGATGAGATGTAAAATGTATATTTATTTTATTCATAAGATATAGAATATCTAAAGACAATCCTGATTAGTTACATACCAAAACTATAGGTTAGATTGGAGGCAATATAGAAGTGTATTCTAAAATATTGACTGATTAAACAATTATATATTACAGTGCAGAACAATAAAACAAACTTGTCTTATCATAGTTATCACTCTTGGAGATTCTAGAACAACAAATAAACGGGGACAATCTCTATAATTTATTGTGGTATAAAGTTTTCTGGAAGAAATCCCCAGTGTACGATAATAAATGATAAGAGGTTTTCTGGAAGAAATCGCCGTCAGCACTATGGCAAGTTACTGCATTTTACTATTTAAATCTAGTCTAGTATGTAAATATAATCCTTTTGATTTTGATTTGCAATGAGGAAGTGGCATTGTATTGTAAATAATACTTACTTGTTAGTATTCACGAAAGGGGCAAATTTCTCCATCAATAAATCAACTCGCAACGTGCTTGTACTCTCGGCGCCAAAATAGTTAAAGATATGCAATGCCGTCATATAATAATCTGGAAACAACTAAAATTAGTAAATACACTATTATATAGGGCACCAACGCGGAGTTATAATAATAAACACAACAAATACCGTCAACATTCAATCCTGATTTATCCAGACTCATTGTGTACCTAATTCTTTACTTTAATATGATGCAAATTATAATTATGCAGTCACTATCACACTACAAGAAAGAGTATTTCATTAGACTACGCTTGTACGATAACGGCCAGTTTTAATTGTTATACACTAGCTAATTAAATTCGTTATAGAGCGAAGTTACAAAAATAGTCTCCAATGAAATAAAACGAATCCGTTTAGTGGAGAACCGTTTTAAATTTGATTCAAATGACAGCTGACTGTCAAGTGTCAAATATCTTTTTTTTTGTGTTCTTGCGACCTGGTAACTAAGACCTTTAAGTCAAAAAACCGTTTTTTTCCTGTTGGATAAATGGTTTTAATGACGATTTGCCACTATCAATTGTGAATGAAAAAACTTGCATTTGGAACATTAACCAACTTGTAGATTATGCATTATGTTCTTTAATAGTAAATATTGTTGCACACTTATGTAATGTTTTGACTTTAGAACACGATCTTCTATTTGAAAATAATGATGTCAGAAATGACGGTGATTTAAAAACGCGGGCTCGAAATAACAAATGAAAACAGCACTTAAGTAACTACTTTAAAAAATGTAACTTCAATCTAAATCTAATATGGCAGATCATTCAAAAAAGAGTTCTTGTTCTACCAGATTCTACCCAGATCCAGACAAATATTTATACTCGGGAAGGGATCGAACCCGCCAATCTCGATTCCACACCAATGCACCACCAGGCCCATCGTAATGTAAGTAAGAGGTGCTCTTTTTACATTTAGTATGTTATAAATGTATATGTGTTCACAAGTTTCACTTTAGCGCAGAGGGACTTCACGCACAATTCTTTATTGAAGCTTAGTACAGACGGAAATCATACATACTTCGCACTTTCGTGTTCTCAAGTTAATTACTAGCTAGCTAGCTAGCTAAAGCCGCAGAATTATAATAAATTAAGATATTAAAAACTCACCGCTTTATTCATTACAAACATTAAAAATACTAAACTATAAGTAGATACACAAATGTTGAAGTAGAACTAATATTATCAGATTATCAGGTAAATCTAATAAAATCTTTGGTAAACGCAACTCAGTTACAATATATTTATTATCAAATCTATCTAAAATCTTTTGAGAAAAGGGTAAAAAGAATACAACCTTAGATATACCTAAATACACATAAGCTTCAGGTTCTATTCAAATTCTCAAAAGAACTAAGCTATGATGAAATATGATTACTTTATTTAGGTATTTGAACAATATCAGACAGCGATCCGATAAGTACATTCAAGTTTGGGTAATCATAGAGCTACGAGCATAAATCATTCGAGAATATAATTATTAACGTTCTCTTATAACATTTAAAATTTCTTTCAGTCCATCGTCCACTTTGAGGAGAGCTAATTTGGTTTCCACCATAGAGAAGTCGCTTAGTTCAATCTGTAATAAAAAGAGTTTACAATCATAGTAAATTAAATGGGTACAATTAAAACGGTTTCAATAAACATAACTTATCATAACTGCACGCCTCGGCTGTTAAACCTCGTCTCGCCGCTATGTTTACGTCTCAAATGGCCTATGAACCTATGGCCATACCGGGCACAAAGTTTTCAGTCATCGATGTCGATCGATAAAGTTTTCAGTCATCGACACATTACCTCCGAAAATAATTTTCAAAAGTCACTGGTGTGAGCCAGGACTTGAACCCGCTACTTCTTGATTCAGAAGCGGGGTGCTCGACCACTGGACCACCGAGACTAGTTTCAATAAACAACAGTGCATAATGTAGAGCGGTTATTATTCTGAACTTTTTCTACCAATAGACCAGGTAACTTTGTATACCTACAGTAATATTTAAACTTGGAACAAATTGCTAATATTATTATGTATTTATAATTCGTCTCGGTGGTTTAGCGGTCGACCTCCCCGCTGATGTGACTTCTTAGAGTCATGGGTTCGATTCCGGACTCACACCAATAGTTCTCGGAATTAATTTCGAAAGTTGTGTGACAAATAATAATGAATTAAAACTTTGTGCCCGGTGTAATGGCAACAGGTTCGCCACCTATTCCATTTGGGACGAAACGTAACGATTCGGCAAGGCGAGGCTTTAACAGCTGCTGCTTCAAATAGAAAAAGACGAGAAATTACGTAGTACGTGCTATTATTTTTCTAATATATTAATATTCAGGCAAATGTCTTCTTTGGTAAAAGGCCCAGGTATTCAGTCGCATAGATCGTAAATATTTTGTCTATTTAGTAATACATATATAGTAAACCGATATCTTGATTAAATTAATGCGAGAGTCGGAAACATATAGAAGAAACAAGTGTTTAACCATGTTTTTGGTGTATGTACACCAAAAAAAATTTTGTCTATGTGTCTGTTTGTTCCGGGTAATCGCTGAAATGGCTGGACCGATTTTGACGAGACTCTTATTGGCAGGTAGCTGTAGAAAGGAGTAACTTGGGTTAATTTTTTTTTTATTTTTTATTTATTGCTTCCGACGCGAAACAAAGTTCGCCGGGACAACTAGTAGGGACAAGGTAGCTCAATGATAAGATTCCGTTCATTCTTACGAGTGGATCGACACTGTAAAAAAGAAATTAAAAGTAACAAATTACCCCGTCTGGTGGATCCTTGTCTCTGGGTGGAAACCGTCCGTACAACCGCTCACATATCGCACAAAGGCCGCACCACGTACGGTATTTTAACGTATTATCGTCGCTCTGAAAAGGAACGAATGAAAGAAACATATTAATGACTTATAAGCCCGAATACTGAACTGCCACTCAAATATATAAGCGCTACCTAAACATTTAAGTAGCTGTCACATTAGACAGAATACGTCAAATTTGAGCACCTGATAAATTTAAATGCAACTCAAACTAACTGGCACATAAACACCACTCAGAACAAAATTCGTATACAGAAACGCTACTCAACTTTATTTATCTGTCAAATCAACTGTCAAGCGTAAGTGAGCAGAACTTACATTTAAGAGTGGTTGTGCGGTCTCTTAATAAAACTTATAAACTAAGTATAATTTCTTTAAATCGAAGAAAAAGTAATAATAATGTCTATGTGGTCATTATCATTAATTTCTGATGGGAAAACAAGTGTGAGGCTGAAACGCCCAGCTTGTAATCTACAATGTGGTACTGATCCCAACGCTAGCTTAAGGAAGCGAAAGTTGGGTATTGCAGAGTGCGCATGAAAGTAAATATGAGGACACTGCGCAAAATCTGCGGAGTGACTCTCGCTGACCGCATCAAAAACAAGGTTGTAAGGAAGGTAGCTGGATTGAAAGAGGGAGTCGGTGTAAAAGTAAGAAAAGGCATGCTCGATGGTTTGGACATGTAGAAAAAGTGGATGATGCATGATTGTACAAGCAGATATACAATGCAAAGTCGGATGGATGTAGGGTAGCGAAACAAACGTAAACAAACGAACCAAACTCATGTGAGGTCATTATATTTTATTTAAATAATAGGATTTAAACTTATTTACTAAAAAATCTGTGTAAAATGAATAAATTATTTTGTAACTAAGAACATACCCGTCGTATATATTTTGACATTGTGTTGCCAGGATACAAACATTTAATCGGTGCTTACTTGATCATGGTCGAATTTAGGTGAAATGACGTTTGTGTATACCACTTAAATGTGAGCGATCTTAAAATTCTAAGTAGCCTTTTATTAACTATCAGATTTGAGTGGAAGTTCAGTATTCGGGCGCTAGTGTCTAAGTTATGAGGCTGCTCATAGCTTCATTGCTCACATAACTATTATATATTACTAGCTGACCCGGCAAACGTTCTTGCCGAAAAATAAAATTTAAAAAATAGGGGTTGATCGTAGGGGGTTGAACATTTAGGGTTGTATGTATTTTTGTATCCCGTTTTATAAAAAAAATAAAAAACAGAAATATGTCGAAAAATTAAAAAAAAATATTGAGGGGTGGGCTACCCTTGTGATTTAGGGGGATGAAAAATAGATGTTGTCCTATTCTCAGACCTACCCGACACGCACATAATCGAATCGAATCGGTCAAGCCGTTTCGGAGGAGTTCAATTACGCACATCTAGACTCGAGAATTTTATATATTAGATTTATATAACTTCACGCCTTTTCCTACTCGAGGATGCAGGCAGAGGTTGATATTGTAGTCCCAAATGGAATATGTGGCAGAACCTATGGCCTTGCCACATACCGTGCACAATATTTCCAGTCATCGATATTTATCACACAACATCCGTAATGACTTCTGGAAAGTCATTGGTGTGATCGAGCCTGGAATCGATCCCACGACCCGACCACTGAAACACCACAACTATAAACCTTATTATTATTATTTAAAAACAAATATGTATATTCTAAGTGAGTTACTTTCGAACAAAGCGGTTAATCAATAGTGTAAAGTTAGTACCTCTTCACCGTCAGCAGCCTCAGTGCTAATCGGAGGTTTCTTGTAGCCGGTGTCTGACAATGTCACTTTTATCTCATCGGGAATACAGTCCTCCTCTTCGTACCTGTCCCAGTGCATAATAGTCTTAAACTTGGAAGCTTGTGCCGAGGATAGAATGCCTCCCATCATTAGGATCAAGCCTTCTTCTATTTTCTAAAAGACCAGAAACTCGCTAAATTCTTTACATTTTATAACAGATAGTTAGATATCCAAAGACAATCAATCAAATTAGTTGGTATTTAATCAAACAGTTAGAAGCGCCATTTAATCATTTCTATCAAGTTAGGAAATTTCTAAAAGGGTAAATAGAATATAGGATGGTGGAAAGCAATCTTCCCTGACCTATGTCGGGGGAATCTATTTTTCGTAGTGTAGTACCTACTTACCGTAGATGTTTTTTTATATGCTCACCTTTATAGGCATCCTATAACCACGGGATCTGAATTTCCTGATAACTGTAAGGTAAAGCAACTGTTTCGACTTTGTCAGCGTCACGTAACGAGCTGCATAATTCATCGGCGTTAAAGCTGAAATGATTTTTGATCATGAAAAGTCTGTTAATATGCCAAGTTATATGGCTGTAAAAGTTATTGGACTACTGGATCATAAAGATTCATTATTTGGAAGGTATTGGATTCGAATTTTGGCGAATTCTGACAATTAAAAATATAGCAAAATTGTATTATTACACTTTATTAGGTCTGATACCAATATCATCCAAACCATGACAATTTCAACAGTGGTAGAGCCAAGCAGTTCGATGCATGAATGGCTCGACCAGTGAAATACCACGACCTTTCAGAAGATCGACGTAAAGTGGCTCATGCCGCGTTTCGTTGGGTGAGAAAGGTACCCAGATGCCCACCCCTTTTCCCCATCCTTTCCCATCCTACTCCCTTAAAGGTCGGCAACGCAACGGTAACACTATATGTGTTGCTAGTGTCCATGGGCGGCGCAAGTTGCTTATCATCAGGTGACACGCTTGCTCATTTGCCCTCCTATCCCATAAAAAACCCCAATAATACATTTGACCAATTCGAGATGCCTCAACTTATTATAATAGGATGTTAGTACTACACATAACGCACTCGGCCTACCCCCTATCATCATTTGTTAAATTTGCTTCCTCAGACTATCTGTATATATTATACACTGACATACTTTCAAGAGCATTAGTGTCAATGGGCAGTGAGAATTGCGCGTTCTTTCTGGAGAAGGTCCTCGGTATATGGAGCCAGTCACCGAGGCTCATGGCTGGTACTTTAATCTCTCGCAGGAGAGCTTGCATTTCTTGTCCGTACGAGCGCTCCGGTCGGGTGCGCATTGCTTCTTCGAGAACATAGCGCCTCTGGAAATGTTGGATTTATTCATTCATGTAGTCAATAACAGTAAAAACTAAGTCTGCCTTGCGACATAGTTCACGCGAAAACCATCCCTACCAGAACTGTATTCTGCTTCCGGGATTAAAAAAAAAATCAGGCATTCATTATCTGTCTATGTGCTGAAAGTAACTGAAAAAAAATCTGTTCAGTTCTAATTCTAGCATTTTCAAAAAAAAAAAATTGCTACTTTGTATTGGTACCAAAGCGTCGGAACCCAAAGTTCCTTCGAATTTTTAACATTGATTAGAACAGAGTCTAGTCAAATAATCGTTTGCGGTTAAAGCCTAGAAGATGGAAAATTAATATTCTAATAACACTTCTGATGCAGTCGGTTCAATTATCACACCTTTTCAAATATACTTAATCTTGTTAAACAACTAGCTGACCCGGCGAATTTTGTTCCGCATCAAAAGTAATAAATAAGTAAAATTTGGATTTTATAAAGTTCAATTTGTGCTATTTATCGGCACGCGTTTTGGAGCGCAACGCAACTGCTATGTCCCGCTATATTATTACTGTAGGTAATATCTTCGTAAATATTCGTTTAAATTACATGCTGTAAATGGCCAGGATCATCTATATTACATACACAATCTATTTAAGATACTTAATTGGATTAAAATTAATGCTTTAATGTTTAAAATCGCTTCGTAAATAAGCCATTATTTCTCGTAAAAAGTAAAAAAATAAAAATGGTCATTTTGGGTTATCCCTAAGAGATAGACATATGCCCTTGCGGACTTTTATGTAGACCTTCTGAAGGTGTTTACTAATGTAGAACATTGTTTTGATCTATCAGTTAGGGTTCAGCCAGCGTTTGCAATTAAAGTGCTAAATCTCGAAAATTATATTTTTTTTTTTACAACATCAAATGTATATGAATTATAGATCAAAACCACCCTGTTGACTCCCTCTAACTATTAAAAAAACCGCATCAAAATCCGTTGAGTAGTTTTAAAGATATAGGCATATAAGAAAGAAAGAAAGAAAGAAAGAAAATAAATTTATTTACACAACACAAGACACACAAATGTTTTACAAAAAATGGGACAATACAAAAGTTCACAATAGTGTGTGTCATTGTGGTTGCAAATTGGACACCAGCTCAGCATAATGCTGAGATGTATGTTATACACCCCAGCGCTGATTTTCAGCCAGCACCGTTGGTAGATAATACCCGAAACGCCACACAGATAGATAAACTGTACACGTAACTGTATAATATAAAAATGATAAGCTACATCAAGTAAATTATGTACATATAACATCAAGTATCTTCAGCAAAATGACCAACACATAATTAAATATAAATAAATATAACATAAGGGGACAGACAGCGGAAAGTGACTTGTTTTATACTATGTAATGATATCACCTTTATGTCAAACTCTGTCTCAATGGCATCCTCGTCTACTTCCCTGTGCAGATATTTGAGGATATCGTCATCAAGGAAGGAATCTGTCTTCTTGGGAACGGTCAATTTAACGACTGGCAACGCGATCACATCTTCGTCATGAGTGGGCGCTATGGACCCTCGGGAACTGGGATTGTGAGAGTCCCCACCAATACCTGCAATCTGTTGGGAAGAAAAGAATTCCAGTTTCTTCATTGCCTTCTTTTCTTAATTTTAAGTTGGCTAGTACCTAGAAACGTTTTAGTTCAAAGCATCTGATATATCGCGGATAATTTTGTCATTGTCGCGTATGATGTTGAATTATTATCGATATTAATCCCAATAAGTTCACACGTAATTTCCGTTAAGCAATTTTGTCGGATTCGAAACTGAGATTTTGATTCAGTAGCCTAATACTTACTATTGAATAATAAAATAATAAACAAGACCCCCTACACTATTCAGCATGATAATACCAATGTCCTGGAAACTTTGATCATGTAGCTCTTTACCTGTGTTTCAGGATCCTGTTGGGATTGTGCAGCCAGTCCAGCTGAAGTGAGTCGATCGCTACCGACGACCCGTCCTTTTCTACGTCTCTTGCCACGACGTCGAGCCTCGCCGCCTAGATTCATAGCAATTACCAAGCTTTTCTCAGTGAACTTTTACAATTACAACCGAGCGTTCATGAACGTTCCACTCGTAAACGTTTCATAACTCAGTATCTGGTAATCAAAATTCTATACCGTTTAATTGTTTACCTAATATCACTTGAATATGAGTGCCTGTTTCCATATTTGCTGTTTCGAAAATCCTACAAAAACAATCATTTCGATGTCCTAACACTCTACACTAAGCTCCAATCTTCAGTCTTCAATTCGAATCCGGTTACACATCAATAACTTTTCAGCTAATCTATTCCCAACTTACGGATGATAAATATGTTATCATTACATATTATAAAACAAAGTCACTTTCCACTGTCTGTCCCCTTATATGCTCATATCTTTAAAACGCAACGGATTTTGATGCGGTTTTCTTTTAATAATTAGAGGGTGTTAACAGGCTGGTTTTGATCTATAATTCATATATGATGTTGTAAAGAAAAAATGATAATTTTCGAGATTTAGCACTTTAATTGCAAACGCTGTCTGAACCCTAATCTGTTTTGATAGATCAAAACAATGTTCTACATTATTAAACACCTTCAGAAGATCTACAAAAAAATCCGCGAGGGCATATGTCTATTTCTTAGGGATAAGTGGGATAACCCACACTGACCATTTTTATTTTTTAACTTTTTACGAGAAATAATTGCTTAGTTACGAAGCGATTTCAAACATTACAGCATTAATTTTAATCCAATTCTTGGATTAAAATTAATGCTATCCTGGCTTTTTACAGCATGCAATTTAAACGAATATTTTGGAAAATATTGTAGTATTAACAGCGGGACAGCAGTTAAAGCCGATAAATAGCACAAATTGAACCTCATGATATGCAAAATTACTTATTTATTACTTTTGATGCGGAACAAAGTTCGCCGGGTCAGCTAGTATAGATTATAGGACCAGATTGAGCCAGGTCTTGCGTTCTAATATAACTAGCGCTGTCCGCCACTTATCCCATGGGATCAAGCAACACGTTCGCACCCTAATTGACGTAATTAAATATCCTCTTGATACTGAGGGTACAAAGAAGGTACAAAGAATAGGCGTCCAACATGATGAGGAAGTTATTGAACGGTCACTTACCAGCTTCATCATTCGCGACTGTGTCATTGGTATCAGGCTCTTTCTCGGTCTTAGAACGTTGTGAAGGTGGAGGCTCCTGCTTATTTTGTTTCTTCACTGTCTTGTTAATATTTAAAGCCTTCAGTTGGTTCTAGAAAGGGATAGGGAACCGATATTACCATAAGTATTACAAAAAGAAAGCAGTTCTCATTCACGACACAGTAAACATCATTAGTATCTAAATTAATTAACAACAATATAAGTTCAAGCCAAGCCCTTGACGAGTAGGTTGGAATAACTGAGTAACTCATCCAATTCTTAAAGCAAGAATATTTATAATCAACTTCTTTGTTTAAATTCAAATCAACAAAGTCTCGGTGGTCCAGCGGTCGAGCACACGGCTTCTGATCCAGAGGTCCGGGTTCGAATCCTGACACTGGCTCATACCAATGACTTTTCGAAATTGTTTTCGGAAGTTAAGTGTGATAAATATCGATGACTGAAAACTTTGTGCCCAGTATGGCAATAGTTTCGCCACCGCCATTTGGGACGTAAACATAACGGCGTCACGAGGCTTGACAGCCGCTGCCTACACCTTCGGGTAACAAAAGGCGTGAAGTTATGTTGTGTGTTATGTTAACTTCTTTCTGGCAAGCCGTTAAATAATCAACATTTTAAAACAAAGCCAAATCTAATGTACCTCCAAGTTTTTGAAAAGCTCATCGGTGTCGTAAGGTAATGTTTTCTGTGCGTGGACCAATTTTCTTGTCAATTTAACACTCGGCAATTTGATACGCTTCCTTTGGCCCGTGGTGCCCCAAGCCGTCATAGATAAAACTATATTGGAAGCACCTCTTTTTCTACTTTTCGGTGCGTAACTAACAAGTATTTTATTCAAGTGCATCACATTACAATCACAATTTATCGGAGCGACACCGGGTTTTTGTGTGTTTCGCCTCAAATTGCGTGGTTTTGAAGCCGCCAAATTGTTGCCTCTTATTGTACTTTTTTCCTGTTTTCTTACTTTTGGTTTTTCCTTTTTTTATTGGCAACAATTTCGTTTTGGATATTACAAACGGTTGCATATTTTGAAAGTCGATTAACGAGTAATTCGTGTATGATGTGTTAACACTGCTGATATATCAGAGCGTATCGATTCTGTTTATCAACGCCATGTGATGATTGATTAAACGGTCTAACGATTTTTGGATGGGTTTGCATTATTTATGTTATGAGTTCGTAAGGGGTAGGCAGATATACTATATACTTATATACCAGAGAAATAGGATATAACACCTACCTTTTGGAACATTTAACTATAACAAACTAACAATAAGTTCGCACTCACTTTTCCAGCTGTCCTGACACTAAGGGGCTCCTTCACAGGTACGATTCTTTTGGATAGCACAAGAGGTGATGCCAGTGGTGGTAACTGCTCACATTGACCCTTGATGAGGCGGTTGTGAGCTCCCTCAGATAGATTCAGTGAAGGTAGTGTTGATCTGTCGTTAGTTGGACTAGTGTTCTGCCCAGCCGTTATGTCTGACGTCGTGTAACCGTGATAGTATAGTGTTTCCTGTAAACAAACATAATGGTTACTATCTTGAATAGTATAGATGTTATCAATCATTCTATATTGATATTATATGGAAAACCATTATCCACAACAGTCTCGGTGGTCCAGTGGTCGAGCACACAGCTTCTGAATCAAGAAGTTGTTATGTGTGATAAATGTCGATGACTGAAAACTTTGTGCGAGGTGTATGACAATAAGTTCGCCATCAACGCCATTTGGGAAGTAAACAAAATGGCGAGTCGAGGCTTAGCAGTCGCTGCCGACACCTTTGGGTAGAAAATGACGTGAAGTTATATTATGTTTAAAACATAATAATAACATTTTTCATATGACCTCTGACTTTTAGACTTTGGTTTTTCATATGACTCTGCTCTAGGGTGGCTACCCTATCTGTCATAAGAGGGGACTAAGAGATTTGACCGGACGTGGACCATCACACATCACCATCTTATCAAACGCTTCGATAAACTGGTCTCCGATATCTAGTTCAGATGTACCTGCCGAGTTTGCCTAGTTGGTATGGACAAGTTTTCCGCAGTTATAGAAAATGGTTTACGCGATGATATTATTTGCGTAAAAATATGGTGTGGTAAGTAACCTGACTGTGACTCCTCCTCAAGTCCAAAACAATGGCTGTTCTTTGGTGTGGCTGATCAGGCGTGAGACATCTCCGGGAACCTCTAGACTTTCCGCTAGCTAGAGTCGGTGCTGGTGTGAGCGGTCTAGAATCCGTTTCTGCATATCTACAAATATTCTCGCATTAGTAAACAGGTAGCTAAAAGTTCTTCTACCCTCCATACATTAGTTGGGTCGTGTTTGTTTTCTTAACATAAAAATAAATAAAACACTATAATTTTTCACAGTTAATTTTCCTTCATTATGTTAATAATAAATAAAAAAAGGAAGAGGAAAGAAAGGTAAAGCTGCGCAGTTCGCTGCATGAATGGCCCGGCTCGACAGGTGAAATACCGCGACCTCCCAAAATATCGACAGACATTAATTGGCTTATGTCGCGTTATGTTCTGTGAGAGTGGTAACCGAAAGCTCACCCTTCTTCTCTCTTCCTTGCCATCCCACTCCAGTAAAGGCCGGCAATGCAATTGTAACACTATCTGTTATTGCAAGTGTTCATGGGTAGCGCTGGTTGCTTACCATCAGGTTTTTTTTTTTTTTTTTTTTTTTATGGAAAAAGGGGCAAACGAGCGAGCGGGTCACCTGGTGGAAAGCGATCACCGCCGCCCATGGACATCCGCAACACCAGGGGCGTCGCATCAGCGTTGCCGGCCTTTAAGATAGGAATACGCTCGTTTCTTGAAGGTACCAAGGTCGTAGCGGTCCGGGAATACCGTTGCCGGCAGCTGGTTCCATATAGGAGCAGTGCGTGGCAGGAAGTGACGGCTGAATCGCACTGTCGTAGATCGCCAACTATTCAGCCGATGTGGATGGAGACACTGGCGAGTCGGGCGATTGCGAAAGTCAGCAGGCGGTATAAGTCCGAACAATTCCTCAGAGCACTCCCCGTGGTATAAGCGGTACATGATGCATAGAGATGCAACATCTCTCCGCAATGCCAACGGATCAAGCCGATCGGAAAGAGCTTGGTTGTCGACAAGCCGAACCGCGCGTCGTTGAATGCGGTCAAATGGAGAAAGCTGGTAGTGGGGTGCCCCCGCCCAAAGATGAGAACAGTATTCCACGTGAGGCCGGACCTGCGCTTTATACAGTTGCAAGCGATGACCTGACGTGAAATACCGTCCCGCTCTATTGAGTACACCAAGCTTTTTGGAGGCCAATTTGGCCTTGCCCTCCAGATGACCGCGAAATTGGACGTCACTCGACAAGTCGACACCAAGAATTCCGATATTGGCTCCGATCAGGTGACCCGCTTGCACGTTTGGCCCCTATCCCTTAAAACCGACGTAAATAAATAATCTAGTGAGATTAATTACAACTCACCCGCCCACTTTTTGCCATAAACACAAGACACTAATTATTATAATGTAAATATTGATATCGTTTTAATTACCTACTATAATTGACCAATGATTTTTCGAAATTATTTTCGGAAGTTATGTGTGATAAATATCGATGATTTAAAAGTTTGTGCCCGGTATGCCAATAGGTTCGCCACCTAGTCCATTTGGGACGTAAACATAACGGCGAGACGAGGCTTAAGAGCCCGTTGCCTACACCTTCGGGTAGAAAAAGGAATGAAGTTATTTTTTTATAAAACAAATAGTGTTGATATTTTAGTGACGTAGGTAGGTACATTGTGAACGTTAACAATATTTAAATAAAAGAATATAATTATGGCTTTATGGCATAGAAAACCACGCGGAGAAAAGGTTTTCATAATCAAACAGCCACTAACAAAATAATAACAAACAAAAACATAACATAACTTCACACGCTTTTTCTACCCGAAGGTGTAGGCAGCAGTTGTTAAGCCTCGACTCGACAAATGTTTCTTCCCAAATGGGCTTGGCGAACCTATTGCCACACACCGGCCACAAAGTTATATTCATCACACATAACTTCCGCAAAGAATTCCGAGAAATCCTTGGTGTGAGTCGTGTGAGCCCGGAATCAATCCCACGACTTCTGAATGAGAAGCGGGAAGCTCGATCCTTTTTAATCACCATCAAGTTTTCATCTCGTTAATCATATTAAATAATGTCAAAAAAGCCAAAAGTCAATAATATACCAGTCTTAACATTAAAACAACTTTTAGGATTATATCGCGTTTATTTATTACTTATTTTATTTATTTCCCGACGTTTCGAACTCTTTACAGAGATCATTTTCACGAGTGATGAACAAAAAGATGGTATTTGTTCAAAAGCTATTTTCATGAATAGAGAGAGCACCCACTTTTTGGAAATAACAGTAAAAAAGTTGATGTTAAAAATATGATTTTTACTATTGGTAACCCACATCAGACCATGAATAAAAAATTAAATATTTATTTTATAAGATATATTTACTAAAGAAAAAGTTTGGTTTGTCTTTTAAATAAATTGAATTTTACCTTCTAAACATTTCTTCTGTAACAATATCATGTGGCGTTCTGTTCTTCTCCTTATCACCGCCATTTTGATCATGAAATAAATGAGATTTACCTTCCAGAAACTGAAAATTAATAATCACATATAAAATATAAACGGCGTAGTAAATGAATCTGGTGTATCGAGGGATATTAGCCGCTGCCTACATGTTCAAGTATTAATAACGTGTGTTACCAGATATAGATCTGATATTTCATAAGAAATACGATAAAAATTATTAAAATAAAAAAAAACAGTGCAGTTCGATTAAGACGTAATGCATAGAAGCGTCAAAAATATCTCTTTTGAAGTCGATTAAAAATGAACTATATGAATGATATACAACAATATTTGTATTCCAATATAATATTTTCATTAACAATTATCTACTGAAAGTTTATTTATTCTACTAACTTTTAACTAGTTAATTATTGTATATGAACATTAAGAAGGTTTTAACCAAAAATATATAGATTGTTTGTGGCTCAAAGTCTTTATATCATACATAGTTAACGAATACAGATTTGGAATAAAAGCGTAGGTATGTCTGTAATATCTTGACACTGTTTCCATTACTATATTACCCCTGAGGTTTATGGTAGAGTTACATACATACATAACTTCACGCCAAATCCCTTGCGGGGTAGGCAGAGAGAACGGAACGCCATAAGGCACGATTCATACACACCTCACTCGCTTCGTTGACTTTCATAACTCTTTTCATGCACGCGCGTCGATTTTTGAGGCTCCTAACATCAACTTCCTCCAGAACACGTTCTATTTGGTCATGGAATAGTCATGGATTGCTAGCTGCGCTTTACTGTTAATAGTTTTTGCGCCAAGGAATCTGGCCAACGCTCCATTTACGCTATTTCCTAACGCCACTCTTCTTTCTACATCCGCGGTGTACCTTCCATCCCTGCTAACGGCCGAAACCAATAAACAATCCCAATCTGAATTTTGTTATCTAAGATCAATATTTCAATCTATTTCTACTAATAAGCGATTGATTTGATAAGGATTGATTTTGTTTGGGGAATCGATCGACAGATACACAATAATCTTAGATTGGAGATTGATTATTGGTTTTGGCCATAAAAGCGCATGGTAGTTATTAGGATGCATTTAGAAATATGAGTGAGAAAATAAGACACAAACTTTTATGCGTCTCAAACAGCCGTGTATAAACCTCATTTTATTTTTCTTTTAATGTTTAGCTCCAATTTTGTTCTCTGTCTCACATTTTACTATCTTACCCAGGAGTCCTTGGCACGTTTAACGTATTCCCTGGCTTCAGTATCCGCTGGATGGTTGCACAGCACAGAGCACGTCTGTGAAAAGGGATTGTAGAGAGCTGCATATGGCCGTAACATGTACGGAGCTGGTGTCACCTCGCATCGTAGGTCAACGATGTTCTGAAATTAACGGAAATTTTAAGCCTAATGGAATTGAAATTCAAGACTAATAAGAAGAGAAAACTGTGTCATCCATTTTTGCAAGCAGCATTAATGGATTTACAACCGTCTGTTATTAAACACATATTTACAAAAACTGTACTTACGTAAACCAATGATTTTCAATAGAATTGTTAATAAAATAATTTTATTTAAATATAATTTAGGCCTTTAAATTTCCTGATCCTGAGCACTACTTCTTCAAAACGTAGTTACAATATTCATCAAGAAGTGGAACTGTGCAATTTTGATTGTGAATTTCAGAAAATCGTATATAAGTATAGCCTAAGTCATTTTTACGATTAAAATTAATATAATGGTTCCTCTCAAGCTAGAATCTAAAGTCACAGCCTACAGAGCTGGTTATTGAAACATGTGCATTGATCGTAGTGGTGATACAAACAATGATACAAAATTACAAAACCTACATACTTTCATTATTTGCGGTAGTGATACAAACACTCGCAAACTCTAACCGTCTTTTTGGGGCAGTTGGATAAAAAAGGAATAGTTTTTATTATTACCGAATAACATCTTAATTTTGTTCCCTTCACTGGAAAAACATGCAGTGGAGACATAGGACGATTTCAATTGGAGTTTGTGTGTGAGGTGAATGAGGAACTTCATTGAGACCAGGAATTATAAAAACCGACAAAAATAATAATACCAACCTTTGGTTTATGTAATGTATGTTTTGGTGTGGTACTCGCCAACAACCCGGTATTGCTTAGTACCATGATTTTAACTTAACTTTGGCACCTTTTAGATAGTTTGTTATCCACAACAAATATCGACCAATCAACTTCTTAGTTACGAAACTTAGTTTTAGTTAAAACAAAACCTTAGAAAACAATCGTAAACACTATAAAAATATCAGCAAGTATCGTATCTCGAAAGATTCATTTGACAAAATAATCTGTCAGCATCTGTTGGACAAAAGAAGAACTTGATATTTATGGTAGATCTAGAAAAAAAAACAATTCTCGACCATGTTTAACCAACTAAAGCGTTTTAGGTAACAGGCGTATTTATAAAAGGAACAAGAACAGTTGTTATTTTGATTGTACCTAACACGAAGTACAGAAACACAGAACTACGAACGGTCTAGGCTTTTTCACATTAATATTAAGTAGTATGTACACAATGTTAAACTGAGATCTTAGTTCTCTTTTCTGCCGCTGGCAGCGCTAAAATTTCGAACACACTGATAAGTACCTACGTACGTCTCGTTTTGTATTAAACATACCAAATTTCCCGCGTAACGGTTTGAACGAGTGCTTGTGAAAGGATGGCGCCATCTACCGGTGAAAATTCTTTCCTCTAGCCCTATTTTCTTTTCTTGGGATAGGAGGGCAAACGAGCAGGAGTGTCACCTGATGGTAAGCAACCAACGCCGCCCATGGACACCAGCAACAGATATGGTGTTACTGTTGCGTTGCCGACCTCTAAGGGATAGGGGACAGGAAAGGATGGGGAAAGGGGGGAAACGAACGAAACGCGGCATGAGCCACTTTACGTCGATCTTCTGAGAGGTTGTGGTATTTCACCGGTCGAGCCGGCCCATTCATGCAGCAAATTGCTTGGTTCTACCACTGTTAAATACTCTAAATAGAGACATTCGTTCAACATTATATTTGGACTTCTGCTTTTCTATACTTCGTTGATAATATGAATACAACAAGGAACCAACGAAAACATTTGCTCATCGTTCGACACAACTTTGGAGTAAGTATTTAAACCATACAACCAAAGCTGTGAAGGTTGTAGATAATCATCAGAGGTCGTGCATTCGCAGCGATTGTGCTATCATCTAGCGTCCAATAAGCGAAACATTTGACGGATCAAGAAGCGGCTGTGGTAGAACTGGTTTTAAATGCAGTAATTTTAATTTAATGACCAACTAAAAAGTAATAAATACTACGATATCTAATGTAACCCAAGTAAGTAATATTTATTTTGTAGTTACAAGACCAATAGGATGATAGGTAGGGAAAGGAAAATTAAATTCTTTGCCACTTCGGTAGCGTCATACCCTTAACATCACACGTGTGTTCGACCACTGGACCACCGAGAATATAGCATAAAGCTGTAATAAGAAGGTAATTTAAAATAGCTACGTAATTGTCTAGAAGACTTAGCATTTAAAAATCCAAATTCTGGTAGAGAGGTCCCGAATTCAAATCTGGTTAAATAACTTTAAATTTATTGTGAGATTCTGGTCCAGGGATCGCCAAATAGCGGACCGCATTCGGATTTAGTGCGGAACGAAATAATAATACAGGAGGTACATAACTGGCACTACAGATTATGTATTAATAATAATAATACTCTTTATTTGCACACCATAAACATTAGATCTTATAAAAACAATATGTACAGAAAAGTCTTATAGCTAGGAGCACAAACGGCGGCCTTATCGCTTACAGCAATCTCTTCCAGGCAACCTTTATGAGGAGATATATGCAAGGAAGACGGGTAATGTTTTAAAAATTAAAATTAATAAGAAAACAATGTATCATAAAAAAGGAAAAATACATATTTGCAATATCAGAATAAATACTACATATAAACAACAAACATATCATATAATCATAATAAATATAACATAAATAAATAAATATATATAATATATAAATAAAAACATACATTTTATCTACACATCTAAATAAAATACCAAAAATAGCCGTAGCAAAGTCCAAGTACCTACATGGGCAGGATTGACAAGGCTGTCTTTGGGAATTCCTCCTCTGCAAAGGTAGGACTAGTCATTGACCCACGACGCTAACGAGAAACCGTCTTGGCACTCTTTTTGTGTCCAACTCGATTCGGAAATCTGGGGGAATATTCCACCGATCAACCCACGTTGTGACCACGCCATGCCGGAGATTTGTTTCCATTTCCAAAATCCAAACCTTCATCATCCCACTTCGGACCTCTTCTCTATTTGAAATGCGGGCAATACCTATCCGTGGACAATGTCACTTACCATCAGGTAACACTTACCGTCGTTAGGCCGACGTTATTACGTCGGCCTAACGTTGGCCCGCTTGCAATTAATACCATTGAAAGGAGCAGAGGTCATAATTAATAGTACCAATTTACAAAAATAATTTTATCACTATTTTTCCTAAATGAGAAATATTCTAATGTACAATTAAGGCACTCGATCCATATAATCTTCATGTTGATGTTTACTTAACTCAGTACATTACATTACATAACTGGTTTAAGTTGAAATGGCTAATTAAAATGTAGAATTCAAAGTAATAATGACGATTAAGTATATTTTTAGAATACCTTACAATTTTATTACTGTGTAGATGTAGAGGATTACCCGGATTACTAGTGATGTAACAAATATTCGCATTGGTATGATTTTGGATATTTGCATTCGTAAGAAATATTGCGAATGTTTGTAATAACCAAAAAAATTAAACAAATATTTGGATCCGCTCTAAATTAGGTGACTAGATTAGATATACATACATAAATAACTGAACGGCAAGTCCCTTGCGAGGGAGGCAGAGTGAACAGAGCGCCATAAGGGACGATTCATATACGCCTCACTCGCTTCTTTGCCTTTCCAATTCGTGTCATATACGCTCGTCGACTTTTAAGGCACCTTGCATCACCTTCCTCCAGGACTCGTTCTGTTTGGTCATGGAAATTGTGTCGTGGCAATATGTGACTCTTACATCCATCCGCTTTTGCATTGTACACCTGCTTAGTAAATCTCATTTCCGAATCATCGGACATGCCTTTTCTTACTTTTACACCGACCTTACTTACAATCCAACTTCCTTCGTTACAACCTCCGGAAACCTCTCTCACCAAACAAAACGCGGCATGGGCCATTTCACGTCAATATTCTGAGAGGCCGTGGTATTTCACAGGTCGAGCCGGCTCATTTATGCAGTGAACTGCGTGGGTGCTTGATCGAATTTGATGAAATTTTATGTGCATTGTAGGTATGAGAATCGCACGAACAAGTTCGCGAAGGCTTAAAAAAATTGAATAATCGCATTCGCGAATGTTCAAAATCGTAACATGACTAGTAGGTAGGTACCTATTTACTAACATAAATTTATGCAGTTAAAGCCTGAACGAGTACATAAATAATATTTAATTGTAATTATGTAAAGTATATTGAATAATTAACATAAGCTTTTAACTCTTGTTTTACTAAACTATTATCAAAAGATGTGTTTGTACGTAATGGAAAAGTTAAGTACCTATCAGTGTGAATGGTGAGGATATTTTTTTAAAAGTAATGAATATAAATACATATAATATCTTGACACGATATTCACAGCGCCCTCTAATTCCAAGCTAAGCAACTAAATGCTTGTGTTATGGATTAGCTAGTTAATGAATATTAAAACTTATAATTCTTTCTTTTGTAAATAACATAACTTTACGCCTGTTTCTACCCGAAGGTGTAGGCAGTAGCTGTTAAGCCTCGACTCGCCGTTATGTTTACGTCCCAAATAGAATAGGTGGCGAACCTATTGCCATACCGGGCACAAAGTTTTAAGTCATCGATATTTATATATCGATATATAACTTCCGAAAAGTCATTGGTGTGAGTCAGGATTCGAACCTGCGACCTCTGGGTTCAGAAGCGGGGTGCTCGACCACTGGACCACCGAGACTATTGTAGTATTTACAATAGTCTTAGTATACTTAAAACACATAGAAAACCACCCATACGCCATACAAACATTGCTCGCTTGTCATAAATATTTGTCCTAGGGTGAGGATCTAACCCGCCGACATCGATTACATAGTAGGTTGTTTTATCACTGGACCACGAAGCCCTAAGATATATTTTATGAATAGAATTAAGCTATCTAATTTCTGGATCTTAACAAAATTTAATATGGCGAAGCCACTGACAATAATATGATCTCGATATACGGCTGACTCGACCAATGAAACACCACCACTTCTCAGAATATCGACGTAAAGTGGCACATGCCGCGTTTCACGTGAGAGGGGTCCGGAAGCTCAAGTGTCTTAAGTGGGATAGGGAAGGCTTTATCCCACTTCCAACGCCTCCCCTATCCCATTTTGACTGGCAACTGTAACACTGTAAGACTGGCAACGCAACTGTAACACTTTCTGGGTTGGAGATGTCCATGGGAGGCGTAAGCTGCTTGGCATCAGATGCGCCTGCTCGTTTGCCTCCCTACAAAACTCCACGCCTTCTTATACCCGAAGGTGCAGGCAGTGGCTGTTAAGTCGCGACTCACCATTATGTTTACGTCCCAAATGGAATAGGTGGCGACTCTATTGCCATACCGGACACAAAGTTTTCAATCATCGGTATGTATCACACATAACTTTCGAAATTATTTGGAAAAGTCATTGGTCTGAGCTAGGATTCGATCCCGCGACCTATTAATTCAGAAGCGGGGTGCTCGACCACTGGAACACCGGGACTAAACTATTCCATAAAATTGCCTCCCTATTCTATAAAAGCAATACTTTTGTTACAGGAAATATTAATTGGTATACCTAATATTAAATTCAATCTTGCGATATTATACACAATTATGTATCTACTCAAATTAATCTTTACTATTATTAATATGAAGATAAAAATTGTTGTTTTAATACTTCTTACATACCTATAAATCTACCAACAAAATTACCGTAAAGATTTTATCGGAAGCAGAGGAGACTCGGTTAAATAAAATATGATGCAACTATTTTTTTTTTCACATATATTATTCAAAAAAATTTACACAAAAGCACTAAGACATCCATTTAACCTTATTGTCTATATAAATGAAGATTTTTTTTAATTTACTTTTTAAATCGACACGCAACCACTTAATTATGATATAATTTGTCTCTAAAAATAATACTCATTTTCTCTTTTTCTTTTAGTTATGTAATTATCCAGAAAATAACTATGGCTTTTACCAACATAACAGTTCTACCAAGCGACACGTTGTTCTAGAGGATTTTTAAATTTTAAAATTAATAAAAAAACTTATAAAATCGCATCTAACAACTTTGTTAAAAGGTAATTTATATTACAAATACAAATAAGTGCATAAGTATTATTAAATGTGTACATGTGGGTGTTAAATTACAATTATTAAAAATTTACAATAATATCCGTTCATATTCCTTATTATTATTATTAATAATAATAATTAATAATAACAACACTCGTTTTTAATAAAAATCCAAAATTATCCATATAAATTAAGTACATATTTAATTTTGTTTTAACTGTAGTCTATAGTCACAATTTATATAATTTTTTTAGCGAAATAATAGCCTTTATTTGTGTGTAATACATATCTATATACATAAATACATATAAAGTACATTTCCAGCATGAATTTTTAATATTGTCATAAATTAAAAAGTCATTGGAGATTTTTGTCAGCACTTTAAAAATTTTTGTGGTTTCTGTTTTACCCCCAGAGCTTTGGGGTTGTCATGTCACTCTACTATCTCTTATCCTATAGTAGGGGCACTTTATAAATATCTTCTATCATTGAGTTATTTTTACCATGGGGTCACTGGTTACAGAAAGGGGGTTTACAGATAAGTTATCCACAAATTAATCTCAGAACTATACATATTTTAAACATTTGTGTGTCAAGAAAGACTTTAAAATTAATTTCTATAAAGTGAATTTAAGAACACATAAAAACTCAGTCGGAGACTAGAATAGATCGAAAGAGATAGAGAGTAACCAAAGCGCGAATAGTTATGACACTTATGACAGTATAATAAATGTCATAAATTATATTTATCTCTAAGATTTTCGCGAATCACGTTCATGACATTAAAACAAACTTTAGGATTATATCGCGTTTATTTATTAATTTCCCGACGTTTCGAACTCTTTACAGAGATCATTTTCACGAGTGATGAACAAAAATTTTTGTTCATCACTCGTGAAAATGATCTCTAAATAAACGCGATATAATCCTAAAGTTTGTTTTATTGTCATGAGATAAATTACACGTCATCGTCAAAATAAGTTCACTTGCAATAAAATTTCTCACATATTGGAGGTTTGCCAGCGTTACGATCAAAATAATGACTGCTAATAATTCATTTTACAATAAATAAATGTCAAATAATAATCAAGTGGTAACAATAGATACATATAATACTAGATGAAATTTGAAAACACTTAAAATATCCTCTATAAAATAATAATTTGCCAAATGTAACATTGACATTCGCATAAAGGCAGTACAAGTTGTTCAACACAGCTAAACAGCTTCAAAAAACTGATATAAATAAATGTATTGAAAACGAATATAATATTATTATAATTGTAATTTCGTTACGACGCCATCTTGTACTACTAACTACTACCGAATTGTTGTCAAAATGCTTCGGATATTCGAATTGGATTTGTAGACAAAATTGAATATTATTTACACAAAAAATAATATATAAGAGTCTTAAATAAAAAAGACAAAAACATACCATGATTTGGTGTCACATAATCACGCATACACTAGATATTATTATTAGCAGTCACAAATATGAACAAATCTGATAGAATAATAGTTTTGGACTTGGAAACATGATTTGAATATAGAATTATAAGATTTTTACTAAGAGTACTCTCCTCAAAAGGCAGTAAGAGACCTTTAATTTTAAAAATAGAATTATCAACCAATGCATAATTATTAGACTTTTCAGCTTCGCCTTGACTTACACATTAGGCAGTTTTGTCAACAGATCAATCAGAGTAATATTATTTTATTGATATATATGTAAAACTTTTATATAAAATGTAAATAAAATAAATTATAGTTCACAAACATTAAAACCGAGAAATTATCTGTGGAGGAAGCGAGAAGCAAAACAGTAGAGATCTCATAGGTAGTTAGGTAGGTACTTAATAATCACTTATTAATATATAATAATTATTATGTCATGACCATAAATGAAATTAAGTTTATCTTCATCATAGCTAAATTAATCATGGGAATCACTCACATGAATGCTAACCAGCACCCTCATTTATTTGAATTGTGTAATCACCCGAAAGCTACTCATATGGAAAAACTAAGTAACATCAAGTAGGTACTTAGTCAAACTAGCATATTTTTCACATATCAATAGCAGTCGAATATACTATACATACTTTACGTTATAAAAGCAAACACTAATTAATTACACATAGCCTACGTAAAAAACGTGTGACTCTTTGTATCATTCGCGAATAAAAATTTTATTATGACTAGTAGTTAAGAAACAAATTTGAGCATGGAAAATAAGCAACTATACGACCATGCAACTATAAAACATTATAAAAAAAAACTTAAATACTTAAGGTACTGCCTATCATAAATATAAATTACAGGTGTCGTCTTACTAATCTGTGAACATCGAACCACGCATTGGTAGGGTATATCCCGACATGTTCACACGAGACTTCATGTTCCTAATAGCGCGTGCTAGCTCACGACTAGGGTCGCGAAGCTCGCGCAGCTTCTTCGAGTGCACGCACCTTCAACTCACGCTCCCGCTGCTGCCTCAAAAAGTCCTCGTGGTGTGCAGGGTGCAAAAATCCACGTTCACGCTCCAGCAGAAGTTGCCGCTGCAGTTGTTCGTGAGCAGCTGCCTGCTGCGCTAGCTGTTCAGCGTACGGTCGACCTAGAAGGTCAGGATGCGGTAGCGAGCGATAGGGCCCGCCGGGACCCAAGCCGCCCAACGACAAAGCTTCCTGTTGCGCTTGCGCTGCTGCCTGCTGCCCTGGGTGGAGGTGTAGGTGTGTGTGTGAATGTGCGTGAGTGTGCGCATGTGTGTGAGCATGATACTCAGGATTGATACCGGCCATCTGAAGGCGCACCATAGGGTCAGCTGCTAGGGCGAGACGCTCCGCTGCTTCCAATTGCGCCGCTGCCACGCCTGGATGCGGATGGTGTGGATGATGTGGGGGAGCGCCTGATACAGGCACGGAAGGTGGTCCACCTCCTGCGGCTGGAGGGATACCAAGCCGTTCAAGACGTTCACGCTCCAGTTGCGAAAGCGCTGCCGGTCCATGGCCTGGTGGGTACAGTCCGAACTGAACAGGGATTGCTCCTTGCGGGGGTGGAGGCGGCATCCCATAGCGTCGGTGCATCTCAAGCCAATGCGGATCGAGCGCTCGAGGTCCTACATTATTTTTGAGTAACTCTTCTTTCAGCCTATCGTTCAGTTCGCGTTCGCGCAACTCTCGAATCTCTCTATCTCGTTTCTCTCGTTCGAGATGTTCTAGTTCAAGTCTTTCGCGGGCCCCTGCTCCGTACATGGAACTAAGTTGGTACTGAAGCATAGGATCCATACAATGCCGTGGAAGGTTACCAGGACTGAATCCAGCATGTGGTCGTGCATATTCAGATAAAGTACGAAGTGCAGGTGTATCGGGGTAACCTGGAGGTCTCGGGAATCGATCATAAGGCGAGGATATAGTTTCGATAGCACCTCTTGACGGTGGTTTAGTTTCTGGTTTTTCTGGAGTTGCTATCTTTCTATGTGCTTGTTGGGCAATCTTTTCTCTTTCCTCTCTATCTCTCTCGGCTTGCTTTCTTAACCTTTCTTCCCTTTTTCGTGCAAGTTTAGACTCAGGTACTGGTTTGAATACTAAATCTGTCCTTGTACATGAATTGTAATCACCACGATTCCAGTGCCTCAAGAATATAGCTGACTGAGATCTATGACATTCGGTATCTTCAATTTTAGGTTCAGGGCTGGGTCCATGTGGTATATGTGCAGGGCTGGGTATCTCCTCTTCCTCTGGTTGTGATTGTGTTTCAAGTTTTAATTCAGGATTTTCTTCGGGTATAGGGCGTGGAGGTCCTCTTAGATGTGGATGTGCATGCGGTAGTTGATGTGGAGAGCCAGGTCTTTGATGAGATGCCTGTAGTCCTGCCGCAGCTTGGGCGTGAAGGCGAAGACTCTCAATAGAACTAGGCCCCGGTCCCGGGGGTAGTCCAATACCCATTGGATGTCCCATTGATGGTGGGGGTATCATTAGGTGATTAGGATTACCCGGTAGCATTTTTGGATGGTGTCTTAAGAGCATAGAATCTGCCGGCGAAAGTCTCTCTGGGTGATGTGCGAGATGGTGGGAGTGATGATGAGTGTGATTATTGCTAACATTAACACTAGACGACGAACTTGTGGTTTGAGATACGCTTGCAGATAAGTGATGTGGGGAATTTGAATGTGAACTACTTTTTTGATTTATTTTATGCTGAATAGACTGGGAAGAGCTACTCGATGTTGAATGTGATATAGATAATGTATGATTGGTACCGCCACCTGCATGATTAGGTTGTTTTTCTGTGCTTGTATGTACAGCACTGTGATGGCTTGTTGAATGGTGATGGGTCATTGTTGTCTCATGCAATTGATGTCTTTCAGTTGTCGAATTAGGGTGCCTTGGATCCTCTGTACTTTCAGATATTTCTCTCAGAGACCTTGTTGTGACTGATGAACTCGTACTATGATGAGAACTAAGCATAGTTGTAGACTCAATTGTGGAAGGTTTGATGGGATCATGTCGTCCTGCTGTGCTTACTGCGGGGTGCATGGGTGGTATAGGGTGAGGTTGAGGTAGTGGTCCATAAGGATATGGATAAGGCATAGAATATCCAGGATGGGGGTGTGAATAATAAGGATGCATTGCATGTGCTGCTGCTGCCGATAATTGTAAGAAAGATGGATGAAGTAAATGGGGATGGTGAAATTGAGAAGCAAATGGATGCGGTGGTGGCGGTCCTGGCTGCTGTCCAGAATGCATTACAGATCCAGGCATTGTTGATGGTATTGATAGTGGTGATGGATTCATTAAATTGAGAGCAGAATGTGATACAGGAGTATTTGGTTGGACTGGTGACGCAGAAATATGTCGCGTTTGTGAAGGACTTGTTAAATGTCTTGAAAAAGGTGAAGTCGTAGAGGACGAGAGCCCATGTCCAGGTGTACCATTATGATTTGGCAAGCTTTTAATTGGTGTTGGCGTATGAGGACTCTTCACAGGAGCTATAAGATTAGACGGTTCATTACTGCTTTGACTTGTTTGTGTAGTAGGCGGCATATGTGGTTGGTGCAAGAAATCAGGCTCCTTTTTAATACTATCAATACGGGGCCCAAGAAAGCCACTTTGCATGTTAGTGTTTTCATTTGTTGGTTGACTTGGTGGTCTGCTGCTGTTCTCAACACTCGATAGAGACTCTCTATCTCGCTCAGTATTCAAATGTTGGGCTATGGTGCTACCAATAGGGTATCCTGGAACTTTGACTTCTTTGAGTGATTGTAAAGGATCAACACCTGGCTGTGTAGATAAATTTGCTGGCATATTATCAGGAATCTCTTGTTTTATTTTCAAGTCCTGTGGCATTGAAGAATCACTCTGATTTGAAGCAGGTAATAAATTGCTTCCTGGTAGCCCATGACTTGTGTGTATTTGTGACATAAGAGATGATATTGAACCAGGTTTATCCAATCCTGGATGGCTTGTATGAGCTGGATGGCTTGGATGGCCTGGATGACTTGGATGTCCAGGATGTCCTGGGTGACCAGGATGACCATACAGTGATGTAGGCATAAATCCATATGGGCCAACATTAGCTCCACTTCCTACTGATATTAAGGGCCCCGGTGGCAGCAATCCAGCAATTGATGGCTGGCTTAAAGGTGGAGGTGGCATATTCTGTACCGAAATAGGGGTAACTGAAGCTTCTGTTGACCTGATCCCAAGATTTTCTGGTCTAACAGGATGTGAAAATGCAGGTGCCCTTAAGTTATTACTCTGATTTTCTAATTTAGGTGTTGGCTGAGTTTTTAAATCTGTAGGTTGTTTGTCATCAGCATCTGGTTCTTTATTTTCTTGTGAATTTGCTGGTGAAATAGGTTCAGTGTTAGCAGTTGTAGGATGTTCCATTGGAGGTGGTGATGACCCTCGGGTATTTGTGGGTGATGGGCTAATTCTTTGTAGGCTGTCTAACCTTGGACCACTAGGAGATTCAACCTTATTAGCTGCAGATATAGTGGCAGTGAAAATTTCTGGAGTATTTTGATTTCTCAACTCAGGAATTTCATCTCTAGGTTCTAATTTTATAACTGTTTTCAGAGGATTCATGTGAAGATGCTTGAGTGGGTCATGTGCAAAATTCATATTAGGAGGATATGGATAAGTTGGCATGCCTGCTGAGTAGTCCTTTACACTTCTTATGATAGAACTATCTTTAGTTATGTTTACAGGATTAAATATATTGTTAGGCACATTTTCTATTTTTATGGGGTGATTTAACTTTGGATTGCATAGGTGACTATCTCTCATCAAAAAGCTAGAGTTCTCTAAGTTGAGTGGTTTATTGGTTTGATTTACATGTCCTGAAAACCCGTGTGACAAAGGATCTTTGTGATAATCCTCCTTTTGTAAATTTTGTGCCTGTTCATCTGTATCAATTTCTTCTTTAATTTTAATTTTTTCTATAGAATCAGTGCACATAGGAGTAACTTTTGGTATAATGAGTTCTGTTTTAGGAAATATAGAGCTGGGCATTGTGTGGTCCCGTTTCAGCTCTAAATTTTCTGGAATTTTATTTGATTGAGAACAAGCGTCAGTTTTAAGGTCAAGAGCCATCCTTTCTTCCTTTTCTGAGGTTTTGAATGGTGGTAAAGGATCTTTTTCATTGTTGACAATTTGTTCTAGACTGATATCTATTTGTGCTGCTGGTTCTGTAGGCTTAATAACTTGGTCAGACTCCAATTCTTTACTTTGATCAACAGCTTCCTTATCAGTCTTATTAAAGCTGAAATCACAAGCTTCAGGCTCTGGCTCAGGGGTTTCAGTTTCGTCCATGGCCGGGAAGCTATCATTAGTTAAACTCTCTGATGGACTTTCAGGAGGTTCAGCAGCCTTTTTCTTTTTCATTTGAACATCACCATCTAATATCTCTGGTTTAGTATCATCTGGAAGACGCTTTTTCACCTTTGACACATCTACTTTCCCATTTGCTACCTTTTTCTTAACTTCCTTACCACCTGGTGATGGTAAGCTTTTTTCAGATACATTATTGTTAATATTTTGTACATTTGGTTTGCTGGATTTTGATTTAGATTTAGAATCATTGTCACTCTCATCTTGGCCTTTCTTACCATTAGGTGTGTTTTGTTCCTTAGATTTATTCCTAGTCCTCATTCTACTAGGTGAATCATCTGGATTTTCTATTCTACCATTATCAACTTTAGTCAAATCACCAGCATCTCTAGAATCACTATCTTCCTCAGAATTTTCATCTTCTGTTACTGAACTCATCTCACCTGCTTCTTTGGGGTTAGGTGATGGCCTAGATCCATTGGTGTCAGGTGTAGGCGGTATAGCTTCTGGAGTTTGTTCTTTGGGAGTACCGGCACGAGAATTTCTAGTATTTCGCACACGTCTCAGCGATGCTTGTCTTCTTCTTCTATGTGGTCTATTACTACTAGCACCGGGAGTCTTTTTCCATAAATAGTAGAATTCAACAAGTTCAGCAGTGTCTTTGTGAGGTAATAAATCCTTTTTAATCTTCCAAAAATTCTTACCAAACTGTCTTATTCCTTTGACAAATCTTTTAGTTTCATCTTCAGACCACTTTTTTTCAATTCCTTTAGGAACAGGGCATTTAACAAGAGCTTGTAACGCTCGTCCAGGATCGTATCCCGAATCATGTAATACATCCAAAGCATTAATTGTGGTATCATCACGACTGGCGGCAACGCATCCGTCATCGGGCGAGCCGCCGTCACACATTCCAGCAAATGCCGCCATAGAGCGGGCCGCTCGCAAATACATAACCAGGTCCCGGTCAGTGGATTGCGATGGCAGCCACCGCAACTCCTCTCCTCCCGGACACGGTTCATCAGGTCCAAGAGGCCCGTTCACCCGCATATCAGGTAAACAGGCATAAATGTCTTTATCCTTCACTGGTTGGTTCGGTGTTCCCACTTGAACCTCCCCTTGATTCTGGGCCATGATTGGTGCCTAATAGAATATTTACACTTGATACTTGTCTCTATTCACATAATCATCATATAAACAGTTTGTTTACATATTGACTGAATATAACATAACTTTTGGCAATTAAAATAAATGTTCCAAATGTTTACTTTCTGGTCCGTAAAGGTCTAAGTATGCCAATACACATAATTATTACTTTTAATGGCCACCATTACACGATGCACCGAGTTTTATTTCAAGAACACATTTGATACACACGAATTGTATATTGTTATTACACTTATTTAAAGGATGAGGTTTAATCGTTCAAGCCAGTATTTAGTCAAAGTTAATCATTATTTTAGTAAATATTATCTACATGTTTTCCTTTTGTTTAGCTTCGCCTTTCTTTGACTGACCATAGACGAGTTTAAATTCTATAAAATGGCTGCCACGACAGGATATTTTTTCTAGTGTTCCGAATCACACAGAAAATTCTGAAAAATAAAATTGAATTTATCAAGCGAATATAGTTTTTAACTAGAACTAGTAATATTTCGCCTACATAAACTTTGAAATTGACTGATCTAAAATGATGACACTGACAAACAAATTATTGAAAACAAAATTTACCGTTAATTAGAGATAAAATATAACTTAACATAACATAACTTCACGCCTTTTGTTACCCGAAGGTGTAGGCAGCGGCTGTTAAGCCTCGTCTCGCCGTTATGTTTACGTCCCAAATGGAATAGGTGGCGAACCTATTGCCATACCGGGCACAAAGTTTGTCAGTCATCGGTATTTGTCACACATAACTTCCGAAAACAATTTCGAAAAGTCATTGGTGTGAGCCAGTGTCTGGAAACGAACCCCGGACCTCTGGATCAGAGGCCGTGCGCTCGCCCACTGCGCCACCCAGACTTAAACGAACGAGACATAAAATATAACAGAAATTATATTTTTAATAACCAGTGAAAGCCCGTTTATATCTGTTTAGACGTTTCAGAGTTTATATTAAGAGCAAACAGACACACAAACCAAAATTATAATAAAAAATCGTGTATGTTAACCATGTGTGGTAAAGTTTAGTATTTAGTTTAGTTATTTAGTAAAAGTTCGTTATTTGAATATTTAAACAGACAAATAGATTCTATTTTTTCTATTAATTTAGCAGTAAAAGATTTAGACTCTCAGCCACCTCTCGGCCACATGTTTAAGAATCGTGTCGTATGGCGCTCTTTCGTTTCTGTCTACCCCGCAAGACTTAGAGCGATGTTATGTTATACATAGCTTAAGAAATTAAAGATTTGCACAAACAATATGAATCAACTTATTTAATGCGACAGGTAGAAAAAGATACAGTACATTGTTATTGTATATTGCAAAATAAGTGTAACTAAATGAAAAATAATTCAATAAATGGATAGAATCCTAAGTGTAACCAGAACAAAATATGAGACACAAATCTCTGCTTCTTGTATTATTTTGCAAATCTTGAATTTGCGTAATATAGTCATGGCGTAAGTGTGTAAGTGTGGAAAATGATGTAAATGTTACATAACGATTTTACAGACTGAAGATTTATTGAGTTTTCATTTGTTGACTGATTAGAACTTATGACTTTAAACACTAAAAATATACTAAAACTACATAGAAGCAAGAATTCGGCAACTAGGTAGTAAGTATAGCAACAGCAAAGCGATAGCAGACTGCGGGGCTATACGCAATTAGTTAAGAAGAGATTCTCAACCAATAATTATAATAAGATTTGTATGTTATTGGTGGATTACGATCCTATATGGTATGTAATCGAAAAAAATCTTTATAGATTTAAAATTTTCTGCATATGTAGTATTTGGATTTGATTTATATATCTACCTAATAATAATTTCTCGGTTTTTGGCGGGATTGTAGAAGAGCTATGTCTGTTCTATGCATTATTTGTGTTTCAGTGGATATGATTGTATAAAACTCTTAAAATTTAAATACCAGCTAGGCAAACCGTGTTTCTCATCAAAAGTATTTTTTCAGTATTCACAATTATAGTGCTAAATTTTAAAAATTATCACTTTTTCTTTATTACATCCGACACACGTACAAACCGTCCCGTCGACACCCTCTATAAAAATCTCATAAAAATCTCTTGCGTAGTTTCAAAGATCTAAGCATTTATGAGGATAGACAGCGGAAAGTGACTTGGTTTTAATCCATGTAATGATAATAAAGTGTTCGTATATGTCTGCCAATGTGAAAAATGGTGTAAATATAGTGAGTAGCGTGCTCTATTATGACGTCGTTACAAGATTAGAAAGATTAAGTTAGGTTATTTTAAGCTAGTATAAGTTAAATTAAGATTCGTACTGTAAAGAAAATTATATAACAGACAAGGCAGTATGGCTCCGAAGCTTTATCCTGTCCAATTTGGATAAATTTATGTGTTTTGGCGGACATGTGAAACAGACAGGTCCGTTCTTTGCATTATTTTCTAAAATTTGTGTTTCAATGAATAGTATTGAATAAAGTTCGTGGCGTCTTATTTAATAGGTGTTCGTATATTTGTGCAAATGTAGAAAATGGTGTAAATATCTTGTGTAACGTGCTCTTCTGCACTGTCGTCAGAATTCCCTTGGAACATCGTGCTTAAAACGCCACAACTTTATGGATTATTAGGCTAAGTTCGTTTACGTAAGATTACGTTTGGGTCTTTCAAAAAAATAATACTACAGACAAGACAGTATGGCTTCAAAGCTATAGCCTGTCCTGTCCTATTTAAAAAAATATTTGGACGAATTAAAAAGAAAACTCTATCTTCTCTATGCTATGAGTTATATTGCTGGTTTTCATGTTTTCAACTCTACCGACTCTTCAAGATAAAAAAAGCGTTGAAATTTAGGAAAAATTAATCGAACTTCGGTACTACGGAGAATAAATTCAATAAGATTTATAATTCATCAGTGATCCATATATTTCTAGCTTTGCTTACAATGCTTCTTTCAGATAAATTTATGAGCAGCGAACGCCATTAAATAAGAAACTCAAAACAATATAATTCAAAAATAAATACAGACATCTAGTATCCTTGTATCAACATGTCTTCTGACGATTCTGATGATGAGCCATTATCAGTTATTGCGGCTAACAAGAAGTGGCGACATGAGAGTTACGGTGATGATTCGTCGATGCCATTAGACTTGAAAATATCAAAGAAGGACAAAAAGAAGCTGCAACCAAAGCGGCTTTCAATAACAATTAAACTACAGAAGAATGACCAACATCCAGTAATTGAGCGCCCTGCTGATGTGTGGCTATATTTAAAAGATCTAAATCCTTCTGGACCGTACAGCTGCTTGTTATGCCCAGACTGGTTTATAAACAGATCTAAGATGATTCTTCACTATTGCCTTGATCATAAAAAAGATTTTTGTGGTATTTGCAGGTGAGTTAAAATAAATGTTGTAATGTCAATATCAAATATCATGCACACATGATATTGTATTTTTCCTAGACTGGTAGAGAAATTATTGTTTTTTTTTTTGCTAAATTTATTAGCCACTTTATTCTCTCTATGTTGTGTATTCTCACTATATGTAATAGAAAAGTTTTTTACTGAGTAAAATTTCAAGCTAAATATTTTGCTAGTTGAATATAGTAAAATTCTAAACCAACATAAAAGATAGTTTCTTTTTACCTCTTACCAAGAATAAATAAATTGCAAAATAAATATTCACATAGTTATGCTTTTATTTAAGAACTAGTTTTTGTATTGTAAATCTTCTAAAATGTATCAAAATCTGTTATTTATACCGGCTCTGTTTTAAATACAACATGTAACATAATTAACACACACCCTCAAACCCCCAATTAGAATATATATATATTACACCAAATATTGTACATTACATGTTAACATCGTTTAATTATGAAATTAGTTATTCCCATTTTGTTTTGTCTAATTTTAATATTTAATTTAAAAAATCTAGTATTTTAATTCTAGTTAAATTGGGAAAAAAATAAGCCACATAAAAAACGCTCAAAATCAAACCAGATTCCGGCTCTGAACTAATTACTTTCAGGGTGTGCGCTAATTATATTGTATTTATGTCATGTATTCAAAAAATGTCCTAATTTGCAAATGTTTAAAGGTCCCTTCTGGGGTTTATGTGGGATAAACAGAAAAAATGTATAGCCTTATTTGTTGTTTAGATAATGGTATGCTCTGCCGTACATTCTGCAGCCTGTAAATATATAGCATATCGAGGGGTGAAAGGCTATTTGTTTTAAGCGACATTTTTGCAACTTTACAGGAGAGCCATTTAAAGTTTGAAATTTTATAATAATAATCATAACTTAAAAACTTCTTGAGCTATTTGAACGGGGTAAGCTTTGTTAAAATTCAATTAAAAATATCTAGATGCTGATGCTAATATTAAATAAAACCAACCTGTAATCACAAAAATATACGTGTCACTTAATTCAAAATGCCCTAAGACCTTATTTTTCAGGGAATGGAAAAATGATTTAAGTGACTTTAAAACTACAATTAGCTTCAGGAAAAAACAAATAAGCGACAATGCATTATGTTTTCAGAGTAAGCCTATAAGAATGAAATGACACGACCTGGAATTAATAGTAGCAAGCTATTTATGTTAACTACCACTTTAGACTAAAATGAGTAGGAGGCTAATTTATTAATGTAACATATAAAATTGAAAATATAACATTTGGTGTTCCATTTATTAACATATAGGGCTATAAATGGCTGTTCAAATAACCTGGATATAGCGCAATCGCCGAAAATCTCAGGTTCTTTTATTAAAATAATAAATAACTAACACAACATCAGTTAAAGTGTTTGTTTAGTATAATAATTATAACTTAGAACAGTCTCAATTAGAATTTTATCATACTTATGCCTTTTTTTCATCTAAATGTTCTTTTAATTCTTTACAATCCTCTGTCTTCTGTCGTTCAATATACATTGGTAAATAGGTGCAGCTGAAAGAACCTAAGCGACGTTCCATGACTTATTTGGGTGAAAGCTAAATGGTTGCGACATTACACGGTATAATTGGTGGAAGTGCAAATGATTCAAATCACTTCCTAGTAAATTTTAGAAAAAGGAAAAATGTGGCTTAAAGCCTTATTGACTTATTTACCTGAGAAAGGCTAATTGTCTTATGTCTCAGTTTATAATATGAGTGTATGGCTCAAGTAACTAATTTAAAAAAATATGCAAAATCCATGTCGCTTATAACACTGTTACTATGGAAACTTCCTAAAAACAGGGATGTTTTAATCGCCAAAAAGTGCTCCGATTTAAATGAAACTTGTATCAGTCGATGCAGAAAAATTTGCTGATTCCAAATATGTATATAACTCAATATCGCCCAAAATGTCGCTTAAAGCAAATAGCCTTTCACCCCTCGATATAATAACAAGAATTCTTTTAAATCAGTTTATTAAATGAAGTTTGCATTTTTGAATAAACAAACAGTCCTGCAATTTCTATTTTAGTAAGAAAATATTTCAGTTATTGCATTTTTCATTATTTTTAGGTATTTTGTGTCAGACAGAAATGCATGGTGGAGTCATGTGAAATTCCACACACCGTGGCCCTGTTCACAGTGCGTCCTCAACTGCCAATCTGAAGCGGACATTCGTGTTCATCTCAGAGAGGTTCACCAGCTAGTGCATTGTAGGCTCTGTCATTTTAGAGTCTCCGATGGTGAACTGTATGATGCACATTTACAACAAAAACATAATGTTACCAATTTGGATGTGAAGTATGAAGACAATTTGTGGGGTTTCGATGAAGATAACAATACAATTTTTACTTGCCTACTTTGTTTGAAAGCTGAGAATGCTATGAAAATGTTCTTCACACACTATATGGGATATCATCATTTTACTTTGAAGTGTATAACATCCTTAATAGCCGGGAGAGATTTACCTTTCATTGTTCACGGTGCGGATGTCAGACCGGAATTTATACATGAGCAATTGCAACGACATCCGCAGTGCGGCTATTTAGATGTAGATTCTAAAATTCGTAACTTTATCGAACCCGATACCTCTATGACTGAATCTAGAGAGTTATTGAGAGCACTAATACCAGAGATTAAACAAGAGAATATTAGCGGTGATGAAACAAAGGTTGTTATAGAAAATTTCAATATTGTAGATGAAGAGATGCTCAAAACTTATAATGGTGATGAAGATTATGATGTGTCATCGACTGAACTGATTCTTTTGGAAAATTGTTATTTAGATTATATTAATTCAGTAAAAGAGAGCATAGGCACACATTTTGTTATTGAAAATTCTCGTATTAGTTATGAGAAAACGGCTGCTGATCTGATAATGGATATAACATGTGCATTATGCAAAACTGAGTATAATGATGTGCAAACATTTGTAACGCACATGACAAAAATGCACTGTTTGAAATTTAATCCAATATTTTCGTGTAGAGTGTGCGGTGCTACATTCGATAATCAGAATGAGTTGGACAGTCACATTAGTGAAGAGTTAAGCGATTTTGATGATTTGTGGCTGTGCCAGTTTTGTGACAAGGAGTTTGACAACAGAGAAAAGACCAGGGATCATCTCACAGAACACTGGGATATGTTGGAATATGATAATTGTTTTAGTCCACATCTGGGTTTCAAGTGTATGTTTTGTCCAACTTTGTTTTGGCACGAAACCGACAGGGAACTGCATCAAGTGAGAGTCCATTATGCAAGAAATATAGAAGGGTATTACAGATGCCAGGCCTGCAATGAGGTGTTCAGTGACAAGGTAACTGTCCAAAATGTTCAAAATACCATATGTTAAAAAAACCACCTCCTTCAATTGTGGATCAGATATGCGAGCGCGTTTTCGTCTGAGCCGCATCATCATACCTCCTAACATATCTTAAGGGCTGGTAATGTTACTGTGCCCCTTACGGGGTTGTGGATATCCATGGGCGTTTCTACTTACCACCAAGTAACACTTGTTGATCTACCTCCTTTTTGTTAAATAATATCTTCATGAATAATTTGTATAATCAATAATAATTTTGATAATATTGTTATAGATATTATTGGTAGTAAGGTATTATATTACAATTTTTACCAAATAATCATAATCATATTAAGGTCTGTGTATTTTTTCCAACTACAGGTTTGGTTCAGCCATCATTACCTGGACAAGCATACCACTTCAGAATTGGTTCCCCTGTATCTTATTAAATGCTCCTTGTGCTGTTTGGTGTTAGCAGATGTTGATGAGATGAGAACTCATTTTAAAGTTGAACATCCTGATGCCAAGAAGCTATTTTGCTCGTTAGGCACCTGTAGATACAAACCTTTATGTCACAGAAAGAGTTTCAAACTTCATATCCGGGTATGATAATATTTAATTATTTATTTTTATAATTTTTTTTTTTTTATCGGCTAGGAGGGCAAACGCGCAGGCGTGTCACCTGATGCAACCAATGCCGCCCATGGACACCAGCAACACAGTGTTACTGTTGCGTTGCCAACCTTTAAGGGATAGGGGATAGGAAAGGATGGGGAAGGGGGGTAGGCCTCCGGATACCTCTCTCACCGAACGAAACGCGGCATGAGCCACTTTACGTCGGTCTTCTGAGAGGTCGTGGTATTTCACCGGTCGAGCCGGCCCATTCATGCAGCGAACTGCTTGGCTCTACCACTGTCAAAAATTGAATTGGTATTTAAGTTGTACAAGTTATTTGTAAGTTTATAAAAAGAAGAAGTGTATAACTGTCTAGAGAATGACTAGATGTTATTTTATTTGAAGTCTGGTTCTCCACTGTCCTATATTATAGACTTTTGATACTGTTTGGAAGTTTTTATTGTGTTGTTATTATGGCCATTTTCCATTTATTTTACATAATATATACCTTTGAAGTTTGAATAAAATACTATTATTTTATTTTTTGGGTAAAGACAATGCACAGTATCCGTGGTCGTTCTGATCGTAACTTGGAGTGTACGACATGCGGGCGAGAGTTTACCAATGCCCGAGCGTGTGGGGCCCATATGGCGCAAGCCCATGGGCCCGGCAAGTTCAAGTGCAAGCTGTGTGAAGAGTATTTATATACCATGGATGAGAGGTGAGTGAAAACAATTTTTAATTTATAGTATTTTATAGTATTGTAGGCTAGAGCCAAGATGTTACATAACATATCATGGAAAAGAAGTATGAATTTATGTAACATATTAAAAGGCTTGAATTTGTAGCCCTAGCTTGTTGAGTGCACATGGTCTATGCCAAGGATGACTATTATTTTATGGGATGGGAGCACAAATGAGCAGTCGTGTCCCCTGATGGTAAGCAACCAGCACCGCCCATGGAGACCAGCAACATTTATAAGGATGGGGAAGGGAGTTGGTCCTCCTGGTACTTCTTTCACTGAACGAAACGCGGCATGAGCCATGGTATTTCATCGGTCGAACCGGCCCATTTATTCAGCAAACTGCTTAGCTCTACCACTGTCTATTTACAAGTTTTCCTATGAATGTGTCCTACATAGTATCAATAGAAAGCGTTATAAGGGAATGTTATTACAAATAATCACATATGCTAGTCAAGTTTCATCTCCAGTTAAAGTCAGCAAATATAATATGCGGTTTGTTTTCAAGTGTAATTTGACATTATTTTGCTGTTACAGGAAACTCCACTACCTCATGAGTCACCCTGGGCAGCATCCGTATGAGTGTACAGAATGTGGCAAGTCGTTCCAATACAAGTCATCACTGTATATGCATAAACAAGAACATTTACCGAACAAGCAAAGTTACACTTGTACATACTGCAGTAAAGTCTTCCAGGTAAGCTGTTGCTGATATGTATATATTTGCGATGCTTATTTTAGTAAGTAGTAAAATTTAAACATTCAGATACATACATACATACAATACAGGCGCCTGGTACATTTTTCTGATGATGATTTATAAAAATAATAAGTCAAAACCTAGTTTGTAAATTAATAGAAGCGAAACGAGTATTTTTATAGAACCTAACCCTAAATAGTAACTCTCATCGTTTTGGGCTTGTTTTCACTCAGAATTAATTGGATCGATTAGAGTTTCTTACAATTGGTTTAACAGGCTTTTTAAAGATAAAATAGATCAAAATAAGTAAAGATTATTAATATTTTGAAAAAGAAAACCTTAAAAATTAGTTATTTAGACACGTGATAGTGAACGGCAATCAGAATTTTTTTCTAACATTTATGATTTAATGTCGTTTTGGATGGCATCACGCCGTGCTTGACACTACTAAAAACATTGACAAAGTCTTTGCATGAAGGCCATATGTTTGCCACGGCGTGACGTCACTCACGACGCCATGATAGTATAAAAATTTGTTGTTTTATTGCCCAATTGCAAAAAAAAATAAAAGTACAATTTAAAGTTGTGGACATACAACTTCCGAAAAGCTGCTCATATGTATGAGCAGTGATTCGGAACTAGCTGAACAGAGACTATATAGCTGTAGTTGTCGTGTTCAGAAGCGCGACTCGTTCCGCGAGCACGTGCAGATCCACGAGGGCCCGCGCCACGCCTGCTCGTACTGCCCCATGCGGTTCGTGCAGCGCTCCAACATGCTGCGCCACGAGCGCCGCCACACGGGCGAGCGGCCCTACGCCTGCCCGCACTGCCCCCGCACCTTCGCCGACAAGGGGGCCTGCAACTCGCACGCCAGGTATCACCATCCCGACCTGTGAGATCACTTCTTACCATCGTCTTCTTTCATTGTCATACGTCATCATTAATAAACGTTTCGTTGTTGTTGCAGAACTCATGTACGCAACACGTCGTACGCGTGCGTGTATTGTGGCAAGACATTTGTACAAAAATCTAAGCTGACTTACCACATCAGAAAGCATACGGGCGAGAGTGAGTACAGCAATGCAATAAATATATATTTTTCTTGCACTGTGTTTAAATTTATTTCAGACTTGTATAAATTTAAAAAATATGTTTATATTATTTTTTATAGCTCGAAAAGCTAACGAAATCTAACTGAATCAGCAAATGATACTTTAAACCGAACTTCATTCCGCTTAACAAATTGTAATTATTAAACTTACATAGTGGTTTTCATTCCCGATTATTTTGATAAGTAATTTACCTCTTGTAAGAATATAAAAAAATATAACATGTATAATATTGAATGCTTTCAGATTTGGAAACATGCACCGTTTGTTCAAAGTTATTCACAAGCGCCTGTTCTTTACGGGAACACATGAAGACACATAACAACAAGAAGAATCCTGTCCAATGTCCTCTGTGTGGTGAGTTCCTGATTTTTTTTTTTTTTTTTTTTTTTTCACTCGCTTAATTTGGACAGGCCTAAGCGTAGAAGCCATAGTATCTTTTCTAGAGTATTAATTATCTTCTCCAAGGTTGGAATAGAACACTGTCTGACCAAGCCTGGTCACCTTATGATACATGTCTTATATGTCAAGGTGTTCAGGGATCTTTTTAATATTCCCCGGGGGGCAAGCTAGCCTGATGAGGAGAGACTGCCACAGAAGACGCGAATTTATCAATTTGAATGTGTTCATCTCAGATTTAAATCAAACAGAAGAAGAGAGATGGGAGGGAATTATTTCTTTATATAACATATAAGAATATAAAGTATGACCCCGCATGAAGGTTCGTAATTTCAAAGTTCTGTTTGTTGTACAGACCGCAAGTACCAAGACGAGCGCTACATGCTGCGGCACCTGCGCACGTCTCACACTCACGCGCGCCACGCCTGCCCGCTCTGCGACAAGATGCTCACGAGCCCCTCAGGGCTGAGACACCACGTCATCACCCACAGCCGGGTCAAGACCCTGAGGGTGAGAACTAATATTCTAAACCATGCATTATGGAAATATATGTTAATACAATATTAATATAAGCACTTAGTTCCTCAATAGCTCAGTTTTTACACAACAGAGTACTTGTAGTTCAACAAATGAATGTTCAAATACTTTTTAATGTTTTTTTCTAATTCATATGAAGTGCAAATTTTATGATGGTTGTAATAAATGCTTAAAAAGAGTGTTTCAATATTAGTTGCTAATTTACTTTTCAAGTGTTTCACTTTCATACTAATTTTAATTTTTTTTTTCAGTGCAAAATGTGTCCTAAAGCATATTCAGTAAAGAGAACCATGATAAAACACTTCCGCAGACGGCACGGTTTCAAGGGTAACGAGCCAAATATCAAAGAATACTACACTAGACTAGAGCCTAGAGAGTGCAATCTCGGTCTTGACGAAGAAGTCATGACAAGCATCTTTGGACCTCCAAAGAAAGTTATGAATGAAGTACTGATGGGAGATTTTGTTACTATCGCCAATTTAGAGAAGAATAAAAAGGACGATGATGTGGACGAAGACGACGATGATGAAGATGATGATCCAGCTGCGAATGCAAAATCAGATACAGAAGAAGAAAAGAGCGAGGTAGAGAAAAGTGATCCAGAAAAGAATGAAAAGGTTGAGAACTTCAATTCGGACAGTGAGAAAGATAAGGTTATTGATACACAAATTGTCAAAATTGAAGCCAGAGATTATAATAGTGAACCGGACGATAATGAACTTGAACCTACTGATTTTGTAAGTGTTAAAATTGAACATATGGATGATGAAGATATGGAATAGAGAATACGGCTGAATGAGTCAAACTAGATTTTGCACAATGTACATTTGAAATGGAAGATAGATGTAGTAGAGCATATAGTCAATGTGTTTGTGGATAATATTTAAGTGGTTGTTGATTCAGTTATTATTATATTACAGATATTATTATTTTCAGATACTGTCAGTTAGATAATTGATAATTTCAACTAACTACTTAATTACTACTTAACTTTTGTCTCATAATTACAATTATTGTAAAAGTTAAGTAGTAATTATTGAAGTGGATTTGAAATGAAAATCTTCAATAACAAAAAAAATCTTAAGTTCATTTCATTCACGTAACTGATCATTTATTAATATTTACATACACAGGTAGGTAGATAATTATCTCACCAGTTCACCAATTTTATATTTCATAAGTGGAAAATGTTTAGTATTTAATAAAATAAAAATATAGTAATTATATTATCTAAAATTAGTCTATGTTCTAGAATTTATTGTTACTTTAATTAATTTAAGTTATAAGTTTGAACGTTAATAAAAGTTCTATTGTAAAAGACTTATTTAATTACAGATTTAATACCAAGAATAATCTTAATTTGCCCATTTTTCATAGTTTTTTTTTATTATTCGGTCTGTGATTTACGTAGTTGTGATGTTAACGTTTGTTGGCAGTTAACAAAAATGTACAATAGATACAACGTTAAATGATATTGCATAGAAACAACGTTGGATAGATGAAGTGGCGATAGGTAATGGGAACTGATTGCAACCCCTGAATGCCTCTCAAATTGAAACTGAACATAAATTCACGCCTTTTTCTACCTGAAGGTGTAGGCAGTGGCTGTTGAGCCTCCACTCGCCGTTATATTTATTTCCGAATAATATGAATAGGAGGCGAATCTATTGCCATGCCGGGCACGAAGTTTTAGTCATCGATATTTATCACACTCTTTCGCAATTAATTTCGAAAAGTCATTGGTGTGTGCCAGGATCAGAAGTCGCGAGGTTCAACCCGCGACCTCTGATTCAGAAGCCGTGTGCTCGACCACTGGACCACCGCGATAATTATGGCAAATTGAAACATGAAGGGTAAAATATTCTTAATGACCTGTCATCATATATGTATCAGATCAAAAGGTTAGATGGATGAACAATACTTGTTATGGAGATACCGATGTTGAGATGTATCTGTGAAGCGACGAAAATTCATAAAATGAGTATGTAAGAAGGAAGCAAAAGTATCAAGTAGCTCGGTCGTAGCAAAGTAAAGTAACTCCAAGCGCTTGGTGGAACCAAGTGATCAATTCATAACACAGGGTACCAATCAAGCCTCTTAACTTTAAACCAAAACCATATTGCTTCTTTTTGAATCTTGTAAAAGAGACTAAAGTGAAATGAGAGCATTATCTAACAGTCATAGTTTTACGTCCTACTGGCACAGTCCAAGGTTAGTAATGAGGTGAATAAATATGAGGTGTAAGTGGATCACATAATTCAATTTTTGGTTTCATATTAGAATTTTCCCATCATCTATCCAATAAAATCCGTCCTGTTCATTTACTGTTTTTGAACGGCACCTAAACAGCTGATAGCTGTCAAAACATTATTGACAAAATTTGACACAAGAATCTTAGGTTATGTTAGACTTTGACCTAGTCGTAGATTGCAGTATTTGTGTTAGGTTCAGGGTAATTATCTATGTAATGATATTAATTTAAGTGTAAAACGTGGAAATAAATAACTTTGCATGTATTATAAGTCATTAAAGCTATGTATAATCCAGCAGTGACAGTGAGAAGGATCGATGTTTTGATTCGAATTTTAGGCAATCGAAAATTTCTTCTCAATGCTAATCAAGTGAGGGCTTCCTCTAGCGAAGATAAAGTTACCATAGGAGATGTCAGCAAAGAGATCAAGGATCCCAAGAAAGTTGAATATGTTCCTAGGAAATATTGTAAGTTCATGGCGAAATTACATCTTCTGTTTTTATGTATTGCTTTGTATGATAAAATCCTTATAATAAAATTACTGAATATATATACTTAATAATGCCTGCTAGGAATCTAAACAAATCTTTAAATAAAATAGGAATAAATTTACCAAAAAATACAGCTAAAAAATATGTTTATTTATTTTTAGGTAAAATTAATAGAAATATAATAATATCTTATAATAAAACATTATTTCTACATAATAATTTTTGGTAATACAATTACATTTCTTTATGACAGGTGTACAAAATTTAGTCATGTAATAAATTTGTTAACATTTATAGAAATGTTCTTAAACAACTGCTATAAAATATATTGTAAAAACAATTGCTTCTACAGTCACTCATGCAATGTAAATATAAAAAAATATTTTCTATATTTTTATTTTCATGAAATAAAGTGACAATAGAAGATGGGGAAATAAAATCATTATCACAGAGCACACTCAGGAACTTAAGATGGATGATGCAGAAGGATCTGCTTGGTCAAGACATGTTTTTACTTGGACGACCAGGCCCTAGCAGGTATATTTATTTTCTGCAATTTGTGATTATTTTCAATAATTTGTTATGTAAAGTAGAAAACCAACCACAGTATTACATACTTACACAATAAAATTTAATGCTTTACACAACAACAAAAACCATTAAATTCACAGAATGAAATTGGTATGATCTTGATGTTATAAGATTTAATAAGCAATCATATATTATGTTAATATAAATATTTTTTTTTCAATTATTTAATTATTCAGATTATTTTGATATCTGGGACAATGGGCATTTTGAGACCTATGAATTTTGAGACTTATGAATTTTGAGACTTATGAATTTTTTAGTGTCCGACCGAAAGTTCAGTTTTGGTTTCAGTTGAGTTTCGGCAAAAAGTCAAGTTTCAGTGGCAGTTTCGGTTTCGCCCAAAATCATGCTGAAACCATTGTTGTACTAGATAGTACTAGTATAGTTATACTAGATAGTACCTATTATTGTTTTTGCTGAGGCTAAGAGTCCTCACTCGCTTCTTTGACTTTTATAGAGAGTTATGGATGACAAAGAGTCATACACGCTACTCACTTTTTAAGGCTCCTCACTTCATCTTTCCCAAGAAAAAGTTCAATTTCGTCATAGCAAGTCATGGACGCCCTGGACTCCCATATCCTTCTGTTTCTGCACTAACATCTGCTTAGTTAATCTTGCATCATCCAGTCTTCCTACATCTCACCATCTCGTCATCCAGAACATCTCACCATGCACTTCCTTCCTTTTACACATTCCTTGACTTTCATAAGTCTTTTCATGCACGCGCGTCAATTTTTGAGGCTACTAACATCATCTTCCCCCAGAACACGTTCTATTTGGTCATGAGTCATCCTTTTGCATTGCTTAGTCAGTCAGTCTTGGTGTTATTCTATGTATTATAAGTATGTATTTACAAAAGAAAAGTATATATGTATTAGTATCCGTTATCTAGTATCCATAGCACAAGCATTTAGTTGCTTAGTTTGGAACTGGAGGGCGCTGTGTGATTTGTGTCCAAGATATTATTATTATTTGTTTTTATCAGTGTTGATATTTCTCCTTTTATTATTATTCTTCTTGCATCATCCATTTTTCCTATATGTCCGAAACATCGGAGCATGCCCTGTTTTAGACCGACACTCCCTTACAATCCAACTTCCTTCCTTACAATCTTGTTTTCGACGCGATCATCGAGAGTCACTCCGTAAATTTTACGCAGTGCCCTCATTTCGACCGCATTTATCCCACTTTTGTGCACATCCTGCCATATCTAGCTCTCGATTCCTTAAGTTAGCATTAGGATCAGCACCGCAGAAAAAAAAAAGGATCAGCACCGCATTGTGAATTGCCAGCTGGGCTTTCCTGCTAACGTTCTTTGCTCTTAGGAATCTGCCCAACGCTCCATTTATGTTGTTTCCTCCCTTTCGATCCTATTTAAGAATTCCCTTTCTTACAACCTTGTTTTCGACCCGGTCGGCGACCGTCCTTTCTCAAATTTTGCGCTGTGACCTCATTTCCAGACTCCACTTTTTTCTTACTTTCATGCACACCCCGTACCTCAAAAGTGATTTGAATATTGGTAACTGCTAATCATCTTGCTATGATAAGTCAATTCGAAGAAAAAAATATCGTGTTAAACTAGCTGACGCAGCAAACGTTGTCTTGCATAAAAATAAAGTTTTTGGTCATCATATAAAAAATAGTGGTTGATTGTAGAGAGGTGAAAATTTAGGATTGCCCGACCTCCAGACCACCGAGACGATTCAAATGAAACATTTTTGTGAACCATATAATCTACATCCAAAGGACATTTATGTCTAATAATTATATGTAATATTATAGACGAAAAGTAGCACTACAGTATTTGGAGCTTACTCGGAGAGAATTGGAGTATGTGGCCTTATCAAGAGACACAACGGAAGCAGATCTCAAGCAAAGGCGAGAGATTCAAAGTTCTACAGCTAAATATTTTGACCAGGTATATTCCCTAATTAATTATCATAGATTTAAGAAATGAATAGATAAAAAGGAATGTTTATATAAAAGGATCTAACTGTAAATACCGTATGAAAATCTACTGAGTAGCAGCAGCTTTTCTTTTAATATTTTGTAGATTCATCTCAATGCGCCTACAAAAATAAAAATAAAAATTCTGAATATTTAATATTAACTTTAATTCAACAGAGCGCTGTCCGCGCGGCTGTAGAAGGTCGCATACTTGTTTTGGAGGGCATAGAGAAAGCAGAGCGGAATGTGTTGCCGGTACTTAATAATCTCCTCGAAAATAGGGAGATGCATTTAGAAGACGGGAGGTTTTTGGTGCCAGCTGCTAGATATGATAAATTATTGGAGGTAAACCAATTTCAAAATTAAGTAAATAAAATTTACATATATTGTATCGAAGGTGTTCTAAATATTTTGTCTGCAATAGGAACATGGCGCTGAAGAGTTGTCACGTTGGCGCTTGGTGCGTGTGGACGAAAACTTTCGCGTGGTCGCCCTGGGTTTGCCTGTGCCGCGGTACAGCGGGCAGCCCCTGGACCCGCCTCTACGCTCCAGGTTTCAGGCGAGAGATGTTGTTACCATCGGATTTGGGGTGAGTGAGTGAAAATTGATATAACAGGTGATGCTTTTGTAAATAGGAAAACAATTCTAGCCTGTTGCATAACTTCTATTTACCAGTGGATTATAATATCCTATGACTTTAACTGTGTTTAACGCCTGTAATTTTTTCTATAACAATGATATTTAATAATTTAGGCACAGGCAATTGTTGTGTGAAAAAATGCCATATTTTTCCGAATTTAGTTGAGCTACGAAATATAATGATAGGGCTCGAGAAATCTTTGAAATTGATCTTTTATCACAAATATGCACTATGGCAAAGTTGCTGGATAGATTTAGTCAGTTTTCTTGAAAGAAGAATCTTGCTTGTGACCAATAACTAAGATTTGAATAAATAAAATTTATTCTCTCACAAATTCAAAAGTCAGTTAAAAAATTGTAGATAAATAATTAACATTAGCCAAGTTAAGTCGCTGTATCTATCTATTAAAATAGAATGAATTTCCAATTTTTTTTTATGGAATAGGAGGGCGAACGATCAGGCGTGTCACATGATGGGAATCCACCAACGCCGCCCATGGACACCAGCAACACGTATAGTCACTGTTGCGTTGCCGACCTTTAAGGGATAGGAGATAGGAAGTGGAGGGGGGGTGGGCCTCCGGGTACCTCTCTCACCGAACGAAACGCGGCATGAGCCACTTTACGTCGATCTTCTGAGAGGTCGTGGAATTTCACCGGTCGAGCCGGCCCATTCATGCAGCGAACTGCTTGGCCCTACCACTGCAGAATTATTTAAAACAAAAAATACACCTGCACCTAAGACCATGACGAAAACTTTAAGTACAGTCAACAAAACTTATCTTACCTTCATAAACAAATTACTTAAGTTCCAAGAATTTTCCGTAAATAAAAATACGGAAGTAGGCACTCAGAAGTTGCTTTTGTGTCGATTATGATACTAATATAAACCGATAAAGTTTCCGTCTTTTTTTCGTTGACGGCTATTAGTTGACTCATTGGACTCGAGAGTTTGGCATTGAAAATGAATAGAACTGTACATTTTTCAATTTTTGTAAGCATAAAGATTTCACAGACATTGAGAGCTTAAAAGATTTTAAGCCTTTTAAAGGTGTTTGGGTGTTTTTGGCCTTTTAAAGGTTGCTTGAACTTAAGCATAAAGTCCATCCATTAATTACGGAGAATAAATTACGAATCAAACATACCAATGAAGAAGAAAAATTTCACAGTTTATTGTGTAGTAATTTAAGTGTGCTAGTTGACAGTAAACTTTCATTTCTACTCGTTGATATAGATTCCATTTTTTTCGGCAATTCAGGCATGAATATGTGCACTTGTCTTTTAGGATTCCTACTAACGTCCGGTATGAGTTTTTTGCTCAGCATGTCCGCATATTGTTTTTCGACAGCACACTTTTCTGTGATGAGTTTTTGCCGGGTCTCGTCGACTTTTGTTCTCAACTCTCTGGATTTTGTTTTGGTTTCTTTTATCTTGGCTCCGTTTGTGTCGTGCCGTGGCGTGACTTTTGGGTTCCGTGACTGCCGCGCGTAGTTCTCGATCGTGTTGGCGGACGTCGGCACAAAAAAATCATGACGATCGATGGTGGCATTTTGTTGCGCTTTTGAACTGTCCCCACACTTAGGAGTCATTCGTCCGCCATCTTTGAGTAGATCGTTTGTTTTCGTTTTTAATAAATTCTGTCGCCGCTGCAATTCTGGCCAGCTATGACGCGGTTGTGACATCCTCTCCGCATTATTCGGCGCCAACAGATCAACCTTACCCGCCAAATCTAACCACTGCAGTACCCTTTCTGATAGATCTGTATTTACTCTTACATCGACTCTTGTAGTTTTATTAGCCCTTATGTGTCTCATGTTAAAGTCGAAATTACAACTGCTGCTACGACTGGATACCGTCAGCGTTCCTTCTTTATTTGTCCGTACCGATTCGTCGTCAGAGTCTTCTTCTAGTCCAATTAAATTCAATCTCTCTATCTCCGCATGAGAAGTCTTGGGTCTGTTGTTGATTCGTGATTTACTGGTGACAATAAGGTTCAATGTTCTGAGATTGTCTTGATCGTCAATAAGTTGACTGAGTCTGGAACTCTTCGATTTATTTGAGTTGCAGCTGGACGAGGAGTTAGGGCGTCGTCTTTTCAGCTTGAGGAGGTAAGGATCGTCGTGGGTGAGTATGGCGTGTCTAAAGCTGCCTACCCACACAGTGCGGATGTACATAGGCCGCTGGGAGGACTGCCACAGCACCGGCATGTTCTCACTCGAGCTAATAGACCGGGACACGCGTCACGCGACCTCCTTTACTCGTATCTTCCTTCTTCATATTAATTTGTATTTTTTGCCTGCAGCGGTTCTGTAAAATAAAATATATTTTGGTTATTTGTCAATGCATTAGGAGACAGTGATGAAGTGACTTGTGAAAAGGGAGGATCACGTCACAAGGAAGGGCTGTTAAGGAGGGACGAGATATTATATTTATGCTTATATTTTGTGTGTTCGTAATTTATTGTTATGTTTATATACAAAAATCTATTTTCATTACGTTTGGAAATACATCGTATATAACTTATTTTTTGCATCAAGCTGTTATTATTCCATAGGTGGCGCTTGTCGATTAAAAGTACAAAAAATAATTATGAAGATACAGTCCACTGAAAATTTTATATAAAAAAACAAAACTAATCTACTAATGTATTTCAGCTATTCATTATGTTCTCCGCCTGTTGCTTGCAAATTGTTTTACTTGTTGACGGCTGTTGTGGTTACCATTTATAAACGCTAATTGCCGGACATTCCTGACGTGTTTCGTTTGAAGTCTAAACATTGTTTTTGATAGATCACTTAATATTTTGCGCATTAAGTATGTGTATAAAATATATATCTATCTTGTGAAAATATTGAATGCACGAGGAGTATGTTTTGAAGCTATTTTGTACACATTTTAAATAACGTTCGTAAATAAATGTTTTGTACAGGTGCGCTTAGTACCAACTTCACTTTTAAAGATAAGTGTAGTATATGCTCATATACATTGCTTCACTCCATGTAATTTGTGGGGTAGGCGGAAGGAACTGAATGTTAACAATACATTTACTTTGACCGGACTTCCTTCTCTTACGTAATCATCCACTTGTGTTGATGAAATGTTCTTGATGGGAATCGAACTTTTAACGTAGATAGTAATAGTTTCTTTGTTTTGTTCAGCCTCGATTCGCAGAACGTTTTCGTTTCAAATAGAATGGCTGGCGGAACCTGTTGCCATACACCATGTACAACGTGGTCACCCATCGATGTATATCACACACCAACTATGAGAAATTATTGATGTGAGCCCAGATTCGATCCCACCCTCGACCTCCAGACTACTGAATCGACAAAAAATAGTTTCTTTATTTATCCGTGAATCCGTGAATATTCCGTGAAGAGTTCCACGTGGTCACCCTGCACGGTGATGTGACAATGATTAATAGTGAAACTTGGCGTGAACGCGACACAGCCTGGAAATGTCATTGGCAAAACTAGTAAATTAATATGGAGGGCCATTTTACTGAAATAAATCGGGGGGTAAATTATACCCCGTATTATATTTTTTTAAGCTTGCTTTCTGCTCATGGTAAGCTAATTCTACAACTTTTAATAAAATTAAAGCAAATTTTCGGATTAGTTTTGCGCTATTTATTTAATTTCGAAGTGATTGATGCGTTTAGAAAAAAAAACGCAGTTGAGGATATCCAACTCCTCCTCTCCAACCGAAATAAACAAATACTTTTTTCAAATTATCGAATGCTATATGTAAATTGCGTTAAAAAAAACTATTGGAATCAATCTATTGAAAATATCATAACCTATCACTTTTTACCGATTATTTTCGCGGCCATTATTTTGCATGATATCGGTAAGTAATAATCTAATAATAATAAAGTAGTTGAAATTTGTAAATTACTAATTGACTTGAACATTTCAATTCACATACCGTTTAATTATTTCGAAATACTTACTTTCAATTCAAATTATATAAATCCAAACTTAAAACTTTAATAGCTGCCAATCTTGTTTGCCAATCATAGCCAATCACTACACAAGATTCTTATTACGGGAATATTTATATTTTTAAATGTTACTGATATTTTTTATATGCATAAAAATTAAATACGGAGCACAGGTATAAAAAAAATTAAAACGATTCTTTTTTCAAATATTTTTGTATCTTCAAATTATTATACTTTTTAAAACAAAAAATATTTTTAAAAGACCATTTTGTTTTTTGTTGGTTATTATTTGTATGGTACGTCTTGTCTCATTCCCTGAAAGCCAGTGACTGGTGGTAGTAGTTGTGAGCGTTATTTATCGTAAGCGGTTTCAGTAACCTATTACGCGGCTTATAACCGTATACGTAGTTTCGTAGACACGAATGTAACGCTTATTTTAAATACGCGGTTCCACAGTCCACTCACACAGTACACACAACGGCCGGTGCACGCGTAAGCGCTTACTATGTTATGTAACGCTTATTTTAAATACGCGGTTCCACTCACACAATACACACAACGGCCGGTGCACGCGTAACTCGTAAGCGCTTACTATGTAACGCTTATTTTATATACGCGCACGCGGTTCCACTCACACAGTACACACAACGGCCGATGTACGCGTAAGCGCTTACTGTGTAAGCGAATCGTGTAAGTGTTTCGTTCAACCAAGATTATTATTATACTAATATTAGTTATTCTTAGACGACTCGCGTAACATTAAAGTATGATAATTGTTACGTTTGTTTTAATTTCTAATGCCCATGTAAATTTGTAAGCAATTGGAAAGAGAATAAATTCTAAAATGTTAAGTTGCTTTTATTTTATAAATATAAATATAATTTAATACAATAAATTTAATATATATTCAAAGTGTAAATATTTTAACAAAACTGCAAAAATATATGTATTTTTTTATGGGATAGGAGGGCAAACGAGCAGGCGTCACACCTGACGGTAAGCAACCAACGCCACCCATGGACACTAGCAACACATATAGTGTTACTGTTGCGTTGCCAACCTTTAAGGAATAGGGGATAGGGAAGGGGGGTGAGCCTCCGGGTACCTCTCTCACCGAATTAAACGTGGCATGAGCCACTTTACGTCGATCGCCTGAGATGTCTTAGTATTTCGCCGGTCGAGCCGGCCCATTGCAATAAATTTAAATATTGTCAATTGCATTATCATTTCACTTATTTCTTTAAAGGTGTAAAAAAAACTACAAAAAATAAAAAATACCCAATTACTTTTTTGTTGTTGTTAAAAACATTCGCAATATTTCTTATGAATGCGAACATCAAAAAACATGCGAAGGAAATTTAACTAATAAAATTATGTAGGTATTCAAACTAAACGACAATGTATGCACGTTGCAAAACCGTATAAAATACGTTCAATATTGAATATTCGTAAACATAACATCAGTCTGTATAAAGAAATAAGCGGTTATGAAACTGCTTACTCATATATACGAAACTGCGTATAACGATTACGCGTAAAAGACGTTACGACCCACGACTAGGTGGTAGTGTCACCGTCGCATTCGGTTTTGTCGTGAGCTTAGACCGAGTGCACACGCGATGATACAATAACCCGGGTTTATTTAGGGTTAGGGTTGAATAATAAATATATTACTTTATATGTCAAGTTAAATCTACGATTGACGATGCCTTCTATACCAATTGCCGCAGTATCTTGACTCAATGGTAGAGCCACGTTGTTCGCTACATGAATGGGCCGGTTCGACCGGTGAAATACAACGACCCCTTAGAACATCTCAGATGTCCAACACTTCCTGCTTTTCCCTTCCCATCCTACTTCCGGCCTCAATATGGAAATATGCCATTATAAGGGTAGGCAACGCAACTGTAAAACTATCAGTGTTCAGTGTCCATGGGCGGTGTTTGTTGCTTCCCCTCGGATGAGACGCCTGCTAGTTTACCTCCCTATTCAATACATAAAAAAATACAAGTATATTTAATTATTATTTAAGTATAAATATGAATATATGTATATTTAAATATAGGTACTCATATTCAATAGTTTGGTATAAAATCAAAGCGGGTTCAATCAAAGTTTTAAAAATATAGCTTCGCCAGCCCCTACGTATAGTTTAGAAAATATAGTGACTATTTTAAACTTTTGTCCCTTGAAAGAAGTCTTACTAAATTAATATCTAAGCAAGTCAAGAATCGCGTAAAAAGTAGACATTTTTGTACGACCAGAATCATAAAATAAATATACTATTTGTAACCCAAATGTAATAAAACAGATTCTAAACAGCACGATTGTATTATTTTACGGTCATTACGATGATAAATAACTTTAGATTATTAATAATTCATCCGTATTGTGCCAACATCGAGATAGCCATTTGTAAATTAGATTTTGTAAATTATTAATCTAGCCGTAGCGTGCTGCGGTTAGTAATTTATTCACAAATATTAAACGTATTGTAAATTTAACATAAATTCAACTAGCTTTGCATAATTTTTGGTAGCGATAGGGGTGGTGTGGGGGTTGTATTTGTAGAGCTGTTTACATCACGGAACGTTTTAGTTTAATGGCCGCAAATAAGTAGTTTTGCTGAACTCGATGGAAGTTTTGGTTCAGAAGCTTTATAGTGCCGATTTTATCTACAAAATTGCTGATGCTTTTAAAAGCTACAATATGCAGCTATACCGTATTGATACTCTCATATATTGTTGCACGCAGGCGTTATCAAGTTTTAAACTCTAGCGTGTACTAAAAAAAAATTCTGCGTATTATTTACAAAAAAAAAACTATATATAAAAAGCTATATTGCTGAACAATAAGTAATTTAAATAATCACAATTTTGCACGCGGTGTCAAGTGTGTCAACTTGAAAGGAAAAATGGCGGGAACATATTCTTCTTCGAAAAGATTTCTTGTCTTCATGTATTTTTAGCATGACAAAGGGTGTTATCTTTTTTGTTTTGCAATGAGTCGGATGTTTTTATGATTAGCCATTTTAATTTTGAAATATAATAAAAGTTGGAAATTCATATTGTCACTATTCGTTCGTATGTCTAGTTCCTTACTTGTCTAGATAAATGTGAACACATAACACCCATAGTTTATTGTCTAAACTTATCTCGATCTGATATATTATTGTGGGTTAGTGCTTTTGTGCTGCGAATAATTTATTTGAAGACTGCGTACCACCGAGTGTTGGCGCCGGAATATACACAGAAACTTCATCGTGCGATGATTGCTATCTTCCGTAGTGATTTTCTTCGATAAAATGAAAATATAACTAAGTAAGTAAGTAAATAAATGAAATATAAGTAAGGACGCGCGAAACGAACTACGCTAAATTGTAAAACAATTTTTAAAAAACTGAATAAAGGTATAATATTTCTACTGCTGTGTATTGTGATATTAACAAGTTTGTTAGCTCGGCTAATGAGCTATCAGAATTAATAGCTATGTGTATTAATTTGCGGAATTGTTTTCGTGTTCGCTGTATTAATGGCCACCAGACATGCCACGACTGGTAATTGTGGTGTGGCTTAATATTTACTTAGGTACAGGTAATAGTGCAGTCAATTTAATGCGCCAGAAGTTTAAAATAGGCTGCCAACTCATTTGTTAAATTCCAGAGGCGAGAGCTGTGGAATCCTAACTATTTTAAAAGTATGTCTCGTGTCACGGTTCCGAGGTGTACGTTATTGAATTCCTCCGAAATGGCTTGGCTTGAATTCTCATGAAATTTGTAGGCTTATCGGCTAGGTCTAAGAATATGACCTTTTCATATCCTTAAATATTAAGAGTAGTTTGACACTTATTTTTTCAGAGTTTCACCCTTCTACGATTAACCCCTATTTCTCATGTTTATCAAAAACTGATTTTTTTGGTATGATAAAGTTTGCTGGTTCAGCTAGTTATAATATAGAGTAGTGGACTACAAACAGTTCTTGCCATTGTGTAAGAAACTTCACCGCAATCGATTTTACATATACATATTTTACATAACACAACTTCACACCGTTTATTTTCTACCCGAAGGTAGAAAGGCAGTGGCTGTTAAGCCTCGACTCGCCGTTATGTTTACGTCCCAAATGGTTTAGCTGGCGAACCTATTGCCATACCGGGCACAAAGTTTTAGATCGATTTTATTCTGAAATCATTATCATTACACCAGCTGACCCGGCGAACTTTGTTCCGCATCAAAAGTAATAAATGAGTAAAATTTGGATTTTATAAAGTTAAATTTGTGCTATTTATCGGCACGCGTTTTGGCGCGCAACGCAACTGCTATGTCCCGCTTTGTTAATACTGTAATATCTTCGTAAATATTCGTTTAAATTGCATGCTGTAAAGGGCCAGGATCATTTACATTACATGCACAATTTATTTAAGAAACTTAATTGGATGAAGATTAGTGCTGTAATGTTTAAAATCGCTTCGTAAATAAGCCATTAGTTCTCGTAAAAAGTAAAAAAATAAAAATGGTCAGTGTGGGTTATCCCTAAGAGATAGCCATATGCCCTCGCGAACTTTCAGTCAGCGTTTGCAATTAAAGTGCTAAATCTCGAAAGTTATATTTTTTTCCTTAGAACATCATATATGAATTATAGATCAAAACCACCCCGTTGCTGCATCAAAATCCGTTGCGTAGTTTTTTTTTTTATAAGCATATAAGGGGACAGACAGCGGAAAATCAATTTGTTTTATACTATGTAACTAGCTGACTCGGCGAACATTGTTCCGCATCAAAAGTAATAACTGCTGTCCCGCTATGTTAATACTGCAATATCTTCGAAAATATTTGTTTATTGCATGCTGTAAAGGGCCAGGCCCATTTAATCATCTATATTACATGCACAATCTATTTAAGATACTTAATTGGACGAAAATTAATAATTTAATGTTTAAAATCACCTCGTAAATAGTCCATTATTTCTCGTAAACAGTAAAAAAATAAAAATGGTCATTGTGGGTTATCCCTAAGAGATAGACATATGCCCTCGCGGACTTTTTTGTAGACCTTTTTAAGGTGTATAATATTGTAGTACGTTGTTTTGATTTATCGCTTAGGGTTCAGGCAGCGTTTGCGATTAAAGTTCTAAATCTTGAAAATTATCACTTCTTTTTACTACACTATACATGAATTATAGATCAAAACCACCCCGTTGACACCCTCTAACTATTAAAAAAAAACCGCATCAAAATCCGTTGCGTAATTTTAAAGATATGCGCATATAAGGGGACGGACAGCGGAAAGTGACTTTGTTTTATACTATGTAATGATGATAGTTTAAAACATATTTTTATAAATTTCCCATGGATGTTGTTCAAATTCGCTGTGCTTTATTTGGCAATTGATTGCGCGTGGTTTTATATTTATTGTATTTTTTTATTGCTATATCGTGAAATTCCTGTCATATCTGTCTTCATTGTTGTGTGTTCCAAAGTTTATAATTGGCAGTAAAATGGCACTAAACCTTAGTCGACCTTGCCAAGTAAAAACTGTGCGTTTAACTATAAATAGATATCAGTTTTTGCCCGTGATTTCGTTGGTGTGAATAGCTGTTCTATACATATCATTATCATTAATCAATCTCCAATCTAAGATTGAAACCAATCTAAGATTATTGTGTGTCTGTCGATCGATTCCCCAAACAAAATCAGTCCATAGATTGATTATTGGCACGCTTATTAGTAGAAATGGATTGAAATATTGATCTTAGATAGCAAAATTTGGATTGGGATTGATGATTGGTTTCGGCCGTAATTCTGCGTGAGTGATGCAATCTAGCCAATGTGTCGTTATAGATTATATTCTATCTCTATGGCTAATCGGCACCCAGTACGGTACGGTTTTGTCATTAAACACACGAGTCTTACGTGGCAAGTATCCTGATTTGGTCTGTATCTATTGTAGTAGTTTTAAGTTATTAATATATTCAAATATTTGGCTCCTTTTCCGAGCGAAACAATAAATATGTGTTGTTTTCTACCTATTTGTGCACAAATTGTGAAAATAAGTAAACAAACGAAGTCACATTTGCGTTTGCAATATCTTACCTCGCAATCTGCAAAAGTCACTTCAAACAAGTCGTCCAGTTACTTAAATATTACTGCACATAAGTTATTCGAGTTGAAACACAAGGATACTACGAACTAGATACGTTTATTGAAAGAGTTTTTGGGGCATCATCAGTCTCATCAGACCAGATCAGTTGCACTAATACCAGTAGACCAATAGTACCTACCAGAGCAAGCGTTGTTGCTTCTTCAACACAATTTCAAGAAGTTTTATTTTGTAAAAATACTTGTTCCAGGAGCATTTGAGTGTATTAAAAGAAGAAGCACCCGGTGCAGATCCAGTGAAATTGGAACAGCTTCTGTCAGCTGCGTACGCACTCATTAGCCCTGAACTGCAGCAAGTCAGCCTGCCCGATTTTCCCGTGGACAGTCTACAGTCAGCTGCAAGGATACTAGTAAGTGAAACTCCTTGCATTTGACAACAGAAATGTTTTAGATTGACTGTTGATACAGCGTATCCACTCCAAACCCAAAAGCTGTACAGAACTTTATTCTAAAGAGGATGAATAGATTTTCACAGTGTGGGATCTTAGATCCTCAACAATGGCAATGTAACAGGCAGATGTGCAGTTGACATTATATTTGTAACTTTATACGTTTGTTGCGAAACTTCACCAACATACTATTAAAGTAGACAATAAAACAACGACCTTGATCGTCATTTCCAGTTGGGCGAAGTTGGTCACGCGATTCTGTCATCTTAGTCCTGACAAGGTCAACTTTGGTGATCGCTTTTGGATACGCTGTACTGATTTGCTTAATTTAATATTAATTCTAAATATTTATATTAATGCTAACATCTGGCCGTTGCTTCGCGAACTAATATAGTAAACTAGCTGACCCGGCAAACGTTGTCTTGCCGAAAAATAAAATTTAAAAAATAGGGGTTGATCGTAGTGGGTTGAAAATTTAGGGTTGTATGTATTTTTGTATCCCGTTTTATAAAAAAAATAAGAAACAGAAATATGTCGAAAAATTAAAAAAAACATTGAGGGGTGGGCTACCCTTGTGATTTAGGGGGATGAAAAATAAATGTTGTCCTATTCTCAGACCTACCCGATATGCACACAAAATTTCATGAGAATCGGTCAAGCCGTTTCGGAGGAGTTCAATAACGCACCCCGTGACACAAGAATTTTATTTATTAGATTTAACGCAAATTAAAAGTAACTACATCTGGGTAAAAACTATCAAATATGTTCAGACGTATGAAACAGTAACAAATATCCCCTCAAAACTGAAAGAGATAAAGAAAGCGAAATTAAGTCAGCTTGTATTTCAGAAGTGGATGAAAGTAGTTCTTATCTTCGTTTTTTCGTTCGTTCTTTCTTATGTAAGTACTTCTAGATGTTAATGTGGCATTTGAACATTTGTGTTTAATATAGATACTATCTGAAGTCGACGATCTGTTAGTTAAACTATTATACAAAACTCTAAACATCCTCTTGGAAAATTGTATAATTTAAATTTACCGAGTAATAATGAGGTTTCCACAGAGTATCAAGTTTGCCAGACATCATTATGAACTTGGCAACTTTATAATTATTTGTGGTTGATTAGGTTCGCTAAACTTTTTTCATTATCGTGTTATTATTCGCAAATATCGTGTTTCGCGACTATTAATTCTTATTTTTTTGCAACGAACTCAGCGTTTGCGATGAATTATTCTTGGGCTTGATCAGAAGTGGGATTGCAAAATCATTAGCCCGTTGAAACTTGTCAAACATAATCTATGGTTGATTATCACCTTTTGATGTTTGCAGGAAAAAAACCCAAATATGCCAATACATAAATTAATATATCTTCTGTATCCTTACAATTCCTTCCTCACGAGGGAACATGTGAAGAATGTAGAAGGTGTACTGCAGAATCTTAATATTGACACACGCGCTGAATGTGATGTAGCTTTCAAAGACGTTGCCTTAAGTGGAAATAAAGCAGATGTAACCATGGAGATAAATGGTGTTAAGTCACAAATTTCCGTACCTTGTGGAACACGAAAGACGAGGCAGGGTAATAAGGGAATTGTGAAGACCGCATATCAGACCCGCTTGCTGAACGAAGTGCTACTCAGCCACAGTGTGGGCGATTTTTGTATTATCGGTTAGTATTTATTACTTATTGAATAACATAACATAACTTCATGCCTTTTTCTACCCAAAAGTGTAGGAAGAGGCTATTAAGCCTTAACTCGCCGTTACGTTTACGTTCTAAATGAAATAGGTGGCGAACCTATTGCCATACACCGGGCACAAAGTTTCCAGTCATGGATACTTATCACACTTGACTTGCGAAAAGAATTCCGGAAAGTCATTTATTACTTGTTAAATGCCATTTTAATAGGGATTTTTATTATCATTAATCAATTATGGATTATTAAACTTTGATTTTGATGCCGTTAGGATTCTAATTTTAATAAACGTAATCACACATCCAACAGTAATATTACCCCGCACACGAGTTTCTTGGCCGGTTCTTCTCATGATAGCTCATATAGTCAGTAGAGAGTCGCTCGTGTCGAATGCGTCCTTATTATATTTGTACCACGGGTAAATAACTCATTTAAAACCTGAATAGAAAATTATTTGTTCACAGGTCCAAAGGGATGCGGCAAAAGTTTATTAGTCTCGCAACTTGCATCCTTATTGGGTTATACAATAGAGCCAATAGTACTGTACCAAGACATGACCGCCAGGGACCTGGTGCAGCAGAGAACTACACTTGATAATGGAGATACAGTGTGGAGAAACTCTGCTCTGGTAGAAGCTGCTCTGAAGGGCCATATGGCTGTGCTTGACGGTTTACATAGAATACATGCTAGTACGCTGGCTGTCTTGCATAGGTAGGATATTTGTGACTGCACATATTTTTTTATGGGTTAGGGGTAAACGAGCAAGTGGGTCACCTGATGGTAAGTGACTATTCTCGTCGATGGACACTTGCAACACAGGTATTGTGTTGCCGGCCTTTAAGGGAGTGGGATGGAAAGAGAAGGAGGCATGGGGTGGTCCTCCAAATACCTTTCTCAACCACTATACGTTGATATTCTGAGCAGTCGTAGTATTTTGCTGATAGTGACAGTGGTAGAGCCAAGCAGTTCGCTGCATGAATGGGCCGGCTCGACCGGTGAAATACCACGACCTCTCAGAAGACCGACGTAAAGTGACTCATGCCGCGTTTCGTTCGGTAAGAGAGGTACCCGGAGGCCCACCCGCCTTCCCCGTCCTTTCCTATCCCCTATCCCTTAAAGGTCGGCAACGCTACAGTAACACTATATGTGTTGCTGGTGTCCATGGGCGGCGTGGATTGCTTACCATCAGGTGACACGCCTGCTCGTTTGCCCTCCTATCCCATAAAAAAAAAAAGCGGGCCCATTCATCTAGCGAACTGCATGGCGCTACGACTGTTATATTCCCTGCGTTATATATCCAACCAGTTCACTGCACAAATGGGCCGGCTCGACCGGTGAAATACCAAGAATATCGACGTAAAGTTACTCATGCCACGTTTCATTCGGTGAAAGAGGTTTCCGGAGGCCCATCCGCCTTCCCCTCCCTTTTCCGTCCTACTTCTTTAAAGACTGGCGACGCAACTGTAACACTATATGTGTTACAGGTGTCCTTAAGTGGCGGTATTTGATTAACTTCAGATGACCCGCTTGCTCGTTTGGCCTCCAATCCCATTACAAAAAAAAAATATAACCTCTACATATGATGCAAATCTTTTATTTGCCGTAAAGTCCTGATTAATATAATGACATTATGGTTTATAGATTAGTCCACGACAGAGAACTGCAGTTGCACGATGGTACAAGGTTGTTGCGTCACGACAGATACGACGACATGATCAAGTGTGGTCTGACTGAACGACAACTGGCTGACAATGGCGTCCAGAGAATACACCCTGCGTTTAGGTAACATTTAATAGGAAATTACATCCACGAAAAGAAAAGCCATTATTAACATAACATAACTTCACGCCTTTTTCTACCCGAACGTGTAGGCAGTGGCTGTTAAGCCTACACTCGCCGTTATGTTTACGTCCCAAATGGAATAGGTGGCGAACCTATTGCCATACCGGGCACAAAGTTTTTAGTCATCGATATTTATCACACATAATTTTCGAAATTAGTTTCGAGAAGTCATTGGTGTGTGCCAGGATCTGAACCCGCGACTTATGGATTCAGAAGCCGTGTGCTCGACCACTGGATGACCAAGACTATAAGTCATTATTAAGTCTGTGAAAACTTGTCTATAAACGAACGAAGAGGAACTGCTTTTTTTTCTAAAGTCGGAAAAAAAAACATCATAGTCGATTAACAATCTTTTGCTTTCATTTATGTCAATATATTTAGATTGTTAAAATGTACATATTTTCAGGGATCCACTTTAATTTTTGTGCGTAAGATTGAAATTGAATAAGCTGAAATGAATTTCTAGAAAAAAACTTCCAATAAAGGATGTTTTTAAAAGCGATTAATTACTTTTAGAAAATGTATGGAACCGATTTTCTCCTGCAGTTTTCTGTTTTCCATATGAGTATTCTGCTTTCAGAATTGTTGCGTTAGCCGAACCTCCAGTACTGGGTCGCGGACAGGCCTGGTTATCTCCGGAAATACTAAGTCTCTTCATATTTCACGAGATGAGGAATTTGAGTAAAAAAGAAGAGATATTTGTCGTCAATACTTTGGTGAGTAAGAATACATAACGTGTTGTTAATATTATATTTTTAATTAATATTTTAATAATTCTCAATTAGAGGTTACTTCTTGCCCATTTTTAAAAATTATTACTAAAATATGATATTTTTCTTCCTCAATTATCAAAAAATAGCTTTCATAGCTAGTTTGAAGCTAAATTTGTGTTAAATAATTTATAGCGAGAGAAATAGATTGTATTTTTAATGCATATTGTGGATAATTTTCAAATTACCCAATCATTGCATATTAAAATCCTACATTTGGTTTTTAAATATTTTGTACCCGTGTCTAATTGAAAAATCGTTAAATTTTTCATCGTTCTCTTATGAAGGTTTATGTTTTTAGTATGGCGAGGTATCGCAGCCATTACACACGATAATAAACCTGGCAGATGAATTGAGGAAATCAGAGGATAGTACTCTAAAAAATCTGTCATCATCTCTATCTACGCGTCAACTCCTCAGAATTGCAAATAGAATGTCCAAATATCCAACGGATTCCGCTTTTGAGACTATACAAAGAACATTTTTAGCTAAATTTCTACCTAACTTAGCGAGAAGAGCCTTAGATGGTGCCAGCGCAAAACTGGGTATCGAAAGCCCAAGGCGGTTTGGTGTCTTTGGGAACAATCCTTCGGAGTCCAAAATTAGTTGTTCTATCAGCAACAACATACTGACCATAGGGAATACCAGTACTGAAATATTCAAAACGGACGCATTGACCAAGGTTCCTGACATATTATTCTATGATGTACCCCAGCATATGAGATTGCTCGAGTGGTTACTGCAAGATTTTCTTCTTGGAAACCACTTGCTATTAGTTGGTAACCAAGGTGTTGGGAAAAACAAAATTGCTGATAGACTTCTTCAACTCCTGAATCGTCCTAGAGAATATATTCAGCTACATAGAGATACTACCGTGCAATCTCTGACTGTCCAACCCACAGTCATAGATGGTATAGTGGTTTACGAAGATTCTCCACTTGTGAAAGCTGTCAAAAATGGCCACGTTCTGGTTGTTGACGAAGCTGATAAAGCCCCAACACATGTCACTTGTATTCTGAAGACTCTGGTGGAAAATGGTGAAATGATATTGAGCGATGGTCGAAGAATAGTTCCCAGAAATATGCTGGAGAGTTCTGGTGGCGATGTGAACAGTTTTATTCCTGTGCACGATAATTTTAGAATGATCGTGTTGGCCAATAGACCAGGGTTCCCGTTCTTGGGAAATGATTTCTTCGCGGCTTTGGGTGAGTTAGTGTTTGTTCATATTTCTTACTATTCAAGACTATTAGGTTATTAAGACTAGTATGTTTTGTAAACAAAACATATATAAAAGTATCCCCTAAAAATGTTTTACTAAGACCACATTTCTATATTGCTAGGCGATTTGTTCTCCTGTCACGCGGTGGACAACCCGTCGGTAGACTCTGAAATGGAACTTCTCCGCTCGTACGGTCCGGATGTTCCACGTGATGTTATGAAGAAACTGGTTCAAGCTTTCTCTATTCTGAGAGAGAAGGCCGACCAGGGTCAGCTCACATATCCTTACTCTACCAGAGAGCTCGTCAATATTGTCAAGCATTTACAGGTAAGCATCAGTATAAGCTTTAAAATTAAAGCAATTACTATATTAAGTCCTGTTTTGACACGTATCTTTACCAGATATTATCAGAAACACTCAGAGGGGCTGGGGGCTCAAACCTTAGTCCTATCCTTAACCAATATTTTCTACAAGTTACCAATATGAATTACTCTTGATCAGAAATACCCTGGCGAAGATTTGGCGACCGCTATTGGCAATGTTTTTGATTTCGACCGGTACAGTAAGGACATGGCAGACACTCTCCTAGAAGTGTTACATTCCAGTGGGCTGCCGGTAGAGGGCGTGCTGGAAGGACGGTCCAAAGAGGCGCTTAAAAAGTTACAGATGACCATCGACAGGCACAGCGGGTACGTGACTTTTGTTCTTTCACGCTTTTTTTGATGCACAAAAGTGTATACAGTGTGGTGTAGGAAAAATACTGTAGAAAAAAACGTCATATAAACATCAATTTTCATTATACAAATACTTATTTTTGAAGTTATACTTCTTTAGGCGCGTTATGAAAAAATGATGAGAGTGAAATTTTAAGATCTGTGACACAAAATTAACAGTATGAAGTTTTAGTTTCATACAAGTGCGAATTATATATGTGCTAATAAATTATATTCAGTAGTGATTTAATTTGAATATTTTGATTGATATTACTTACTATTTGTGAATATTAGTGAAAAAAATTGTGCTTATATACTTTTTCAAGTGCTCCAATATAATTGAGGTTAACTATCCGTATGTATTATTTATTGATATAAATTAAAATACTTTTATTTAATATAATTAACACTAAATATTATTAAATTATTAATGTTAAATACTTATTATTGGCTATTTAATATTTACAAAATAATGTCTTATATATTTATTATTCTCTAAATTTTGTTTTTAATAAATATATATATATATATATTTTATGGGATAGGAGGGCAAACGAGCAGGCGTGTCACCTGATGGTAAGCAACCAACGCCGCCCATGGACACCAGCAACACATATAGTGTTACTGTTGCGTTACCGACCTTTAAGGAATAGGGGAGAGGAAAGGATGGGGAAGGGGGGAATGGGCCTCCGGGGACCTCTCTCACCGAACGAAACGCGGCATGAGCCACTTTACGACGGTCTTCTGAGAGGTCGTGGTATTTCACCGGTCGAGCCGGCCCATTCATGCAGCGAACTGCTTGGCTCTACCACTGTAAAAATAATAATATAGTAATATATTTATTTTAATGATGCCAAAGAAGTATAACTTCTCACGCGCGTACATAAGTACACGCACCCATTTTTTTTATGGGATAGGAGGGCAAACGAGCAGGCATGTCACCTGATGGTAAGCAGCCTATGCCGCCCATGGACACCATCAACACATATAGTGTTACTGTTGCGTTGCCGACTTTTAAGGGATAGGAGATAGGGAAGGATGGGGAAGGGGGGTGGGCCTCCTGCTACCTCTCTCACCGAACGAAACGCAGCATGAGCCACTTTACGTCGATCTTCAGAGAGGTCGTGGTAATTTACCGGTCGTACGGCTTTATCTGATACTAGTGGATTCGGCGGAGTTTGTTTCGCCTCAGAAGCAATAAATGAGTAAATTTTGGATTTTATTCCGTTCAGGTTTTAGCTCGTTTATTTATTGGCACGCGTCAAACGATACCGATGAATGACGCAACCGCTATGCCCCTATATTTTAAACTTGTAATATCTTTGAATATATTAATTTAAATTAATAAATGCTACAAAGCTAACTGTACTCCAACTCGCTTGCGATTCTTACACGCCTCACTCGTTTCTTTGACTTTTATTTTTTTATTTTCATTTCATATTAATCTATATTAAATGCACAATCCATTTAAGGTAATTAAATAGATAAGGATTAATGCTGTAATGTTTAAACTGACTTTGTAAGTAACCCATTATTTTTCGTATAGATATTAAAATGGTCTTTGTGAGTTATTCTTAAGAGATAGACATTGCGGATTTTTTCTTAGACCTTGAGGTGCATAAAAATGTAGTACATTTTAATAGCAAATACAGCCAAAGCTTTAAAAATTATCACTTTTTACTTTTTGTCTAATATATTAAGCATGGATCATATTTACAAACCATCTTGTTGAAATCTTCAATCTATTAGAAAAATCAGTTGCGTTGCGCAGTTTTAAAGAAATAAGCATATAAGGGGACAGACAGCAGAAAGCGACTTTGTTTTATACTATGTTATGATATTGGTAGTTAATTGTTAGTGACGACAGAACATTTTATGCTCGAAGAACCATAAATTTTACCACTTTCTAGTATTAAAAGGCGTGTTAGCTAAATAATATATAACTGACCATATATTTGCAGTAAAGACGTATCCTCACCGAAGCACGGTAAAGAGGATCCCAAAAACGAGCCCCATGTCGGTGGCAACACCTGGGCTGGTGGTACTGGAGGCAGGGACACTGCCGGACTGGGCGGCAAGGGGGGACCTTACAGACTAGACAAGGGACATGACGTGCATCAGGTAAATTTTCATGTGATTATTAAAACTTTAGACTTCAACTTCAAAACTTCACGCCTTTTTCTACCCTAGGATTCGAAACCGCGACCTCTTGATTTCGAAGCGGGGTGCTCTACCACTGGACCACCGAGAAAAAGGATTTTTAATTAAAAACGGATATATCAATAAAATATTATCACTGAGAACTAAATATGTAGAGAGTGAGACCTCTAGGGAACCTTCATCATCATCAGCCTGTATCAGTCCACTGCTGGACGTTCGCCTCTCCCAATATGCGCCACTGCGACCGATCTTCGGCTCTTCGTCTCCAGTTGCTGTTATTGTAAATCATCGCTCCACCTAGTCACAGGGCGCCCCACGCTGCGTTTTCCGATCCGTGGTCTCCACTCTAAGGCCAGTCTACCCCAACGGTTATCGGTCCTACGGCATATGTGGCCAGCCCACTGCCACTTCAGCGTGCTAATTCGTTGAGCTATGTCAATCACCTTAGTTCTCTGGCGAATTACTTCATTTCGAATTTGATCCCTCAGAGAAACTCCGAGCATAGCTATAGGGAACCTTGAATGCTGTGAATTAACTGACTGTCATAGACTGAATGTTTGATAGAGAAAAGATGCTAAAGCCAAAATCCAGATTTAGGGTCAGCATTGGGGTATACCAGTACGATGATGCATCCCCGTGGAGTAATAGTTGATATTTTCTGGTTCTGTAAATAATTTTGTTTTGAAAACATGTAGCTGGCCATTGGTAAAAATAGTAATAGTTTAAAATGTTCCTTTGGTATTATTCCTAATAGTCCTTTTTACATGTCATCGACGGATTACAAATTCGGATTCCTCACTAGATGGACAATAGTTCGGATAAATACTCTCATCTAGTAAATTTAACAGTGGTAGAGCCTAGCAGATCGCTGCATGAATTGACCGGCTCGACCGGTAAAATACCACGACGTAGAGAGACAGACAAGATTGACGTAAAGTGGCTCACGCCGCGTTTCGTTTGGTGAGAGAGGTACCCGGAGGCCCACCCCCCTTCCCCATCCTTCCCTATCCCTTAAATGTCGGCAACGCAACAGTAACACTACAGGTGTTGTTGGTGTCCATTGGCGGCGTTTGTTGCTTACCATCAGGTGACACGCCTGCTCGTTTGCCCTCCTATCCCATAAAAAAATAATGGAGAGATAAAAAAATATGATGAACAGCTTTCAGAAGCCGAAAAGAACGATATACCGGAGCACGTGAAGCAAGCCGCCCGGGAGATGAACAGGAAGGCATTCGCCGATCGTCTGAAGGAGATCAACATGAGCGAGTACGACGCCAAACTTTACGAACAGTTCTACAGGGCTGTCCAACCTCAGGTACGGGTTTGTTAATTACATTATTATTGTTTTTTTTTGTAAGATGGGATGGTGGTAATCAACTAGTGTTGCCCATGGACACCTAAAAATAGTTGGAGTTTCAGAACCCATCTAAACTCGGCATGAGCGTCGATATTCAGAGACGCTTTGGTATTTTACTGGTTCAGTCGGTCCATTCGATTTTAATCTCGTTTTTTTTTGTAAATTTATAATTCCTTGATTCAAATCCGAGTGTGAAGTGTCTAAAAAGGATAATATTTTTTCCAGATAGGTGCTTTGCGTGGTGTGCTTGCTGAACTTCAAGCTAAGAAAAAGGAGAGGCAGTGGAGTCGACACCAAACCAGCGGTGAACTAGATGACGGGAAGATCATTGAAGGTGATGTATTTGTACCGACTTCAAAAAAATAACTACAAAATTTTACAACATAAAATGAAGTAACTGATTCCAAAATGCTGTTATGAATATAAATGTATCCAAATATGTGTGTTGTAATGAGCAGGCTTGACTGGCGAGCGGTCTATATATAGGCGTCGCACAGAACAGGAGCCCCCGCCAGGTGCTCCGCCCGACAAACCGAAGCGCCTTCGGCTCGTTTTGGATGTCTCCGGCAGTATGTACAGGTGTGTGTGTCAATATAACTCTATTGTTTTTTTAAATTATAAAGCTTATTATGCAAATTATTTTTTTGCCCTTATTAGAGGAAATACCGATTAATACCGTTGTTGTTCAAACAAGATGTGCTTATGTAATTTCCAGGTTTAATTCGTATGACGGTCGCCTGGAACGTTCCATGGAGGCCGTGGTGCTTCTCACGGAGGCGCTGAAGGGTTATGAGGCGCGCATCAGGTACGACATGTACGCACACTCCGGGGAGGAGCACGCGCTGGAACTTGTACGAGTCGACCGACCACCGGACAATGAAAAACAAAGATTGCAGGTATGACTGCTGAAAATAATAATTATTTAATTAAACGCTTACGTTTCATGAAATTTTGTCTCAATAAATAGTCTCAGTGGTCCAGTGGTCCAGCGCACGGCATCCAGAGGTCGCGGGGTCGAATCCTGGCGCACACCAATGACTTTCGAAAGTTATGTGTGATAAATATCGATGACTGAAAACTTTGTGCCCGGTATGGCAATAGGTTCGCTACCTATTCTATTTGTGACGTAAAGATAACGGCGAAAAGAGGCTTAACAGCCACTGCCTACACCTTCGGGTAGAAAAATGCGTGAAGTTATGTTACGTTATGTTTGTAGATATAAATAGAAATATTGACACAGTTGTTTGTATGTATGTTCTGCAGATAATCCGCACTATGCACGCCCACGCGCAGTTCTGCTGGTCGGGCGACAACACGCTGCCGGCCGCCACGCACGCCATCAAGACCCTCGCCACAGAGGACTCGGACGAGTCCATACTGCTCATATTGTCAGACGCTAATCTTAGAAGGTTACAACTTATATTATTGGACAGAGGACGAATGAGCAAGCAGGTCACCCGATGATAAGCAACCAGCGTCTCCCATGGACACCTGCAATACAGATTGTGTTACAGTTGCGTTTCCGGCCTTTAAGAGAGGTGGGCCTCCGGAATCCTCTCTCACCGAACGAAACGCGACATGAGCCAGAGTCATTTAAGTCATTTATCCAGCTAACTACGTGGCTCTCTGTTAAAATTTACAATATATCATTCACCTCCCCCTACCTTCTCATTCCACTCCCTTAAAGGTCGGCAACGCGACTGTAACACTATACCTATGTGTTGCAGGTGTACATGACCATGGGTTGCTTACCATCAGGTGACACGCTTGCTCGTTTACATCCTAGCTCATAAAAAATATCAAATATACATGTTCTCAATATAATCCGTTCTCAATATTCAAATTCTTGTAATAAATTGTTCCAGTCGTCTATAGTCTGACCTTGACAGGTTTGCTTAACTACATATATGTAGTCCATGTGGATCTTTGTGGAGCCTAACAAGGACTCATTAATAAATAATTGGATTCCCTTTCAAAATTCCGTCCAACTTTTCACTATAGATCATTTCTATTTATATCGTTTCTATGACAGACAGACACACGAGGTTTTAATAACATTTATAATATTACTAGCAGTCCAGTAGCCTTTTGAGAGGAGTTCAATCAGATACAAAAAAGAATTAGTAAACAAATAATATGGAGAGGTAGTTCTTCTCGTTCACATAATCATGAGCAAAGAGTCAAAATAAAAAATTGAGACCCCGAAATAGATTAGAGAAGTTCGAAGATTCGGAATTTTGTTCTGCAGATACGGCATCCAGCCTGAAGAACTGGGCTCCATACTGACATCAGACCCGAGGGTACAGGCGCATGTGATATTCATTGGCAGTTTGGGTGACGAAGCCGCCTCGTGAGTTAATCAAATTTAATACTAAAATCATCTTCGATTCGACCACTGGAACACAGTAATTTTCGGAAGTTATGTGTGAAAAATATCGATTACTAAAAAACTTTGTGCCCGGTATGGCAATAGGTTCGCCACCTATTCCATTTGGGACGTAAACATAACGGCGAGACGAGGCTTAATAGGCGCTGCCTACGAAGTTATGTTATCATCGTTTTTAAATTAAGAAGTGTCCGGTTCGAATCCTGGCTCCCACCAGTGACTTATAGAAAGTTATGTGTGGTAAATATCAATGACTGATGAAAGATTACGCCACCTAACATCTTGGACTTGGGAAGAAAATCTGTAAATCTGTAATCAATCGTAACTCTCACAAAAATGACAATCCTCGTTGCATAATAGTGCTGTTTCCTGTGCAGTAGTTCTTCGATTTGAACTCTCTATATTATATTTTTACTTAGGTGGGGTTCGAACCCACCATTCTGTAGTACCTGTGAGGCATTGTATTTAACAGTGTTATGCCCCGACAGGCTCCTGCGTCGTCTGCCCGCTGGTCATGCCCACGTGTGCATGGACGTGGCGTCGCTGCCGCAGATCATGCAGCAGATATTCGCATCCTCCCTGCTGCAGTCCACACCATCCTTATAACACCAAGTTGCCTTCAAATTAGAATAATTTCATAAATAAATAAACAACCAACATATATATATATTGCCAACATAAAGATTTGCAGTCGTGAAGGTCTAGTGGTTTTGCACTCTAATTTCGTTTGGTTTAGGTTTCGAATCTAGGCACATACCAATGATTTTTCGAAAATCTTTCTTCAGAAAGAGTTATGTGGTAGAACCACGCAGTTCGCTGCATGAATGGGCCGGCTCGACCGGTGAAATGCCATGACGTTACAGAAGATCGACGTTTCGTTCGTTGAGAGAGGTACCCGGAGGCCCACCCCCCTTCCCCATCCTTCCCAATCCCCTTTAAGGTCGGCATCGCAACAGTAACACTATATGCGTTGCTGGTGTCCATGGGCGGCGTTGCTTGATCAGGATCAGGTGAGACGCCTGCTCGTTTGCCCTCCCATCCCATAAAAAAAATGTGTGATAAACATTGCAAATGCAGCAAATGGGCTGCGGAATAATTCAGAGACTAGGCGTATTAGGCGCTGCCTATATCTAGAAGTATTTGGAGCGTGATGTTATAAAAAATAATTATCAAAGATACACGTTCTAATCACAGTCGTCGTAAGTTATTTTTATTATTATTTTATTGTATGTATATTTATTGTGTCGATAAATGTATTATTTATTATGTTATACACAAAAAATAGTTTAAGCGACATTGGTTAATATATGCTGTTATAATTTTTGAACTTAATGAACATTCAATCTTAATTTAATTATAATAATAATATTGTAATTTTGACATTTAGATAATTTCAAAGATTATGTCTTTATATACACATATTTTTTTTAGAATTTCGAACCAAATCAGGTTCCTAACATAATCACAATAAACGATGTTTCCTATATTTTTTTTTTATACAATAAAACTAAATTGAAATTAATATTAATAAATAAGTAAAATAACATTCTTGTTTTCATACGAATAGCCTACCATTTTGTGTTCGGGCCTATCCAAAGACATCTTTCAATCGTAAATCCATCAAGAATACAATACACTTCTTGTGGCTCTGTCGGGTTATGTTTAAATGTGGACTTTTTTTGCAATGATTGAGACAATAAATAGTACCTAACTGAACAATTATAATAACACAATTACATATAATAATAATATAATATATCTTGGACAGAATACACACAGCGCCCTCTAGTTCCAAGCTAAGCAACTAAATGCTTGTGTTATGGATACTAGATAACGGATACTAATACATATATACTTTTCTTTTGTAAATACATACTTATAATACATAGAAAACACCCAGACGCCACACACATCTTCGTGTTTTGTCACAAATATTTGTGCTCGGATGGGAATCGAACCCCCGACCTCATTGCTGCAGCCGGTAGTTTTACCAATGCGCCACGAGGCCCGTCAAAATATAAGCATTTTAATAAATTTAATGTTTAAAAAAATATAAAAATATTTCTCACAAAATATCTTAAAAAACCTTTTTCGTTCGAGATTTAATCTTTATGAACCTAAACTGGTAGCTGAGTCACATATGAATGAATATTCTAGAATTTCTGACTCGTTTTGTAGTACGTAAATACTGACAATCAAAAGACCAGTGTTCCGCTCGTGTTGGTCGTAGCGTGATGATATATAGCCTTCGACAGTAAATAGGCTATGTGACACTGTGAGAATTTCTCAAATCGGATCAGTAGTTCCATAGAATAGTAAGATCATACAAACAAACTCTTCAGTTTTATAAAATGTATGGAGTTTGATATTAATACATTCCGTAATTCGTGTTCATTAGAACTGTTTTTGTTTTAATGGATTTTGTTATGAATACGGGTATAACAATGGAATTGATGTGATTTTTGTAAAATAAATATATATATTTATTATTCTTGTGTTGTATTTAAATTTCCCAAGTGTAACTTTTCTACGTCCATGCTATAGGTATAGCATAGACGTACAATATGGGGCTTTCTTTCATAGAGCCCGGGTTCAAATTGTTATAAACTTTTTCTAGAGTTTATATTTTTAAATTTATGTGTGTTAGTTACATAACTAACATACATAAATTTATCGAGGTCGATTTATCGTGATAAATATCGATGACTAAAAACTTTATGCCCAGTATGGCAATAGGTTCGTCACCTATTCCATTTGGGACGTGAACATAACGGCGAGACGAGGCTTAACAGCCGCTGCCTACATCTTCGGTTGGAAAAAGGCGTGAAGTTATGTTAATAAAATATCAATAATTGATAGTATTGTTTTTTTTATCGAATAAGAGGCCAAATGAACAACAATTAATGCCCTTGGACACCTGCAACACATATGGTGTTACAGTTGCATTGCCGGCCTTTAATGGAGTACGTAAAGGAAGGGAAAGAGCGGTGAGCCTCCGTAAACCTCTCTCACTGAACAAACCACGGCATGAGCCACTTTACTTCGATATTCTGAGAGACCATGGTAAGTTGAGCGGTCGAGCCGATCCATTTATGCAGTGAACTGCTTGGCTCTACCACTGTGCTCGTTGTATAGAAATCAAAATAAAAGTATCATTAATTCCACGATGCGAAGTAACCCTTACCTATACTTTCGATTTTAAAAGTCGTTAGGGTATAAAAGGAAACATGAATTATAAATCCTATTAGAAACTGGACATGCAACTTGGGATAACGTCGTGCTCTTAACGTGGAGATTTTTTTCTAGCTGACAGTTAGAGAGAGAATGGATTTTTTATAGGTTATGGGCCTAAAGGGCCATGGACAGCTGCAAAGCAAATAGTGTTGCAGTTCCGTTGCGTTTAATAAAAGATAGAGCGGGGATCGTAAGAGCGATGGGGAGACGAAGGGAGGTGTTGGGCCTCCATATTCCTCTCACTGAACGAAACGCGTCATGACTTCATGACTCACTTTCAAGTAAGATCAATCAGAATGGTCATGGTATTTCACCGGTCGAGTCAGCCTATCCATGCAGCGCACAGCGTGACTCTACCACTGTTGATTTGACTGCATTTGAATAAATGTTAAATTTAATTGGTTCTTCACGTTATTATTACACTTGGAGTGTCTTGGAGGCAAAAACTCGACAAAAATATACACCTTTTGTTTGTAGTCGGATAATAAGATGTACCGTTGCTCGGACTGTTACCGTAAAAATCTTTCGTAACACTTACAAACTAGTTCAAAAACTTGCGAAACAAGTTTTTAACATAGATTGTTTGCATTTGCCTTTAAATGTCGTCGGTTGTGAACAGTCTCAAGGTCACGCGAATAATAATAATTATTTTTTGGTTATATAATATTTACTTTTTTATTTGGTAAGTAATATTACAATAATGTTCAACGTTTCAATTGTCAAAATATGTCTGTAATATTTTTTAGGCTTATATTGTTATGACATTTTATTTGTAATTTTCAAAAGGAACAGTTTTGTAAATACAATTATGATTAAGTTCAAAAGCTATCATTATTTCTCACCCACAGATCCGTGCCCTCATATAACTCCCGCTACCCACTTATTCCTGAAAGTATTGGACCTACAATCTATATTAATAGTTCTAGAAATTATTAGATGTCTATGGTTTAATCTTAATTGCAGTTGTTGGAGAATTGACCCGAAGATTGACCAGCGAAATTTGAGTAACTTTGACTTACTAACAATAAGAGAATAAAATGTTCCTTATTCTATTCTTTAGTTCCTTACCTTGTACCGAATCTTGTAGCAACCCCCACAAAGCTTTTAAAGCACACTGGCGTATATAATCATATACGCCAGTGTGCTTTAAAAAGTGTTAATATTCGTCATTCATTAAAAATATTCTCATGTTCTCAAAAAGCTTCCTATTGAATATAACTCTTAGAAATAAAGCTTGTTTGTATTAAATATTACTATCATATTAATAAATGCGTACCCTTGAGTGAATGTTACGTGTCGCACGCAATATAAAAGTGGTGGCCAACCGTCGCGTTTACTGCACACTAAGCCGCGAAGCTGTAAACAAGTGGGCTATTGGCAAAATGAGATTATTAGCGTTATTGTTTGCGCTGATTGTCGCGTGCGCCACATTCACCATTGTCGACTCGGCGGCAGCCAAACTGGAATGTCCAGAGGACCATTTGCTCGTCGTTAATAAATGTATAAAAGTGAGTGTTCTTTTTTAAAGTTTTCTTTTTTTTTAATTTGTCGCCGAGTTGTGACATGTGGCTTTTGGACGACATGTCTATAAATCGATAGTAATTGGAAATTAATAAGTTAATATTAGATATATTTTATATGTTGTCAACTCGAGTTGGTAGGACAAAGAAGTCGAGAGAATGTTTTATTTTACACGCAGGCCATGTGGTCGGCTACTAGTTGGAATTAGGCACGTTCCATATCCATTTAATCATTTTGTTGCTTGGATGTTTGTACGGCTTTTAAGCTAGTATCCACTGATGATATTGATAATAACAACAATGTATAGGTATCCCAGATTGATTTGCTCGAATTAGAATTTTTAGGTAACATCAATTTCTCAAACTCTTTAATATATTGAGGATCTCTTGGGATTTCGTAACCAAATCAGTGACAAAGCTAGTTTAGTGACACTAAAGGACAACTTATCTTTAGGCTTATATATATACGTTGACCTTGACCCGCATATATATATGAAGTAATGCATATATTATGAATTTCTTAATATATAATAATATGAAGATCGTTAGCTTATTTTTTTTTTATTAAATCTGTATTCACAAAATGAAATATATGGTCATTTGGACGCTGTTTAGATATGTCCCTCACATGTTTATGCTTAGCTGAAATTAAACCTAGAATTTTTTTATACAACAGCTAAGTTTGAAATAATAACAGAAATAAAAGTACTGTATTTCTGTTATTATTTTATACTTAAATTAGCACATTTAAGTGTGACGGTAATGAACAAACATTCTATCAAACTTCCGCTAAATTGATATTCTTAAGTTCTCAAAACATATTTTTCCTTATTTTCCAGCTGTCCAACCACGAAGAAGTGCTAAAGAAAAAGAACTGAGTGATCAGCCGTTTAATAGACCAAATGCAATTGTGTTAATTTTAGATAAAAATATTTTTAATAATAACATATAAGATGAATAGATTTTACTGTTTTAAGTAATATGTTGTTTTATTACCTGAGTAAGAAGAGACTTTTAGGATTTATTAGATTTTGAGCGGTCCATATAAAATCGAAGTGCACCCACGACCTAGATAAGATCACTGGAGGCCATTGGATGCGCACAGCCTTGAGTTGTGGCGTTTCATGGAGGAGGCCTACGTAGAACAATGGACATAAAAAAGGCTGTTGATGATGATAATGATTGTGTACGCGTGAAGAGACATAAGCTAAGCTACTGAATAATACAGATACAGAAGGATTTAAGAATGAAAGAAGACATAAGATTTAAGAATTAAAGAGGATTTTATAACCCTCTTTAATTCTTAAATCTTATATTAATTACGTAATTAAAAGGAATCATACTTTTTTTTTGGATTGCGTTGATTTAAATATTTGCCAGTATCAAATATTTGTATTTTTTCAAAGTCTTTTTTCAAATTCGATAACAAATTACCTACTACTTATAGTCTTAAATCACATGAAAAAGTTGACGTTATAATCGAATCAAAATTAACTTTTAAGTGACATTCAAACCTTAGTCAATTCGTAGTACTCGTAGAAGGTTCTATATGTGTAGGCAAGGCTGTGAAAACCTTTAATCTATAGATACATACAATAAAATCGTAGAGAAGTCAAAACTGCACATTGAATATACATATTTTTTAAGAATACTTGAGACATGATCTAAAAATATAGTTTTTAGAATTTTTGTCTGTTTGTCTGTGTATCTATTAGTCTGTATGTTTATTACGGATAAGCTATAAAAGTACTGCATACTTTTATATCCAATTTTGTATGAATATTGTCAAGAGGTCGGGTAACACTTTGGCTAAATATTATTACGCTATTTTATGCAGAAGAAGTCCCGGGCAACAGCTAGTACTTTAATAAGTAGTTATAAGAACTTAACAACTTAATAAATAATCTGATCCTAATTTGTCTGAGTCACTGTAACTATATTCGGTTCCCTTCAAGGTTTGTTTACTTGAAGGTATTCAACTTTGATCTTTGTTCGAACAAGTCAAGCCGCACCTATCCCATAGGCAACTGACTGACTAACTTGACCCCGATTAGATCAATCATAAATTGAACACACTAACCATGATGTCATTGAACTTTAGATAACGGTGAATTTTTAATGATTATTTTTAAATAGCATCATGATTTTTTCTAACCGACGGTGTAGGCAGCGGCTATTAAGCCTCGATGCGCCAGATTTTTACATCGCAATTGGGAAGGGTGCTCAACCGCCAGGCTACTGAAGCGAAGTATGCTTAATAATACGCTTTTATTAGCTTTATCTGTATGTATGCGAGTATGTATGTAATCAAACTCTTAGAGCTCGAGTTTATGCTACTTTGAACGGTCCCGTTTTACTTAAACTTTGCATACCTGCCAGAGATCTATGAAATTTTTTTCATGGGATAGGAGGGCTAACGGGCAGGCGTGTCACTTGATGGTAAGTGACCAGCGCCGCCCATGGACACCTTTTTTATGGTATAGGAGGGCAAACGAGCATGCGTGTCCACCGATGGTAAGTGACCAGCGCCGCCCATGGACACCTGCAACACATATAATATCTTGGACACATATAGTGTTACAGTTGCGTTGCCGACCTTTAAGGGGCAACGCAACTAAAACACTTTGAAGGGGGATGGGCCTCTGGGTACTTCTTTTACCGAACGAAACACTTCACGTCGATCTTCTGAGAGGCCGTGGTATTTCACCGGTCGAGCCGGCCCAATAATGCAGCGAATTGCTTGGCTCTACCACTGTTATTTTACAGTACAATTCTTTTACAATACAATTATTTGATCAAAACATCCGATTATCCTGCACACTACAGACGCTTTGAGACTATGGAGACTATGTTGTTATATTTCGGTGGCTATTCACTAAAAATATGAATATAGTTAAAAGAAAAACTACACAACTCGCTCATACAAACCAAAAACTGGGTGCTTTATGCCACATTTTATGCCCACGTTTTTCAAATTATTTTACACTTATAAGTTTGTATGTTTTTTTTAGTTTTTTTATAAACTATAATTTTATAGGTATTAAAAGAAAGAGGTAGGCAATTTGATCATACAAACACTCTATTTTCCTTTATTTACATATTTTAAATAGGCAGATCCGAATGTGTAATTAATTTATATTAAGCCTCGGTGGTCCAGTGGTCGAGCATACGGCTTCTGATCCAGAGGTCCGGGTTCGAATCCTGACACTGGCTTACACCAATGACATCTCGAAATTGTTTTCGGAAGTTATGTGTGATAAATATCGATGACTGCAAACTTTGTGCCCGGTATGGCAATAGGTTCGCCACCTATTCTATTTGGGACCCTTTGGGACCTATTCTATTTAATACCAGACCTCAACACTTGTTAAATTAAAAAATAAATAAATTGATTTTTATGCCATCTAGCGTTATCTATAATTACTATTTCAAGTTTGAGGCTGTTGGTAACCGTATACTTTAGACCGAGTAGTGTTTAGTGGGGAAATATACTCCATATTATTTTTGTTCTTCTTTTTTTTGGACCATAATCCTATAATCATGTGACGTGGAATGAGCAAAGATATATTTTTTTGTGTGCAGAAAACGTGCACTATATTCTCCTTGTACTACTGTAACACAAGTATATAGGTAAATCATTTGGATAAGTATTTTTATATTTAGTTAGTGAACTGACTGACACAATATTAATACAGTGTACAGTCATGGGTTGGCGGTGGCGTCCTTTCCTCATACAAAGATAGGCTAGTATAGTGTTTATTATTCTTTCGCAAGCAACATAACGCCATCTAGTTTTCTAGAGAAGCAACTAGTACTTCTTTTATGCAAGTACACAACAGTTATTATTCTGAATTCGAGAACTTCGAATCGCCAGCGTGATATATATTGTTTGTTGATGATTGGGCTAACACTGAAAGAAGTTTTCAAATTGCCTCAATAGTTCCTGATATTAGTGCTTTCAATCTAAACAAATGAAATCTAAAATTTAAAATTCGTGTGTCGTCATGTTTGTGGTTAAACTCCTCCCAAACAGCTTAACCAATTCTCATGAAATTTCATGTGCATATTGGAAAGGCCTGAGAATCCCCTACCTACACTTAACATTTAGAGGGATGAAAAATATGACAACGTATATTTTTCATCCCTCTAAATGTTAAGGGTAGTAGGTACACCCGAATTTTTTGAATTTCGACATTTCTTAAATTTCTTATTATGAAACAGCTTACTAAAATATCCTAAATTTTCACACAAAATTTTCACCCCTCTACAATCAACCCCATTTTTATATTTGTTGATGAAAAATTTCATTTTTGTGGCAAGACAACGTTTGCTGGGTCACCTAGTGTATTATAGTATATATGATTATAGCCTTTTTTGGTAAATATAGGTATAATTAATTAGTAATCAGTAGCTGTACCGATGCACGTCAGTTTGACTTAACATGGAATGGCATGCTTGGATATTTTTTTCACCACTTGACGGGTATACTTCATTATAATTCTCCTACACTGATCCCATTATTTGGGGCCGGCAAAAAAAGGTTTGTCTTTTCCTCACTTCTTATCCTCTCAGTTACTGATGATCTACTGATGAGTTACTGATAATCATCTTCCACACTAACACCCATATTAATCATGTCGTCTTTTACACAATCCATCGATATTTTCTTAGGTCTTCCTCTTCGCTTATTTCCTTCCACAATCAGGTTTATCATTCTTCTCGCAACATGTGTATCATCCATCCTCATTACCATACTACGCTAAAAAACTTCCTCGTATCCTATCAGTTACTGATGATCATAGAATGATAGCATCGATCCAAACCGAGGGAAGGTAACTATTGTAAATATAAAATATACCCATTGCCAAGTATTTAAATATACTCTTAAATTAACTGCACAATTTAGGAAGTACGTGAGTCATTAGTATTAAGTGTTCGGAGCTACAAATCTTCATTATTTTCGGACTTTATCTTATATTTTGTAAGTCAAAGGGATTTACTACAAAATATTCTGGTTTGATTAACTAGCTGTTCGCTTAATATTAATTAATTTTTAATCGTGACAAACATTTATGTAGCTGACCGTTGTTTTTTTTTTATAATAATAATTGGGGACCACCATCTTTGCATTTAAGTATGGTATCAGAAATAGTTTTTGATCGATTCTCAGACCGACCTGCTATGCACAAAAAATAAACGAAATCAGTTGAGCTATTTTGGTGAAGTTTTTTAGTGATTAATGTCATGCCAAATATTTTGACTGATTTTATACACCTATGAATTATTGTAATTTTTTTTTGTACATTGGATATTATCAAGTGCCTATGAAGACCAATGAAAATAAAGTTTCTTACAATTTGACGTAAAGCTCTCGTAATTAGAAGTAATTTATCGGCTCTTGCGGGTGGTATATAAAATACGTTCTTTTTTCAAGTCAATCGGCTTTTATAGTTCCTGAGATTTCGTGATCATCCAGGTCACAATTGTGATCTCCTATACATAGGGAGAATTAAAGTCTTTGTATTTGATTGGCGTCTGGGTATTCAGGAAGCGGTATCCATCCAGAATACCTTATTCATTGGAGTAGGCCCAAAACTTATTCATCATAATTCTTCTGCCCTTCTTCTTCCTTATAGGGGTCGGCAGAACTTCATCTACTTCATTCATACTAACGCCTTTCTTAATAATGTCGTCCTTCACACAATTCATTCATGTTTTGGCATAGCACCTATTTCTAGTTCTAAACCTTCACATACCTTTTCGGCGGTCCAGTGGTCGAGCGCCTCGCTTCTGATTCTACAGGTCGCTGGTTTGAATCCTCATACTGGCTCACACCAATAACTTTTCGAAGTTCTTTTCGGAAGTTAAGTGTGAATCATATCTATGACTGAAAACTTTGTGCCCGGTATGGCAATAGGTTCGCCACCTATTCCATTTGGTACGTAAACATAACGGTGAGACGAGGCTTAACAGCCGTCGCCTACACCTTCGGGTAGAAAAAGGCGTGAAGTTATGTTATGTAACCTTCATATAGCGAATTTATTTAAGTTTGAAATATTCTGCGTCATGTTTTATATAAAAAGGCTAATGTGATTGTTTTCGCTGAATAGGCAAAAGTAATATTATTCATTCAGCCTTGGTGTACTGCATGACCGGACCTCCTTGGGGACCTGGATACATTTAAATTGAATTGACATAACGGAACTGGCCATTAAGGTAGATAGTGCCATTTTAATTATTGGATCGTTAGTGACTTTGATGATGACTTTCGTTAATTGGATAGTCTGTTTATTGGGTGATGTAAAATATCCTCTAAATAATTATTACGTGGGTGTGATAATTATTTGTGATATGAAACTTCTATACAAATGTATTTAAACAACATAAGTTCACGCCAATTCTCTTGCGGAGCAGGCAAGATTCTTGAACACTTAGTAGTTCCTCACGTTATAATACATCCATGAATTTTCCTTGATATTTAATTAATTTTATTTTATGATCATTTTTAATGTCCGCAAAGAATTATAAAATTGTACATTACTGTTTTATTAAATTGCTACCTTATTTATTGTGTCATAAATCGCATTATGGTTTGCAGTTAACATTAATAGTTCCAGCGACCTATATTTAACGTTACTAAGGATTCGTAGCTAGTAGCTACGGCGTAGCAGAGTGCTACGTCGTAGGTGGCGAATGTTACGACACCGCTCAATTCAGCATCCATCAAGCGTGTTAAAATACTACGATGACGTATTTATTTGTAGAAACAATATTTGTACTTCCAAAGAGACCTTCGGCAGGTCACAAATATTAGACACTGATTACGTAATCGCGTGACTAGTTACATTTATAACTAGTTAATTACTATGTTTACTTATTAATTTCACGGTAATAATGACTTACACACCTAGTTTAATTAATTTTGGCCAGAAAATGGCCACGTTACAGTAGGTACAGAAAACTATTTCAGTAACACATCATTTACATTTAACTGTCGAATGTCACGAATCGAAAAGCATCAATATCGGACGTTTATTTTCTAGTTTTGTGAAAAACTGAAGTTATTTAAAAAATGACTTTAAAATCAGTCCTGTTTTTGCAGATATAATCTGAAATAGACAACTAAACAGATAGAAAAACGGAAAATAATACAATTATAACATAACATAACTTCACGCCTTTTGTTACCCGAAGGTGTAGGCAGCGGCTGTTAAGCCTCGTCTCGCCGTTATGTTTACGTCCCAAATGGAATAGGTGGCGAACCTATTGCCATACCGGGCACAAAGTTTTTCAGTCATCGATATTTATCACACATAACTTCCGAAAACAATTTCGAAAAGTCATTGGTGTGAGCCAGTGTGTGGAATCGAACCCGGACCTCTGGATCAGAAGCTCGACCACTGCGCCACCGAGACTGTTTAAATATACAATACAATTATTTTCCGAAATATACATAAGGTGGACGTTTCTGTAGATAGATAGCGTGAAGTTTTGTCTCTTGATATGACTGGTTCGAATCCTATATCTACACACGTAAATAAAATGTGTAAAAAGTGTCTGCTTGTGATATTAAAATAACTGTTTTCTACTTCATTCATATGAATATATGAATAACATACACTAAAATATATTTTTAACAATTTAATAGGTAATCTCTGAAATGCCTGGACCGATGTTGTGACTTTTTTGGCAGGTAGCTGGAGTAATAATGAGTAACTTAGGCAACTTTTTTTTTAGAAATATAACTTTATTTATTGTTTCTGAGGCGAAACAAAGTTCGCCGGGTCAGCTAGTATATAATTAATTGATGGCTAAAGAAAATGTGGAGGATGTATGGCACATAAGGTAATATTTATTTATTTATTTATTTATTTTATTGGTTACAAGGTACATAGTATACATGATTATTGTTCATTGTCCCACAAAACTGCACAAACAATTTGTCTGTGGGATCCTTATTTGATTTTGATTCATTGATTTTAAACAAATTATAGACAATTTCATTATAAATTCATTAAATGCTTTATAAATAACAAAAACAATAATAACAACGATAATAATTATGAACATATATCCACATACACATACATATAGATACATACACACACACATACCATTTTCGATTTCATTTTCAAATCATTAGCAATTTTACATATAACAATAATAATAATAATAATTATGTACATATATATCCACACTCCCATATATATACACACACATATACACATTTCAATTTAAATTATCAATTCATTAAGAAAGAAAAAAAATATATAAATAATAATAACAACACACGAGAATAATGATGTACATGCATATTCACACATAAATAGATATTAGGGCAACTACTATATATTAGGGCAATTCATCGATTAAATATGTTCTCAATCTTTTCTTAAATTTATTTTTATTTACTTCGTGCCTGATACCTTTTGGCAAAGTATTCAATATATACGGAATACGTTTACTCAATGTTCTATCTCCGTACACATTGGTCACTTTAGGAACGACAAATTTACCGTCAGTCATCGCCCGCGTGTTATACGTATTAGATATACCCACTAATAGTGAGTTTCGCTCGTAATTATTACTGACCAACAAGTATTTATGTTTCACACTAACTGGAAGTACTTTACAGATTTTATACAATTTAAAATAGTTATCTTTATATTTATTTCTGATTCTCTTCTTAACAAGTAGTTTTAAGAATCTAATTTGAATATTTTCTAATTGTTGAATGTATGTTTTATACGTCAGTCCGTAACAATCAAGAGCATAGTCCAAAATAGGGTCCACTAATGAGTTGTACAGTAGTTTAAGTGTCCCAATGGGTACCCGATAACTGAGCTGGTAAAATTTGCTGAGCAACACTCTAAGTTTGTTGGATATATATGTTACATGTTCCTTCCATGAAAAATGTTCGTCAACTTTCATACCTAAGTATGTTATACATTTAACTTTTTGAATCGCTTTGCATCCACAGTTAACAAAGTCATTATTATGAAAGCAGTCGTAAGAATGTGCAAATAAATCTAACGGAGTCTGTTTTAGTTGTGAGTGGGGAGAATGTATGACTAAAAGTTGAGTTTTTTCGGGATTCAGTACTAGTCCGTTATCATGTGACCATTTAACAACGGCGTCGATATCTTTCTGGACCATACGACATATGTCAGCTACGTCCGTACCGGCCCGCAGTATACATAGATCGTCTGCATACATGTAGGCTGAGGTATATTTGAGTACACCGCACAAGCTGTTAACGTGCATTAGATAACAAATGGGACCACAGCCTGAACCCTGCGGAACCCCGCATCGAACCATTTTCTTTATACTCACGGTATCGCTAACCTTCACCATAGGTCAATTTGGTGAGCCGACGTAAAGACATTTCTTCGCTTGGATGTTGGAGGTATTAATTATTAAAAAGAGAAGTTCTACCAATCTTCATACGTGAGATATTGCAGCGGATGTGTCTAGACTTGGATGTGTCTATTTCCTGATGTAATATATAGTAGGCGGAACCACGCAGTTGCTGCCTCAATGGGCCGACTCGACCGGTGAAATACCACTCAGTATATCGGTATAAAGTGAGTAATGCCGCATTTCACTCGGTTAGAGAGGTATCTGGAGGTCCAAATCTTTCCCCTCTTTTCTCCCGATCCCACTACCGACCCCTTCTGTAAACCGTTTTAAATGCTGGCAACGCAACTGTAACAATATCTGTGTTGCAGATGCCTATGAGCGGGATGCTATTCTATCCGAAAATAATCTATCAATCAGACTTAATACGCAATAGATAAAACCTTTTACTGTGATAATTAAAGTATCCTTACGGTCTACGTAGAACGTTGAGCAAACATTTAAGTTTTTTTTTCACGTCAACAAAAAAAGGTTTTATTACGTAGCATAAGATGAAATAGTTTTTCGTAAGAAAAATATACCTCCTTGTTATTTGTCAGAAAACAAAGGAAACTCTTGATAAATAAAATAACGTGATAACATTGAAATGTAAGTAGTAGTAAGTAGCAAAAAAAATACTACAGCAAACACAATTACGCTGTATTACGAAAAGTTAGTAATGCAATTAACAGCAACTATCTCATTGTGTAGAAAAGTATTACGCCCATGTTAATTGATAAAGTTTATATGTACGATACTGTATGTTGAGAAGTGTCTCAACTTTAGCCGAGGCTGCAGAAGAATGAATGGTGTGTATTTTGAGTGTTCACTTGACTTCCAGAAATGAATTTTAGAATTTATTTGTCGCAGTTAAATGGGATTCAAATCGATTGACTAATTAATTATAATTAACTAATTAATAATTGTAGCATCGATATATCGTAATCTTCTATCAACATTAATCTATCCGCAGATTTTTTTTCTCTCTTTTTATTAGCTTTTTATTAGCTTCACCTGTATGTATGTTTGTAGGTTTGTAGGTTTGTTTGTAACCGACTTCTTTTTTAGTTTCCGCTGATTGCCACTAGATGGTGCGATTTGTGAACTATGAAAGTTCTAGACTAGAAAACCGAACTAAAAAATAGAAAATAAATTTTAATGAATTTAAATTAAGAAAATAGTGTTAAAAATTTCAATGAATATAAATTAAAAAAAGCGTGGGGTGCTTTTTAAGATATTATCGAAATGATAATCACTCTACTCATATCTGTCAATAAAATATTTATAACTATTGACACCATGCACCCCACGCTTTTTTGAACGATAGATGGTGCGATTTGTGAACTATGAAAGTTCACAAATCGCACCATCTAGTGGCAATCAGCGGAAAGTTTACGTTATCAACTTGAAACGAGTTCCTTATATAAGTCACAGATGGCGCTATTCCTCAAATTCGAAACTAAAAAACGCGCTGTCATACAAAACCAAACTAAAAAATTTAAAATAAATAATAGTTTAAAAAAACTAAAAAACACGCTTTTTATTGAAAACCGAACTAAAAAATAGGAAAATAAAAAAAAAATACTTTATTTTAAAAAAAGCGTGGGGTGCATGGTGTCAATAGTTATAAATATTTTATTGACAGATATGAGTAGAGTGATTATCATTTCGATAATATCTTAAAAAGCACCCCACGCTTTTTTTAAAATAAAGTATTTTTTTTTCATTTTTCTATTTTTTAGTTCGGTTTTCAATAAAAAGCGTGTTTTTTAGTTTTTTTAAACTATTATTTATTTAATCTTCTAATCTCTTTTGCATTTTAAGAACTAACAAGTTAATATACCACAAAATATTTCATTGTAATTGTTATGCATATTTAGAGTATTGTATAATTGTTTCGGTAACCTAGAGGTTAAGTATTCTGCTTCTGAATTCGGAAGTATCTAGTTCACAGCAATGACTTATGGGATTTTTTATCAGCAGTTAAGTGTTTTAAAAATCGATGTTTGAAGAAACTTTGTCCGATGTATCATGATATTTTTACGGTTTGCGGCATAGCTACCGCGTCGTACAACCTCTGAGTGTAAAAAGAGTGAGGTTACCAAAAAAAAATTTTTTAATAACCTCCTAAATCAATGAATACGCGTAGAGGTTATGAAGTCAGAGTAAACACATTCACATTCATTATTTAAGTGACCTGTTGTCGGAATCGTAAAATACGTGACAGAGTTCTAAAAAAGGAGAAATATCCGAAAACTCCATGTTAATATCTGAAAGGTATTGTGTAAAATTTTGGTGTAAACTTTGGGTCTGTTTCTCTCGTTATTATCGATACTAACAGTATTTATTTATTTATTTTATTTATACTAAATTGTACACAAATACAGAATTACCGAATAATATAAATTCCCAACAAATGTATGTACAAAGGCGAGCTTAACTCAATATTGAGTTTTCTACCAATTTGAGTTACCAAACTTGAGTTTTATCCTCTTTATATATAGAGAAAATAGTTTTCTAGGTAACTAAGTGCTCAACGATCACGAGAAATTAAAACATACTTATTACTCTACTAAAACAGTACATTTGTTAAAACCGGGAGGAGTGTGATATGGATGCTGGAGCTTGACATATTGTAGTTTTTACACTGGAATTCTATTTCTCGAGAATATATTTATTTTTGGCACATTGCATGATATTTTAATCTATATCTGTATCTAGTTTCATTCATATCGTTTCAGCTGTTCTTGCTCGTGTCATTTTTCCTGTTCATATCTGCATGCAAGTAATGACACTCACAACACAGTTTTACCTTTTATAGTGTTTCTTCTAAGATAGTCTTAAGAATCGCGGTAAGATATCAAAAAAAACTATTTCAGATTAACTTTTAAGGATTTATAATATGGGAAAGTTCCATAAATATCATTTGAGTAGTTTAGATTGAAAGTGTAACATTCAAACAAATAGCCTCCCTATTTTGGTAATGCTCCTAAGTGTGTTTTATCGCCTATATCCCGAAATAAAAGCCATTTCTAAACATATCACACTGTAGTCCGAACTGAAAATAGAATTTACGTGGGTGTCCCGAAACAAGGCTGGCAGAGGGTTTTACCGACTTGGTCTAACAAATAAATGCGAATCAGTTACCGCGCAGACGAACACTGGCATAATAAATTTTATCACGGTTCGTGCGATTGAGAAAATTGGAATTAAATATGAGTGTAATATATATCATACATAACATAGCTTCATGCTTTTTTTCTACCTGAAGGTGTAGGCAGCGGCTGTTAAGTCTCGACACACCGAATCGTTACGTCCCAAATTTATGTTGTTGTTATTGTTGGTGGTGGAACCTATTGCCATACACCGGACGCAAAGTTGTGAATCATCGATACTTATCACAAATAAATCTGTAGAAACCATTGGTCCCACGACTTCAGATTCCGTAGCGGGGACTTATATTAGATTTGATATTTTATGCAATTATTTACGTTTACTTTGACGGTTGACAAATTGTATTATATTTGATGAGAAATCGGGTTGTAAGTTATTCCAAGAGATCTTATTTCTGATTCCCTGTGACGAGATGGGGTATTAAGATCACCAAAGTAGAAAAAAAATGTTGAGAAATTGCTCAGATATTAGTATGTTAAGTTAAACTGTAAAAGTGATTTTCTTTTATGGGATAGGAGGGCAAATGAGCAAGCGGGTTACCTGGTAAAAAGTGATTAACGCCGGTCATAGACACCTGTAACATATATAGTGTGACATTTGCTTTGACTTTGAGAACCTTGAAGAAAGTAGACTGAGTAAAGAGAGGGAAGAAAACCACCGAAAGAAATACGGGCCAATTCATGACGATGTTCTGAGAGGCCGTGATATTTTACGGATCGAGCCAGCCCATTCACACAGTGACCTGCCTAACTCTACCACTGTTGTTGCCACTAGCTCTGCATACGTGGCGTTAATTCCAATATTATATACGGCATTTTAGTTTTCAAAGCATAAATAAAGTGGGTATGCATACATTCCCACGTTTTTATTTAGTAATCAATAAAGACTGATCAATAAAGTTGTCACTATTATGCGCAGTACTGAAGTTAATCATAGATTATAGAAATTTTATGCAGGTTTTTCATTTTATAAGCTTTTATTTACCTTGCACTGTATGTATGTATGTATGTATGTATGTAAGTATGTATGTTCGGTGGAATCTTGTAACTCAATTTTGAAGTAGATACCTTCAACCGATTGAGCTGAAATTTTGTATACACGTTTACTTTGGATGACAATGCATGATATAATGTATGACATTATTCTATATCCAATATGGCGGACGACCCAAGATGGCGGAATGGATATTTTTAATGAATTTCTGCAATATGGGTATCAAATGAAAGGGTTTGTTGAGTGTAACTCAAAATATAATATGACGTCATTCTAAATCCAATATGGTGGAATATCCAAGATGAAGGAATATATATTTTAAGCTTTCGTACAATATGGGTATCAAATGAAAGGGCTCATTGGGAGCAACTAAAAAAATAATGTGACGTCATTCTAAATCCAATATGGCGGATCATCCAAGATAGAGGAACAGTTTTTTTTAATGCATTTCTACAATATGGGTATCAAATGAAAGGGCTTGTTAATAGTAGCTCGAAAAATAATGTGACGTCATTCTAAATCCAATATAGTGGAATAAATATTTGTGTTTCTACTATATGCGTATCAAATGGCCCTTTCATTAAAGAGTTATATGAGAACTTCAAAAACTATGTCTCGGTGGTTCAGTAAACTAGCCCGCTTCTGAATCAGGAAGTCTTGGGTTCGAATTTGGCCTCACACCAATGTCTTTCGAAATTTCTCTCGAAAGTCATGTGTGATAAATATTTTTGACTGACCACTTTGTGCTCGCTGAATGGCAACAGTGGTAGAGCCCAGCAATTTACTGTATGAATGGGATGGCTCGACCGGTGAAATACCACAACCAGCTCACGGCGTGTTTCTTTAGGTGAGAGAGGTACCCGGAGGCCTACTCCCCTTCCCCATCCCTTCCTACTCCCATATTCTATATCCTACTCCCTTAAAGATAAGATAATACGATAAGACGTAAACATAGCGGCGAGTCGAGGCTTAATAGATGCTGCCTACACCTTCGGGTAGAAAAAGGAGTCGAGCTATGTTATGTTATTAATTAATGTTATAAACAAATTAGATTGTGTATAAATATTATGTATATCACAGGGTTTTCAATATGAGCGGCTAGATACTAGTGGCCTGCTTGTTTGGGCAGTATCAGTCAATCTGTTGTTTACCATTCAGTCACTGATGCCAAATCACCATGTCAAGATACAGGGTTAAGCGGCGCGTCCAAATTTATAATCAAAATGAGTTAGTGCTAACATTGAGAACCTTACGACCACTTTACGGCTGAGGCGGTAGTCCATCACAGTCGACGGCTTTTCGTTGACCTATATTTTAATAGTTAACAGTGTTTTAATTGTGGTCAGCCACGCAATCTGCTGCATGAATGGGCCGGTTCGACCGGTGTAATGCCATGCCCTTTCAGGATACCGACGTAAATTGGACACGATTTAATAACTTTAACATGATTGCTACACTAACGGATTTTAATGGTGTTATAGGTATTATTAGAATTAAACACAGTGGATGGTGGGAACGAACTATTACTTTTATTACAACTCACTCCTATGTTACACTCAGGTCAGCAAGTATAAAGTACTGATTAAAACAACAGATGGCGTTACACATCACAAGTAGTTAAACATATTTTGTTATTAAACAACAGTCCCACATAACAAAATTAAGTTGCAAAATCAACAAATACTTAAGTAACAAAAAAATTTGTTTACTTAGGCTCGAAACTCTTTGCTGCTGGTCAAGCATATGCGGCCTTAAGTAGAGAAAAGACTTTAGGAGGTCTCCTCATTGAAGAGTTGGACTGTTCGAAATTAAATGGCAAATGACCTTGTAACAATGATGCTTTGAATGAGATGAAGAGACTGAGAAACTTACCCATCGATAACTAAAAACTTGAAAATAATTTAAAGAAAAAAAACTTTTTTAAAGAAGCTTTTATTTAAACGCTCTAAAAAGAATAAAATAATTTTAACCTTATACATTTTAACTATCAACTTATAACCTTATTATATACAATTTATGTGATAATAAAAGCTTGTCGCTATGTTCAACCCAACCCTTCCCCCCTCCTCTTCCCATCCCAATTCCGACCCCTTCCATTTCCCATGGAAAGGGCCGGCAACGGAACTGTACCACTATATGTGTTCGGGTGTCCATATATATGTTATGAACCAAAAAAATATATTTGGATAATGCGATCCGTCACAGTAATCATTAAATCTAAAAAAATATTTCTAGATGGTTATGGATAGCCACTGATAGGTAATTAAACATAGCGACAAGCTTTTATTATCACATAAATTGTATATAATAAGGTTATAAGTTGATAGTTAAAATGTATAAGGTTAAAATTATTTTATTCTTTTTAGAGCGTTTAAATAAAAGCTTCTTTAAAAAAGTTTTTTTTCTTTAAATTATTTCAATTAAAGTCGCTATGTTTTATTATTTTTTCTACCTCGTGTGACTGTGGCATTGAAATGCATGTTTTGTGATTATTACTTACCTATACATTTTTAAAAATAAATACTTAAATTACATACTTAATAATTAAATATTTAAATGGTCTACATTTAAATAATAATCCAATTTAATTATGGCTATGAACTATTACCATCTTTTAAGTTAAATATAAGTGAAGTGAATGTTTATAAGTTATGGTTACCGTATCAAGGCGGTACTTTAAGTACTAAAGTACCTAGTACTTTAGTACTTAAGGTAAGATTTTACTAAGTTCATTATACTCATTAATTGTACTATATGTACTCATAACCTTCACGCTAGAAATAGCGATAATTTATAAAAATGCTTAGTCGCAATCTAATTAACAGCTTTTGCAGTTAATTAGAATTTTGTATTGTATTTGTAGTAGGTATTTGTATTTAATATTTCTCTACGGTGGTAGAGTCATACAGTTCACTGCATGAATGGTCCAGCTCGACCTATGAAATGTCACGACCACGCTGAAAATCGACATGAAGTGACTCATGGCTCGTTTTGTTTGGTGTGAGTTGTATACGGAGTCCCAACTCCTTTCCCCACGCCTCCTTATTTATTTTCAAATTCCGGCAAGGTAACTGTAACCCTTTCGGTATTGTAGATATCCATGGGCAGCGTTCGTCACTTACCACCAGTTGACCCGCTTATCGTTTGCCCATTTTCTCAAAATAAAATTATATTATACCACATAAAATATTCCATTGAAATATGTATATATATTTTCTGATTAAGCAGATATACAATGCAAAAGCGGATGGATGTAGGAGTCGAGGACGGCCAAGACACACATTCCATGACCAAATAGAACGTGTTCTGGAGGAAGGTGATGTTAGGAGCCTCAAAAACCGACGCGCGTGCATGAAAAGAGTTATGAATGTCAACGAAGCGAGTGAGGCGTGTAAGAATCGTGCCCTACGGCGCTCTGTTCTCTCTGCCTACCCCGCAAGGGATTTGGCGTGAAGTTACGTATGTGTGTTTGTGTATATTTTTTTTTCAATCAAATAGCGGATTAATGATTTATTAAGGTCTACATAATACATTTATTATAGGAAATCTATGATGAAAAGCAAACAATAGCAATTTAACGCGAATCCACTAGCTGATAATGGTTTAATAAGACTTCATTATTTTGTGATACATTACAGTTTTTATACGAAATCGAACAGCTGATCAATAGAGAAAATGCGTAATGTATATTGTTCAAATGGGAATTATCTCAAAATAAATCGAAGCAACGAAAATTTATAGTGAAGGTATAAATTCAATTCATCCTGTATCTATGTTCTGTCCAACCAGACGATTGAGCAAGCGAGAGGGGAAAACAGATCCTTCAAAAGTTAATAATTATTTTCATTTGAAACTCGACTGTATTATTTATACAGTAGGGTATACATTTCTATGTCAGTCAATGTACATAAGTCTCTAAGTTTTCAGGTTACCGTATGTCCTTTTCACCCTGTTTCTAACACGGGCGTATAATCAGTCGCGTATATGCCGTCCGTGGAGACGCCCGCTTTCAAAAGCTCATATTATCATAAAAAAAATAATTTAGATTTTAACTAATAAAATTGAGAAAAAATCATACACTTTTTTAAATAATATATTTACAGAAAACAAATCAGAATTAATTTATACAAATTATTTATAGTTTAAAAATAAAGTTAATTTAAAATATATTAATATCATTAATGTTATAAAATAAAAAGAGTTTACGTAAGAACATTATTTTACAATAGACGTACATATATTTAAAGATAGAGATAAATAAGTTCTATTTAAATTCTTCACGTGTTTTTGTTAAAAAGAAAATAAACATGAAAACCTCGTCGTTCTCTCTACGCGTGATGCGAAGGGTATGTATAATGTAGATATGATGTGTACAAAATTGTATAATAATTGTATAAATATTTGTCGGGTATGATTGGCGCGTGTAACAGGTTGAGGCGGCGATGGAATCCACAGGTTGGCGGTTGTCTTGGCGCATCGACGTGCCAGTACCTTGCCACACCCTGCCACTTACACCGTGTATATTTTTAATTATTGCCATTAATCTTGGCAAAACGAATGGCATCGTTATGTAAAATATTGTTTTTTTTTTACTGCGCAAAAACATGCCATTAGGAATATGCGTTTTTCTTTATCAAATCTACGATTGGAGTCTGAAATCTGTTAGGTATTTGAAAAACAGCTGAAAGAAGTCACTTGCCAATATTATGAGTAAAATTATATGTAAAGGAACCGCTGCTCATGGACTCAATTCTAGTTTTAGTTTTTTTTTTATTGGAATACTTTTTATTTTTATATTAATCGGTTTATTATATAAACCGATTTGAAATATTCTTTTTGAATTTGATGGACGGTTTGTTGTAGATAAAACTATAGGTTATATACCATCAGGGCAGCACTAAAGAGAGTGCAGTAATGACTATAAAAGCCTAGTTATTTGGACAAAAATTTCCATTCAATATCGAGCTATGGACGACTCCAATTTTATTAGTTTTAAACTGAGTACTGTAACGAGTTCGTAATGTAACGAGTTCGTGCTCTCGGCTTCCCAATCTATATGATGGAACACCAACGTGAGAACCACTATTTAATATAATTCAGCTTAGTTATTCATTCCTGGGGTATTTAGGAGCTCAGTGCATTTGATACACATGCACTGAGCTCCTAAATACCCCATTAATAATAATAATAATTAATAATAATATAAATAATAATGCCAACAGATTAAATCATAGTATATATTAGAGAAATAATACGTGCCCTTTCATTTGAATTCGTAGCGTTGCACCTCATCAGTCTTCTTTGTTGTTCTGTCCTTGGCACCACATCAGGCCTCTTTAATGTTGTTCTGTTCCTTGCACCACGTCCGGCTTCTTATATATTACAATTTTAAATAAAACGTATTATAATTCCGTTATTACTCCTTTGGTATTTTTTTATAACATCCACCGCCTATCAGGGTTAAACTCTGAGTTCCCTTTTTTATTTATTAACATACGAATCTTTTATAAATCAAAATGTTTTTTTAAAAATTCAAATACAAATTTCGAAACACACGTAATAAAAATATCAAAGAGTTTATATCTAAAAATACCAAAGAGTTTCCAGTACCTACTTCGTTGTAAAAAGATGGCAGGTCTATTTAGTATTCTTAACGTAAAGTTTATAACCTAGAATATTTCTTCGTCCAAGGAAAATATCGATAATATGTCTAGACCGCAAACGAATTTATAATGTCATTATGGCGAACAAAATTTTCCTTTAAGTTACGCAAGCAAGCAATTATTACATTAAATGTTGACCATTTTTATGGCCTTCAGAGTCTTTGTAGGGACGCGCAATAAGCATCCTTATTTCTCCAGTAAATTCAATAAAGGTCATCGTAAAAATTTGCCGAATAAGAAATGAGAGGTTCTACGTCGACCTCACTACGCTGTTTATGTAATAACGTAAGGTTATAAACGTAGATAGTAGTGGAGAGTGGAAGAACAAAAGTCGTGGGATCGATTCCGACCTCACGCAAATTATTTTCAGAAGTTATGGGTAATAAGAATAGATGACTGACGACTTCTTCGTGTCCGGTGTATGGCAATCGATTCCGGCACCTATTCCATTTGGTACGTAACGATTCGGTGAATCAAAGTTTAATAGCCGCTGCCTATGCCTTTGGGTAGACAAAAGCGAGGAGTTATATTATGTTAGTCTTCCAGCTCAGCTATGTACCTTACGCTGGTTCCCTAAATTGACATTACCGTCAGATTTAATAATACTTATTCGGTCTTGGTAACTGAGCCATGGATTTTCTCAACTCCTACACCACCCATTCCTTTAAAAATATATAAATTTGACCTAATCCTACCTTTATTGAAGGGCCTACCGTATCGGACCGTAGGAGTGAACCAGTACTTGAAATGTGTATTCGCTCTCAAAATAAACTTGGTGAGGCCTTAAAAAGTATTTTTTTTTGTAATTTGGATGACTTCGGAAGATCTTTATGTAGAGAGAAGGCATTTAATTTGTTATTTTTGAAATATTACCAAAAGCTAGAGTCTCGGTGGCCTAGTGGTCGAGCACACCAAATATAAAACAAAAGAATTATTAATAGTAATCGAAAAATTCCTCCGCATCGTTGTCAACGGGTAACGTGCCCAGAAGACTGGCAGCATTGCCACGTTGAATGGCAATACTTATTCTCTGTACAAAGAACAAGCCAGACTTCTGGTCACGTGTAACCTCTACCAGCCACTTAGCGAGATCTTTATACAATTTGTGTGCACTTGGCCCCCTAGGACCAAGTGTTTCGAGTCCAAATGGCTCGAACACATAATCACCCACAAGATTATTGCATTTATGACGCTTGAGAGTCTCTGCGTATCCAGCAGCAGCGCCGGCAGCATTGATAGTCCGAGGAAGATGTGTAGGCGCCAGTGTGTCGACACAGGTAGCGTCCCACACCAAAGACCTACCCATACTCCAAGGCATCAAGGACATACCAACTGGCCTCTTTCCATCGTCACGCACCAACCCATTAGGTTCAAGTACAGCTGTTACGCCGGCGGTGGAAAGAGCCCAACGAATGATGTCATTTATATGTCCATGCCTAGGTATACGCCCCGCGCTTCTGCTGCATGAAAGGCCATGATGTCCAAAAGAATTGACGGCTTCCCCACAATGACAAAGATGCGGTGAAAAACAAGCAGCACCAATACGTAAGCAAGTGGCAATGCGGAAAGTTGTGTTATCTAATAGGGTCCCTACACTGGATACTGGCAGTGCTTGAAGCCAAGCGCCTGACTCCCACTCTCCTACAGCCAGTAAACGAGCACGCTCTATATCACTGGAAGCAGTTTCAAGCAAAAACTCCTTTGTTTTCCTACAGAGCGGCTCGCCCCACTGTCGCTGAGAGCAGGGATTCGTTGGCAAGTCATTATTTGGACATGCAGTTTTCCAGGCTATTAAAGCCTCAGATTTACACAGTACTTCTGAATTAACAAGTGTGGAAGCTAGGATTTTCCTTGTTAATTCTTCTGTGCTATGTATCGAGGAAAGAAAAGCTGGTAAGCTGACACTGGAAATTTTTCTGATGCCCAGGCCACCAAAACGAATCCGAAGTGATGTTTGAAGCCACATACGGTCGCTAAAAGTAATATTTAAAACTTGACTGAGTGTTTTTTTAATGAGTTATGTCAATTTGTCCAATAGTTCAATTTAAAATACTGGGTTTAATGCTTACGGTTTTTTTATATACCATAAATATTACCTATCTTACTACCCGAAGGTGTAGACAGCGATAATTATGCCCTAATACTGCACAATTATTATTTATTCCTTTTGAACACTCGGTAGTCCAGTGGTCGAGGTCGCGGGTTCGCCACCTATTCCATTTGGAACGTAAACTTATCGGCGAAACGAGGCTTAATGGCCGCTGCCTACATCTTCGGATATCAAAGGCCTGAAGTTATGTTGAGACACTAATCTCTCATTACCAATACAAAGACTCCTCGTAGAGCTCTGAAGCCTTATTTACGTGGAAATGCAGAAAACAATCGGAAGCTAGTGCGATTTGGCTGTATTCTTCTATGAACTGGGATAACTGGGAAAGTACGGCCAACACTTTTGTGTAGGCCGGATATTTATCTCTGTGCCCTAAAATTTTACTTAACTGAAACAGTTCATCATTTGACATCTTATCTTCATGCTAGCTTTAGATGTACAACTTTATTTATTATCTGCATCTGAACAAGATTCTCAAATATTTGCATTCGACAGACGTATTCGTCACTATTTACATAAATTATATCCCAGTCTGTTTGTTTACATTACATGTAGCGAGTTAAGCTTTATTTGTTTGTTTGGAAAGTAAAGTGAAGTTAATTTGTTGTTAGAGTGTGTGGTGGCCGTTTATAGGTGAAGGGAAATGGGCTTACCGTTCTTAGTTAGTTGAGGAACTGCTAGAGGCTGGTTCGACTTCCTGGCACGACCACAAACTTTTGCGTTTCAACAACAGAGTTTTTATGCTGAAAATCGTTCTTTCACAAACGTACACACACGGAGATAATTTAGCGTAAGACAAGCACTTTTGAAAATATGGCGGACGCGAATCTAAGCATTCGCTAGCGAGCGTTGCGTGCGGTGCGGGGGCGACTCGACCTGTGCGTGCGGGGGTCCGAGGGCGACTCCAGCGCGTCGACAGTTTATTAAGCCCATATAAGGAAGCGGAAGGGGAATTTTTGAGTAACATAGGTAACAGGTCGATTGGCGAGTGTATGAGTGTGTGTAGTGTAATATACATATATAATGTGCGGTCAGTTGCATTGACTGGCGCATACAAGTTTCCCCCGGCTAGAGGTTTCCTCTACATAAAAGTTTAATCTAATTACTTCTTATTACTATTCTAAACTAACAATTGAATTTACATATAAACTATCAGATTTAATTATGTTTCAATTGTACAATCTATTGCGATGGCAAGGGGCAAACCCTAACCACTGGTCTAATATAGGTTCCTGAAGCGGTACGCACCTTGACGGTACGAACAATATTATTATCTTTACCCGGATAGGTCTTCTCAATTACTCCCAGAGGCCAACAAAGAGGATGAGCGTTATTATCCTTGATCACCACAATATTACCTATCTGTATTGGTTTAGCGGGAGAGTTCCATTTTTCTCTTTGCTGCAATGAAGTGAGATACTCTCGACTCCATCTACGCCAAAAGGAGTGAGTAATTTTGTTTAACAACTGATAGCGAGACAATCGCCCGTCGGAAACGTCGGTAACGTCTTCCGCGGGTAAAAACTTTATTGGAGTTAGATTCAAAAAATGATTAGGCGTTAAAGCATTAATATCACCGGGATCTGAATTCATCCCACAGAGTGGGCGACTATTTAAAAGACCCTCAATTTGTACAAGAACTGTGTTGAATTCCTCATATGTTAGAATTTGCGAACCTATTACCTTTAATAGGTGAGTCTTGACACAGCGAACATTGATCTCACTGAGTCCATTAAAATGCGGCCCATAGGGCGGACTATGCTTAAATTGAATGCGTTGTTCAGCCAACTGTCGACAAACATAATTGATGTGCGATTTCGACTGTATCAAACTATAAATTTCATCTAATTTTCGTTTTGCACCAATGAAGTTGGTGCCTCCGTCACTATAAATAAGTGAGACAGGGCCCCTGCGTGATATGAAGCGTTTGAAAGCGGCTACAAAAGTATGAAATTTATAAGCGGGCGAGTGAATCCACGTAAGCGTTACAGTCGAGTCTGAAAATGCGTATACACTATCGATTTTACAGCGTTTACTCATTATATTTATTACAGCGGTTATTAATTTTGCTAGTAATAGTGCGGCACAAAGCTCAAGACGAGCTAAGGGCATTTTGTGCAGTGAAGCAATGCGAGATTTGGATTTAAGTAACTTTACAGTTCCCGGGGAGGACCCGTCAGGGCTGACTCGCACGTAAATGACAGCGCCGTAGCTACTCTCACTCGCGTCGGCGAATCCTACGAGAGAAATGTGAGAATTATTCTCTATACCTACATGTCGCGGAAATTTTATTTTTGCTAAGTATGGAAGCTCTTTATTAAATTGTAACCATTTATTTTCAATGTGTGGAGGTACTTTACTGTCCCAGTCTAGCTGTTCCTTCCAACATTCTTGTACAAGAAGTTTCATAAAGGCAGTGACCGGACTTACTAAACCAATTGGATCAAAGAGGCGAGCGGTAGCGGCTAGAATCGTACGTTTAGTACAATTTTCAGAATTTGCGTTTATTTCAAATTGAAAGTAGTCATTTTTAGGATTCCACTGTACACCTATAATTTTTTTATTATGAGAGTCAGTATCGAAATTTATGACATGCGATTCTCTATGTACTTGCGATATTTCTTGCATTAATTCTGGACTATTTGAAACCCATTTGAGAAGGTTGAAACCTCCCAGAGTGAACATAGCGGTTAAATCCTTATATATTTGTAAAGCCATTTTAAAATTGTCAACAGAACATACGTAATCATCCATATACATATGGTTCTCAGCTTCATAAGCGGCTAGCGGGTAAACGTCGCGATAGTCAGCTGCAAGCTGACGTATCACTCTCATGGCGAGATAAGGCGAGCTAGATACACCAAACGACACTCTATTGAATTCGTAAGTGTGTATTTCCGATTTGGAATCGAATCTGAATAATATGCGTTGATAGGGATGGTGTTCAGGGTCGAGTTTGACCTGAAAATACATCTTCTCAATGTCAGCTGATACTGCAATTGAGAACATACGTAAGTTTATGAGCAAATCAAAAATATTGGTCTGTAAGTTTTGACCAACATACAAAATATCATTGAGTGATTTACCAGACGTGGTCTTGCAACCAGCATCTAGTACAATGCGAGTTTTAGTCGACTGCTTATCGAGTCTATAAACAGCCCTATGCGGTATATAATAGTGCGGGATTTCTAAAGAAGGCTTGTCTACCTTCGAGAGATAACCTTTATCAATATAGTTTTGTACAGTAGCGTTGTAATCCTTGCGTATTTTTGGATCAGAATCCAACTTTTTTTCAAATCTAATAAAGCGGCGTAAAGCTATTGCGTGAGATTCTCCTAATTCATTGGGTTGTATTTTAAATGGGAGCTGAACAATATATCTGCCTGTATTATCTCGAGAATAGGTATTATTAAAAATTTGTTCGCAGGCCAGGTCTTCTGGACTACTGTGAACTTTATTAGGAACGTTTTCTAATTCCCAAAACCGTTGAGTAATAATTTCTAACGCGTCTTCTGAGCGATTATTACAAACAAGCGAATTTACATTTTTATTATTTTTAATTTTATTAATAAGAGAACTTGAATGAGAATTGTTATCTGCCCTACCCATTGCGACATAACCAAGCGTTGTTTCCATAGCAACAACAGATGAGTCGGGTGACGTCACCTTTTGCTGCCCTAATATGAAGGGAATCAACTCGCTGCCAATAAGACAGTCGATGCCACTCGGATGATAAAATGTATCATCCGCCATTGGAATATTCTTTAAATGCGATAACTTCGTTATATCAATAACTGCGGAAGGTAAATAATCTGTAATATTATCTACTACTAATGCGTTCACTTCGTAAGAATGTCGCGAATCATATTGAGAGTAAATTCTAAATTTCGTTCTGCCGAAACATGTCATTTGAGTTTGGCCTATACCTGTAACCGTAACATCATCCGCTATTAATTTTAAGTTCAAGCGTTCACAACATGATTTAGTAATAAAATGACACATCGAACCCGAATCTATAAATGAGCGTATTTTTATAGGTTTATTTTTGTCCTTATAGACAAATACATTTGCGGTGGGTAATAATACAGTAGTGTTGTTTGAGATCGCGGACATCGATTTGTTTGCGTAATTACCGGCCGCTGTCGTCTGTCGCGACAGCGTGCGTGCATCCTGGCGTTTGATCTCGTACTGAGAGTCGGCGCCGTCGGCGGACGGAGCGCTGCCGTTGAGTGGCTCCAAGCGTAAACTCGTCGAATGGTTCGGCGAGCTACACTCATCTTGCGCGTGAGCAGCTACAGGGTTCAGTGGTTTTGAAGCGGGCTTCGTATGTGAAGTGCTAGGTTGTAATTCAAACTCCCTTTGCGAATTATCAATATGTATTAATGTGTGATGCTTTCGTTTACAAATTGAACAAGTACTTGTTGATTTACAGTTTGCGACGGAGTGAAAACCAAGACAATTATAACAATATCTATTTTTCTGAACGAATTGTAATCGACTGAGTGAATCTTTATATATAAAGATGTTACACTTGTATAGCGGGTGCGGTGAAGAGTGACATAATTGACATAAATTCTTATTATTCAATTGCGAATTATTAATAGTTGCCGAAAAGGCACGCGTAGTTTGCGGGAAATCTATTCTTTTTTTGGAGTTATAATTGCGTTGTGAAGCAGTTTGCGATTTACACTGAGCGTTAGGGTATCGAAGAGTTTGTATTCTACTTTGTTCTTTTAAAAACTTAGCTAGATCATTGAACCTAGGAATCGGAATATGTCTATGCGTTTGTTCGAATAAATTAATGATTTCTTTGTCTAACTTTGTCAACCCGATATGCGTTAAAATAAAATCAGAGAGATCTTCAATATTTAATCTGCGTAGTGCGGCTTCTGCTGAACAGAAGTTATCTATAAACACCTCGATTGACTGTTGCGGCTTGTAGTGGATCAGCTGATTGATATAAAAAGCTGCTTGTACGCGTACATCTTGATATTTTTCTAACAATGCGTTCCAAATTATTAAGTAATTATCAGCGGTAGGAATGATGCCAGCGCATACATTTAACGCCTTATTAGATAAACAACCGATAAGATATTGTACTTTTTCGGCCTCTGTGAGTTGAGAATTCTCGTGAATTAGACTTTTGAAATTTTCATAAAAAGATGACCATTTTGCGGGCGTACCATCAAATGAAAGTAACTTAAGAGGAGGTAGTTTCCGATTAAGTAGATCGAGTTTATGATTTTTTGTAATATTCTGCGTTTGCTTAATTTTTGCTTCTGTTTGCTTTATAAAACAATACAGTTCATCAAATGCTTGCAATGACGAATAGTTCGGTCTTGCCTCGGCATCGACTTTTAATTGTTCCATAATTAAATCATCTAAAGTGGCCTCAAACTTAGACCTTAAATCTTCTAAAGAGTATAACCGCGATAAAAATTTACTTTCAGATAAGGGATCTGAAACCTTTAATGCTGAATCATAAATTTGTTGCATCATCTCGAATAAATTATTTTTCTTTGCTTCGAGAAGAGCACACTTAGCAGCGTTGTTCGGCGCCATGTTTGATTTTTAAATTGCGTCTTTTAATTATGAAATAAGACACCTTTCAAACAATACTTTACAACAGAGAACAGTCGAATTATTGTATTCAAACAATAACAAGACGCGGGCGATAAGTTAATAGAATAGCGTTTAGTTCAAAGAATCGTTAAATATTTATTTGCGTGGTAACTATTTTGTGTGAGTGGGTATGTCTGTGAAAGTTCTTATAAATGTGAATGCGAGTTATTTGTGCGAAATAGCGTAGATATTTGTAATAAATAAGCGGGTAATCTAGTATATATATAAATAGTTATATATATGAGCGGTTTGTGCGAAATAGCGTAAATATTTGCAATAAATAAGCGGGTAATCTAGTATATATATAAATAGTTATATATATGAGCGGTTTGTGCGAAATAGCGTAAATATTTGCAATAAGTAAGCGGGTAATCTAGTATATATAAATAGTTATATATATGAGCGGTTTGTGCGTGTTTTGAGTAAATCTTAAAGAAGGATTTAGGCTCGAAGGACCATAAAGGTTGTGGTGGCCGTTTATAGGTGAAGGGAAATGGGCTTACCGTTCTTAGTTAGTTGAGGAACTGCTAGAGGCTGGTTCGACTTCCTGGCACGACCACAAACTTTTGCGTTTCAACAACAGAGTTTTTATGCTGAAAATCGTTCTTTCACAAACGTACACACACGGAGATAATTTAGCGTAAGACAAGCACTTTTGAAAATATGGCGGACGCGAATCTAAGCATTCGCTAGCGAGCGTTGCGTGCGGTGCGGGGGCGACTCGACCTGTGCGTGCGGGGGTCCGAGGGCGACTCCAGCGCGTCGACAGTTTATTAAGCCCATATAAGGAAGCGGAAGGGGAATTTTTGAGTAACATAGGTAACAGGTCGATTGGCGAGTGTATGAGTGTGTGTAGTGTAATATACATATATAATGTGCGGTCAGTTGCATTGACTGGCGCATACAGAGTGGAAAATGTTTAAATGTTATCAAAACTTCCTTTATTTGAGAACTGAATGATGTTTTAAATTTCAATTGAGCTTAATTGAGAACAATTTCAGTAATTATATTCGGTACATCATCATCAGATTTTCTATTTTCACACACTCCCTTTCATTCGTTTCTTTCAAAGTAACACCTTTCCTAATCATATCATCTTTTGTTTTATGGGATAGGAGGGTAAACGGGCAGGCGTGTCACCTGATGGTAAGCAACCAACTGGTTTTGTACTCGTGCGAGAAAATAAATAAAATCTCGAATTACTAAATGTTGATTAATTTATTATATGTTAACTGCTGCTACTGCTATTCTATCACAATGACGGACTTTTGAGATGAATTAAGTAATCTTTCGAAAGAACTGTTCGTTTTTTCCCGTCCTCCAGCAGTTGGAGCAGCATTAATTTTCTCCTTGTCCTCTTTTATAGCTGAGAAAGTATTCGGAAAATTCCAAATTAACTTATTTGAAGAAGTACTTTTGCAACATCACCTTACTTTTCACTCTCCTCTACTTGGTCGATGACTTCTTACTATAGGCAATTTGTGCGAAGTGTGTGTCGAATAGGCAAACTAATCAGAACAAAAACAAATGGCGTACGTTTCAAACTTTAAAATAACATAACTTTCTACCCGAAGGTGTAGGCAGCGCCTGTTAAGCCTCGACTCGCCGTTATGTTTATGTGCCAAATGGAGTAGATGGTGAACCTATTGCCATACCGGGCACAAAGTTTTTAGTCATCCATATTTAATCACACATAACTTTGGAAATTAATTTCGAAAAGTCATTGATGTGAGCCAGGTTTCGAACCCGCGACCTCTGGATTTAGAAGCGGGGTGCTGGACCACTTTACCACCGAGAGTAAACATTTAAAATTTAATAAAATTTTACAATCTTACTTCTTTCTCTCTCTGTAAATTTGGATTATCAAGTGTTGGACGCCGATGTGTTCGAATTAACGCGTCGTTTTTGTTAAGTAGCAATGATTTTTTAGTTCGAATTACCAAGTGCATAAAAATGTATTGGATTAGTTCGAAATATAAAGAGATTTTGTATGGAACTCGTGATGACTCCGAATTATAGAGATGTTCGAATTATCGCAAGTTGGAATTAACGAGAGCCGACTGTATATTATATTCTTAAACAGAATTCATTCATGTTTTCTTAGGTCTTGCTCCTGTCTTGATTCTTTTCACATCCAGATTTATCATTCCTTTTGCAAAATTTGCATCAACCCTCCTCACCGCGTGCACCGGGCGGTTTCATCTTTTTCTCTCAGCTATTGGCTCAACATTGAAGATATCTTCCAACTTTTAAATATAAATAAAGTATTTCTGTAAGTGCACGCGGCAGGGTTAAATAAGATTACTCGCGAAGAAATATTTTTTTCAATTGGAGCAATGAAATTATAGAACACTGAAATGTTTCAGCTGCTACTGAATACTGAATTGTTAAAGGTACACTTTAATATTTCAGTATAACAAATGGAAACGCAGCGTAGGGTTTGAAAAATGATTCCCAGTGCCTTAATTCTCAACTTAAATAAGACACTTATTGGGATCAGATTCAATAAACTTCCATTTGCTTGTCATCCGATATCACCATAATGCGGGTTATGTTTTCAAGTGTATTTACATAAGTATAGGTATTTACATCGTTGACGACCTCCTTTGTCAAAAAGGCTTTGTTAAAGTATGATACTTAATCTAAGGATCCCTCGTAGTCTAAAGATTCATCTTAGCTATTAGAGTGACTTAGGTTACATTATTTTAAAATTCATAAAGGAAAAAGTAGGATGACGTGATGTTGCGCAGTTAGGTATTAGCACATATAAACATATATTATTATATATATTTAACTATATACGTCTGTCATGTGTATATTTTTATGGGGATATCAAAGCTCACTTAAAGCTAAGTGCTAACCTCTCCTCAAGGACGTAATTTATACGTCATATTAAACGTCGAAACTAAAATGGCGATGTCCATGAACATAACGGTTAATACTTTTTCATCAACGTATAATTCCTATTTTTTCATACTTATAACCACGACTGTTCCGGTCTCATTTGATTTTCGTTACAACATTTGTCAGTACAGATCTTTGTCTTTTGCAGTAGCTATCTGACCTTATCTGGTAAATAAAATAAGAGCATATTGGTGCGGCAAATCTATTCATAATGTCCCAATACCATCCCAACATATCACGTATATAATAAGAAAGAAAAATCTATATTTAGTTTTCGCAAGACGACTTTTGCAATAATCTTTTAAAACGGAAGACATGACTAAATTTCTTTTAGGTTTGTAAATTGTGTCTAATGGCGTCCAGTTACTTCTGGCCAACTTCAAAAGGGTTATAGCGTAAAGTTATGCTGCTGTACTAATGTAAGTACTTAAAATAACCGACTGATTGAAGTACGCAATTAGTCAAACGTTCAGTACAAAGTTGGGTGCAGTTACGAAGCACGCAAGTTTTTGACTTCAATAGCTTTTGTCGGTGGTAGGTGGTAAGTACTGTCCTAATACCATTATATTGTAATAGGCTGTATTACTATGATATTACTTTCAAGTATTATTAAATAATATTTATTTATGTAATTTAAGATCCCTAGTGACCCATAACCAAATTACTTTTTGGAATTAACAAAAATAAAATATTAAATAATTTAAATTAAAATAAATTAAAATAATATATTAAATAGTTGTTTCTACTAATGACATTCATTTTTCCGCAATTACAATATTTTCAGCAATTAAAAGCCGGCAATGCTGATCCCTGGTGTTGCAGATGTCCATAAGCGGTAGTCGCTTTCCATGAGGTAACTCACAAGCTCGTTTGCCTCCTTCTACCAGAAAAAAGTAACTGTTACCTACATAAATATGTTTTTACCAAATTTCAACCGGAAACGTTTTCCTCACTACAAGTTCCCACGTTTTATATTGTTAATAAATTCACAGGCGTCGTGTGTAAAAAACTTCCAGTTTGCTTAACATTGAAGGCGTAGCACATTTGTGTATGTAATATGCATACATACATAGGTATACGTACTCTCGCTCGAACCTCATAGAGGTAGGCAGAGACTTTGGCTTGTCACAGTTATTCATCTCTCCAGGCATTTTTGTAGGTTTCCCTTTTAAAAACAAACCATTAGTTTTGTCGTGGTAGCTCCATCTTGGTCTCTCCAATCAAAATCTAACCCTCTTATTGGCTACATGCACTCTTTTTATCAGTAATCTTCGGTCCACTGCTGGACATAGGCCTCTCCCAACGTGCTCTACAACATCCGATTCGTTGCCTTCCGCATCCAGTCTTTTCCAGCAGCCTTTACAATATAAGTTACTGATATAAGTTAACAGGGTTCTAATAACTTTTACTAATTATATCTAACTATTGATGTTTATGTGTGTTAAAGTTATTGTGTATATTGCAAAACTTTAAGTTAAGCCATATTAGTGAGTTTAATATGAAATGTTCTTAATAATAGAAAACTATGCATATATATATGTATATGTTAGTTATTAAGTTTAACTTAAAATACAACTTTAATATTACATAGTTCGTCGATTGTTAACTGTCTGCGCCAGCTGTGAATTTGGGGGTCGTAATTAAAATTTGCTTTTCAATTTGTAAAGTTTAATATTGATAACGGTTTATATATTAATTTAATTTGTACAATCATCTCTATAGCTGAGGCATTTTGTTTGAGTGTTCAAGAGTTCAATATTACAGACATTTAAATCAATTTCACAATATTTATTCTTTTAGTCATCTAATGGAAAATAAACGAAAAAGTGTAATTTTTTTCTACTACCTTCCAATATATAATGTTATATAATATATAATAATGTTTCATTGTTAGTCAATTACATTGTACTTCAAAACGGCGTGAAGGATTGTTACGAAATTTTATAAGTTTATTCAAGTTATTTCAGTTTTAAATAAAGAAAATATTTAATGGCTTCCATGGACCCAAAGGTACGGATAAATGCCAGTATATAATATATTTACAAAGTAAGTCGAGCTTGGTTGCTGCCGTGAATCTAAATAACGTGCGTAAACTAAGGTGTAAAATGCGGTCTTCCGCATAATTTTGTAACTGTTGTTGAGAACTTCTGCTGTTATATTGTGAACTCGTAGGTGTCTTTCAGTTTCGCCTACGTAAGATTCATTCGTCATCTCTTGCCTTTTCAGTTAAATTTTATATTGCAGAAATTATTTGACTCTTCACTGATGCCTCTTCGTTTTCTCTTCTCGTGTTTTCCGGCTTTGCCGAAAACAATTCATGATAAATGTCGCTGCGTTCATCGTGCTTGAAATATAGGATACACTCGTCAATAAATATTTAACTATATGGAAAATCCTACAATATACTAATCTTACAGTATACTACGAAAAATGATACAGCATAAAAAAAAAATATTTTTGGAACCTATTACAGTGTTTATTATGGAATTCTACTACTTTACTTACTACTTGAAATTACTTACTTACTTACGTACTTTTGAATTCTTCTCTGCCGACTTCCACACAGGTGTATATTTGTTATATTTATAAACGTGTTAATATACCAAGAAATGTTTATTAATCACCACCAATTTGGTACCACCAATATAGATTTATCATATTCAAAGGATATATAATGATATTCATTGTTCATAATATTTGAATATATTTAAGCTGCTCTTTTCGTCTGAATATTGTCGGTAACGAGAGTGCCGCCTGCGAATTGAAAAATAATGAGTTAACATTTCCATTGTACGAGAAAAGGTCGATTGTGTTTAACAATTGCTCGGTACATTAAAATTATTTTGGGCACGCTCCTTTTTTTGGACAGTAATTAGCTTTTTATAATCGCACAGCATTCTTTTATATCTTTATTGTTTAGACAATGATATTTTTTTTAAGCTGTGACAGTTGTGTTAATTACTGAGCGGATAAGCGAACCGAACTTCGAATTAAGAGGACCAGTTCGAGCCCGGATTTTTTTATTGGATAGGAGGGTAAAGCAGCAAGCAGGCGTGTCATCTGATAGTAGGTGACTAGCGCCTGCAACACACATGGTGTTACAGTTACGTTGGCAACCTTTAAGGGAGTAGGATAGGAAAGGACGTGGAAGGGTGCGCCTACGGATACCTGTCCGGCCCGTTTATGCAGGGAACTACTTGAAACGACCACTGTAATATGCAACAACCACGTTGCGCAAGTTTTTGGTTGTAAATATCTTTGTTAGACAGAATTGTGCCCGATATATGGACTATATAATTCTCAGTCTCATTCTCTCTTTCTTGTGGACTTGGCGTGAAGTTATACATGTATGTGTGTGCAATTAAATTACAATCTTGTAAGAGATTGTAAAGTTAAAACCGTGGTAGATCGTTGCTGCATGTATGGACCGGCTCGACCGATGGCCCATCCACTTTCCTTCTTTTCTTCTACTCCTTACCCTTCTTCATACCTCTTTCGCTTCAACTGTGGCGCTGTGGCTGTCAATGAGCGGTTCTAGTCACTTACCATCAGGTAATCCCGTGCTCGCTGGTACCCCCTAACCCATAAAATAATCAAGTAATAACATCAGCAAATCTCGTTTGTAATTCTGATTGCGTAGAACTTATTTGTCTGAACTTCCGTGTTGCACAAAAGCAATTCCGGAGAAGAATGACCAAACTATGATCGTTAGTACGAACGGGGATTTGAAAGTGACGGAAACTGGACATAGCATTTGTTAAATATATAGCTTGAGTAATTGTTTATACAATATCAACTTTTGTAATAAATATTTATTTAATAAAAAGCAATGTTAATATCTATGTTAAAATTATATTTATCCAGAAACAGATATTTTGATGCGTTTTTTTATATGAGCATGGATGTTAGCAGTTGTTTAGCTATTTAATTTCGATCTAAATGGTTCAAAGTGTTATAGAAAATTAATAAATTAATATTTTGCTTGAACATTTCGACTTCTTATTCAAGTTATTGCAACGTTTTGAGAAAGTCAGATAGACAGATTGACATCTTAAGCTCATGAATAGAGTTCCATTGTTCTTCTAAACTGGTAAGTTACCATAACATTTCAAAGGTAAAAATGTCCATCTATATAATATATCGTACGTAATATAAACTCGTTCTCCACTGGAGATGTTAGGCAGAGGTGTTAGAACATTTTCTAATGTCAGATAAAGCGTACTATTGTAGAGTTCACAACATACATACTACGTAGGCGTTATATATAAATGTTAAAGCCTACACGTATACTTTTTCCTACCATTATATTTTATGACAATTTCAAAGTAGGTGGTAGTCGAATGTGGTACAGAACGATACCTTACACGAAATATTTTTTATTAATACTAAGTATTTAGGCTAAGAAAATTTTATAGGTTATTTTTTAAACCACTGATTCAGTATTCAATACTTAGCTTGTAAAACTCCACCCAGCCACTTTTTATTATTATTAACATACCAACATAACATAACTTCACGCCTTTTTCTACCCGAAGGTGTAGGCAGCGGCTGATAAGCCTCGTCTCACCATTATGTTTACGTCCCAAATAGAAATCGAAATACACTCGAGAGCAATGAATCCGGGTCACTTAAAGAATCCTAAAAATCTCGGAAACTAAAAATGCTAGGTTAATGCAATAAATTGTATTTAATAGACAATGTAATACTCCTTAAATGAAGGTATTAAAACTTCTTAGTTATTGTAAAGTTATATCATAAAAAAATCAAATTTGAAAAAGGGCCACTTTCGAAGATGGAACTACGAAATTACAGCATTTGGTTTTGCTTTTGTTTGTAATCTGTCATTTATGTGGGTACATAAACCATGTTGATAGTGCTCTATATTCATTATTCAAGCTGAAATTATGTCGCTTACGCCTGAAGAATGCACCAGAATACTTACAATGCTGGAAACCGGCCGGAGTCAGCGCGATACAGCCAGGACTGTTGGTGTGTCGCTGTCAACAGTACAAAGAGTTCTCCGACGTTACGAAGAAACTGGTTCTAACCTACGCAGACCAGGAACGGGCAGAACCAGGTATACCACAGCACGAGAAGACCGATACTTGGTGAACACCATGCTTCGAAATCGCTTTCTCACAGGAACTGAACTCACCAATCAGTTTCGACGCCTCGGAGGAAGTAACCCAAGTGCATGGACAGTAAGACGTCGGCTTGCTGAATCTAACTTAAAACCCCTTAGACCTGCAAACGGCCCTAAACTGGAGCGTGGGCATCGTATTTCAAGACTAAGATATGCCCAGAGCCACGTAAATTGGAGTATTGAAGATTGGTCAAAAGTTATGTTCTCCGACGAATCAAAATTTATGCTCTACAAGCACGATGGAAGACACAGAGTGTATCGAAGACCAGGGGAAAGATTCAAGCAAGCATGCATCGAGGAACAAGTAGCCTACGGTGGTGGGTCTGTACTTGTGTGGGCCGGAATTTCTTCTGAAAGTCGCACAGAGCTGGTGATCATAGAAAACGGCTCTTTAACTAGCGTAAGATATGTGGAAGAAATCCTCAATGATCACGTTGGTCCATTTATGGTCAATTTAGGTGAGGATGCTATATTTATGCATGACAATGCCCGACCTCATACAGGTAGGATTGTGAATGACTACCTTCAAGAGATGAACATTACTCGTATGGAGTGGCCAGCGCGCAGCCCGGATATCAACCCGATCGAGCATGCTTGGGACGAGCTAGGCAGATGCGTAAAACAACGAAACCCTCCCCCAATCACGCTTCGTGAGCTCAAAATTGCTCTCACAGAGGAATGGGAGAATATTCCCCAAAATCGTATAAGGAACTTGGTGTACAGCATGCCAAACCGCGTAAACGCAGTAATGGAAGCACGAGGAGGCAATACGAAGTATTAAAATTCAAGAAAATCGTAATAAAGTTCAAAAATTTCATGTTTCCTATTTTTGTTTTAAGGAGAGATCAGCAGATTTTTTCTTTATGTAATTTTGTGTTAATAAAATGTATGGTGACTCATATTTTTTTTACTTTCATTTAAGGAGTATTACATTGTCTATTAAATACAATTTATTGCATTAACCTATCATTTTTAGTTTCCGAGATTTTTAACATTCTTTAAGTGACCCGGATTCATTGCTCTCGAGAGTATATTTCATTTCTTAATTTGTGTATTATTATTTAAACAAATTCAATTGCTGTAATTATATGGAAAGCGTTTACATTAGAGTGTATAAATAATTAATGGTGACATTTAGGTTTGAGACGGGATCTGTACGAGAAAACAGTCCCAACTTATCAGTAGGTACTGTTAGAGAGGGAGAAAGAGAGGCATTTGTGAGAGAAGAGTGACGTGAAATTCGTTTTCATCTTTAAAATATGCACAATAAGGTTCTAAGTAAATTAGATTGTAAATTTAAGTATCGTATTTTTTTAAAAAAAGCTGTTTGTAAACATCTATAGAGACGCAATTTTCAAAAAATAAATTTTATTTTAAATGTCTAATATTTATACAATATTATCTATTTAAATATGGACAGATAAAAAGGCAAGAAGATAAAACGAGTCATTTTGTATTATTATCTCTATGTGAACTCTGAAACTATTGGATATTTCACTTACTTACGGTCTTCTAGAGATTGATTGATTTTAGCTAATGTCCAGTTCAGCAGACTAATGTAGTGCATAAGCAGAAGGATGTAGGATTCGAGGACAGCCACGAAACACTTTCCGTGACCAAATTGAACCTATCCTTAATCTCAGGAGCCTTAAAATCGACTAGTGTTTATGACATATCAACAGTGGTAGAGTCAACCAGTTCGCTGCATGAGTGAGTCGGCTCGACCGGTGAAATACCATGACCTCTCAGAAGATCGACGTAAAGTGGCTCATGCCGCGCGAGGTACCCGGAGAACCATCCCCCTACCCCATCCTTTCATATCCTACTTACTCCCTTGAGGGTCGGCAACGCAACGGTAGCGCTATATGTGTTGCTGGTGTCCATGGGCGGCGTAGGTTGCTTACAATTAGGTGACACACTTGCTTGTTTGCCCTCCTATAACATAACATACATAACATTGCCCTCCTATCCCATAAAAAAGACACGAGTTATAAAAGTCAAAGAAATGAGTGAGGTGTTTAAGAATTATGTTTATGGGCTCTATTCTCTCTACCTAGTCTGCAAGAGACTTGGCGTAAAGTTATGTATGTAAAATCTCAAGCCTTTGAAAAAAATATAGTCAGTATTAAGGCCTAGCAGACGCAGCTCTAGGCAACAACAAATATTGTGTTGTTGCTGATGACTGTGTTTTAGCTCAGGCAGTACGAGTCAAATTAAAAAGGAAATCAAGAATTCTCTAGACCTTATTATTGACTGGCTGAATAAAAATAACCTGAAAATTAATCTAAGTAAAACCAGTATCATGAACTTTATACTCAGAAATTCTAAGCAGTCGAAACTACATATAACCTACAAAGATGATGAATTATTAGAATCAAGCTCAACAAAATTTTTGGGATTGTATATTAATAATGACATGTCATGGAGTACCCAAATTGATCATTTGTGTACAAAACTTTATCAGTTCTCATATGCCCTATATATGCTTACAAAAATCGCAAATAAAAATACTTTATTAACAGCCTATCATGGTTATGTAGCCTCTTTATTAAGGTATGGCATTATATTTTGGGGCAATGCTACTAACATTTCAGATGTACTAATAGGACAAAAAAATGTATTCGTGCCATCGTAATATAAAACAAACAGACAGCTGTAAGCCTCATTTCAAAAACCTGAAAATACTGACGGTCGTATCATTATATATATATGAAGTTAGTATGTTTGTAAAAAATAACTTAAACCTATATAAAACAGTGGAAAGTGAACGTCGCTCTAAACAGTTGCACTTGTTACCCACCAAAACGACTTTTACTCACAAAAGTATATATGCAATGGCGCCAAGGATATATAATAAACTTCCTAATAGTATTAAATCAAGCAAGAACACTAATATATTCAAAAACAAAGTTTTCAATTTATTACATAACAAAGTGTATTACTGCGTAAATGATTATCTCGAGGACCATTTAAATGACTAGTGACTAACTAATAATTTTGACCATAATATATTGCAATTGTTAGAATTAATTGTATGTTGACAGTGTTGTATTTATGTATTAGATTATTTCTTATTGTATCCATTGATTTATATGTTTTGCATGCCAGACGGTGGGATATGGTATAGCACTATAATATTTTATACTGAGACCTATTTGTACCCATATTCGCAAAATAAAGGATTTGATTTGATTTGATTTGATTTGTTAAACAACAAAATTAAATTGTAATATACTAGGAAACAAATATGTCACTGTAACTGGGTCAGATGTGTACGTGCCTCATGATGAACTTAGGTCACGAAGACACATAGAACATGAGCAAAATTGAAAATGCAATAATTGCGACTGGCTCAAGGACTAGGATACAATGCTATTATAGAAATGAAAAAAAAGAAAGAAAACGTCTGGTGTCGTGGGACACTAGATAGACGTTGTTCTAGGTTTGGTGTTACATAAATATTAGGATCAAGTTATCATATTTATTTCTCAGATTTTCGCGAATCACATTCATAACAACTTTTTGACGTGACAACGTCTTAAATTAGGTTGCGGCTGGGAGTCACTTATGAAAAAGTGTAACGCTCGGTAACGTTACGATGAGTCACCGAACGAGAGAGAGGCCCGCCGAATGCCTTGCGTCTCTCTCCCACTCAACTATGATCGGTCTGCCGCGCGCGCAGCACTAGAGAATTAGGCGCATTGAATCGGCGCATGCTTGTGTCTCTGTCTTTGTCTTTCTCGAACGTTCTTGGCGTTGGAAAAACAAGAAAGCGTCATAATACAAGTTCACACGTGTGGTTAAAGTATCGTCAGCTGTGTCTGTAGTGAAAATGTGGAGTGCTTAGATTCGTCATTTACAACAACTACAACAATAAAGGTAAATAATTGTACACTGATATTTCATTATCGTAAACTATGATTGATTGATTAATTGTTAGATTGACACAAAAGTTGAGAAACTGAGTTTATAGGTTATGTCATACTATTGATAAATGTTGATAGTGTTAAGTAAATTATTAGTTTAAAATTAATTAATTAATTAATTATTATTTTACAAATTTTCATTAATTTCAAATTTATTTAGCAAAAATTTGAACCTTCGATCTGAATAAATGTTTTGATTTTCGAATTGATTCTTTAAAATTACAAATATTAAGAAAAAGTGGCAGATATAAGAAAACTTGATTTAAACTGTGTTGAGCAAGAATTTTAACATCTAATTTAAGTAAATGTTTTAATTTTCAACTTCATCATTTACAATTACAAATTTTAATTAATTTCAAATTTATTTAGCAAAAATTTGAACCTTCGATCTGAATAAGTGTTTTGATTTTCAAATTGATTCTTTAAAATTAAAAATTCATCCATTCAATTTCAAATGTTCAACAGGAATCACCACTCTCAAAACAATGGAAACGGACGAGCAAATGCCTTCAACTTAATTATATTCATATCAATAAATATTCTACCGAGAAAAAGACGTTGTCACGTAAAATCTTCGCCCGTAAAACCGACTTTACAGGCAACCAGATTTTTAGGATTATATCGCGTTTATTTATTACTTATTTTTATTTATTTCCCGACGTTTCGAACTCTTTACAAAGATCATTTTCACTCGTGCAAATGATATAATCCTAAAAAGTTGTTTTAATGTTATTCAACTTATCATTCCATAATCACCATCTCATCATCTCCCTCCGCTGTTCCCATATTTTGGGGTCGGCACAACTGAATTTTCTTTTCCACATAATCGCCATTCACATCTTCTGCACTAACTTTTTTTCGTCATGTCATCTTTCACAAAATCCATCCATGTTTTCTTATCTTACATAACATAACCGCCTTTTGTAACCCGAAGTTGTAAGCAGCGGTTTTAAGCCTCGTCTTGCCGTTATGTTTACGTCCCAAATGGAATAGGTGGCGAACCTATTGCCATACCGGGCACAAAGTTTTCAGTCATCGATATTTATCACACATAACTTCCGAAAAACAATTTCGAAAGTCATTGGTGTGAGCCGGTGTCAGGAATCGAACCCGGACCTCTGGATCAGAAGCCATATGCTCGACCACTGCACCACCGAGACATATCTTATCTCTGCTAATCTGTTATTTCTTTTCATATTCAGATTTTCACCCTTTTTACGATATGTCCAATTAATCCATGTGTCCAAATAATTCAATCACTGTGTGTGACACCTCTGCCTCCAACTTCGTGCACTAAGAGAGTGAAGTTGCTTTCATAGACTACGATTAAAAAATATGTGTGTTATTTTCAAATGTTATAAAATAGGTTTTACAACGAAAAACACGTCGTTAAAGTTGAAAAACAAGTATATTCTGAAACAATTTGAGTTTAGACGTTATAGTGTAAATATCGAACAAAATACTCGGAGGAAAGTTCTCTATAACTTTAGCGTGTAACAGTAACAGCTTCCCGGTGTTCCTATCTTTTATATACTATTTTCACCTACAACTTAGTCATTTATATATGAAGGAACAATTTTAAAAAATATTTTATGATTTTTAGAAACCATACATATACTTACTTCATACCTCTCTTGCTGCTTCTCTTACCGCCACCCCATCTCTTCCCGTGGGTGTCGTAAAAGGCGACTAAGGGAAAAGCTAGAAGAATGGGCAGCAGCATTCTTTCTCAAGACAATGCAGCCTACTGCGATCGTCAACCCGCCTGCCAAGCGTGGCGATTATGGCAAAAACCCCCCATGATTGAGCGGACCGGAAGTTGTGGCGCTCTATGGGGGAGGCCTATGTCCAGCAGTGGACCTCAAAAAGGCTAAAGGCTTGCATCTTCGATTTTCATAACTATTATACACATTCGTCGATCTTAAGGCTTCGGATACCGCCTTCTGCAAGGACACGTCCAATTTGGCCATGAATAGTGTGCCGTTGCTGTCGACTACTTAATTGTACTACTTTAAAAATTTGTCTTATATTCCTGCATCTCCTTCCTGCACTTGAAAATAGAAGAGAATAGACGTTAACGTTTAACTTTCGGAGATATTTACTCGATTTTGATTTTAGGAAAAAAAAAATAAACAGCCCTAGTTTCTTTGGTAGCAAAACATTAAAATAAAATGTTTTGAAACAATCAACAATAGTTGGTGGATCCCGTATCTCGTGATGCATTTGGTGGTACTTTAGTAATGACTGGTGAATTGAGGTCAGCGAGTTCTATACCCACTCGAGTACAGACAATGGTCTGATGAGCGAGGATATTTGTATGACTTCTGGGTAATATTCTATTATACATATACCTTTATATGTATGTATTTACAGAAATAAATAGATCTCTTTATTAAATATGAAATTTGCCTCCATAAGAAAAGCTTAATATGTGCTGATAGCCATCGATAGAACTATAAAACTTTCAGCTACTTTGTAAGTTAGTGAAGGATCGTCAAAGACTTGAACGCTTTATATGAAAAATAGACGAAAAGTATAAAACTAGACTCGTTTATATGTAGATATTGGAGTGACATTTCTCTCTCGGATAGTGGATCCGTGTAATAAACTGCTGGGTTTATTCCGGGAATATGGTCCGGGGATTATGTGACGTCACTCGAAATGATTCGACTTTAGGCACAAATTGCTTCTGAACCAATTGTGATGTCGCCTACCCTCACTTATCTTTTGTAATTACTTTGCAATTAATTTCAAGGGAAGATTAGTCTCGTGGTGAGATAGCGAAGAATTTTAGAGTGACATTTTATATCGCAACGACTTTTAATACCCTCAGACGTAGGTAGAGTTACCTTAATTTTACCCAACCAAATGTTTAGTTTCAAGAAATTAGACTTATGTCGCCGGTCTATTATCAGGTTATACTTAGATGGCAAACTAATATAATTGACAACTTGTCATAATTCACAATTGTCTGTAACATCAAAAGGAAGGTTTTGGAAGAAACACACACAGTCATCGATAGGGCCACACAGTTCGCAGCATGAATGGCCCAGCTTGACCAGTAAAATACCACGACCTCTCTGAATGTCGACTAAAAGTGGCTGATGCCACGTTTCGTTTATGAGAGAGATATCCCGGAGACCGATCCTTTCCCCTGTCCCCTTCTTATCCCGCTGCTGACTCGTTTCCTGTAATCATTTTAAAGATCGACCATAACACTATCTTTGTTGCAGGTGTCATAGGCGGCGTTAGTTGCCCTAAACATTAGTAGGTGTAGGTAGAGTTTATGCTTCGATATGCCAGTAGGGACTATTCTCATGTGACAGGTGGCGGATTATATTGACATAATATGTCTGGCAGAATAGATAGATAATTATGTTTCACACCTCTCCGGAAAGATCAGAATTAATATTCTCACCATTATGAGCATTGTTAACAATACAATATACACAGGATATCAGAAGCTCAGAGTTAAGTTCTAGCTGGAACGTAGTGTCGAACTGGTGCCTAGTAATTTAAAAATACCTATGAATGGTCGATAAGGTTAGGTTATGACCTTAATTCGTCGAGCCTTCGATATCAATATTGTATACTAATTTTTACCGACATCTTTTCTCGCGTAGCTACGTAAATAAAAATCTTCTGAATAAAGTGTATCTAATACCCCAGGGCGAAAAAGTACAATAACTGTATATGTTGTTTTAAAATGCCATTTGATAATGTCAGACGAAAGTTTTGTTAAAATAATATTTTTCGATCTTACCGACAGAATAATAAAAAAATATGAAATATAAAACGATAAAGTGACATTTTCTAAAAATGATAGCTAGCTAGATCGATTTGTCGTCCCGGAACCCCTTATATACTAAATTTCATGAAAATTGTTCCCAGATTGCAATTATATATATTGCTCGTTTAAAGATATAAGATGTGTTATTCCAAAAAGTTTTTTTTCTTTATGCAAATTCTTATCTAATTCGGTACAACGCTTGATTAGCAATTGACTAATAAACAACCAAACATCTTTACAAACTTTCATATTTATAATATTAGTAATACTTATATCATATATACGTAATTTATATTATGTATTGCACTAATATAATATGATATATTTTTGTTGGACGGCAAAATCAGAAAATGTCGCTGAAAATGAAGGCATTTCTCTACGACATATTCGGGCAGCGGTAATGAGATTATTTCCCGAGTAATGTGAGGTTAGAAAAAAAAAGTATGAAAAATATTTTTTGTCTTTCTATTTCAGTAAACAAGTCTGAAGGTCAAAAGGTATGTTTGTATCCGAATACTGTTATAGTTCAAATTAGGTCATACGATGTTTATATCACTTATTACCCGAAACCGCGATTTAAAGAATCGTGATGTTTATCACCTATTTACTGTTTTCGTTATGTTTTAGATTCAATCTTTTAAGCAGTACTTTTAGGCAGGAGCAATGTACAATATTTGTTTCAATGACCTAATCTTGGCAACCATTAAAATGTATTGAGAAATATATAATCACGCCATAGTCAAAGGACAGCTGAGCACTATTTTTAATAATTTTATTTTAATTCTCAGACGTGATAACCCCCAAAAAATTATGTAAAAACAAAAAACAATAAGTAGTAAACACAATCACTTTCAAGGGATGTTTAGTTTAGTGTGAATACTGGATTTGAGTAAAGTTAAATATTAGATTTGCTGAATATAAATACTTCAATAATTTAGGTTTTAGTTGAAGTGTTGTGTTAATATTGATAAATTAAGGAGAGGCAGATTTGTAAATAAATTCGAGTCCGTTTCTAGAGAGTTCTGTTTGAGTGTGATGCCACTCAAAATTGGCATGTTGTTTTGGACTAGAGGATTCAACGAACTTGGGGTGCCAGATCAATAAATATTACCCTGTTATGCGTTATGACATTTATATTTTTTCTGCGCTTTTTCTGCCCTTGATTAATAGAATGATGATATATCGACTCTTGATAAATTGTATGGATGTATGGATGATAGTTCTTGTTTTTTAGGGCAGATTAATTAGTATTAGATTTGTAGAAAATTGACAGTTCGAAGGTATATCGGTTGGGTGGGTCGGTTTTGGCTCCATACATTTATAATAGACTGGAAAAAGAGTGTAAAGTAAGTGGTTTGCAAATGAATGTATTTAAAAAAAAGTTTTCCAATGGTTACACAAGCTTAACTACGAAATGACGGTGGATATGTTGCTGTTTTAAATATGATTGGGGCTGTAGCATATGCACTTAGATACATACACTATCATATATGTGTATGTATGTACATACATTTATTAAATATTTATTAAATCTCACATATACAATTTCATGTTATTTTTTTTTTTGTATTGTTGAATGGGTATAGACTTTAGGTTAAATATGTTGGTATTGTGCCATATTGTGCAGAGGAAACTGTCAGCTGAAACACAGCCCCGACTAGTTCAGCTGACAGGGAACTTACCACTCTGTATTAATTTATTGTAACTAATAAATATTTTCATTTTCATATTCGCTCCGGACTCCGAAACTACTGAATGGTTTTCTGCCTGAGAGATTGAGAGACTGGTTGACCTTGGTAATGAGCATCTAAGCTTTATTTGAATTCAATGTAACTTGTGTGTGTGTGTGTGTGTGTGTGTGTAAAAAAAGTTATCGTCATTGGAATAATCAAGCGGGTGGAGCTGCGGGCAAAAGCCAGTAATAAAAATACACTCAGTATCACTGAGTAATATGCAACGCGAAAGCCTAAAAGTTTTTAATAAAAATACATTCTACATCTGATGAAGAGAAATCTCTATCTTTATTACTATAATAAACTCTTCTTAGTTTTTATCAATCTTTCCAAGTAGATGTCTTATTTTATATTGACATCCCAAGTTCCACAAACTTGGAGTAATTTCAGTAACTTCGTAACTCAATCAAATATGACGAGCTAATTTACTTCAAGTTAGCGTTGTAAAGAATAATAACACTTTCTCTGAGAAAACTTACTTGAATTATAAATTGATTATCTTATAAAAAAGTCATGTTTATCTTATAAAAAAGGCTGGTCATGTCTGCCGAAGGACCGATGGTAGATGGAGTAAGAAGGTCATAGAGTGGAGACCGTGTCTTGGTAAGCGTAGTGTAGGACGTCAGCCCGATGGTCAGACGATCTCAGAAAGGCTGCTGGAAAAGACTGGATGCGGAAGGCAGAGAATCGGATGTTGTGGTGCACATTGGGAGAGGCCTATGTCCAGCAGTGGACTGCAATAGGCTGATGATGATAAAAAAGTAGCTTCTGTCGCAGATGCACGCAATCAAAGGATTTTTGTGGAAATAAAATTTGCAGTCACCGTGGTCCAATGGTTGAGCACCCAGCTTCTGAAACCTCAGGTCGCGTATGTGGCGCAATCCTGGCTCACACCAATGACTTTTCGAAATTAATTTCGAAAGTTGTGTATGATAAATATCGATAACTGAAAACTTTGTGCCCGGTATGGCAATAGGTTTGCCATCTATTCCATTTGGGACGTAAACATAGCGGCGAGTCGAGTCTTTAAAGCCCTTGGCTATACCTTCGCGTAGAAAAAGGTGTAAAAGTTGCGTTATGTATAATATGTTATGTTGTTACCATTCTTTATTTTTTTAATCTTCTAGTACCAACAAAAAACAATTTTTCTCTAGGTTCTACCCTCGGAATAGGTGAAAACCCATCGGTAAAAACACATCAGGCACAAATAGTTATGTCGTTAAACTATCTTCAAATAATCATTGATGTTTGTCAGAATTATAACCCTGAACCTTCTTAGAAACTGCAGAAAATCACAACAAAATATAATAACAATGTAACTCATATGTGACGTAATATTTTCTTATGATGGAAGACATTACGTGCGAGAGGCAATAAACTAACATATTGCTACATCAAAGAGAACCTTCCATTTCCTTGATATCAAAATGGAGGCATTTTTATCAATATCCCTGATAGTTAACGTAAAGTTAGTTAAGAATAAGTATAAGAGAAAAACGCTTTAGGGCTAAGAGCTGCTTGGTTTTATTTTCCGACATGAAGAGAAATATCCCTTTGGCTGTTACCATAAGTACTCTCAAAGGCCCACACACCATCAGAGGGATGAATACCTATTCAAAGGGTTTGTAACCGGCGTGGCATGCCGTTATCATTGCATCCCATTGGTGTCATTTTAAACTTAATGCAAGGCTGGGATGAATTCCGGGCTCATACCAATGATTTCTATGAATTCTTTTTAAAAGTTATGTGTGATAAATATAGATGTCAGACAACTGTCTCTCCTGCTTCTGATTCCAGAAGCCTCGGGTTCGAATCTTGGCTTTCACCAATGACTTTTCGTAATTATTTAAGCTATGTGTGATTAACATAGATGATCAACAAACTTATATTGTATATATGTCACTAGGTCTACTGCTGATATAATATATAAATTTATGGTCTATCAAATTTATCTGGCGTGTAAAGGCGTTGCCACTGCCTGAATTTTCAAAAAACTAAATAAATAACTGCAACCCAACCTTCTCGCCGCTTCATAACTCTTGTCATACACGCTCGTCGATTTATAAGGCTGACTTCACCTTCCATAAGGACTCGTTCTATCTGGTAATGGAAAGCATGTCGTTGCTGACCTCTACTTCTACTTTCATCCGCTTTAGCATTGTATATCTGCATAGTCAATCTTGCATCATCCATTCTTACTTTGACACCAACACTTTTTTCACCCTCTTTTTATGTCAGTCGTTCATGAGAATTGCGCTTTTATCTAAAAATAGATTAGGCAGATTCCTGGGCGCAAAAAATATTAGCAGAAAAGCCCAGCTAGCAATCCACAATGCAATACTGATCCCAACGCTAAGTGTGAGTGTGAGTGTCTGTGGCAAAGTGTGCACAAAAGTAAGATAAACGCGGTCGAAATGAGGGCACTGCGCAAAATCTGCGAGGAGACTCGCCGACCGCGTCGACAATAAGATTGTAAGGAAGGAGAAGGAAGTCGGATTGTAAGAGAGTGTCGGCTTAAAAATATGCTCCGATGGTTCGAACATGTAGAAAGAATGGAGGATGCAAGATTGACTAAGCAGATATACAATGCAAAAGCGGATGGATGTAGGAGTCGAGAACGGCCAAGACACACATTCCTTGACCAAATAGAACGTGTTCAGGAGGAAGGTGATGTTAGGAGCCTGAAAAATCGAAAATCAAAAATCTTCAGTATTTTAATTGTAGTAAAGATATATTCGTGTCTTCTAGATATCAGATATATATCACTGGCTATGCTAATCCTGTTACAGACGAGCAAATCAAATTAACATCTAATCCTGTCTAGACACAACTGTGACCGTCGAGATGCCTGCGCCACGATACTCTGATTTGCATTCTACATACATTCTCCATTTGTATTAGAAAATATGATAACTTTATAATTTTCTTTCAAAACAAGTACGAGTATACTTGTTATATTGTCGTCTCGGACTATTCAGATGTACCGGGTTCGAATACTTGCATAAGGAAATGACTTTACGAAAGTTAAGTGTGATAAATATAACATAACATACATAACATGCCTTCACGCCTATTTCTAACCGAAGATGTAGACAGTGACTGCTAAGCCCCGACTCGCCGTTATGTTTACGTCCCAAATGGAATAGGTGGAAACCTATTGCCATATCGGGCACAAAGTTTCAGTCATCAATATGTTCACACATAACTTTCGAAATTATTTCGAGAAGTGGTTGGTGTGAGCCAGCTTTCGAACTCTCGAAGAGGTTCTCCTCTTGATTCAGAAGCAGGGTGCTCGACCACTGTACTTAAATATCCGATTTATTAAGGAATATGAATTTACTATTATATAAGTACTTACGCTAATCCATTAGAATCTATTTGCATTCTATATAACCTGATAAAGATGTGCTAGACTATTGTCATTGTAACCAATCCTTATGATGCTTTGAAACCTTACACTCTTAGGAGGATCTTCAGTAACTATGGTGACTATCAAAACAGATTAATTCTTTTGAAGAAGTTTTCACTGTCTCCTTTCTTTGAAAAAATGAATATACCACAAAAAAACATCAAAAATACCTTAATCTTTGAAATATATTCAACATTTTTATTCTGTATATGCGAGGATTAAACTATCGTATCTAGGTATGACATAGCAACGATATATGTACAACCTTCACAGAGAAATGTGCCGTAGAGCCTCTCTCTGGTACACAGCCTCGTGTCATGTACGTGACGCCTCCACGTCCTTCTGTATGATCTCCCAGATGAAATATAACATGTATTATATACGTGTCACAATTGTGCTGGGGACAGTTTACAAGTGAATCGTGTTGGAAAATTGAGCCACTATCAATTCATGTCCAAGGTTATATGTCAAAGTTAGAAATATGAACTTAGGTGGAGGAAAGGAAGGTATAGAAGATGATTTGAAAGTAATCAGCTGGTCCCTACACCATTCTACAATAAGATAAACTTTTGGTAAAATTGGCAAAGTAAATTCTTTGTTGTATATCCTTTTTTGTAACTTCACACCTTTTATTTTTAAAGTGTATTTAAGTTTTAGCAGAATTAATCGATGGTCGATCGTGATAATCCAAGTAAAATAACTAATGCCGTGTTTCGTTCGGTAATATAAAGCATTTACAAATAAAGTGCAACAATTAATTCCTACATTATACATGAATCGTACATACAAACCGCCCCGTTGACACCCTCTATCTTTTAAAAGAAACCGCATCAAAATCCGTTGCGTAGTTACGTAGATCTAAACATTTAAGCAGACAGAAAGCAGAAAGCGACTTTATTTTATACTATGTAGTGATATGTCTAATGGAGTCGGACCACGATATATTAGTTTTTTGGTTGGCTGAATCTGAATCTCTGACATAAACAGACATTAATACTTTAAAATTAATTTTATATTACAATAAATAACGAAATATATCTAGAATGATTGCACAGTATTATTATATATATATATTCCTTCGTTCCGAATAGAGGAATCCATTTATTGCAATTAGATTAAAAAAGAATTTATAATATCCGTTCACCCTTGACCTGCTGACATTAAAATATCTAGAGCCTTCTGCAAATTCCTTTCAAGAACCCAGTAGCCTTTATTGTCGTACTTAGAATGTTCCTTGAATGTGCAGCGGACAAACAATTTAATTTATGTGTACATCGCTGTATATTCTTTATCAATGTTTGAGTTTTCATCCACAAAAACAGCCATGAATAGCTTATTTTAATATTTTTTATCCGCGTACAATGAAGCTAAAATTAAGGTGGAAAGTTTGTTAATTTGTTAATATAATTAATGAGCCAATTAATTTCTTTCCATCCCTCGAGAATAATTATTTTATCTTGCGGTGTTACTTATTTGGCAACTTCGCTAAAACTGTTCTCGTGTAGTGAGACATAGATTAATGGTTTAATAATTTGTTATTGTTTAATGGTATGGTATATAAAAAAAACAAACATATCATTATTTTTCTGCCCTTATCCCACTCTAAGTGGGGTCGGCACAAAATGTCATCCTTTTGAAGTTATCCATGTTAAAAATAAGCTGTGGTTTTATGAAGGGTCGCCTGCCAGACGTAAACCCACCTTAGGAACAGTGCCTGGAACCTGTTTTCGCTGGTGGTTTATCACCACCTGGGATGGACACAACAGGAAATTTTCTGCAATAGATGATGTTGGCCTATATTTTGTCTTAGTTTTCGTTAAATATTGATTAGTTTATGTTATGTTCTAGTTTCTAGAATATAAGCAGTCTTTAGATGACAAGACAATAGGACATATTATTTTCATGTACATTATTCAGTTAAGAAAACCTTACCATCATCAAGTTCTATATTGTTTTATTATTAAGAAGAATAGACTAGGCTAGATAATTTTTAAAACCAAAAAAAATAATAGTAGGATAAAGCCCATTAGAAAAGGAGGAGAATATTACAAAAATGAAAGGAAAAATAATTTACGGGCGATCTGAGGTCGGGAAGGGGGTGGGGGTGAGTTTTTAAGGGTAAAAAACGGTTTTTCTCGATTTCCGGCAAAACTAAAAGTCCTATGGAAAATAGTTTAATGGCAAAGTTGTAGGTAATAAAAAGATCTAAAACTTTTGTATTTACACTTTTTTCACAGAACCTCAAAATTTAGATGAAAAATTCAAAAAACTAAGTTTTTGGATTTTTATTTTTATCTTTTACAAAATTTTTTTTTTCCCACGATATTTTGTGAAAAGTTGCCTTTTTATGTCCCAAATACGCTGTAATTTATTTATTTAAAAATATTTATTTGTTTGCCTTAAATTGAATTAATATCGAAAAAGCACCCTAATTTTCAATCGAAAATTCACCCGTCAAAATATCAGCTTTTCAAAAAGTTGGTATGTTATCTGTTTGCTGAAAAGTCTACTTTTCGATGATGCAAAAAAAAAATTGTGCTATTGTAGTAAATTTTCTCAGAAAATGCAAATCAAAATCGATAAATACTATTTTCCATAGGACTTTTAGTTTTGCCGGAAATCAAGAAAAACCGTTTTTTACCCTTAAAAACTCACCCCCACCTTCCCGACCTCAGATCGCCCGTAAATTATTTTTCCTTTCATTTTTGTAATATTCTCCTCCTTTTCTAATGGGTTTCATCCTACTATTTTTTTTTTTCACTTTTTATTATTTTTGAAGGCATCTACCCTGGTCTAGAACTATACCAGTAAAATAAAATTATTTCATATACCAGAAGGAACGCTCTTTATGTGTAGGTACCTCTGGCTAGTTTTAGTTCCCCAGGTGCCTGCGTCTATAACAATGCCGGTTAAAAAAGGCTGAGACATTTATTGGAATAATAGAGTAAGCAATACTACTACTTACAGCTTATGTTATTATGAGATTGAAGTTATGAAGAAAATACCGCTATTAATTAAGTGGATACAAAACATATCAGACTATCAAAAGTACTACTACATTCCATTTTACGCTCGCTTTAGTAAATCTTCGGGAGAAAATGAAAGTGTTTCCGAATAATTTCCAGTAGATGGCACTGTAGTACGCCCGATTAACATAATATTGGTGTTTTACGAGTAAATCCGGAGACTGCGAAATGAATTGGGGCTCCTCCAGGCGAGATGAAAAAGTTAAAAGTTCGCTGTACAAATTTCGAGTTACTTAGATGGCAGTTTGATCTGGAGTATTCTAATTTAGAGTCATACTATAATAATATAGTAACTTTATTATTATATATTTTATAATTGTTAACCTTTCGTTACAAAATAGACAAATGTTTTATTAAATTTTTATCAGAGCACTGTTTTCAATTTTTCATGCAATAAAATTCAAACAATTGTATTTGCTCTCAAATCATGGAACATATTACGGTGCCGTTTTTTGACATATAAATGCATAAACGGACATAGAGAAAGAGATGCTCATACTAGATAGTTGATTATTGAACTATTTTATTTCTTCATTACATAGTATAAAACAAAGTTTACGTTGTCTGTCCTATTGTATGCCTATATCTTTAAAACTACGCAACGGATTTTGGTGCAGTTTTCTGTAATAGATAGAGGGTGTCAACGGGGTGGTTTTTATCTATAACTCATGTATGATGTAGTAATGGAAAAGAGATAAATCAACAATTTACTTAATATTACTTACCTTTAAATTACTTTTGATGCGGTACAAAGTTCGCAGGGTCAACTAGTTTTATAATATAGTCGTTGGTTATTAGATTATAGTTAATTAAGATCTGTATTATTGCTGTTGTTTATTTGTAATACAATATACAAAGGATTGATAATATCGAATGGGGACATATTTTGTCGAGATACATAAAGGCTTTACTCAACGCCGCTTCGCTTAGTCCCCGAAGATTTATGTGGATTATTTATACAGAAAAAGATGGGATTAATTATATTATTGTATGCTCTTCTATATGAGTGAGGTTTATGTTTTTATTGTTGAAGGTTTAGTTTATTGTAAGTGATCTTTATTTTTCACGAGTTTTTACTCGCTTTTTTTTTACATCCGTGTTGTTCATTCGTGTTATTCTCAAAATACTTACGCCCTTTGTTTTGGTATAACATGTATAGCAATATTATGATACCTATATCTGGTTAATGGTCTTAGACTTACGAAGTAGTAGTTCCTCAGTTTAAACAGTATGTAACGTCAAAGTATGTAAGCATTAAACAGTAGTAAAATTTCAGTTTGTCACTTAAAATTTACTTTTAAAAATGTTTCATTCTAGATTTCTTATTGTTTTTGATTAACATAACATAACTTGACGCCTTTTGTTACCAGAAGGTGTAGGCAGCGGCTGTTAAGCCTGGTCTCGCCGTTATGTTTACGTCCCAAATGGAATAGGTGGCGAACCTATTGCCATACCGGGCACAAAGTTTTCAGTCATCGATATTGATCACACATAACTTCCGAAAACAATTTCGAAAAGTCATTGGTGTGAGCCACTGTCAGGAATTGAACCCGGACCTCTGGATCAAAAGCCGTGTGCTCGACCACTGCGCCACCGAGACTTAACTTACTTTGATTAACATTTATCGTAATTCGGCTTAAAATTGGTACAATAACATAACAGACTGTGTTCACAATATTAATCCAATGCTAATAAATTTTCCAGTTTAAAAATAAATTGTTTACACATACTCGTATTTACACAACCATTTTGCATGAATTGTGGTTCGCAATAACTTTTGCAATCAGAAAACATATCAGCGCCACTAACCGCGATCTCTATACAATAATAACGTAACATAACTTCACGCGTTTTTCTACCCGAAAGTCAGTAGGCAGTGGCTGTTAAGCCTCGACACGCCGTTATATTTACGTCCTAAACGGAATAGGTGGCGAAGTTATTGCCATACCGTGCATAATGTTTTCAGTCATCGATATTTATCATAAATTCCATTAAGAGATAAGCAAACGGGTCGCCTGGTGGTAATTGACTAGCAACGCCAATGGAAACCTGCAACACAGATAGTGTTATAGTTGCGTTGCCGGCCTTTAAAGGAGTGGAATGGGAAAGATAGTGAGCTCCCTGATACCTCTCTAACCGAACGAAACAGTTCATGTGCCATTTTACGTAAATATTCTAAGAGCTCGTGGTATTTCATGCAGCACGACCTGCCTGGCATTACCAGTCTTAGGCGGGATAGGTAGAAAGAAAAGAGCAGTACAAAAGATAAACTTGTAAGGGAACAATTACAATTCCCAAACCTGACACATTTCGAATGATCGTCAGCGTGCTAAACCACCAGGCAATTGAGACCTATATGAACTTTATTTCTCAGTTATGAATGTATTAGTTTTGTTAGACTGTATTCTGGCAAAGTTCCAGTCGTCCAAAAGAATTGTATTTGTAAAAGGCGCAATAAACTCTATAGGGCGTAATGTTTGCTGTTCTCTTATCATCATTGTCTTCATGTACCCTCGTCCTTCCAACCTCACTGTTATCGTCACGTTTTATATATATTTATCTCCCACTGAAATTGCAAGAGTCGGATATAGAGTGTCGAATTGTTAATGGTAAAGGTTTTTTTTTTTAAATCACGCTTTTATGACTTAATGGTGTAGACAATGTAATCAAATATTTACCGGAATCGTGCCCGATGAAATAAGTTTCGAATGCAATACCCGTACAAATATTGTGTCTATATATTTTAAATATTTATCGAAAAATTGTAATCACCTGTTGAATTAATAGACATAGACATGTTTTTATCGGTATATATTTCTGAATGTCCTCTATGCACTCAGCTACACACAGCTTTTTTGGATCTCTGATTAGAGATTTCGATCTCATCAGGTTAACAGTTGTCTATTACTTAGGAAAACAAATAATAATACGCACTGTTTAGTTGGCTGTCTATAGGACCTATAAGCTTTGTATCTTTTTATATTAAATCAAATGTTGTTAAATAACCCGTCTTAGTAACTCTTTTTATAAACATTTTACTCTCAATACACGAAACGGTCAAAAGTGATCACCTAAATTGATCTGTTGGGATTTAAGAAACCTCAGGAGGATCTCAAAGAGATCTCTTCCTTTGATTGCTTGTTTTGAAATCTGGCAATCGTGTAAGATCAAAGATCAAATTGTCATGTCTCTCCGCATGACGCACTCCTTTAACTCTTTTTATTCGATTGCCAGAATTTCCACCGATTTCTTACATTAATATATTCTGATACATTAACTTTGATACACAATCAATTTGTCAAGCTTTTCACGAGCCTTTAGCGAGGTTTTATATTATGTAGCCCGAATGATGACAGTATTTAAGTATTCTATATAAATATTTATGTCATAATTTAGGAATATTATGTATTTTTTGTCAAAATTCTGATACAATTATTTCAAACTGTACACATTCTATACTATTGTAAAAGTTTTTTGGGAAAAGGTAGCGACAGTTATGTCGAGTCACGCCGCATTAATTATTTTGCTTTCATGAAATAAATTGGGCAAACTGTTAACAAAATTCGCGCACAAATTAAGTAATGATAAATGTTTATCACTTAACATCTGAAATGATTTCCGTACTTCACTTTGGACCCCTCAATCAGAAGACGGCATCCTTAGCCATCGAGTCTTCGAGGATACGGCGAATCGATAAAATAATGATTACATGACACTCATTTAACGTGCAGCTCATTTAAGCGAAGACACATTTGGCTTAACATGTATAGCATATTATGATACCTGTATCTGGTTAATTCTCTTCAAATAACGAAGAAGCGGTTCCTCAGTTTATAACGTAAGTAAAGACAAAGAATGTAAGTTTTCAAAAGTAGTAAAGTTTCAGTTTGTCACTTAAAATTTACTATTTAAAATGTTAATTTTTTTTCTATTTTTGATTTTCATTAATCGCAATTCGGCTTAAAATTGGTACAGTAAAATGTCTTAACAGACTATGTTCAAGTTATGAATCCAATGATAATACATTTTCCAGATGCAAAAAAAAGGTTTACACAAATTTTACAACCAATGTTGCATGAATTATGGTTTGCAATAACTTTTGTAATCGGAAAATATATCATCGCACGAATCTCGACATAACTCACTTTACGTCGATTTTCTGAGAGGTCTGGATTTCACCGGTGAAATTATATCTGTTTATAAATGTGTGTTGCGACAAATTAATTAACCCTCTAATAATATACAAGTCAGTCAGTCATATGACACGAAGTGACATCTTCCCAACACGTAATACCGATCCGATGTCATGTTGCCGAAGGCATTAAATTAATTTAAGCCAATACGTAGCCTCCTTCCTCGTAGGCGACAACTTGAGCGCCTTACGAAAAGTTACGCGTACTTCCCATCTAAAATAACCTAAGTGGCTTTTCGAAATTTTGTAACACAAAGTCGCATTAAAATCTTTACTTTACTGCGTGTATTTTTAACAGAGTGCGCTGAAAGTATACTTATGTTTTATAAAGTTATGACAAACTTTTAAAATATTTCTTTAGGAGATCCTATAGCCTTAACGGTTAAATATAAAAATAATAAATATGATTATATTCTTCTTATCGGGGCAACACCATATCAAAATTTGTACGTGTAGCAAAATTGTAGTTGCGAAAAGGATTTTTATAAAGTTATGCCAATCTTTGAATTTTTTTCTTTAGAAATTCCTGTAGTCTTAACGGTTAAATATATATATATAATCATATTTAATATCTATATATTAGTGACGTGACGGATAGTAGTTTGGCCGGATACCGGCCCGGATATTCGGCCAACTTAACATAACATCTAGCCTAATCGTTATAAAGGAATGTTATCTCGTACTAATCTAGATAACTAGTATCTAGATAAGGTCAATAAGCTTTATCCAATTAGCTAATGATCACTACTGCCTACGATAACAGTGTGATAATAGCCTTTTGCCGTCTTCAACTGGCGGTCTATCTGCTTGTCTTCTAAGTAAGATTATTCATTAAAACATAAAACAAAACTTCGTCTCGGTGATCCAGTGGTGGAGCACACGGCTTCTGAATTCAGAGGTCGCATCCGCGGGTTTGCATCCTGGCACACACCAATGACTTTTCGAAATTAAATTCAAAATTTATGTGTAATAAATAGCGATGAAACTTTGTGCTCGGTATGGCAATAGGTTCGCCACCTATTCCATGTTGGAAAGTAAACATAACTGCCTACACCTTCGGGTAGAAAAAGGCGTGAAGCTATGTTATGTTATAAAACAAAAGAGAGAACTTCCATCAAACATTTGTTTCTTTATAGATGAAGTCTGTGACCATTAGAATTACTTTCTGACACTTCGCCAAGAGTTGATGCGAGTTAATTTCCGAATTAACTTCTTAAAATTTATATATTTAAATTATTCATATAAATTTCTTTTGCAACTTTATTTGTGTACGAGTATAATCGTTAGTGAATTTAAATTAGCGAGTATATTAGCGAATTTAAATAATTAATGCCTGACATTTAGGGGTTGAGATGGGATGTGCTCGAGAAAACAGCGTTCGCCTTATCAGTACGTACTTTAAGACATTTATGAGGGCCCCGAGACTTCTTATCCGTGGCTTTTTGACATCTAAAACATGCAGGAGATGTTTTTAAACATGATTATCTATGAAAAGCAGATATATCTATGAGGTAAGATTTTGTTGGTTTGGTAGACTGTAACAGTTATATGTTGAAAATAACGAACCGATTTTAATAAATAATTTACTTCCAGAATACAAATTTTCGAAATAGTAATCCCTGAGGTTGCTCGTCAAAATTTATAATATGTTCCTGTAATATTATATATCTGGACATGATATTTCGATAGTTACTGGAATACCGGATAATTACTATTTGGTCGCATAGGTATCCGGCGATAAATTTTGACGAGCAACCTCCGGTATTCCGGTATTTAAAGTACGTACTGATAAGGCGAACGCTGTTTTCTCGAGCACATCCCATCTCAACCCCTAAATGTTAGGCATTAATTATTTAAATTCGCTAATATACTCGCTAATTTAAATTCGCTAACGATTATACTCGTACAAATAAAGTTGCAAAGGAAATTTATATGAATAATTTAATTTTTTTTAAGAAGTTAATTCGGAAATTAACTCCTATCAACTCTTGGCGAAGTGTCAGAAAGTAATTCTAATGGTCACAGAGTTCATCTATAAAGAAACAAATGTTTGATGGAAGTTCTCTCTTTTGTTTTATAACATAACATAGCTTCACGCCTTTTTCTACCCGAAGGTGTAGGCAGTGGCTGTTAAGCCTCGACTCGCCGTTATGTTTACTTTCCAACATGGAATAGGTGGCAAACCTATTGCCATACCGAGCACAAAGTTCCATCGCTATTTATCACACATAAATTTCGAATTTAATTTAGAAAAGTGATTGGTGTGTGCCAGGATGCGAACCCGCGGATGCGACCTATGGATTCAGAAGCCGTGTGCTCCACCACTGGACCACCGAGAATACGTTTTGTTCTATGTTTTAGTGAATAATCTCAATTTGACGACAAGCAGATAGACCGTCAGTTGAAGACGGCAATAGGCTATGCTATCACACTGTTATCGTAGGCAGTAGTGATCATGGGCTGATTGGATAAAGCTTATTGAATTAACAAGATACTAGATCTATAGAGCAATACGAGATAACATTCCATTATAAAGAATAGACTACTTGTTATCTTAAGATATTTTGTGAAATGCCTTAAGATTTTTTAGTTTTTGATATTTTAAATGGCTTTAGCCATTCTTGCTTGATAAATATCACCGTATAAAGAAATTATAACATTGACATCTCGGTTTTTTTGACAGAAATTTAATAAGATAGAGAATATTATCATCATTGTTACTCAGGGTATAGATTGACGCAACGCATTTTTTAAAAATTTGGAAAATCCAAAAGTGCACGCCTCATAGCGGTCATTCACATTTAAAAAAAAAAATCTAACACTAAACAAAAAAAAAAATGTATATATAGATATACAAATACACAGTCGTATTTTAGTTTTTTACAAATTATAATTAAACGACAGTACTTAGAACGCTAATATTAACTAGGAATCAGCCCGGGGTATAACTTCATATAATAAAAAAAAAAGTATTCCGGTATGATGAATTTTTCGACCAATTTCTCTGCCACATACATGGATCCATAACCACAGACTAACGGACGTCCAAGAATGATTGATTTTAATGTTATTATTTACTATGTTAAACAAAATAATTATTTATAAAATATATCATATGTGCTAGACAGATTATTTAACTTGATATTAGTGCACTCATATTATCCTGTAAGTGTTATATTAGTGAAAGAACAGTCATTTGAGTTTCGAAAGACCGGATTTTTTGGCATGTCGAGTGTAGAGCACTACCTCACGCTCCACTAATGAGGCGTGCAATTTCCACGAGTGGGAATAGAACTTATCACCGTAAGTTTAGCTGCTAGTTACACTAAGCACTAGTATAGTGCGAAACGTTATTATACGTATTTGTTATTTGTAAAACCAATGTTTGTTATAATCCTGAAAGTTTCTCAAACAGTACCTATCGCTCATATTATATGTTAATAATATTTGTAACAACTTGAGTTTGAAGGTTCGAATGTAAATAGAGGAGCCGTACATATATCCTTCTTTTCTTGGAACTCCTACTTCTCTTTATTCAGTAATACTGAAACTTAGAACTGGAGTGATGTCTAAATTCTTTAGATTTGGGAATAGCGTCAAAACTCTACGTAAAGGCAATTCTAGATTCTTCGCTTAAAAATAACTTTAAAAGCCTCCTTTGTCAATAATGTTATACATTTTATACGTAACTTCACGCCTTTTCTACCCGAAGGTGTAGGCAGCGGCTGGCAAAGCTTTGATACGCCGTTATATCCCAAACCCACGACTTCTGAATCAAAGACGGGGAGCTCGATCACTGTACCACCGATACATAAATATTATGAGCTTGTTAAAATGGCAAGCCCTTACTATAGAAGCCTGTTTTCAGAAAATTATTAATTATCAGAGCGTCTGAAAACAATGACAAGAAAAATGATTGTTGATGTTAAAAACTTTTTATCTCTTAGTTAGTTGGATCCATGTAACAAAAGTCAAGTTTGTTCCGGGCAATATGTACCGGGGATTATGTGACGTCACTCGACATGGTTCGACTTTCTGACTGAATTGATTCAGAGCCAATTGTGATGTCTTCCCTCTCCATCTTTAATTATCTTTCATATAATTAATTTGAAATGAATTATGATAAAAGATTACTGTTGATGTAAGAAAGTAATATGCTATACATACATTTACAGTCTTCTGATATGTTGTGAAGGTAATAAAGGTATAAAGGTCAAGGAGTGTTGCATTTGTGCTAATGTTTGCCCCCCATTCCACCCGTGTGGATTTTCTAATGACGATAATTTATACGAAACATAGTTAAAGTCAAGCCAAATTCAATATACATTAGAAAATTAAAAAATAAATCTGGACGTACAAAAACACAGGAAAAAAGAAATTAATTACTCTCCGCTAATTATTACTATTATCTTTCACTTTATTATATTTTAATTCGCAGCTATAGTCAAAATTAGTTTTATACGGCAAACTAATATTGTTATATACGATGAAATTTAGGAATTAATAAGAGAAAATATACTATTTCTTATTAACAAAAAACGCTGTCTATATTGACATATATAAAAGCGTGAAGGTATTAAAATACACTAAGTCTTTTAGGTCACTAAATTCGTTAATATTAGCCTCAAAGTATTTGTTTTCCTCGGGCTCGTAACGACATTATTTTGCTAGTATTACGACGTCGGTGACATTAGGCCTCTTGTTAAAATAAAACAAAAAAATACTTAATAACATTTTACGCTTTTTGTGGTAAACAAGTGTGAAGGTCAGCAAAAAAATATTTGTATTGTAATGGCACAGTTGAAATTTGATATTTCTGCGTATATTTTGTAATATATAACATTCTTAACAAGGACTCACAACTTGTGAGTCCTTGTTAAGAATGTTATATATTACACTCACAACAATAATTTCCCGGAATTCTTTCCGGAAATTATGTGTTATAAATATTGATGATTGAGAACTTTGTGCCAGATGTATGGCAATAGGTTCACCAACTATTCCATTTGATTCATTCCATTTGAGTCATCGAATTCTTCCGCTGCTTACACTTTCGGGTAGAAAAGTCATCAGGTTCTTATAACATTCTTGTCCGTCAAAAGACTTTATTTGTTGACAAATTTCTCCGAAAATTCTCTTATGAAGATGTTTTCGAATATTTGTTGTAACATAGGCATTTTTTGTATTTCAGGATAGTTGTGCCAATCTTCTATCTTGTAACTATGTACAAACAAACCTTCTAAAGACAAAATTTTCATTTCTAGAACTTAGTTTTGCGATACGCTGATGACTAAAGGGCATTCATTATGCAGAATACATTTAAATAATTTGAGTGTTTGGTGCATTCCGACTGGAATTATACCGGTTTTCTAAATATCATTACACATATACATTAAATCATTTGCCGATCAAAATAACGTACGTCTGTTAAAACAGACATTGTTGACATAGAACCGAAACATTTGTGTGTTTGTCACAAACAAACTCGTTATTATGCAGCATTCGACCTCCTTACATAATCGAGTTTGATGTACAACCTTCGCTGAACTTTTATGGGAAATTTCCTCGTAAAATTTTACTTTACGGGCATGAGATATTATAATTGATTTAGGTTGCAACTAAGTAACAAATATAGGACGAATATATCAAGAAAAGAGTGAATAAGGGTTGGGTAAGAGTATCTCATGACTAAAGTTCAGATCGGTGATGGAGAGGAGTCGGTCGGGTCCGTCAAAAGACTGAAAAAAGAAACAGAATCGAACTGACATGATAGAGGAATCTATGATCAGTACAAACGAATATTTCTATTATAAGTTATGATATCAAACGCTTCAAGAAAAAATAGAAGAAAGTTTTTGTAATTGTAATTTTTAATAGATACCTGTATGTTGATGATATACTGGATATCACATAGAGGAGTAGATAGAACAAGTTCTGATGTAGCTCAAATTCTTACAGTGGCAGAAGGAGCTACGCATCTCAAAAGGAATAGAAAATAAATAAGGAATAAATGTTGTCTTGATGCAAACAAATAATCGTTGAAAAAGCCATCGTGCTTGTTATTAACTTTTCAAATATTTTCAATATTAATTGGAAATATAATTTATATTATATCCTATTAACAAATTCAATCACAAAAAGTTTTCATCACATGTCATGTTATAATTCTTTTAGTAACATATAACACATGAAATATTTTAATAAACTAAAAGTATATAGGCTAAAATAATATACCTACAAGAAAAGTTGGGTGAATGATTGAACGAATGGAAGGAATGCTTCAGTTTGATGAATGAATGTGTGTTTGAGAAATATAACCATCACTCCGGTGTAGTCAGATAACAAGAGATATTTTATTATATTCAATAAATAAATAATAACAAAATGGTTTCAAGCGAAGTCCCTTGAGGGTAGTAGGAAAAAACAAGTGCCATAAGTCAAGAGTTGTTTTATACTTCAGACCTTTTTTCGATTATTGGAACTCTTGATATAATCACCTAACAGTCTGATAAGTCTTCATGGCAATTTTCATTTTATATCTGCTTAGTAATTTTTTTCGTCTCACATGCTTTAGTCATTTGAGAATGGCAATATAATATTATTTATAATCTATACATATAATAATTATAGTAGGAAAGTTGACATTGTAGAGTGAATGTTTTTAAGAATACTTGGAACATGATCTACAATCGATACCGAACCCAAATATATGTTTTTTAGAATTTTCGTCTGTTTATCTGTTTGTCTGTATGTTTGTTACGGATAAACTCTAAAAGTACTGCACGGTCTTATGTCCAATTATGCACGAATATAGCCAAGAGGTCGGGTCAAGACATAGGCTAAATATTATCACACTATTACTAATTGGGGGTGAGCAATAAACCCTTATTATAGCACAGGCATTCTTGCAGCAACATTTATATATATATATATATATATATATATATTTTTTCAGACCATTTTGTTTCAATGCATAACATACCGCAATTTCGGTCTGCTTTCTATTCTGAGAAACTAAAGTCCAACTTCTCTACCCACGACTTAATATCAACATCAAGTTGTGTACATTGTACTGTGTGCCTAAGTCATAGTTTACACAAAATGTTTACTACTAAAGCTGAAATATAAACAAAACTTATAGTTATATAAAATACTAGTTGTTGCTCGCAGGTCTACATGTGTGGTATTTGTAATGCCACACATGTAGACAAGAAAAAATAAGCCGCATTTGCTAAAATCTAATTATTTTAGTTTCTATTATTGTCATATTGAGCTTTGTATTTTACATGAATTCCCACAGACAGACACTCGTTAAAAGTATTTATTAATTAAAAGTGTCGAAAATGAATGAGTTTATTAGTTCATACACTCGATCAAATCTCAATCTTATTTTTAAATATTTTTTAACTTTATTTTATAACAGTATAACAATTGTACATAAAAACATTACTATTAAATAGTAACGTTCAAAAACCTTTTACAACTAAAAGCTTTTAGTTGAATGTGTATGAGACATGTATACAGACAGACGATGCAGTGCGTATTTTTTGTAAGGGTACTCCAATGTGTTTAGGGTTGTCAAACTAGAGATGGATTTTATATATTTATCAAAAATCGTGTTGCATCAATATTAAATCTCATTTTGAATTAATAATAGCTAACTCACTTATTAAGTTTAACGGTTCAGTCACGTCAACGTCAGATTGTATTACATAATTTACTCCTTTAGCAAGAGAAGTAGGGTGAAAATATATAGTGTTTACTCTTTCGTCTAGAGACTCACGTGACCAAACAAACATTTAAGAAAACATACCCTTTTAAAGAGGATTAAATATGCTAATTATAACATAACATAACTTCCGAAAAGAACTTCGAAAAGTCATTGGTGTGAGCCAGTGTGAGGATTCGAACCCGCGATCTCTAGATATAGAAGCGGGTGCTCGACCACTGGACCACCGACACCTTTAAAGGCGGCCAAGACACACTTTCCATGATCTTAACGAACGTGTCCTTGAAGATGATGTCAGGAGCATTGAAAATCTACAAGCGCATCGTACTTTACAAGAGTTAAGAAAGTTCAAGAAAGGAATCGGGTGTTTTAGAAATGGCGAACTGCTAACTCTGCCTACACTGCAAAGTGAAGTTATGAATGTAATAATGATAAAGTAATATAAAAGTAGCTTCAAATTATTTAATTCCTATCGCGCACACATAATTAGAATTGATAGCCCTAATAAAGTAGCATTTGATGAGAGAACAAGTAGTGCTTATAAAGATCTAGTGGCGCTTTAAAAGCGGAAAATGGCAGTTTACAATTTAATGTGCGACGATATATGTAATCCTCGGAGGTTATACACCAACTTTATTGCATAGTACGTTAAATATATCCATCCATGCACAACTTTACGCCAAGTTCTTTGCAGGGTAGGTAGAGAGAATAGAGCGTCTTAAGGTATGATCCTTATACACCTTGTCTTACACGTTTTTAAGGCTTCTTATATCACTTTCATCAAGGACTCGTTGAAATTGGTCACAGGCAGTGTGTAGTGGCCGTCTTCGACTCCCACATGCTTCCATTTTTGCACTATATATCTGTTTAGTCAATATTGCCAAGTAATTACTTGTACATGCCCGAACCAAAGGAGCATGCCTTACCTTACTTTTACACCGACACTTTCTTTCAATATAGTAAATTATCTAGTATTTCTTGAATTTTGAAAACTTTGCTTAATACAAAATCTGAAATCCAAATGCAGAATGCAAATAAGTATCTCGACATGGTCCAAGTTTGATTCGTAACAGAATCAGATGGTAATTTATGTCGTCTGGCCGGCGAGGGATCATCTTAGTTTCACCAAATTAATAACTGTACAATGTTGCTTTCGTTGTACATGAAACTTACTCATAAAACACTTCTTATATATAGAAGGCGTTTTATTGTGTGTACATGAAAGAAATAAAAGATATAAAAAAACACAAATTATTAAGAGTGCCATTAAAAAAAATTAAAGTGACAAATAGAAAAATGGCGCGAAACAGATATATTTTTGATTCATTACCTATTTTTCAGAAAAACTGATTTTAATTAGTGCTCATATCATAAAGTTAAATGTAAAAAATAATGATGGTAGTAACAATTTTAATATCAAGGATAACTTTTGTATGAAAGGTCTGTATGTGTAGATCAATGTTACAATATGTCAGGTGTATTGCTGCTTATTTGTGACGTTCATAAAACCTCTTCCGTCTTATTACAAAACGATGTACTAAAACAGCTAGTTAGGCTGGTTTATCGGATCGTGGGCTGATTCGATACCAAACGGTTAGTGCTCCTCCTCATTACAAATCGCAAACTATACCGAGTCTTGATTGTACTAAGATTGGCATCTCCCCTCACAGAGTAGAGTACACAATGATTCATTGATTTGAATGTAATTCGGTCTTATCGTTCAGTTTTGAAAGGTATAACCTGGCGGTGGTCCAGTGGTCCCCACTTTGCCAATAACGAAAGAAGCCTTGATAAAGCAATTTATTGTCGCGGAATGTAAATAACAATTGTAATATATTTGTAAAATGATGCGATAAGTGTGTGAACTGGACGCCACGCAAGCATTCAGTATCTTTGACTACTTCTTGTCATTAGGTCGTTTTAGATTCATGGATATAGCTTTTATATTTTAAAATGGATCAATAAAAGATACAAAGTGGTAAAACTGGAGTCCTGAAATATATCTGGACAGGAAATATAACGCCAGCTGATTTCCGAGTCGAAACATATAGTAGAATATAAATTCTTACCTACACATACATACATAACTTCACGCCAAATCCCTTGCGGGGTAGGCAGAGAGAACAGAGCGCCAGAGGGCACGATTCTTACACGCTTCACTCGCTTCGTTGACATTCATAACTCTTTTCATGCACGCGCGTCGGTTTTTGAGGCTTTTAACATCACCTTCCTCCAGAACACGTTCTATTTGGTCATGGAATGTGTGTCTAGGCCGTCCTCGACTCCTACATCCATCCGCTTTTGCATTGTATATCTGCTTAGTCAGTCTTGCATCAACCATTCTTTCTACATATCCGAACCATCGGAGCATGCCCTTTCTTACTTTTACACCGACACTCTCTTTCAAACCAACTTCCTTCCGTACAACCTTGTTTTCTACGCGGTCAGGGAGAGTCACTCCGCAGATTTTGCGTAGTGCCCTCATTTCCACCGCGTTTATTCTACTTTCATGCACACTCTGCCATACCCAGCTCTCACTTCCATAAGTTAGCGTTGGGATCAGGACTGCGTTGTGGATTGCTAGCTGGGCTTTTCTGCTAATGTTTTTTGCGCCCAGGAATCTGCCCAACGCTCCATTTACGCTATTTCCTATCGCCACTCGTCTTTCTACTATATAAATTCTTAATCTCTAATAAAACTTTGAAGAAACAAAAAGAATGAGAGTATTTTAAATAAGTAAGTACAATTTGCTGCCTATAATTTGCACTAATTAAGCAATTTTATATGATGTTAAATTTCTAGATTATACATACTAACAGGGAACACAAGTTAAGAAAGTGAACTTAAATTGGCTTGGAAAAGGCGATCATCTTTTAGCAACTACAGATTCAGAGAGCTGGTAGTGAAAACCCACCATCAGTTTCACAGGACCAAGCAGTAATTAAAATCTGTCCTCGTGATTATGGTATTGTGGCGTTAACTTTGACAGTGATGCAGTGCAGGCAATGATTTAAGTTCTTCGGGTTATGTATTCTTTTATTATAGTAAAGTATGTACTTAATATTATTTTCCTATAGATTTATAATGGTCCAGATGTTGATGTCAGTGAACCGAGCTGTATGTAGTTCAGAAACACCTGTTAACATAGAAAATAACCAAGAATTGAGAAAAAAGGTTAGTGATAAAAACAATATTCTAATTGATTTAATATTGTAATATTATTTTTAATTTTATTGGTGCAACAGGATAAAAAATGTCTTATAAAATGTATTTTCAATTTAATAAAATATTCCATATTTTACAAATGATTACTTCAGCACAGTGAAACAAAACTAAATTCTTTTCTTAATAATGCAGAATATCAGTAGTACTTCTATTCACAAAAATATGTATATAAAATATTCTTATACTTAATACATGTGGTCTATTATGATGTTTATATATAAATATTGTATTTTATTACTAAAAGTATTTTTTATTTAAATTTACAGGAAAGATACTAAAAGATATTCCGTTAAAGAGGTTTTCTTTTAGTATTCAATATTGCTATCTAATAGTTGTAGTTATTGAAAGTTGAACACTCATATAATATTAAAATAGTCAATATAAATTAAAAATTAAGATTTGCTACCTAGACAATAAGATAAATTTAATTATAGAAAAAAGGTCAACTAAACAATACATATGTGTTAATAATTAAAATGTTCTTTTTACCCTTATTTTTTTATCCTATCACCATCAAAGGATAATAATAATTACTAACAGGTTTTGCTTACAGATTTCCGCTGCTTTCAAGTTATCCATTAATATTAAATGAGTTATTATAATTAATGATACCATTTTAAGACATATTAAAAGTAATTTGGAGTTGATTGTTTTTTTTTTTAATATTTCCATGTACAGTATTGGTTACAATGGGTGGTATTCTTTCAAGACCACTAGATTTGGCCACCAACATTGTCATCTTCTGCTGGAAACAAGCCTTCCTTCTTATCAATGGAAATGTTATGAACCTATAAAAATAAATTCACTAGTTATTGTAAGAATATATAGTCTTGGTGGTCCAGTGGTCGAGCACATGGTTTCTGAATCCAGAGGGTGCGGGTTCCATTCCTGGCTCACACCAATGATTTTTCGAAATTAATTAATTTCGAATGTTATGCGTGATAAATATCGATGACTTAAAACTTTGTGCTAGATATGGCAATTGGTTTGCCACCTATTGGGACGTATCCCACATATTTGGGACGTAAACATAACGGCGAGTTCAGGCTTAACAGCCACTGCCTACACCTTTGGGTAGAAAAAGAGGTGAAGTTATGCTATGTATGTTTATAAAGGAATACAGTCGTAAACTGTTATGTTAAATACACTATTACTTACTGCCCAACTTCGCAATGCACATGCTACCTGGATTTCTCCACGAGAATCATTGGATAAATCCTCTTATTAATATATTAATCTGTTTACCAAAATCTTCTATATTGATTGCGAAAATTGTCATCACTTTACTCTCACTTTATTTACGTATTCATATGAGACTGTTGTTTTAGAGGTCGGTGAATAGTTTGGATTAATTTTAAATCTTCAAAATCCATTTAATTAGTCCTATTGTCTTCCATTTTATAAAATATTTCCATAATGTTAGTTAGTTATTATTAATTCACTCAATGTGAGTAGGCAAAGGTCGTTGACCATACAGCCATTTCTTATGTTATTTTATTCCTTATCATATAAAAATCTGGAATCACACCATTCAAAAAACTAATGAAAATTTTCATAATGATGAGAAATACAACAACTCAAGCTAACCTCAAAAGTAAACAATTTTGACGTTTATGCAGTTGGTACCATCGTTAAACTAGGGGTCTGGCGAGACTAACTTTTTTTCCAAACATAGACCACCTATTTGCGATAATCTTCATTTTGTAATAAGAATTTTATTTGTTACTTATCATAAACCTGACTCTTTCCTTAGTCTGTGTTTTGTAATAAGACGGCTTAACTTTAACATACGTTTTACATAGTATGTTATGTTTTAGTATAAACTTTTTACGAGTGTTATAAAGAAAAGATGTACCTATTCTGACAAGCTGTAACGTAATCATCTAATGGAATTCTAAGCGGCTGTGTTTTACCCTTTTCATACTGATACATATAATAAATATAATGATTTAATTATAAATATAGAAACTAATTAAATTTTGCAGAAAAACTACATTCAAAGACTTGAAACCCACAATCGTTATCTAAACAGGTGTCATTCTCACAAACTGAGCTAGGTATATCTGCAAGAGAAGTCAAGTCTAAATAAATAATATATTATTAGAATACAATAATATAAGTCGTAAAGAAAGTATTTTTTTCAAGTTTTACTACACTTGCTGTCATACATCTTGCTCAGTTTCAGGCGCTGTCAATTACTTAGTGCCGTCTTTAAATTTATGCATGGAGAAAGACAGCTTAAGAATAGCATACGAACGCACGAGAGGAGAGTGAGTTTGTTTTTATACCTAGGAAATTATGGCTCGAAGAAATTTCGCAAATAAGTATAAAAATAACAAATTGATACTCATTACTAATAATTTCCGAAATTTTATCGGTTGAATTAATCGGTTTCTGAAATGTAGTCTTTGACTAAAATGTTTGTAAAAACAGACGGACTTTTATTTGTCATTTACTTTACACGATTCCGTATTTGCTATTTTGATCACGGAAAGTATTATTACAAGAAGGGGGTATAGAAAACACCGAGGTAGTGTGTGCTTATTGCCAGCCCACAAAGTGGTGGAAAGGATCACCCCATTGAATTCAGAGGGTGTACCGTCCTATTGGACGCTAGTAGTTGTAGCCATAGGGTGCGGGAGCTGGTGGTACCTATAAAACGTTTTCACTGGGTCAACAAAAAAAGGGAAGTAAATAAATAGTACGCAAAATAATATTTACTTTACGTACTTGTGAAATTCAATAAGTGGCCTACAGCAGTAGTGTCATAAGGAGCTTTATTGGTCTGATAAAGTCCACAGCCAAGATGATGGAGAACATTGCAAATTGTGGGTTTATTATCATATTATACTGTCTCCCGGAGGCTAATCAGACTGTCTGGATCTATATACTTGTCGAAAGTTATTAGCGTTTAAAGAGAATTGGTGCTGTTAAAGTCTTACGTTCAATCAAACGTACGAGTTCAAATCGAATTCATTTAGTAAATTATCTTTATTATTGTTGAAATCTAAATTTATTTAATTTTGAACGAATATCTCGTGGATTGGACCTTTTTTTTATTTAATTCGAACATTCCAGACGCATTGTTTTCAAATGACCTCATTTGTTTGTTTTTATCAACTATTTGAATTTGTATTTGATACCCTCAGTTTGAGATCACAAATTGGAACGCTTACAAATGTTTGCTTAAAGCGGATTGTTGAATATCCCGATTAAACAACGCCGGCTAACTTGTTCAAATGAATATTAATTAAGAAATGGATTCTAAAGTGATTAAATTATAATTAAATTAATAAATGATCAAAATTAGTAGTTTTTATAGTATGATGTGGATAATACCCAGTTTACTTCACGAAACTATGCGAGATGAAGCTATGGATGCTAGATGCAATAGATGTTTTACCCGGTTAGAGTTACCAGCAGTAACTAGACTTGTTTATAACACATAACTTCACGCCTTTGTTACCCGAATGTGTGGGCACCGGCTGTTAAGCCTCGTCTCTCCGTTATATTTACGTTCCAAATGGAATAGGTGGCGAACCTTTTGCCATACCGGGCACAAAGTTTCTTACTTATAATCTAAACTAACTAAATTATAAACTTATTTATAATCTTAATAATATTAAAGTGGGTCTCGGTGGTCCAGTGGTCGAGCACGCGGCTTCTGATCCAGAGGTCCGGGTTCGAATCCTGACACTGGCTCACACCAATGACTTTTCGGAAATTGTTTTCGGAAGTTGTGTGATAAATATCGATGACTGAAAACCTTGTTCCCAGTATGGCAATAGGTTCGCCACCTATTCCATTTGGGACATAAACATAACGGCGAGACGAGGCTTAACAGCAGCTGCCTACACCTTCGGTTAACAAAGGCGTGTAGTTATGTTATGTTATTAAAGTGGCTGAATCAGAAAACCACGAATCGCAATTTTATTTATAAGAAAAGGATAAACAAGAGGAGAGATGTTTATTGAGGGAAAACTTGAAGGGAAAAGTTGAGCTGATTGGATGTTTTCAAGCCTTTGCTTAGATAACATAAAAGTGAAATTTCAAGAAAATTTGTTTTTTATACAATTGTGATTGTTATTTGTGAAGGGGTAGTTACAATTTTTTCGTATTATCTATTGATCCAATAAGCAGGTTTTTTATCATACAATCGGGAACAAGCGAGTTATTGCTTATGTAAAAGTATAAATTTCTGGAATATTTTTGGCTAACCAAATTGAAAGTGTCCTTAATGAAGCTGAAGCTGCTTTAAAATCGACGAGCGTGTATCACAAGAGTTATAAAAGTCAAAGAAGCGAGTGAGGTGTATATGATTCGTGCCATATGTCGGTCTAGCCTCTTTGCCGACCCCTACCAGGCGTCAAGTTATTTTTGGGTTGTTTTTGGCTGAACTTAAATATTACTTGAAAGCTTAAGTATTATGAAAATATAAAAAAGGTTTCATTCTTTCCTTAACTATTATAAAGAACTTAGAAATGGAAGTATATTGATGCTACTTAATCCGCTCACGGAACTCGGCACACGTATAGAATAAGTTGCCACGAATGTTTCTGTATTTGTGTTTCTCGATAAAATAAGTGACTTCTTCGTACAGGTTCGAACCCAACCCGAGTACAAATTTGTAAGTAGACTGAAATCCAATTAGTGTATGGAAGTGGAACTTCTAATCTCTCTAGCAATCGTTTAACGCTTTTAACGCAACCATGCAGCCAAAAAAGGTTAATATATAATGGTAGGTTATAAGCTAGTCAATACAATAGAAACTCGGAAAATATCTTAAGAGACAGAGGCTCTAACCATACAGTGACATCTAGTGCGGGTGGTACTACTACAAGTGATATTACAAACATAATATACTAAGTTTTACAACGAATATGTAAAGTTTTCATAACACAAGCCAAGCTAAGATACTAGAGGGCGCTGTATATTGAGTCCAAAATATTATTACTACAGATATCGATAATTAGCAAAGTTGACTGATTTAAAGCAATTTCCTTCTTAAACTGTGAAATAAGACCAAAACAATTGAAATGTTACTTGTTGAGGTTTTCTAAAAATAGTCTCCATATTCATAAAATGGCACCTAATTTAGAATTATTCTAAATTATTAAAAAAAAATTAACTGATTGTATTTAAATCTTCTTAGCCTTTTTAATAATCAAATTGATTATTCTTAGTTTAAGCCACATATCAAAGTGGACATTTTAATTCATTCTTACCAGTACTCAAAGTAGAATATACAAAATAGAAATTTAATGAAATAACATACTTAATCGAACATTTAATTTTTATATTTATTTAAGACTAGCTTTTACCCGCGACTTCGTCCGCATAAGTTTTTTTTTTTCTCCCGGCTGTAAGTCCCCCTGCAACAATGTCCCATTATCGTATGAAAGGGCAAAACTCCCAACAAAAACGACTAAAAACACTAACTCAATTTAGTTATCTGCCTATTGCCTACCCCCTAAGAACGATGGCGTGATTATTTATAGCCTATGACCATTTCTAGGTAATCATCTATCACCATACCAAATTTCATCAAAATCTGTTCAGCCGTTTAGGCGTGAAAGAGTAACAGACAGACAGACAGGCAGAGTTACTTTCGCATTTATAATATTAGTATGGATAGACATGGATTCATCAAATAACTGTAACATTCCACAAACTATTATTTTCCTCTAATATCCGTATTTATAAGAAGTTTTCACGGGATGACATTTATCCGCCATTTGTCATGTGATACACTGATAAAATTAATATGGAACTTTAACTCAAAGTCCTTATTTTTGTGTGGACAGGCTTTAGTAGTCCCGGTATTTGAAAATTACTTTCAATTCAAGTATTGCCAGGTCTAGCCACCAAAGAAATTATTTGTGGATCTCTTTCCCTTTTGTTCTTTCTTCTTTTAATTAATGTCTCGGTGGTCTGGTGGTCGAGCACCCCGCTTCTGGATCAAGTAGCGAAGTTCGAATCTTGGCTCACACCAATGAAAATTATTTCCGGAAGTAATATGTGATAAATATCGGTGACTGAAAACTATATGTGAAATTTGGGACGTAAATATAACGGCGAGACGAGTCTTAACAGCCGTTGCCTACACATTCGGGTAGAAAAAGCGTGAAGTTATGTTCTTTCTCTCTCTCTCTTTTTGATTATGAATATTTACTTACGTTTTGTATGTACACATTAAATTTTAAGTAGGTAATATTTGTTAATTGTCACTGTTTTAAATGTGTTAATTGAGAAATCAAATCAATCAAATAAAATCAAACCAAATCAAAAATCATATCAAATATTAACACAATAGATTAACACATCTGCAATAGTGTTACAGTTGTGTTACCGGCCTTTAAATTGATGGGAAGAGGAGAGGGGAAGGGTTTGGGTCTCCTAATTCTTTTCTCACTGAAGAAAACGCGGCATGAGCTACATTACGTCGATATTCTGAGAGGTCGTGGTATTTCTTTAACTAATGTGGCAATACCACACTAAGCTCACATAACATTCCTATCTCTATTTGTGACTATCTTATAAAAGTTTTCGTTTAAATAAAAATTAGCTCTATATTTAAGGCATCAGTGTGTCACTTCATTGACCTTGCTTGAATTCTGGCAAAGTGCCAACCAAGTCCAAAGGAATTGTATTTGAATAGGCATAATATACCCTATAGGGTGTAATGTTTGTTGAACTCCTGTCACCGTTGTCTCCAACTCCAACTTATCCAGTAGTCAGTGTTATTGTTTTAACACAAATTTGTTTTTACGCTCACCTTGTAAGTTTGATGAGTTCTATGTACTTGGAATAAAGTAGTATATTTATTTTGTTGTATTTTTACCCGACTGAGCCAGTATGTGTGTGGCGCCGGCTTAGAATACCGCCACCCCATCTCTTCCCGTGGGTGTCGTAAAAAGTGACTAAGGGAAAAGCTAGAAGAATGGGCAGCAGCATTCTCTCTCAAGACAATACAGCCTACTGCGATCGCCAACCCGCCTGCCAAGCGTGGCGATTATGGCAAAAACCCCCCATGATTGCGCGGACCGGCAGTTGTGGCGCTCTATGGGGGAGGCCTATGTCCAGCAGTGGACCTCAAAAGGGCTTATGATGATGATGATGAGCCAGTATGAGGGTTTAGTTACTCGGTCAGTTAGGAAACTGACCAATCGAGAGCAGTTATCCATTGACTGACAGGCCCTCACTCTTTGATTAGTCTTAGAATTTATTGTCTCCAGATTTATAAAAAAAAACTTCAGTAATTAATTGTTGTATAGATTCACATATCTCGTACAAAGTTTTTTAAAGTAGTTTATGGTTAGTGCCAGTTAGTTTAGAACCACTTCAGAATCAAGAAATGGTGGAAATGAACCCGAGCTCACGTCTATGTCTTTTCGGAACTGATATCCTTCGGGTTATAAAAGGCGTGAAGTTATAAAAAGTAAACAAAATAAATTATGATAATATTCGGATGTCAACAATTATTTGAATTAGTCGAGTCACAAAAGCTGACTGGAAACCAAACTGACCGCACTCAACCAATCTCTACATTTTATTGAGAATAGTGTACCTCCCACTTGGTGTTCCTGGGGTAAAGCCACAGTTTTTTTTTCTTCGGAAAAGTAAAATCATCAATAAACAACAAAATAATAGTCTAGGTGGTCCAGTGGTCCAGCACAAAGTTTCAGAATCCAGAGGATGCGGGTTCGAATCCTAGCACATAACTTACGAAATTAATTTCGTAAGTTATGTGTGTTATATATGACGACGCATTAGGTTCGCCACCTATTCCATTTGCGACGTAAACATAACGGCAAGCCGAGGCTTAACAGCCACTGCCTTCTTCAATAAACTTTTTACTTCCACAACTACTACATCAAAGACTCAACATTGATCATAGAAATTATCTATTGAGCTCTGAAGAGGACCGAATAAAATCTCTTCAGGAACATGACGATTTTCTTTGAGTCCTTATGATTGCTCGACTAAAGCTTTATTTATATTATATATTCAAATACATTTACTTTGGTACATAGTAGAAATTTGTCAAGCTTTTCACGGGCTTCACGCGAAGTTGAGTATTACGTGGATCATTATTTTTCTATTCAGCTTTTATGGAACCGATTTAGGTTTTTTTTGGTAGAAATAGAGAATTTAACGGTGGAAACGACACTTCAATGCAGATAGCGTTACAGTTGCGTGGCCGACCCTTACAATGGGATAAAGGGGTCGGAAGTGGGATGGGAAGTGTATTTAATGGAAAATTATTATTTAACAATGATGTCCGCTCTTAAATTGGTAGATGCTTTGAAGATCATTAATCAAAATTAACTTGCTATATTTAGTTGGAGTATAATCAACTGATAGCCACCTTTTTTAGTTACTTTTAATGAAATGTGCTATTCGTTATTAAAAGTTTTATATCCACTTTTATCTTATCGTTTATTTAAAACTGTTAAACAGAGTTCGTAGAACAAAATCACTGTCGCATTTTATATTCTTAAAAAACGGGCAATTTCTAAAAGGCACTGTAACACGTTAAGGAATTTGTGATACTTCCATTTAGTATTGAAATATATTGTGTTTTAAGATGGAATGCTAAATAATTTGAAATAATGAAGACAACGAAAAAAAAGTGTCGATCCATTCATAGATCTATTCGACATGCAAATAAAATTTCATCAAAATCGGTTGGGCCATTTCGAATGAGTTTGTTATTGGTTATTAACATTCCAGAAATAATATTTTGATCAAGTATTCTACCCATAGACACAATACTTAAAAATGTGTTTCTTTTAATGAATGCCCCCGCAGTCCCACTTGCGGTTGGAGTTTTATAGGATCCTTTCTTAACTGACTTCTACATCATATAGAAATAGTCCTACAAAGTTTAAAGTCAATGGATCTCATAGTTAATAAAATTTCATAATATTGTGTGAGACATGGGATCTCCTATTAACAATATAGATTATACTAGGTTTCTGGAGATTACAAATAATTATTTTTCCCCCAAAACCAATACTGGTTTGACCTCCACAGAGAAAAGGGATAATCTACCAAAATTAAATATCAGCGTATTAGGCAGCATATAAAATTAGGGTAAACCCTACAAAGTACTGCGCTGTACATACATTTAAAAATATTTTTTTATTGTATGTAGCGTTTGGACTACCCCGGTTAAAGAGGTACACAGTTCGATTCCACTTAAATTAGTTTTTGGAAATTATATTTGGTTGCCAATGACTTTTCGAAATTGTTTTCGAAAGTTATGTGTGATAAATATCGATGACTGAAAACTATGTTCCCGGTATGGCAATAGGTTCGCCACCTATTCCATTTGGGACGTAAACATAACGGCGAGACGAGGCCGCTGCCTACACCTTCGGGTAACCAAAAGCGTGAAGTTATGTTATGTTATATTTGGTTTTAATCTATGCCTGACAGACTGTGACCTGTTATTCTAGGGGAATAATATAATATTAAAATATAAGATAAATGAGACTTGCCTTGATGTATGACACATAGGACTAATAAAGCAGTGAAGAACATAATTATAAAAGATCTAATATACAAAATTCTCGTATCGCTGTGTGCGTTATTGAACTCCTCCAAAACGGCTTGACCAATTCTCATTAAATTTTTCTGGCATATCGAGTAAGTCTGAGAAGCGGGCAACATCTATTTTTAATACCCCTAAATGTTAAAGGTATCTTTATATAATATCTTTTAGTTTTCTTACTTTTTATGAATCATTATACAAAAATACATACAAATTTAAATTTTCATTTTTTTGACAAGACAACGTTTGCTGGGTCTGCTTGTAGATTATAAAGAATTCAGTAAAGTAGATATACACGTAATCGTTCAGAAAAGTAGAAACCTTCTGAAATGAGGGTCCGGGCAGCGAGAGAATATTTGTCTTCAGTAGACGTGAATTACGAGTGGCCATTTGTTATTGTAAAACTTATTTTGTGCCGTGCCTTTGTTTGAGTTGAAATTGCGATATTATTCTGTGATTGGCTTGTAACTGGGATCACTGGGATGTCACTCAATATACATAAAAGTTATAAAATATACAAGTTATGTGTAATAAATATATATGACTGAAAGCTTTGTGCCCGGTATGGCAATAGGTTCGCCACCTATTCCATTTGGGACGTAAACATAACGACGAGCCAACCTTTCGCGTATAATATACCACTTTACGTCGATATTCTGAGAGGTTATTTCAGCGATCGAGCCCGCCCAGCTTTGAAAGTGATTTTCCTGTTTGACAGCATCATTTGAAGAGTAACCTAAATTTAGTTATCATTTTGTCACTCATAATAATAAAATCTATTTCTTGCATAAACAGATTGATCCATCTGCTATGCGTGTTAAAGCGATCTTGGTAATATTAAATGTATTACAACACGTCTTTACCCTTGTCAAAGAGAGAAACCAAGATTTCGAGAAGCTTTGAAATTCATTCTTCAATTCAATTTCTTTTCTCTCGAAAGTTTCGCCCAGAATAGACATCCATAAGAATGTAGTAGGTAGGGGAAGAAGATTAGGTACTTTTATACGGAACATATTGGTCCTTTAGGCCGACAATATGGAAAGGGATAGATGGCCAGGAAGGAAAATAAGGTTCTATGTTACCGTACGTACAGAGACATGGAGGTACCAAATGTCTATGTTATGCGAACTGTTGATTTTGCAACTTCTATTTTAGATAAGGAACGATCCTGAGTCAGTTTGGTTTTGGATTTGATAAAATTTAGATTTTTAGTCTTATATTTCTATTAACATAACTTCATGCCGTTTTCTACCGGAAGCTCTAGACAGTTGCCGTGAAAGCCTCGATTCGTCATCAATGGGAAATCATTAATGTGAGTCCGAAAGTTATGACGTATATTTACGTCTCAAATGGAATAGATGGCGAACATATTGCCCTACACACAAAATTTACAGTCATCGATATCTATCACAGATAACTTCTGAATAGTATTTCGAAATTTTTTGTAGAACCAGGATTCGATTCTGCGTCTTCTTAATTCAGAAGCGGGGTGCTCATCCAATGGACCATGACTGACTTTTTAAACTTCATGAAAATATTAGAATCCTTCGATTTTAAGGGTAAGTTAGATACATTTTGCTGCGTCTGATATTTATATTTTAGAATAAAAATATTATAATAAGAATAACGTAGGCATCTACGTACGTGAAGTTCATTCTCACCTACACAAAGGTCTTATTAACATTAAATATGTCACATTCATTGAATTTCACACTTCTTTATATTAAGAGCACTTTCTATCAAATATTCCAGAAGACGGAATTAATTCCAGACAAAGGCTGTGGGTGTATATCGTAAGCCTACACATTACGTTCATATAGACTTTATTCTGCAGATAAACAAACGAAACAAAGGAAGAACGGGCATGCTACTGAATTAAGAAGTCGTGGGTTCTAATCCGGGCTCACACCAATGACTTTTTGAAATTCTTTGCAGAAGTTTCGTGTGATAAATGTCGTTGACTGACAACTTTGTGTCCGGTGTAGGACAAAATGTTTTCTACTTGTTCCATTTGCGACCTTAAAAATAACGGCGAGTCGAGGCTTATCAGCCGCTGCCTAAATCTTTGTGTGAAAAAAGTCGTAAAGTTACGTTATGTTAAGAAAGGCCATGATCCCAGGGTTCCGATGTAAGATTGAATAAGCAGATATGACGGCCATGACATTACATGACCAAATAAACGTGTACTCGCAGAAGGCAATGTCGGCTGCTTTTAAAACTGACGAGCTTGTATGACAAAAGATATGAAAATTTAAGAAGTTGTGTGTAAGAAATGTACTTTTTGGCGATCTATAATCTCTGCATACCTCACACGGGACTTGGCGTGAAGTTAAGTAAGAAAAGCTTTTAGTTTTAACAAACAAACAGTACAAGTATCTCTCAATTTCAATACGCTCAAATACCTAGATTATATTTCAGAGTAACTCTATACCTGAAATAATGTTACGTTTGGTATTTCAGCCTGAAATTCTACCGGATGTGGAGAGACTAAATGACCAGTAAATGTCTCATTTTGCGTTTTGTATACGTAGATGCCACAATGCCAATCAGAGCGAACAGTCCTATGTGTCGGTCGGATGTACGATTCCGCTCAAGTTACGAGAGGCGACAGATATACAGGTCATTTGATTTGTAGGTGACGTGGTATATAGGTTCAGTCTAATTGTGGACTTTGTCACATACATATGAGATATAGTACCCAACTTCAGTTCTATATGTTTTCAAATAGAATTTTGTTAGTGTCATAACATAATTCATCGGCTTTATGTGGTATAGCCATGTAGTAGTATAGCATGAATGAGCATGCTCGACTGTTGATATATTGACGATCTCACGAAAACCGGAAAAATCTTGTCTTGTACATAAAAGTGACAGCGCCCTCTAGTTTCAAACTAAGAAACTAAGTGCTTGTGCTATGGATACTAGTTAACGGATATTAATACATATATATTTGTATTTTATAAATTTATTATTATTTATTATTTTATTAATACTTATAATACATAGAAAAACACCTGAACTCCATGCAAACATTCATGCTTGTCATAAATATTTGTACTCGTGCAAGGTTCGAATCTGCCAACCTCGATTCTGAAGCCACGAAGCTCGCCAAATTATGGTTTATATCTCGTTCGTGCGGTTAGAAAAGTAACATGTGTACTATTCCATTTCTCTACTCTTCTCATTCCTCTTCCAGTCCAATTTCAAGATCGGCAAACCGGATACTCAGTGTTGCAGGTGTACATTGGAACACTTTCCCATGAAAAAAAGGAGATCTAGGAACGAGATTTATTATTTATTGACGGGTCTCGCGGCGCATTGGTAAAACTACCGGCTGCAGCACTGAGGTCGGGGGTTCGATTCCCACCCGAGCACAAATATTTGCGACAAACATGAATATTTGTGCGGCGTCTGGGTGTTTTTCTATGTATTATAAGTGTGTATTTACAAAAGAAAAGTATATATGTATTAATATCCGTTACCTAGTATCCATAGCACAAGCATTTAGTTGCTTAGTTTGGAACTAGAGGGCGCTGTATGATTTGTGTCCAAGATATTATTAATATATGCATTATTCCATTAAGTAAGTATTAGGTTTCAAAAAAGGGAAGCATTATTTTTATATATTAATGTCAAGCATTTAGTTGTTAAATATAGTATTTCTTGGGGGTTCTACTGTAGATAATAGCAATATAACTATATTACGAAAAACAAGTACATATGTAGGTATATGTTTGTTATTGTTTAGTGTAAAAAAAAACATTTACTTTCGTTCATTTTCTTCATTTATTATTCAACCCTATTTGAGGTCTGTTGAGATAAGGTCGGATGTAGAGGATTTAATTAATTTTAGTAAACCACTTAGTCTTGATGTACCTAAATAGATTTATCTTTACAAAAGTAGGTACCTACGTGTTTATTTTATCTGCGCCGAGTCCTGAGGATAATTTCATATTCTCGCCTAATGTGGAGGGACCAAATACATCAGATATTTCTACATACATGATTAATTTTAAGAGGGTTTTTGTAAGGGTTTTTAGTTAATGGTATTCAGGCGAGTTATTTAAAATAATTACTACTCTCGAGGTCTGCGGTCAGAGTATTTTTTTCTCGTATTTACATGGATGAAAGTGCAAAATTTTTAACAGAATAAATGCTTCTTTAATATTAAACAATAATTACATATTTGTATAGCTTACATTTACTTAATATAATTGCATACAAGGCATATGAAAGCATTGTTAAACAGCGCCATCTACGTTTTATTATTCGAAATGTCGTCCTACTGCAGCGTTCAACAGAACGGCTACAGCCAGGCCAACCAGAAATGAAATCGTGCGAAAAGTTTTCACAACATCCAGTAGATGGCAATGTAGTGAAATGTGCACACTTTTGTGAAAATTCAGACGACTTTTCCACGTGACAATGATTTGGGAATCACAGCTTTATTGAATAGATGGCGCTGGTGTGAGATTGTTGTAATTAAGTTTTCTAATTTAAAACATATTTCAAACATTTGTTCAAACGTTTTACGCGGGTACAATGTTTAATAGTAGGTACTATTACTTACAAACGTATTGTATAGCATTTAATGTAACCCAAGAAACTTAAAACTGTAAAAGCCTTACAAGTACCTTCAAAGATGGTTTTAGGCGGCAGACAGGAGAAAATAACAGGCTAACTTAATTTAATAATACAAATATATTCAAAAGGAAATAATAAAATCACTTAGGGAAATATAAATAAGTTTGTTAGTGAGCAAACCAAAGAAAATACTGAAAATTAACAAAACTCTATCTAAATTTTTATTCTAAATTTCAAAGTAATTAAATATAAATAAGTTTGCGCCTTTGCAAAAAGGTTATCATTTTCATATACGATCTATTTTATTTTAATGTCATTATGTTCCGTGGCTTACAATGATGAAGAAAGCGAGATTTTTTAAAATTTTATTATTATTATCACAAACAAATACCATCCCCTTAATATATCCAACTTTATATATCTATACGTACAATGTTGAACTTATCTCAAAGAGCTTCCCTTACTCACGACATAAGTTTCGTAATGACTGAAGACTCATCATATTTTATCTACATGGTTCTTGTGTGGTGGGTAAATAGGACCATATCCTTCATTCATTTCATATAAATCCTTCCTTAGTAATATTGGAGGGGTAGATAGCGTGTTAATGTATATTAACTTTAGTTAATTTAACAAGTGCTTGAAATGTGATTATATTGTAGTAAATTTAGCATCTTTTTCTGCTGTGTGTGTCATTCTTTATCTGCTGTGTGGCGCCGGCTTAGAATACCGCCACCCCATCTCTTCCCGTGGGTGGCGTAAAAGGCGACTAAGGGAAAAGCTGGAAGAATGGGCAGCAGCATTCTCTCCCAACAAAATACAGCCTACTGCGATCGCCAACCCGCCTGCCAAGCGTGGCGATTATGGCAAAAACCCCCCATGGTACTACAAGGAAAAGCTACGGCCACCAGTCACGGCAGCTCCGCTATTCCGTTGGCTCACGGTAGCGGGCTCGGTAACGGCGGAGTAGGGGGTGCTAAAAATCACCGGTCGCGACACGGCTACCATAATAAACGAACTTTGGCCCTGGTAACACACAACATACGCACGCTTAGGACTGACGAGAGGATCACCGAACTGGAAGAAGAACTGAGTAAGATTCGATGGGACATTGTGGGATTATCGGAAGTCCGAAGACAGGGGGAGGATACGGTAATCCTGCGGTCTGGAAACTTGCTCTTCTACCGGGAAGGCGTAACACCTCGCAAGGTGGTGTCGGATTTATCGTTCACCGGTCTCTAGTAGCCAACGTGGAGAGGATCGAGAGTGTGTCGACAAGGGTAGCGTACCTTATACTCAGAATATCCAAGGGATATTCGCTGAAGGTCATACAGGTTTACGCGCCGACCTCGACACACCCCGACGACGAAGTGGAGGCCTTATACGAGGATATCTCGAAAGCCATCCACTCGTCCAAAACCTACTTCACTGTGGTTATGGGAGACTTCAACGCTAAACTAGGCACTAGGAAAGACGATGAGCTGAGGGTGGGGCAATTCGGTGTTGGACAGAGAAACCAGAGGGGTAAAAAAATGGCTGAATTTCTGCAGAAGGAGGGCCGGATGTCGGATGAGCTCTACTTTGCGTCCTTCACCTGTTCAATACCAAAACCCAGAAAACTTTCAGCTCGAACTTCAAAATCGCTTCCAATGCCTAGATGAGTGTGAAACAGTGGACGATATGAACAGCAGGATAGTGGAAGTTGTGCATGCCGTCGGTGCTAAATTTTTTAGTAAGCGACGTGCAAACAGAACTCAAAAACTGTCGGAACCTACTTTCAGGCTCATGAAAGAGAGACGAGAAATTTCAACGCGGTCTATGACCAATGTGTGTTACCAGTGATGACATACGGAGCTGAGACGTGGTCTCTGAATGTTGGCCTCATGACGAAGCTCAAGGTGGCTCAGCGTGCTATGGAACGGGCTATGCTTGGAATCTCTCTGCGCGACAAAATCCGCAATACGCAAGAGATCTGGCGTGACCGACATAGCCCGGTAAGTTAGCACGTTGAAGTGGAGATGGGCTGGCCACATCGCTCGACGAACCGATTACCACTGGGGTAGAAAGGTGCTCGAGTGGCGACCACGTACCGGTCAACGCGGAGTAGGCCGTCCCCCCACTAGGTGGACCGACGACCTGGTGAAATCCGCGGGAGGCCGATGGATGCAGGTTGAACAGGACCGGCAGTTGTGGCGCTCTATGGGGGAGGCCTACGTCCAGCAGTGGACCTCGAAGGGCTGATGATGATGATGAAATTTAGCATCGGTATAATGGACGAACTGAACAACTTAAATTTTCAAGTTTCGAGATGGTTGCGTTTAGCTATTTTTTTTTACAATATTATCAAATTCAGAACAAATTGACTGTCATCAATTTGATGAGCACGATTCTGTGCGTAATCAAATTATTTCTTACATGAACACGAAAAAAAAACTGGTATCCAATTCTGCTACTCCTATATCTTGAAATCATATCGTTGTCATAGCTATTTCATCATAGTAGTTATGAAGTTGATGAAGTTATGAAGTTGATGACGGTGTATACTAACGTAACATAACGTCACGCCTATTTCTACCCGATGGTATAGAGCAGCGGCTGTTAAGCCATGTCTCGCCGTTATGCTTACTTCCCAAATGGAATAGGTGGCGAACCTATTCCTTTTGGTATACCTATTGCCGGTATGACAATAGGTTCGCCACACAAGGTTTTCAGTCCTCGATATTTATCATGGATAACTTCCGAAAATAATTTCCAAAAGGAATTGGTATGAACCAGGATTCGAACTCGCGACTTCTTGATTCAGAGGCGGGGTGCTCGACCACTGGACCACCGTGACATTTTCAGGTGTCTAAATAACGGTGTTTTGGTGATTTTGCATCTAACTTGACTGGTATCATTAGAATATTTTCGTTTGCAAAAGAAACAAATAACTCAATTTTATGGAATAGGAGGGCAAATGAGCATTCGTGTCACTTGATGATAAGTGACCAGCGCCGCCCATGGGCACCTATACAACACATGTAGTGTTATAGTTGCGTTGCCGACCTTTAAGGGAGTAGGATGCGAAAGGATGGGGAAGGGAGGTGGGCTCCCGGGTATCTCTCTCACTGTACAAAACCCGGCAAGAGCCACTTTACGTCGATCTTCTGAGACGTATTCCACCGGTCGAGCCAGCACATTCATGCAGCGAACTGATTGGGTATACCACTGTTAGACTATTTCTACGAAAAGGTTTTTTTTATCGGGTTAAGACGTGACATTAGAACAACTTTTAGGATTATATCGCGTTTATTCATTACTTATTTTATTTATCTCTTATTGTTGTTTTAATGTCATGAGCGTGATTCGCGAAAGTCTTAGAAATAAATATGGGTTAAGACGTGTGAATTTCTACGATTAAAAGATGCGGCTCATTATTTTGTAAAATGTCAATTTGGTTAAAATGTGACTTATTAGTTCTTCAATTAAACCGACGATAAGTTTTTTAATTACTTCCCGCCGTAATTTTGTGTCTGTAAAATATCTCATTTTTCCTACGTCCTTTATAATCAGAAGTAATGTTACATTTTACTTCTTATAACAACACATTTTTCTGTCAAAGCTTTTGCGGGGTAGGTAGAAAGAACAGAACGCCATAAGCACATACGTCATTAGCTTCTTGTATTTTTATAGCTATTGTCATACCAACACGTCGTTCTTATTAAAAATTAAGAAGGAAAATTATCCATCTTCTATCTAATATAAACCCTCGAACTAAAAGAGAGAGATATGATGAATAAGCTTTTGTTCCTCGAGTGGGTGAAGCACAGCCACAGAAATAGATCAAGATAGAACGGCGAATAGGCGTGGCAAGCGTGCCAAAACCCTGCACTATATTGCATGCTTTTCGAAACTCGCTCTCAGTACGCAACGAGCGTTCCTGCCCTGCGTTCAGGACGTAAAAAAATAGATAAAACGTCACATATATGCCTTATTATGCTGTGAAAAATTGTAAAAACAAAAGTAGTGAATCAAATATGAAAAAAGGAAATATTTCGTATGATCAGTAAGTACAGAAAATCAGTAGAAAGTATTTTTTTGAGATTATAAATTATTGTTTTACTTTTACTATGTTCAATAATTACGATCACAAGTTGTATATTTTTTCGTTATGATAAATATCCATTGCTGTCCGCATTCAACGCTCGTATACAAAAACATTGCGCGTATAAATTATACGCGTAATGTACGTCGAATCGAACGAAATACACAATACACCTGCCAGTTGATCGCTGTGTCTGTTAATCGCTGTGATTCGAATGATAAAGATGTGCACTCCATGTATCGTTGAGTCTTAGGACTTATCGATAAATTAATTCAATAATAATTTGAGTATCAGCTCATATCTTACTTTGTCCCTACTTTATTCTAACACCACAAATTTCAACCAAAGTGTTTCGTAATTACATTGGCAGCAGTTTATTTGACAGTATAAGTTTTCACCAATTCGACCAATCGCCGATGAAAAATCATCTCGTTCTTCTCAAATGGGCAGTAACCGAGGTATATGTAGACGTTCGGCTTCGTTATTTAACCAGGACTGTGAGGCCAACCCTTACAAAAAGGCAAATATTTAATAAATATGTATAGTTTCAAGGACAGTAAAATATTTATAATTAAATTTTATATACTGTTGGAAAAATATGTTTTAGGTTTTAATATGTCGGATTGAAGTATTTAACATGTTTTACTTTCTATGATTATTGTTACAGAAAATAAAAAAATAATAAAATTAGCACACGTTGCCGATATTAACATCGATAATTTAATGTGAGTGTCTCCTTACTAGTCGCTCCGCTCACAATGAAAATGACGTCACGCTGAGGGCGTGGTTTTTCAAAAAAGTGACACGCTCGAAATGTATGGAAATATGCCATCGCGGCCGTTCTATCTTGATCTATTTCTGTGAGCACAGCCATGATTTTCCTGCACCTATCCCAGTCTACGTGGGGTCGGCACAATATGTCGTCCTTTCGAATTTGGACTATAAATGTTGTCATGTTTTGGCTGTGGTTTTATGACCGGCCGCCTGCCTGACGTCAACCCTCCTTGGGAATGTTTTGATTGGTACTTTACCCTCCACCAGGAATAAAATACAGCAAATAGAAAGTTGGTTAATTGCGGTGTTCTTCCATTATCCTGTCGATCCTGGTCGCCTGATTGCTAAATTCAACAACAGCAAAGGAGAGTATCGAGCAAAATTGTCCCAAAATTCTGAGCAGTTAATAGTAGTTACGAAGACTGATACGTTTTTTATTTAGGTACGTCCCAATGGATTAGGTGGCGAATACCTCCGTATACCTCTCTCACCGAAGCCGTGAGCCACTTACGTGGATCTTCCGAGAGGCCGTGGTATTTCACCGGTCGAGCCAGCCCATTCATGCAGCGAAATGCTTGGCTCTACAACCTATTTCATTTTCAATTAATAATACATTTTATTTACAGGTACGTATAAAGTGTGGTGTCATACTGATAGTAATCATCGGAAGATCATCATTCATCCATCTACATTTAAAAACATTATTATGGGTTGGTAAGTAAACTTCATTACAAACCTTTTTATTAAATATTATAATAATATTAGAACTATAACTTCACGCCGCCAATATCAGAAGTGGTAATGCCTCACCACCCTGCAGTAATAATTATATTTTTATAGTTATACTAGCTTTAATATGGCTTCGCTCGCATTGAAGCCATTAAATAAGTATCAAAGATCATTACCATAGAAATTAATCAATATCATAAATCTATTTTATTGCTCAGCTGGGATTATTAATTTTTAAAATCACAACATACAATGACGTTTAAAAAACTTACAATATACTTTATTGAAATGCAACAACAAACGGTAAAATATATTTCTTTGTAACAAAAATAAATAATTTTGGACTTTAACAATTTTATAAGATATAAATACAGAGTATTAATGTAGGATATTTTTGTAGACATATTATAAGATTTTCCTTCAGGTGCAGAAATATATGTAAATTAAAGAAAGAAAGAAGATAAAAAATATCCTATGTTACTTCTAATACCTCCAAAAATATGTGTACAAAGTTTCATGATAATCGGTTGAGTAGTTATCGCGTGAAAGCGTAACAAGCAAACTTACATTCACATTTATATATTAGAAGAGATTACATTTATTATTACTTAAATTCATAATCTCCACGTGTGATTCTTTTTTCTATAAGACAGCTGTTTAAGATCCAAGTGACAGACTAATTTTAAAAAATTGGCGCTTTCAAACTTTTTAATAAAGATTTAACGCATAAGATTGGATACGTATTAACATAGCTATCGATTGACTAGTGTGAATTTAATATTATGAACAGACTTAAAAGCAACTTCTAGTACCTATATATTATAGACATTTTTTTTTAATCTATCATGAAGGCATACTAACTTACCGTTCATCTCATGGTACACATTTGTTGCAATTTTAAGAAGACAGCTATAGGGTTAGTAGGGGCATTACGCGGACATTGAAAGCCTACAAGTCTGTCTTTTAACACCGGTTATAAAGTCTATAACTAGACTTTTTTTTATGCGTGAGCCACTTTACGTCCGTCTTCTGAGAGGTCGTGGTATTTCACCGGTCGAGCCGGCCTACTCACGCAGCAAACTGCTGGGCTCTACCACTGCTAAACTGTGAACTTCCCGCCTTTTTCTACCCAAAGTGCTGGCAGCGGCTGTTAAAACCTCGATTTGCCAATTCATTGCGTTACGTCCCAAATGGAAAAGCTGGCGATCTTATTGCTATTATACCAGGCACAATGTTGTCAATCTTCGATATTTATCACACGTAACTTTCGAAAAATGATCGGTATGAGTCCGGAATCTAACCCGCAAATTCTGAATCAGAAGCCGGGGAGCTCGCCAACTGGACCACCGAGAGACACATTTATAATATATAAAAATTTTCATTTGATCTCAATATTGGAGAAAATTTATTATTGTGAAACATACAACATTGAAAAGTCATTGACTGCACTTAGTTAATCGTGTAACACTGAAACTACTTAACCGATTTTAATGTAGCTTACTATGGACAATTAAGATTTACTTGAAGGTGTTTATAAAATGTTTTATTCAAGTATGATGAACATAAAATAGTTCCTTCACGTTATAGAGGTCAGGCGGTGTTGCGAGAAATTAAATAATAAACTTACCAGCTGACCGGGTAAATGTTGTTAAAGTTAAAAATTAAAGTTTTGAATTAATAATTAAAAAAATAAAGGTAAATTTTAAAGGGTTGAAAATTAAAGATTGTAAGTATTTTCTAACGCTGTATCATTAAAAAAATTAAAAAAGTAATAAGAGATTTACCCTTAACATTTAGAGGGATCCAAAATAGAGGTTGTTCAATTCTCAGGCCTACCCAATATTCATACAAAAATTTACGAGAATCGGTCAAGTTGTTTCGTAGGAGTTTAAGCACAAACACCTCGACACAAAAATTTTATAAATAACATACCACATTTCGTTGTTGTTATAAGTTGTAACTTAAAATTCAGGAATTGATTCATTCTTAGTCTCGGTGGCGCAGTGGGCGAGCGCACGGCCTCTGATCCAGAGGTCCGGGGTTCGATTCCAGACACTGGCTCACACCAATGACTTTTCGAAATTGTTTTCGGAAGTTATGTGTGATAAATATCGATGACTGACAAACTTTGTGCCCGGTATGGCAATAGGCTCGCCACCTATTCCATTTGGGACGTAAACATAACGGCGAGACGAGGCTTAACAGCCGCTGCCTACACCTTCGGGTAACAAAAGGCGTGAAGTTATGTGATTCATTCTTAAAATATATATGTATAAGCATATCTTACTAAGTTGGTTCACCTAAATAAGCTTAAAATGTAAATCCATTGCAGCCACAGTGTCACCTTTTGCTAAACAAGTTCATTTGTGACCCAAACACGTATTTGTACTAAGCTGATTACAATACAAATTGTGTTTACTCACCAAAACGGTTTTGACAAGACTTCTTAGACGCAAATAATTAAAGATATATAATACAGCAATATAGCATGCATGCACTCGAATATTCGACTTTATTAACTGTTACATAGGTGGCGGAGCCTACCGCGCATAAAGTTGTCAATCATTGATATATAACATACACAAAACTTTCGAGAAAAATTGCGAGATATCTTTGGTGAGCGGAGAATCGAATCTACGCGATTCGTGTAGTAAGAAATAGTAATTCAGTTCTCATTATTTTCTGTTAAAGTTTTCGTATAATTTAATTCCAAACTTAGTCTTTATAAAAATAATATTTGGTTCAATTTAAACTAATTACTTTCAGAATTTTTATCTATGCTCAAATCTAACATAGATCATTTTTGTCTTTTACTTTCTATAGTTAGTTTGAAGAGATAATTTGCTTAAAAGTAAGGACGAGTAACGAGGAGTATTAACACAAATTACGGTTTACTTTATTTGTCTGCTGGTAAAATACTGGTAAATGTGTTATGATTCAGATTAATTAATTGGTTCAAAACATGTGTTTTTGTTTTTTATGGGGTAAAGGGGTTAGGGGTGCCCGATAGTAACTAACGCCGCCCATGGGCACCTGCAACATATATAGTGTTACAGATGCGGTGCCGGCCTTAGGACTTAGACCGGTTGGGAGTGCATACCTCTCTCATCGATAAAAACGTGGCATGAGCAACTTTCAGATGAATTCTGAATTCTGATCAGAAATTGCAGAGATGTATTAAGCTAATCTCTTTAGCTTTGTCTTACATAATAAATAACAAGTTATAAAAGTTAAGAAAACGTTGTGATATTTCATCTAATAACGCAATAACATCTGCCGTACTTATTGACCTGTCAAATAACTCGCACGAAATATTTATATATTTAGCCGTTTCTTTTGTTTTATGATATAGGTTTGACGTTTCTGATTTAATCAGAAAATCCATAAAAAAGCTCCAAAACCGAGCTACTTGTTTCGTAACATAAAGCATATAAATCTCGAAATTGTTGACAGTGTTTCAGAATGATATGTATTTATTTGTTTGAAATTAAAGCAAACTTTTTCATAGGCGTAATAGGTAATTACTAAGTACTAGAATAAATTATTCTGTTTGTTAACTTAAAAGACATTTATGAATGTAAAATTTTAATAAACCATATTTCATACGGATAAAGCTGAGCAAAATTAATCTCTAAAAACCACATGGACAGTATTAGAATAAATTATTTCGTTGACCATTAAATGAACATTAATTGACCACTGAATCCCTATGGTCAATTAATTAAAGCTTACAAAACGCTCAAAATTACACCTACGTTATAAAATCGACGCATTTCACTACATAGTGCGCGCGCAACCCTAAGCATGGAGGCTTTACTCCGCCGGCAGTCGGCAGCCGGGCCGCGCGTTCCTTCCTCTCAAGTAAACAATACATCAATATAAACAAAACACGAAAGCCCTGGCTGAATGCAACTCTATTAAATAGCACAACAAAAAAAAAGAAAAAAAATATCCCACCAATACCATTTCGCGCCATACCGAACTGTCAAAAGTGTATTAGAAAAATAAAATAGGAATTGATAACAAAAAGCAATAATAAAAGTGTTACTAGATATTTAAATAGCGAATATTGTTTTAAAATTATTTTAAAAATTGGTTCTGCGTTGTTGTCGGTTTGAGGCTGCGTGAGTATTTAAATTGTAATATTGATAAGTAAGATCTTACGTAAGGCTAGCAAGGTTCCTCCTTAGGGATAACGAAAAATACGGTACTAAGACCTTGTTACATTTATCGAGTATATTCATAATAATTATTTTACTAACAACGATCTTTTAATAATAAAAGTCACGTCCAATTCTTAATTAATAAATTGCCTCCAATTACTTGAATAATAATTAAAGCAATATAAATATTTCAGTATCATTTAAAGCAGTAATACAGATACGTAAGGGAGTATAAGTAAATTTTATGGAACCATTTTTCTTCATTTGATACAATTTTATTCGTTGAATGTAAACAAAGTATGTCGTTTAAGACTGTGTGTGTGTGTGTTGGTTATCAAAAAAAGGAAGATCCTGTGTCTATGTACAGAAACAACGGCATTTAATTTATCCATTGAGATTACTAGTAAACATTTAGGTAGCAAAATACGCTTCAACTTAAACGATTTAAACAGAAAATTATAAGCAGACAGAAGCCTTGCCTCGTCTCATCGAAAGAAATATATTCTTTCGTGGAGTAGGTGCCGAGTTTATTGTCTTACATCGATTTTCACTTCGATTTCGATTAGTCCGTTATTGACAAATTATCACCATTATTTATAACAATTCATTAGTCTTGTGTATTCGGATTCGAGCTTCTTTAATATAAATCACCGTTTTAAGCCTAATATATGGCCTAGAAAATCTCAGTATACACTTTTATACTGATTTGAATATGGATAGAAATATCTTGCATCCATGGTCGTAAAACCTGCACAGCGTCTCGTATGTGAAAAAAACATAACGCAGCCATAACCATTTCCATCCGTGTTTGTATTCTGCCAAATGCTATTATATAGACACACTAACCGACGTGTTGTCTGTGTAGAGGCGCTGCAGTTACCGCCATCCTCCAATTCACCGTTAAAATCGAAGAACAATAAAATGGTACGGCAGCGTCAAAGAGATAACACTGTTTTTGCGCTTTTAAAATGAAAACTCAATATAAAAATCCATTCCATTTCTCGATATTGCAACGCGATACTTGTGAGTATTGTATCAAATACAAACACCCTCTTACGGAGTCGATTATATTTTATATTTCGCAACTAAAAATATTGGGTTGTAATTAATTCGGTGATAGAGCCAAAAATAGTTCAAAAAAACGAATGGGCTGGTTTAACTGCAGAAATACCATAAGAGAAAATTACGTAAAGTGGTGGATGCCGTATTTATTTTGGTGAAGAGAGGTATCTGGAGGCTCATCTCGTCACTCCACCCGTCTCCATAAAAAGCAAAAATAAACGCAATAATTACCCGCCCAGTTTTGCAAATCCGTAGGTACCGCTAGGCAGTTACGTCCAGGTAAAACGCTTGCTAGTTTCTCATTCATATAAAAATATGAATTATGGTGGCTTTTGACTAAATTAAGCTGCAAATATTTATCCTGCCTGTAGCTATAAAACATCGATACAGACCACCTTTATTATTTCTTTCACACGAAAAGTAGCAGAATACCTTACAATCTGACTTGAAACTCATGAATTGTGTATGGTCCGAATTGCTGTGATAATAATTGTATACACATTTACGTAAAATATTTATATTATGTTTAGCGGTTTTATATTATAATTTCATTATAATAAGTTACTGTAGTCGGGGGAAAAAGTAAAATGTAGATACTCATATTGAGAATATCAAGAAAGAGTATACTTATATCATATACTACATAAGTGGGTTTTAACTTGTTTTAAGTCTAGCCTACGTACGCAATATCGAACTAAGAGCCTCTTAAAACTGAGCGGCTGATTGCAGGCGACTTGTTTAATATACTTACGATTATTTTATGTCTTTTTAATCTAAAGAATTTATCTTTCAATCTCCTGTCCTTATTGCACTCTGAGTAGGGTTAGCACACATGTCCGTCTTTTCGAATTATCTATGATGTCAAAAGATTGTGGTTTTATGACCATAAAAATACAGTCAAATCTGACTGTGCATCACCAAGAGGCTGCCTGCCTGACGTTAACCCTCCTTGGGAATTCGTGGTTTATCCCTCACTGGGGATCGACATAATATGTCATCTTTTCGAACTTTTAATGTTGGCTAACCGTTTGGCTGTGGTTTTATGACCGGCCGCCTCATAGAGATCATCACTGCTTGGGAATGTTTTCGTTGACAGTTTATCCTCATCAGGAGTAAAATTAAGCAATAGAAGATGTTGGCCTCTAATTTTTAATTGCGGTGATCTCTCTTGATGTAAAACAAAATGAATTTTGAATAGAATTTCATTAAAATGATTTTGGGTGTTAATAATTGTCAGTGGGTCAACAACAGATTGATTTTGGTCTATATTTTTTACATATTGGATATCTCTGTGGATATTCTATTTCTATTTGGTGAACAATAATTATTTAATATTTGTGATCAATCAAACAATTTGTGTTACTCGAGTTGCAATATCTGGCTCAAATCTTCAAATTTTCTTTCATTTTGATAACAAAGTTCGCGCGTGACTAATCGCTTGGTGAAAAAGCGTCCCAATTTTAAGCGATAGAAAGACAGTACGTACAACTTTCTATAAACTTTATTATTAAGTCTGAACTCATTGCATTGGAACACAATCCTCGGACATATTTTGAGTACATGTCGAGATAAATTCATATGTTTCACATATTTTACATGCATACCTACCCCGCAAGAAACTTGCTCTTGCGGGGTAGACAGAGAGAACAGACCACCAAAAGGCGGGATTTTTACATACTACACTATTTTGTTAAACTTTCATTGGTCATGAAGTGTGTCGTGGCTCACATATTTTGCTGTAAATATGTGTTATATTATTATTATATTACTGCAAACTTCTTTACAGGAGCAAAAGATGGTTAAATAAGTGGCTAAATAAGCCTTTAGTAATTTTAAATTGCACTTAACTAAGCCATTGGCTTTCTCTCGTTCAAAGGTAGAGAGTAAGGGGAATAGCGGAATTTATCTGTTGTAAAGTTTAGTAGCACAAGCTGCTGTTTTTTATTACGACAGTAGTTTATTTTTGGGGTAGTCCAAAAATAAACTACTGTCGTGAAGGGAATTGTAATCGTTACATTTGAGATTTCAAATTTAATAAGTAAGAGATACCCTGCCGGTGACAGGTTTTGATTTTTAATAATGACGAATAATAGCGTAACTTACTCTTATATAAATCTATTATCCAATCTGTCATAATAGGATCTCAATGTTGGGCCGAGAAAGTGATGGATGAAAAAAAAAAACATATTAGGACGACGTGTGACGAACATGGATGAAATACGGAATGAGTACGTTACAGAAAGTTTAGAAGTTGTTGAACTGAGAGGATAAGAGGAAATCTACTTGCGTGGTATGGACATGTAATTAGCAGGGATGACACTCATGTTGCTAGAGGATTAATCAACCTGAATGTGGAAGCAGAATGCAGAAAAGACAAGTGGGAAACATAAGAAAATATGGATAGATTGTATGAAAGACGACATAATTAAGAAGCCACTTCTTAATTATGTCGTCTGTTATTAGTGTGGAAGATGCGAATAGGAACAGGGCAGACGAAGATGATGATGATGATTGTGTCAAATATGTTTTTATCTTTTTGGAGAAAAAAATAAGTATTTTAGTATCTAGTTCTTTGAAAATTTTGTACCAAGTTGCATGTGTTTCATTTGCAGGGTGCATATGTTTTGTTTAACAGTTCACCGATCGATATTGTTGTTCTAATGACCTCGCCGCTCATATAACTACTTAGATAATATTTGTATAAAACAAGATTTAAAAAATATATCTTTATTACAGTCTACTGATCGGCGAAATAGCACTCTTAGAATATTAATGTAAAGTGGCCCATTTTGGGGGGCCACATCATTTGCTATCACTACCAATCCTACTCCCATAAAGGCCGGCGATGCTTCTGTAACATTAGTGGTGTTACAGGTGTTCATGAGTCACTTAACACAAGACGAACTCGTTTAAAGATAGTCAAGCATAGTTTGGTATCCATCATTTGGCAAAACAACAAAAATACATTAAAACAGTAGACTTTAAATAATTACGAGTATATGCAGGGATTACTGTGCTATCAGTGATACCTACTGACAGGGATGCATTCATAGATATATCTATTTAAATGGCGATATAAATAGGTAATGTGCTGGACCGGACAGTACTGCAACTTTACTGAAACTATCATATAACTGACTCAAGATGGCGTCCAAATAGCCAATACGGTGACTGTTATTTGCACAATTACAATTTAACTAAATACTCAACTATCCGACTTATGCTGTCGACTATTATTTTTTTTATTATTCATTTTAAGTTACAGTTAAATTATTTATATAAACTGACGATGCGTGGCTTACGAATTAGCAAGTTCAGAGAATTTCCACTACATCTGTCACACACTGAGCTACCATGACACTAATGCTTTGAAAAGTATTCATGTCACCAAACATTGAATATCTTTATTAATGTCTCTCTTAACTTCTTTTGAAGGCTGCTTCGGTAAGAAGCTTACAAAAAGATGAATTACATTTTCATATATATTGGAGTAAATTCTAAATTGATTGAAATTTACTGAACAAAATATATCCTCTACAATTGGCAAAAGATCTATTACGTATGATATGGATGGATGAATATGGAAATAATAGAGAACCTTTTTACTAACATTAAAAATAAAATATGTAACCAAAATGTCTTCCGTGAAGACTGTCTATTCTTGTCTCCTGAGGCGTGGTCTCTGTTGAAAATCGTTTGCCAAAAAGCAATGAATTTGTCCTGTTTCCGTTATCAAACACCGTGGCGTGGTACATATACGTGTATGGTGTATAGAAATAGTTAAACATTTCAATATACATTACAAAAACAATTCAATTAAGTACATTTTAGGTATCTCACAACTATTATGCATCAAGGTTTCAAATAAAAATTTAATAAAATTAAATATGTTAAAGGTACTTTTATGTTTTGTAAAAAATACTACTGATTTTAATCTAAATTTATATAGATAATTAAGATATATGGCGATATATATGCAAATATTTAACATGCAAACTCCATGGCTGTGTATCAAGTTGTATACAGCGAGACTAAAGTTGCTTAGTACAAAGCTGACTGCTATACTGCTACTTCATACTATTCGTATTGTAAGTTACAGAAGACTCCAATCTTACAGACAACTTCACCCAAATTACCCTTCACTCTACTACTCTTATTATTTAGCTCGTGAAATTATGTGTGTGACAAAACCAAATATTTTCTGCTTAGTGGTATCATAAATTTTGATGTTATAAATAATTCATTTGCAGACCGTACACGTACACTCGCTGCTGATGCACCAAATTTTCCAAGACATTCCATAAATATATAAACTTTGGTGTCTTTTCTTACGAGAAAATATTAGATTGCTTGGAGAGTTTGGTATGGTTAAAATATATTAAAACTGTCATCGAAACTAATTCATAGAAGCCCGTATAATACATATTTTTTAATACAGCAGTAATTATGTTTTGAGGTATCTAAGTCTTTTGATTAAATTGACCCAATCTTTAAAGCCAGATAAAATGTAAAAAAATCTATATTGCAAAAGGTTGCACTATTAAAACGCAAACAAGAAGATATACTACATAATCAGAACTAAAATATTAATCAATTTATAATATTATCGCTTCCCTCATAGCATATCTCCAAATAATTATAAAAACAATGCATTCGACCTTCCCGAGCTGGCTGACATCCAAGAAGTTTTATTAAGTTGTACACTTCTGACGAATTCATACCGAATATTTTCTGCTGTCACAGCCAGTGTTGCTTTGTTTACTAACGTCAAAATTATTTCTTATTTGCTTTACATATTTAAAAAATACTTGTACAAACATATATTTTTCAACCCAAAGAAAAGTTGTTAGGAAAATATTTTGTTTAAGTGGCTGTATTAAGATTCTAAAACAATTAATATTAAGAACTCGTACTAAGGGTTACTTAGGTGTTATTATACGGAAATTAACTTCCAAAAGGCTGTTAAGTTTGCAATTTGGGAAAGTCCCCTGAAGTGAACCATTCTTATTTCCATCAAACTGTACCTACGTATTAAGTATAGGATTCTGCGTGTTTTGTATTAAATTACCTAAAAACCCTTACTTTCACAATGTGAAACTCAAATAACCTAAAAGCAAAAATGTACCCCTTGGGATGGAGAGAGTAATTAAAAAGTTTATACTCTGTGAACCATCAATTAGTCAGATTGGCGGTGAACGATCAAACAGCAATTACTGCTGTTAGTTAGGACTTCAACAATATTTATGTGTTAGTATTAAATTTTATAGCACTACTAGGGATTGTATAACAGAAATATCTACATATTGGGATCCTAGAGTATATGAGTTATGTCAATAATATTACGCTAGCAAAAGTAGCATTATTCAGTTAATTTTGTAGATAAAATATTTGCGAGCCAGGTACTGTAAAGTAGTGATAACTTCAAGCCGGTAATGGCCAAAAGTGTGGACAGCAAAGACCATGCATCGAAAGACCAGATACTTTCCTAGACTCAATTCTAATTGCAATTACGGAGGTTTCAGCTCAAAATATATTTTAGTAATATTTGGCACAATAATGTTGAAATAAACCACAGCATACATAATACATTTATCTCAGAAATTATTTGTCAGTTCAAGTTCGCTGGAAGAACTCTTGCTGAAGTAACAGTTCAAGTCAAAGTTGTATTTATGAAGGTAACTTTATGATAAGAAAAATATAAATATATTTTTGTTTTAACCTATTACGTGTAAAAAAATCGAGAAGATATTTTCTAACTTTCTGAATCTATTCGCTTCATAGACTCAATTCTTAACTAATAACGTGTTTTTAGTAGTGTACTAATTATTTAAGTAGTAGTAGAAGGATGTTGATAAGTCAAGAACTTATCATCAAGAAATTGCTGAGCCAGAAAAATAATGTTATTGTATGTCTTAATTTTTCATCAAGGTAGTAAAAATTCTCAGAATAATATAAATATAGGTATATTTTTAGATATTGAAGACGTAAAAATACAAAAAAAAAATACTGGTAAATGAATGATGATAAAAAAATAGAAGCTCTAAAATAGAGTGTTAAAAATTATTGGGAATATATTTTGATTACATGGGCGTTTTAAACTTGTAAAACAATTAATACTACCGAACTTGTACTGAGGGTAACTTGGTTGTTTGTTATTATGCGGAAATTAACTTCAAATAAAGCAGTAAAACTTGCAATTTGGGTAAGTAATCGGCCCCTAAAGTTAAGACCAATGTTTTCATCATGAACAATTTTTAGGATAGATTATTGAAGATATATTAACGTGTACATTTTTATACTTTCACACCCCTAACTGCAAAAGGCGTAGGCAAGTTTTCTTCGAGTCTTTGAATGGAACTAATGGTACTACAGAATAGGAGAATCTCTCCTCCTTAGTCCTGAAAGAGTGATCGTGGTTGCTGATGATTTACAATATCGGATAAGGCTGCCCTCACAATGTACCTTAACTTGTTTCGATCCTGAGCATCTCGGGAACACTATACTAGGAGCAACTCTTTTAAATATTTATATGTAATTGTAAGTGGTTTTCCCCTAGCTTGGACTTTTCAATGCTGAAAATTATCTTTGCAGATATTCAATATGAAAAATAAAAGTCTAGGTCATGTTCCAGTCTAAAGTCAATCGATCTGTTCAGGAGAAATATTACATTAGTAGAAAAATCCACAGAGGAAATACGGAAAAGAAAATATATTTTCTATAAAATATATTTTTCTATTCTATATATAAAATATATTTATAAAATATAAAATATATATATAAAATATATTTTTCTATTCTATAAAATATATTTAAGAAAAGAAAATATATTTTTTATTGTGTTTAACTCTAATCTAATCATACATTTCTTGATAAATATATAAATTAAATGACCGTGAAATTTCTACTGACTTCTTATATTCGATTTAGAAATTGTGATATTTTGTTTAAATTTATTTGACGTGTCTTCATTCTTGATATTTTGTTTTAGAAAATTCCTCTATTTTCTTATAAATATACTCAGGACCTCAATTGATCACTGTTCATTAGCTCTACAAGTGGCTACCTAAACTTAGACTAAAGTATAAGAATAAACCTTTAAGAGCAAAGAACAGGTCAAAAACCTTTCACTTTATTTAGTGTATGGTGTTTAAATGTTTCATGTTTAATACAAAATCAGGATATATTATTACAAGAGTTTTGCTAAGACTTGACCGTCGCTCCGTTTTGATTACAATCATAAAAAACCAAACGAATTGTACTTTCTCACGCAATCACTATTACTAAGTAGATTAGCTAATTTCGTATACAACTGTTGTGTCTGGGTGACACAATTTCGGACAAAATGCTGTTCCGCAGCACACTGTGAAACAAAAAATGAAAATTGTTTTTAGGCAAGTATGAAGAGGTATGCAGTTTATATATGAAGCTAAATTAAAAAATGCGAAGCCAGGTACAGATTATGACATTACAGAATGCCTTAAACAGTTCGTGTTTCGATAAATATCCATATAATATATTGAAAGTTTAGCGTTTCTTATTTTTTAAATAATTTTCCCTAATTATAGTAGCGAGCAATCGATCTATTAATATAAAATGTATATGTAACCTTACATCTTTTTGAATTTGGCAAATGTACTGCGGTGGCAAAAATTATTAATGTAAATAAATAGTGCGTGCCCTCCGCGCTAAAGAAGTGAAACTTTGTAAAAAACATACATTTATAACCCACTAAGCACACACGGCACACCTTACTTACTGTGCCTTGTGGTGAATTGTTAAACTACCGATTGTGGAATCATGATTGGCGGGTTCAATCCCCACCCGAGTAGAAGGAATCTTTATCCGCGTCTGGGTGGAATAACTACTCCTCTATTTTGGATGATCTGCTATATTTATTTCAATCCTATTTTTTATGTTTTAGATAATATATTGTTATTTGTCATCTTTTTACGGTTTATGGGTTCTTTTACGGGCATTGTTGGATGTGGTTATAGAATTGTGACTCACATGATGTTTTAAATAACTTTCAAACAAACGTATTTGTAAAACTAATAGTGCTTTATCTTTAATTTTATGTGTTATTTCATTCGTTCTTTGCAACTTGTCTTAATATTAGTGTACAAACAACAAAGTCATACAATTTGTTGCGAGTAACTCTGCACCTTCTTGTTAAAGGAAGATGCGACGACAATAGTACAGTATTTTGTTTCAAACTGCTATATTGAAACACCAGCCAAGTTAACAAGATCTCAGATAGTCACAAGAACTTATTTATACAACATTCTATTTAGAAGGTACCAAGCTTTTTCAACATTGGTCGCCACATTTGGCGGAGAGCCAACTGCATCACAATTTTGATTCCGTACTCGTAGTACTGTTTTTTTTTACTTTATTTGTGGTAAAATTCTGTTAAAGAAATCCCTCAACTTTGAGTGATTTACTATTTTGCTTCGTTGATAAAATGAGACGTAGGTATATTATTGCACTAGTTGACCCGGTGACTTTATTTCGCATCAAAAGTAATAAAGAAGTAGATTTTGGATTTATTACTTTTTGTTTACTACATCATACATGAACTATAGATAAAAACTACCCTGCTATAATTTTAAAAATATAAGCGTATAAGGGAACGGTCTCGGTGGTCCAGTGGTCAGCATACCGCTTCTGAATCCGGAAGTCGCGGGTTCGAATCCTGACACTGGCTCACATCAATGACTTTTCGAAATTGTTTTCGGAAGTAATGTGTGATAATATCGATGACTGAAAACTTCGTGCCCAGTAGGCAATAGGTTCGCTAACTTTTCCATTTGAAACGAAAACATAACGGCGAGACGAGGCTTAACAGCCGCTGCCTACACTTTCGAGTAGAAGAAGGCGTGAAGTTATGTTATGTTAAATCTAGCTCGAAACTTCAAATTTTCCTTCATTTTGATAACAAAGTTCGCGCGTGACTATGTTTTCGTCCGCCGCCTACACCTTCGGGTAACAAAGGCGTGACGTTATGTTATGTATAAGGATACAGACAGCTGAAAGAGACTTTGTTTTATACTATGTAATGACTATCGTGTGTTTATTTCTCGTATATTAACTTAACTTACATCGATATCATTATCGAATAAACTCGTATCGAAATCTTATTTTTAATTGACATAATATAGTATTTTGTTTTTTTTTTGTCTGTTTGTGCTGCATCCAACTTATAACCAAGTCGATGTAATGTCATAAAGTATGTGACTATCAAAGATATTTATATAAATTGTTTATAAATAGTCTTGAAATAATCATACTTATTTATTTGAAAATATTACCATATTATTATTAAAGACATTTTTGGCAAAGAGCTTTATCTAAATGCTGTTCGGTAGCGAAGATCACAATCAGTAGAGAGTATGAAAATGCTGACTGAAAATAATTCTGAAAACATTTGGTCCGAATACATTTCAAGAATCAACTTCGCATTACCATACCCTATATTTGTCGGAAAATTTTCCTAATATTACTTCACTCGCCAAGTTTGTTCAAAGTGGCTGCACTGAACGATTGAACGCAGTGCAGTTGATTGTTGTTGGTTTTTCCTTTTTATTGTTTACTTAGTAAATTCATTATTTTCTCATTAAGGAATAGACATAACTGCCGTATTTTTACTTGATTCTTATTATGAGTGCTGCCATCTATTTCGATAGTAAGAATTATTAAATTTATAGAAAACTATGTAGATAAAAATGCGGCTTTTAACAAATGCAATAGGTGGCGTAACCTATTTCCATTCATCACGTTTATGTCCATCATCGCTATTTATCACATGAAAATTGTATTTAAAAAAACATTTTCATAAGACGATATGATATCTTAATATATAAGCCTCAATCATGTATAACATAACATACATTTTATAACCAAAACAAGACTTCAGGAATAACCGATTAACCATATAGTAAAGTTTTTCATGAAAATCTCAACCTCCTTGTACGTAAAGGTTACGTAAGTGAAAAATAATTAAAACTTCGCGACTGTGTATTAAAGACTAAAATTATGTTTTTATATTTCAACCAATAATTCCACATATGAATGAATGAAACGAATTATTTTTTATAATATGTGGGATCAGAATTAAATATTTTACACGCTAGCTAACTAATGCATATAACTCACGCGTACATTTCTGTCTGCAACCAGTAATGTATTGTTTTTGTTAATGAATAAGAATTAAATTCGCATGAGTCGATTAAAACGTTTCAAATATTAAACAATATTAAACACTTATATGAATGACTGACTGCTTTCATTGAATTGGAGTAATTTAGGTTTAATTAGTTTTGCTATCGCAAACATTTAATGTATTTCCTATAACCAAATATCTTAAGTATTTCTCAAATGTGATTAGTTATTTTTGAGATTGGCACGTTTAAGCAAACAAAGTTTATTGTTATTGTATCTAAGTTTTCCTCTTTTATAATATACATGTATGGATCAGATAATATACATTAAATATATATAGAGGTTGGCAGGCTCGAGCCCCAACCGGGTACAAATATTTATGACAGGCATGAATGTTATCCAGTTACCTAGTTTCCATAACACAAGCATTTAGTTGCCTAGCTTAGCAACATCTGTAACACAATGTAATGGGCCGGGATATAGGAAGTGGGTGGGCCCCCGTATAACTCTCTTACTGAACTAAACGCGTCATGAGAGGTCGTGGTATTTCACCGGTCCAGCCGGCCCATTCATGCAAGAAACTGCGTGGATCTACTACTGTTAAATGTGTCATCATCCCTCCTCATTACATACTCATACCACGTAAGGCGATTTCCTCTTATCCTTTTAGTCATTGGTGCAACATTCAAACTTTCTCATACAGACTCATTCTGTGTCGTATTCGTTGTATCCATTTTCGCCACTATACATTTCCATCTCAACATTCGCATCTCTGCAGCGTTTATTCTTCTTTTATCAGTCACTTTTATGGCTAACATTCTGATCCATACGCGACGACAGATCTAATAATTGATTTGTTTATTTGACCTTCGACATTAAAAGCATTCGGAGGTTGCAAATAATTCTAGTTACATTGTTCATTTAATTCGGACCGTTAATTCTATGCAATATATCACAGTCGATGTCACCATTGCTCTGCACTTTAGATCCTAGATATTTTAAGTCAGAGCAGACCGGCAGTAGCACACTGTCCAACTAATTTATATACATGCAACCTGAAAACATAACCTCAATTTGGGGGCCAGTCATGAAAAAAATAACAGCTTCTCACTTACCAACGAATCGTAAAAATGTAAATTCAGATTTATCAGAAATCTTTATGAATTCAAAACTAAATTATTTCAATAAAGTTATTTGAAACAGTGTTTACGTGATTCCACTGTGTTTGCATGCTTGTGTTTTTTAGTTTGGTGTCAGCACGCAAGTAATATACCGCTTGAAAAACTTAAAAATAACCTGCTTTTAATTTTTTTAAAACGGGCAATTAAGGGTGTTTTTAGAAAGTAGAATCAATTAAAACAAAATAATAAATCCTTTGTGTACCTAACTCCTTATTGTCGGATCGTATTTGGATAAATAAAGTAAAAATAGGTAACTAAATTTGTGAGTAATGTAGCATAAATATCAGAATAACCTATAGGTTAATAAAGTTAAGCTAAGTAGACCAGGTCAAACTATGGATGGGTCGGTTCATATATTGTTGATCAAAGTTAGTTGCTGGTGTTTTAGTAAATTAATAGTTCCTACAGAAAACTTGATTATTTTGAATATTCGTTCCTTGTAATGTTACGTAAGTCAAACGTGATCTAATATAATATTGTTTGTTTGTTGACATTTTATTTAAGGACGACCAGTTTTGTTTTTGTAGAAAATATAAAGACTAAAAAAGCAAAACTGTAGCTTTAATTGCAAAAATAGTTTTTACCCAAGCAATGTTTGTCTTGAAACGCCTTTTCAAAACAAATTTTAAGTAAAATATCGCAATCTAATTTTTCTACTAAACGTCTTAAATATTTATGCGAACCTTTAGAACTTTAGAATTTGTTGTAAGCTATTATTCATAGGTATACTCCAATATAAAGTATTATATAATTATATACCCCTGTTATTTAATATGTTTGATAACATGTTTGAAAAATGGAAATAATAATAAAAAAATACGGCGTTTAAACCTTACACATAAAGGTGAAATATATTGTTTTATAGAATAAATCGCGTGTTCATTACCATAGATTTTAAAAATAAAATATTATTAAGTAAATAATAAAAGTAAGTTTGAGTAAAATAAACTTAAAGATTAGGTAGTTTTTAATGTTGATATTTTGTAGATAACGAAAATAAAACTCATTCGTCAAGTGTGTATCGGACTAACACAAGCTCGGGTTCCCAAGATGTATATTCATTTCATAAAAGAAACTTTATATTTGTTTATATGTTGGCCGTAAGCTTGTAAGGCTTGTTTGTTTGTGATAAAACTTTGCACTACCGCGGAAGTAACTTGAGGTAACTTGATCGAACCTCATGAAAATTCATACGCGTTAAAAAAAAGAAAATGACAGCATATTTTATATATCTGCATTCTGTAACTAAATATTTGGAAAATTAACTTTTAAATTGAAAATTAAGTAACCAATTTAATATTACAAAAAGCTTTCAAGTTGTGGGTCGAATTTCTAAAACTAACATGACGGGTAAACGGAATATTTTAACAGCAAAATATCAAAGTATTCTGAATTTCCTCCTGAAATTGTGGTTGGTGGCGAAAGTTCAACACATCCGGGCGTTGTCGTGAGGAATGAAAAATTATTGTGACGTCACTATCCGGCATGTCGTTAAAACCCGAGTGAAAAATGATACCCTTTCTTAAAATTCTTATATATTATTATAGTACAGATAACGGTGGAATATTATTGATAACCATGATTCCCATGATTCTGATTCATGATTTCATGATTCTTCCATGATTTCTTAATGTATTTGTCGATATGGTATCGTGGTCTCGATCATGGCAACAACAAAACAATCAGAGAAGATAATACAAAATTTAACTATGAATAATTGGATAATAGTCTCGGTGGTCACGTGATCGAACACACGGCTTCTGAATCCAGAGGTCGCGGTTTCGAATCCTGGCACACACCAATGACTTTTTGAAATTAATTTCGAAAGTTATGTGTGATAAATATCGATGTCTTTGTGCCCGGTATGGCAATAGGTTCGCCACCTATTCCATTTGTGACGTAAACATAACGGCGAGTCGAGGCTTAATAGCCACTGTCTACACCCTCAAGTAGAAAAAGGCGTGACGTTATGTTATGTAATAATTCGTTCAAATATAAATTTGTAACATCAATATCAATACAGCTGATTTGAACTTTTACTTTTTACGTTGTTTTGTTAAACATAATATTTAATTTCATATCTTTAGATATCAAAGGGTGAAGGTAAAACAGAATAGAATTATTAACACTAATAGTAGCGTGAAATTGTACTATAAAAGTTTCAGGCAATCCGTTAAAATGTTAGTTCTGTAATAATGATACTATATTGAAATAAATTAAAATTACGTACCAAATAAATTTTGACATTTGAAATTCAATAAGTAAAAATTGTAATTAGTGTTTGTTAATAGTAACTTAGCATGTTGAAGTAATGTTAGGTTCTTATCTAAACTTATACTAGCTCTTGCCTGAAACTTTGATTGAACTGAAATATGATTTTTTATTATTTTCTTTACGTTATTAATAATGCTAGTACATTATATATAATTCAGATGAAATGCTGTAATTGGTACTTATAAAATATATATATTATTAAGTTTCGGTGGGCCAGTGGTCGAGTACCCGGCTTCAAAATCAAGAGGTTGCGGGTTCGAATCCTGGCTCACACCAATAACTTTTAGAATTCGTTTCGGAAGTTATATGTGATAAATATCGATGTCTGAAAACTTTGTGCCCGGTATAAGGCAAAAGGTTCGCCACTTATTCCATTTTGGGACATAAATATAATAGCGTGTATTAACAGCCGCTGCTAGAAAAATGCGCGTAGTTATGTTTATGTATTTTTTTATTACCATGTTATGTTATTTTATGCAGAGATTAGTTAAACAAAAATAAAACATATTTTGTAATATTTTATGTACAAGAAGCTCGCTAAAATAACATTAATTGTCGCATTATTTCTTTGTAAATAGTAGGTATTTGTTTGATATTGTTTTTCTTTCGGGTTCTATAGTCATCAGATTTACTCTGCACGCTTCTAATCTTTTACATCTTTCTATTTTTTCATTAATTACGACCAAATTCTAAATATTATATCAATTCTTTTAAAGAATGTTCATGAGAATTTTAAGAGCAATGTTCTTAAAATAATTTCAGACCATGTTCTTAAAATTCCACTTTCCCTTTACTTATGTCTTAAAATTTTCTCTTATCTATCTATGTTCTGAAAAGAAACCTGTAAGTTTGAAGCCTCCACAATTCAGCATTTAAGATGAAGATGGATAATACAATTTCATACAAAATTACTTTGAACACGATGTGAATGTTCCAGAACATGTCCCGTGACGCGTATTTCCTGAAAAAGTTACGGAATAAGTACGTTTATATCTGAATATATAATGTCAGCTGAATGTGTCTGGTTGAATATTTGAAATCTTTTTATGGATATTTTTTTTTTGTGAATTACATTTTACTGCGATGTCGGTGGTTGGCTTTATGAATGGGCCGGCTCGTTCGGTGCAATATCACAATTACTCACAGCAATTCTCTGATAAATTAAGTAGATCATGCAGATTTTTCTCAGTCAGGGTTTTATCCGGAGACCAGTTTAATTAAAATATTTTTTTTAAATAGAAAAAAAACTATGCTTCAAATTGGATACATAATGAACTTTAGAATCGCTCTATTTTTTTAAAAGTGGACGAAGGTAGGTCTACATAATTAAATGTAATTATCTACAACAGGTAAAGTTTAAGGCATCGCATTGCTGTCTTTTTCTTTTAACTGATTTCCTTTACATACTTACAATTGTTTGATACTACTAGGATGTTTATTCATTTGGCACTGATCCAAGCATAAACAATTAAATTTATTAACGCTCACATTTGTATCGATTATTAAAAATTACCTCTTTAGATCAAAACAACTTTTTGGATTATATCGGGTTTATTTATTACTTATTTATATTTATTTCCCGACGTTTCGAACTCTTTACAATGATCTCGTGAATCTGATCTGAAAGTTGTTTTGATCTATGGGTGAGATTCGCGAAAGTCTTAGAAATAAATTACCTCCTTGTTATAAATACTTCATTTCTTAACATGCTGCACTTACAATCTAGCAGCATCTATCTACTTTTAAAGAATATTGACTTTTTGAGTAATTGAGGTTTAAAATATTCTCGTTTGATTCATTTTCCTCCTGAAAAAGATGACTAGTACTTGTTTTTAAAATTTCGCGATATAACAATGAAATTTCATCCATTAGGCTTTGAGGCTTTATTTCCTAAGAGGCTTTCGTGAAAGTGTCAACGTTGATTCTGGTCACGCCGGCCGACTGACGGCTGTTTGCGTCATTTTTTAATTATTTTTATACATTAAAATATATATTTAATTATTTTCTATTACATGGGCAGTATTTCGTTGATTAATTTTTTTTATTTCTTGTTTTTAAAAATCCACACAGGGTTGCTGTTCCTTTGATCAATTTCATATTCCCTGTAAGATATTACGGAACACTTAATTTGCACACATATACCACATTACATAGACCCCTAGGATACTGTCGAACACATTTATACATATTTTTTCACATTTCCATATATTCTTCTAAATGTTGAAATCCATATAATTTATTTTGTAATCTCTAAAGGAATAAAAGCGTTTGGCAACATTTTAACTTAAAAAAAATACATATCGTGACAACGCACACAGATACCGTCCAAACCCATTATTTAACCGACAGCGCCGATTTAAAAAGCATTCAACTAATCGCTCGCACATAAATTTACTTGACAACTCCCTCGACTGGGGACGGGGGGTGGTTAGAGGGTAGAAAATCGAAAACCTGGGGAGTTTCTAACAATGAGATTGTGTCACTTGCTTTATCGTATTTGGAGAGATGAGGTAGGTATGTAAAAGCGTTCAAATACTTGTTAAAGAATGAATGATATAAATATTTATTATTTTATATTAAACTTGTAATACTTTATTAAGATAAAATGATAATTTGTATTATTTCTTAAGATGCTGAGTATATTTTAGATACGTCGTGAATTTCATCTTGATCGTGAAAGTGACTTATACAATTTCGAAAAGTTGACAGTACTAAAATTAATTGCTTTTTACGCAATCCTTGCTATTCTGTGATTTGACATGAAAATCTCCTTAAAACATGTTATTATATTATCTTCCAAATATTTTGAGGACGGCATGCACGATTAAAGAAGTTTTCGTATGGCTAGTATTTATTCAAGATTCTTAAAATGTATTTAAGTGTAAATAATATAAAGTCTTTGGTCTGGTGGAGGTCTAGCGAGACGCTTCGAAATTAAGAAGTCGTGGGACCCTGAAGTTGTAAATAATCATTTTTAATCAACTTAGTACACTATAGGTTAATCGTGAAAATTTAATTATTGAAAGTCATGAAACAATTTCATAGTAATTTGTGTTGGAATGTCAGCTCGTCACCCGGCCAGTGTCACACTAGGAGCCAATTCCCTCAAAAAGATTAGTAGTCTTCGACCAGCACTCTACGATTAACAGCAATCTCTCTACTGCAATCAGACAGACGCCACTAGTTTCCTGCTTCTATGTTAACTTCTTTTGAACTTATACCAGTTCACAATACACGTAGTACAGTCCACGCAGTTCGCTGTATGAAAGACCATGTACGTATATTTGTTGACATACTATCTATGACCGCTCGGAAACTCGACGAAAAGTGGCTAATGCCGCCTTTGTACGGTGAGAGAAGCCTTCTCTTCTATCCTCTCTCAATTCAGGAAATAGCTATAAGAAAATGGATTAATGAAAATAATAGATATGTTGCATAATTTTATAAATAATTTATAGATATTATACAGTTCACGCCAAGATCCAAATGTTGGTAGGTACCCAAAAGAAGGGCCGCGAGGGCGCATACCCCGCGGGTGCGCCCGGGTCGCGGCCCGGGAAGGATGACCCCCCGGTGCGGCCGGGGAGGGTCGTCGGGGGCGCCGCCGGCCGCGCGCCTCTTTACAGCGCGCGGTCGGAGCCGCCCCGCCCGGGGGAGCCTCGCCGAGGCTCCCCGAGGATGAGCTCCCCCTCGTGAGCGGGGAGAGGGGGAGCGTGAGAGGGGGAGCGACGGCGGGGTGGACCAGAGGGGTTTATCCGAATCCTGGACCACCCCAACGCCGGAGGAAGGCCGCCGCGAGGTTTTAGTGGGTAACCCTAGGATCGGATTTCAGTTTACTGTTTTGGGAGTCCCACACTACCCCATGCCGCACCCGGCGGGGGTGTGCATAAAGCATTTCCTCGCGTTAAAAAAAAAAAAAAAAAAAAAAAAAAAAAGGTACCCAAAAGAAACTTAACACATAATAAAGAAAGAAAAATAAGGAGTGCTATTGAGAGATGGAAATAAATATTATATTATAGGTTTATAGGTATTGGTGAACCATTACTCATAAGCATTTCGGACGTGGTCTAATGCCAATACCGATATCTCGGACATATCTTGTTTGGAGTTTGGATCACATCCAGCTATTAGCTATTAGCTTCAACTGCTGCAGGTAGATTTGTACTGATAACTTATTTATGTAACTGCCACTTAAAAGACACGGATATAATCTAGTATAATATAATGTAACATAAATCAAGTATTTAAACGAAGTTTTTGGAAGTTATGGTTATTAAATATCGATGACTGACAACTTTGTATCTGGTGTATGGCAATGGGTTCGCACAACTATTATTCCATGTAACACGTCCCAAATAGTCGGGAGTGTAACATAACGATTCGACGAGTGGAAGCTTAACCGCTGCCTACACCTTCGGGTAGGTAAAGGCGCGAAGTTATCATATGCTATATTATGTTATCTAAATAAAGTATTCTTTAGTAGTAGTAGATAATCGTTGTACATAGACGGACAGTTCAGTAATACAAACATACACTCCAATTTTATTTATAACCTGGATGACCGAGCTTTGCTCGGTATTTTCTTTTTTTTGTAAATTGTGTTTTTGAAAATTATATTTAAGTACGAATTACATACTAATAAAATAATGAAATATGAATAATATTTTTCGATCTTACCGACAGAATAATGAAAAAATATGAACTGTAAAACACGATACGATACGACACGATAAAACACGATAAAATGAAATTTTCTAAAAATGATTCCTAGCTAGATCGATTTATCGCCCCCGAAACCCTCTATATACTAAATTTCATGAAAATCGTTGGAGCCGATTCTGAGATTCCAATTATATATATACAAGAATGGCTCGTTTAAAGATATAAGATATGTATAGATAGGTTAAGATTAAGAAAGAAGATTTTACAAGTAATTACACTGACAATTTTTAAGTATCAACTTGCAATAAAGACGACTTAGCGAGAATTTGCAGGTTTCTAATCTCGCAAAATATAAATGGTAGGTGGTAGTAGGTAGCATATAACTTTGAAATGGCTGGTCAGCTTATCCGGATTTGTGCACGGAGACGGCACGACTTCATAATCTGCCTATATCTATGTGAACGTACAGTTTTGAATTACATTTTATTAATATTATAGCAAAATTGCACGGAGGCATTGAAAGGTAGAATTTTGACTAGCATAAAGGATTTTCATTAATAAAATAACTATTTCACAATCCAGTGGTCGAGCACCATGCTTCTGAATAAAGAAGTCGGGTTCGATTCCCGGCACACACCAATGATTTATCGGAATTCCTTTCGGAGGTCATGTGTGATAACTAACGATGACTGACTACTTTGACACTTATTCCATTTGGGGATGTAACATAAAGATTCGGCTAGTCGAGGCTTAAAGCCGCTGCCTACACCTTTGGGCAGTAAAAAGGCTAGTTATGATAAGTATTTTGTTGGTGTCTTTTGAAATATGAAAAATCTTTATTAAATTTTGTAACATCTTTCATTGCAAATAAATAAAATTGGAATACCCAGTTTGAACTCTTAACCTTTAGGATACGTTTAAAAGGTCGTGGGTTCAAATGCCGCCGGTGTTATCTTATTATTATTTACAATATCAAGAGCTTAAGATATTTGAAAAAATTTCGGAGAGATACGAAAATCGTATACACATATCTGTGATCTGATTATATAAATAAAGAAATGAAAGCTTGAATGCTATACATATTTTAACAAACGATAAAATATATATTTTTTTTTATGGGATTGGACGGCAAACGAGCACGCGTGTCACCTGATGGTAAGCAACCATCGCCGCCCATGGACACCAGCAACATATATAGTGTTACTGTTGCGTTACCGACCTTAAAGGGAAGGGGATAGGGAAGGATGGGGAAGAGGGTGGACCTCCGGGTACCTCTCTCACCGAACGAAATGCGGCATGAGCCACTTTACGTCGATCTTCTGAGAGGTCATGGTATTTCAGCGGTCGAGTCGGCCCACTCATGCAGCGAACTGCTTGACTCTACTACGGCAAGGCAATGTTAGTTGCCTCAAAAATGGACGCGCGTGCATGAACAGAGTTATGAAAGTCAACGAAGCGAGTGAGGTTTGTAAGCATTGTGTCTTATGGCGCTCCGTCCTTTCTGCCTACCCCGCAAGGGATTTGGCGTGAAGTTATGTATGTATTTATGTAAATATTCGACATCTAGACATAAGGCTACGCACGTAATAAAGGCATAAGGCCTAAAGTTATAATAATTCAGTTGTAATATCTTCGCTATGCCCTTAGTATTCTAAGCTTAACGAATGGTATTTCATTTTATTTTAATGTGGAATTTAGTTCCACAAGCAATAATATTAACTCGGTTTTGTCGAGTAGAAAATAAACAGACAAATATAACGATTCTATGTAGTTAAAGTTGGGGCAATTCCATTGTAAGCCTTTTAAGTGGAACTCTGAGCCACAAGAGGCTTACCTAGTACGGAACTTAACTACAAAAGGGACATACACTTTTCTGCAAAGGACAAAATGCTTAGGATAAAGGAGGCTTTTATAACTTTCAGGTTTCGTATATATTTTATAGATCGATACTGACCTCTTAATTTAAAAAGTTTTTATTAATAAAACTGTACTATTTATTTTGTTGCTTTTTTCAAAAATAAGTTATGATACTGATAATGTGGCTGAAAATAAAAGCAATATAAAACGTTTGATTTTTTTATACTTCTCAAGTTAATATCATTTAAATACACCGGACTACCAGTTAATTTTAAGTAGATAAATATTTATTTTATTATTTTTTTTATAAATACACTTTAACATAGACATCTAAATATATGGATGTAAGAACAAACTCCTGCACTTGTGGACTATTTGGCAAAGAGCAAAATATTAACAAACAATTCCTGTAGATTAACGTCAGTCTTTTTTACGAGCATGAAACCCAAAAAGCATCTCGTTCAGTTGGTTAAACAGAGTACGGAGCTTAACTTAGAGCTTCTAGACTTTGGTTGTATTCATAACATTAAAACATCTTTTTATGGATTATATCGCGTTTATTCATCAATGAAAATAGCTTCTGAACAACTACCGTCAGTTTGTTCATCACTCGTGAAAATGATCTCGGTAAAGAATTCGAAACGTCGGGAAATAAATAGAAAATAAGTTCTAAATAAACGCGATATAATCCATAAAAAGTTGTTTTAATGTTACGAATGTGATTCGCGAAAATCTAAGAAATAAATAAGAATTAAAAATTTGGTTATATTTATAGGGAAATTGACTCTTAGTCTTTGGATGAATCTTAAAAATAAAATAATTTTGTCGACTAAGAAAAGTGGATTAAATATAATTTCGACTATTGAAAGATATGTTAAATTTAATCAAGATAATTATTGATTATTATTAGATTTAAGAACATAATTATGATTTTGCTACATTAAAATGACGTCTGAAAAAAGTTATGATCATTAGAAAGTATACGCAGTCGGAGCTGTGGGCAAGAATTAGTTAACGAGTAGACAAAAAAGGCAATCCATATTCAACGGTCTACTGTTTAAGTAAGAAAGATAAATTCAGCAAATCTCATATACAATAAATAATGATACTTCACATCCGAAGTGAGAAATTATTAGCACTTGTGTTTGATCAGGATGACTGAGCGAGAAATGATAAAAATATATTTATTGGGAATCACATCGTTACAGATTACTAATTCGATATTATTACATAGTGTAGAAATGAATTGTATTATAATTAAAATAAGGTGGCTAGGAAAATAATGTCAGGAGCCTTAAAAAAAGACGCGCGTGTTTGACAAGAGTTATGGAAGTCAAAGAACGTGTATAAGAATCATGACTTATGGCGTTCTGTTCTCTCTGCCTACCACGCAAAGGATTAGGTGACTCACTTGCTTGTTTAAATACGTCATTGTTATTTACCATCACCTAATTATGCTATTCGTAAATTAATAATCATTTTTATTCATATAGTTTAGAATTTAGTAAAAAAAATCTAATGAAAAGTTACAAACCTTATGTATGTCTAGTTACAAATTATACTAATCAAAAAACGACTCCAAAAAAGAACTTCAGATTTCACATTCGTGTAACTAAATTATCGGCAATGAAACCGTTTTCTCGCGGGACGTGACTTGGCAGTCGTGCGCCAAGAGTGCTGGCTCATCATATTTCATCACGGTGTGACGTCACGATTGATAGCCCGGGTTCCGAACGTTAATACCCGGCAACTCATCATATATCATAGCTAAAACGATGACCTAGTATACCCGGTTACATTTGAAGCTTGAGAAAAAAATTTGCTAAATATTAACGAGTTTCTTCGATGAGGGAAGGAGGTAGTTTCCTTATTTTTGTCCAAGATATTATTATTATTATTATATTATAAACAATATCAAGGCAAATTTAAAACTAGAAAAGTGTATATAATTATCAGAAATTATTACGGAACGCCTCCACTCCAAAACATGTGAACAAATTTCATCACGCATACTACAAAATCCGCGTTGAGCAAGCAACTTGACGGTCCCAAGATGACTTGTCCGTCATGAAGTCATTGATGGTGCAATAAGCACCAGCAACGAGACGATCCTTCACCGCCCGACTAAACCGATCGAAAGACAGAGCCAGGATATGCGCAGGAACGCTATTATAAAATAGTACACCCATTCCCATCAAAGACTTATGTACTTTGTGCAGGCGATGACATGGCAATACAAGATTATTTAATTTGCCAGCAAATATCTTCTAATATTCGAAATGTAACGAATAGTACCTTAATTAGATGCGAAGTAGAGACAGTTTGGATCGACATAAACAGTTCCGCGAGCTAAAACTAGTTATCTATAATCCCTTAATATCCACTTAGCGACTATAGCAATTCACGGTGTAATCCCTAATAACGCTTACTCAGCAATATTATATAATACGTAATACACTGCTAGTAAATTAATTTATTATTGTAATATTAAATTGACGGTTACGTTTCAGCGGGATGTAGAAGCTATTGAAAGGCTTTATTTTATAGCATATAACTCGTCAATCATCTAAAAGCACTTATAGTGAAAATGTAATAGGTTCGTGTTTGTGAATTGGAGATATCGGAGAAAAAATTACCAGTAATTCTGACATTAATGATATGATAAGGATGTTTTTATATTATACTAGCAGACCCGGCGGACTTTGTTCCGCATCAAAAGTAAGTTTTAGAGCGTTTACAATTTAGTACCAAATCTCGAAAATTATCACATTTTATTTACTATATTACACATGAACTAGCTGACCCGGCGAACTTGGTTCCGCATCAAAAGTAATAAATGAGTAAATTTTGGATATCATGAGGTTCAATTTGTACTATTTATCGGCTTTAACTGCTGCCCCGCTATGTTAATACTGCAATATCTTTGAAAATATTCGTTTAAATTGCATGCTGTAAAGGGCTAGGAGCATCTATATTACATGCACAATCTATTTAAGACACTTAATTGAATAAAAAATAATGCTGTAATGTTTAAAATCGCTTCGTAAATAAGCCATTATTTCTCGTAAAAGGAAAAAAACAAAAATGGTCATTCTGGGTTATCAGCCCTAAAAGATAGACATAAGCTCCCGTGGACTTTTTTGTAGACATTCTAAAGGTGTTTAATAATGTAGAACATTGTTTTGATCTATCACTTAGGGTTCAGCCAGCGTTTGCAATTAAAGTGTTAAATTTTGAAAATTATCATTTTTTCTTTAAAACATCATATTTGAATTATAGATCGAAACCACCTCATTGACACCTTCTAACTATTAAAAAAAAACCGCATCAAAATCCGTTGTGTAGTTTTTATGATATACGCATATGAGGGGACAGACAGCGGAAAGTGACTTTGTTTTATACTATGTAATGAATACATGAACTATACCATCCCGTTGACACCCTCTATGTACTAAAAAAAATGCATCAAAATCCGTTGCGTAGTTTCAAAGATATAAACATATAAGGGAACAGACAGCGGAAGGCGACTTGGTTTTACACTATATAATGATGATGATATTCCTTGAAAAAAAATAAAAAAGTGGCCCGTGCCACTTTTCGTTCCCGTTTCCGCCTCCTACTCCATTAAAGGATGGCAACGCACCACGGTGTTCATGGGCGGTAAGAAGTTGCTTACCATTAGGGGCCCAATTGCTCCTTTGCCCTCCTATCCCATAAAATAAATAAATAAAACATAATTTATCAGTCGTACATAGTCAAAAATGCAGCACATATAGGAAAAATCCGAAATTTCGCAATTTTGCAATACGAGCTTTTAAGCAAAGTTTTTTATTTAATACGTGTGTTTCGTCACAACTCTGTTAAATATTGCCGGATCGTTCAGTTCGTATAAATTTAAAATTCATAATTATTCAAGACAAGATTTATTCTCAAAACTGATAGAGACGCTGTTTAAATTAGAAGAACATAATCGTCTCGGTGGTTTGAAAGTCGAGCTTCTGAATTAAAAGTCTGAATTAAGTTTTGCGTTGTAAATACCGATTATATTATTTTCAATATCGTGCCCGATGTAAGGCAACTATTCCATTCGGGAAGTAAAAAATCCGCGGGTTGATGCGTAACAGCCGCTGCCAACATCTTCGGATAGAAAAAGGTGTGAAGCTATATTATGTAAGAATAATATTTTCAACAACATCAACGTCATATTTATAGCAGCTATTTTTTAGAGCAGAAAACATTTGACAAAATAGTTTTCATTTACACAGTTCACAGTTTCAATTTGGCAAATAAATTTTTAATAAATAGGAACGGAACGCCGGCAACCATGCACAGAGTTTAATTGCCAATTAAAACGGAAAACCACAACCGTGGGAGAGAGAAAGAGAAAGATAGAGAGAGTGAGGGGAAACATGTATGAATGTGGCTTTGAAATGGTATGTGATACTTATGTATGAATAAACATTGTGTATTTCTATCAAAGGACTCTCATTCTTCACTAAACTGATGTCAAATCATCAAATATATTAGTGTACGAAAATATTCCGTATATAATAAAGCAAAGAAATCGCGCGTACAACCTAGTTTTTTCAATTACATTTAAGGAGTTGACAATTTTCAATTCGAAGGGAACACAATCAGCGGCCTCTAGTTTTCCAAACTAAGCAACTGATTGCTGCTTATAATACATAGACGAGCAGATGCGATTACTACCAATATTGTACTCTACAGTGTAGTTCTACCAGTGGTAGAGCAAAGCAGTTCACTGCATGAATGGGCCAACTCGACCAGTGAAATACCACGACCTCTCCGAAGAGCGACGTAAAGTGGCTCATGCCCCGTTTCGTTTGGTGAGAGAGGTACCCGGAGGCCTATCCCTTAAAGGTCGGTAATGCAACAGTAACACTATATGTGTTACTGATATCCATGGGCGGCGTTGGTTGCTTACCGTCAGGTGACACGCCTGTTCGTTTGCCCTCCTATTCCAAAAAAAAAACTCGAGTGGGTATTGAACCCGGAGATCTTTCCTCAGTAGTTGATCGTTTGACTAATGCACAAAGAGATCGATGCGCATCAAGATGTCTGGGCATAATACAACTATTTAAAATATCAGACAAAAAATATCTAGAATTTTATCTGGTATTTTGTGAACGAAAAAGTGTAGAGGAATTCGTTTATCAGCAGGTAGCAGCCGCGAGGCGTATTTTTCAGCCGCCCCGTTTGATTTGTGCGCGGCATTTCATATTTCATCATTTTTTTCACTCTCTCTCTGCTAGGCAAACTTTGTCACAAAGGAATGAGATTTTTGCGGGATTAATGCGGAAATTAAAATAACGTGGCCTATTTTAGTACTTATTATTAATTACATATTCTGTTAAGCGTCAGGATATTATTTAAAATAGATTCTAGATATTTGTATTATATTGTCGATCACAAATTGTTCTAATTTCAAATAACATTTTGCTAATTTTCTCTTATTCGATTTTCGAATTTTAAATAAGAACGTTTTTCGGTTAAAACTCGTGTGTACAATAAAGAAAATTTCGTGATTCCATTTATGAAAATAACTGACGGACAGAATATTATAAAAAAAAAAATTAAATCTTAATTCAAATCTTCCTTTTGATGACGTTTCCTAAGATTTGTTTTGGTTAGACACTTGACTTACATTTTAATTACTTTCGTGATGATTGAATAGTATTTGACTTGATACTGAATAAACGTTTCGTAAATCGAAATAAAATTGATTCATTATCTTTGGTTTTTTTTTTTCAATTAAAACCATGGCCCACTCGTCAAACAGGGTTCGTTGCAAATGGAAGCATGCAATACTAGACAAATAAAACCACCAAATCCTGTGAAAATCTACTCACTTCCATTATTTAAAGGCTGCACTTTTAAGAGATTGCAGTATTATGCCAAAAGACAAAAAACCCCTACGTGGTAAAGTTATGTTTACATAGGTATTAGAGTTCTCATTGCACGATGCAAAAATGCATATATCTAGAAACAGTATATTTTATTTATTCTAAAAGGAATACATACAAAATTGCAACTATTAAGTGGATAAGTTCTCTACCAAGAAACTTGGGCACTTAATAGCTCGCCAAGTTTAGCCGTTACTGTGCAGTACTTGGCTAAATTGATCCAGCAACTTGGTGGAACTGTAAGATTAAGATATTTTTTCTTTTATTTTTAGATGTTTTATTGTTGAAAGGGGATAATGGATTATCTATAACATATTTCATCATTTTAATATTTTGTATTGAACTAGTTAGTTAAAATCTTGAATTCTGCAGATGATGTAGTAGGTTCTTTCTTGTTGATCCAAAATGGCACACTTACATAAATTATGATGGTTAGGACAAAAAGCCGCCAAATATTTTTTCCAATTTCTATCACTAAATATGAATAAAATTTTATTTTACTAGAATAAACTATTACTTATTTACCTATTTTTTAGTATATCGTGGACTAAAACAACTGCAACTTACTACTAAATAAAGTCAATCTCTTTACATAATGTTTGTATATTTATTGATATTAAGTATATTAAAAACAAGGATATGAGGAAATAATTCTTTGTATCAAATTCTCCTATCTATAAATATACATATGTGTAAAAGGTTCCCTGTACCATAACCCTAAACCTGCTGAACGAACCCGCAAATTTGAAATTCATTCATCAATACAAAATTTGTGCCGAAATCTATCCCGTCACGGTAAGTTGAAATGGGAATTCGAACGAAGGTTTCGAACCCTTTCCTTACCATAAAACGTACCTTATTATAATCTCCATTGATTTTGGATGATGTACTTAAGGCTTTGGATTTAAGTAGGTGTTACACTGAAATATAAATGAGTTCTTCGAATCTGCATTTCAAACTAGTTACTTTTGGCAATAGATTACCTTATCTTAAATATTTATAATGAACTTAAAACTATCACAATCATATGATTAACTAGTTTGAAATGCAGATTCGAAGAACTCATTTATTTTATGTGTTCTGGGTACATATAATTTCAATGAAAATATCTCGATTTTTTTTCGGAAATAGCAGCACGATACCTGAGGTATATTCAAACGTGTGACTTGTGAGCTTTAAATAAAGTGTATAATCTGGACTATCAGATATATTGCCGAAGTATCTTGAATAATATAACGTATATAATAATATAACTCTCTCAATAATATAACGTAACTTCACGCCTTTTTCTACCAGAAGCAGTGCCTGTTAAAGCTTCCTTATGGCCTAATGGGAATAGGTGGCGAATCTCTTGCCGTATATCGGGCACAACATTGGGAAAAACATTACTGAAATATCATTAGAGTGAGTCTGGAATCAAACCCACGACTTCTGAAACATTCTGGGAGCTCGACCACTAGAACAACAAAACTAAATAAAATAAAATCCTGTAAACTCTATACGTCCCTAATCGTACATAAAATTACTGGCACAAATGTTTTCAATGTCACATCAAGACTTCGCAGAAACTCACATATTCTTAGCTGAATGAATGACAAGTCCCATGGCGGCGACTTTGATGTAAACTGGGTTGATACTTACATCAAAGCACAATGCCCGCGAGAGATGAAGTTGTGATGTCACCCTGAAGTGTAGACTTAGTTTAATTAATTTAACTTTTTATTAGATAAGTAGTTTAGGGTTACATTTGTAGAAAAACTAATAAATGCTAAGGTAGTTTATCTTATAAAACTCACTCTACGTTCTCTTTAATGTCGAGTTCGTAAGTGCTGCATTTCCTGTCTTTTAATGCTTTATCGTGGTGGCTTAGTTTTTTAACTTCACGTCTTTTTCACCCTGAAGGTGTAGGCAGCGGCTGTTAATCCTCGTCTCGCCGTTATGTTTACGTCCCAAATGGAATAGCTGGCGAACCTATTGTCATACCAGGCACAAAGTTTTCAGTAATCGACATCTATCATGCATCACTTTCGAAAATAATTTCAAGATGTCATCGGTGTGAGCCAGGATTTGAACATCTGGATTCAGAAGCGAGGTGCTGTACTACCGTGATTTAATCAAGTAAAGAAATCACGTCTCTTATCTATTAATTATGCTCAAACTATTTTCTTACGTTAATAATTTAAAGGGTGTTAAAACCTTCAACAACCACATTATACTTGACACTTAAATAGTACCTTAGCAACCCTTATTAAACAATAGGTTCATGGGGCCGCTCTTCAATTAATTACAGCTGGTAATTATTAGCAACAGTGAAAAATTATTACACAAAGAATGTGTTAATAGCTTTTACAAATACACACACACGCAAAGCTTTACTTTATTCATTCATTCGTTCATTCATTCATTCTTCTAAATTAGTTTGATTAAAAGACACTGGAATGATACAAATCAAAGCTTACTACAGCTTTTTGTATTATATTGTTCTTTATGTCTACTGGTGTAAGCAGTAGTACACAGTGTTGCCAAACGATGTATTTGGTCCAAAGGAATTGAATTGAATGATATTAGTGTTACAATATTTAGTTCATTCTCTCAGGCTAAGATGATGTAACCGTTAATTGTAAGTAGTTATTTTTAAAAACGATTGGAGTAAGACCCTAAGTGTAGTGGTTAATAGTAGGTACCTACTATCTGCCAGGTAGAGATGGCAAATTCGATAATTTCTAATCATCTGGATGAGTTTTTGTTTATTGTTTCGTTTCTAGCTATGTACGATGCATGGTGTAAATAAACTATTTACATGGGTCTATTGAGACCCAGGTTAATATTTCATTTGGTTGATTAAGGGTTAGGGGTAAGGTTTATTATACTGTTAACAGATTTATGTTTTATTTTTAGATATCTTGTTAAAGCATGGCGTAACAATGTTACTTTTGTAGTTCTTGTAGCCATCTTGAACGAACACCAATTAAAAAATTCTTCTATTTTTTTCTGAATAGGAGGGCAAACGAGCAAGTAGGTGGTAATCAAATACTCACCGCCCATGAACACCGTGGTGCGTTGCCGTCCTTCAAGAGAGTAGGAGAAGAAATAAAGGGGAAAAGGGATCGGGACTCAACGAACGAAACGCGGTACGAGCAACTTCACGCCGATATTCCGTGAGGTCGTGGTATTTCACCGATCGAGCGGGCCTATTCATGCAGCTAACTGCAATACTGTTGATAAAATAGATTCCTCGTAATTATTGTTTAAACATTCATTTTCATTCAATACTGTTCTTGTTCACCGAAAACTTTGAAAAGTGGCTATAAAAAATTAATTACTGGAACATACGTATCTATATTTGAACACTGTTTTGTCAACAAACAAACTTATTATGATGAACTAAAACTTTTAATTTAAAACGAAAATTTAGGACAATAAATCACAAGTTACACACGACAAAGTTTCAAAGTATTATTATTATTAATGTAGGCCTTGTAATTTAGGCCGAGTTTCAAATGAAAACTGTTGTCCAAAGGGTGAGAACTAAATACTTCAAGGTGGGTAATTTGGACGTATAATATCTAGACTTCGACGTGAACTGATCCCTGGACACCATAGTCGAATAACTTTAACATCTACAGAGAATTTAAGAACGAAACAGCAGCTCAGAAGAATATGATAGCATACAAAACGAAGAAATAGATGAATCTTTATCAGGTAGTTTCGTGAAAAGGCCACCTAGTGATAACGAATTAGAGGACACTGCTACTTCTGTGAACGTTAAATTAACCCGTGGAAAATTAATTAAAAAAATTAAAACAAAATTATTAGATTTGGAGATTGATTACGCACGCGGGGAAGGTAAGGCATCATGAAACTTATCTGTTGACACTGTTACAGTCGATTATTATGTATAGAGAAAGGAAAATTTTATTTATATATTCAAACTTATAAACATAAACTTAAAACAAAAAATATGGTATGATATGGTATGGCATCAAAAATAATACATAACACATAACATAACTTCACGCCTTTTGTTACCCGAAGGTGTAGGCAGCTGTTAAGCCTCGTCTCGCCGTTATGTTTACGTCCCAAATGGAATAGGTGGGGAACCTATTGCCATACCAGACACAAAGTTTGTTAGTCATCGATATTTATCACACATAACTTCCGAAAACAATTTTGAAAAGTCATTGGTGTGAGCCAGTGTCTGGAATCGAACCCCGACCTCTGGATCAGAAGCCTTGTGTTCGACCACTGCGCTACCGAGACTAAATCAAAAATAAAAACGATCGAATCGCCATCAAAAATAATAAATAAATTAATTTCGGATTTATCCCCTTTTCTTTACTACATTGAACGTAAATGAAATTATTTAAATGAAAATGAAATAGATATTATTTAAATTAGATAGAAGATGTTTTCTCTGTAACTTTTAATCATTTCGCTATTGAAAAACGCAACAACTTAATAATTTAAAAAGTGTGCGGTCGATTAAGCTTGATATGATTGTCTTATCAAAACTTAAAATAATATAAGGGTATATTTTATTAATATAGTCTCGGTGGTCCAGTAGTCGAGCACCCCGCTTCTGAATCAGGAAGTCGCGGGTTGGAATCCAAACCAGTGTTCGAAACCAATGAATTTCGAAATTATTTTCGAAAGTTATGTGTGATAAATATATAAAAGTGAATGAGTAGTGAAGGGTAAAGGGTAGAAAAAGGCGTGAAGTTATGTTTGTGTTTAATGTTATACGAATTGAATAGCATATTTTTAGTGACCATTGAATAAAACTAAAGATCCCGTAAGCGTATCAAGTAAATTATGTGAACTTAACATCATATTATATGTTTAAAAAGCATTTTCTTCTGTTCAAAAATAACCCTTATAATGATTCAAATTGCTTTTATTTTATGGGATATAGGATAAACGAGAAAGTGGGTCACCAGGTTGTAAGCGTTTAGCGACAACATCGAGAGGGTGCTTTACGAAGATAGGAAGAGAGAAAGAGAGATAAGGAGAAGAGAGAGAGAGAGAGAGAAAAAGGAGGTTAGCCTCCAGATATCTGTTTTACCAAACAACGTACAATGGCATAAGCAACAATACGTCGCTTTTCGGAACTGTCGTGCTATTTCACCAGTCGAGCTGACCAATTCATGCAGCGAACTGCGTGGGTCTACCACTCAATATATGAACATAAATCAAAACTGATATACTCAAGCGATTTAAATCGTGATTCATAGCAGCTAAACTCACAACACACAGCAGATCGCACGAGTTAGAAGCCATTCAATGGCTGAGCCCATTTAAGTAATTGGTAACTGGTTGTGTGATGCGTTAAATATATGCTTCTATATGTGACACAAGTAGGGTTGTCACGTTATCTGTTTCTATATTCTGTTTCGATATTACATACTAATGTAACTTCACACCAAATCCGTTGTGGGGTAAACAGAGAAAACAGAGCACCATAAGACACGATTCTTACATGCCTCACTCGCTTCTTTGTATTTCATAAGTCTTCTGATACGCGCGCGTCGATTTTTAAGGCTCCTTACATAAGCTTTCCTCAGAACTCGTTCTATTTGGTCACGGAAGGTGTGGCCGTTTTTTGACTCCTACATCTCTCCGCTTTTGCATTGTATATCTGTTTAGTCAATCTTGCGTCATCCATTCTTTCTACATGTCCAACCATGCCCTTTCTTACTTTTATACCGACACTCTCTTTGAAACCAACCTACAAACTTAGGTGATTACGATATTTATGAATAAAAAGAAATGGATATTGAAATAAAGTTAGTTTATAGTAAGTTGATATTAGGAAGTAGAAATACTTTAGTTGGAATAAAAACAAAATCTCTTAAAGGTTTAGGCAGAGAGAAACCAAATGGAAGTCATTGTATGTGTGTGTATTAAGGTATAGTGTTTCTAAGAAGGGTTGTACTTTCTGTTTTATATGAAAAAAAAGGGTAAATTTTATTTTTATTTTAGGTTTTAACTATCATAAAACAGAGTATAAGAATGTGTTTTGAATTGTAGGCTTTTCTGTAGATTGTTCAGCAGTTATGAGCGATAACTTTTGTTGACTGAAAAAAACATCTCCATATATACATATAGCCAAGTAAAAATGGGAAGGCTGCGAGACAATTTGATGATCAAATTGACCGAGTCTTATCGATAAGTGACGTCATGACTTCACGAAAATGCTTCTTAAATTGTGATACACAGTATCTATGCCAGAATGGACTTGGCGTAAAAGTATTTACCGTTGTTTAGATATACTAGAGATATGCTTAAACATATTATATAAAAACAAACTTCATATTTACATTATAAAAACATTAGTCTCGAGGACCGAGTGGTTGAGCACCCCGCTTCGGAATCAAGAAGTCGCGGGGTCGAACCCTGGCACACACCAAGGACATTTCGAAATTAATTTCGAAAGTTATGTTTGATAAATATCGATGACTAAAAACTTCGTGCCCGGTATGGCAATAGGTTCGCCACCTATTCCATTTGGGACGTAAACATAACGGTGAGTCGAGGCTTAACAGGCACTGCCTTTACCTTCGGGTAGAAAAAGGCGTGACGTTATGTTATGTTACCATATGTTATGTTACATTAAAAACCTATTACTCTTACGATTTAATATGCCACAATTTCACCGAAGAGAAAGACAATTTCTGTATTATCTAATATCCAAGGAAAGCAAATGGAGAAACAAGAAGTGAACTGACATTCCTGATTACCTTGGAAACTGTGGGACTAAATGTTAGGAATATAATCGAAGCCAGCCGGTATACGCTGTAAGAATGTGCGGTAATTTTTAAAGTTCTCTTTGACTTGTATTTATATTTTAGTAAGCTATGTGAATATTATTTTGGTGTTTTATTAGTCTCGGTGGTCCAGTGGTCGTGCTTCCCACTTCCGATTCAGAAGTCGTTGAATCTATTCCGGAATTAAAGCAATGATTTCTCGGATTTTTTGCGAAGTTATATGTGATAAATATCGATGACTGACAATTTGGTACGCCTTCGGTTAGAATGATAGTTATGTCTGCTATGTCAGAATATCAGTTAAGATAGTGAGAATTTTGTTATTGATGAATATTTGTAACATGCCTTTTGGGTATTTCGGAGTGTTATACACCAAAAAGAATGTTAATTTATTTTATTTAGTAATTGTGACTAAGATACTATTTTAATCAATGTATATATAAAATAGAATCAATACATATTAGGTCGGGGAAAAAGTCTTTTCGCATAACGTAGGTATAAACTTATTATAAAATTTCTTTGACTGTACTATTTGTGTCTGGCTGGTTTTGGTAACATTAAAAAGGTTACATTATAAAGAAAAGAAAAAAATAAAAAAAAGTTGTTTCCCGCTATTTTTCATTTGTTTTTCTCTCCGTAAAAATGAGTGAATCTAATGAAGAAATTCTATACATTTTAAAATTTTATTATAAAAATGGCAAAAATGCAACTCAAGCAGTGAAAAAAATTTGTGATGTTTATGGACCTGATGCAGTGTCAGTAAGAGTAGCACAAATTTGGTTCAAACGTTTTCAGTCCGGAAATTTTGATGTTAAAGATGAACCTCGCTCTGGTCGCCCTGTTACGAATAAAATGGACGCCATTTTTGAAAGAGTGGAGCAAGATCGGCATATTAGTAGTTACGATGTAGCTGAAGAACTGGGAATTGACCACAAAACAGTTTTGACCCATTTGAAGAAAGCTGGTTATACAAAAAAGCTCGATATTTGGGTGCCACACGAGCTCACTCAAAGAAACTTAATGAACCGTGTACTCATTTGCGATTCATTATTGAGACGTAATGAAACCGAGCCGTTTTTGAAGAGATTGATAACTGGCGATGAAAAGTGGATCACGTACGACAAGAACGTGCGAAAAAGGTCGTGGTCGAAAGTTGGCCAGGCTTCACAGACTGTGGCCAAACCTGGCCTAACACGAAATAAGGTGATGCTGTGTGTATGGTGGGATTGGAAGGGCATTGTTCATTATGAGCTTTTACCGTCCGGCAAAACCATCGATTCTGATCTTTACTGCCAGCAACTGATGAGATTAAAGGAAGCAGTCGAGAGAAAACGGCCGGAATTGATCAACAGGAAGGGTGTGGTCTTTCATCACGATAACGCTAGACCACACACATCTTTAGCCACTCAGCAAAAATTAAGAGAGTTCGACTGGGAGGTCCTAGTGCATCCACCATATAGCCCTGACCTTGCGCCTTCAGATTTTCACCTGTTTCTGTCTCTTCAGAATTCTTTAGGTTCTGTAAGGTTGACCTCAAGAGAGGACTGCCAAAACTATTTGTCCCGTTTTTTTGATCAGAAGTCCCAAAGTTTCTACAGTAACGGGATAATGTCTCTGCCCACAAAATGGCAGAAAGTTATTCAACAAAACGGTACATATATATTGTAAATAAATGTAAATAAACTTTGAAAAAAATGTCTTGACTTTTCATACAAAAATACGAAAATACTTTTTCCCCAACCTATTATTAATAAAATGCAAGTGTCCGTTTGTAATATTTTTGACGTAATATTTATATATACGGTACACTAACATAACACTTTTTTAAAGTTTTTGTCTGTCTCTTTGTTTGTTCAGGCTAATCTCTGGTATGGCTATACCGATTTTGACGAGACTTTTATTGGCAGGTAGCTGATGTTATTAGGAGTAACTAAGCCTATTATTATTTTAGAAAAATCTTAAACTTATTCATTTATTGCTTCTGAAGTGAAGCAAAGTTTGCCCGGTCAGCTAGTATTACATAAAGTATTTGGGCAGAAATGTTTACTAAAAGTAATACACTACCCATGTCTACCCGCATACTAACTCTTAACCACAGAACATTTTATGTGCTTCAAACAAATAATATAGTTTAGCGTAGTAGTAACGTGTTATCATTACATAGTATAAAACAAAGTCGCTGTCCGGTTTCTGTTTCATTATATGCTTAGATCTTTGAAACAACACAACAGATTTTGATGCGGTTTTTTATAGAAAGAGGGTGTCAATGGGGTAGTTTTTATGTATAATTCATGCGTAATGTAGCAAAGAAAAAGTGATAATTTTCGAGTTTAAAACAAAGTAATTACACTGCCTAGTCTCAAGATTGGGTTACAAGTATTCGGAAATACTTTCCAAAGTTAAGAGAGATATAGGTATTGGATGGCAAAAAATAGACATTTAGAATCAATCAGTAATCCGAACAGTTATTTTTTAAGTTGAAGGTATCGATAAAATATTGATTGAGTTTCGAGATTCTTTTTATTTTTCCTACTCCTCATGGCGTGGGCTGTCAACACACTAAAAAAAAAGAGAAATTCAGAGTTTTCTCGATTACTTGCCAATCTTTATACGACCCGTGTACGAAACGTGCAAAGTTTTTTAATCAATTTCCTTGGAAACGAATTTATTTTTTTCTTTATATATATATTTATCGGGGTACAATATTTTATCCAATCTACAAACTGTCAAGAGCAACCGTGACCGAGATATGAAATTGCTGATTGACGTAGAAGTGCATTCTTAGACGGAACCCTCTTACGTGATAGTTTTACAAGATCACAAACACAGGTCCGGATAGTATTTGATGATCCGTATTTTTTTATGGGATAGGTGGGCAAATGAACAGGCGTGTCACCTGATGGTAAGTGACCAGCGGCGCCTATGGACACCTGTAACACATGTAATGTTACAGTTGCGTTGCCGACCTTTAAGGGAGTAGGATAAGAAAGGATGGAAAAGGGGTGTGGGCCTCCGGGTACCTCTCTCACCGAACAAAACGTGGCATGAGCCACTTTACGTCGACCTTCTGAGAGGTCGTGGTATTTCACCGGGCGAGCCAGCCCATTCATGCAGCTAACTACTTGGCTCTACCACTGTTGATCATGATGTCTTCGAGATTATTTCTGATATCTATATCCTTTCTGGTAACTAAGTTAATTTGCTAATCATAACTATCTCTCCAAATAGAATGAATGTAATCCGAAGATAAAGTATACATCTCAACTACGTATTTCTATTACTCCCAGAATTTCTTTAAAAAATATTAAAAACGACGTATATCAGCATTGAAAAACAATAACTCACATACGCAGAAACGGAATAGAAATGAAGTCTTAAACGTTTCATAAAAGAACGAGTCCGAAGTGAAGCGTGGCCAGACCCAGCTCGTAATGTCACAAAAACACATAGTAGCAAACTGTAAGTTATTTTTCGCCGCTCCCAACTTATCCAATTAGTGGCATCCACTGTCACGCCACAAGCCCACAAGTCCAGGTCAAAACCTATGTCTACATTGTTACCAACTAAGTCACTCAGAATTTACTGGACTTTTCTTTATTACAGTGAAACGTTACTACATCTTGTTAATAAAATATATTACTGTAAGTAGCTGACCGCGTCAAGTTCGTACCGCTATATTACGAATATATACTTTTACTACTAAAAAGATTAGTAATCCGCTCCTTTTGATCATGGCGTGATGTTATATGTAAAAAATAACATAAGCAAGTAAAATATTACACAACATAACTTATGCCGTTTTCTACCCGAAGGAGTAGGGCAGCGGCTGTCAAGCTTCGACTCATGTTTACGTCACAAATGGAATAGGTGGCATGCCGGGCACAAAGTTTTCAGTCACCGATATTTATCACAGGTAACTTTCGAAAAGAATTTCTAAAAGTCATTGGTGTGAACCAGGATTCGAACCCGCAACTTCTTGATTCAGAAGCTAAGTATTCGACAACTGGACTACCGAGACTGATATATACTATATCAGAAAAAAATGTAAATATACTACTTACTACAATTATCTAATTGAAGCAATGGTTAACGATCTTTTTAATTTTCAGAGAAAGATGTTCGTTTGTTGAAATGTTATTAATTAAAATTTACAATAATTATTATAAAATATCATATAATATAATATAAATCGATTTTTGAAACAAAACATTATGCATAAAGAATACTGCATTATGTTGTTCCAGTTTTGTACTTAATAACTCTGCATATAACTATTAGTATCGATTATTTCTTGCATACGATTCGTTCTTTATACTACGATATATAAGAATACTTACTCGATTCATGAATAATTGTTATTATATTACTAGCTGACCTGGTGAACTTTGTTCCGCATCAAAAGTAATAAATTAGTAAGTTTTTTATTTATCACTTTTTATTTACTTTATCGAACATTAATTATAGATAAAAACCACCCCGTCAACACCCTCTATCTATTAAAAAACCGCATCAAAATCTGTTGCGCAGTTTTAAAGATAGCAAAGCAAAGAAAACATATAAGAGGACAGACGGCGGAAAGCTACTTTATTTTATACTGTGTGATGGTTACTAGTGTTTTCCCGGTGATCTCATATGTGTGTGTCCAAGTAGGCCAAAAGACCTTAACCAGTCCTCATAAACGATGGTAATATCTTTCCGGAATAGAAAAGCTTTAATCAAACTGTGAATTCTATTCGTAAACCTTTTGACTAGTTTTGTAGGACTCTGATTTTTTTTGTAGAAAGAAATGAGATTTCTGTAATGAAATAACATATTGTGCAGTAGTAGAACCACGTAGTCCGCTTCATGTATGGGACGGCTCGAACGCTGAAATACCATGGCCTCTCAGACTATCGACTTTAAGTGGCTCATGCCATATTTCGTTTGGTAAGGCCCACACCCTTACCGGTACTTTCTCACCATATTTTTTTAAAAGCCAGCAACGCAAAATAGCACGGTGTTACAGGTTTCCATGGGCGACGCTAGTCACTTATTATCCGATCCAGCTTGCTCGTTTTCCCTCGTATCCTATAGATACAATAGCATAGACCTAAAGCTATACATATGTGGAAATCGTATCAAAAATAATGCAGTAGTTTTTGGGTGATACGTGTTTATACAGACAGTGTTTATTTCGACATCTACTCAACTAATAAATACCCCTTTTTGATGATTCCTTCGTAGATATATTGTCGTCTTACAATTCCTATATAAGAACAGATCATAAACCTACTTTTACTCGCACTGCTGGTTATTATTCACACATGTGCCGTTCTCTGCTGTTTGATTATTTTAATGGATTTGCCGTCTTTGTATAAAAGTATATCAATCTTATACACACTCAGGATGCATTGCAACTTAACTGGATATATTTAAATTGGAAAAAACGACGATGTCTACACGAAAATCGACGTCGGTCTTGCCTCGTTTCATTTGGTGAGAGAGGTATCCTTGTGTTCTATATCCCATCTTAAAAGCCGGCAATGCAACTGTAATACAATAATTATAGCAGGTATCGCTAGCCGCTTACCATCAGGTGACCGGCTTACTTGTTTACCCGTTCTCCCATAAAAAAGCTATCTGATTACTTGAAAGTAAATACTATAGATGTTGAGACAAAACTAGACTGTGGCTAGAATGCTTAATAGAATTAAGTGTTCGTCTTCCTCTATAAGGTTTTTCTAGTAGCAAAGTAAATCCAAGTTTTGAATAAAGTTTTTCATCAATTTCTAAAGGCATCCTCGTCCCGTTGTCCCTGGGGACAAAGAAGTTGAAATGTTTGAATTATAGAGTAGAGCTGATCTTTTCACCGTTATTAACAATTATTGCCAGAGGATTCAAAATGATAGCATAATATGGCTATCTTTGGCAATATTTCTTTACATTTGAAACTTATTCATAAAACTTGTTAAAAGCTGACCTTTTTAACTGAAAATACAAAAGTCACAGCAAGAGTTTTCGAATCCAGTACATTAACTTCCACGATATCAATCTGTCTACACGTCAAATTATATCACTAATAATTTAGATTTATCGTTTAAATGTCACATAAATTTCTCACCACTCCAGTCAAAGTAAAATAGACCATATCTCCTGTGAGCAGAGTACTATTTATGTTGAAGTTTGCCCCATCATTCACTCGGTACTTGGCGGTGATAACACTTGACAAGATTGTGAAGACTTTGTTACTTGTTTCTCTCAACAAATGTTGTATTATATCTCATTCTCTTATAACTATTGTAATACAATTGTTGTGTCACAAGTTTTTTCCCTCTTTTCCTTACGATTTCCCCTTTCTAAATAAGGTCTTGTTACATCAAAGCCTCATTCATTCTGAAGCGTCCTTCACTGAAGTCAGACATTGTTACAGACATTGTATGTTGTTTTGCTTCAATAACTTAGTATGTAGTTTGATCTTCTTATTCATGGTCACTGCTTTATATAGTGATATTTTTGACAAGCACATTTTTATGCATTGGTTTTTCGAAGTTTCCGAAAATTCAGTCTCGCAATATGACGAATGAATATTGGCGTCTCCGCTATAGTAACTATTGAACCAAAAAACCCAATACTTCATCGGGTAGTACAAGAGAACACTGTTTACATTTTTGGATATCAAATACCGTTAAGATACAAAATAAAAATATCTTCTAAAGTATAAAGAATCGTAACAATGACATATTTATGTATTACGAAAAAAAACACCTGTCCTTTATTGTCGATATTCTTTCTTTGTTATTCACGTAAATATTTCTTCCGTTGCTGGGCCGATGTCGTCTACGTCTACCCTCACAGTAGACCTAAAATTAAGAGTTCATATTTCAAAAATATTTTACAAAAGCCTTTGTTACAGTTTTGCATGCGGCAAACCGCTCCGGAGGCCGTTTTCATAATATTCAACGATATTGTTATATTTATATTATTCAGCCCTTACGTAATAATATTCAAATATATAACGGAGTTCACCTTTTCACTCAATTTATTGCATTATCATAAAAAAGAATCCGCTTTGTTGTACCTACTTATAATCAGAAACAAATTATTGTAGACTATCTTACCACCGCTTCGAATTTAAAAGTCGTGGGCCCGATTGCAGACTAAAAGAAATCTATCTCCTGAAGTTCAGTTCTATCGAGTCAAGGCTACTGAATCCCACAAATAACAAATGATAGAATATACACACACACACTAGGAACCCGATATTTTTCCCTGAATTTGCCAAAATGGGTTATGTACAAGTTTCGGCACAGCCAGCTTTCTACGACAACAGCTAAGAACCATTATTATATTTATTACAGAAACGTGATCAATTAAATAAAATTCTAATCAATTAATTAGTTATAAATAAATCCTTAAAATTTGTTCTTGTTGGTTAACAACGAAAAGAACAATACATTGTTAAGTTTAATAAAATCATATAAATAAGTATAAAGGCTACATAAAATAGTGATTTTAGTGTTAAAAGCAATTCAACTAGTCAATTAGTTATCTACAATTAGTCAATTAGAAATTTAATTGTGTAAGTTATTTATAAAGACTGATCGTCGAGAGAAAAGTGTGTATTTTCGAAAAACAAAATGGCGTTCGCTGCAGCTCGTATGATACTGAAGGACAAACGGCGGAAGGCTTCGAAAGAGGACTTCAGAGACCCCAGAAATAGAAGCAAGGTATTATATCATTCACTAAATTGTTTAAATAATTAACTATGGAAAATGATTAAGAAATTATACATGATAATTTTAATGTATAAAGAAAAAAAAATGGCGTTTTCAATATTTTTTTTATAACGATTCAGTGGAAAAAGGCAATGAACCTTTAAAAAAATATCTTTTTTATAAATAATGAATCAATTCAAATAATTGTTCAATTTGAATTTGGAATCTAAATAGGTATTTAAAAAAATTTTGTCTTCATTTTTACATGTCATAAAAAGCTGAGTTGATAGTCAGTGTACATCATTATAATGGTTTAAAAGTATTTGAACAATTACATACCCACCAAATACATAAATTCTTAATTAATTTAACTTGATCGGTTGAACAATTCGAAGTGCAATTAATAATTGTACGTATTTCTAATTACTCTGTTCCGTTAAATTAAATTGTAGTTAGTTAAGAACCAAATTTCAGTGTGAAATTAATACTTACCTAATTTAAATTGACGTATAGTGTTTTGACAGATTAATATGACTTGACATTTTTTCTACTTCTAACATTTATTTAAACTGTATTTTAATATGAAATGAGATAATCATTTAATAAGTTATAAAAAGTACACAGTAGAATGCTTAGTGTTTTTGAGTGGACTATTCTCGGACATATAAGGATGCGTGCTAAATTTTGAAATAACTTCTGGTTGACTGCATGTGTATCCTTAGTTATAGAAAAAAAATCGTTTGTAATAGATTAAATCTGAAAATGAAGAACATCTCAACATTAAAAGGCTGGCACCACGCAGTACGCTGCACGAATGGGCCGGCTCGAGCGGTGAGTGCCGCGTATCGTTCGGTGAGAGAGGCATCCGGATAGGCATCCACCCTTCCCATCCTTCTTCCTTAAAGGCCAGCAACACAACTGTAAAACTATCTATGTTACAGGTGTCCATTGGCGGCGGTAGTTACTTACCATCAAATAACAGGCTTACTCGTTTGCCCTCCGCTTCAATAACCAAATCTTTATTAAAAAGTGACATAAGCCATGATTAGTTCGTTCAATAAATTAAAATACTGCACAAAAAATTAACACCCACAGTCTTGTAGATATCGACGATCAAATTATAATTTCTAAGACGGTATTGCGTTTTTTTTTAGGTTGAGAAGATTAAGAAGATATAATGAAACCAAAAAGTGTTCACCAAATTTTTGTAGCGTTTTGTTCAATGTAAATCCAGGGAACAGATACTGCCCTCATAAAGTTATATACCGAGACCGCTATCGATCTGGAAAAAGGTCTCCGTACTTGTGATAAAAATCTCTGAGCGATTATATTGTAAATGTGAAATACGGGTCAGAGTTTATTTCAAAACTGTTCATTAGTAGATTTCAAAATACGTTCGGAAATTGCTCATTAGGGGACGTCAAACTTTACGTATAAATATGGCGGCCCTTATTAAGCCCCTTACCTTATAAAGAGTAGATTTAAAAGAGAAAAAAAAAAAGAAATTTATCTCGGTAGTATGGAGATCGAGCAATCTGCTTATGAAATAAAAAGTCACGGGATAGATTCTCGGTTCACATTAATGATCTGCCGGAATTATTTTCAGAAGTTATGTGAGGTATGGCAATCTTATGTCATCTATAGTCACATAATGTCTATTTGAGCCGTTGAAATTTGGTGAATTGAGTCTTTACTGCTGCTGTCTACACTTTTAGGTAGTAAAAGGCGCGAATTTTGTATATATAAATGCTTTATCGACAGTTTTTTTTTATCAGAATGTCTTTTAAATCGAAGAAGATGTTAGTAATTTGCGTAACAAAATTTTTTAGTTGCGTCCAATTACAAACATTTAAAAAATGTTGTCAATTAATATTTGTTGTGTTGTTGAATTAGAATATAATACTGTAAATAAGATATCTTAAATATCTATAAGAAACAGGAAATAAATGTAGAAATCGTAGACATAAATATTGTTTATGGGCAATCGATTCATAATCACTTTTGCTATAAGAATTTTTGTCACAAAAATAACCCAAATCATTTTTTGAATTATGACACAACGCGAAGGTCTCTGGGGGTCCATATTTCTGAAACGCCCCTTTCCTCGTAAACGTTCAACGTCCGATATCCAGTCTTGTTTGCAGATAGACAGACAATATTTATCTATTCTCTTCCCAGTGCCGGATGTGACCTCGTTAGTACAGCCTTATTGCCAACACAAATCACTTTGAAGTACGTTTCATTTGATTGTCGTAAATTTTCTTCAGTTCTAACAATATCTATATAGAAGGAATATCTTTTTACTGTCAGTAAGATTTTACGCACAATCAATTCTGCCCGTATATACCGAAATAAATTTAGGACTTGCCTCGTTGTCTTTCTATAATGTTATATGTAATCTATAGCTGTTGGCGTAGAGATCATCATTATGATCATCATTTTCCTGCCCTTATCCTATTCCAAGTGGGGTCGGCACAACATGTCATCCTTTCGAACTATTCATGTCGTCAATAGGGCTGTGGTTTTATAACCGGCCGTCTGCCTGACGTCAACCCGCTATGGGAATGTTTATGTTGTATGCTGTTAGCATAGAGATAAATTTAAAACATAACATAACTTCGCGTCTTTTCTACCCGAAAGTGTAGGCAGTGGCTGTTACGCCTCGACTCGCCGTTATATTTAGGTCCCAATTAGAATAGGTGGCGAACCTATTGCCTTACCGGGCATAAAGTTTTTAGTCGTCTATATTCACACATAACTTTCAAAATTAATTTAATTCGACCCGTGACCTCTGGATTTAGAAGCGGGGTGCTCGACCACTGGACCACCGAGACTACCATAGAGATAAAAGCAGTATATTACCTAGTCTTTAGTGGTCTAACACCTCTCTTCTCCTTTATACTCTTACACATTCTTTGTGTTGACACAAAGAATCTTAAAACGCATCGTTTGTAAGAGCTAGGTTTGAACTGAAGACCTTTGATCCAGATCAATGTAGTATCCAGATACTACATTGTTGAACTATTCGAGACTTGTGATACAATATATGATCAGGCCAGTTACAAAATCCCTCTAATTCTTGGAGTTTTGTCACACACCATTTCCACCAAACTTTCCCATTGCCGAAATTTCTTTGATATGTATGTGACAACCGGATTCAAATCCGTAACTTGTTGTTTTACTTTTATTTATTTCAAAATATAATCACTCAATCACCCAACTTATTAAAGTTGGGTGATTGACCATCTCACCACTGGACCATCGAGAATATTAATTCTCGATGGTCCAGTGGTCGACCGCCCCGCTTCTGAATCAAGAAGTCGCGGATTCAATGACTTTCCGAAATTAGTTTCGAAAGTTATGTGTGATAAATATCGATTACTGAAAACTTTGTGGCTGGTATGGGTTCAATGAAATAGGTTCAACATTTATTTCATTTGGGACGTAAACATACCGAAGAGTCGAGTTTAACGGCCACTGTTTATGTATGTTTATATAGCTTAATGAATAAAAACTCAGCATTCAAAAGGCTAAAAAGAAAGTCCACTAGAGATATATATCTTTAAGACTACGCAACGGATTTTGAGGCGGTTTTTTTTAAGAGTTAGAGGGTGTCAACAGGGGGTTGTGATGATCTATAAGTCATATATGATGTTCTAAAGAAAAAATGATAATTTTCGAGATTTAGCACTTTAATTGGAAACGCTGCCTGAACCCTAAGTGATAGTTCAAAATAATGTTCTACATTATTAAACACCTTCAGAAGGTCTACAAAAAAGTCCGCGAGGGCATATGTCTGGCATATGTCTATCTCTTAAGGATAACCCACACTGACCATTTTTTATTTTTACGAGAAATGATGGCTTATTTACGAAGCGATTTTAAACATTACAGCATTCATTTTCATCCAATCAAGTTAAGTAAATAGATTGTGCATGTAATATAGATGATCGTGGCCCTTTACAGCATGCAATTTAAACGAATATTTTCGAAGATATTGCAGTATTAAGTATCGCCTATCGGGACATAGCAGCATTTATTACTTTTGATGCGGAACAAAGTTCGCCGGGTCCGCTATTATAGTACATATGGGTTGCTAGACTGATTGCTCTTCAAAACTATTTTATAAAAATCTAAAGTTATGGTAAATTTTCACAGAAGTAGACGACAAAAATAACATATTATAAAAAAAATACGAAATGAATTTCAATGTCGAATTATATGCCCAATAAAATTACGTAACAAAAAAAAACATTTACGAAACAATTCAGGAAAAATAATATAACAATAATAGTCATGTAACTTGTGAAACATGGCATCGCTGGCGGAAACACGGCCTCCAGCGCCGGATATTGAGCGGACACCGCGCGGAACTGTGTGTACCACCGGCCAACATGAGTGTTTATATTGTACCTATATATAACGACACAGGCTGATAACTAGCAATATGGCGTCACACGTTATTATCTCTCATTATCTGATTACAGGCAAATTTAATTACCATATGTAATCTTAATTCAACGACATAGGATGATGAATTGTTTTTCTTTTGTAAATTCTAACCGATGATGTACATACCGGTTATTAAGCCTCTACTCTCAGATTTTTTAAGTCACACCAGGTACAATATTCAATCATCGATATTCATCACACGTAACTTCGGAAAATAATTCCAATAAGTCATTGGTGAAAGCCAATATTCGATCACACGACTTCTTTATTTAGAAGCAAAGTGCCTGATCTCCAGAACATGGAGTTAAATTCACCATAAACAATCCAACTTATTAGTATCAATCAACAAATAATACAACTCTAAATTCTTCGATTTCATAATGAATAGCCTCAGTAAAGGAGCCTAAGAGATTATACATTTATCTAAAAGGAACATTGCCCAGAATGTCATCTCAAAGTCCATACATATTTTGTTCAGTGTAGGTTTAGGTAGAAGCAAATATGCGACCACACACGTTGAAAGAGTTATGTGGTCCAACAAAATCATTGGGAGAAGCTTTCGAAAAACCTCGGGAACAATTTTGTCAGTAATGTATATTTATCACGATGAGTCTATAAATATTTATAAAAATAAAAGTAGTTGATGAGGCAAAGGGAAACAAGGATAGGGTTCTGAAGGTTGAACCTTTTTCACAAAGTTCTTTTTGTTTGTTTGCGAACTGATTTCGTTATACATTATGTTCTCTCTTTCTATATATCCTTATTATGCGGAAGATATTACGAGTGTTTATTGCCGCTCGAAATATGACTATAATAAAATTAATTCAGTTATATCTTTATTGGCTTCAACACCAGACACATCCTTGAGGATATTTTATGATTCATTACGATATTATTTATTAATGAAATTAACTGAGTTATAGTGAGTTAAATTTTGGACAAAAAATATTAAATTTGTATGGTGAAAACTTAATGGCTGTAAATCTAAATCGAACCCATGATCACTAGATACCCATGGTCCTATAGCTGCCTATCTGAGCATACATCTTCAATACATATTATCTAGTATCAAAGTATTAGCCACGCATTTCGCTGCATGAACAGACTGGCTCGACGGGTGAAATACCACGACCTCTCAGAATATCAACGTAAAGTGGCTCTCACCTCGTTTCGGTTGGTGAGAGTGATGCGGAGCAGGATCTTTCCCCTTTCTCATCCCACTTCCGACCCCTTCGATTCCATTGTAAGGGCCGGCAGCTCAACTGTAACACTATATGTGTTCAGGTGTCTATGGGCGGCGGTTGTTGCTCACTATCAGGTAACACGCCTGCTCGTTTGCCTCCTATACCTATACTATAAAAAAGTAGTGTAAACTACCCCAATAACTATGTGACACTTTCATGTGAATAAGATTTTGCTGAGAAAAAGGGGCAAACGAGCGTGCGGGTCACCTGATGAAAAGTGACCGACGCCGCCCATAGACATCCGCAACACTAGGGGCGTCGCATCAGCGTGGCCGGCCGTGGGAGTAAGCTCGTTTCTTGAAGGTCCCTGAGTCGTATCGGTCCAGAAATACCTCTGCCGGCATTTGGTTCCATAGAGGAGCAGTGCGTGGGCAAAAAATGTCGGCCGAAGCGCACTGTGGTAGATCGCCAATAATTCCATAAATTCGGTAAATATTGATATGTGCCAGAACAACATGTGCTGGATCAAATATGAACATTGTGATAGCACAGAATATGCTCATGTATATTATCGACGACATTAACTTGATATCTGTGGATCGGGGATGTGTCCTAATTAGGTGAACCCAGGACTTGACAGCAGACAGATATCCCTCGACGTGTTTTATGCCAGTAATTAACAGGATCGGATTACTTATGGTTTAATGACATTGTATCGAACCGTTTTGATCTGATAGGTAACAAGGATTTAAGTGCTTTGAGATTAATTAAGGAAGATTGTATACAAGATCTGCGGTATTTTTATCACTAGTTTATTAACTGCTGCGGGGTAGGCATACAAAGCACGGTTCTTACTACACCTCACTCACTTTGTGGACCTTGATCACCTTGTCATGGTGTTTCCTTTTTCTTAAATATAGTTGACAAGCTGTTACTAGAAACTGAAGTTTTATTTAAGTATTCCTGATTCTTAACAATAAAATCGTCAGGATACAAACTACAGGCATATATTTTATTTTCTCTATAATAGAAATTCTATATGCCCCAGATATCAAATCCACTGACGTCCTCCGCTGTGAGATGGCATTCAGTTAAACTATGACGGATGAGAAAACGGAACCGAGTCACTACACTGAGATTAAAGTCCAGATAATAGTCGTGCCAACTATTATAACTATTATATTCTAACTGTGGCCCAGTTTCATTCACTATATTTCTATTAAAATATATGATGCTTGGAGAAGACTTTATTTTATTTATTGTATTTTATATATTTTTATTAACTCACTTTTATTTTTTGCTAGACAATCATATAAACAAGTTTTTGGTTTGAAATTATATTGGATATCTCAGGAAACTCCGAAATATTTTTTTTAACAATTCCCCTTCTGAATCAGAAGTGTCCGTTTTGAATAAAATCTTGGTGTAAAAAGTTCTTTACGGAAGTTATATAATTCCATGATACAGAATATTGTGTCAGGCGTTTAACAATACCTATACGTATGTCTGTTCCAGAATACCAAAAATATCCATACGTATAATATACGTATAAACATACATAACTTCACGCCTTTTGTTACCCGAAGGTGTAGGCAGCGGCTGTTAAGCCTCGTCTCGCCATTATGTTTACGTCCCAAATGGAATAGGTGGCGAACCTATTGCCATACCGGGCACAAAGTTTTTCAGTCATCGATATTTATCACACATAACTTCCGAAAACAATTTCGAAAAGTCATTGGTGTGAGCCAGTGTCTGGAATCGAACCCGGACCTCTGGATCAGAAGCCGTGTGCTCGACCACTGCGCCACCGAGACTGATTGAAATTTAATATACGTATATATATCCAAAAAGTGACAATTAGGTAAGACCATACCTAATTGTCACTTTTTATACCTTACGCACCGATAGATAAAATTTTCCCTGATAAATTTTATAAAGAATAATAAAATAAATATTAGGTTACTTTCTAATTACTAGTGTCAACTTCAATTCACCACTGCGGTAACTCGTAGCTCGGTGAAAGAAAAAAAACAGTGATCAAATTAAACTTGGCAAAGTTTTATGAACTCTGTAAATTATCTACGTTACCTGATATTAGGGAGAGACTGATAACCTTTAATACAATCCTCGGAGACTTAAAAAGAAGTGATATTTTTTACACAAATTCTATTAAGTGAATTTAAGTACCAAGAAATAAATGTAGAATATACACAGATCAAAATGTCAAGTCATACAATTTGTCAAATATATTAAAATAATTGCCGTTGCCAAAATTCGGAGAACCTTTTATTAACTAAACTCAATTTTCGAAAAGTGGAAGTAATTGGAGATAAAATTTACCAAAGTTTAACTAACAGACTGAACAGTATACAACAAAAAAAAATAATTTTAGGGTAGTAAGATAAAGTGTTCGTTTAAAATTTAAATATCGTAAATCTAACAAAAAAAAAAAAAACAAATTGCGTTGCTTTCGTAATATTGATATAATGACTTCAATTTTTTATCTATGCTGACTTCAATAAAAATGAATGTTAAATTCTAAGATTACACTGATTTTTCTCAACTGTTGAGCAGCTGAATCTGATTCAGCAGCGGAAATATATTTTGTATTAAATATCTTTGTTTCAGATGTTCCAGCGTTAATAATTAATCAATGTGTATTTATTACGACTTTTAATATCAACTTCTTGCACACTGACATCAGCTATATTTGTCAATAACTGTTGTAAATAAATGTTGCTGATAGTCTTGGCATTTGCTTTATATGTTAAATCAGTTCTTCTTAACAACTGTTACTTTTATAAGTATCCATACTTATGATACTTGTGATTGTAATAATAGTATTATTTTCTATCGTGTATTCGATAATAGATTTTTGTATTTAATGTGCGTTTATTTTATTTATTTTTTTGAACAAAAAGTGCAATGTTGCTCAATTGTTACAATATTCCAAATTATTCTTCTATTTATTATTTTAGTATTATTATTATCATCATCAATAATTTTAGTATCAGTATATGTATCATTGTGTAATGCTCTTCAATGTTCAGCATTGCGCTTTTTTATGAGTAAAGATAAAAACGCACAAGATTTTAAATCTTATACACATTTTTTCCAAGATATCAATACACTTAAATGTTGATTGCAAACTGTCTATCTTGCTTCCCTATTATATTGTAATATGAGTGTTACGATCTCACTGTTTTCAATATTCTTAATTTATTTTACAAAAACAAATAAATGCTTGCATTGAATTGTTGTGTGTTTGAAAACTGAACTTGGAATTTCTAATCAAGTGTTAAATTAACTCGAATAAGTTGCATAAATTAAAGTCTTATGTTGAATAAATGAATAGTTGAATAAATTAAATTAAATTAACGTCAATAGTAAACAAACTAATAGCCAAATTAACAATCTTTACAAGTTACAATAAATGAAAAGTGTTTTTGGCGAACGATTTTGTAACTATTTAAGTAATTTTAATAGTTGATGTACTATAAAGTCACTTTAAAATGAAAAAAAATACTAGAACTACACTATCAAATACAAATTTAAGCATAATTAGAAGTTACTTGATTAGTGAAATTGAATAGTTAATGAATTTCATAACAAAACATTCAACGACTAAAAAAAATTTACATTGATTAATTGATTGATTAATTGTTATTTAATAATCTTGTGAGGTATAATAAATATTTAAGTAATACACTTTATAGTATATTATAAGGACCGCGATAGATATTAAGTATTGTTATTATTAAATAGTCTTTTCAAAATAATTTCGGACAATTTTACATAAACATCGTTAAGAAATTCCAAGTTTAGCCAAAATAATTGTGCATAAATAACATTTTAACTGTTCCGTGTGTGCTCGACCAATAGGATTGTATGTGTTGTACAACCTCTTTTATTTATTATTCGATAATCCATAAAAAATTTGCTCAACAAGCTGTTTCAGTTAAGTAAAATGGTCAAAAAGTATTATATCAAATATACAAGATAATTATGAAGACATTAATTATAGCAAAAAAGTTTAACGAGTTTTAGTTAAACGAGAGAACAAAATTCAGTACAATAATCAGATCATACGTCCAACAGAGCTATTTTTATCAAAATTTTATAAAGCAGAGAGAAGTAACGTTCAAAAATTATAAAACAGCATACAATATTCTAATGAAATAAATTTATTCTTGAGCTAGAATAATCGTAAAATTTTGAGGCATAAGAAAAATAAAACTGACATTTAATAAGGAAAGCGATCATTACTGGGACGCTTTAAGAAAATATATTTTTTTACAAAATGTGTCTTTCATTATTTACTGTAATGTCATGGCGTTGTGACAATTACGCAGTTTTATGAAATCATTATTGTCCTAATAACATCCGGTTAAACATACATTTAAATGTTCGTCCAAGAAAATAAACTATGTAATTTATACGAATATATTTTTATACAAACAAAATTCAAGAAATGTTTGCATTTTTACGAAGTATAGCTTTAATATATTAATTTGAAAAAATGGAACAAGATTTTAAAATACATTATCCAATATTAAAATTGATTAAAAGAATAAGCTAGCTGTCGAAGTTTTTTAAAAGCTCTGCTATATGGAAACATTCAAAAGAGGTTTAGGGTCCATACATTTATTTGCATTTAAAATGTCTTTATGCTAGATTGATTGATTGCCTTGATATTAATAACATGTAAAAATCTATCTTCAAATCGCCAATCAATCACAAAAGGAAGTTTGAAAAGAAAATTGACAAATCATATTAATCATTACTTCTCCATTATTAGAGACATTATTAAATATCAATTTATCAAGCAAAGAGAATATTGATTTCAAGGATCCAATCAAATCTTCATCTTTATTGTCTATTGGCTTATAAACAGGCCTTCCGATTAAAACGTCTTTGACTCCTTGATATACACCAATAGCTTGGCTAGCCTTACGGATACAACGAGATAATTTATCGTTGTCAGAAGAAATTGTGTCTATTGTATGGCAATTAGTTCCACCATCTTCTTTGATAGGATCGAGTATTTCATTTGCCAATATAAAGCGATATGTAGTAATATTGTCATCATTGAAGGTTAAAGCAGTAAATTTTTATATGATATGACCATTTTAAAATAACGAACACAGCTTGTTTGAAAAATGTATTTTCAATCTTTTTGGTCGTCGCTACATAAGCTGTGTGTGCTAGTATAGGAACGACTGTTTCTTCTTGCAGGCTCGGAGCGCTAGCACCAGTAGCTTTAGGAGTGTTAGTCAGGTAATGGAAGTAAAACGCTTTATCATGCCAAACCATTTTCAACATGTCTAATGTTTGATTTGTTCTATTTTGATCGGCAATGATTTTTATATTCATTTTTTTCTTTAATTGTTTATTATAAAATAATTTGTTAATCATTTCAACGTATAAAATATTGCAATCTCTTTATTATCTGCATGATAAAATTCAGCTTTATGCAAATATAAAGATAGTTTAAATTAAACTTATATAATTTCATAGCGAAAATTAGAATTGTTAAAAAATTATAACTGTTAATTTTCTCGTTAATTAAATATGTATTTAGATACAATGCCTAAGATACTTCCGGATCTTTTTAAATTTATAGAAATCATTGTCAATATATTATTTGTCATTAGTCATCTGCAATATTAATGTAGTTTATTTTAGCTGTAGATCATCACCATCAGAGTAGACAGCTGGCTTCATGGTGAGTATGATCATATTGCAATACAGACATCATTGTAACATTTTCAATTTCAACTTTATCAGACAAATATGAAAAAGTCTAGAACAGGTTAAATGGTACTAGATTATAACCAGTTTGGACTGGATTTAGTTGAGAAGTTGCTGTAGAAGTAGGTTCTGTATTGGATATGAGTTTATCCGTCTTAGGTATCGGTTTATGAAAATATCATAAATGTGTTTTTAAAATTCTTTTATACTATCAATCAATTTACAAATTTACGGCAAATCTAATCTCAATACTCCAAGTTTTCTGAAAAATACACAGATATTCATGTAATAAAGAACCTTTTATATTCTTCGGAGAGAAATCGGAGAAATCGGAGATCTATATTATGTTTCGTAATTGTCGTGGAAACGTTAGTTACAATTGTTTTTACATAATAGAGATTTTGTTTTCATTTTTTTTAAAACCTTTTGTTGAAACAGCAATATTCCTCACTGAGGGTTGTTGGGACAGTTATTGACCTAACGATCCAGCCAGATAGGGTAGTCTTCTCGTTATAAAGCTATAATTTAATTTACCATGTCAATCTTAAAAACAGTTGATTTCTTTGACTATTAAGAACAGATTTCTTTATGATTAACTTTACTACATTGATCATCAGCCATGACGTTCATATTTTTGATTAAAATACAAGAGATAAGAACATTTTGTTATTCCACAATATTTTCAGTGTAATTCGTTGAATGTTCACGAGCTTCCACTCTGACCCCGTTTAATTACCCAAGTGTGAAATTCACAATGGAGGAGGCGTCACAAACTATTCCAAAATGTCCTCTGAATACCCCAACTAGTTACGACTGTTGATTTGATGGTATCCTGGAATATAAAATAAATGTTATGTTTGATAATGATGGTTGGCTACGAAAATCGTTAAAATGTTCTTGTCATCTATTTACATGACATAACTTCACGCCTTTTTCCCGAAGCTTTTCAACTAAAGGTGTAAGCAGCGGTTACAAAGGTGTAAAGTTAACAGTAATCCATATTTATCACACATTCACTTTCAAAAAAATAATTTGTGTGAGCTCAGAATCGATCCCACGCTTTATGAATTAGAGTCGCGAAGCTCGACCACTGGGCCACCGAGAATGTTTTAGACTGCGAGTCTTTTGTTTTCATGGATTTTCATATAAAATTATATGTACGGTGATGCTATGCTGGTATAACGCTGTCTATTTCATAGAGTATTAACAGCGTGAGGGTAAAATTATTATTTCTTCCTTTTCGACTAGCAAGAGTCAGTCTGTTGAAAGGAAATGATTCCTTTTGTTGTTCTCCAATACGCACGTGAGGTTTTTCTACAAACAGTCGAGGAAAATAATTCACTGCTTGTCCGATAAAACCCAGGTCCCTCCCAAAAGCCTTTCGATATTCAGAGTATGTATTCTTACTTTGCGTATACCAAATCGTGTTTCCCACGTTTCTAACTCAAATTTTATCTGAAATAATTCACATTCTCCTTGTGCACACAAAACATTTTGTAAATTATGTAAAATAAATATCTATTTTTCACAAAATTCAGAGCGAAAGAATAAAAATATTTCACCAAAAAGAATTTAAGATATAAAAAACCCAACCGTTTTTGAGTCACTTGGGGTTGAGACGGGACATGGGGTCCACTTGCTCGTTCACTTTATCTTTATATATTGCAAAGACAAAGCAACTGATTGAGGCCGCTTGCGACCAGAGAGCTGGTTTATTTTTCGCACAAAGGATTAGCATTGCCCTTCAGTGTGGCAATGCAGCCAGTTTTCTAAGCACGCTGCCAGTAGACCGAGGTTTGGAAAAATTTGATTTCATATAGTCTTAAAATTGTATAAATTGCAAACAGTGCAATAATAAATATATAATGATTCAGGATATACAAAGTCCCAAACATAAATATTAATTCCATTGTCTATGATATAACATAATTCACAATCTAACTAGTTATTGTGCCTGCTTTACTTCACAGCGAACTAATATATTTGTCACTGTCTAAATTTCTTAATGTGACATTATTGCCATCTTTACCTTGAAACAAAGCTATAATCAGCCCATCATTGAGAATTATGTATTACGCTGTCAGAGCTTTGAATATAGAAGATTTATTTAGCGTGTACACGTATGACATCGTTTGTTAAGAAGTAAAAGATAGTTACTTAACATAACATAACTTCACGCCTTTCTTACCCGAAGGTGTAGGCAGCGGCTGTTAAGCCTCCTCTCGCCATTTTGTTTACGTCCCAAATGAAATAAGTGGCGAACCTATTGCCATAACGGGCACAAAGTTTTCAGTCATCGATATTTATCACACTTAACTTCCGAAATTAATTTCGATAAGTCATTGGTGTAAGCCAGTGTCAGGATTCGAACCCGGACCTCTGGATCAGAAGCCCGTGCTCGACCGCTGGACCACCGAGACTTAGTTACTGACTTAACATATAGTACCTCGCGATATAAAGTGGACGTAAATTTGCTCATTGCCACGTTGCGTTCGGTGAAAGAGGTATACGGAAGCTCAACTCCTTCCCCTTCCCTTCTCTATCCTACTTCCGGTCTCTTACCTATTACATCTCAAAGATAGGCAAAGCAACTGTAACATTATCTATGTTCCAGGTGTCCGTGGGCGGCGCCAATCACTTACCGTGACCCGGTTGCTTGTCTGACTTTATCCCATAAAAATGAACATAGAAATCATGTGTTAATAACGTTACCAGTGGTAGAGCCGCGCAGTACGCTTAATAAATAGCTCGACCAGTGAAATACCTCGGCCTCTTAGAATATTGACGCAAAGTGGCTTAAAGGGCCCACTCTCTTCCCCCACCTTTCCTACCCTAATCCCTTAAAGGCCGGCAATTAATTAACCACCAGGTGACCCATTTGCTAGTTTGCTCCCATATTCTATAAAAGTCAACAGAATCGTTAGCGCTCTTTTGTACAAACAAAAATAAAGTAAAAAAGTCATTTTAATACCAACTAAAACATTTCACAACGTACGGGCACAAGTTGAAAAGTTCTAAATGCAATTTACTTCACTTGTGTCGATAAATTTATAAACGAGTCAGCAATGTATTAGAATCTGTACGCTAAAATAACACGAAAATTTTATTTCTGTTAATGAGTTTGGAAAAGCTGAAAAGAGAGGGTAGTTAACGTTTATCCAAATGTTAATGGCAGCGTATTAGATTTTATAAGTTAACTATACTCGTTCCAACCATTTATTTTACTTTTGACAGGTCGAATTCTGATCAATTAGTGTTGTACTAATGTATTACGGATACAATGTTTTGTAATAATCGATTTTAGTTAGGAAGAATTTCTAATCGATTTAACACGGATATTTTAGTTTTTGCTTAAATACATATTTCATATTACTTAAAAACTTCACTTCTGTAAATATATTTGTTATTTGGGCACAATAATTTTTGCATACCCACTAACTAATTCAGTCCTCCCAAAATATTTTACTTTGAACTTTGCAAAATAAAAACTAACTACCTTATGAAGCATTTTTTCTATTAAGCGGGGTCCGCTGCTCCAAACTCCTACCCCTTTTTTTTTAATCTGAGTTGGCAACACTGAACGACGCGCTGGCGACGCCATTTTGTTGTGTTGTCTCTCACTCGCAACAAGACTCTCGTGCTAGTCACATTTCTGTTCGCTGAGTGCTTTTTCATATTTTTCATACGCTGTGTTGAGTATTTATATTCCACCGTATTGATTTCATTGTTCTTACTTTGGTTGAGTTGAACGTATCGTTCCTCCCAGTAAGATTTTTACTTGCAAAATGCCGAAAGGTATGGTGCTTAAAGGACAATCCAGAGAGTTAGTGCTGCGGCTTCGTGAATTTTTTGAAAAGGAAAGCCGCAATGGCGGATTCCTTATACCAGTAACGCAAGTTAGAGACCGTGTTGCAGCAGCATTAGGTATTAGTGCTCCAACGGTGGCGAAAATCACTAAAGAAGCCTATGGTAGTAGTGGTATTGAACAGAACAAGCTATCTACGCCTAAGAAAAAACGTCAGCCCCGTAAAGTGACAGCAATTGACCGTTTTGATACTGATGCTATTCGTCGTCATATATACAATTATTATACAAGAAAGGAGATTCCTACTTTGAAAAAATTAGTAGCGTCTCTACGAAATTGTGGCTTGTTTCGTGGTCAAAAATCTTCTTTGTCAAAGGTGCTGCACCAAATCGGGTTCTTGTATAAGAAATCCGACAAAAGAAAAATTTTAATGGAACGTCGTGATATAGCCTTGTCTCGCTGTGAATTTTTAAGGCAAGCGAAGAAAATAGAAGACTGGTCGAATATCGTTTTCACAGATGAAACTTGGCTCAATGCCAATCATTCCATATCAAAAGGTTGGACTGACGATACTGCTGCTTCTACTTCTGCAGTGCCAATGGGGAAAGGTGAACGCCTCATCATTTGCCATGCGGGAACTACAAAGGGATTTGTACCAGACGCTCTGTTAGCGTTCAAATCAAAAAAAAACAGGAGACTATCATGAGGAGATGAATGCGGACGTGTATGAAAAGTGGTTCAGAGAAATGCTTACATCACTTGAAGAGCCATCAACAATATTTATTGATAATGCACCCTATCACTCTCGCCAAATTAATAAAATGCCAACAACGGCCAACAAAAAACACGAGATTATAAACTGGCTTCGTGATAATGGGGAAGATGTGGACGAATCCCTACTAAAAGTAGAGTTACTTAAAATTTTAAAAAGTAAAAAGCAGCCAAAACGATATGTCATCGACGAAATGGCAGCAGAATATGGGCATGTTGTAATCAGAATTCCTCCGTACCACTGTCAATATAATCCAATTGAAATGATCTGGGCACAAGTCAAAGGACACGCCGCAAGAAACAATACAACTCCTCCTTTCACAGCAAATAAAATGCTAGAACTTTTAAAAAACGCATGTGCTAATGTGACGCCTGAAAACTGGGCGAGTGTCGCCAACAAGACAAAAAATACAATATTCTCTGATTGGGATCGGGAAATTGAATTTGACAACATACCTATACAAGAGTTAATAATAAACACTGCAGATGATTCAAGCGACGATTCGAGTTCGTATGAAGAATCCGACGATTCGTTATAATAAAATAATATTAAAATACCTATTTTGGTTGTTTTATTTCATGTTATAGGTATGATATGAAGATTTCCATATCTTCCTGATACAATTTTAACGTGTTGTCTATTACAACAATTCAAAACTCAGTTGTCAGCTGACTTAACTGCAAATAAGTGTAATCGATTATTTGCGATTCATTAGTTTGCACCGAATACTTTTGATCCTGTCACTAGATGCGATAGAACGTAACTTTTTTTATAACGGAAATGAATATTCACATAAATTTTATAAATAGAGCTATTTACGGCATATTAATGTATTTAGTGGGTAATAATTAAGATTTATAAATATTATTGGGCAGTTTATATATTTCTCTGTTCACTCGTTTCAAAGTTAATAATTGCGTAAATGAAACAGTTACGTCCTAAAGCATGTGTCAAAAGTAAAATAAATGGTTGGAACGAGTATAAGCAAAAACTGTGGTAGAGCGAAGCAGTTCATTGCATGAATGGGCCGGCTCGGCTGGTGAAACACGACAACCCCTCAAAAGATCGACGTGAAGTGGCTCATGTGGTGTTTCGTTCGATAAGATAGGTACCTGGAGGCCCACCACCTCCCTAACCCATCCTTTCCTGTCAATTAGTCAATCAATATTCCTTGGACCTTAAAATTAAATGACGTCCAGTGGTAGAACTCCCCGCTTTTGATTCTCAGAAGTCGTGCGATCGATTCCAGGTTCCATTCAAAGATTTCCTGGAATTCCTTTCGGAAATTATGTGTGATAAATATCTATGACTGACAAATTTGTGCCCGGTGTACGGCATTAGGTTCGCCACCTATTCCTTTTGAGGTGATCATTTGATTTGGGTCTCTGGAAAATATTCTGAAAAAACTGAAAAAGTAAATAAAACAGAATACAGTAAAAAATATATAGTCATTATTCAAAGAGCAGATATTGAGTTCGTTGTAAGAATTGTATTCAACCTTTTTCCTACGTCTCTTATTTGATTGTTATAAATTATTTTCACTTTATTATTCAAGTTACCCTGATGTGAAAGTTACCCAACAAAATGTCAATGGGGAAAAACTGTTTATTCTCTTCCTCTTAAGAAGTGATATTTCTTAAGGTTCTGTTCACTTGAATTCATGATTTTTATTTTCATTATATTTTTATATCGTCATACCATTTTAGGTGTTTAGATAAATGGCCCATTACCAAAGATAAATCGGGCGTAGAGTTTTCAGTCATCGGGAATGATTGTTTCAGTCTTGGATAATTATGACCGGAACTTACACAAACATATAATACTTTTAATTTAAAAACTTTACTTCGCTTAACATAAATGTTTCAATTACAGCACGATTTAATTACTTAGTAAAATCATTTATAGATACAGTAAATGCGTTTGCATCTGTGAATCTTAGTAAATTACAATTTCAACTCAAAGTATGTCTGCAGTTCCTAAGAGGCAGGCCTGAATACTAAGAATTTTAAATAGGCTTAGTGTCTCTCAGCCTATTTAAATTTCTTTGTGGAACGAAACCAAACGATCTGAGTTTCATGTGCAAATTAAAAACTCTACTTTCATATGTTTTGTCTTTGAAACAGTCAGTCAATTATGTTTCATCATCATTTTAACAGTGGTAGAGCCAAGCAATTCGCTGCATGAATGGGCCGGCTCGACCGGTGAAATACCACGATCTCTCAGAAGATCGACGTAAAGTGACTCATGCCGCGTTTTGTTCGGTGAGAGAGGCACCCGGAGGCCCACCCCCTTGCAAGTGAATATGGTTTGAATAGGCTTATTTTTTATTTACCCTTCAACCCTTGCGGCACACATGGTGGTTATAACATAATTCCTTTTTAGTGAATAGCGGTTCTCTTTATTTTTAAGTTCTCTTTATTTCATCCTTTCCTATTCTATTCCCTTAAAGATCGGCAACGCAACGGTAACGCTATATGTGTTGCTGGTGTCCATGGGCGGTACAGGTTGCTTACCATCAGGTGACACGTTTGCTCGTCTGCCCTCCTATCCCATAAATAAAAAAAAACATCATTAATAAACAAGGTTCATATTTTTCTTTTCTATTCAATCATTGCGTGAGTTAGAATTCAAGTCTAAATGATTAAGAATTTGAGTCGTTGAATTTTTCTCCACTTTTGCTGCTTTTCACACACCTTCAGACTGTCAATATTTCTGTATTTAAGTGCAGTGGCAGACATTTGTTTCTGACACTATTAAAAGATAACATAATCGTAGTCATGTCTTTCATTGATCGACCACTCATCCACCATCGCCGAAGAACCACCACCTTACGATAGCATCCTCCTCAATAGTCTCCAGTAAGACAACAGGTTACACCTGTATGTGTTATGTTAATTGATTTATACAGTCCTATTTTAAAAATTAGATAGCATTCTTATATACATTTGGAAAAGGTAAGTAACATATCATAACTTCAGGCCTTTGTTACCCGAAGGTGTAGGCAGCGGCTGTTAAGCCTCGTCTCGCCGTTATGTTTACGTCCCAAATGGAATAGTTGGCGAACCTATTGCCTTACCCAGCACAAAGTTTTCAGTCATCGATATTTATCACACATAACTTCCGAAAACAATTTCGAAAAGTCATTGGTGTGAGCCAGTGTCAGGATTCGAGTCTGGACCTCTGGATCAGAAGCCAAGAGCAGGACTATTAGGCGCAAGTAAAAACGTGAAAATAATAATATTAAAATTAATTCTTTTCTCATCAACAACCAACAAGCACAACTATCTTTAAATTTCTAATTGAAATAACACAAAATAGCAAAAAAAATCATTAATTCAACTAACAATTGCTTTTATTAATTTGATAACATCGTTAGAGCTTGACAGTCGCTTCATCTAATCACCGGTCATCATCGCCATGAATTCTGAAACAGAACATTACATCATACGTTCATTTGGCTACATAATTCTTATTTTTATAAATTAGGTCAAGGATTTTCTGCCAAAATGGCTGTAGTTATGGGAACAAGAGTTAATTAAATACGTAAATATTATGATGATAGAAAAATATATTAAATCTAACAAATACGAAAGCCGGATCGATTTTAATAAAATTTAACATGAAAGAAGTTTAAGAGCGGGGTAGGAAATAGGATTTTTGTTATATGAAGTAACTCTTAAAGAATAAACAGGGTTAATCTTTTTCAAAGCTTATATAAGTTTGTAATTACAATCTTAAAGAAGTCTTTCAATTTAATAATAATTAGTACAATTCACAAAAAAATCTTCAGTTAAAAAAACAAACCATCGAAATCAACGGTGCCTGAAGAATCTTTATCGATCTCGGCTATCATCTCGTCCACTTGATCAGGTGTCAGCTGTTCGTCCAACGCGGCCAAAATTTCGCGAAGGCTTGACGTGGGTATGTAACCGTTGCCTTAAAGAGAAAAGAAATAGTAACTTCATACCCTTTTCTACACGCGAAATACTCATACGCCAAACTCAACGCAAAACTATTTCTAAGTAATCTACTAAATGTTATGTTGACGGAAAAATAAATAACTAACGCATGTCATAAATTAAATACATTTTTTGTGTGCAATTTAGCACCTAGTAAAGTTACTGACCGTTTACTGATTTCACACTGAGTAAGGCCAAAAGGCAAAAAAATCTGCCATATCTTGTGCCTTATAGGCACGCCAATGTCATAAGTTATTTACTGTAAATGATATAAGTTATTTACTGAGTACTGCAAATGGCTCGATAGCACTGAATTGGTGTCTAAAATAACACCAAATACTAACAACACCGCGCTTTATCAAAGACAGATATTGCATTTATCTTTTTCAACGAGTAACTACAGGGGAAATTTCTTTTTTCTACGAACGTCGCTGTATATCCCAAGAAATCAATATAGATTAATTGTGTTGACTTGTAATTAGCAATATGACTACTTCGAATGTCGTTAATGTATTTAACATCATTAGTCCGAAAGATTTTCTAAAAACACAATAAAAAAAAAATATACATAATTGATAAACCGATTGAATACCGAAGTTGGGGCAAATGCAAAATATTTTTTTTAACAGAAAAATTGGAATAATTCTAGAATCATTTTAATAAACGACACAAAACTCGTTATCACATAGGTAACACGAAAATCGAATGAAGCCGGTGATTGATATGATTTCGTAAATAAACAGAATGTACATTCAATTCGTTCAGTTCGCGGACCGATGGAACGAACGAATGAATGAATATGTCGCGAGTCATTTTGACAAGTGCTAAGCCGATCACGTCCGCAAATATTTTTTGGCCTGTATCCGATCAAGCGCGGTAATTTACCCCTACTATCTGCATTCTAAATATACGCAGTGATAAACTATTTTTAATACGAAAAATAAAATGTGCTGTGTCACAACATACATTTTATGTCCAGATGCATGTCACCTATGAATAGAATAGATATTTTTCACTTAAATGTGATATTTGTTATAGACAACTCTCGACAAAAAGTCTAAACTGTTATAGGTGTGATGATTCGAACTTTATTTCAATTCAAATCTTCATTTGAATTCATGGGATGCTTGATCTGCAGACCAGAGACATTCGAGCAATTAATATTTATACATATATCTAAGCGATTAATATTTATAAAAAAAAATAATTTTCAAATAATGGGGTAAATCCTTAATAAACATTATTAAACAAACATTATTATTTGTAATATTAGTATTACCACACGAAATTTTTACCAATTTTTTTACTAATGAGGTAAATAATCCGAGTTATTTAATTTAATGAACCGAGGACAAAACATTTTTATCTGATACGAATATTAAATACGCAAAAATACGTGCTTTTCATAATGTAATTTTATGCACACTAGCTGTTTTAATAATATTTAATCATCTTGATTTTGCATACATTAAAAGACCTGCTAAAATGATAAAAGGTAGTAGTCTATTATGTAAACAATTAATATTTTATTAGAATTACTTCATCAATAATCTTCTTCTGTACGATAATCTCTATTAAACTGTCTGTTTGTTACGTAGCCGTAACAAACATCTCTGAAATAGCTTGATCGATTTTGACGGAACTTTGACGGTACGGAATAGTGTAATAACAATTACAATTATTATAATATTTTCAATTTGGATTAAAATATTACTCTGTATAATATTATATCGTAGGACAAGCAAAAATAAATAAAAGAAATTTAAAATACCAACAACACAGTTAATTAAAATTAAAATCAGAAATAAACCGGCAGGCATTATTTACATCAACTATTGTATAAATGTCGCAATAATTTATATAGAATTAAAACTATTTGCACCAATTAATATTGTATTTATTTAATTCCTTAACACTTGTCACAAGTTAACAAGTTTATTAACGTGATCTCGGCAATGTATCTTTCTTCGTTCCGTGGTAGGGGTTTGGCAAAACGCCCAACGGATCGATCGCGCTGGCCATTGCGAACAATTATCAGAAAGCTTCGAAATAAAATGTCATAAATTGAATAAAAGCGCTTTAAAGATTATATGGCGGTTATCATTTGGCTGAATGAATTGTTTTATTATATTATACTAGCTGACCCGGCGAACTTTGTTCCGCTTCAAAAGTAATTTACAGCATTACAATTAAACTGCTATATCTCGAAAATTATCACTTTTTCTTTACTGTATCATACATGAGTTAGGGTGGGTTGAATGTATATACAAACCACTCCGTTGATACCCTCTATCTATTAAAAAAACCACTAAAATCCGTTGCGTAGTTTCAAAAATCTAAGCATATAAAGGGACTGACAGCGGAAAGCGACTTTGTTTTATACTATGTAATGATTTCTTTAAATAAAACGTCAGCTTAAGTAGTGCCTTTCTAAGTTCAGATCCAAACGCTTAGTGCGTTTGGATCTGAACTTAGAAAGGCGGAAAAGATGTTGTTCGTCTCAGATGTTTTTGTAATTACAATTGTTTTCTATTCGCTTGTCAATAAAATTAATCTCTACTCTGATTGAAGCTAAATTTTAATTCAGCATAACAATTTAAAATAACATTTCCGCATGTTCCGCGGTGATACGAGATTCGCGGAGATAGACCAGCGCTGTCATTTATTAGCAAATATACTAGATAATTTCAATTCTGTGTCGCGAAATTAAAATACGGAATTAATATCTATAAATCAGCATTCCAGCGTAATTTACTCAACTTTATTATAATGTACTAAATAACACTGTATACTTTATTTATTAATGTAATTTATAGCCTCAAGTACGTTTAGTATATTTCGAGCTCTTTTACCCAGTGCAAACCAGATATCACCAGTTCGGAGGAGCTGGTAGTAATGCTAGACCTCTCGTTACCCTGCTAATCTTCAACGGTATACCGACTAAAAACAATAGGGTATTCCTTTTTACCACACGTGGTGGGGTCGAAGGAACACTTTCACATGGTCCGCTTGTGTTGTCAAGCCTATTAGGCTTGATAAATTTAAGCTTCGTTCGTTATAGTGAACGCCTATTTCTGTGTATAAAGAGATATCATTCATTTTACATATCTGAGTATTATAAAGAGTGCTGGACTAGTGAGGGAGGATCAAACTGACTGTCAATTAAAACCTTAAAATTACTATGATACCTTCTTTATCGTAGAGTCTGAAGGCTTCTTTGAGTTCTTTTTGCAATGCTTCATCATCTTCCTCCAAGAAATGAGTAGCAACACGAACGAATGAGTCAAAATTCACTTTGCCGCAACCTGTGAAAAAGGCAACTCATTATTATATATACATATTCATTCGATTGTTAAAAAAACTTATTCAAACTTCATAACAAATTTTTATAAAATTCTTGATTTTATTAAACAGCAAATACTCATATTTGACAGTATAGTCGGTCATTCATTCAATTCAAAATCGACATATGGTTAAAAGTTTTCTTTTTTTTGCTACAAATATCATCTAACTCAGCAGATTTTATCACTATTTCATAGAAAAAACTAGGAGAAATTTATAAAACTTTCAATCCGCAAATCTCTCAGTATATCGCTTCTGATCTTTGTATCCGTATGATGTTGCAAAACTTTAGTAATTTGTTAGTAGATTATATAGTTCTGGGACTCTGCAATCTCTTGCACAACGCTGGAGAGCAGAGATCTTCGGCGACAAGACAAAACTGTGCCTTGGCTTTCAAATAAATAGGACCGAGTCCAAACAACAAGCAGTAGCGGTATGGAGAATGAAATTATTAGACTATTATAATACTTCTAACTAACATCATGTAGCCCTTTAAAACCTTAATACGCAGAGGTGTAAGCAGGATATAAAGCTTCGACACGCTATTTTATTCATTTCAGATACTATCCCCGTTTTACCTGGAAGAATAAGAGAACATCGCCTTGCAAGGTATAGACATGGCACGATAGATGATACACATGCCTCGGAAGGAATGATATATCTGAATAAATATAAAAAGAGGAAGATATAAAAAGACATGGATGGATTGTGTTTAAGGTGATATGGTTAGGAAGGTTGTTGCTGTGAAAGAAATGAACAATAGGGAAGTAGGTCGAAAAGAAAAACCTGATGTTCCAACCCCTAATGTTGGGAACCGGACGGAAAGATGATTAGGTATCTTTCTTTAAAATATATGCTAACGTGGAAAGGAAAAACCTATTGTGCCAACTCCAAATTATGGGAAAAGTGCAGGAAAAAAAAAGCTACTCAAATTTACTCTCAAACTTCCACTTACTCTGATCGAGGCTATGAAAAATCATATGCTTTTTTTAAGTTTTACTTCTCGAATCAAATATTCTTAAGGCTTCAAGGAGGTCGCTAACACAGAGACTGCACACCACAAACCAACAACATCTGGGCCGTTCTCTAATTACTTTTGCGATTGCTCCTCGCGCCACTTGGAGCGCTGTTATTCAATGTCACATCGTGTTCATTACATCTTTTGTTATGCCCAGACATGCCTGTCATATGATATTTCACAAATGACGTATAACATTATTATGATTAAGTGGAATTTAATATTTTAAAGTCTACTCACGTTGGCAGAGTAATTGTAAGCGTCTTTCAAAGGATTGAATGTCGTTGATCTTATAAGAAAACGAAATCTTATTCAGTCTTAGGTCAGATATAAGAATATTTTCAAGAACTATAGATGTTACTTAGAGTTTGGATCGATGGTTTGACATTCTTCTAAGCCGTTGACTTTTTTATATTTTTTAAGTTTTCAAATACTTTGTGAATTTTAGTAATAACTAGTTGACCCAGCGAACTTTGTTTCGCCTCAGAAGCAAACATACATAAACATAACTTCACGCCTTTGTTACCCGAAGGTGTAGGCAGCCGCTGTTAAGCCTCGTCTCGCCGTAATGTTTTTCGTCCCAAATGGTGGCGAACCTTTTGCCATACCGGGCACAAAGTTTTTCAGTCATCGATATTTATCACACTGAATTTCCGAAAACAATTTCGAGAATTCTTTGGTGTGAGCCAGTGTCAGGATTCGCACCCGGACCTCTGCATCAGAAGTCGTGTGTTCGACCACTGGGCCACCGAGACAATAAGAAAAAATAAAAAATAACATGGTACATTGTTTTGATTTATCACTTAGGGTTCAACCGGTTTGCAATAAAATTACTAAATCTCGAAAATTATCACTTTTAGTTATACATGAATTATACATACAAACTACCCCGTTGCGTACCGTCAAAATCTGGAAAACGACTTATTTATACTATGTAATGATTGTAACAGATTCTTCAGGAATATTATCAATTCCCGATGAACAGGTTATGGGCCCATTATGTATCAGCAGATATGCCAGTGAATTTGGAGGTAGATATGTCATTTTTTTGGTATCGTGTCGGAGAAAATGATTGGAAATCAATATATATTTGTATTTGCTTCTTAGTTTCCCATTGGTTTAGTATTTCGGCATCTTTTTATGAAGTTTCGAGTAAGAATATGGTGTGTTTTATTCTATGGGACCCTCATGTTCCATTTTGGATAGACGAGATTGTCCGACATTGTCGGATTGTCATTTTTTTTTCCTATTTATATAACAAATAACTTCATTTCTATCTGGTATTTCACGACATCACATGATTATTTTAATTTGTCTTGAGAAATTCGTCTTCTTCCTCTTTCAATCCAACTTCCTTCCTTATAACCTTGTTTTCCACGCGGACAGCAAGAGTCACTCCGCAGATTTTGCGCAATGCCCTCATTTCGACGCCGTTTATCCTACTTTTATGCACGCTCTGCCATAACCAGCTCTCGCTTCCATAAGTTAACGTTGGGATCAGTTTTTACAATATATCATATTAAAAGACTAGCTGAAATCAAATTTTTTCGCATCTCGGTCTACTGGCAACGTTCCTGAAGACTGGCCGCATTGCCACGCTGGCAATGCCAATCCTCTGTGCAAAGAATAAACCAGCCCCTGGCCGCGAGAGGACTCAATAAGACTCTTTGCAATATCTTTATAAAGTGAAATACACCTTCGGGCGTGAAGTTATGTTATGTTATAAAGTGAACGAGTATTCAGACCCCAAGTCCGCCATAAGACTCTAAAGTCAAAGTCAAAGTCAAAATAACTTTATTTTTATCGGTCTTCACAGACACTTAAAAATAGTCAACAAGTACAGATATAACATTATGATTTAAAATTAGATAAAAAAAACAAACACGAGCGCTTGTGGAAAGTGCCTCCGTGGAACAAAAAAAAGACACGGACGCAATCGCCACGAGCGGCCCGATTCCGAGTGTAGGGGCTATCATGAGAAGAATCGGGCAAGAAACTCATGCGCCAAATACTCTTTTCAAACCATTTGAAATAAATAACAATATTATTATCACTACTGAAAACAAATCAGTAGGTTGGTGAATAAAAGGTGTAGCAAACAGAATACTCGATCACAATTAAGATCCAACCAAATTAAAATCAACGTCCTACAAGTTAAATAAGAAATTCTATGCGATCACAGTAGTCGAGCACAACTGACGCGACACCCTTTAATTAGAGTGGTAATGTTGTGCAAAAATTGTGGTTAATAATAAAAAAAAAAAAAATAAGTTTCTATTATATATGTGAACACCATATCAAGGCAAATTTACAGTTAAAAAGCTATCAGAAATTATTACAGAATGCCTCCACTCCGAAAAAGTGAACAAATTCCGACACACAAACTACAAAATCCGCGTTGAGCAAGCAATTTGACGGTCCCACTCCGACTTGTCAGTCATGAAGTCGTTGATGGTGTAGTATGCACCACCAATGAGACGACCCTTCACAGCCCGCCTAAAGCGATCATAAGACAAATCCAGAATATGCGCAGGTATCCTATTATAAAACTGTACACCCATTCCCAAAAAAGACTTGTGTAAGAGTCCTAAACCCCATCGGGTCAAAACCATAAACACCTACAAGGTTTCTGTATTTATCCCGTTTGTATTTACTCGTAAATGACACGTATGTTTAATGTATAATACCTAATTAATACCACCATCAAAAAAGTGTCCACAAATAATCTACTCGATTCGGAAGCATTAAAATTTCTCAAGAAACGAGTTCTGGCTGTCAGTTATTTCCGTCACCAGATGGCGTCTGCGTCTATGTGAAGGACGCGACACTCATCGCAAATTGCCGTGACTTGAATTTACGTCAACTATATAGGAGACACATGTATCTACCTAACTCTGTACACTCTAATTATTATTTACATTGCAGATTTTTTACACAGATTTTAATACAACAAAAATATCGTTAATACGAGCCCTGTGGTGCATTGGTAAAGCGACCCACTGCAGAATCGAGGTTGGCGGGTTCGATCCCCACCCGAGTACAAATATTTATGACAAGCATGTATGCCGTCTGGGTGTTTTTCTATGATTTATAATATATATGTATATATATATATATATATATATATGTGTATGTACATAATACAAAAAAAAGTATTATGTATTTATATCTGTTATCTACTATTCATAGCACAAGCATTTTGTCATTTAATTTGAAACTAGAGGACGCTGTGTGTTTTGTGTCCAAGATATTATTATATTATTATTCAACGTTTTAGACAGACCTCATTCGGCTTGTGAAAATGTTACGAAAAACCTGGATAGCATTTTCAAAAATCTCATCTGCGGAATGAAATTATGTTTCCGTAGTAAACTAGAGCTTATCTTATAAGTTAAGACTTTTACAACTTTTCTTTTGACATCTATACCTCAAGATAAATATAATAAAGAGCTCTCATATTAGTTCTTCTTTAATATTTTTTTACAATATTAACATAAGTACCTAAAGATAATGTTAGATTAGAAGCCAAACGAAAACGGTCGAAACGGTATCTTTTAACTCACTTTTCACTAATGCTACTCAAAATGTCCGTATAAATAAATAAAATTATCTCATTGCAACGTATTTTTCCAAACAAAATCTGCTTTTGTTTACATAAATTACAACTACGTTTATATATTTCTTAGCGCATTTAATTTCCATCAACGCTAGCGCCTAAATTTTCCTTTTAAAATGTAATTTATCCTTGCTCCGTGACACTGATAGTCCAATTCGTATCTGGCAGGTAATCTATATTGCAGCAACGAGCAGACAGGAGAGATATTTCTCAGTCTTTTTTAATTAAATCAAGTTCCGCTTTATATTTTTTCCATAAATAACTAAATTAGAATATTGTTTATATTTATTTGTTAGTAATTTTAATTATTCAAGTTTTAGTATCTAACTTTGTATAAAATGTACAAAGTGATTAAAATTTGTTCAGGAATTATAAAGTATGTACATATATTTATTACGTAGGTATGTCCGGGGGTGAAAAATTAAGTATCTAATTCTATTATATATTTTCAAACAACAAAAATTTACATATAGAGACACTTTTTTATGGGATATGGGGGCAAAGGAGTAAGCGTGGGCACCCGATGGCAAGCACCAAACGCCGCCCATGGACACAGATAGTTTCACAATTGCGTTGTCGGTCCTTACCATTGTATGCACTAATAAGGAATGGATCGGAAGTGGTATGGGACGGAGAGAAGGGAAGGGGTTGGGTCTCTGGATACCTTTCTCTCTGAGCAAAACGCGGCATTAGCCACTTTACGTCGATATTCTGAGAGGTCGTGGTATTTCACAGGTCAAGTCGGTTCATTCATGCAACAAAGTGCGTGACACTACGTTTATTTCTACGAATTTCTTACGACGTATAAAAACTGACACAGTCATTAAATGCGATAAATATAATGTAATAATTACGTTTAGAATCGAATGGGTAAAATTTGGTAGCAGGTTAACGAAACATCGGACACATGTCTCAGTCAGTATTTATCGCACATAAGCCGAAATTGTATTTGAATTCGAGACCTTCGGATCAGATGTTTAAACCCCTATACCTATACCCTATAGTCAATAGTTAATATTATATAGCTTCTGAAAAACAATTTCGACTTGCAAAAAGCTAGAATATTAAAATGATAATACATAAAGTTAACAACATAAAATCCATTATGAATATTTTCATAAACATATTATATAAAAACGTATGAATATTTGTTCAAATTACTACTAAAACAGCTTTCAAAATGTCATAAATAATAAAAAATGACTAATACGAATAAAATATAAGCGGAATTGTAATAATTTATTGTCGACTAGCTCATGAACGTAATTCTACCCTTGGAGATTTTCTGACCAAAATGGCTTCTTTCGAAAACGAGAGACTAATAAAAAAAGACAAGCTAAGCACAATCAATCTGTAATCGACGAGACGAAATCCATCTCAAAGTTTAATGAGAATAGAAATACAGATAGAGGCCGTCATGAAGTCGTCTATATTACTTTTTTACATATATTTAAAATATACCTATATTTTAGGTACCTATTTAAGCGATTTATTTTAATTTATTACACATAAAATTAGATAAATATTCATATTTTTTTTCTGTAATACCGTTTTCAATCTGCCTTACTTTTCTTGAGACACTAAAATGTCTGCGTGGTATAAAAGTGTCATCCCGAATATTCCGGTATGTGTCCGGCGGCCAACTGGCGCGCGACAGTTGATAAAGAACAGAACAATTTTCTTGGACAACACGTCGCAAATATATAAACTACGCTCTTTAGACGTGTCCCACGTGGAATTAACTTATTTTATTTGGCTACAATTTATCTGTATACAAGATATTGTAGTAATATTTTACAGGTAATTAGGGAACGTCGTGCTTAATATGCCAATTTAGTGGGTGTATTTGCCTCCTACGCCAGAAGCTCTCAATCCAGTTTAAGATTTTTCATTTGATAAAGTTAAAAGAAAACAGACATAGATCCACTAAGCTATTGACTGAAAAAATATTAAACAGTTGTCGATTAAAATAAAGGAACAAAACTTGTAAGGGCAAGGTATTCGGGTCGCAAAAAATTACATGACTTTATCTAGGGATATAAATGTCTAATAAAATATTATTAAAATATTACCTTCAGCATCCTCGCTGTCCAGCATCTGATCTAATTCCAGGTCATCATAATTGTGGACCATCGTGCTCAATATGGTTTGCACTTTCTCCTTATCAATCTTCCCTTCCTTCTGCGAGTCGAACATACTGAACGCCTGTCTCAACACTGTGAAAGAAGCATACCCTAAGTAATGGGCTGGAGGTGTAGTCATAGCATTATTACGCGTTATTAATAACTCACGTAAGTCTAATTTGCCTAAGATTTCATCTTTTATATGATACTAGCTGACCCGGCGAACTCTGTTTCGCATCAAAAGTAATAACTGCTGCCCCGCTATGTTAATACTGCAATATCTTCGACAAATTTGAAGTCGATAGCAGCTATAGGTTAAAAATGGGAATTTTCCATTGTTAACACCCCCGCAACCCCCCTTGTGGGTGGAATTTCGTAAAATCCGTTCTTAGCTGACCTCTACTCGGCGAAAGGAATAATCCTACCAAATTTCAAGTCGCTACGCCTTATGGTTCCAGAGATATCGTGATGACTCAATATATAGGTGGAAATCTCTTATATATATATAGATAGTGTTATCGTGTTCTATGGTTGCTTCAATGGCTCCGTGGTTTATCACTTCGAGGTTATATTGATAGGTCTTGAGTTTGAAATCGGGTACATACATATCTTCGAAAATTTTCCTTATGCTACGTGCTATAAATATTAACGGCAAAAAATGTGCTTAATGCATGGTACAGCGCTACGCGATAAGATAATATTGAAATAATAAGCATATTTCCTCGAAGCCGTTAGTCGAAACTTTATGCCGCATATCATCACTCCACTTCCCAAGGGAGTGGAGCCGTAACCATAAGTTAGCAAATTGGATGAAACATGTCGATTCTGAAGTGATACGAAGTTTTGCCGGGTCCGCTGATTCATAATATAACAGCACTTGCTCCAGGTACAAACGATAATCGAATTATATTCTACGTCCAGAAGGTCCGATACATCTACTAGAAACAAATATTTATTTGACGTAGGTAAAAATATTATAAGGTAAATTACACAAACCTTAAATATTGTCTAAAGCTAGATGGCGCTGTCTTAGTCCGAGAATTACAGTTACTATTGCAATAATATTTTATTTGTAGTATAACTTGAATTGGAAATATTTGACATTCTTTAATTGGAGAGTATAGTATAGGTAACCTCATTGACTATACCCCCTAGTAAAAATTTATTCTTTATAATATCCAAAAAAGTCAAGTTCTCAATGTAAATTTCCAAGTAACTTTTAAATGTCACTTTTGAAGTTCCGATCTCAATTGTAACAACTTCTCTTTCAAAACAATAATCAGCGAAAAGAATTTGGACTAAATCGCTTCAAGTTATACACTTTGGGTCGTAAAAATGTTCTTAATTTGTTCACATGTAGCTATTATTTGCATGTAAATTGCTACACATGCCACTGATGAACACAAGACTCCGCAATAGAAGGGCCCTCCTGCACCATATTTTATCAAGACTATTACAGGGTTTTATTAAGATTTTTCTTAAGTTAACTCTTCTACGCAGACTGAAATTCTAATCTATAGATTATGCTTCTGCAATATTTTTTTTTATGGGTTAGGAGGGCAAACGAGCAGGCGTGTCACCTGATGGTAAGCAACCAACGCCGCCCATGGACACCAGCGTAAATATACCAAAACAAATGTAAATAATAGCTTTAGACACCGTTTGAAAAGTACTACCTACCCTTAATTGAATTAGAGATCTGTTTGTTCTGATTTCGTTAATATTTATTCAAAACAAGAGCGAAGTATTTTGCGTAAAACAAATTCATCTATGTATTGTAGGTCCTACTCGTACATTTCTGCGGCCTGAATTATTCAAAGTTTACGTTTTCAGGCGAAAACTCGAAGATCGTTAACTGTAGCGTTACACGTTTCATTTTGTTAAATTTCCGAGTTAATTTAATATTTTTGGTGATGTATCTACTGATTTAAAAAGTCTCATTTTAAATTAATTTAAACGTCTTGTTATTTTTTTAAAACTTTCAATTTTGCTCATCTTACGTCAACAAGTACCGATAAACTAAACAATTTAAATTTCTCGAGTTAGAATTTTTAACACGATCTCATAATATCGACGTAAAGTGAGTTAAAACGCGTTGCGCTCCGAGAGAGTGTTAACCGGAGGCCCAACTCCTTTCCTTCTTCCCTACCCACACTATTTCCAACCACTATCCTACTCAATTTTGGAGGCCGGCAACGCAACTGTACACTACGTGTGCTGCGGGTGGCGTTAGATGCTTGCCATCAGGTGACACGCGATATGCCCCTCTATCCCATAGAAAAAAGAATCCAGTGACTCTTCGACTATCTTTCATACCCAGAATAGAAATGTTGGTATTTGTTTCTCAGGCTTTTCAGAATAAAATGTATAACAAATAAAATACCAAAATTCTACAGGATCTAATTCCCATGCTTCATTCCTTACACCCTTATGCTCGCGGCTAACGACCATAAAAATGATGCACGGTTCCTGATCCTGGTGATATAATGGTTATATTTGGAATGATAACTGATGATTTTCTTTTTCAAACAAGTTATTGCCTGCAGCTCCATCTATGTTTAAGTCTGATCTACTGTCTGTAGTTTCAAATAACCTAGTTTATTTTATCGTTTTCTTTTCGTATGACAAAGGCTTGTCAAAATTACCAGTACTGTTTAATTTCTTCTTAAAAACATCAATTCATAATTATGTCAAATGACTATCATATATTCAAATTTAAAATCTTAATAAAATTGTGAAAACTGCAATACAATTTGTTATGTATGGAAATTTAAAGATTAAACAAGTATAGATAGTTAAAATAGTCCAATTTTATACTAATTCACATTGGTGCCGTTTTAATGTTTAATTAAAACGTTCACCGTCTGTTTTTTTGAAATTTAGGTAAATATTAAGTTACTTACTAATTATCTGCGAATCATCTGTTGTATTTCTTCGGCTTGTTAAGCGTGAACATGACTGAAAAAATATAAATCTATTAAAAAAAAGATCATCAGATCATGAGTATTATTTTTAAAATTTTTAAATATAAAATAAATTTTTAAATTATTTAGTAAGGAAAATAGAAATGATAGGATGTTGCTTTTTTTAATGGTACAAAATAAGAATACTTTTTTAAATTTTAAAATAAAGAACGCACCATTTTAAAAAAAAATATGCTTATAAATAGGGTAATGAAATGTTGATGCAGGACAGGGCGCGCGCGGTGTTAATACTAAACTGATCGTATAGGGACACGTTTGAAATTTAGAGGTAAGTATGTATTGCGGATGTATTGTCCCAAATTGTACAGGTTGACATAAGCTTGTAGCAGCGTAGCAACACTTAATAATCGAGTAGCATTTTTTCGCATCCTAATATTTTAAGAGTTATATTGATTTCACAGGTATATAATTACAATCCTCTTAACATATTTACATTTTGTTTTTAGCATGACAAACGTGTTTCGGTTTGAGTAGTTATTGCTGGTTTCTTAAAAATATTAATAAAAAAATGTTTAGCATTATAAGTACACTGCATCGATAAACGTTACACTATAATTTTGCTTACGATATTTTTATACGAAATCATAAAGATAGTCCCTCTTGGGTTGGACTGAACAGCGATTGTTTGGAGTAAAATCTGGACGAAAATAAAAGCCAAAAGCCAATCATCACTTTTACAAAGCCCCGAAGTCAATTCCCTTGGATATTATGTACGAGAATAACAGTGGAAAGATATAAACGATCTTCGGAGACTTTGTCCAATATTTGTATGATATTCCCAAATGCGACACTTGTCTTTACACACGCGATTATAACTGTGTGTACCATACAGACAAATAAAATAATATTATTGTTATGTGGAAGACTCTCAAGTCGGTAGTATTTATGACAGCTCGTTTCCTACTGAATCTTATTTACACTGTGGTCCTCAAGAGAATTTTTGTGGAGAATATGTAAGAATGGAATACCTAAAAGCTTTATTACTCTCTTTATCTTTGCTAATCAACGAACTTATAACATTTTATTATTATTTAATAAGTTTTTTTTTATTACTTATTCCCAACCTATGTTTTAGTAGCATCCTATGTTTTAGCAGTCTCGGTGGCCCAGTGGTTGAGCACACGGCTTCTGATCCAGAGGTCTGGGTTCGATTCCTGACACTGGCTCAAACCAATGACTTTCGAAATTGTTTTCGGAAGTTATGTGTGTTTAATATCAATGGCTGAAAACTTTGTGTCTGGTATGGCAATAAGTTCGCCACCTATTCTATTTGGGACGTAAACATAACGGCGAGACGAGGCTTAACAGCCGCTGCCTACATCTTCGGGTAACAAAAGGCGTGAAGTTATGTTAAGTTTTAGTATTTAGATTTGGCGAATTCGAAATTCCACATGAAACTCGGAGGGTATTCGACTTTCGGCATGTATAGTTGTGTGATAAATATCGATGACTCATTGATATTAATATAAATTTTATCTTATTTGTTTCATACTATTAGCCCGGAAAACAATATATTTTTGTATACTTAAGTGTATTATTAAGCTTTGAGTGTGGAATAAAAATGTTATACCAAAAGTATTAAGTACATGGCTCTGTAAAGATCTACGCAACCCATTTCTTATATCCCTTAATGCATCCATTTTCATCAGTCTTGACAAAAAGGGCCGCACAAAACTCCGTTAATTTGAATTCCCACAAAAATAACGTAACATGAAACGTACTAGATTCCAAGTCAAATAGCTATACCTATTCAAAAAGTATAGCTTACTCGCTATTAAAAAATAAACATTATTCTTTCACATTTGGGTAAAGGAACAAAGTAAAAAATTCATTTAAGATGATATAATAATTCTGTCTAAACCGACTAAATAAACGATCTCAACGAGCATTACCAAAATGGTCGCTTCAGGCCAACAATTTCATTTTCCACTAATAAATTATGCAGTTGCCTTCACAGTGAATGGACTGTCTCACTGCTCCCGTAACATCAGCTTATACTTATATTAAGTATTTCAGGAACGTCTTTTTAGAACTCTCTCAGAATATTTCTTTTATAGCAATATATAATTTGAATTTGTTTGCTGTTCAATCTTCTTAATTGAATTCTACTTTTCTAACATATTTTATTCACCTATCACAGTTTGGAAAAAAAATCTATTTGAGGGATTTTTAAGATATTTCTAAAAAAATATAAGGCTTATTAACCCAGGCGTACTCGCCTAGTTTCAGTTAAACGTGATACTGGTTATAACTCCAATTTACACAGTAATTTAGATTTAATTTATAAAAAACAATTTATTTTTGGGTTATGATAAAATAGTATCACTCTTTCACCTCTCTTGTATCTTATAAGAAGTTACCTGGAGATCTGATGTACTGGATGAAAGAGACCAGGTCTTGCATCATAAATTTTCATGATACATTTATGGCAACCGATTCCAGCTGATCATAGTTACTTCTAAATGAATTATTCTAAATACTAATACCCATTGAATAGTTTGTGAATACCTATAAATCCTATGCAATACCGTTTACTTTTAGTTTTGAGCTTACTAACAAGTAACTCATCGATGTTACGGACCCCTGTAAGCCATTTAATTTATGCACAGATTTGATTGTAACGGTTACTGGATTTTAAACATTGTTTATACGGAGCTCGAATATATATATATATATATATATATATATATATATATATATATATATATTCGAGCTCGACTATATATCGAGCTCGAGCTATATATTCTAAGCTAGCTAGAAGCTCCTAAAAGCTATTACGCTGGTAAAAAATAGAGATCTTAATTCTATTATGAAAATATAATTACATCGTCAAGATATACAAGCTCTAAGAGCCCATAGTATTTTTTCAAAAATATCAAATACTATACTAGTTATTTTATATCAATAAATTAGATAAACTTTCTTTAGTCAAAAGAATTATAAGGATCGATTAATTAAAAGTTTATCGATTAGAAACAAGCAAATAAACAATATATTGGTCTTCATATTATGATCAGTACAGATTAATGCATAGACATAATTTCATGTAAGTAATTAATTACTTACATTATTACATGTTAATTGAGAATTATTAACAGAGCATAAATTTACAGTTTCGATACAAAAAGTCGCGAAACAATAACTAATTTCTTATTATGACGTTGTAACAAAGTCAATGCGTACGATTTTATAACCTTTTGCGGAATCTTATAGTCGGTTTCGTCTGGTTGTATTAACGATATTGGTTGTACCTTCGAACAAATTGTGAACGAATTTTTTTATTTGACGGACCATTTTTGTGTGCCAAGTGCCTCAATATTTTATTATGTAGACATACATATATTTGCACTATTTTAATATTCTTAGCTGTTCCAGTCAGGAAATTGAGCTGGACGCGGAGAGGAGTATTTAAAAGTAATAATATTTAAGTCTTATAAAATATTTGCAACTAAAATTTCAATTGTGCTGTATTATTGTACAAATATTTTGTCTCCCGTAAAGAATCTTTGACAGTACCGTTATGAATTATGTGGATAGTTGTGCATTTTAAAAATTGAAAATTCATCGATATCTAACAAAAATGCCTGACATTTTCTCCCCATATAGGTGATAAGAACTATGAATTGGGAAGTTTCCGTACTCATCGACCTACATCAAGTTCATCATCATCAAACTATATGAGAATGGAATGGCATTCTTGATTTGGAAAATATCAGAAATATAAATGATTTGGTTTTTTTCTGTTGGCGACAGGCGCGGAACAAACCAGCCGATGGTGGTGGTCACGTCAACCAGAAGAACGCCGCTGGACAAAAAGCAGCAGCTCCTTGTCAGAAAGGTAATTAACTATATACCTATACAATTAAATCAAAATTATAAAACAAATCCAAACTCAAATTTAGAACAACGGTTTGTTTATTACGCTTTTACACGGATGCTACTAAAGCCATTATCAGAATACAATTTTTTTTGCAGGTGATAGTTTTAGTTTTTTAGTAGCTATATTTGTCCGTCATAAAGTTTAAAATCTCGTAAATTTGATATTTATCTACGGGATGTCTTTGTGCAAAATTTTGTGATAATATAATTCCATTTGAAATGGTTGCAATTTGCTGCATAAATGGGTCCGCTCGACCGATGAAATTCTACGATCTCTTAGAATATCGACGTAAAGTGGCTCATGCCGCGTTTCGTTCGGTGAGAGAGGAATCCCACTTCCAACCCCCCTAGGTTTGTCCCCCTATCCTATAAAAAAGAACTCAATTTTAATAGAAAATTTGATTATCAAAAAGGTGGTCCCAAAACGCCAGTGAAGCCTTCAGCACAAAAAGGAGCTGCGAAGACAGCGCCACCTAAGCAGGCGGCGGCGGCCGCGGCGGCTGTCAAAACTCCACAGGGAAAGAAGAAGAAAGGTCACAAACATCAACAGTATGAACTCATCGTCACCATCAATCTGGTAAGTATATGATAGGTATACTTCTAGAAGAGTGATTACAGAACAACATACAGTTTATAATTATTTTAAACTTAAAACTCCTTCTGGCATGGAAAATAAGATGAGCATATACATACCGGGCACACAGTTTTGCAATCATCGATATTTATCACACGTAACTTTCGAAAATAACTTCGAAAAGTCATTGTTGTGAGCCAGGATTTGAAAACCCGCGACCTCTGGATTCAGAAGCGGGGTGCTAGACCACTGGACCACCGAGACTTTATAATACAATTAACAAATAATTCTTGTCATTTTAATTAATTCTATCATTAATATTTTAGATTATATGATCAATATAAATTTTAAATGAGAGCCTAAATCTAACCGCAGATAATAATATTCATTTAATTTTAAATGCAATCATCCCTAAAGTATTTTTAACCTTAAAAACTTTTTATTATGTTTAAAGTTTAATTAAAACTTTAGTTGGAAGGTTAATAGGATTCTACTGTTTAGTCCAAAGTTTGAAAAGAGGGCAAAGCGTAACACTGAGGTCGGAAATAGCTAATAAAATAACTGATGACGCCATATATCAGTGAAGCCTTAAATATTGTAGCGAAACTTTTTATCAACTAATGAACTTGCTTATTCATAGAATGAGTTTCAAATTATACCGACTATTATACTACGGGATTTTGTAAAATGAGCGAACACTAACCAAGCTTGTAATAACCGACAGGATAGGCAGCACCAATTCGGTCTAATTATAACTCTGTATTAACTGTTTTCATGATAATGAATAACAGAACTATATCAGTGAAAAAAACGTGAAATATGCATTTGTATAAAAAGAACAGAATGGAAGATAAATAACGTATTCGTGTTTTTTTATCTAAAATATGAAATCGTAGGGTCTGAAGGAAACTTAAAATAGTATAAATTAAATTAAAATAAAACACGTGCGGGGAAAGCAAGGTACAAGGTAAGTTTGGCAAAAAAAAAACACGAATGTAATCACCACAGGTGTTCAGATTACATATGTGAGCTATCATGAGAAGAACCTGTCTATATGTAACAGTATTTTTTATTCGCTGTGGAGGTTTGTAATTGGCAATATGACTAATTTATTTGTTATTATTGTATCATTACTAGTCCGTAAGCTTTCCTAAAATACAATAAAAAAAATATGTATCATAGGGCACTTGATTCTGTTGTAAAATTTTATTCTAACAATAAAATTGATAAATAAATGAACAAAAAAAAACAATTTTATGTGACACTGAAATTCGTATGGGTACGAAGGTTTTATGGGTCAGGATACAATTTTATTATTCATTTTCACAGGTGCTTAAAGCGAACTGAAAATATTATTAAAGTATGGCTTTTTTTCGTACTCGGCGTAACGGATGAGGCCGTGTCGTTAATATGCGATTTAACATATTTATATTTCTTTTAGTTGCGTATTTGCAATTTATTGCACCTTTTAAATACGACAATAACTTTACAAAGAGATTATAAACGTATAATATTTTAAAACAAATACACTAAAATTAGTCCTTTAAAAAACCAACTTTTGTCTCAAACGTCACATTTAAAATCTTCTTTACCAGAGTTCGAAAAAAGAAGGAGATTCTCTATGCGTCCGTTTTTTTTTGTATGTCTTATATTTTTTTACGCACGCATAAAAAAAAACACGTAGTTGACAGCTAGTTCAATAATAAATAATTTTATAAGTACTGAAGTACAGATACATTTTTTTTAAAACTAAATTTAAGTAAAATCTCTCTTTAAATATCTTCTAATATCTTATTTTAATGGCTGGCGGTTACTTGCTCGTCGGTAATTAAAACTTGAAAACTTATAATAGATGCTTTTAATTTCACGAGAGTCATTTACCAGCTGCAATCTATGGCAGTAGCAAAGTTTAGACTTTTTTCATAATAGATGGCGCTATTACCAAGTTCCAAATGATTCATTTAACAATTTAAAAAGTGTGATTATTTTTAAGTTTGTTTTAATTGCTATGATAGATTTTACAATGAAAGTCAGTGTTATAAAAAAATGAAAACGATTGACTCCAATTTCATCATAGAATTATTCTTGAGTTTTTTTTAAAAGACTAAAAAAGAATAATCATTTTTTTGTCTGTATATTGATAGTATGTTTTTTATTTACCACGAAAATTACAGCGTCTTATGATAGCCATCCCAAGTATATATTTATATTTAATAAATTTATAATTTTGATATAATATGAATTTAAAAGAACTAAACGCCTATTCTTTTTTTAATATTGCTGTGTTACTGTTGCTATATCATTTTGCTATTATTAAATATCCAGGCGTTAGTAGCATCAATTGCTATAAAAATAAATGTTACTGGTGTAGTTTGACTTGTAACACTAGCATTTTGCGCGGAATACAAAATATTACTGGGGAAACGTACATCAACAAAATTACACTGACACACCGTCATAAGATATCACATTAAGAAAATTGAGGCTGAAAATATACCTATTATATGGAACAAGACAATTGTACATTACACAAAATGGAATGAGGGACTTTAACTCGCTCATATTATCTTTAAATATTAAGGAAGAAATATAGATAAATATCTATGTACTAGGTATATCATTTATGTAAACTCTGAATTACTAAAATATAATAATATCTGCATAAAAAAGTCGCTTTCTGCTATCTTTCCTTGCGCATGCTTCAATTTTTTAAACTACGCAACGGATTTTGATGTAGTTTTATACATACATAACTTCACGCCAAATCCCTTGCGGGCTAGGCAGAGAGAACGGAGCGCCATAGGGCACGATTCTTACACACCTCACTCGCTTCGTTGACTTTTATAACTCTTATACACTTCTTTTATACATAAGGTTTTTTAAGAGGATTGATTGTGTGTATAATACGAGTGCATGCATAATATAATAGAGAAACACTGATAATTTTCATGGTTTCGCAGAAATAGGTCAGGTAATAAAAATATAAAATGCATGTAGCTGCTCGTTCGTAATAAAACAATACGCCCTTTAACTTAATTAAAGATCTATTTATTTTAATTTCATCAAAATAATAGCACAGATATTTAAATACATATGTATAAAGGTAGGTAATTTTCCGACGACAATACTTTTGCACGTGTATAAAAATAAATATCAGTTCACGGATGCAAACTAAAAGTACTTCTTTGCTAATCACATAAGGTTTATTTTATGTTGACAATAATCATGGGTAATCAGTAGTCTCACAACTGATGAGTCCATAATTTTGCCGCCAAAACTGCTCAGTTCCAAATGACACGGAACGTGCCAAGATGACGAAATAATATTTTGCTCCACATACGTTTTAAAATATAATCAGCTATATTTTGTTGTATACTTATAGAGATTTAGTAAAAGCCAAACAGGTGAAAATAACAGCAAGACTTAAAAAAGCTGTTTATAAAAAAATATTCGAGATAAATAATTATACTATTAAAACTCTATTGATTAAAGCCAGATTGGGTATCATTACATAGTATAAAACAAAGTTGCTTTCCGCTGTCTGCCCCCTTAAATGCTTAGATCTTTGAGACGCAACGGATTTTGATGTGGTTTTTCTTATAGATAGAGGGTGTTAACGGGGTAGTTTGTATCTTTAACTCATTTACGATGTAGTATAGAAAAAGTGATAATTTTCGAGATTTAATTGTAAACGCTGTAAAAATTGCCTTTGATGCGGAACAACGTTCGCCGGGTCAGCTAGTTAATAATGTATAAAGATAGTACACTTTTTTTAGCACTACAGTGCTAAACACAATTATTGAAGAATTAGCAAATGGCGCTCCGTTACTGAATATAAAAAAAAAAGAATCGATAATTACTATTTATTTGACATCCTTCTAAATTAACGAAAAAGTGCATTACAATTAGTTCTTAATTAATATTTACAGATACCGGAAAATGGAGATCACAAGAAGAAACGTAGGTTCTGAATTCCTTTTGTAAATACTTGTGCAAGCATTATTAGTTAGTTAGAAAATATATTTTTTCGAACGACAATACTGTTGAACATACCTATTATATATTGCAAATGAAAAATATTTAAATATAGAATTCTAGTAATATCTACGCTGACAATGTAGAGTCGCGCGCAATGGCTGTGTGATAATATTAATTAAAAAAGATATTTTGACATAATTATTAAACAATCTTTTACTAATAAAAAATCAACAACAGTGTTTACAATAGAAAATGTGTTGTTTCATAAAGTGTCGGATTCGTTCGGAAATGTGATATAAAAAGTTCAATCACAAAATAGGTTTTATATTTTTTTATCTTACGGTATTTGAGTGATGTGAATTTTTTTTCAATTTAAATTTAGAATAATATATTCTCATTGTTTTGTTTGTGCCAGCTAGGTATGTTTTATTAAGTAGATTGTATATATTTTGAAAATCAATACTTTAAAAGGTGCCTCATTTAATAGACAACTTGTTTATTAGACGACAAATTCGTGCTGAAAATAGATTTCAACATTTTAGCATATATATATGTATAAGCATATATATATGTATAAGCATATATATATGTATAAGCCAGTTAGTAGCATTTGTTCTTTTTACCCAATTAACAACTTTTGCAAGAAAAGGGTCATGTTTTTGAGTACGTTTGTAATTGGAAGTGTTTATTTCTATGCTAACAAACCATATGCGATTTGAAATAAGTATAGAAAAGTTACTTAGAAACTAGAAAAGTTTAACAGTGGTAGAGCCAAGCAGTTCGCTGCATGAATGGGCCGGCTCGACCGGTGAAATACCACGACCTCTCAGAAGACCGACGTAAAGTGGCTCATGCCGCGTTTCGTTCGGTGAGAGAGGTACCCGGAGGCCCACCCCCCTTCTCCATCTTTTCCTATCCCCTATCCCTTAAAGGTCGGCAACGCAACAGTAGGGCTATATGTGTTGCTGGTGTCCATGGGCGGCGTTGGTTGCTTACCATCAGGTGACACGCCTGCTCGTTTGCCCTCCTATCCCATAAAAAAAAAGTTACAATAAACTATCTGTCTGTTCTATGAGACTCAATGTTTAATTTGGTGAATTCAAGACGAAAACTTAAAAAGTATAAAGGTATAAAAATTAAAATTGTTATGTACAATGGGTTTCTTTCTTGCCTTCTATGAGAGCTAGATTGAAACCCAAGCTCAAAGGCATGATTTAGATTTTGTTTAGTGAAAATTTGTTAAAAAAGTACGTGAATAAGAAGTTATCAGGTCGAGCCTGCGGCAAAAACTTATTCGATACCATTTAGAAGATTTAAGTATAATTCAGTGCACTGGATTTAGTGCATTGAAAATGGTGAAGACCTATAAATGTTCTCGGAAAGCGTTTTAAGACCCTGGAATTTTTTTTTCTATATTTCTAATAATATGTACTCGGCACCATCCCATACGAACGAGATGTGATAAACACATAGACAAAACATTAATTAAATAAGTATAGATATATTTCGTTAAGATTTCCTGTCTATACGTCACTATAATTCAGAAATAGTCCGGCTCAGTGTGTACGACGAATTATATTTATACAAGTAGATTTTATTTCATTTATAAACATGACATAAAATCGGAATGTCTGTTTGTAATATTGAAATAACAGCTTTTTGCCACGTGCATATGAATACGGTATATACAGAAAAACAACTACTACCTGTCTGTTTGTGTCGGCTAATCTCTGAAATGATTGCATCAATTTTGGCAGGACTTTATTGTTGAAATAAGCAGTAACTTAGGCGACTTTTATTAAAAAAACTCATTTATAGGCTTCTGAGGCGAAACAAACTTTGTCGGTCACGTATAAGTGTTGCCCGCTACTTTGCTCGCGTGACTTAAACCACCTGTGAATTATTCCTGTGTAGAGTGTTTAGTCTGTCTGCCTTATTGGTGCAGCTTATGCCTCACAACTCTACACTACTTTGTATAGTTAATATTTTAAACAAAAAGTAACTTCTCTTTATTAAATTCACGCCTGGTTGCCATCGATATAAGCAGAAAAATCTCAGTACCAGGCACAGTTCTTTATTACACACTTCCCACTCTTCCTTGACTTTCATTATTTTTTTTTCATCATAATTATTGTGTTAGCGTTTCTTCTCCTAGCGCCACCAAATAAAATATTTTGGGCATGGAATCTACATTCATTTCTACTTCTGTCCGTATCAACTTTTTATATATGCTTAGTCACTAATTAAGATATTTTTATAATAACATATTCCTAATGATACCTAGCGAAAGAAATAATGTTTGTAGCAAAAAATGTACTATCGGTACTCGAATTGTTTTTTTCATACAATAGTATTTTCTCATATATTAATTCATTCATTAAGGCCAAGATATTCCATTGATTTAGTAATTTACCTACTTGCTTTTGTGCTGTATATTTTTACTTTACTACACATGTGGACACCTTCTTTATACCTACAATACAGGCACGCTTATCCTAAAATCTACCCACCATAAAATGAACAACGTAATTGTGTGACATTTCGTATTTTTTATGACGGTTACCCACATAAAAATAAAAAAGACAATAACTGGCTGGTATCAACACACGACTAACATAACAAATATTTAAAGGCAGTATGGATTTTAAGCTTTAGCCTATTCGAAATAGACAAATGAAAAAACAAATATAATTCTTTTTTGATAATAGAACATAAAAAACTACGATACTTTTGGGGTGCAATTAAACACATATATTTGACTTTGATTAATTAAAACAGAGACAAAAAAAAATTGATAAATAACAAAAACAAAATGGCGACTGCCACACGTACCGAAGACATTTATAAGAAGGAATACAGAAGATTAAGAAGACTTACTAGCGACCTGGCCATACGACAAGTATCAGTATGTATAAATAGATTAAATATAGTTTCACAGATGATATTACCGACTATGCCAGAAGGGGATTAGGATTTTAGAATGCTTTTCTTGCTCTACAAGTATTCATAGATAGGTAAAGCCATGTTAATATTTGTCTGGCTGATTGAGAATCTGTAAGCTCTCACAAATTATTCGGCATAACCGTTCCCTGTATATCACAGGGGAAAAATATTCCAAAATTCGTTAATAAATGAATCAGCAATAACATCCAGCCTTGAAAGATGAGTAGATACTTCGCCATCCATGGACTAAAGTCAAGGTATACCAATGCTACTGCTGATCAAAACTTGCCTTTTACTACTTTTAAATCCAAACGTTTGACAAGGCATCGTTTCGAATACGTCAGGTTTGATTCCCGACAAATTTAAATGAGTTTTTGAATATATTTGTGATAACCATTGTCCCGGTCAGGTTGTATTTATTGTATCACCTATTTCACGGGGTGGAATATTCGGGGTGTCCTGGCAACATTGCCTTTATCTTCGGATCTTTTATTTAAATTTCGACGACTGAAAACTTTGTGCCCGGCATGGCAATAGGTTCGCCACCTATTCCATTTAGAACGTAAACATAACGGCGAGTCGAGGCTTAACAGCCATTGCCTACACCATCGGGTAGGAAAACAAGTTAAGTTATGTTATCTTTTCAGTGATGTGGTCGTAAATACCTAATACCTTTTTCTTTTATATTTGCAGTCAGAATATGGCCTCACCGAGGAACAAGTTGCAGGTATTTTACATTTATACATTATAATTTTTAGTTTTCTAAGCGTTTTATTAAAAAAAATAATAGGCATTAATACATATTGAATCATTTTTTTATTTGCTATTAAACTTAGTCTGTTATTTTATCTTATTTTGTTTTGTTTATTTTTACTTACATATTAAATTGAGCGCAATTATATTTATTAACTATTGCTATAATATGTTTGACAGAATTCAAGGAAGCCTTCATGCTATTCGACAAGGATGAAGATGGAACAATCACAATGGCTGAACTTGGCGTCGTGATGAGATCACTGGGACAAAGGCCTTCAGGTAAGGTCTTAAGAAGGATAGCTTTAAGTTTTCTAAAAGTCTTCTTTACTTTTTTTTCTAAAAAAGGTTCAGCAGTTTAGAAACAACAGCTGATACGTATTTTTTTTTAATATTAACATTAAACGTAAATGCATATTTAATATACGTCTCTAGAATTTCAACATCCGACAGACAGCTATCTCTACATTGAAAATAAAACTTACTGAATATTGATTGTAAAAGTTCGGAAAACTTGTTTGAAATTGCTTAACAAACTTGATATAACTCCGAAATTGGGTTGGAAAAATTTGCAATATTAATCTCTCGTAATTAACTTTCGGTAAATAGCGCTTAACCGAAACGCTGTTTGGATTAAGTATTTGCAATTTTCTTTTAAATTTGAAATTTGTAGAAAACATTAAGACGACTTTGCAAAAAGAGGTGTGCCTTCTTGGACACACTCTGTTGCCTATACAGTGGGGCTATTATCAGATTTACCACAAAAGCTACCCAAGGTAAATAATGTTTACCAAAACCCGTCGCGTTAATTCCCGTTTATTACTTTTATGTAATATTAAACGCGAAAACCCAAAAGTTATATAATTAGATTAAAAAGAAGTGATGTGTAGGTAGGTACGCAAGTGGAGCCGCGGGCATAGCGCAGTAATAAATGATAAATAAATATGTTGTTCTTTTGTATCATTTGTACTAAATATTTTATCTAGACAAAAGTAACTACTAATAAATTTTAATAACAACTGATACAAACCAGCTGAATTTGTTCAAACATAAACGACGAAACGAAATATTCTGGATCTTTAATAATATTACCTATATTTTAGTAAAACCTATAAAATTATCTTTGCCGAGTAGCCAAGACAATGTTTGCCAAGCAAAACAATAATTATAAACCAAGCCATTGTTTACAAGTTCTTGAATATTGGCAAAAATAACAAAATAAAACAAAAATAACACACAAAAAGAACCGCTAGGCCCCGACGAGATTCGAACTCGTGATCTCCTGTTTACTAGACAGGCGCTTTAACCAACTAAGCCACGGCGCCGCTGGAATCAGCGCTGAAATTTTCGTTCTGTACACAATAATGCTATAAATGTCTAAATATATTTTAGAATGTAGCCAGGATAAAGAAATAGCACATTATATCAGCTATTATCTGGAGAATCAATATTCTTCTTCTTTCTTTATTTTATTATACATACGGGGATATGCCAGTTAGTTTAATAGTTTTAAATTTTTAGGTATATCCATATTAATAATCTGGCCGTGTGAATGTCAATGTACGTATATTTTTGTATGGGATAGGGAGACAAACGAGCATGCGTGTTACCCGATGTTAAGCAACTAACACCACCCATGGACACCTGCAACACAGTGTTACAGTTGCGTTGCCGGCCTTTAAAATGAAATAGGGAAGCGGTCGGAAATGAGATGGGAAGGGGTTGGGCCTGCGGATATGTCGCTCACCGAGAGAACACACGAAACGCAGCTTGACCTACTTTACGTCGATATTCTGAGAGGTTGTGGTATTTTAGCCGTCGATCTGGCCCATTGAGGAACTGCGTGGCTCTACCACTGTAAAAGTTATTTAAAGTTATTCTTTTAGTTGAATCCCATCCAACCGGCGGGAATTCATTCCTAACACTGCGGTCGGTTTTTACGTTTTTAGCGGCGCTCCTTGCTTCTAATTTTTACCTAATGAGTTTTTGCCTTGTAACTTTAAACATTATACTTAAGTAAATAATAATTTCTTACTATCTATCTATATCTTATCATACACAACTAGTTACATCAGAATATAACCAAAAACTATCAATAATAGTCATATTTATACCATACTTAGCAGAGTCTCAGTTCTATTAAGCATTCAGCAACCTTATAATTGCATTGGACAGTACACTATTAAATTTGTAGTTCTTACGCGTTTTTACGTGTTTACTTGTTATTCATAATAAAAAGTATAGCCTAGCCTAGCATAATCCGAGTCTAGCCGAATCTAGCCTAGCCTAAAGTCGACCAGGTCATATTTACTTCCGGCAAAATTTTGGAGTACTGAATTGAATAGTACGTGCCTACTCGGATTCGAAAATTGAACCTGTCAATCAGAAGCTGGGGCAGCAAATCACTAACTGCTTGAGGTGATTATGAAATAAATATTTTAGAGAAAAGTGAGTGAAACAGAGCGAAGCAGATAGTACGCATAATGTACAATATACGCAATAAATATTATTTTATTTGTGAAACAAATGTACATATTTTTATCTCGGAGGTGACAGTATAATGTTATTTAGTAGTGAATTACGTTTTGATATTGCGATAAAACTCCTCTTAGGAATAAAGGTTTTGTGGGTTGTCCAAAGTTATTGTATCTTATCCAAAACATAGCTGGGTCATATATTTATGGGTATTTTAGCAGCGAAATATAACGTGTGATAATTCATATTGGAAAAATTATGCTAACAGGTGTTGTTCGTAACTCTAACTACGCGAAATGCCTTTTTTCTTTTTTTTTTGTGGCATAGGGAGCAAATTAGCGGGCGAGTTATGTGATTAAAGCTAACTAGTGCTGACAATGGACACATGCAAGACAGATAGTTTTACAGTTGCGTTTTAGGCTCTAAATAGGATAACAAAAGAGAGATATATATAGAAACGCGGCATGAGCCACTTAACGTCGGTATTCTGAGTGGTCGTGGTATTTCATCGATCGAGCTAGCCCATTCATGCAGCTGCCTGGCTCTACCACTATCTTACGAAGTATTTATGTGATTTAACAGTGGTAGAGCTAAGCAGTTCGCTGCACGAATGGGCCGGCTCGACCGGTGAAATAACACGACCTCTCAAAAGATCGACGTAAAATGGCTAATGCCGCGTTTCGTTCGGTGAGAGAGGTACCCGGAGACCCACCCCGCTTTCCCCATCCTTTCCTTTCCCCTATCCCTTAAAGGTCGGCAACGCAACAGTATCACTATATGTGTTGCTGGTGTCCATGGGCGGCGTTGGTTGCTTACCATCAGGTGACACGACTGCTCGTTTGCTGTCCTAAGCCATAAAAAAAAAATGTCTCACTGAGTAGTTTTTGTTGCTTTCTTCATCATAAGACCATCTTGCTGATGTCATTTGATTAGTATCACTTGTAATATATTGTATGGCAAGTATAGTAAAAACTGGGTGACTCAGTGGCTTAGTGAATCAAAACTAACACTTCAGATTCAGAGGTCACTACTTCGAATCCGTATCTATACCAATGTCTGTTTATTTCGTTTATTATGTAACTATATCCAAGGTACAAATACAAGTTTCGTTTTAGTTTTTTTTTTATAAGTTAAAGATTACTGACCTTCAATGTTGGAAGGGTCAAATAATTATGTCGATCTCACCAAAGTTTCTAATTCAAATAAGTAAGTAGAAGTACTTACTAATTTATGAGGCCATGGTTGAGTTAATGAGAAATAAAAAAACCGTCTTGTTGGGTCATAAAATAATAAATTCATCAAAGAATGGTGCCAGGTTCCTAAACTAACCTAAATTTCTAAATTAAATTTATAACCCAGGCTTTTGTACACAGAAGCCCTATCCTAAACCACTAGCCCAGTGACATTCCTCTATTCTTCCATTCTTTTTTTTATGGGATAAGAGGGCAAACGAGCAGATATGCCACCTGATGATAAGTGACCAGCGCCGCCCATGGACACCTGCAACACATATAGTGTTACAGGTGCGTTGCCGACTTTTAAGGGAGTAGGATATGAAAGGATGAGGAAGGGGAGTGGGCCTCCGGGTACCTGTCTCACCGAACGAAATGAGGCATGAGCCACTTTACGTCGATCTTCTGAGAGGTCGTGGTATTTCACCGGTCGAGCCAGCCCATTCATGCAGCGAACTGCTTGGCTCTACCACTGTTTAAAATTAAATTAATATAATAAAATTGTTAATGAAAATAATCTGAATTTCAGAGACTGAGTTACGAGACATGGTGAAGGAGGTGGATCAAGACGGCAACGGTACCATTGAGTTCAATGAGTTTCTCCAAATGATGTCCAAGAAGATGCGCGGATCTGATGGAGTAGATGAGCTAAGAGAGGCCTTTAGGTATCTAAATACTTTTAATGAGCTCCATGTTTTATTCTAACGCGAGGAAATCGTTTATGCACACCCCACATCTAGATACGGCATGGATTGGTGTTGGACTAAAAAGCAGTAAACGTCTTTTTTTTCTTTTGATATGCTCCTAGAAATACTAGATAGATCTATTGCTTAACATCTATACTTATATTATAAAGCGGAAGAGTTTGTTTGTTTGTTTGAACGCGCTAATCTTAGAAACCACCGGTCCGATTTCAAAAATTCTTTCACTGGTGTATAGTCCATTTATCGAGGAAGGCTATAGGCTATATTATATTTTCAAATAAATTAGGGATCCTTACTATAAGTCCAATTATGTAACCCAAGGTGTAAGAAAAAGACCCGAAAAAAAATCTTACATCGCGAACGCTGCAAAAACTATTGATTATAGAAAAAAACAATGTACTACAGTTTCACAGAACATATAATTGTCTACAGAAAAGTCCCCGACGCTATATGTCTAACTATTGTAGTTATCGCATAATAGGTGCTTTTTGAATTTTTAAAAATAATTATAATGAGGTCGTTTTAAAAGTTCTTTATTTTGTACCTTGGTATTAACTCTACTCAAAATAAATTACTTCAATATAAAGATAGATTCAATACCTTTCTAGAACTTTTTGAATGATTCAATTCGGACATTTCATTCAAAAGATATCACAAAATACAAAATGCAAGAATTCGTTTCTTAGGCAAATATTCCGCGCACGCAATATATGATCGGGATTCCCGCCCGACTCGGTCATGAGCGGCGCTCATAGCTGGCAGGTAAATTTTTTTTAATTTTCGTAGACATTTTTTTGTTTTTTTTTTGTCCTAATGAGTTTGTATTTAATCGTCTTTTGGGGGTATATATATATATATATTTATTTTGTAATAATTAATAGGTGATGTGAACATATAACATCTAAGACCCCGTGTCTATTTAGACACATAGATTAGAATTTGATCTATTTAAGAGTATAATAAACGGGAAATAACGCAACACGTTTAGGTAAACAAATACTTACTTTTATTATTAGCTTGACGTTTCAGCCTGGTTGCATTGGTCGTAGTCACAAGCAGAGATTTGTTTACCTAAATGTGTGGCGTTATTTTCCGTTCATAATATTTATGTACTAGCAGACCGCGCGAACTTCGTACCGCCATATTTTAGACATTTTACACTAAAAAGATTATTGCCGCGATCATATTAATACCTCAAAGCTTTCCTCATAAATGGACTATCTAACACTATTTTTTTTCAATTCAAGTTCCTGATACATACATACATAACTTCACGCCAGATCCCTTGCGGGGTAGGTAAAGGGTACAAAGCGTCATAAGGCACGATTATTACACACCTTAATGCTTAGCTTTTGATATTAGCGACTAACAACCTAGATATGATGAAAATAATGGCAGTTAATATATTAAGCAGTTAAATGAATGCATGAATGGGCTCAACCGGTAAAATACCACCATCTCCCAGAAGATCGACATAAAGTAGCTCATGCCGCGTTTCGTTCGGTGAGAGAGGTACCCGGAGGTCCACCTCCCTTCCCCATCTTTCTCCCTTAAAGGTCGGCAACGCAACTGTAACACTATAAGTGATGCCGGTGTCCATGGGCGCTTTCTCCTTTGCCCTCCTATCCCATATAAAAATTATTATCAACTTCAATCAATAGCAATACCAGGGACTTTGTCAGAAGTTTTTTGTCAATCTTTAGTTTTTTTTAATACTACTTGAACCTTTTTTTTTATTTGTCATGGTCGTCGATTTAAAAAAAAAACCTGGTCATCACATATTCTTACCAGTATGGCTAACTCACAGTCGCCCGAATACTGAACCGCCACTCAAATCTGACAATCATTAAAGTGCTACTTACTGCTCAAATTTCACGTATTCTGTCTAATGTGACAGCTACTTAAACGCTTAAGTAGCGCTTATATATTTGAGTGGCGGTTCAGTATTCGGGCGTCCGAGTGTTTTTTTTATATTTTAAATGATGTAGATTTGGCACCTTGGTATTACTCTTTCTATTTTTTCTATTTTCTATATTTCTCAAAATAAATTCACTAAATTTTAAAAGAGATCACGATACTAAAAATGTTAATATATATAGATGGGCAACTATGTGGTATGCAGATGTGTATCAAACTCTCTAAGTCTTTATATTTTAACAAAAGACGCTAAGATTGAGGTGCGTACATATCTTGCGCTTCGTCCATTTAAATGAAGTTGCAATATTGTAAAGAATTATAGATAATAGCAGACCGCGCGAACTTCGTACCGCCATATTTTATACATTTTTCATTAAAGAGATTATTGCCGTGATCATACTAATACCCCAAAGCTTTCCTCATAAATGGACTATCTAACACTTTTTTTTTCAATTCAAGTTCCTGATACATACATACATAACTTCACACCAGATCCCTTGCGGGGTAGGTAGAGAGTACAAAGCGCCATAAGGCACGATTATTACACACCTTACTTGCTTAGCTGTTGATATTAGCGACCTTCATATGATGAAAATAATAGCAGGTAAAATAATAAGCAGTTAACTGCATGCATGGGCCGGCTCAACCGGTAAAATAGCATCACCTCTCAGAAGCTCGACGTAAAGTGGCTCATGCCGCGTTTCGTTCGGTGAGAGAGGTACGGGGGTAAGGGAGGTCCACCTCCCTTCCCCATCCTTCTCCCTTAAAGGTCGGTAACGCAACGGTAATACTATAAATGTTGCCGGTGTCCATGGGCGGCGCAGGTTGCTTACCATCAGGTGACACGCTTGCTCCTTTGCCCTCCTATCCCATAAAAACAAATATTATTAGCTTCAATCAATAGCAATACCAGGGACTTTAGTTTTTTTTGAATACTACTTGAACCTTTTTTTTTACTTGGTCATTGTCGCCGAATTAAAAAAAAACCTGGTCACCACATGTTCTTACCAGTATGGCTAACTCCCAATGAGTGTTTTTTTATAATTTAAATGATGTCGATTTGGCACCTTGGTATTACTCTTATCAACATAAATTCACTAAATTTTAAAAGAGATCACGATATTAAAAATGTTAATATAGATGGGCAGCTTAATGTGGTATGCAGACGTGTAGCAAACCAGCAAAGTCTTTATATTTATGCAAAAGACGCCAAGATCGAGCGTATCGAGGCGTATGCATATCTTGCGCTTTGTCCATTTATATGAAGTTGCAATATTGTAAAGAATTATCTGCGTGAAGAACTAACTGAAAACTAACTCTAGCTTTGACGCATGACTTTGGTTATTTAAGTATGAAAATATATTTAAATATTTTAATATTCGCGTTGCATATTACATAAATATAATGAACGGAAAATAACGCGACACATTTAGGCAAACAAATTATGTCAAAATTACGTCTGCTTGTGACTACGGCCAGTGCAACCAGACCGAAACGTCAAGCCAATAATAAAAGTAAGTATTTGTTTACCTACATGTGTCGTGTTATTTCCTATTTATTATACTCTTAAATAGATCAAATTCTAATCTAATGTGTCTAAATAGACACGGGGTCACAGATGTTACAGGTTCACAACACCTATTAATTATTACAAAATAAATATACATATACCCCAAAAGACGATTAAATACTACAAACTCATTAGGACAAAAAGAAAAAAAAAGTCTAAGTAAATTAAAAAAAAAATTACCTGCCAGCTATGAGCGGCGCTCATGACCGAGTCGGGCGGGACTCCCGATCATATATTTGTGCGCGGAATATTTGCCTAAGAAACGAATACTTACATTTTGTATTTTGCGATATCTTTTGAATTAAATGTCCGAATTGAATCATTCAAAAAGTTCTAGAAAGGTATTGAATCTATCTTTATATTGAAGTAATTTATTTTGAGAAGAGTTAATACCAAGGTACAAAATAAAGAACTTTTAAAACGACCACATTATAATTATTTTTAAAAATTCAAAAAACACTTATTGTGCGATAACTACAATAGTTAGACATATGGCGTCGCGGACTTTTCTGTCGACAATTATATGTTCTGTGAAAGTGTAGTACATTGTTTTGTTCTATAATCAATAGTTTTCGCAGCGTTCGCGATGTAAGAATTTTTTTCGGGTCTTTTTCTTACACCTTGGGTTACATTATTGAATTTATAGTAAGGATCCCTAATTTATTTGAAAATATAATATAGCCTAAAGCCTTCCTCGATAAATGGACTATACACCAGTGAAAGAATTTTTGAAATCGGACCGGTGGTTTCTGAGATTAGCGCGTTCAAACAAACAAACAAACAAACAAACAAACTCTTCCGCTTTATAATATAAGTATAGAAGTATAGATTAAGCAACTCGACTAATAAAATATTTAAAAATATTTTCATACTTAAGTAACCAAAGTTGGTAACCATGGGTCAAAGCTAGAGTTAGTTTACAGTTAGTTCTTTAAGCAGATATTATAATATTATCTATAATCCTTTACAATATTGCAACTTCATATAAATGGACGAAGCGCAAGATATGCCCACGCACCTCGATTTTGGCGTCTTTTGCTAAAATATAAAGACTTTGCGGGCTTGTTACACGTCTGCATTACACATAGAATTGCCCATCTATATTTACCTTTTTAATATCGTGATCTCTTTTAAAATTTAGTGAATTTATTTTGATAAGAGTAATACCAAGGTGCCAAATCGACATCATTTAAATTACAAAAAAAAACACTCACTGTGAGTTAGCCATACTGGTAAGAACATGTGGTGACCAGGTTTTTTTGAAATCGACGACAATGACCAGATAAAAAAAAGGTTCAAGTAGTATTAAAAAAAACTAAAGATTGATGTCAAACTTCTGACAAAGTCCCTGGTAATGCTATTAATTGAAGTTGATAATTTTTTTTTATGGGATAGAAGGGCAAAGGAGCGAGCGGGTCACCTGATGGTACGCAACCTGTGCCGCCCATGGACACCAGCAACACTTATAGTGTTACCGTTGCGTTGCCGACTTTTAAGGGAGAAGGATGGGGAAGCGAGGTGGATCCCCAGGTACCTCTCTCACCGAACGAAACGCGGCATGAGCCACTTTACGTCGATCTTCTGAGAGGTAGTGGTATTTCACCGGTTGAGCCGGCCCATTCTTGCAGCTAACTGCTTATTATTTTAACTGCTATTATTTTCATCATATCTAGGTTGTTAGTCGCTAATATCAACAGCTAAGCAAGTAAGGTTTGTAATAATCGTGCCTTATGGCGCTTTGTACTCTCTACCTACCCCGCAAGGGATCTGGCGTGAAGTTATGTATGTATGTATCAGGAACTTGAATTGAAAAAAAAAATAGTGTTAGTTCATTTATGAGGAAAGCTTTGGGGTATTAATATGATCGCGGCAATAATCTTAAGTGGTAAATGTATAAAATATGGCGGTACGAAGTTCGCGCGGTCTGCTAGTTTAGATAATATAGCGCTAAGATTACAGTCAACATCTCTGCTCTCTTGATTAATAAAGAGAAAAAGTTTTAAAAATGTATGTACACTATATACGATATATGCACGTTTGGGAACTAAATTTCCCGAAACGTTCCTGTGAATATATAACAGTTATTCTATAACGATAAATCTGAAATCGATTCCAGAGTATTCGATAAGAACAACGACGGACTGATCTCTTCGGTAGAGCTGCGTCACGTGATGACCAACTTGGGTGAGCGTCTGAGTGAGGAGGAAGTGGACGACATGATCCGTGAGGCGGACCTCGACGGTGACGGCATGGTCAACTATGATGGTAAGTATCGATAAATAAAAATATACAAAAGTATAACGATCTGATGGAAATGGACCTTCTGAACCAATAGTCATGCAATTATATTTGGGCTTCCATCAATAACTTTTCAGAAGTTGTGTGTGATAAATATCGATGACTGACAATATTGTACCCGATGCATGGCAATAGGTAGCGGCAATAATTCCATTTGGGAAGTAAAAATTCGATGTGTCGAGGATTAACAACCGCTACCGTCGGGTATAAAAGGCGTGAAGTAACAAAAAAAATATGACCTTGCCTAGATTAGCCCTAGCGCGGGGACTTCTATTTGAATGGGTCCGAGCCTAAAACCCGAGTTGTGAACGATACTAATACTAGATGACCCGGCGAACTTTAATTCGCGTCGGAAGCTATAAATAAATATATTAAAGAGTTTTTCTAAAAAGAAATGTACCCTAAGTAGCTCCTTATTGTACCAGTTACCTGCCAATTAAATTACCGTCCGAATCCAGTCCAAGGTCCAGCCGTTTCGCTTATTACCTAGAACACACAGACAGTCAAAAATGTTATTTTGATGTATGTACCGTATATCGTATGTAAGTAGAAGAAAGCAGTTATTTCCATATTACAAACAGACACTTGAATTTTATTTGTATGTCTAGATGGATAAATAATTAACTTTTTCCTTCTTTCAATTCCAGAGTTCGTGACAATATTGACGTCGAAAAACTAGTATGCAGAGTCCAGGCCGAACAGAAATGTTCCCGAAAGCCAGTGCCCATACTCGTACCTGAACAAGTACGGGGGGAAAGAAACTCTCATATAAATATAAAAATAAAATAAAGTTTTAGACGTGATGATATATTTCATATATAAATATAAAATATAGAAAGCGCTTGGTGGCAGTGTATACGTACCCTTATATCAATCGTGCATTTTGTGTGGCTGCAAACGAAAACTGTATAAGTAACAAAACTAACTTTTTTATTTTTTTTCTATTATTTTAATTAAAGAAATTTTTATTTAATTTATTTTAAAGTATTGGAAAAATATTACGATATCATTGAGTGATAATAGAAGATAGCTTATCGTCAAATTTTTAATTTGTAAATCAATTATCATATTGTGGCTCGCTTTGGATAAGGAATACATTTAGTAGTCTTTAGTAAAAATATTTAAGTGTTCACAGCAATAATTTTGTTTAAATTTTAATTGCAGCCAAAATAAGTCACATATTTAATTTAATATTTATGCACGCGAATGACATTTTGGCATTTTATGTTCATACGTAAATTACGGAACAAACGGTTACATAATTGTATAAATTCATTAGAGAGAAAGAGAGAATATACAGTACGACATGATGCATACCTTAATTCATGTTTGGTAAATAAACTTCAAATTCATACACATGTTTGTATATTATTGAAACCAATCTCTACAATTATGCATGTGTTTCAAAATTAGGTGTATTTTATTTGGCAACGTGTAGTATTATGAAATAATTTGGTTATAAAAAGTTTATAATTGTCTCTTTAACCGACTTCAAAAAAGGAGGAGCTTCTCAATTTGTCTCTGTGTATAATTTTTTGTAGTATGATTAGAATTTCATTACAAATGCTTTGAAAAATATACAATTGTAACTCGATAAATCCATAAAAAAGATCAATTAAGGAAATAATAGCTTGTTGGTTATGCTATATTTTTATTATATTATTCAGTCTCTTAGACTTTCGTAGACACAAAAATACTTCATGTTTTTTTATATTGACTGTATAAATAAGGATGGATATGCTTCAGAATTACCTAGTATGTTTATGTAGATTGAAAAGTCTAAAAGAGTAATTGTTACCTAAATCACCTAGTTCGAATTCTGGTGTTTATTAGATGAGGTCCTTAATAAATTGAATTTGGAGCATATTTTTACAAGCTTTAACAGGCTTTTTTACTGGCTTCAATACATGTTCACATATTACAAGCTTTGTTAAGTTTGAGACTAAATTTTAATCCATAATACAAAGAAAAAGAAGCCGGATGTTCCAAACGTAGAATTTATAAGGATTTATGTACACGATGAAAATACTTGATTGTGTACATAAATCCTTATAAATTTTACTTCTTGAAATTTACTGCTTCTTTCATATTCAAATATTACGATTTTATTGCTATACAAGATAATTATTTTTGATTAATTGATTTAAAAGTCCTACTTGAAAATTGTACCCCCTAACATTAGAGTTTCCCATCTTCATGTATAATATCTATTGAGGTTTACATATACTTTTAATATAGATATCTATGATTACGATTGTTTAATATAGCTATATACCTGTTTGACCTAAGAACTAGTGAATTAATGAAAAAATAGTAAGCCACATTTATATCATTACGAATAATATTACATGTACGTGTTTATATTTAAAAAAAAATCTTTATTGCAAATATTTCAATAAAACAACTTTTCTGTAATAGATTCACCATTATTTATGAATGAAGAATTTGTAAAACGTCCTAAATGTTGGTATTATTATGTGAAAGTAAAAATTAAATTTATTGAAATACTTGATATTCATATAAAGATCATAATTCGATTAATGTTATTGACTATTGTATGATTGGTACTGTATGTTATAATAATTAAAAAAAAAACACAAGACTAACAATGTTCAATATGATAATTGTGTAGGTAATTAGAGAAGTGTTTTAAAATTTTCAACGATAATGCTTTATATGTGCGCTTATATTAGCGAAGATTTTCAGAGTTCATAAAAAAATATTCACGGCTCACGGTAAAAATATTGATTATTGTTTGATATTCAACAATTTTAATATATAACACAATTATACATTTACTTTGAGATTTTAATATGATGAGCGGAAAGCAGGGTTGACTGCGTATTTATTTAAATTTATTGTTTTATACTCGATAAATCTTCAATAAAATAAATAGACTATTGCCATGAATAATATAGGAACGTAATAGCTACGTTACACCCAAAACAATGAATGTTATGTCAATGTTACGCTTTTGTAATTAGTGAATAGTATGAATATTGAATATGATGTCTTTAAATAAATATTTGTACATTCTAGTGGAACAATAGTTAAAAATGTAGAAGTAAATAAATCATTAATAAAATATAATTAATAGACAAAAGATCTTGGTTGTGTCAACATTTTTTTTTCTGAAAACATACAAAATGAAAAATACCAAAATTTCTAAAATCGTACGTATACACTTTGCGTGGATTTATGTAAGTAGAATTAGAAAATGTGTGGGTGTGTGTTTTGCAAGATTTCCGTTAGTCTTCCAGAAGGTGGTGGAAGGTTGACTGAAGAAAAATGATGAGCCAAATAATAACAATGAGTTCATTAATGTTACGTAAAATATATACTTGTAATAATAGAAGCGTCGCGGTCCTGCAGTGATTTTAATCAATCGAAAAAACATTTTAAATAAATATACTCGTACAAAATTTAAAAATAATGGTCAAAATTTCTAAAAATGTATTTGAAGAAATAAAGATAGTAAAATAAACGTTTTTATTTCAATATTTCAAAAGTCATTACGTAATGAACTGGTTTTTTTCTATGGGATAGGAGGGCAAACGAGCAGGCGTTGGTTGATTACCATCAGGTGAGCTGATGGTAAGCAACCAATGCCGTCCATGGACACCAGCAGCACATATAGTGTTACCGTTGCGTTGCCGACCTTTGAGGGATAGGAAAGGATGGGGAAAGGGGTGGGACTCCGGGTACCTCTCTTACCTAACGAAACGCGGCATGAGCCACTTTACGTCGGTCTTCTGAGAGGTCTGGTGAAGCTTTGTTGACAACCCTCGCGATGTTTAAACATTTTTAAATAAATATGTATGGATATAATAGTTAACATTGAAATACAATTTTAAACGAGATTTTTATCAAAAAAAAAAAACTATTTACTGACAATAATTTCAAATATCATTTAAAGTTACAGAAATCAATTTTACAATATTTTTATTCTAATTATATTATATCAAAAATATTTCAAAATAATAGTACCTATATTTACATTATGATTAAAGATAATTTACGATAGTAAATATTATTATTGTTAAAATAAAAGTACAAAAAATTTAAAAAGTTATTTTACAATTATATAATTATATAAATCTACATTATTTACAACAAATATGAATATAATTATATCGCATATATTTATTGTGAAATCTATGGTTCTCACCCTTTTGCGTCTGAACCGCTTGAGTCATTTAACGTGTCTATATACATTTCGTACCACAGACATAAAAAATAGGGTTGTCGATTTGTTTTGGTAAAATGTTTTATGTTAGTAATAATAATGAAACCTATTTTAATTATAATATTAAGTTACCTACTATAAATAACAATAATAACAAACTCAATAAAAAAATAACAAATTCAATCATATTCCTGTCTGATCATTGTGTATTTCAACATATATATCTTAACGCCGAGACCTTTGCGGGTTAAGCAAAGACAATTATCCATCCTAAAAGTAATATGTATGACAATATTTGTAATTGACGTTAATTGAAATGGTTTACAAAATTTAGATGTTTGTTAAGAGTTTTATAATTTAGGGTTGTCAAGGCAATTTGGAAAATAATGTTATTCTCATGTCTTTTAAGAACGCTTATGAATTATTATAATATAATATTTTAATTTTTTTGTGTGTCAAAGCCTAATAAAGACATCAAATAAACATATAAAAATACTGATAAAAATAACCAAGTTTTTAAAACAATAGTATTTATTGTAAAAGTTATAATGAAAGTACCACAAGGGACTATTATTGTAAAGCAATTTAGACAGATTGATGTAACTAGATGAATATACAAAGCTTATTAAAAAAGAGGGATTTTAATAAAATTGATATGTGACCTGTGCGCTGTTTTTTTAATTCATCATCTAATTAAAAGCAGGTGTTATTTTTTTTCGATATTCAAAGATTTGTATAACCCCTTGGTACATTTTTTTTTACTCTAGTTTTCCGAGCTGAGAAACTGAGTAACTAAATACTTGTGATATGGAAACTAGATCTTTAAAATTAATTCAGATATACTGTTTTTTTTTTCTAAATACTTAATTTATACATAGAAAAATACGCAATTGCGTTACAAATCATAAATATATTTTCTTTGGCGGGGATGGAAATTACCAGCCACTACTTTTATTTATTTTATTTATTTAACAGTAGGGGTTAAATATAATTAATTGCACCTTGGCCTGTGGACTAATATAACGTTAACTCATTGCTTAAAATTATTCATCGGTCTTTTGGGGCAATTTCAGTATATTAATAGCTAAGTGGCTCTCGTTGTTTATATAGTCTAGTTAATATTAATAGAACCCTGGACTTATACTTATACCCTTAAACTCACTGGCAATAGTATCTTATTTTTACGTCGTCCTGTTTACGCCTAGTCCCTATAGAATTTATGGTCCTAAATTTAATAATAGTGGTATTATATAATGCCTGCGAGTAGTAGAATCTTGGGATCAAATAAAATCAAATCTTGGGATTGTCTACAATCACACAGCGGTAATCAGGATGAATTATGGATTCCAAATACGTATGTAACTCAATTTCAGAAAAAAATGTTAGTTGTGTCTTTTTCCCTTATGGCAGCAAAAAAGTGTATTCTTCAATTTGAACAATTCTCAACTAGCAGTCTGAAATTATTTTTTCAATTTAATTATTTTCTGCCCATTGTTACTTAGTTCCTGAATACATATTTTTTATGAGGTGTTTGTAAAAAGTTTTTTAAAGACGTATATTATTATATTTACTAGTTGCTACACATCCTGCGAGCAAATTGGATTTATTTTATAGTATTTTATATATCTACGTGACTATTATGAGATTATTTATAAAAATCCTCGATTGTATTGCTTCACTGTGATGAAGTGAACTGATTCACAGCAATATTTTTTTGAATTCATATCAAAAGTTATACATGATAAATATCGATGAATTACAAATTCGTGCCCGGTGTATGGAAATAGGTTCGCCAGCTTATTCCATTTGAGACATAACATAACGATTCGGCCAGTCAAGGCTTAACAGCCGTTGCCTACACCTTCAAGTAGAAAAAGGCTTGAAGTTATGTTTAAATTATTTTAGTATGTAAATATTATATGTACGCTCTTAAAGTCCATATTAATGAAAAATGGGCAATGCAGGTGTCGAAAGGATCGCTAGATTTTCAACTGAAACCGGTAGGTGACGCGATGGTACAGTTTCAGTTATTTGGCACAATAAGTTCTGTCTATTTCACTATTTACTTCAAAATTAATTAATATAAGAATAAAATAGTCTCGGCGGTCCAGTGGCCGAGCACCCCGCTTCTGAATCAAGAGGTCGCAGGTTTTAATCCTAGCTCACACCAATGAGTTTTCGAAATTACCTTCGAAAGTTATGTGTGATAAATATCGATGACTGACAAACTTTGTGCCCGGTATGGCAATAGGCTCGCCACCTATTCCATTTGGGACGTAAACATAACGGCGAGACGAGGCTTAACAGCCGCTGCCTACACTTTCGGGTAACAAAAGGCGTGAAGTTATGTTATGTTATGTATGTAATTAGTAGTTTATTGATAATTATTAACTTGAATTTTCCTTATCAAAAGTTTCGTCAGCCGATTAACTTGTTCAGAATTATTGTGCGTCAAATCTCTAATTAATATATTTTGTTTCTTTAACAGCAGTAGATACTTATCAGTGTCTACAATAGATAAAATTATTATATTTAATCTTTGTTCAATGTATATGTAATCACCACGCCCCGCTTGTCTCTTTATGTTAAAATGATAGCTCAGGGCTTAGTATGTTACAAATATTGAACAGGTATGGATTTTAAATCTATTAAAAAAAATTAGTTGCTATCAGCAACTATCCATCATTGTTTTAATAACCATAAGAACAGACATTAATGACACAAAAACTTAATCAGCATTGGGTGTTTCACATTGTGCCGCTTGGTGTCAGGGCATCAACGAGAGTGGCATTTCACACCAAACGACTCCTGTTCATACCAATGTATTTTGGGATCTCTTTTCGGTAGTTTAGAATAATAAATAACACAGACAATTTTGTGCTCAACGTACGTGGGACGTAAGAAATAATTTAGTAAAACTTTTACTGATGGGAAGAAACATTGTTGTACACAATAAGTCACAAAACACATACAATAACATATCCAATAAAGAATTTCCAAATAGTTTTTCCAAGAATTTAAGCTAAGCGGTGTCGGTGTGGTCGAGCTCTCTGTTTTTGATGCAGAAGTTCTAGATTGATGCCTGGCTCACATCAATTATTTCTCGGAATGCTTTTCGGAAGTTATGTGTGTAATTTTCGATCACTGACAACTTTGTGCCCGGTGTATGGTTATAGGTTCCGCTATCTGTTCCATTTGGCATTTTGGCAAAGATTTGGTGAAAACACGGAAAGATTCGGCGAGCCGAGACTTAACTGCGGCTGCCTAAACCTTCAGATAAAATAAAGATACAAATATATATTATGTGATGTTATTTCCAAGTCCGCGCCTGTGCTGGTCGCGTGCGCACGCTCTGCCGCATGTCTCCCCACGGCGCGCCTCCGCTCTTATCACGCTCCACGCGCCTGCGTGTGGGCAATCAAGACAACCAATGTGTACACATCACACATATAAATGACGATCTAATGGGTTCTGTATAATATTAATTAATTTTATCGTCTATCATACATAGATCCGAAGGATCATACATAGAAGGAGGCCGAAAGAAGGATTCAGCTGGGTTGGGCTGCATTCGGCAAACTGCGTCGGGTCTTCAGCTCGCCTATACCTCAATGTCTGAAGACCAAAGTCTTTGACCAGTGCGTCCTACCGGTGATGACCTACGGTGCCGGAACGTGGACAGTCGCGGTGGGGCTAATACACAAATTTAAAGTCGCTCAGCGAGCTATGGAGCGGACTATGCTCGGGGTATCTTTGAAGGATAAACTCAGGAATGAGTATATCCACCAGAGATCTGGGGTGACCGACATAGCTCGCAGAATAAGCTCGCTGAAGTGGCAATGGGCTGGTCATATCTGCCGAAGAACCGACGGTAGATGGAGTAAGAAGGTCATTGAGTGGAGACCGCGTCTTGGTAAACGTAGCGTAGGACGCCCACCAGCCCGATGGTCAGACGACCTCAGAAAGGCTACTAGAAAAGACTGGATGCGGAAGGCAGAGAATCGGATCTTGTGGCGCACATTGGGAGAGGCCTATGTCCAGCAGCGGACTGCAACAGGCTGATGATGATGATGATACATAGATGATTGTGTTACTATGCTGTTCCATCAAAGAATTTGATGTAACTTGTAAAAACCTTTTTTAATAACATGCTAACATTCTTTCAGGGTAAACAAAACGTCATAATATGGGCTTCATGGACATCAATAGCTTCGTTAATTTTAATTTGTATGGTTCCCAAGGTACATTTCACTTTATGATAAGACACACAACTAAATATATTTGATAAGACAATTATTCATAGAAAATGTGTCATGGCGCTCCTCAGCGTCTGCGTCCTTGTACTTTAACAAATTTTATTTGTTAGTTAATATAAATAAAATAAACCTACCTAAGTAAATGTCTACAGTTTTAAAAGTGTCATGAATTGTAATGTACTTATTATTTCTCGAAGTTAAGGATAAATAAATCATCATCATTTTCCTATACTGTTCCCATAATTTGGGGTAGGCCCAACAGGTTTGTGTGTTCCCATACTTTGCTTCTTCAACATACTACATAAGCATGTCGTCTTTCACACAATTCTCTTAAGTCTTCTTCTTCTCTTATTTTCTTCTACATTTAGGTTTATCATTACTCTCGCTCTCGTAATATGAGTATCATCCCTCCTCATTACTCGCCCATATTACGCAAAGCAATTGCCTCTTATCCTCTCAGTTATTTGCGCAACTTTCAAGCTTCTTCTTACATAAGCTAATTACAGAAGCTCACTCCATTCTTTCCAAAATCAAGTTACAACTTATATAAAATATATGTGAATATCAAATTTAATAAAATACACATCAAAAAGTTACTTTAAAAAAAAGTTAAACCGACTTCTAGAAACGTAAACCACACAATCTATAAGTATATGAAAACAGTACCTCTATAACTAAAAAGCGATAAATAACGTAATTTACCAATTTGTATACTTAATACAATATACAAAACGTAAGACTTTACTAAAGTCATCTTTAACTATTAAAATATTTACAAATGTTACTCATTATTGAAGTCGGTGCAACACAATAGAGTACGTTACCTAGGCTGGCACCGACTCCGAAAATAAGTGACTTTTGTAAATATTTTATGTATGTTCACCGATATTTTCGTCAATTATGGACCGATCATAATTGACGAAAATATCGGTGAACATACATAAAAAAAATGTTATACATACAGACGAATTGAGAACCTCCTACTTTTTTCGAAGTCGGTTAAAAAGAGATTAGATAATGTGTACTCAATTAAATATACCTAATAAATATATGTATATTTAGCTTGTTTAATAGGTATTAAACATTTATCAATGTACAAGAGTATCAATAAAAATATAAAGAAACTTTATATATTAACATCTGTAGTCACTTTTTTATAAATAAGTTTGAACTTAGTAACATATCTCTTTCTTCTTCTCTATTCCATCTTAAAAGCCGGCAACGCTATTGCTGCACTATTCGTATTGCAGGCCGAATAGTGAACCGCCACTCAAATATATAAGCGCTACTTAAGCGTTTAAGTAGCTGTCACATTAGACAGAATGCATGAAATTTGAGCCAGTAAGTAGCACTTTATTGATTGTCAGATTTGAGTGGCGGTTCAGAATTCGAGCGTAAGAGCGGTAGTTCTAACAGAGGTAGAGCCATACTACGATGTTGTTGTTTTCACTCATGCCGCGTTTCGCTTGGTGAGATAAGTATCCCGATCAGGTTGATTCAAGAAGTCTTAGGAGCAAATAAGTATACACACACAACTAATTCTCGGATTTATTTCGAAAATTATTCTTATCAGTAAAATATCCTCTATCCTCATCAGTTTAATAGCTGAGTTTATCTAAAAAATTGTAAAATGAATTGCTCTCAATCAATTTGTGATATTAACTTATTATGTATAACCTTTTTCTTTTTAAAAAAAAAAGAAAAACAAAACGTGATCTTTGTATTATAAAAACAGGTCGGATACGTCTATGAAGTTTTCCTTGTATATTTTTCCTCAGTATTAATTGATCTAAATTGATCGTATATAATAATATTTTAATTTTGATCCAATCAAGTTAAAATTACATTACAATTATTATTGATATTTAATTATGTTATCAGGGATTAAATTGTTTAGTAGCTTACAACTATATACTACTACATATAAACAGATAAAGAAGACAAATGTATAAGTATTTATGATTGTTTCTCAATATAAAAGTATTAATAGTGTCTCTGTGGTACAGCGGTCGAGCACCCCGCTTCTGAATCCGGAAGTCGCTCGTTCGAATCCTGACGCAGGCTCACACCAATGACTTTTCGAAATTGTTTCCGTAAGTTATGTGTGAAAAATATCTCCTTACCATAACTTCACGCCTTTTTCTACCCGAAGGTGTAGGCAGTGGCTGTTAAGCCTCGTCTCGCCGTTATGTTTTTACGTCCCAAATGGAATAGGTGGTCAACCTATTGCCATACTGGGCACAAAGTTGTCGGTCATCGATATTTATCACACATAACTTAGGAAATTAATTTCGAAAATTCATTGGTGTGAGTCAGGATCCGAACCCGCAACCTTTGTATTCGGAAGCGGCGTGCCCGACCACTCGACCACTGAGACAAATAAATAAAATAATAAAAATTAAAAACAATAAAACATTTCAATTCGAAACTGAACAAGACGATTCGAGCTGTCATGTAAACATCCATGACATCTTGTAACATTTTGATGCACGTGTACTTCACGACGAAAACGTTCATGCCGGTGAAACATATTACTGTCAAACATTGTAAAATAAAAATGTACATTGTGTACAGTAAAATACAATCACAAATAAACATAAACACAGACAGACAGTTTGAAATAAAATTTTTATTGAACATTCTTATGATGTTATTACAGATAAGATTATCTCTTTGTTCTAATTTAAAATCCACTCAATGTGTATTGAAGGCTTTATTTCACTACGTATTTGTTGGTTTATTGTTACATGGTTTTTAAAAAGAAGTTAAAAAATAATTGAAACAGCACAAGAATATTTTATATTGACAAGACTATTTGATTCTGCTGGCTACATCAGATAATACATACATACATAACTTCACGCCAAATCCCTTGCGGGGTAGGCAGAGAGAACGGAGCACCATAAGGCACGATTCTTACACACCTCACTCGCTTCTTTGACTTTCATAACTCTTTTCATACACGCGCGTCGTTTTTTGAGGCTCCTAACATCACCTTCCCCCAGAACACGTTCTATTTGGATGTGGAATGTGTGTCTCGACTCCTACATCCATTTGCTTTTGCATTGTATATCTGCTTAGTCAATCTTGCATCGTCCATTCTTTCTTCATGTCCGAAACATCGGAGCATGTCCTTTCTTACTTTTACACCGACACTCTCTTTCAGTCCGACTTCCTTACAACTTTGTTTTCGACGCGTTCAGCGAGGGTCACTCCGCAAATTTTGCGCAGTGCCCCCATTTCGACCGCGTGTATCCTACTTTCGTGCACACTTGCGTTGGGATCAGCATTGCATAGTGGATTGCCATCTGGACTTTTCTGCTAATTGTTGCGCCCAGGAATCTGCCCAACGCTCCATTTACTTTATTTCCTAACGCTACTCTTCTTCCGACATCCGCGGTGTACCTTCCATCCCTGCTAAAAGCGCATCCAAGATATACAATTTCATTCACCTGTTCCAGCACTACATCGTCAACTATTATCCTTGCATCAGTTCTGGATTCCTCCCTTTCAAACATCATAACTTACACATAACCGTTACAATACAGAATTGTACATAAACCAAACACGTCACAGATTGTTATATTATTTATTTAAACCGGAAGTAAACGAGATCTCAGCTGTAAATCATTGAATTGTATACAGGAAAAAGTGCGGAAATAAATATACATTGCTTATAACAATAATATGTCATTTTAATATATTCTGTTCCTGCTAATTAAAACTCAAAACAAACAATATATAATTAAGAAATAATTATAATTTTCAAAAAAAATAATGATAATTTTACAGTTTTTTTTCAACAATTCTCCAGTCGCACGTATGGAAATAGATAAATTTAATGGAAACTTAGACATAACGTCTGAATTCTTTCGATATATTTAAAAGTATTCATATTCATATTCAATATTCTTTATTGTCCACCAAAACAAAAGGATTACATTGCATTAGCTGGATAAACAAATAAAAAATGCACAAACGGCGGTCTTATCGCTATCGGCGATTTCTTCCAGACAACCTTGACAACCTAGACAATCTTGTTTGTCCTCGGAAGCAAAAAATAAAATAATTTTTCCTGCCAATAAAAGTCCCGTTAACATCGGTCCCGCCATTTCAGACATTACCCGGAACAAACAGAGAGACTAAAATTGTAAAAAAAAATGTTATTTTGGTGTATCGTATATTTATTCATATGAATGTATTAGTAAGCAATTAATTCAATATAACAAACAGACACCAACATTTTATTGATATGTATATAGATTAGGGTGCTTTTTTTTTTGGAACTATTTTTTTTTTTCGGCCCCATAGTGAAATTTTGTTGGAAGTACCATAAAAAAAATTCCCTGAAAGTTTGAGCCCTTAATATTAATATTAAGTACTAGACCAAGGCGTGTAAAGATTTCCCATATAAAATACACGTAAATCTTGATTTTTTTTCTTTTAAATTTTATAACTCAGAGGCATTTAATGGGATTATCTCGCCCATGAATAGGTCTTTCTCAGAATTGAACGCTCTACAAAAGTCTCCATTACAGTTAAGTCATAACTTTCACCTACGGGGGTAGTACGGGCCCCTAAACCTAATTTTTCCATAAAATTTGCGTTTTTTTGGATTTATCTCGTATAAAACACTAGCTACAGAAAAAGTGTAAATGACAAACTTGTAGGAAATTTAATTTCCTACAAAAAAGTCTTTGGCACCAAATCGTGAATATTGATACTTTTTGAGATACAGACATTTTGAGTAGAAGTGGTATAAAATTCTCAAGTTACCACCACATACACATACGTACATACCACTTCTACTCAAAATGTCTGTATCTCAAAAAGTATCAATATTCACGATTTGGTGCCAAAGACTTTTTTGTAGGAAATTAAATTTCCTACAAGTTTGTCATTTACACTTTTTCTGTAGCTAGTGTTTTATACGAGATAAATCCAAAAAAACGCAAATTTTATGGAAAAATTAGGTTTAGGGGCCCGTACTATCCCGTAGGTGAAAGTTATGACTTAACTGTAATGGAGACTTTTGTAGAGCGTTCAATTCTGAGAAAGACCTATTCATGGGCGAGATAATCCCATTAAATGCCTCTGAGTTATAAAATTTAAAAGAAAAAAAAATCAAGATTTACGTGTATTTTATATGGGAAATCTTTACACGCCTTGGTCTAGTACTTAATATTAATATTAAGGGCTCAAACTTTCAGGGAATTTTTTTTATGGTACTTCCAACAAAATTTCACTATGGGGCCGAAAAAAAAAAAATAGTTCCAAAAAAAAAAGCACCCTAATATAGATGTAGAAATGTGAAAAATTTAAAATAGAAATATTTCTAGTCTCGGTGGCGCAGTGGTCGAGCACACGGCTTCTGATCCAGAGGTCCGGGTTCGATTCCAGACACTGGCTCACAGCAATGACTTTTCGAAATTGTTTTCGGAAGTTATGTGTGATAAATATCTTAAATAGCTTAAAAGCCGCTGCCTACACCTTCGTGTATCAAAAGGCGTGAAGTTATGTTTTTATGTTAAATATTTCTAGCGTTGGACATCTAGAAACACAACAAAATGGCGGATAACAATAATAGGGTGATCAGGATTGTGATCGAGATCTTGGGAATTTCGTTTTATAATAGGTACATTTTAATTGGATCGTTTTGAATGTTAAGTTAATTTTGAAATTAAAATTAATGATGGAGTTACTGGAAGCTTGTATCAGTCATAAAAAGCAACTTCATGTTTCGACCTACATCCGTAACTTTATCAAACCAATGTATAAATTTACCAACATTTGATCAATATTCTCTGCCTATTCCCTGGGTCATATTTTTAATAAGCCAAAGAAACTAGTTCTTTGTCAACAACAATAATTAATTACGAATAGGTGTAGATATTTTAAATTATTGTCTCGAGGTCCAAAAAAACTGTGTCAGATTTGTCTATCAAGCCCTTTCTGAATTCTGGCACAAGGTAGAAATTGTATATAAAAAATATATATTAAAAAAGTCACGTAAGTACTCGGTTCAATACCGTTTAATAAAATGCATTGTGCCTTAAATGTGAGGTCAATTCGCGATGTGTATACATAATAAAAGTAATCTATATGAGATTCATTCAGGGCCAACAATATAAAGCAACGCTAAATGGACACTTTATTTGTTTTTTTTAAGGTTCCGTAGGCAAATTAACAACGGAACCCTTATCATCATAATAGACATCAATAATATAAAGATTTTTCTGGGTCTTGGTTAGTGGTAGAGCCATGCAGTTTGCTGCATGAACGGCCTGGCTCGACCGGTAAAATACCTCGACCTCTTAGAATCATCAACGTCAAGTGGCTCATGCCGCATTTTATTCGGGGAAATGGTTATCTTGAGATGTTCTTTCCCGTCTCCTCTAAATTCTGACCTCCCTAGCCTATCTTTGTAACCAGCAATACAACTGTCTGAAACTATCAGCGCTGCGGATATCTATGGGCGGTGCTTGATTCACAACCAGATGATTCGCTTGCTCATTTGTCCCCAATCGGTTTCAAATCCTAGTACTTAACAATAGCCTTTCGAAATCGTTTCAAAACTTATATATGACGAAACTATGTCAGATATATCTCAATAGGTGAATCTATTATTTTGTTATCAGCAGCTAATAATATTAATATAGCGTAACGGCTACGGAACCATCAAGTTAAATTACAAAATATAAGTACCCGTGACTATTAAAACATGATAATATATATTTTTTTATATTCACCAGCATATTGTCGTTCATTTACGTGAAAGATATTATATGAATGCATTTTTGAAATAAAATAATTCAATTTATAATAATAAATTAGTTTAAAATCCAACATTATTCATAAATATATTTGTTATAAATATTAAAATTAATTGAGACAAATAACTATAAACTATAGAAGGAAATATTACATGTTGTAAATACTATACATAACTTCACGCCTTTTTCTACCCGAAGATTATATAGGCTGTTAAGCCTCGTCTCGCCGTTATGTTGAATTTTCGTTATTGTGAATAGTAGGTACCTATTGCCATACCGGGCAAAAAGTTTTGAGTCGTCGATATTTTGCACACTTAACTTCTGAAAACAATTTCGAAAAGTCATTGGTGTTAGCCAGTGTGAGGATTCGAACCCGGAGCTAGATTCAGAAGCGGGGTGCTCGACTACTAGACCACCGAGACTATATGTTTTGTAACAAGTCTCTGCGTAGGCGCCATTCATCACTAACGAGGATACAAGCAATAGCGGTTGACATATTGTACCTGATACATTTATATGTCCAATGGCCATCTGACCCTATGCTCTCTGACCCTATTAGAGAACCTAAATAATATAAGTGTTACTTCAGATGAATAAAATTGTTGACATTGAAATTATTAATTAATTTTGATAAGGAACCACTGGATTGACATCGGCTGTTAAATCATGTCTGAAACCTCGAAATGTGTTTAAAATAATAAAAAAATATTCTCATTTTACTATCACGCTGTTAATATATGAATGTGTAGACAGTTACAGTCAATGCCTGATGAAATAATATGGTGGCTGAGCCTATTGTCAAACTTGGTGCACCTTTTAGTTAGTCATTGCGATATCTCAAACGTAACGTCTGTAAGATTTTCGAAAAGTCCTAGATGTATTCACGGATAAGAATTAGGTACCTCTTATAAAGAAGCCGTAATGCTAAATCACTCTATTAACAAATCATTACATGGTTGTAAAATATAGTCACTTTCCGCCGTCTGTTCTCTTATATGCTTAGATCTTTGAAACTACACAATTTGATTTAAAGAAGTTATTAACGGGGTGGTTTTTATTTATAATTCATACCTATGATAAAGAAAAGAAAAAGTTATAATCGAAAATTTCTCAATTTGAAAATAATAATAATAAAAAATTCCGCAATATGCTTCGCTACCTATTGTCAGAGATTATCTCATTAACCTAGTTGGGGGCCTCTTCTAACGCTGATAATGAAAAATGAATAAAATAATTATATTTATACCGAATAAAGTAAATTTCGACAAATAAGCGTCACGACCACTATCGAATTGATTGCACGCCCCGCGGGTGTGTCGCGGGGAAGCCGAGATAAATAGTCCGCTGGTAAAATAATTTTAATTTTACTACAAACAAGATAACTGAAAAAAAACAGCAGATAAGAAATACGTCAAAAGCTATCCTACTGCTTGTACCCACGGGATAATAGCGTGATGGGGATATAGGATGTTACAGAAAAATAAAATTCTTTGTATTCAATGCATTTTTGGCTAAACAAATTCACATATTCGCTGGCTGATGCACAAATTTCGGCGAAGTAGGTTTTCATACCAGTCTGAAGAAACCCAGAATAAACATCAGACCCACATTTAGATATAAATTAACGTTAATGCTTGTATAGAGTATGGTGGGACTGATACAGGCCAATAGACCCGTCACCAACTACTAATAATGCGTTTAGTGTATATACACATACGAAATATTTTTTTAGATATTTTATATATTATGAAATATATTACAGATAAATTAATTTGATAAAAAATAGTAGCCAGCACGTAACATAAACACATACCATAACTTCACAAAACTTTGTTACCCGAAGGTGTAGGCAGCGGCTGTTAAGCGTCGTCTCGCCGTTATGCTGTTTCGCCGTATGTATATTACGTCCCAAATGGAATAGGTGGCGAACCTATTGCCATACCGGGCACTAAGTTTGTCAGTCATCGATATTTATCACACATAACTTCCAAAAATAATTTTGAAAAGTCATTGGTATGAGCCAGTGTCAGGAATCGAACCCGGACCTCTGGATCAGAAGTCATGTGCTCGACCATTGCGCCACCGAGACGCCAGCACGTAGATTTAAGATTTTAACTAATAAATCAGATGCTGGAATTAATCATGGAAAATACGAATTGGCAATGCAGCGCGTAAGCTGGCTGGAATTAAGAGGTCATAATAGGACTGATGATCCGCTGATCCGTCTTCATACATCCGACATAGATCTGTCTTGTCAAGACAGACATAGGTCTGTCACCTATACCATGGAATGGAATTAAATACTAATATAATAATTGGGGAACACTTAAATCTGTATCTCTTGTATCTTGTATCTTGTATCTATCTGTCTCCAAGTAACAAAGTAAAAAAGTATTATCATTTCGATAACAGGAAATGTTTACATGTGCCCTATTACGACCTTCTCTAATAAAAAACTCTTGATAGTTATATTACCACAATCTTGGGAACTGAAGTTCTATTTTTTTTTAATTTATTTGTTTATTTTTTCGGGCACAGCAACAAAATGTTGTCAACACCGGTAATTGACGTCCAGTGAGTCGTGAGTTCTGTACTGGAGAACATGTCCGAGCTGGAGTTAGTGAACACGCTGTATATAACCATTTAACTATATAGTGTCTAGGCAGTGATAATCTTAACAGTCGTATATGACCACCCCTGTCTTACTATTCACTGTGAAGTCTTCTGTCTACAATATGAGAGTCACAATTCTTCTACTCTTGGTAGTTGCTGCTGATTTCGTGAACTCAAGTAAGTGTTTGCATGTAAACATAACCTTAATTTTAATGTTTACTTGTGGGGCAAAGTATTGTCTTTCTGTCACTCTTATGTCTACGTTGTATTTTTAGGAATAAAATTTTCCTTATAATTTATTTATAAGCGTTTATGTAATAATTAAAAACGTGTCGGAGTTCGTATCAAAAGCTTAATAATAAATCTTGTTTCTTTTTTGTTCAAAAACTCAATTTTGAACAGAAGAAATAAAAAGAGTTATATCTAAGTCTGCATAACTCCAGAATATTCCAATTTCCCGGTCACCATAACAGCTTAATTCCATAGGAAATAATGGATTGGGCATATCGAGGAATAATTTTCTTTGCCTATTTTCGGGCATTGAGGCCACGAATGTAACTAAAGATGACATACCACAATCACCTTCACCTAAAATCAAGTTTGACTTTAAAACCAACAGCTGACATTATCCTTATTTAACCTTTTACAGCTGTATAATAAATATATCTTTGAAACATAAGGGAACCCCCGCTGCACTAGTATAAAATAATAATTAATTCATGCAAATTAGGTTATTAAAAATGTTATTTTCCTCATTTTAAACGTTATATCTGCACGCTACACTACCACTTATGGGGTAGACAGGGAGGAGAATACCAAATAATACAAACGTCACTCGATTTTGAGGAGTTAATTATTCGCTTCTTACATGTGCGAATATTAGTTTTAATTAATGTGCAATAAGTTTAAAAAAAAGTATTTCAAGATTTAAAGTGACCTATATATTTATAAAAAAATTAGCCTTAAAATTTCAGTCCATACGCTATAGTAAGGCTTAGTTCGTATTTCCATTTTTGATTACGTCCGTGAGCCATATCGTTATATAATAGAATACGCAATATAATCGTGCCTTATGGCGCTGTGTTATCTCTGCCTCTCCCGCAAGGAATTTGGCGTGAATTTATGCATGTATGTGTATGTATATTACTTCTTTACAGTATTACAATACTGCAGAACTACAATAGTAGAGGCCTGCCGTGTAATATCCACAGAGAACGCGTGAGTTACATTCGTTAAGTTTGACTACGTATCTTTCAAGTAATATATTTGCTTGAATAATGTCAGTCCTATTATAAATTTGAAGACAAAAGTATCTTAAAACATCCCCTTATCACATTATCAGGCGATGATTTGTGAGGCAAGTTTGTTGCTGGAATTCTTACGTTGCAAGTAATATTGGTGATTTTAATCCAAGGTTTCGGAAGCAGTTGAACTGAACTTTCATTTTAATATTTTAAAACTAATAAAAGGCGGATAATTTATTACAATATATCTGTCTGTCTGTTATCTTTCAACATAATACAACACACTCTACATAGCTCTTACTATCACTTGGATTAAGGTCAATAATTTTGTGATTTAATAATCGTATTTGTTAATACTTGGAATAATCAAAATTTCAAAATAAGTCTGCTTAAAAAATATGTTCTAGTAACTTTTTTTATCTATGATAATTCCAATAATCAGATGTGAAATGGAACGTATTTTGATAATACAGAAATTCAAGCCAACAAAGTAACGTATTTTTGTTTAAAACATCGTAGATGGTTTCAAAATAACACGTTTTATATGATCAGTATTACCCGGGCTATATCACAATTGGCACACAATGAATCTTTATTCATAGTACGTTATAGGTTCAACTGTCCAAGATCATCTGGCGGAATTAACTACGTATTATATGTTTGTAGGAATATGTCTAAACCTGAATGAATGAGACAGAAATTCACTATGAAATAATTAATAATAATAATATCTGTGTCAAATATGACTGCTACTTATCCCAAAAGTGCCGGATGAAAGTTAAAAATGTGTTTTCAAAATGTCGCGTAATATATATTTTTTTTCTCTACAATGATTTAGTCTTTATAGTAATAGTATAGATCGAGATAACCGGATCGATCAAAGTAGGAGCAAAGTGAGTTTGATTACATAAAAAATCACATACATAGATACAGGTGAATCTAATAAATGCGAATTAATAAAGAAAACTCGTTATTAAATTTGATAAAAAAAAAAACATTGCTTTAAATCAAATAATTTATGAACGGAATATTATGATGAAAACAAGAGTTGATCATTAAAACAATATTTATGTGAAAATGTCAAGTTAAGATTAACTTTTACAAGGAAATAAAATATATGTCTTGCATATGTCACTCGACATTAACTTTTGTGTACATAATTATATTTATTTATTATACTATACAAATATTAAATAGATGGTCTTTAAAATATTAATACAGATGAACAATACCTTTTTTTTACGCGAGGAAATGCTTTATGCACACCCTCCGCCTTGGAACGGCAGGGGGTAGTGTGGGACTCCCAAAACAGTAAACTGCAATCCGATCCTAGGGTTACCCACTAAAACCTCGCGTCGGCCTTCCTCCGGCGTTGGGGTGGCCCAGGACAGTGCTTCAGCCCTCTGGTCCACCCCGTCGTCGCCCCCCCTCTGTCACAAGGGGGCGCTCATCCTCGGGGAGCCTCGGTGAGGCTCCCCCGGGTGGGGCGGCACCGACCGCGCGCTGTGAACAATACCTACCATAACTTACTATTACATCATCAAGTAAGTCAAATTCAGGAGAAAAAAAAACGATACAAGAATTTATTTTTTATCTCTCTATAAGAGGCAAACAAGGAGGTAGGTATGTCACCTGATGGCAAAAAACTATCGCCGCCCATGGACACCTGCAACACAGTTAGTGTTACAGTTGCGTTGCCGGCCTCAAGAGGTCGGAAGTGGGATGGTAAAGGGAGAGGCGAAGAGTTTAGGCCTCTCTCACCGATCGAAACGCAGCATGAGCCACTTTACGTTGATATTCTGAGAAGACGTGGTATTTTCCCAGTCAAACTAGCCCATTGTGGTAACGAACTTTGTGGCTCTACCACTGTGAAAGAGTTCTTAGACTTGATATGGCATACCAATAAAATCATTGGCGAATTAGAATTTGGGACATGTCAATTAGAAATGGCAGTGTCACTGAGCGAGCGAGCTTGACAAGAAACACTAATAAAAAATATTAATATATAACGTAACAAGACGAGGCTTAACAGTAGCTGCCTACACCTCCGGGTAACAAAGGCGTGAAGTTATGTTATGTTATGTTAATATATAACCTATACATATTTTTTTTAGGAATATTTACATATTTTTCTTTTTCCAAAAAGAATACCTACTTATTAAAAGTGAAAAACAATGCACTTGCAAAGCATTTAAGAACGAGTTTCAGTAAACATTACGATTGTTAAGAAACAGGACATCGACCTCGTTTCAAACTCAGACAATTCAAAAACACGTTTACGAAGGTCCCTGACGCATTAAAAAAAACCTTTTTTTCTTTTAGTTATTTATGCATAATTTTTATAATAATTTTGCTTCATACGACAACGGACCTAACGGTAAGTAAATGATATTTAAATATTTTTACGTCAAAAATAAGCGATGGATTCTATTGCCAAACATCAGGCATAGATAAATAGATAATTCTTTATATACACTATATAAATTATAAAAATGAAAACATACATTATTGACAAGATTGTGTACATAAGGTATAAATGGCGGCCTTATTGCTAACAACAATTACTTTCAGGCAACCTTTAATAAAATGTCGTTAGCGTACAAGCGTATCAGAACCTAAGACTTAGATTTGATTTAGAACCGATACCGAACAAATATATTAAAATTTAAAAAAATAATAAATATCTTAAAAAATAAATTCCACTTCTCATGATCATAGAAGGTGTAAAGTGAGCTACTACATTAAAATAAATAAAAAAAATATCAGAAATATCTGACAATTTCGAAAATCATATAAACGTACCTACAAACAGCAAATAAATCTTTATTAATCATAATCATCATAATAACGTTATTATCAATTGTATAATCAAATGAAAAAAAAAAAAAAATTATTCATTATTCCAATAATCTAAAACGAATTTTGTTACATGTATGTCGGTCATGGTTTCGTATAAATTTAATAATATTCCTAGATTTTGACTTAGGTTACATACATTCTTCTGATCAATTATAGTTTTTTTTTTATTTAATCGTTATGATAATAAAACGTTGCCCTTATTTTATTTATTTATGACACGATACTTCCCAGCTTTGATTTTCACGAATAAATTCAAATATACCAGAGCGATGAAATCTAAAAAACGGGTATTTACAAACAAAAACAATAACAAACAAAACATTATTATGGAGAATTGTATTTATACATTGTAACTTCTAGCTCTTATTATCCCAGGGAGTATGTAGTGGAAATTGTGCCTTGAATTCTTTGGTTATATCATATATTAGCTGACCCGGCGAACTTTATTCCGCATCAAAAGTAATAAATTAGTAAATTTTGTATATTATTAAGTTTAATTTGTGATAGTTAACGCATCGGCACGCGTCTTGGCCGGGACTACTGATCGACGTAACTGCTATGTCCCGCTATGTTAATACTGCAATATCTTCGAAAATACTCGTTTAAATTACATGCTATAAAGGGCCATATTGATTTATAATAAAAGCACAAGCAGTCTATTTAAGATACTTATCTGTATGAAAATTAATGCCGGAATGTTTAAAATCGATTCGTAAATAAGCCATTATTTTATGTAAAAAGGTAAGAAATACATATTATAATTGTGGGTTATCGCTAAGAGATAGACATATGCCATCGCGGACATTTTTGTAGACCTTTTTAAGGTGTATTATAATGTAGTACATTGTTTTGATTTATCACTTAGGGTTCAGCCTAGAAGCACGCAAGAATTCTTCAACTTATGTGTAATGGGGGACTAGCCTAAAGGCCCATACATTTTTATCGGCCATGGATACTTATCAAGCCCTTGATAAAATTTAGTTAAATATTATTTATTTATTGGTACCTACTCTTCACTGTCACAGTTAAGAGTAGGTAGGTAACTCAACGACACGGTCTATGTAATAATACCATACAGTATTGTAACTCGGACGTATGTTTGAAATAAATGCACGGTACCTAAACATGACATAGGGTTGAATCGCCTCCAGCATTATAATGATTATATTTAGGTACCTACTTTACATTATTTGTGGTCTCGGTGGTCCGGTGATCGAGCACTACGTCTCTGATCCAAGAAGTCGCGGGTTCAAATCCTGACTCACACTAATGTCTATTCGAAATTATTTTTGGATTTTATGATAAATTATATATATTTGCACAATTACGTCCCAAATAGAATAGGTGGTAAATCTATTGCCATAGATTTGCCACCTATTCTATTTGGGACGTAAGCATAACTGCGAGACGTGCCTGTACAGCCGCTGCCTATACCTTCGAGAAGAAAAAGGCGTGAAGTTATGTTACTTTACATTATAGTTATTTTTGTGATCGTATGTAACCTTTTTTATACAAATATTAGAAATAGAAAACAATTTGAATTGAATGTGTTCAATAAATAAATCATATTCAATTTCAAATTGGTTTCAATAACAAATCGACCAAAAAATATTATCGCCTCGAATGAGACGTACAAAATGATTTATTATTAAATTTTAAAAAATCTGATTCTAATATAAAGCTGATTTTTTTTCCGTTCACGTGACACAGACGCAACTGTCTGCACACCGATATGATAACGTGATCGAGGCGCGTAGATATATCTCGCGCTTCCTCGGTTTTCTATGAAGTTAGTATACTGTATGTATAGATATTAAATTAGGATGACGTAGTAGGTTTTACTTTTTAAATTAAAATTTTGTTTTTAAATATAAATATTTTTTTAATTATATTATATTTTTTAACTTCTTATAACACTTTACTTCTATGATTGTAATATTATTTTGTATCCATGTGTCTGTTTGTTTTTATATTTTGAACAGCTGTTTCTCGTCTTTTGTTTGAAAGTTTTTATTAAAAAATAATCACCTTATTGAGACTCATCATGATTCGTATTTTATGTTAATTTTAAATAATGCTCTTTTATTCAGTAAACAATTATTTGTATTGCAAATGCGTGTAATTAAATTTATTACTAAATAACGGCATAAATATAATTCTTGTATCACACGTTTAATAAAATATAAATTAATTGAAAAAAAAATGCATTTTAAAGATATTATGTAAAGGAAGTATAACATCACGCTGCCATATACGTGAATAAAGCAATAGGCTCAGTTCTCATTTTACAATATTTTATAATGCATTTGTTGCTTGAATGGGCTGATAAAACACTGCGACCAATAATAATACCAACGTAAAGTGGCTCATGCTGCATTTCGCTTGGAGAGAGAGGTATCTGGTGGCCCAACCCCTTCCCTTCTCCCCTCCCCATCTCATTTTCGACCCCTTTCTTATTATATTTTAAAGGTGGTCAAGGCAACTATAACACTATCCTGTGTTGCACGATTCTTAGAAGTTCACTCGCTTCTTTGACTTTCATACCTCCGTGATCACCGGACATCACCTTCCTCAAGGACGTCCTTAACTCCTACATCTTTCCGTCTAAGCATTGTATATCTGCTTAGTCAATCTAACAATTATATAAACCAAAATTGCGCTAATTATAATAAGTATGACATATTGACGTGAAATCCTATCCCTTGTGAATAGTTTTTATAATAAAGTGACATAACCTCAACATTATTAAAAAACTCAAAGTACACATAAGTCATAATGTGAAATTTTATTTATTTTACTAAGTTCTGCTCGTGATTTCGTATATTTTCTATTCTTCCATTTAATATTCGATTAAACGACACAATTTTACTCCTTGTTTAGACACAAAACTTTGACAACTTGTGAATACCGCACCATTTTTAGTAAGCGCCAACGAATGAACGGGTCAGCTCGACCGATGAAGAAAGTCGAGGTGGAAAGGCTTATACGTTCGGTGAATGGTATTCAGATGCCCAAAGCCTTCCTTCTCTCCGCACTTTCTTAGCTAGCCTATTTTAAGGCCCAGCATCAACTTTAACCCTCCCGGTGTTGCAGACGTCCATGGGCGGTTTACCAATAGTTACCGTTTACATTGTAGACTGTATTTTAATTTAGACATCAAGCGAAGTAACGAAATTAATGTTCCTGAAATATCTACGACGTACAGACACCGGACTGTTACAATTTTCATTATAATCTATTACAGATTTGACTACGTGTTTCTATTATTTTTTTTTACTATGACAATAGAATCAAATCAACTTAATAGTGCATTGAACGGAAAAATAACAAACTGTGTCAATATTATTTGTAAGAATAATAATATACTATTTTGTTACCAGTAACGTCATACTCGGTCTTCATACAATGGACAACCTTGGCCATCACATTCAACCGAAGACAATGTCTTTTGCTACTTTATTATTCAAGATCATTATTCCGCATAAGACGTTACAATTATCCGGAGACATGACTGCTGAAATTTTTAATGGTGCTCAATTAGTCGGATGATCCAAAGATGATGCGTGGAATACGCAGATATTACAGATTTTGTCAAAATCTTCACTATATAGTTTTAAACAAAGTCGCTTTATCTGCCCCTATAGCCCAATGTATTTTTATGCTGAGATCTTTAAAACTAGGCAACAGATTTTGATACGGCTTTTTTTTAAGAGACAGAGGGTGTCGACAGGGTAGTTTACATGTATAACTTACGAGTATGTATAATGTAGTAAAGAAAATGCGATAAGTCCAAAATTTCCTTGCTACTTTCAAAGGAACAAAGTTCACCGGGTCAGCTAGTAAAGTAACATAACAGCAAAGAAAAGGTCGTAGAAATAATAACTGCGTATCTACTAAATTTAAAGAGTCTTTAATTAAAATAGAGCCATGTTAATTGTGAGAAAAATGTAAATGTGAAAATAACTCTGGACGACCTTCTAATTTACTCTAAAGCTTTGGGCGGAAGCTGGTAAGATATAAGAAGGTTTTGCAAGAATTCAATTGCGAAGCAAATTCGTTAATTATTCTTGATTTCCCCTTATAATACAATGTTTTATTTAATGACATTAGCGCAAAGATAGGGTGTTTGAATCCGAGGACAATAAATATTCGTACGTAGATATTTTCATTTATCTTAATACATTAACATACATACATAACATAACTTCACGCCTTTGTTACCCGAAGGTGTAAGCAGCGGCTGTTAAGCCTCGTCTCGCCGGTATGTTTACATTCCAAATGGAATAATAGGTGCGAACCTATTTCCATACCGGGCACAAAGTTTTCAGTCATCGATATTTATCACACTAACTTCCGAAAACAACTACGAAAAGTCATTGTTGTGAGCCAGTGTCAGGATTCGAACCCGCGACCTCTAGATCAGAAGCCGTGTGCTCGACCACTGGACCACCGAGACTATCGTAGACTTTCAGATACACTGACCAAAGTGTGGTCTAGAAATATGTTGCCTACAGATTCTAAAAAAAACTGTATTGCGCAGTATCATATCATATGTTTAGATTTAATATATTTTAATCACCTTTAGTTAATGTGTTAATATTTTGCTTAGATATATTCTTAGACCACATTGTGACAGGCTTTTATACATGCGAACATATAAACCTCTTTTACATAGTGAAATGTCTAATGTTATATGGAGGTATAATCAGGTCCGGCACCTGATCCTGTGACTAACTGAAAGTCCGATAAATTACGGTTCGAATTATGCTCTATAATAAAATGTAAATATTTCTATGTCCCGGTATTTTCCTTGTATAATAATAATACTTATTTACGAGATCGTAAGTACCAATTCTAAGTCACACCGACGAAATTTCGGACATTTGGTTATTGTGACAATGTCTGAAGAAGTTAACAGCCTTATTTATCTATGCAAGTCTTACTTTCATTATACAATGCCTACATGTTAGATGCAAATGGCGTGAAGAACTAAAACTAATGCATTATATCCTTACATATACATATTTACATGCGGACGAATAATAATTACAACACTTCTCATGAGTTTAGTGAATTAATTAGCTCTTTGTTTGCATGTTTAGGTATAAAGTAGAATATGCGTTTTCCCAAATGACAATCCGTACAATTTAAAGTGTCATTTAGATAGACGAAATTGAAAATGTAAGGTTGGTTTTTCTATTTGTTAGTCAAACAATTTAAAGTTATTATTCAAAACAAGTATAAGGATAGTTCTATTTATTTTGTTACTGGCTAGTCGGAATATTTTAATAATAAAAATAAATTTTTATGTCGTATTTTTGAATTAGTAAATAAAACGTTTATGTTTATGATATATGCTGGAAGTTGGTGGTAATGAATGATGTGTGATAAATACAGATGACTAACAAATACTGTCCACCCTTTAACGTCTTAATGGTTTATAGTTATCCTATTATGGGACGAGTGGCGCGTGACAACGTTCGTCATTTGGCATTTCCCGTGACTACGTACATTCTCGTACCTAGTTTTTAGGTCATGTTTCAGTAAATAAAATCCTTTTTCAAAACCCAAACCGTCAAAGAAATAACTCATTAATTAACTGACGTAGTTTTTTTAAGCAGTCAAATTTCGAACGCGGCGCAGTTGATAAAAAGGCTTGCGCGCGCGCACACGACACACAGATGGCGCGCCCGATTTTGTTAACTTTAATACTCGTCGTATCGGCTTTCTTGGCCGACAAAGTCGAAACAGGTGCGTAAAATTGTGTAGTGTTTTTTTTTGTGATTCTTTGGTAATCATGTCTAACAAATTCATAGTGAGATATTTTTATTATATTAAGAGCTGTTTGTAAGTAACTAAAAGGCTATTAACTTTTTTTTCTAACATTTTCTCTTTACTAGAAAATTTCAAATTCAAATTTATGTGACTATTTTTGTGACTTTTGACTATTTTTGAGTATCTGTGACGACCTATGAAAATAAAGCTACTTTGACTTATGTTTCGGTAATTATTGATAGTTGTGTATCGGGTAATATTTGATTTTGTTGTCGGCATTTATAGCATTTAATTTAAACTTACTATAATGGTAACCCGGCATCCTCTAAACAAAAGTAGATGCGCCAAAAGACTAAAATAGAACTCTAAATTGACAATAATTATAAGAAATTATATATTTTTGTAACATTTTTAATGTATATACTGCTATTTCATTTCTTTTCTCTCTTGATTATTAGTTTATTAATTTTTAAGTGTGTTAAATGGTAAAAAGTAGTTGAAAAAAATAAACACATTTTAATTTTTTTTAAGTGTGTTAAAAATTTTTTTCACCACTTTTTACCATTTTATATAAATAAATATACGGTATATACACCAAAAAAACAACATTTTTTTTACATTTTTATCTATCCGTCGGTTTGATCCCGATAATCTCTGAAATAGTTGGAGCGATTTAGTCCGGACTGGCAGGTAGCTGGTATAACATATAGTAACTTAGGGTACTTTTTTAAAATATTTTATTTAATAACTTATTGCTTCCGATGCGAAACAAAGTTCAGCTAGTAGTAAATAAGACTAGTAGTTCAGTATAATAATTGTTAGTTCAACAATTAAGCCAAAAATTTTAATCATTATTATTTGGATATTTGAAGAGATATAAATATATCAATTATTTAATATCAGGTATACAATAACTAAGTATATATTATATATCATTACATAGTATGAAACGAAGTCGCCTTCTGCTTTTTTGTCTGTTCCCTTATATGCTTATATCTTTGAAACTCCGCAATGGATAATAATGCGGTTTTTTTAAGATAGATTAGGTCAACTCGGTGGTTTCTATCTATAATTTATATTATATATTAAATAAAAGTGATTATTTTCGAGATCTAGGACTTAAATTGCAAAAAAGTTCGTGAGGCGAAACAAAATTCGCTGGGTCAATATAAAAAAAGGACATAAATAATAATTATACCTATGCTATCATCATCATCATCATTAGCCCTTTTGAGGTCCACTGCTGGACATAGGCCTTCCCCATAGAGCGCCACAACCGCCGGTCCGCTCAATCATGGGGAGTTTTTGCCATAATCGCCACGTTTGGCAGGCGGGTTGGCGATCGCAGTAGGCTGTATTTTTTTGAGAGAGAATTCTGCTGCCCATTCTTCTAGCTTTTCGCTTAGTCGCCTTTTACGACACCCACGGGAAGAGATGGGGTGGCGGTATTCTAAGCCGGCGCCACACAGCACACCTATGCTACGTAAAACAATTTGTTATAAATTTCAATTCGGATAAAAAACAAACAAATATAGTTAACAAATTATTCCGGTTTTACAACAAGTTTACGCGGATGATGTAACTTTTTCAATAAATTTGTCTGGATAGTAAATTAATCTGATACAAACTTTTCCTCAATAATATATTCGTTACGAACATAATATAACATAATAAAATATAATATCATAATAAAATCAGTATATCAGTAAATCAGTCTCGGTGGCGCAGTGGGCGAGCGCACGGCCTCTGATCCAGAGGTCCGGAGTTCGATTCCAGACACTGGCTCACACCAATGACTTTTCGAAATTGTTTTCGGAAGTTATGTGTGATAAATACCGATGACTGACAATTTTTGTGCCCGGTATGGCAATAGGTTCGCCACCTATTCCATTTGGGACGTAAACATAACGGCGAGACGAGGCTTAACAGCCGCTGCTTACACCTTCGGGTAACAAAAGGCGTGAAGTTATGTTATGTTATGTTATGTTATGTTATCATAATAAAAATTAAAAAAATATATAATATATTAAATACACCTTAAATTAATTAAATATTAAAGGTCCCTCTTAAAGTTTAAATATCAAGGTCGGTTAAAATCTCTTTAGTCCAGTCATTTAAGCTTAAATTAGGTAAGAATCTCGGAATTCGAGATACCCAGCTGTAAGTCGGTAAATAGTTGTATATTGACACCCTAAAAGTTGTCTTAAAACCTACATATGGTAGGGTGTAAGCAACTATTAAATTTCAAGGTCAAAGGTCACAAAAATCGTTTTTTTGCGCTTTTTTTGGAAATATCTCAATTCCTATGGGTTTTTTGCTATTAGTATTTATTATCAATATTGTAGAATACAAAATTCTCTACAAATTTTGTTTAAAAAATTTTTTTTATACGGTGAACCGTTTTCGAGATAGAGGGCGGAGAGCGCTCGGTCACCGCATCACTTCAGGTCAACCGGTGCCTCCGGTGCTGTGACACAACTTCTGCGCTTTTTAAAAAGGGAAAAAAATCATTTTTAAAAGTTTTTGAGAAACTGACAAATTTGGATGAACTAGCTGCAGCATTTGAGGAAGAAAATTGTTCGGCCCAGAGATTATTAGAGAGTGGAACTCAAACCTTATTGGCAGTCTATAATGCTCCGAAATCTGTAAAAAGTCTCGATCATCTTCGTTATACGCATTACGTCAAGTCTACAAAACATCGAAAAAACCTTTTACAATAAGGTATTTTTTTTACAAGTATCGTAAAAGTGAAACAAAATATATTGCTATCGCTATTTCCTTAAATTATTTCTATTACAGAATATCCTTGATTACTCAATAAACAGTTATATTACAATTGTAATATGACTATTGTAATGGTAATTATATGCATTTAAAAGACTAAGACTTGTTTTAACACGATTGTGGCTACGTTCTTTTTTGTAAACTGGAACATTTCTCTGCCGTTTTAAGGCGAGAAAATATTAAAATATCATTTATCTAAGACAATTTCAGATAAATATATTTTGGACCTAACTCTACAGCTGTGATGTGATTGTTATGGGAATATTGATACAGTACGTAAAAGGAGGAATCCGGAATACTTGAGTTCCTTTTCAGTTACTGGACACTGGACCACCGAGACTGATATTTAATCTGATAATATAATAAAAATTTATACATAAAATAATAATAACATTATAAATAAAATTAACAGTCTTGGTGGCCCAGTGGTAGAGCACACGGCATCTGATCCAGAGCTCCGGGTTCGAATTCTGACACTGGCTCACACCAATGACTTTTCGAAATTGTTTTCGGATGTTAACGCCCGAATACTGAACCGCCACTGAAATCTGACAATCAATAAAGTGTATAATTTGATCAGTAAGTAGCACTTTATTGATTGTCAGATTTGAGTGGTGGTTCAGTATTCAGGCGTAAGTGTGATAAATATCGATGACTGAAAACTTTGTGCCCGGTATGGCAATAGATTCGCCACCTATTCCGCATAACAGCGAGATGAGTAATGCTATTAAATAAGTTTGTTTTAGAATTGTTTAGGAATTTGTTGCTGGTTCGTGTTTAATAAACTGATTTATTTCGACATTTAATTTTATCTTTAAAGTCATCATGATCATATTTGATTTTTCTACTTGGTGTCTCCCTCTCTCTCGCGAAAACTTGGTAAATGAAAAGTATTTTTTAAAATGCCGGTATTCGTCTATTTTACGCTTCACGTATTTTACTATTGTAGAATAATTAAACAAAATGTCATCTATAGTAATAGTTTCAAGATAGAGTTTACTATTTAGTGAAAAATATCACACTCTCATCTAAAGAAAATTATTTACTATTAAGATCTTCTGACCTTTGAATTTTTTCATCAGGAATTTAAAAACTATTCATGCGTAAAATTATACAATATAATTATTTGAATGCGTCAATGAAACGGATCAAAGTACATCAGTACCTACTTGTTCTTAATCACGATTGTAATTCTACGGAAATACTTAGTTGGCCACCCACCTCTGCCTAATTCTTTTTTTTTGGGATAGGGGGGCAAACGAGCGTGCGTGTCACCTAATGGTAAGCAACTAACACCCCACATAGACGTCTGAAACACAAATACTGTTAAAGTTGCGTTGCCGACGTTTAAAATTGGATAGGGAAATGGTTGCGACCGAAATAAGGACGGGAGAGAAAAAGTCGAGTCGAGCCGGCCCATTCATGCAGAGATATTTAAATCTTCAAGTGCAAAGGGTGTGAAGCTAATATTAGTTATATTTTAAACAGTTAATAATGAATTGTGTATTTAAATTTTAAACACTTATCACGTCTAGAAACAGATGTCACGTATTTTATAATTTTGGTCTGATAAAAACATCTCTTTTTAACTAATAAAACATGTATATTTGATAGATATCGAACAGCAGTTGTATTACATCAGACGATAGGCTAGTATTACACAAACTTTTGATTAACATTTGAGCAATTGTTTTGATGAAAGAATCTGTGACTTTGTTCTGATCATAGATATAACAATAATAGATCGGCAATAGTCACCCCAACAACGAGACCAAAAATGGGTTGTTGCTGTGTGAGTGACTTACCAATGTGTACGTAAAAAGTGCTTCCACTTTTACATAATGTGTTCATGTGTTGAACTATAAACATTCTGAGAATCGCTTACTCGCGGTCGCGCTGTCAGTAATGATTAGTAGCTACATTTTTGCTGACATGTGCCATCTACTACAGTCTATGCTAAATCTATGGTTCTGATGCTATATTTTATGAACTCATAAAGACATAATTATTGTATTTTTTTTTTCCTCCATATAAGATCTATGATTTCGAAACTCGATAAATTATGCAATCGATTTATCTATTGTTGAATATTTTTAAAACATCACGCCTCTTTCTACTTGAAAATGTAAGTAGCGACTGTTACACCTGAACTAGCCAAAATTTACGTCCGAATTGGAATAACTGGCAAAACCATTTAATAATAATAATATCTTGGACACAAATCACACAGCGCCCTCCAGTTCCAAACTAAGCAACTAAATGCTTGTGCTATGGATACTAGTTAACGGATACTAATACATTTATACTTTTCTTTTGTAAATACATACTTATAATAAATAGAAAAACACCCAGACGCCGCACAAATATTTATGTTTATCACAAATATTTGTGCTGGGGTAGGAATCGAACCCCCGACCTCAGTGCTGCAGCCGGTAGTTTTACCAATGCGCCACGAGGCCCGTAAATATATGTTATATTTTGAATGCAACTTTGTTTAGGCCTTCTAATTGGAATGACTTTAAGATTATTTTTATCTTTTTACCACTAAAACTAATTAATCTGAGTCGTTCAAGTAAAACGACACCAACTAGCATTGGTAGGTGTGTATATTGATTTCAAATATATATCGTTTTCTTTTTTAAAGCCTGGGTTATATTCTTTAAAGAGCACACAGTAAAATATATTATTAATCTGCGCGTAAAGTTTCTTAATCGGATTCCACTCGTTGTCAATTTAAGTGAGTTAGGAAACTGCATTTTTCTTTTGTTAATGCTCGATGACCATGACCTGTACGTACCCTTGAAATTTTTAATAGCGTAATTATGCAAAACATTCAAATTTCAATAATAATATGGATTTACTTAGACGGTATATCAATTTTGAATAATATTTACCATGCTACTATATTTTACTTACTCGGAGTAAATCATCGCTATATATTTGAGTGATTATTAAACATAATAAAAAACTCAAGTTCTACAAAAAAGTCATTTATTCGTTTACAATTTTACATATAAATCAATTATTTGTGTACCCGAATTCGAACTCTCTGAATCAAAAATCGAGTATAGAAACACAAATTCACCAAGGCTTTTTATAATGACTGATTTCTTATCATTTACAGAGGATGTGATGCCAAAGTCAATGAAAATCCTGGACACAATGATGTCGCCTGCCTATATACCTGCAGAAGAGAAACACGGCTCATACTGGAAGAAGTCCGCCGTCAGGACCATAAAAGAGAAGTTGAAGGAGAAACGTAACACGAATCGGGCGAAGAACGGCATTCTATTTATTGGAGATGGTATGTCTTTGGCCACGATTATGGCTGCGAGAACATTCTCTGGACAATTAGACAGGTCATTGGGAGAAGAAACTGTGTTGGATTTTGAGTCGTTTCCCGTTACTGGATTAGCTCGGGTATGTTCATGTTTCGCTTCCATCATTTATTTTTGATAGCATTACTTGCAAGGTACTAATTCCGATGACTTTGTTCACGTTAAATCTTCTATTACGGAGATTATTTTCAATAAATCTCACAATACCAGAGTCCGTAATTTTGACCAGATTTTTTGAAGATCTTGAGTAAATTTCTTTTAATTTAGACCATCGTAAATATAGTGTTGATTTCTGGAAATATTAGTATAAAAATACATTAATCTCAATTTAGTAGATTACCGGTTAAAAATCAGCCAAATCACACTCGTCTTAGCAATAATAGTTAGAAGTAATAGATGGATGTCAAACGCGCTACTTGTTACAGATTACATCAACAAAAGCAAGAAACTATTTTTCATTATCTTTTTTTTTTCAACAACGTTTTACTTCACGGATCAATGATCTTAAAAACTAAATCGCGAATTTGAACACTATTTTATATTGTACAAGTTATGTTATTCGTTTGGTTAATGTTTCTTTTCTGTTGAAGAGAACGATCAGCTTTCATAAGTTTTTTTTTTAGAATCTCCAAAGAGGTACTTTCTAACGAATTGTAGTGTTTCAGTATGCTAGTGATGAGGTAATATTTTCAAATCACGTTTCAACCACATTGTATTAAATTAATAGTCGCATGAAACTGCCATTTTACTACCAAATACTCAATTATTTAAAAACAAAGTTTATTTTTGTTTTTTTTTTCTATCATCTTGTTTATCCATAATAGAATTGTCTATTGTTGCATTGTATATGCTTTTTTATCTATCTAGTAGTATTTTGGCATCAGTATTTCTTATGATATTCAATGTATTAGGTTACTCGAAGCCTCTGAATGTTCTGCTTAACTGTTGTAGGTATAATTAGTAGTCTCGGTGGCCCAGTGGTCGAGCACACGGCTTCTGATCCAGAGGGCCGGGTTCGATTCCAGACACTGGCTCACACCAATGACTTTTCGAAATTGTTTTCGGAAGTTACGTGTGATAAATATCGATGACTGAAAATTTGTGCCCGGTATGGCAATAGGTTCGCCACCTATTCCATTTGGGACGTAAACATAACGGCGAGACGAGGCTTAACAGCCGCTGCCTACACCTTAGGCTAACAAAAGGCGTGAAGTTATGTTATGTGACCCAAACGACCCAATTATAAAATCTATCTGCATATGATTATTTTAATAATGCGAATGATTGGATAAAAATAAACTTAATACGTTTTATGGAAACCTTATTATAATAAATAATCATTAACTAATATAATAAAAAGACAAATTAAATATAATGACACGAAATATATTTAATTATAAGTAGGTACCAATGTAATTCTTAGAGATCGACGTTATAATTATATCTAAAACTAACAAAACTTTGTGGGTTCACCCTTAGATGTCCTTATTTATTAAACTTTTCATATAATAAACAATATACAAATAATAAACAACAAAAATATGAATAGTAATTAAAGAAAAATTATAGTAATATTTAATATAAATAATAATAATAATAAAATTAGTAGTAATAATTAAATTTAATAATAATATCTTGGACACAATATAGACAGTGCCCTTTAGTGCCAAGCTAATTAACTAATTGCTTATCGTAGTCGGTAGTTTTACATTAAAATGGGATATAGGGACGTGGATTCGAGCAGAAAGAGTTGAAGTATATTACAGGAGGGTAAAAAATAATCAGGCAATCTGCAGTGTTACCTAATATTCCCGATGTCGGTCCCGATTATATCCTCGGAGAAAATAGCTCTAAGATATTATAGTAAAGTACATTTAAATAGTACTAGAAAATGGTATTACGATATTCACTCCTTAAGAATTGTAGAGACAAGTATGAAGCGAATTGTCATGAAACTTCTTTACATACCTACTGTTACGATGACGTAAAACATTCCGCTAAGGACGACCTTCTGAATTGAGTATAAATTTCACCTTGATAACAACAACTGCTTCATGTTTATGGGCTTGTCTGACTCTATTTCCTGCTGAAAAACCCTATTATTAAGTTCAAAATACTTTTAATGGCCGAGTAGACTGCTAAAGTATAATATCGATGACTAAGAGACTAAAAAATATCATTGTATTCCAAAGCCAGAATCGAAAAACCAATCTACTGTCAATGATATGCAATTTCTCTAACAAAACAAAACAAACTAAAAAACGATATAGGGACGTGGATTCGCGCAGAAAGAGTTGAAGTATATTACAGGAGGGTAAAAAATAATCAGGCAATCTGCAGTGTTACCTAATATTCCCGATGTCGGTCCCGATTATATCCTCGGAGAAAATAGCTCTAAGATATTATAGTAAAGTACATTTAAATAGTACTAGAAAATGGTATTACGATATTCACTCCTTAATAATTGTAGAGACAAGTATGAAGCGAATTGTCATGAAACTTCTTTACATACCTACTGTTACGATGACGTAAAACATTCCGCTAAGGACGACCTTCTGAATTGAGTATAACTTTCACCTTGATAACAACAACTGCTTCATGTTTATGGGCTTGTCTGACTCTATTTCCTGCTGAAAAACCCTATTATTAAGTTCAAAATACTTTTAATGGCCGAGTAGACTGCTAAAGTATAATATCGATGACTAAGAGACTAAAAAATATCATTGTATTCCAAAGCCAGAATCGAAAAACCAATCTACAGTCAATGATATGCAATTTCTCTAACAATATGAGGAAGGTAAAATAGGATATTATCTTCACGGTAATAATTACCAATACAATATGGCGGTTAATGTCACATTCAGGGTCAATGCAACGTACAGGAAAACGTCGTTCTTAATCGGGTTTTTCATCAAAAGTTAAGGAAAAATAAATAACAATAAGTATATAGCATCGATATTTCAAGTCTCGGTGGTCCAGTGGTCGAGCACACGGCTTCTGATCCAGAGGTCCGGGGTCGAATCATGACACTGGCTCACACCAATGAATTTCAAAATTATTTTCGGAAGTTAAGTGTGATAAATATCGATGACTGATAACTTTGTGCCCGGTATTCGCCACCTATTCCATTTGGGACGTAAACATAACGGCGAGACGAGGCTTAACAGCCGCTGCCTACACCTTCGGGTAACAAAGGCGTGAAGTTATGTTATGTATATAACATCGAGTTAATAAAACAAAATAACTGTATCACTTGATTGTATTTAGTACCTAAAAGACCGTATTTGAGTGTTCTGTCTATTGTAATACCTAAGTAATTTTATTCTAACTAAAACTAAAAGACCGTATTTCAGTGTTCTGTCTATTATAATAAATAATTTTATTCTAACTAATTCGTATCTTCTTTATATTTTCTTGTTCATTGTATCATTATTTACTGCTGTAATTCACTTACTACTTACTTATCATGTATTAATTTTGACTTTTGTGATTGTTTTTGATTATTTAATACTAGTATTAGACTGACTGTATTTAACAAGATTTAATTGAGAATAATCATTGAGACATGATATTCATTTACGATTTATTTATGTAATACATATTTATTTATTTAGAATGATTGTTTCTGAAGTGCAAGATAATTGAAAAGGATTAGTTTTATGATGTATGTCAGATTTAGTTAGATTGAAAATTTCAATTTCCAGACGTTTGAGTCACGTGTTGAATTATAAAATTTAAAAACTATTAAAAAGTAATTACAACATGAACATGGAAAGCAAACAACTTACATGACAGTAGACACAAGCAGTGGTCATCCTAATATTGGCTTCCCAACAAACATATTTACCTTAACTAACGTGACTTTAGTCAAAGTGCCTAATATCAGTACAATAAAAAATTGCTATGAAATATTTTGAAGGCGTCTATTTATACAATCATAATACTTAAAAATTAATAGTTTCCGATATGCGAAGTATCAGTTATACTTTTTGAAAAATATCATGAATTTACAGATAGTTTTTCTTAACTTGTGATTTCAGACATACTGCATCGATGCCCAAGTCCCAGATTCGGCTTGCACTGCGACATCTTACCTGACGGGCGTTAAAACCAAATACGGTGTGATCGGTCTGGATGGTAATGTCACTAGAGGCTCCTGCAGTTCCCAACTTCACGCGCCTAACAGGGCTGATTCTATTGGACGATGGGCTTTGGACTCTGGTTTAGATGTTGGTAAGTATTGCTTATAATTGTCATATCTCCAATATCCCAAAGATAAAGAAATACCTCTTGATGTAAAGATCACAGCATATTCGCTCAAACAGATCTCTTTCTCCCTCTCCGATTTTTATTGTGTATGTTACCATATGTAAGAGCTTGTTACCTATTTGTTCTTCACCCAACTTATAATATACCAATTTCAGGATTTGTTACAACCACTCGTGTGACGCACGCATCTCCAGCTGGAATGTACGCTCACACCTCGGAACGTAACTGGGAATCAGACGCTGATGTGCCCCAAGAATGTTTGTCTTTGGGATGTCGGGATATCGCCTATCAACTAGTCATGGATAGTCCGGGAAGACACTTTAAAGTAATCCAAATTTGGTGATTTTTTGGTTCTGAATTTTCTTGATTAGAAGTGATTAGGACACAACTAAAAAACTTTGAGTTTTAAAATATTGATAGGATCAGAGAATAGTAATTAAAATAAAAGAAACTGATTTTCAGGTTATTATGGGAGGTGGAAGAAAAGAATTGCTACCAAACGTAACGAGTCCCATCGGTGAAAACACTGGCAGAAGATTGGACGGGGTTGATCTAACTGAATTGTGGCATGTTGACAAGACACAGAAGAATGTTACTCATGAATATGTAACTGATAGGACAGAACTTATGAAGGTAAGCAATAACATCCAAGAACCCTAAGTTTTACCACCATACCAACCATTAAGCATTATCTAGATATTTGATCTATTTTAGTTTAGTACCCTAGGGTACTAAACTAAAATAGCATTTAAAATGTATCTTTAGTGGTTACGAGTAGTTGTTTGTAATTTTTTATTTAAATTTTACTAATATATATATATTTCTCACCAGGTTTTCAACTCTGACGACCTACCGGAATATCTTTTAGGATTATTTAATGACGATCATATGGAGTATCACTTGAATGCTAAAAACCAGCCAACACTCGAAGAAATGGTTGAAGTGGCGATTAAGATGCTCAGCAGAAGTGAGAAAGGATATTTCTTATTTGTTGAAGGTAAGCCTAGAGCAGTTTAGAATATAATTGTATCAGTTAGCTTCATATAATCTTACTATTTTTGTCAGCAGTTATTGTTCATCTATAAAAAAAGAAAATAACTTTTTAAACCATATTGTCAATATTCCAGGTGGAAGAATTGATCATGCTCATCACGACAGCCTGGCACATTTGGCTTTAGATGAAACAGTCGAGTATTCGAAAGCCGTCAAAAAGGCAATGTCTTTGACAAAAGAAGAAGATACTTTGATAGTAGTCAGTTCCGATCATGCACACACAATGACCGTAGCCGGATATCCATCAAGAGGAAATGATATTTTGGGAACAGTTGACACTGCATCAGGTTTAGATGGAAAACCTTACACTACGATAAGTTATGCCAACGGAAAGGCACATTCAATTGGTGCTGATGGAACTAGAGCTGATGTCACGTTAGAAAAGAAGTTTTTATCTCGTAAGTATTCTATCAAATATAATTCTATAAATCTATGTAGTCATTCTAGAATTGAATTAATAATTTGAATAAAAAAATTTTCGTATCGATAAACTGATCACTTGTCAGATATTTTTATAGTACCATGTGTGATAATTTATCGATGACTGACAAATTGTGCTTTACATATTCTCTGAGACCAAATAGTTCCATTTGAAGCTAAGCCTTATCCTCAGGTTCGAGCATTATAGGCTTGAAGGTACGGAAAGAATACGTATTTAATTTGGTATATATAGCGGTATAAATCAATTTTAAAATCTCTGTACCGATTTTCACTTGTTACTGAGTTAATATAATTGTACGATATGCACAGTGGTGAGCTAAGTGGACTGTATTTTATATATATTGTGGAGATAATTCCAAAGAGGGTGGCTCGGTGTATGTCCAAGCCCCAGCCAAGAGATTGTTTTCAAAGCCACTAACCTGATATGCGGACTGTCTGCTTGACTGCGCGGCAAACGTTGCCTGTGACCACTCTCAGATATCTCCAAGGCACCAGCATCCGTCGGGAAAGTTAATACATAAGATCGGTCATCCACACAACGGCACCGGTCGCCATATTTGAATCCGTCTTCTTGTGAGGCCGAACTTCGCTACAGCGTGCGTGCTGTCGTACCGGCGCTTTAGACGTGACTGAAGAGATGCACATATCTCTTCCAAGGCGGTAGTTTTATACATCTACCGCCAATTTTAGTTAGTGACTTATAATCTCTGGCATAAAGACCGAACATACCCCCCACCGAATTGAACTTGATCAATTCCCCATTACAAAGGCGGGAAGGTAAATTATTTCTAATTCACTAACTCAATTAAAAACAAAATAACACATAAACTAAATAAACCTTAGCAACTATAAGTACTACTCTTACTACTCCTGCTAACTATAAGATAACATAACTTAAATTACTTGCTTAATATCAGAGGTAATCAATTTGCATAAGGTAATGGACAAACCTTATTAACAGGTCTCTTTATCAGACCATTCTTTGTTCTTAAAGTAACAACGCGAACTATTCCATCGATACCTTTGTATGTTATTTCAACCCTACCTAAAGGCCACTGCAGTGGACGCGTTAAATTAGATTTCAATAAAACTAAATCACCGACCCTTAAATTAGGAGGTGACGAGAACCATTTGCTTCTCTGTTGTAGAGTATGCAGATAGTCATTCGACCACCGCCTCCAAAATAATTGAGACAGTCTTTGTATTGACTGCCAACGTGACGATCTATTTTGAGGAACGTCCTCATAATCATACTCAGGGACACTGATCAGACTTGACCTATTAAAAAATGACCCGCAGTCAAAACATCAAATTCATTTGGATTATCAGATAACGTACACAAAGGACGTGAATTTAATACTGCCTCTATTCTACAAAATAACGTTGATAACTCTTCTAATGTTAAAGAGCCATCACCCACTACGCGTTGTAAAATGTGTTTAGTGCTTTTAATTCCAGCTTCCCATAAACCGCCCATTGAGGCTGCGTTAGGTGGATTCGTTCGCCATTCTACTTGGCGTGCTGTTAATCCCATGAGAATCTCATCTTGATTCCGTTTATTATTTAGAAATACTGTAATTTCATTCAAATGCTTAGCTGCAGCTACATAATTCGTGCCACAATCCGAATAGAAACACGAGCTCAGTCCGCGACGAGCGACAAAACGATCATATGCAGCTAAAAAACATTCAGTTGTTAAATCCGTCAGCACTTCACAGTGTACAGCCTTTGTTGAAAAACATATAAAAAGGCACAAATAAGCCTTGTATTTCCTTGCGTTACGACGCCTACTTTCTTTTACATAAAACGGACCGCCTATGTCGGTACCTTTTTTTTTTTTTTTTTTTTTTTACGCGAGGAAATGCTTTATGCACACCCCCCGCCTGGGGACGGCAGGGGGTAGTGTGGGACTCCCAAAACAGTAAACTGAAATCCGATCCTAGGGTTACCCACTAAAACCTCGCGGCGGCCTTCCTCCGGCGTTGGGGTGGTCCAGGATTCGGTTAAACCCCTCTGGTCCACCCCGCCGTCGCCCCCCCTCAGTCACGAGGGGGTGCTCATCCTCGGGGAGCCTCGGCGAGGCTCCCCCGGGCGGGGCGGCTCCGACCGCGCGCTGCAAAGAGGCGCGCGGCCGGCGGCGCCCCGGACGACCCTCCCCGGCCGCACCGGGGGGTCATCCTTCCCGGGCCGCGACCCGGGCGCACCCGCGGGGTGTGCGCCCTCGCGGCCCGTCGGCGGCGGCGATCACTGAGCTCGCCGCCGCCGCCTTCGAGCGGGATCGGCTCTCTCCCGACCCCGCTCGGCGGCCTCCTTCTGGAGCATGACTGCTTCGCAGAAGGAGACCACAGCCCTCCACTCCTCCTCGCCCGCCAGCATTGCCGCGACCAATGCCGGCGGGGACAAGTCTCGCCCGATCCCGTCGACCAGGACTCGGCGCTCGGCTGCCCAGGCCGGGCAGACCTCCAGCGTGTGCTGGGCCGAGTCCAGGTCGGATGCGCAATGGTGGCATCTCGCCGTCTCTTCACGTTTTATTTGACTCAGATACTCACCGAAGCACCCGTGCCCGGTGAGTATCTGAGTCAACCTGTAGGTGACAGTGCCCCATTTACGGAGCACCCAGGCCTCGAGGTGGGGCAGGACGGCCCCGACGGCGCGCGAGCGCGTACCGCCCTGGAGGACCAGCGCGTCGCGCCAGTCCCCCAGGACCCGCCGGAAGGCCTCCCGCCTCCGCACTTCGTGTCCCCGCGCGTCCCCCCCTCCCCGGCCGAGATCGTACGCGGCTGCGTACATCTCGGCCAGGATGATGAAGGGGGGATAACTCGCGAGGACCGTCGCCGCCTCGTATGAGATGGTACGGTAGCCCCGTACGATCCGTATGGCCATGATCCGCTCCAGGCTCCTCAGCAGAGCCCTGGAGCGGGAGGCCCCCGCAAGGTCTCGCGACCAAACGGGGGCCCCGTACAGGGCCACGGATCGCACGACGCCACGGTAGAGGCGGCGAACTCCCTCCCCCGGTCCCCCGAGGTTGGGCAGCAGGCGGTGTAAAGCGCCCGCCACCCGTCGCGCTCGGGGGACCATCCGTACGAAGTGCTCCTCGAAGCTCCAGCGGCTGTCCAGGGTGAGGCCGAGGTACTTCATGTACCGCCCCACCGGGACAGCCGTGTCACCCACCTGGATCCGCGAGGCCGGGGGTTCCCTGCCTCTGGTGAGGCGGTGGAACCATAGCGCCTCACTTTTGTGAGGCGCCACCTCCAGGCCCAGCCCGCGGATCCGTCTGACGACGATTGCCACCCCCAGCTCGGCGAGCCTGAGCGTCCGCTCGAAGTCGGGCCCCGTGGCGACCACCAGAGTGTCGTCTGCGTAGCAAACTACACTCACGCCACGGGGCAGACTGGTGCGGAGGACCGGATCATAGGCGAGGTTCCACAGCAGGGACCCGAGCACAGACCCCTGCGGAACCCCGCACGTTACTTCCTTCCTCTGCTCCGTCCCGTTCCGGTCGACATAGTCCACCCGTCTCTCCTGCAGGTAGGCCCCGATGACCGACCTTAGGTAGGGAGGCACCTCGTGGTATACGAGGGCCTCCCTGATGGCCGGCCAGGGGAGGGTCCCGAAGGCGTTGACGATGTCTAGCGACACCGCCAGCGCGACCCCCCCGATCGGACTGCCGGTTCCGACAGGCCTATGTCGGTACCTACGTGGTTAAATACTTTACCAGGTTTTAATCGTGATATGGGTAACGTACCCATCTGTGGCTGTAATGCCGTAGGACTACATTTAAAACAAATTTTACATTTTGACAACACTGATCGAATAATGCTACGAGCGCCTACTAACCAATAATTCTTACATAATATACCTTGCAACGTGCGAGGCCCTACGTGTAAATATTTGACGTGTAAATACTCAATTAATATTTTACTTAAATGACATTTTGGAAGCAAAACCGGGTGCTTCGCACTATATGGAAGGTCAGATTGTGATATACGACCCCCCACCCTGAGAACTTGATGTTCAACGAAGGGCGATAACTTTCTTAACGAAGCTACATATTTACCGTTTTTTTAAATTTTCTATTTCCGATTTAAAATGATTCATTTGAATGACATAAATAATTTTACTATGAGCCTCTTTCAGCTCGTTTGTCCTTAAAGGCCCTATTGACCGTTGCGATTTCTTTAGGCGCACGTTATTAATAAATCTGCAACACCACGAAATTACGCGCTGTAATTTATTAAAAGAAGAAAACTTATTAAACGTTTCCTCAATATCGTTTAATAACAATTTACTATCTAAACACGAATTAAATGCAAACGTTGCACTATTCGCCTTAAGTTCCAATACTTTATATTTATCATCTTTCATAAATGCTGTTATAGGCCATGCCTTTTGGTCATCATAAAGCCACCTAGGGCCGCGAATCCACTCTGTGGCGGTGTCCACAAAGTGAGCAGGCAACGCTCCTCGTGAGCAGATGTCTGCGGCATTATTCTCGCCCTTCACGTGATACCAACAACTGGGTGAGATAGAACTAATTATACGACTAACACGGTTAGCTACAAACGTTTTTAACATATATGGTTGCGTATTTATCCACGCCAACACATTCTTAGAATCGCTAAGTGCGACAATTGAACAATTCAAATCATTCCGTTGCAAGTTTTCTGGCACAAATTTAACCAGCTTAGTTAGCAGCACGGCTGCCTCAAGTTCAAGTCTAGGTATTGACATTAGTGGATTCAACGGTGCGACCTTTGACTTGCCAGCCAACAGTCTAACCTTAACCTCGCCGACCCTATTCGTGCTTCGTAAATATACACATGTTGCGTATCCTCGAGATGAAGCATCACAAAACGCAATTATTTGTATATCACTGAAGTGTGGAATTAAGACATGACGCTCAATACGCAACTTAGCTAGAAGAGGTAGATCAGAGATAAATCGATTCCATTGTGAGCACGGCTCTGATGGCAAACGCTCATCCCATCCTATTCCTAATTTCCAGAGATCTTGCATAATACACTTGGCAACAAAAGTACATGGTGATATGATACCCATCGGATCAAAAATGCTAGCTAGTAATTTTAAAACTGATCGTTTAGTTTGTTTATCGTCAGTCATATTATACGAAAATGCAAAACTATCACATGGAGGAAGCCATGTCAAACCCAGAACCTTGAGAGAGGATGATAACGTATCATCCTGAAAATCTATTTTCATAACTTGGTCTAATTGCATGCCAGTTAACAACTCGGTACGATTACTCGCCCATTTTTTCAATTCAAATCCACCACCTTTAAGAAGTGATAATAATTCTAATTGCAACTTGCAAGCATGAGAGACATTTGGACATGACCACAAAACGTCATCCACATAAAATCCTTCTTTTAGAACCTTTGCTGCCTCAGACCTCGACTGACCACCATGTGCCAGCTCGTCATCAGCCAACTGATGCAGTGTACGCACCGCTAGGTATGGCGCACTGCGGAGCCCTTAAGTAACCGTTTGGAGCTCATAATTACGCACTGGTTCTGTTGGAGATTCACGCCATAATATATGCTGATACTTTCGGTCAGCTGGGTCAATTAAAACAGCCCTATACATTTTTGACACGTCAGCAGTGAAGCATACTTCGTGCAATCGAAAGTTAAAAATGATTTTAAGTAAATCTTGATGAAGCTTCCTGCCCGTCAAAAGTGCATCATTAAGCGAGATACCATTTTTCGGCTGTGCTGACCCATCAAACACTACACGGAGTGGAGTGCTGGCAGAATCCGGACGCAATACACAGTGGTGTGGTATAAAATAACCTGTCGGCTCAGGTCCCAGATACAATTTCATATGCCCGAGGGCCTCATATTCTCTCATGAATTCTACATATGCCTTACGAAGGCTTTCCGATCGGGCCATACGACGCTCAACCTGCATAAATCTATTTAATGCTACATCATAAGAATCACCAATTCGCTTGTGATTGGGATCTAATAAAATCGGAGAAACATATCGACCACATTCATCGCGGTAATGTTTTTCCACATATATTTTTTCTGCTAAGTCATCTAGCGGATTACTAGGAACTTCACATGGTAAAGATTCAATCTCCCAAAACCGTTTGAGAGTATCATTTAAATTATTATTTTCAACAGTATACGAGACCAACGATGTCTTTGCATACGACACATCAATATCGCTAGAGGAACCTTCCATCTCTAAACGACCTGTAATTACGTAACCAAATACGCTCCCCAACGCAACTGGTACATCACTATTTATTATGAATTTTTTCCCGTTATAAATATACGGAAACATTTCGCCCGAAAGAATAATATCTATCGGCGCCCTTCTATAAAAATACGGATCAGCTAATTTTAAATCCTTATATTCATTTATCACCCTATCAGGAATAATTACATTTGGCAAATCGGAAGTAATTTTTGGTAATATTACCGCATCAATTTTAAATACTGGCGTTTCACTATCACGCGGCTGAATGGCACACGATACCATTCCATAATTTTTAACATATTCACCACCGAGTGCAAATTTATTATTAAACGGACATTTCTTACTTGACAGCCCTAGTCGCTGAAAACATTCCATCGAAATAAAATTAGTCTGAGCGCCCGAATTTATTAACACACGACAAAACTGTAAATTATTAAAGTCATCTTTAATACCTACTAAAGCGGTTTCTAGCAAGACGGTGTGCAAATTGGCCGATGTGACGTTACACACAGTTGCATTTCTCTCAACACAAGATGTCGCTACGTTCTCGAGAAGTGGTGTCTTAGCTGCACGAATTTCTCTATGCAATAATACGTTATGTTTACCGTGACACTGCGCACAATTAATTTTACTAAAACATGTTTTTATTGTGTGATTCAATTTTAAACAGCGAAAACAAAGTTTTAATTCTTTCGCGCGGTGAAATCTATCTTCGATTGACAAGCTACGAAACTTGTCACAGCGATATATCATATGATTTTCTTTACAATGTAAACACACTAATTTTAACTCGTGATATGTACTAGGATGTGAATATCTTTTCACATTATTTTTTCGGGAATTAAATTCAAAATTTTTACCACAACCTTTATTGTGCTGCAAACCATAACTGGGTGAAGAATGCTCTAGAATCTTAATCTGATTATGTATGAAAGACACTAATTCGTCGAAAGTGGGTATACAATTTTGATCTAAACTTTGTTCAAAAGATTTTCTTGTTTGCGGATCCAAAGCCCTTAATGCAATATGACAAACTATATAACTACTCAAATCCTCGATATTAAGTGCTTGTATTGCCTTATACGAATGTTCAAAGTTTTACAAGAAAACATTTAACTCAACAGACGACTCTTTACGCAGCGGCTCAAAGGTCAACATTTTATTTAAATACCCACCAGCCAGTATCACGATATTTGCTTAATAAACTCTGCCATACCAAATCATAATTACTAGCACTTATTGGTAAACTTTTAATAATATTTAATGCTGCACCTCTTGTACAGGACAATAAATAATGAAACTTATCTATTTTTGAAATATTAGGCTGGTTATGTACTAAAGAACAAAACGTTTCGTAAAATGTATTAAAATTTTCAATATTAGAATCGAAGACATACAATTCTATCTTTGGCAAGCGAGGACGAGATAGTACAGACTGCGTGCTACTCTCGCTTTTATTATTAATTTCTTCAGGCCTATGTTTCGATTCACACAACTTAACACCAAAATATAGATCATCAAAACATTTCAATTCCTGCCTTCTCATTACAGATTTACTATTAAGTGCAACTTCCTGTTCGAAAATCTCGAATATTAATTTTTCAAATGAACTACGCAAATCACTAATTTCTTTACAGTGTATAAAAAATAATTGTAGTTTCTCGGCGCTAGACAAATCTCTCGACATATCATATATATCTTGCATCTGTTCGAATATGCGTTCTTTACATTTTATCAATATAGTTAACTGTATGGACATAACTGACTCATCGTCAGATTTTGGTTTTTTATTTACCATTTTATTTTGAAATAACACACTCGATGGATATTATTTATTTTACGAATACTTTGCCCTCAGAATGCAATTCAATTACACAATGAATTCAAATATACCTACATAAATGGGGGTGATTTTCACAAGGTACCTACATTTAATGCTTTTATCAATCTTAATGGGGAATTAGGAAATAATTGACATACGTCAATATGAAATATACTGTGTTAAGAACGTCTTAACATCACTTTTATATTAAGTACCTACTTCTAAATTATATATACTGGAACGTCCAGAATATACCTAAATACCTATTTATATCCTACTCGGGACACATGACTCACCAGGTCACGCCCTATCGATGGACCAAGTTGTCCCGAAGGATCAAATCACTATATCCGGCCAACGGTCCAAATGACTGTATCCGGCTCGAAGGACCAAATCACTGTACGATATGCACAGTGGTGAGCTAAGTGGACTGTATTTTATATTGTGGAGATAATTCCAAAGAGGGCGGCTCGGTGTATGTCCAAGCCCCAGCCAAGAGATTGTTTTCAAAGCCACTAACCTGATATGCGGACTGTCTGCTTGACTGCGCGGCAAACGTTGCCTGTGACCACTCTCAGATATCTCCAAGGCACCAGCATCCGTCGGGAAAGTTAATACATAAGATCGGTCATCCACACAACGGCACCGGTCGCCATATTTGAATCCGTCTTCTTGTGAGGCCGAACTTCGCTACAGCGTGCGTGCTGTCGTACCGGCGCTTTAGACGTGACTGAAGAGATGCACATATCTCTTCCAAGGCGGTAGTTTTATACATCTACCGCCAATTTTAGTTAGTGACTTATAATCTCTGGCATAAAGACCGAACAATAATTCACCCAAATTATCCAGGGCAACAGTAACTTTATAATTGTGGTATGTAAGGGAAGAATGCATTTCCGTTCTAATATGAAAACTCAAGCGACATATACATATGGCTAGGTAGAAGGTTACTCTATGTCCATAATTGTTTTATTTCGTATCCTACATATGGCAAAATCTTATAATCATTACATAGTATAAAACAAAGTCGCTTTCCGCTGTCTGTCCCCTTATATGCTTATACCTCTGAGACTTTGCAATGGATTTTGATGCGAGTTTATTTTAATGCATAGAGGGTTTCAACGGGGCGGTTTTTATCTATAATTCATATATTATGTACTAAAGAAAAAAAAATTTAAATTGCAAACGCTGGCTGAACTCTAAGTGATAGATCGATAAAATGTACTACATTATTATACACCTTTAAAAGGTCTACAAAAAATAACGCGATGGCATATGTGTATATCTAAGGGGTAACCCAAAATTATAATTTTAATTTTTTACCTTTTTACGTAAAATAATAGCTTATTTACGAAGCGATTTTAAACATTAGAGCATTAGTTTTGATCCAGTTAAGTATCAAAAATAGATCAACGATATCTATCATCGATATTTATCACACATAACTTACGAAATAAATTTCGAAAAGTCATTGGTGTGAGCCAATGTGAGGATTCGAACACGCTACATCTGGATTCAGAAGCGGGGTGCTTGACCACTGGCCTACCGAGATTAGTTTTAAGAAAGTTATGTGTGATAATTAAAGTGAGAACTAATTATGCCTCATAAATATCACTTGTTCTTTTCAGGAGATTTAGATTACGCATATCCAAGTCTGGTGCCTTTAGACTCGGAGACTCATGGTGGTGAGGACGTCGCCGTGTTCGCACTAGGTCCATGGCAACATTTATTCACTGCCAGCTATGAACAGAACGTAGTGCCACATTTAATGGCATATGCCATGTGCATGACAGAAGAGAAACATGAAAACTGTGCAAGAAAAACATCAGCGGGGTTTTCTATACAACCAAGTAGAACAATATTATCAATTTTATCTGTGATATTTACTTTAAGATTATTGTATTAGGGATATTATTAGATTTTTTTAACTACGATGGAAAACGGAAACCTTCAAATGATAGTAAACGGTTACATTACCTGATTCTTGAAACCTATTAGTATAACCTCCCTTTGAAAACGTGGTTAGGTTTCTAAGAAGATTTTTTTATGTTGATGACTCCAGAGATACTAGTCTCTTGTTGTTAATATAAAAAAGTGGAACTCCGAAATGCCACTTTCATACAGGAAAGCAAGATTATTAAATTTTAGTATGATAGAGTTGATGGAGCACTACTTTGGTAACATACAGAATTTGCCTAAATAATATCTGACGGACAAAATGTGAACAACGTTAAGTTTGGGTTTTTTATCAAACACATTGTCTTAAAAAGGTCCAAACCTTTGGAGGCTCTTAAAATAGGTCAAATAACTTTACCGATTGAGTTATTGTAGATAGAAGCTCCGAGTTGGTACTCACAACTTATATGAAGCAATGATGTGAAGAATTTTGTCTTCACGAAGACCAAATGTAATTTCTATTGCCCCTGATATTTTGACTAGAAGAAAATTTAGACGAATTAATTACATTCTGTAAAATCATTATTTTTAGATAAAGTTTATATTCAAAATGCGCTGTGACACATTGAATTGTTTTTTTTTTAATTAGAAAATTGTAAATAGTATTTAAATATAACAATTACATGAATAAGTACAACTTAAATATAATAACATAAACAGTATTTTAATATTTATTATAAGAAATTATTATTACTTATATACGTGTTTTAATTTACTACCAACCAACTCAAAATGTAGCGTTCTATTGCTATTTTTATCTCATCGCATCACTTTTTTTTTCAATTTATGTATAGATTTAACATATATCTAACGCTAAATAGTTACAATAACTTATCATAACTTCACGCATTTTCTACCCGAAGGTGTAGGCAGCGGCTGTTAAGCCTCGTCTCGCCGTTATGTTTACGTACCAAACGGAATAGGTGGCGAACCTATTGCCATACTGGTCACAAAGTTCCACACATAAATTCCGAAAACTATTTCGAAGAGTAATTGAGTAATTGGTGTGAGCCAGGATTCGAACCCGCAACTTCTTGATTCAGAAGCGGAGTGCTCGACCACTGGACGACCAATATATTTTTTAAATAGAATAGTGACAATATTTTTGGTAATACTCCTTCTTAGATTTGAGATTATTATTTAGAGCGACACTTTAAAGCTTTCCAGATTTAACGTTATTCCTGCTGTAAAATGGATACTATTTTTATGTTTTAGCTCTATCTAGTGTTATTGTAGTTTTTACAATATACAAGTACAAGCATACAGACAGACAAAATTCTATAAACTGTTGTTTACGCTTCCATTACTATAATCAATAAGCTTTCATATTTGTTTTAGTTTTTATTAGAGATGGATCTGATATTATTTTATTTCAAGGCTATGGTTTTATGACCGACTGCCTACCTGACGTCAATCGTCCTTCAGAATGTTAACGTTGATGGGATAGGGAAGGGGTTGGAAGTGGGATGTGGGGAGAAGCGAGGGAAAGGGGCTGGACTTCCGGATATCTCTCTCACCGAACAAAACGCGGCATGAGCCACTTCACGCGTATATTCTAAGAGCTCGTGATATTTCACTGCTCGAGCCGGCCCATTTGTGCAATGAACTACTCGGCTCTACCACTAAACGAGCTGACCCTTGTGAGCGGTAAAACCGCCATTAGTAAAATTGAAGTATCATTATTTTTATTCTGATACTATATTGAACTCGATGTCGTAAATATATTATTTTGAATGGTATTTTTAAATCGCTTCCAGAAAAAGGTGAGAATCCTTCGATTCGGCTATTTTTGACTTAGTCATATTAGACAGCGCCATTTTCTTTGTTGTTTTTTTTTTATTTTGGTTGCATCCTGTTTATGATCTTGCAGAATGTTGTGGTCAGATTACTTTTCACACAAGTCTTAGTCATCGTATCGAGTTGGATCTAAGATGTGTGTAATTTTAAGGAGCCTACATACACAGTAGTATTATTTCTTTTGTGGTAATGTCTTATTTAAAACTTGGCCTTAATAGTCCTTAATACATATCCGAACAAGTGGATTATTGTCTGAAGGTGGAATACAGAAAAATATCATGACTTTATTAGTTCCGTACTGTTAGTAGCTTCAATGACGTAGTGGCGTGCTCTCCAACTAATGATGGGATAGTTTCAAGTTCAAAACTGGATTCACAATCTCTTTATGGCATTTATTTTTTTAAAGTTAACCAAAAATACCAAACATAGTTTTATTGAAATGTTTTCCCGCTTCTGATTCAAGAAGTAGTAGGTTCAAATACTGGCACTGGCACACACCAATGACTTTTTGAAATTCTTTTCGGAAGTTATGTGTAATAAATATCGATGACTGACAACTTTGTGCCCGGTATGGCAATAGGTTCGCCACCTATTCCGTTTGGGACGTAAACATAACGGCGAGACGAGGCTTAACAGCCGCTGCCTACACCTTCGGGTAGAAAAAGGCGTGAAGTTATGTTTATGTAATGTTTTCAATAAATGTCATATACTATGAAAGACTGCTGAAATATAATTTCATACTGTATTATTACTCACAGGCTCACAGGGTTTAAGGTCGAATGAAATTTGGGAACAAGACAAATACTTTTCGGAAGTTATGTGTGTCAATGAATCTTTAAAAAAAATTGCAATGTGTTTTTAACAGCATAGCGAAAAATGCAAAAAAAATGCCCGATCTCATTAATAAAATACCTTTTATTTGATATTTTCTTTTATTTCTACCAGTGTAGAGTTATGTTATATTTTGAAAAGAAGAACTATAAAAAAATCCTTGGGTCTCAAAGGACTGCGAGTACCAGGCTGTCAGTTTCTATGTCTTACGGCACCCCACTACTAAGTAAGACGTAAAACTGAATTTTATTATTATATAGTAGTACCTACATTAAATTATATATTAAAGCCATGAAGTTACAAGGACGTACTGTGTGTGGGGCCTCTTATAAAATATTGACAGTTCAGTTTCAAGGTAGTCTTAATAATTCGTGAGCATATTATTTAAATTAGGCGTCAACAAACTATGCTTATATCAAACATTAATAATTATATGAGGTTTAGTTTATTTTTGGTTGACAGATTTTAACGACGGGTACCTACTTTTACCATCGCCATGAGTCATACAGAGAGAGAATCAAATATCAAGAGTTAGTTTTTTTTATGGGATAAGAGGGCAAACGAGCAGGCTGATGTTAAGTGACCAGCGCCGCCCATGGACACCTGCAACACGTACAGTGTTACAGTTGCGTTACCGTCCTTTATGCGAGTAGGATAGGAAGGGATGGGGAAGGGGTGGTGGGCCTCTGGGTACCTCTCTCACCGAACCAAACACGGCACGAGCCACTTTACGTCGATCTTCTGAGAGGTCGTGGTATTTCACCGGTCGAGGCGGCCCATTCATGCAGCGATCTGCTTGGCTCTGAAGAAATGTTATGTCACATTATGATAGAATGATTTTCTTTCTGGACATTGATAAAGATTAAAATATAATGATGAATAGCTAACATAGAAGAAGAATACAGATACGGTTTTATAAATATTGTGCATTATTACGTAGGTTTTTTTTATGGGATAGGAGGGTAAACGAGTAAGTAGGTCCCCTCATGGAAAGCAACTACTGACCGCCAATTAATACCGTGACCGTAGGAGGAAAAAGGAAGGGGAAAGGGGATCGGGCCTCCGGATACCTCTCTCCCCGAACAAAACGCGGCACGAGCCACTTCACGCTGATATTCCGGAGGTCTTGGTATTTCACCAGTCGAGCCGGCCCATTCATGCAGAAAACTTCAAGACTCTACCACTGTCTAAACTTAAGTAGCTAGGTATATAAAAAGTAATGGACCCAGGTATGGCTAGTCTAATACAAGATCTTACGGAGAGTCGATGACGACCAAGACAAGCTCTCCATGACCCAATGAACGTGTACTCGCGGAAAGTGATGTCAAGAGCCTTAACAATTGACGAGATTTATGAAAGTCATAGAAGCGAGTGAGGTGTGTAAGAATAATGCCTTATAGCGTTCTGCAAACTTTGCATACCCTACAACGCTTTTACTGTTATGTTATGATATGTGCGTTATGTTCATATATACTAATGTATTCAAATCGAAGTAAAGTGGCTCATGCCGTGCCTTGTTCGGTGAAAGAGCAACTGTGACCCTCTTGGTTCTGTAGGTGTCCATGTAGAGCGCTAGTCATCTACCAAGGTGACCCGCATGCCCTCCTTTTCTATGGAATAAAAAGTTAAGCAAACTTTTTATAATGGCGATGTCATAGGCAAAAACGTGCATATTCGTTACAAAGATATAACTGTCCTTTCTTATTTTATACTAGTTGACCCGGCGAACTTTGTTCCGCATGAAAATAATAAATAGGTGAAATTTTGATTTTTTCTATCATTTGATTTTTTCTTTACTATATTATACATAAATTATACAGACAAACCATTACGCTGATACCCTCTATCTATTAAGTAAAAATACTTCAAAATCCGTTGCGTATTTACAAAGATTTAAGCATATAAGGTGACGGATAGCGGCAAGCAACTTTGTTTTATACTATGTAATGATGATGTTAATGTTGGTTATTTATAACAGTAGTAGAGCCACGCAGTCACCCTGCTTGAATGGACCGGCTCGATACGGCCGTCCATATTGCATTTCATTCGGGATAGGGGTGTCCGGAGGCTCACCATCCTTCCCTTTCTCTTCCTATTCCTTTTTCTTAAAGTCCGGAAACGCAACAGGTGTACATGAGCGGCGCAGGAAAAAAATGCATGATGTAACTTAACATACATAACATAACATAACTTCACGCCTTTTGGTACCCGTTAAGCCTCGCCGTTATGTTTACGTCCCAAATAGAATAGGTGGCGAACCTATTGCCATACCGGGCACAAAGTTTTCAGTCATCGATATTTATCACACGTAACTTCCAAAAACAATTTTGAATAGTCATTGGTGTAAGCCAGTGTCAGGAAACGAATCCAGACCTCTGGGCCACCGAGACGTTTTGTTTGTATGCTGTAAAGGGCCATATTGATCTATATTAAATGCATTTAATGTATATCAGATAAAAATAATGCTGTAATGATTAAAATAGCCTCGTAAATAAGAGCCAATAATTCCCGTAAAAAGTAGATTAATAAATTCACTGTGGATTATACCTAAATGATATATAGATATATTTAACAATGACGACTTTTTAAGATCTACTTACAGTTCAGCCGGTGTTTGCAATTAAAGCGCGAAACCTCCCAATAATAATCACTTTAATTGTACTATATTAATGCATGGATACAAACTACCCTGTGGAAAACTTATATTAATAACCACATCAAAATCCATTGCGTATGAGGACAGACTGCGGAAAACGACTTTGTTTTAAACTAGGTAATGTCTATGTTTATAAATTATAAACAACTGAGATCATAAAGCAAGTATCTATTTGTCCTGCTTCAAAATAGATGACTAGACTTTTAGATGACCACCAAGACTCTATAATTAAAAGTCTACGTTACTATTTACGTTTTAGAGTATAACTTATTTACTTTTCCTTAAAAGTGTTTATTTAATTCCTATCCTTATTCTTTTTATGTGGGGGAAATTACGAGCAGTGGTGGTAAGCGAGTAGCGCCGCCCGTGGACATTTACTACGAGGCAAAGTACGTCACCGACCTTTAAGACAGAATAGTATTGGGTCAGAAGATGGGAAGTGACTACAAATGTGGTTTAATCAACGGTGATCAGGCAGGTCCTTACAAACATACTTATATACACTACATTACTTGCAGGGTAGACAGAGAGAAGAGAGCGCCATAAGACACGATTTTTACACGCCCCTTACGCTTTTTTGACTTTCATAACTATCTTCTTCTTAAAAATCGACGAGCGTGAATGGTCGATCACCTGCCTTGTACATCCTATTTAGTCGTGAAAGGTGTGTCGTGATTGTCCTCGACTCCTACAACCATCTGCTTTTGCATTAAATATCTGTTTAGTCAATATTGCATCATCCATTTGCTTTCTACGTGTCTGAACCATCGGAGCTTGCCTTTTTTACTTTTCAGGCGACACTTTTTTTAATCCTTACAGTTAAACAAGTTCCTTACATTTTTTATAATTTCCAAAATTCAATGACAAACATTCTCGATTATTGACAGCAAGAAAGAAAGAAAAACACGTAACACAACTATCAAAAGCAGGTACATACCAACTCTTAACTCTTAGTTTTGATGTGGCACTGGCCAGTGACGGTCGTGCGGTGCTGTTTAATCTGATCAGGTGTCAAACCAGGCAATACGCAAATTTTATAATGAAGTATTGTCTATTATATTTCTTCACAATATTGACTTTGCTCACGTGTATCAGCTGTGCAATCGGTATTTACATTTGATTCTTAATAAAAAGCGTGATTTTAATTTTACAAGAACATTAAAATACAGTGCAGTGATTTTTAATATAAGTTTTTAATTTTTAATTACAGTGTATAGTACTGACATATCCAGATCTCATAAGGTGACTACCAAAGGAAATGAGGATACGAACAGTAACAGAGCTGTTGATTCTGATCTGTATTCGAGTGCTGTAAATAAATCGAATAGGCCAAAGAATCGAGTTAAGAGATATATTATGAAGAAAGGAAAATGTGCTGATGGCTTCGTTTGGTACGCAATAAAGTGTATACCTTGTGACGAGTGAGTAAATACTTTACCTATACATAAGGTTTATTTATTAAGATAATTACGCCATGTGTCATAATACCTATCTATATTAGTGCTATCTCATTTCTCCGATGTCTCCTCTCCGCCTTAAGGAACTGAGGGATTTGATAGAATGCTGACATTCACTAAGATCATATGCATTTAGGAATTAATAGTGAATTCGAATCCTGGGTCTGGATAATATGTAATAAGTTATGCCAATAGGTTTTGCTGTCTACTATGTCATTAAAAAGAAAATAGTGTATTGAGATGTAATAGCTACTGCTAACAAAATAATAAAGAACTGGTTGTATTTCATATAAGTTAATAGGCGTAATTATTCAATGAAACTTTCGTTTACGAAATATCTCTGCCTATACCACCGAGTAGGAAAATATTAAGATGTAAGAATATATATTTCATATGTTACCTGTCCCTTCTGAGGTCACTCACATACCTTACTCGCTTCCTTAACTGTTTTGACTTTCGTCACACGATCTTGTATTTACACCTGACGTCATTTTCTGATAAGGCATGGTCGAGTTGGTCATGAAAACTATGTCGTGGCCTTCATATATTATTTATAGAAACATACATAGCTTCACACTTCTTTCTACCCGAAGGTGTAGGCAGTGGCTGTTAAGCCTCGATTCGCTGCGAATAGGTGGCGAAACGATTGCCATACCGGGCAGAAAGTTTTTGTTTTAGTCATTGTTATTTATAACACATAACTTACGAAATTGATTTCGAAAAGTCATTGGTGTGAGCCAATGACTTTTATTATATTTTTATATTTTCTTCTGCTTGACCTTCTAGTTAATAAGCTAGATTTGAGGATATCCGAGGACCAAATTCAAGTGGACTGTCATTGTTGTACACGATGAGACTAGACATCTTGGTCAGTTGGTGATTGATTCGATAATTCAATTAGGCCGTTTGTTAAAATATTTATAACGTTTATAAAAAATCGCGACGGAGAAAAGGTTCAGGGTAGTAATGACTCATCATTGTGAACTCAACGTAATCTGATAGGGAGCGTGTACTGTAAGGTGAATGATTTAAAAGAAAAAATCACCATAAATTATTTAAATATAGCATGTATAAAATTAAAAGAATCACAGTATTGCCAAATTTTTGCGAAACGGCATGAGTTTTTGTGGCATATCATTATATCTGAGAATTTGATTTTGTAACTTTTGTTCTTTATGTATCTGCAGGTGTAGGCGAGTTGCAAAATGTTTATGTCCTAAATGGAATAGGTGGCAGAACCTATTGCTATACACCGGATACAATGTTGTCAGTCATAAATATTTATTACACATAACTTCCGAAAAGAATGGCGAGAAGTCATTGATGTGAGACTTGATTTGATCCCACCACTTCTCCAGATGGCGGATGTGAAGTTCATCCCTAAATATTCTTCTTTCATTTGTTGTTAATTATTTTTTTAATTTAATTATGATTTGACATTGAAAAATACGTAAAACCTTGAATTTTCAGCTTTTTACCGTGAACCCATTTTATAGTGAGATAAGATATTCGCCGGCACAAGTTGTATCGATATTAATTTCTATCTTGTACACAATGACTAATATATGAGTTTTAAACATTACTTACATATATTGCTTTTGCTTAAACAATAAAAAAAAACTTTACTCGGAGTATGAAATAATTATTATCAATAAATAAAAAAGAATTTAAAACAACTTCTTACTACTATCGGATTTGATTGTTTTGTCTTAATTTTATTCAAGATTAAATTATTCATCTTATGGTTTGCCAAGAATCAAGGCACCTGTTTAAAAATTTATCTTTTTCTTAAGAATTATTTTATCCGTATCATAACTTAAGGTTAGATATAAATTGACCTCGGTGATCTAATTTCCGAGAAAATTGTTATACAAAATTTAATTTAAATTAAAAAGTAAAAAGAAACCTCTTGTTAGGAAACACAATATTTTACCCTAAAACCAGTATCATCAGTAGCTCGAGATGATTATGGTCGGTGTCAACGACTTCATTATTTAGTTCAATCGAACAATTGGTTACAGAATCTTATCACACCTAACTTATCGAACGATCATGGGCTTGTACCCGGATTAAGCGGACTCGTCAACCCTGGACCTCGAAATCAAATGTTGTTATTCTTAACTATTGTGATGACTCATTGAATTTATGCTTACCCACTACCTACTAGCCAAGGAAACCAAGGCTGCCACATGATATTTTGACGAAGGTGCAATAAAAATGTCAGCTTCTACACTATTAATTTATTAGTATTTGTAACTGAATGTTTCCAGCACCTCCGTCCTTGTAATCTTTTAATGTGTATTACATTGTAACTGTTTTTTCAAACAGCATATTTGAATTGGGTATTTGAAAAAAAATTTTTTTTGTGATAAATTGAAAGATTATATATTAGTTTTATAACAAAACATTTTTTTTTTTTTTTTTTTCGCAATAATTCAAAAGTTATTTCAAAATAAAAATAAATTTTTGAATCCAGTACCGAAGACACGCCGACAACTCCCGAACAAACCCGAGCGCGTGTGACGTCTTAATGTTAGTTTTCACTCATTGCAGCTGATAGAAAAATAATAAATACAGTGTTTTGATCTATTTAATTTTGTTGTCATTATTAAATATTTAAATTTATATTAAAAATGTCGAACCTCAAAAGTTATCCTTCTTGTTTTGTACCATTATGTACGAATACTACAAAGGCAACTCCTGATAAAATGTTTTTAAATGTTCCCCAAGATGACAAATGTCGAAATAAATGGTTTCAAGCAGTGCACCGTGATAATCCCCAAACAAAATCGAATTTTTTTTGTTGTGAAGATCATTTCGATGTAAGTATTTCTTAATACCATTTTTATTAATTATTATTTATCTAAGTATACAAATCAAATAATTATTATATATTTAAGGAAAGTTCAGTAAATAAATTTTTTAATGTAAATAGTTTTATTTTCTTCAAAATGTGGATCAGCAACACAAAAGATACTTTATTTTTTACCAGTCAATAACATTTGTAGTTGCATTTGGGCATTACACTTCAAGCTGACTTTACCTTTTGCTAGAAAAATATCCAATGATTTATGACTGGTGGGACATTTTACTTCAACAATGGCATTGCTTGTCATTCCATCAGGAGATGCTGCAAAAATCGGATAACTAGGTACAAGATACATCCCCGGACGCGTTATTTTTACTCTTAATTCTTTCTCAAGAAACGTCGTCGTCGTCGTCGTCGAACGTCATTTCTTAAAAAATCGGTGATCATAAATATATCAACATCAGGAATATTATCAGACTTTGCCTTAATAAATCCTTTATCACACATAACTAATTTAAATCAACTAACAACTCGTATTTTAGCAATAAATTTTCAATATTATTGTCTAGACATGAGTATTAGCCGTAAACGCTGTACTGTTATTAAATAGCTATAACATTATGACGTCACAACTATAGTGACCAATCATGGCGCGTTTATAGTCACGTGATTTTTATTTAAATTTCATCAATTTTTAATTGTTTATAATTAATTGAAAAAATAATTTTTTGAAGTTTTTGCATTAAATATCAATATTATTAATAATAAAGTTTTAAAATACATAAAAAAAAATCAATATTTTTTTTTTTCAAATACCTAATTATTCAAACATAAACCATGTACTTGTATCAAGCTTAAGTCGATCGTTGATTAAAAATTCAACATTAAATTATCAACTTGTTTTGGAGATCTTCGAACATAAACAGATAAACAGACGGACTAAGATAATGTAGAATAGTTGTTCTATTAATCTATTTTGACAGTCTACATAATTATTATTATATATTTTCCCACCTTTAGTGTCCAAAAGCCAGGGTAGCAGCAATTATGTCTCTACATGTCGATTTTTTTGGTCTCATATAACCAGATAGCAAAACTGTTTTACGTAAATACACGGCTTTTTATACACGAAGGTATAAACAGTGGCTGCTAAAGACTCGCCGAATCAGTACATTACGTCCTAAATGAAATAGGTGGCGAACCTATTGCCATTATACCGAACAGTCCGGGCACAAAGTTATCTATCATCAGTATTTTTCACACAGCTTTCGAAAATAATTCCGAGAAATCATTGGTATGAGTCCGGAATCGGACCCACGGCTTCTGAATCAGAAGAGCGAAGCTCGTCCACTAGACCACCGAGTTGATTTTTAACAATGTTAATTTGCTTTCAAAGCTGTGTAATGTGTTCTAGCATATTATATCCCTACATATTTGTTTTAATCATTTACGCTATTACAGATCGCATAAAACCAGTTGGATGTCTGCTTACTAAGAACAAAGTATTATAAATTATTTTATTTTATTTGCAGATACGTGGAAATAACAGGTGACTCTTGTTAGTAGATACAACTCAAGGAATTTAGATTAGGATTAATATTATTTATTATTTATTTATTGTTATACGTATTTGACTGTTAACCAAAATTTAAATTAATATATACTATAATAGTACAATTGTATAAAAAATCTTCTCTCAATGTGATTTATTGATATTAATAAATTTGTTTTTTTTTTATTTATTTAATATTGTTTATTGTATGTACAGAATTGAATTATTTTCAGAGTAAATGTAGAGTTTGTTAAAAGCATTCCCATTAGTTAATAGTTTTCTGTATATATATCATATCGCAGTGTATTGTTGTCTATATTTACGGAACACTAGAAGGCTAAAATATCCTAGCAATAGTATTTTGAAATCTAGAAGTAAAACATGATTCTGGGACGTTTATGAAAGTCGAAGATCAGTCACTTGGCATGTTCTCTATACAATCAATTTCTCTTATATGTAACGGTAAATTTAATAAGTTGTATTTATTTAAGCAAGCTGACTCACTGGTGAGTCAGTTGCTCGATGCCTTACTGGAAGTCATCAGTGCATTTTAAATTCTTCATTTAAATTACTAGTGATGGTGTCAAGAGTGTGTATAAGGTGCATCCAAAAAAAATGTTACTTTGTTATTTTTTAATTGTTATAATTATTTTAAAGACGTTATTAATCGCATAAACAAGGTTTAATTGTAAGCATTAATAACATTGTAATTAAAAATTCAAGTTATGAATACCCAGAAGGTGCTGGTAAAAACAATTATGCCTGAACACGACCAACTTTTTTTTGTTCTCATGATGCCTGCATGTCCCATTTTAGGTGCCATTCCTATTTTGTATAAAGTTAGTTTAATTTTTAACAACATACTTATAAATAACTAAATTTTAGCAATTAATATATACTGTATGAAATAAATGACTGATTAATTGAATAAAAATAATCTTAATTGTATGCAGCTTGTGTTTTTATTTATCTAAAAACAGAACAATTATAAACATTTTGCACGTGAATATTTTATTTAATTTAAATTTTTATATTTTATTATGCTTAGATCTTAATATCCTATTATGATTTATGGAATTTGTTCACCTCTGCAGAGAAGGAAACTTAACGTTCCGGAAGCGGAACTGGGCTTAACGAGCGTGTTGTGTGTGGCTGTTCTTTAAATTAATACTTAACATACATTTATTTTAACTCTTGAGCTTTAAAATTAATAAATAAAACAGGCTTATTATCACTAATAAAATCGAGTTTTTGGTACGAAATTCACATAGTAATGCAATAAGCAAATTACTTAACATTCGAACTTTAAACGATTTAATCAATATTGACCATCAGATCGCTCTCCAACTCTAACTGGCGCCTGCCATACATTATAATAAAGTACCACCTAAAGGTTGTTCTTCGTAATGGTAAGTGGTAGGTATAAGCTATTAATATTATCAATCTATCGTCTATTTTTTCATAGCGCACTTATGAGTGTCAGGACATGATTCATAATATCAATGCTAAGATTATTTATATATTATGTACACATTATATATACCTATGTTGAATAATATTTACCTATAGATGTACGTCCTCTCAGTAGTGCAAACGACGTGAACATATAAACACGTTTTACAACAAACATCAATAGATTACACATATTTTTTATCAAAATGGATTTGTTAATACGAGCGTTACTAATTTTCTGTTTCATCATAGCAGTGGATTTAATCACTTCAGAATGTAGTGCGCAGTTGATTATGAAAGAAATTTTGGATTCAAGAAGAAATTTACCACAATGGAATATTAATGTTTATGAAGACACAAGTATATTGAGAAGATTACATCGCAGTATAATAAGAGATGGATACTGTCCTATAGGGAGAGTGAGAATCGGTTATTGGTGTATTCCTTGTCAAAGGTGAGATTATAGACGGCATAGTAGTCTAGCAATCTAATTAAGATTCTATAATTTTAAGTTCGAATCCGGGAATATACAAATGACATTCCTGAAATTAACATCTTATATGTGGCTGCCATTTAGCTCAGATATTTGCACAGACTTATTAAGGCCTTGGAAGTATAATATTAATACAATACAACCTACACTAAGTCAAATAGTCTTTACAGACACTTAAAGTCGCACTTCAATATAAACAAATATTACTATTTGAATGAAACATTGATATTTAAGGAAATACCTTACCTATAAACGCGTAGAACGAGAAAATACAGAAGAAAATCTACTCGTGATTTTCCAAAGATTATGTGTTAATTGTGATTATTGATTAACAAAATAGTGCTCAATCTTTGACAATATACTTCAGCATCTATTGCATGAGACCAGATCATTCGATAGCCATATTAATACACAACTATCGTAGCCTATACCCGCGTAACCTAAAAGGTTTACTTGATTTTAATTTGAGGCGTATCTAATACCTATATAATTTTTGTAAATTCCGTGCAAATAAGAATTGGGTATTATTTCTGTTGAGCAATCAAGAATATATTTTCTTGATTTAAACAATCGATTTTATTTGAATGAATCATGATTTCTTTTGTAAAATGAGCGAAATATTTTTGTGATATAAATCTGTATAACTGAATTCAGTGAATAAAATCGATATTGTTAACATTTGCAATTAACAATTCGGTGCGATATCTCAGTATTCATGGTTGGCAAAACCGGAACACTTTTTTAAAGTCAGTGTTATCCTGTGCTACTAACTAAGCATTAGTTTTGCAACTTCACCCCTTTAATATCTAAAGGTGTAAACAGTCGCATTATCTCGTGTTGTTAAACTCATTTTCGAAGAATTAACTTCACTATCAGTGTCGATAACGTTCGCGAGACGACTTGTGTAAGCATTTCCAAAGTCATTGGTGTATACCAAGGTTCCATACTAGGCCCTCCCAAAAAGAAATCAGCAGCAGGCACTAAGGCTATCGAGACAAACATTTCTGATTTGAATAATATGTTTGGCTTTTACACATTAATATATATCTATAATGAATATTTTGAAGCGATGTAACAAAATAGCGACTTATACAATTTTTATGTTTTATAACAAAACTTGATTAGTTACGGCTTTATTATTAAATGTCACCTTAACCATAAAACGTACGACAATCCCTGTGATGCATTCTTCAAGTTTAATAGTTCCATTTTTACGTTATTTAAGATTATATACTTTAAAAGCGACTTTTTAACTATTTAACTACTAAGTCGTGGGTTCCATTCCGGGCTCGTACCAAATTCTTTTCGGAAGTTATGTGTGATAAATATCGATGACTGACAACTTGATACCCGGTGTATGGCAATATTTTCCACCTATTTCATTTGGGACGTAACGTAACGTTGAGTCGAAGATTAAACAGCCGCTGCCTATACCTTCAGGTGAAGTTATGATATGTTTAAAACTAATTTAGTTTTAATTCGGTACATATCTTAATTAAGTGTATTTATTCGAAATCAGATTTATTAACCCCCTAAAGGCTATTTAACTAACAAGCGTATTTAACAAGAGCTATTAAAATCGAAGATGCGAGTGAGGTGTGTAAGAATCCTGCCTTGTGGCGCTCTCTGCTTCCTGCCTATCCTGGTTTTTGGCCGGAAGTTATCGTTTACTGCTTAGATTATCGACTTTAAATAAATCTTATCAAAATATGAGTAATGGAGGATGAGGTGCTTGATGACAAACCGGTTTTGTAAATATTGTATAGTTTCGAATTGATTCATTGATTTGCAATCTACCTAAATACCTATTATTGAAGCAGGAAGTACGAAAAAAGAGAACTTTTTGGCAAGAACTATGTATTCTCGTTTGAGGATGCATTTGATGCTTTGTAGATGAGATCATTGCTGATAGAAGTGATTAAACTCATATTGATGGCTACAATTACAAAAAAAAATCACGACTTTAATACTGGACGGTGTAGTCAGCGGCAGTTACACAACTATCCGATCCGATATATTTAGCAAGTAGTCTTGACTGCCTATTTTATATAACACTTTATTTAACTTTGATGGTATGCATAAAATAACAACAACAAAAAAGATTATATTTCTATTTCATTTTTACTTCTGATTACTTTTCATATTTTCCGCTGATTACTCTCTGATTTACTTTTCATTTTTACTTCTAATTATTATTATGTTATAATATAATGCATAAGTTGGGCGTCTGGCTAGTCTGCAGACCGAGTTGAAGTTGTTCCTGGCTCACACCAATGACATCTTGAAAACGAGTGACATCTTCCAAAGTTATGTGTGTTAAATTTTGCTGACTTCGAGCCCGGTGTATGGCAATACACCTTAATATGTTAAATATTTATTTAATTATTAATGTAATTCGACGGGCCTCGTGGCGCATTGGTAACACTACCGGCTGCAGCAATGAGGTCGGGGGTTCGATTTCCCCCCGAGCACAAATATTTGTGACAAACATGAATATTTGTGTGGCATCTGGGTGTTTTTCTATGTATTATAAGTATGTATTTACAAAAGAAAAGTATACAATATATGTATTAATATCCGTTATCTAGTATCCATAACACAAGCATTTAGTTGCTTAGCTTAGAACTAGAGGGGGCTGTGTGTATTGTGTCCAATATATTATTATTATTATTAATTATTTACAGGTACATAGAAATGACCGGAAATCCATGCAAGAAAAGTAGAAAAGCATCGGTTTGATCTCGTTTAAAAATTTTTTAAAGAAACCACAGATGATTGAAGATTTTGTGTCATCGAAAGTACTGCATTGATTTGTGATTTGTATTTATTGCTGTGAATAATATAGAATTGAGTATTTCGTTGTGTTTATTTTTTGTGCATGAAAATATTTTACTCACTTTGTTTTAAATTTTTACTCTGGCAAGCCGTGAGAAACTTATTGTTAATTATAGCTATATTATATATACAACGTGAATATTGATAGCATCATCGCAGGTCGTGTTGAGGCCTTGCCTATATAATATTAACAAATACTTTACTATTATATACAAATTTATTTATTTTCCCCTAAAATAGATCAAATATAAAGTAATAAAAATAAATTGTTGCAACCTCCTTGAGTAACCGGATATGTCCGCAAGGATAAATCTTATACCTGGAGACGTGTAATCGGCAATTTGTGTATTTTAGTTGTTTTAATCTTTATATATAAGTATATCACTAGCTAACCCGGCAAACGTTGTCTTGCCGAAAAATAACATTTTAAAAATAGGGGTTGATCGTAGGGGCTTGAAAATTTAGGGTTGTATGTATTTTTGTATCCCGTTTTATAAAAAAAATAAGAAACAGAAATATGTCTAAAAAATTTAAAAAAAATATTGAGTGGTGGGCTACCCTTGTGATTTAAGGGGATGGCAAATAAATGTTGTCCTATTCTCAGACTTATCCGATATGCACACAAAATTTCATTAGAGCTCAAGCTGTTTCGGAGGAGTATGGGAACGAAAACTGTGACCCGAGAATTTTATATATTAGATTAGTCTGTAAATTTTCCGAATAAATAAATAAAATAAAAATAAAACAAACGTACCGACGTAATATATTTTTCACTATTTCACCTGGCGAACTTTATTTAAAAGTAAATAAATAAATATGGTCATTGTAGCTAGACGTTTCGGCCAGGTTGCACTGGCCGTGGTCACAAGCAGAACCTGGCCGAACCGTCAAGCTAATCAAGGTAAATATTTGTTTACCAAAAAAGTGTCGCGTTAATTCCCGTTCATCATTATCACCGAGTAATATGCAACGCAAAAGCCTAAAAGTTTTTATCCGTAGCATAGTTTCAAAGTTCTTGGCATATAATGAGACAGACAGATGAAAGCGACTTTGTCATTATTGATATTGTATGAATTTTTGTGTATTTTCCTAGAATTTTTCAGTGGTGATGGCTTTTGTAGCGTTTAACTCGGTGAAAGAGGTATCCAGAGGTCAGACCTCAGAGATAAAGGAGTCAGCTCCTTTATCTCTCTCCTCCCCATCCAATTTCCGACCAATTTCCTATACTATTTTAAAGGACGGCAACGCAACTTTAATACTAGCTTTGTTGCAGGTTACAATGGGTGGCGTTTTTGCTTACCAACTAGCTGACACGCCAGCTTATTTGTAACTCATCCCATAAATATATTTTTAATATAGTGCCCGTAATATTACATTGTTCCAGCCAATTTAAAATCACCTTGTTTTCCTTGAAGTCAATTGAAAATTAAACGCCTGTTATAATATTAATATTTTATTTTCTGCTGTTCGGCGATTCCAGGCGTTTTGATATTATCTTTAGGTATAAAAATATATACTTGTGGTCCCCCGATAGTTGACATTCCACCATGATTAATTAAAGTTATATATATATATACACACACACATTCATAACTTCACTCCAAGTCCCTGACGAGGTAGGCAGAGCGCCATAATGCACGAGTTTGAACGCCTCACTCGCTTGTTTGACTTTCATAACTCTTATCATACACGCGCATCGAAGTCTCCTAACATCACCTTCCACCAGATACGTATTATGAATAGCTAGCAGGTCTTTCTCAGCAAGATAGCCCAGCTAGCCGATCATAATACGCTCTTATCGCCCAAAAATATACTCAAAACTTCATTTACGCTGTTTCCTAGAGCCGCTTTTTTCGACTTGCGCAGTGTACCTACCACTCCTACTCAAAGCGCATCCACGATATGCAATTTCATCCACCTGCTCCAGCCCTACATCATCAACCATTAGCTTTGCACCCGTTCTAAATTATTTCCCTAAAAACCCAAAAATTTAGTTCATTTCATCAAATTTAACTGTAAACGTTTTAACAAGCAATCATCTTAGGCAAGATGATTGCTTGTTAAAACGTTTATTATAGTGACTTGTGTTTGAAGGTCCAACGGCGATTTGGCTAAAACAAGCAGGGTACATCTAGGGCACCTATTCAAATCCCTACATTCGTTGACCTCACTTTCTAGAGACCACTGTTTAGGTACAGGATGAATAGCCCAGCGGATAGCACTCAACCCTGTCTGACGCCAATATTGACGTCAAACCAGGGCGATAAGCCACCGTCAACATACACACACGCTGTGCTCTGCGGACTTAAGCGGACTGCCCAGCACGCAGCGTGTGATATAATATGACGATCGAATATAATATTTTTCTACAGATTACGGATGACTAATAAATCGAATCAAGGGTTAGCTGAAACTACAAGCTGACAATTTTTTTCAGATATAAGTTAAGTCAACAATCTCTGGAAACTAGATCGTTTTAGTCGATGTTATAGTAGGTACTTAGCAGTCCTTAAGAACATTGTGAAGTGCTAAAAGGGAACACCCAGTATCAATGCACCAACATTTTAGCGTAAGATAAAATAAACAAACATTGTTTAACATAATTGTTTTCCAAGAAATGCTGTTGTTTTTTGTTCAATAAATAGAAGCTGTCAACGTAGTACTTTTAATGTATAAGGTAGTAAAGAAAAATTGATAATTTTGGAGATATACCACTTTAATTGTAGACGCTGTAAAAATACTTTCGATGCGTAACAAAGTTCGCCGGGTCAACTAGTTTGAAATTAAAGAATAACAAAAGTATTAAATTATATTTTGTCTTTCGTTTTTTACTTTGTTTAATAACTCAATCGCTTGGTAAATCACGCAGGCCAACGTTTGTTGGGCCTGCTAGTTTATGTATAATTTAAAACAGACAGAGATGTACCTATACCGAAATTACTTCAAATTTCTATTTCGATTAAAACTACATAAATATATATATATTATTAATAGGAGAGAAGAAGGATATTTTTCTAGGGATGTGAATGAATGAATATGAATGAAGTAGTTGGATAATATCTACGCCCACTACAAATTATAATACAAATTCATTCATATCTTCAGATGTTAATGTTTGCGTTAGTAATTGTTTACTTTGTGCTACCACTTATTAATGTTTTATATTGTGATAATGACATGGGGAACACACATGGGGGACACGTGGCATGAATATGACTCAAAGCAATATCATGATGATCATAATTCAATTTCTCAATGAAAGAGTAAAGGAGTTCAATTGGTTTTGTAGACAGTATCTGCCTGCTGTGTGTGAAACCCGCAAGGGATATTTACTTTTATATATTTTCCTTATAACATTACACCTGTCTAGGTGTAGGTAACAGCCATTTAGCCTGGGCTTGCCGAGACTAGTAAAAAAGGTTGTCAGTCATCGTTAAAGGAAGTAAATGAATTCTTACCAACTTTTTCAGGAGCTTAAGAAACGGGCGTGTATTTTTGTAATTCTAGAAATAAGTTTGAAGGACAAAATAAAAGGTTGCATAGTTGCTTTCAAATACCTACACGTGTTATTTAATTTGGGAATAGCTTGATTTTACAGTGGTAGATCTACGTAGTGCATGAATGAGCCCCTCAGAATATCAGCATAAAGTTGCTCTTTCCACGATTCGCTCGGTGAGAGAGGTATCCGGAGGCCCTACCCCTTTCTCCGTCTCCTTCCCATCCCACTTTCGACCCCTTCCAAATGAAATGATGGTAGACCAACCAGGGTCAAGTTAGTTGAAAGAGTCATTCAAGAAACGTCACCTGATATATCTATTTGTACCACAGATCTAAGTGCCAATACCACATGGCACTTATTTAATGAAAATCTGGGTAGCGATCATCTATTTATTAATATAAGTGTAAAGTATAAAGATTCCCTTTCTTACACTACAAAAAGGAATTTTAAAATGGCTTACTGGGCGAATTTCAAACCCACATTCAAAAATTTAGTTTCTGTAAATAATAAATCTTTTCATAACGTGCAAGAAATGTATGATCATCTTATAATAATAATTAACAAAACTGCAAAAAAAAATCCCAATGATAAAGATTTGTACTAATCCTACCAGTAAATGTATCCCTAAGAACTATTGGAATATAGATATCTCAAAAATAGTAGCACAACGTAGATTAGCACTGAAACGGTTTAGACGAAATCCAACTCCCCAGAATTTCGGACAACTTAAAATTAAAATTGCTGAAACTCAACGCATGATCAGACGAGCCAAGTCCCAGAGCTGGCATAACTTTTGTGACAATATTGATCACACAACTTCTTTGTCAAACATGTGGCGGAAACTTAGATGGATGAAAGGTTTCAGACATTCCATTTCTTACATTTCAGACCAAAGTAAAGTGGAGCTATTAAATTCTCTGACACCTGATTTTGTTTATAGCCCGCCTAAGACTTTTAATTCCTCAAATTCCACATTTTAGGCAGACTTTTCTCTACATGAAATAAATGTCTGTATTAAAAGTATATATACTTCTCCGGGGCAGGATGGTATAAGTTACAGCATGCTATACAATTTACCAGACGTAGGAAGACAGCTATTGCTTCAAATATATACAACCGGATATTCATTTCTGGATACATTCCTACCCAGTGGCGAGATATAATAATTGTTCCAATACCCAAGTCTGACCATTCTAAACTTCGACCTATTGCCGTAATTTCTTGTATATGTAATTTTTTTCATTTAATATTAACAAAACGATTAGTATGGTACATAGAGAATAGATGTATATTATCACGAAACACTACTGGATTCAGAAGGAATCAATCCAGTCTAGATTGTCTCGCTGAGCTTATTACCAATATACAGATTGGATTTACACATAACTTACCAACTTTGTTGTGCTTCCTAGACATTGAAGGTGCTTATAATAATGTACTTACCACAAAAGTAGTAGCTACTTTAGATGAGCTACAAGTTGGTTCCAACTATCTTTAGGAATTTTTAAAAGAACGCCATCTCCAAATTCGATGTGAACATAATGATATTGTTAGATGGACAAATTGAGATCCACAAGGAGATCCTATATCACCTTTACTTTTCAACATGTCACTTTTAAAATATGTCAAATCATTCAAGAAGTTACTGTTTGCCAGTACGCAGATGATTTTATTTTGTATATTAGGACTGATAATCTAGATGATAGTGTATCTGTTATGCAAAGTTCTATAAATTGTGTATTAGCCTTATTGGAGAATTTAGATCCAGATTCAGATTCCAAATCCAATTACTGTATATTTAGTAGGGCCTGTAAAAGACAACACATACAAATTCATGTAAAAGGAACACTTTTAGAGTCTGTAGATTGTGATATATATTTGGGCATCTGGTTGGACCGGTCTCTCCGCTGGGGTAAACATATTAACGAAACATGTGCAAAATCCATGAAATTTCTTAATTTTTTAAAAGCATTGGTAGGGTGTGGTACTCATCCACTCCACCTCAGAAGAATCTATATCACTCTAGTAAGAAGTAGAATAGATTACGGTTGTTTCCTTTATGAAAATGCAGCTAAATGTCATACTTACAAACTAAATAAATAACAAAATCAAGCGCTTACAACTCCCATTCATGTCATGGAGAGGAATTAAGCATTCTACCCCTTTTTATAAGAAGATTTTACCTTTGCATAAAAAGTAACCTCAAAACTTATTCACAGTCCAGATGAACCTGGCCCTTTACAGCATGCAACTTAAACAAATATTTTCGAAGATATTGCAGTTTTAACATAGCGGGGCAGCAGTTATTACTTTTGATTCGAAACAAATTTCGCCGGGTCAGTTAGTTACGAATTAAAAAAAATACAGAATATGTCGGGGATATTTTTAATAGGCCGATGAAATTATTCATTTTATTTTCTAATAATATTAACAAAAGTCTAGCATAATAAATATAACATTGAAGTATAACTATCAGAATATCTATATATTGATTAATTAAGTTATTATTAATAAACAAAAATAAAATTAACACGATTAATTGAGATCAAAAAAGAATTACATCGAAATATCATAAAATGAATAAACAAATTGTATAACAGCTTTTAAGTTTGACAAGTTAAAGCTGTTACCTATATAACTAGCTTAAAGTAATACATATACCTACAATGTTGGTATGTACTATTGTACATTGTTGTGTATTGTACATGTTGGTATGTGCATTGTACTATATGTTGGTACTTTTAAGTTAACTAAAATAAAAATACTTGCTGTATATAAATACTAACTACATATTTTAAAACATTTAATAAATAACTTTTCCATACTGACTTCAATATCTTTAAAGCTACGAGTCTAAACTATCTAATGACTTGAAGTCATGTGATTAATATTATTTTTTTATTGCATGCCCTAATTTTTGGTAACGTATCGTGTAGTTCGTAACGCCTTTCACAACGCAAAGTGACGGCTTCATTTCCGAACACTTGTATACACCTAGTGTTGTAGGTATATCCTTTATTAGTAATATTAAAATAATAATAATATCAGTCTTTTCATTACTTATGCTAAGTACAGTTCATACATTTCTGACCTTTTCCGAATTACAACTTATGACTACGTACTGGTCATCGTATCAATTGTGATTTTTTTATCTCGCCAATGTACTTGGTGAATTGTAACTGAGTTTTCCTTTTGTTTGGTTATTGATAACCCTTGTAAATAATCTTGTTTTGAAATAAATCAAAATGATTTATATAATTTTCCAAAAAAAAAAAAGCGCAATTGTCGTTACAAAGCTTGGATATCCATATCTTATGCTAGATAATTCATTTGCGCTGTAAATGTATGTAATTAATTTATTCGCTATTACTTTTTAGTAGTATTAAAATCTAGTTTTTTTAGTAGTAGAGGTAGTTTTTGTCACAGGGTTGTCAAGCTTACTACAAAGTAAAAGATCGGATATAGTTATCAATTAAATGTAAATAATTACAAGTAAATATTAAACTCATCAGTAGATACGTAAAGTAACTACCAGTTGTAAATACTAGAATTGATTCCGATATTATCGGTGATTGAAACAGACTTATAAAATAATAAGTATGTCTATACTTATTAGTAAGATGACAACCCTATATTTAAAAGTATTTACTGATTTCATCTTTAGTAATTTAAGCATTTACCATGCTGAATGCAACACGGCTCTGTTAGTTTTATTTTTTACCAGCATCTTCAGATTCGTTGTAATATTTTTTTTTCTATTTGTGAGGATATTTACGTTATTATTAAACACTCGCCGGTCGTGTACTTCCAAAGATATCTCTAAATACAGTTCAGTAATCAGGAGGCACATCCTTGAGAGCACTCATCTGTCTCGGGTAGGCATTTTATAAATTAAAATATATCTGTACATACCTACATCGATAATACTTACCCTAATAAATAAACTACAACTTATTAACTATGGCAATATTTTTGCCTTGAGATAATTTAGCCCATCTTGTATTTTTTTGTTTTACTCGATACAAAAGCCTACTCCCAAGAACATACCTCCAGCTTGCGGAATAGTAGATGTGATCTCGTTGGAGAGACAGCCTTGCAATAGTGTAATATCTCAAACACAAATGGACACAAATATATCAGTCAAAAGTCTTCACCACGCGCTGAACAAATGAGTTATGAACAGACGAACTTTCCGATACATACGACACGCGATTTAATTCGTAGTATTTTATGGGAATTAAATCAAACTATGTATGTATCGTATCACTATGGTTTGATCGAGTTCGTCTGTCCAATTTACTCTGATATATGCTTGTCCATCTGTTTTGACGGAAATTTCGTATCCAAATGTAATGCTGGTATAATGTTTAGTAGAGTTGAGTACAATATCAACTAACAATTAAAGGGTAAATCCCAAGACGAAGAGCCACAGATGTGATTTGTGGAGAACTGGAGGTTCTTTGAAAATGCACGTGTGCTTCAGAGCAGGCAAGTCTAGTCAACCTTCTTCAGCTTACTCAATGCTCGAAGTCTGAGAACAAAAAATAATCTATATTAAATAAAAAATCTATTTTTCAAGAACATATTATGTTGTGAAGTATTCATTGTAGCAACCAAATTTGTTTTAATCATTCGATTACTGTAGCAGATAACACCCCAGAAATATTTTTTAAGTATATTGTATGTATGTATGTGTATATTTGCATAAGATATACAAAATCTTGGACTTTTTGTCTATCGAAGGTGTATAATAATGCTACGGCATTTGTTTTGATTTATCACTCAGGATTCAACCAAAGTTTGCAATTAAAGTGCTAAATCTCCAAAACTATCACTTTTTAAAGTGATAAACTTTGTTTGCATCTTGCTAAATTTTTTCCTATATCTATCGCTTGTCGCGGGGCCAATAAGGCGGTGTATATGGTTAGCTTCAACTGACACCGTACTGCATAGTGCATAGTTTAAAATTTTAAATTTGTCTACAATTCAGAATATTGAGAGTGACAGGCAATAGTGCCTAGAGTGCCTTCACTATAAACACCAAGAGCGAAGCCTGAATCTTGATAAAAAAATTAATTCACTGGAAAATGCTATTTTAAAACCCTGAATCGAATATTTATTATTTTTTTTTTGTGAAATTAAGTGAATTAAATTAGTTAAATAGTTTCACTTTACCGTGTGTTTCATAAAACCAGACAAACATTTTTGTACTACAGTAAACATCAATTCTACCTAATATAATCCAACGCGTTGACACCCTTTATCTGTAAAAAAACACATTGAAATCCGTTGGGTAGTTTCAAAGATCTAAGCTTATAAGGGGACAGACAGCGGAAAGCGACATCGTTTTATACTATGTAATGATGCTAATTATTTTGACCAAAAACTTTTTAAAATCTTTTTGTTAAGTTTTTAAAATACCAACATCTCTTTCCAATAGTTATAATAAATAAATAAATAATTTAGAACAAGTACTCACAAATATTATCTCGAAACCAAAATTAAACTTCTTTCACTTCTTCTAGTCCAACACTGGATGTTAGTCCGCAGTATTACAGCACTAATACTTTAAAATATTAAAACAGGTCGCAACAATTAAGTCACTCAATAAACGTATCACTTGTCCGGTAAGAAAATCACTTTCGTCGTCGATTCGTTAATAAATTAATATTTAAATATTTTGTTAATTCAAGTAAAAAGTAACAATTAATATTGTTAACAAGATATGTTACTTTGTTACTAGGTTTCATGAAACTGCGATGCTATTTGGCGAGCGCCTGTTTTTATTTTATAATATCAGATGACGCAATTTCTATACACAGTGTTGCACAATTGTTGCGGGGATTTTCGCGCACTTCAAATTAAGTTTAGACCCTGATATATACTATTAATAAGTATTTTTTTAAAAAAATGTTTCTACCTTCGCACTTTTAAAATTCAAAGGCATAGGCAGCATTTATTGTTTTCAAGCTTACTTGAATGTAATGTACCATCGACTTCTTAATAAAATTATAAATAATTTTTGGTCTTGACAAGCCTTTTGTCATACCATATAGAAGTACTTGCTCTAAAATGTATTACAGATATTTTTTTTATGGGATAGGAGGGCAAACGAGCAGGCGTGTCACCTGATGGTAAGTAACCAGCGCCGCCCATGGACACCTGCAACACATATAGTGTTACAGTTGCGTAGCCGACCTTAAGGGAGTGGGATGGAGTAGGATGGAGGAAGGGATAGGGAAGCGGGGGTGGGTCTCCGGGTAACCCCTTTCTCACCGAACGAAACGCGGCATGAGCCACTTTACGTCTATCTTCTGGGAGGTCGTGGTATTTCACCGGTCCAGCCGGCCCATTCATGCAGCGAACTGCTTGGCTCTACCACTGTTAGAGTAGATAGTTAAGAGAGATAGAATAGAGATTATAAGACTCTCTTTCTTGCCTCTTAAGATGCTTCAGGGAAGAAGAGTGGTAAAAGGAGAACTTTAGTCACAGACATAATATTACACAACCAATTGTAATGTAATTCTTGGCCAAGGTCAACGAAAGGTAAATATGAAAGGAACTTATGACAAAATTGTACCAATATTGATAAATCTATCTTCAGAATTTATTAGGGATAACTCAATTAGCTGCATTTGGTGTTATTTGTAAAAAATATTTTACAGTAAACTAGTGCGATTCTTGGGTAATACAATATCAATATGTTTTGTATTATTTTGGTGTTGGCTTAATTTTTGCAAAATCGTTATATTGTGGGAGGTGTTTAAAGAATTTATTGAATTATTAGTATTCATTTAATTTTCTTGAAATAGTAAAAATGTAATGTTTTATTATTTTATGAAAATAATAACGATATTAAAAGCATTCATTTAACATTCGTTGAAGCATGTTCTCACGACAGGATTAAGTATCTACTCATTTATTGAGAAGGTATTATGTACTAAATACTGAGAATCAACCAGGAACCTATATTATAAAAAAACTATCCAAAAAAACATAACTCTTTTTCGAGCACAGTTGGGTAAAAATACAAATTATACAAGGTAGCAACCAGGTTGTGATAAACAATAACACCACAAGTAATATTAATTGCGTGTTTGTTTGATAACCTCGAGATTATCTGAACTATTTATATAAAGATAATTAAAATTGGTTGTATTATCAGCAGATTCTATGAAGTAATGCAATATTATGAAATTACTTATAATTGTAATGTAACATTTTCTTTGCGCAATATTGCTTCTCAAGTAGTAGTAATATCACATCACATTTTCTTAAATTTGCATCATTTTTTTTATCATTATTCATGAAACCGACGTGAAAGCATGATGAGATGTATGACTGTGGACGAGGCTAAAAAAGTGTGTTAGGACCGTAGCTTGTAGAAAGCCAAAGTCTCTGCCTACCCCTATGGGATACAGGCGTGAGCTTATGTATGTATGTATATTTGAGTTATGTGTATGTCATGTTGAATGCTGGGAAACTTCCTGTGTGAAAAACTGTGACCCGATTGTTATAATCTCCTTTTTTGAAAGGTAGAATATCATCCGGACCGTCCAGGGGGACAAGAAAGCGACCCATAAAAATATTTTTTTTTTTAATTTCTACGTTTTCCCAGGTTGTAATTTTTCTGCTTATTTAATGTAATGTGTAAAGTTATTGTTGTATTACTATTTATGTCATTTTCCTTTACTATGAATAAATAATTCTAAGATGTATCTAGGTAAAGACCGTGTTTTGATCAATAATAATAATAATGTATTATTTATGAAATAATAATTAATATACTACATACGTGCTATTTTCATTCATGCGCGTCATTCATTCAGTAGGGTAACCTATACTAAGTTACTTACTTACAAATGGTTTATGAACAGGGACATCCTGTTTTCAAATGTCTTTTCTAGTCTACAGGAAAAAATACTTTAAAACAGGAAGTTCACTTTATACATACAAAAATTAAATTCCTGTCATAATTTTTTACGTTAGTTTGTTTGTTACGCTCTCGACGAAGCTTTTTAACAGTTAATCATCAAATTAATACTGTCGAGAAAGAATGCAGAATTCATAAAATATTACGGAGGTAATAGTTGGTATTGAATAAATGATTTTTTAAGGAGAATCATGGCATGTCCTGGCATGTTTTACGTAAGTTTAGTCATTATGATATCAATATCTCAGCACTTAGGCTAATTGCATCCTACTTAGGTTTCGATAAAGAAAGTAACAGGTTGCAGTTTGTTGATATAAGTGGAGTGAGATCATCTAGAATTCTAGATCATCGGTGACTGTGGGCGTTCCCCAGGGTTCCATACTCGGCGCCAAACTATTTAATTTCCATGTCAATGACTTGCACTTTTGCGTATAGAAATTTTGTAACGTTGATTTACTGATGACACTTTACTTCTCTTCAAGGTAGATCTTAAAAAGAGTATATGACGTGAATCTTTTTTTTATGGGATGGATGGGATGGGATAGGATGGGATAGGAAGGCAAACGACCAGGCGTGTCACCTGATGGTAAGCAACCAACGCCGCCCATGGACACCAGCAACAAATATAATGTTACTGTTGCGTTGCCGACCTTTAAGGGATAGGGGATAGGAAAGGATTGGGAAGAGGGTGGGCCTCCGGGTACCTCTCTCACCGAACGAAACGCGGCATGAGCCACTTTACGTCGGTCTTCTGAGAGGTCGTGGTATTTCACCGGTCGAGCCGGCCCATTCATGCAGCGAACTACTTGGCTCTACCACTGTTAAAAACCTTGATAATATGATCAATATATGATACATAATTTTTTTATTATTTGCTACATTTGTTGCATAACGTTACTACGCTAATTAAAATATGTTGCGTCAGTTGTTCTCGACTACAATAGTCGTATAAAATTTCTCTCGTTAACTTGTAGGACGTTCATTTTAATTTGGTCGAGTCTTAATTGTTAGTTATTAGCTTGACGTTGGCCATGGGCACAAGCAGACAGAATCAGTCTGCTTGTGACCACGGCTGATTCTGAACATAATAAAGAACTTATAACAAAATATTCCAGGCCTCATTCTGCATTGGTAAAATAACCGACTGGCGGAATCGAAGTCGGCGGTATCGATCCCCACCCGAATACAAATATTTATAATAGAAAAGTGTATTTCTATGAATATCCGTTATCTAGTTTCGATAAAATTCACAACACAAATTACAGTAGAGTACAACTCTGTTATAATATTATGTTCAATTAACACATTATCACATTAATTAATTAAATTACCAGAAACTATGCTGATAAAAGTGATAACGCAAGCCTCATTACATACATAACAAGCACACTGAGAGGGATTCCCTCAAGGCCAGAATGCTACGAGCAATTATTGTCTGCCAACTCTACGGGTGAATCAGTTATGTTTTAATTCCATTGAGTGTTACATACGATAAGTTTGTATATACGACGGCCGACTTAAAACATTATCAGCAATGTATACTGTATGTAGAGTTCGTATCTTGTGACATAGATATTTTATCGAATTGGCATGCAGCCGCGCTGACAAGCTTGAAATAACTGCTTACATAATAATGTCTTTGACCGCTATATTTATATCGTAAGCTATTAATAACATTGGCTTGCAAATTTCTAGCATTTGTCTACGTATTTATTGAATATTTAAACTGGTTTTGTTGTTTTTAATCAATTATGATGTTGAGAAGGAATGAAATGATGAGGAAATGAGTTTTTTTATGGGGGCAAAAGAGCAGGGCTCAGTCACTATCGCCGCCCATGGACACCTGCCACGACAGATAGCGCTACAGTACGCTTGTAATACGCACGATAAGGGTTATGGACAGGAAAATTACGATGTCCTTCAGATAAAAGTCAATGTTGAGGTACTTCCCCGAAACTTAAAAGTGCGAAGAAAAATCGGAACTGGTTTGAACAGGTTTACAAATTCTTTTCATCTGCATCTATAGGTACAGATTATATTCCGTTGTATGGAATGGAATGTATCACTAACTAATAAATAACTTTTATTTAAAAAAACATTCTTTTACATATTCATCATTATTATAACATAAGATGAAACAAAGTTGCTTTCCGCTCTCTAAGATAACATCACATAACATAGCTTCACGCCTTTGTTACCCGAAGGTGTAAGCAGCGGCCGCTAAGCCGCGTCTTGCCGTTATGTTTACGCTCCAAATGGAATAGGTGCGAACCTATTGCCATACCGGGCACAAAGTTTTTAAATAATAATATGTTATTATTTAATATATAGGTTTCGTTATAAAATAATCTCCATACATAACATTTTTTTTTTGACTCACAACTGACTCAGACAGTGTGTGAATATAAAAATCCGGTAATGCCCATGAGGCGCGTGTCGGGCACAAGCCCACCGCGACGTGTGCGCAGCTCTTTCCTTTTACTAACGAGTTAACTCGACATGGCGTCAATAAAAACTGACTAATTATTGACTCACAAATTTGTCGTGTCATGATACCGTTACTCGTGACTCAAATTTACATATTTCATTTATTAATTCGATATTACATATAGATATCTTAAGTAAAGCGTATATTTCTCAAAGTCAGGCGCATAATGTATATTGCCTCAGCATTTACATTTATTTAGCAAATGTTTTGGTACAACCTATTTCCGTACATCGGGTACATAAGCACCGGAAATATTTGCCGGGAATCCTGGCAGATCTGAAACATCGGAATTATTTTCTACAAATAATAATAGGCGCAAAATTCTGGATATTTAGTAACATAACATAACATAACTTCACGCCTTTTGTTACCCGAAGGTGTAGGCAGCGGCTATTAAGCCTCGTTTCGCTGTTTTGTTTACGTCCCAAATGGTTTTCCCAAAGTTTTCAGTCATCGATATTTATCATCATTGGTATGAGCCAGTGTCAAGATTCGAACCCGGACCTCTGGATCAGAAGCCGTGTGCTCGACCAATGGACCACTGAGACTATATTTTTATTTTTCTTGCACTCATCTTGCATATTCCATTCATCTATCTTTCTTTGTAGGTGTTGTGGAGTACTAGAAACTTTGGGAGTTTTGCTCGCTTATAAATTAATGTAAATTACCGATAGATATAAATTATATGTAGTATAGTTTATATATATTCTGATAAATAGTAGGTATAGCTTGAGGATGCGTCGCCACGGCCTGTATCGCCACGACAACAAACAGGTTTGCCATCGCCTATAGATGTTTGACATCAAAACGTATTTATTTAACAATAGTAACCATATTTTTGATAAGAATTAGCAATAAATCCATACTAACTCTATTAAAAACGAATAAGTACTTTTTACTAAGGTATAAAGTTAACCAGACTTGGCCAATGATGAAATTCCAGCTCTAGTTTTTCCTTGTCTGTGGCGCACGTCATTTTAGAAGCAAATAGCATAAATAACGTCACACACTGCAAATAAACAGAACCTCCATATTATTTTCCTATTATAATTGTGGATTGCACTATTCTTAATAATTAAATCTCAGATGTTACTAATATTTTACCCTATCACGTGTGAAGATTTCTATTTTTTTTATTAACTTATAATTATTTACTGAATCAAAACTCCAGTCAAGTGGGCGAGCACCTTGCTTCTTCAAGAAGTTGCGAGTTGGATACTGGCTCACACCAATGACTTTTCGAAATTAATTTCGGAAGTTTTGTGTGATCCATATCGAAGAATGAAAACATTGTGCCCGGTATGGCAATAAGTTCCCCACTTATTCCATTCAGAACGTAAATATAACGGCGAGTCGAGGCATAACAGCCACTGCCTACACTTTCGGGTAGAAAATGCGTGAAGTTATGTTATTTGTGTTACTATGCATCTACAAATAGCACAACATTTCGAAAATATATTTAACTAAAATATATGTCGGACGTTTTAAATTTAGGCTGAAGTATGTTCGTAAAATCTAAGTTAAATTAACTTAAATTTCTGGATCATCGAAAAATATTAAACTTATTCTAGCGTAGTCAAAAATAAATCAAAAGTGGACAAGAAATATTTTTGTACCTAAATGACTAATGCATTGAACATTATTTGATATGTCATGCATGATGTACGCTTATAATTTTCAAAAAGACATCCAAAAAAATATAAAATTGTGGCGGATTTTGATCTCAGCAAAGGCTGTTAAAATACCAAGGCTACCATAAGAAATAAATTATCAAAACACAATATTTCTTTGAAAACGTTAACTCGATATATCCCTTGAAACAATTAACTAAAAACTTCAATGTAAGTCAATTTAATAGCATTTGTATACAATTTAAAACTTCTATCAATGTCAAACTAATATGATTGCATGTAATAATTGGGGTTCCAAGAAAGCTTTAAATCGGTTTATTTTCGGAAAATTTAAATTAAGCCTTCTTTGTTTACGGATTCAAAAATCCGATCTTTACTTTTTTTTACAGATATATAAATCTAAAACTTCAGATCCAACTAAATGCAAAAGGCAAAATGGCCTTATTAGTCTGTCATAAAAGAAAATAAATTAGTCAATTTTCTTAAATATCGATGACTGACTTGATAGTGGCCATTAAATGGCAAAAAGATCAGATAAAAAAGGCGTGAAAATAAAAAGAAATTTCATTATATATTATTGCTTTTAAATTGCCATCAGGGCCGCATATTACCTTTGTTTTGCCTTACAGAGTTTAGTTCAGGCACTCTTCAATAGAGCGTCATAGGGCATACCCAACAACAAGTTCAATGACGACTAATACTGTCATATGACATAAATATTTATTATTCATTTGTTGATCTCCTGGGGCACGTGTCACACAGTAAGTAGAAAATACCTTTTACGTAAAGGTTTTGAGAAATTATTGCAACACTTTAAACTAAGTGCTTACAAAGTTCTGAATAATTATAACGAAAGTTACGTCTTGGCTTGTCTCTTGTTCTTCACTACCTCCTACGAATTCCTATTCAGTCATTCCTAGTCAGTATAACCATTTTTTTAATTGAAGTCATACCGATAAGAGAGATAAATATATATTTATGATTCATTCAGCCATTACTGGACCATTTAGAAACAAAATTTAAAAAAGGTCGAATAGGGGGAAGCACCTAAATGTATTCCCCCCACGTGCGTATTGTTTAGACCAGTTTGATGTTGATCCCCGCGACTGTGAATCATATTTGAAATTAATTAAAATAAATTAATTGTATTACACAAATGCAAATAATTATAGCTAAGATTATATTTGAGTATATGATGCATTTCTTAGTATATTACTGGAATTTCGAACTGTACTGAATTGTATGTGACTTATATTCTTTTTCTATTTAAAAAGGAATTTTACTAGAAAACTATAAACTGTCAGTAAGAAATGTATAAATAGGAGTCGGCGTCATTTGACAGTGCCTTCTTTTCTACGGGATCTGAGCTAAGTATAGCTGAAAAATGTTAACGTTAAGCTAAGGGGAATAAAAGCATTCTAGTAAGAAGTAATTACTTTTATAATGGCTGTCATTGTAATGAAATCCTTTAAAGATTGTTGTCAATTTGTAGAAATAATTGTGTGTTTAAATATGTGTATGATGTTAAGAAGCATTACCATTTTATTTTGTTCTTTTAAATTTTGTTAATAAATTATGTGGTTCAGCTGTATAAACTTTGTTCATTGTTTATATTAATTTCCATTGTTCTCTATTATCTAATTTTGATGAATCAAAATTAATTCATTAATTCATAAAATTAACTCATAATATTCGGTGAGAGATATACCCGGAGGCCAACCTGCCTTACCTGTCCTTTGCCATCCTATTCGAATACAGTTCGGCAACGCAACTGTTACACACATGTGTTGCAGGTGTCCATGGGCGGCGCTGGTCACTTATCATCAGGTAACACGCAAGCTCGTTTGCCCTCCTATCCCATAAAAAAAAATACTTGACAACGAATTTTTCTCTATTTACATATGTTTTTATAAACTTATAAGTTTATAAAACATAAAAAACCGCCCAGAGAATACACAAACATACATGTTCATCATAGATATTAGTACTCGGGTGGGGATCGAACTTGTTGACTTCTACTTAGCAGTCACTTGTATCATTGCACCTAAGAACTCTTTTAGAAGTGTGTAGTAATGTTTTGAGGAGATTTACTATAACAACAGCTAAAGGGTAAAGGGTCACCTAGGTCAACACAATCAAACTCTTTTGTAGTTTTCAAGCTTTGAATTGTATTTTTTTCAAAGCTAACTTTTCCACGGTGAGTCACTGGCGAAGAAGGTAGAAAAATCTATCTGATCAAGCTCATTTGCTTCCTTATCATTCACGGGCATTCAAAATCACAGACACGTTCATTTTAGTGGTTCGAAGTAGGTTGCTAATCTATCAAACAATACCGTTTAGTACATCACATCTATTATCTAAATCACAATATATATATACATAAAAACCCGAACATTTATATGAAACAAAAATGTTTTTACAAGATTGTTTATATTTATAAATCTCCTACTTAATCGTATTGATCATGAAAAGATTAAGTAAATAAATGGTTTATAAATTGTTATAACATAACACATAAAATATTTTCACGCCTTTTTTACCCGTAGGCGTAGGCAGCGGCTGTTAAGCCTCGTCTAGCCGTTATGTTAACGTCCCAAATGGAATAGGTGGCGTCGGACCTATTGCCATACCGGGCACAAAGTTTTTAGTCATCGATATTTATCATGATTCGAACCCGCGACTTTTGGATTCAGAATAAATTGTTATCTGATAATAATAGTTTGAATTATGAATAGAAATGTTATTCATGATTACGAAATTTTAAAAGTAAATATGAAGAATATTGCGCAATATTAAAAGATTAAACTGCTTATTAATACATAGTACTACAATACTGAATTGCATCAGAAATTGTACAATTAATTAATTGTGTAATATTGTAAAATCCCTGATCCCTGTACCGCCCTTACAGAACGACACTTTACGTCTGTATTATGAGAGATTTTGGTACTTCACCGGTCGAGCCAGACCATCCATCCAGAGAACTGCATGGTTCTACCAACTTTTTAAAAACTTTGATATTAAGAAAATACTAGTCGTGATTACTAACATAAACATAACATAACTTCACGCCTTTTTCTACCTGACGGTGTAGGCAGTGGCTGGTAAGCCTCGACTCGCCGTTATGTTTATGTCGCAAATGGAATAGGTGGCGAACCTATTGCCATAGCGGGCACAAATTTTTTTTTGGCTATCGATATTGATCACACATAACTTTTGTAATTAACTTTGAAAAGTCATTGGTCCGAGCCAGGATTCAAACCCGCGACCTCTGGATTCAGAAGCGGAGTGCTCGACCACTGGACCACCGAGACTAGAAATGTAATTTAATATAAATATACAAAGATAATACACATAAACGTTATTGGTACATCAAACCCAACTTCCTAGGAAAATATCATGACAAAAATACCTAATAGCCAATCAATACTACTATCAATACTTTTAATATTAATTTTCTATGAAATCAGTTCGATGTGTTACAATGATGACATGAGCTGCCGTGTCTATTAAAACAATCAGTTTGTGACGAAACCATTTAGTAAGAGATGTCATATAATACCATGAATAGTTGAGTCACACAAAATTCTTAAGTATCATGGTGTTCTCTCATGATGGTCAACTATGATTTCAGAATGCTGTCACGACTATTTAAATTTAAAGATTCCTTGGTGGAAACGAAGACCAGATAACATAACATAACTTCTCTCATTTTTCTACCCGAAGGTGTAGGCAGCGGCTGTTAAACCTCGTCTCGCCGTTATTATATACGTGGCGAACCTATAGCCATACCAGGCACAAAGTTTTCAGTCATAGAAATGTATCACACATTACTTGCGAAAATAATTTCGAAGTCATTGTTGTGAGCCAGGACTCAAACCCGCGACTTCTTGATAAATCAGTCGATCTTCAACTACAACCAATACAGGTCATTTAAAGTTTACTTAATCTATAATTAAATTGGCTCTTACACTTTACAATAGTAGAGCCACGCAGTTCGCTGTACGAATGAAACTCAACCGGTGAAATACCACGACCTCTCAGAATATCGACGTAATGTGGCTCATGCCGCGTTTTGCTCGGTAAGAGAGGTATTCGGAAGCCTAACCGCTTCCCCTTTCCTTCCCACTTCCGACCCCATACATATCCCATTGTAATGGCTGGCAACGCAACTGCATACTATCTGTGTTCAGGTGTCCATGGGCGGTATTTGTTGCTTGTTATCAAGTGACACCCATAAAAAATACTAATATTGGGATTTAAGAATTGGATATTTCACACCGAAACAGATGAAGATTTAAAAGTACATACACATACATAACTTCACGCCAAATCCCTTGCGGGGTAGGCAGAGAGAACGGAGCGCCATAAAGCACGATTCTTACACACCTCACTCGCTTCGTTGACTTTCATAACTCTTTTCATGCACGCGCGTCTATTTTTGAGGCTCCTAACATCACCTTCCTCCAGAATACGTTTTATTTAGTCATGGAATGTGTGTCTAGGCCGTTCTCGACTCCAAATACATCCGCTTTTGCATTGTATATCTGCTTAGTCAATCTTGCATCATCCATCCTTTCTACATGCCCGAACCATCGGAGCATGCCCTTTCTTGCTTAAAATTATATTTAGTATATAAAACTGAGCCAAGGATAACTATATTATGTAGGATATTTTATTGGGCTATATTCACAGTAAATATTGGGAATTTTTCTTGTGAACAATCGTAATTCTAAGTAGAAATTCTTTGTCAAATGGAGCACGTGGCGCAATGGATATTAATATACTTATGAATATTTAAGTGATACTATGCAATCGTAGTTAAGAGTAACATAATTATTATAACCATGTATAATTCAATATAAAAAATGACTGCCAGATACATAAAAATATATTTTTTAAACCTAGTGTTCAATAAATCACGTTTCACGGCTGGAAAGGAGGTAAAAACTAAAAAAAAAACCTCTATTAATTTAAAAATTAAAGATTTAATTGCCTCGATGATTCAGTGGTGTAGTCTCGGTGGTCCAGTGGTCGAGTATTCCGCTACTGAATCAAGAAATTGTGTGTTCGAATCCGAAGTCACACCAATGACTTTTGGAAATTCTTTTAGGAAGTTATGTGTGATAAATATTGATGATTGATAACTTTGAGACTGGTGAATCGCAATAGGTTCGCCATCAATTTGGGACGAAAACATAACGAAGAGTTGAAGCTTGTTGGACGCTGCCTTCACTTTTGGTTAGGAAATGTGTGAAGTAGAGTTAAAAAATATTCAGCTGTTTAGTTCGTCTTTTATATACATTTTCTCAAAAACCTAGAGACCCTAGCGCAGTACAATATTTGGAAGTTTTATTGATTGAATGGTAATTTATCGATTGAATTAATTATGATTTCTTGATTTGTTTATATTTGAACGTCTTCTTCTACTCTGAAGACTAGAATTTAACGATTTGACAGATTTCATGGAAATTTATTTCCAGAGAATATATTAAATGACTTTAGTCAAGCAATAATAAAGTGTTTGTATGACTAAAGGTCAGTGGGTTCAATCCACAGAAAGAAACCATTCTACACTACGATGTTTGCAATTTCTTTATATTAATCTAAATGCAATTTGTATTTTCCATTTCATAATATTCGTCAATCATAAAATTGTCTCTTTTACGTAACACAGTATTCCAAGTAAATGATATTATTCTTAATTTTTTCCTCAATTCCATGTTTTATGTGCTGTTATTTTAGTTTTATGTTAAAAACTATTTTTAATCCGTTTTTGGGGCTTGCTATGTTACTAATATATTTTTTTGTCTACATTTATATTACTTTTGAAGTTACAACTAAACTGAAACGCTAAGTTAAAATTTAAAAAAGTTCACCAACATCCCACTTCTGAGACATAAAATCATTTGATTGTAATTTTTTTAACAATAGTTGTCAGCAGTTTTTATTCATATTTAATTTAAATATTATATTTAATTCTGCCATTTTTCTGTGCGGTATATCAGCTCAAATATATTTTTCAAGATATGTGAGCTCTGACTCCTCATAGCAACCCTAATTTAACATGGTGACAGCTAGGACAGATGACTCAATGTATCGTTTGAGGTTCCATATCTTAGATTACATGTTGAATCATCCATAAAATTAAATAATCGTTCATATCTCCATATATCAGACGCTACTAGTGACAAACATGTATCATCATATTAAAAGTGTTAGATACAAATTATTGAACTTAAACTTATATAAATAAAAAACATTTAGAAATTTACCAGCTCATTAGCAAAGCATTTAATTTTTTAATGCACTGTTATTACTTCATATATAAGAAAGGATATCTTGATGAGGATAATCAATCTCTTCATAGCCATACTGGCTACCGTGGGAATTCATATACCCAAGTGAAATATATTTAATTCAAATCTCATTATTATTTCAAGAATTGTAAGTTGTTGTTAAGGACAAATGATGCATCAATAATACAAATATAGACGTCACTTGGAAATAGTACTTATAAGACTAAGTTTTGCTTGTTGTATGTTTTCTTAGCTTGCTTATATATAACATAACATAACTTCGTGCCTTTTTCTACTCGAAGGTGTAGCGGCCGTTAAACCTCGTCTCGCCGTTATGTTTACGTCCCAAATGTAATAGGTGGTGAACCTATTGCCATACCGGGTGCAAAGTTCTCAGTCATCGATATTTACCACTTGTAACTTCCAAAAATAGTTCGAAAGTCATTGGTGTGAGCCAGTATTCGAACTCACGAGGTCTTGATTCAGAGGCGGGATGCTCGACCACTGGACCACCGAGACTCTCTTAAAACATGCAGTTTTTAGCAATAGATAGATTGATTCCAGAGAAGAGAGAAGAAGAGTTGTGAAATTCCATGAATCAACTGCAAGATGCACACACATGTTGAAACATTTTTACTATAAATGGTATACAGGGTTCGAATCATGATACATAAAAATTCAACATCGACCTTCAAATATATACAAATAAAAATATATACGATAATATGTTACGAGTTTATATAAAATATTATGTTATTTACAATAATTTATTATAATTGTACGTCACAAATAACGATTACATCAAGACGAGGAAAAAATTCTTAAGCGTTTTTCCTATTCATAATTGTACTCATCTGCGCTTGCGACGGTTTTAAACGTCCATATAAATAAGCTCAATCATGGCAGTGTCACAGTTTCGTGTGAGCATTGGACGGGTATCCTACCTACAAGTTGTATTCTTGCATTTAAAACAAAATATTAAAATATCCATTCTAAATATGGCATCCACAGTTTTAGTCTGTCTCGTCGTCTATCTATTGTGCACTGCATTTTCGTTTCCCCTTCAAGATTTGGAATCAAACAGTGTCTTACAACTAGAAGGTACATCAAAAAGAGTATCAGTTACAGTACGTCGTGTTCAAACTGTTACGGACAGATTTAAAAGATCGGTGACCGGAAGAAAGTCACCATGTCCAACGGGACAAATTTATTATGGAAACAAGTGTGTCCAGAGGTAAATATTTCTGTCAATGCATATTATTATACAAAATAACAGTCTCAATAAACTAATAGTTGGGAACTATGCTTCTGATTCAGAGGTACCGAGCATTAATCTGACTGAAGAACAATTACTTTTTGGATTTTTATTCGGAGGTTACTTGTGATAAATATGTGTGAATAAAAATAAATATGGAAAAATGCCACTGACTTATTTCTTCTTGTTTCAGCAACGGAATCGACGAACCAGAATACGATCGTTAACCTGAACTTGTTTTGGATCATTGCATCTTAAATCTATGAAGAGATTGATATAATCTACGCTCACTTTCTTCCATGCCATAGAGGATATGGCATTAAAAGTTAATCATTTGGGAACTCACACTCTTCCATACTACTTTGATAAGTAAGCAGAGGAAATCGAGTGTCATATGATGTGGAATTACATGATCCACCCATATTTTATTAAGATCCTTAGCATCATAATCCATTTTACAAGTAATCTCTCATATTGTATACCCGAGAGCGCTAATTGTTTTTGTAAACAATTTAGTCGCTAAATGGTAGCTTTAACTACTTATTAATTTGTAACAAAACCATTATTACCCATTATTTGACTGCAGTTCTCTATAAGACCGGAGTACTTATCAGAAAGGATGGACTGCTCCAGCTACATTAACATAAACCTTTAATACAATTAATATTTACATCAACATTGTTAAATTCATACTAAAGTAAAATGTTTGACCGGCTCGTGTTGCACCGGTAAAACGACCAACTGTGCGGAATCGAGGTCGGCAGGTCCGATCCTCACCCGGGTACAATTATTTATGACAAACATGAATGTTTATATGGCATTTGGGTATTTTTTCTAGGTAATATAAGTATTAATATTCGTTATCTAGTTTCCATAATCAAGTATTCAGTCGTATAGCTAAACAACTGAATAATTGAGTTATGGAAACTAGATCACAAATATCCGAACTAGAGGGCGCTGTGTTTATTTAAAAAATAGGTATTGCCATTAACGCCAGTCATCTTAACCCTAAAATATTTCACTGTGATACACATTTTGGTCGACGTGTTCTATGTTTTGCTTATGACTTTCCTTTTGTTTGTAGAAAACCATTAGGGAACTTATAAAGTATTATTACATCAGAACGTATTATTTATACATTGCAAAAATATGGCTTATTGCTAATATAAAAATAATTGCAGTGGTAGAGCCAAGCAGTTTACTGCATGGATGGGCCGGCTCGACCGGTGAAATACCACGACCTCTCAGAAGACCGACGTAAAGTGGCTCATGCCGCGTTTCGTTCGGTGAGAGGGGTACCAGGAGGCCCACCCCTCTTCCCCATCCTTTCCTATCCCCTATCCCTATAAAGGTTGGCAACGCAACAGTAACACTATATGTGTTGCTGGTGTCCATGGGCGGCGTTGGTTGCTTACCATCAGGTGACACGCCTGCTCGTTTGCCCTCCTATCCCATAAAAAAAGAAGCTCATGATTTCTATATGGTGCAATAAAATTGTAATTACCTTACAGTATCTGGTATATTGTAGTTAAATTTTATTTTATAATTTGTAACGATCTGTGATAATAATAATCTGTTATTTTATGTATTTTATTTATTTAAAAAAAAATGTTTTTAATAAAATTATAAATGAAATAATATCGTTTCCTTTAAAGTTTTGCCATACACATCATAACTTCAAGCCAAACTTGCGGGGATACACTCTGCAATACTCAACTTTTGCTTCCTTAGGCGTTGGGATCAGTACCACTGTGGATTGCTAGCTGGGCTTTTCTGCTGCCATTCTATGAGCCCACGAATCTGCACAACGCTCCATTTACGCTATTTTTCTAACGCTACTCTTCTTTCGACATCCGCGGTGTACCTACCATCCCTACTAAAAGTAAATTCAAGATATGAAATTTCATCCACCTGCCTTAACACTACATTATCAACCTTTGTCCTTCTATTCATTTTGGTTTCTTCCCTTTCAAACACAATAACTTTTATTTTAATCAAATTCAATTGTAATCAGATCTCCATTATATATCACTCTCATTCTTCTTTTAATAAATTTGCCATACACTTTCGCTGCTAAGTTGACCAAACTAATGGCGCTGTAGCTGGCGCACTGCATACGTATCACTTTATACAAGAACACATTGACAGCACGCCTCAAGTCCATCGGAACCTTACCCAACCTCCAGCATAGATTGCTCAAAGTCAGAAAAGCGTCCTGGTCATAGGTTTCACTCATCAAATTTACCAATATCCATAAACTACTTGTTTCTGTTCCAATACTAAACATTTTGAATATAATTATTGGCTACATTATCTATCATTTGGTGATCATGTCAAGAGCGTGCGGGTCGCGACACCTGCCGTCCCAGAGGCACACAATCTTGACCGAATCGAACACAGCCGCGCTGGCTGCTAGGGCGTGCCCCGACAGGGACGGGCACCGATTAGCCCCCGTCGGTGCGGCTGCACGTGCATGCGCATGCGGCGAAGGGGGCCGCCACCCTTCACGCAACGCCAAACCAGGCGGGACGAGGAGAAGGGAGTGCCGTATAGGCACGTGGAATGTTAGAGGTAGTATGACATGAAAGTTGAATAAGATGATGGACGTAATAAATGAGAGATGTCTGGATGCCTTATGTTTGACGGAAACGAAGCGGAAGGGGAATGAGGCCGAGGACCTCCCAGGTGGCATGGTTGGACCCTGTCCGTGCCAGTGGGAGTGTGGGGGTCGTTCTCTCCTCCCGCTTTGCTTCTGGAGTGAAAGACTATGGGTTGATAGGCCCCAGACACCTTTGGGTTTGTATAAAACTGGGGATCACGCGGGTCTTCCTGGTAGCAGCTTATGCTCCCGTCAGTTCCGCCGATCCCAATGAACTCGAGGAGTTTTAGGAAACTGTTAGGGATATTCTGGATTTGGTTGGAGGAAATGAGAGGATAATTCTGTGTGGTGATCTTAATGGATGGGTCGGAACCAAGAGAGATGGCCTGGAGGCTGTCCTTGGTCCGAATGGTGACATGAGAGTGAATGATACTGGTAAGCCGATCTTGAACGTATGCCTAGAACGGAGGCTCCGTTCTAGGCATACGTTCAAGATCGGCTTTGCGCATTGCGGCATTGCGCAACATCTGCGGAGTGACCCTCGCTGACCACGTGGAAAACAAGGTTAAAAGGAAGGAAGTCGGATTGAAAGAGAGTGTCGGTGTAAAAGTAACAAAGGGCATGCTCCGATGGTTCGGACATGTAGAAAGGATGGATGATGCAAGATTTACTAAGCAGATATACGGTGAAAAAGCGGATGGATGTAGGAGAAATGAGTTATGAAAGTCAACAAAGCGAGTAAGGTGTATAAGAATCGGGTCTTATGGCGCTCCGTTCTCTCTGCCTACCCCGCAAGGGATTTGGCGTGAAGTTATGTTTTATGTTACATTATGTACTACTTAAGGCTCTCATGAAACTGTAATGCTGATTATTGTTTAGCTGTTACTAGCGCTTATTAGTTGTCCCATCGATCCAAAGTTATATAAACATCCGGAAGTCGCGGATTCCAATCCTGACTCTGGCTCACTCCAATGACTTTTCGAAATTGTTTTCGTAAGTTATGTGTTATGTTTTTTTATGGGATAGGAGGGCACACGACCACACGTGTCACCTGATGGTAAGCAACCCACGCCGCCGATGGACACCAGCAACACATATCGTGTTACTGTTGCGTTGTCGACCGTCAAGGGATAGGGGATAGGGAAGGATGGGGGAGGGGGATTGGGCTTCGGGTACCTCTCTCATCGAACGAAACGCGGCATGAGTCACTTTACATCGATCTTCAATGATATTGTGTTCAATATACGATACTTAAATTTTATTATTCGCCACAGATGTTGCACAACGTTATAACTCCAATTAAAAGATGTCGCGTCAGTTGTGCTCGACTACTATAATCGCATAGAATTGCTTAGTTAACATGTAGAGCTTGATTTTAAATTGGTTGGGACTTAATTGTGATTGTCGAGTATTAGCGAGACGAGGCTGAACAGCTGCTGCCTACAACTTCCGGTAACAAAGGCGTGAAGTAATGTTATGTTTAAGGATACGCCATCTCGGACTATTTTGACGACCTTTTGAAGATGTATAGTAATGTTTAATGTAGTACATTGTTCTATTTATCACTTAGAGTTCATCTGGCGTTATCCAGCAATGAAAATTTTACATATAAACCACGCCGTTGATACCTTCTATATATTAAAAAAACCACATCAAGATTCGTTGCGTATTTATAAATATCTAAGCATATAAGGGTATAGATAGCAAAAAGCCACCTTATTTTATACTATGTAATGATTAGCTGACATGATGAGATATATCTAACATTTTAGTTTCATAACAAATAATTCTTTATACTAATATTTACCGTACATAATTTCCGAAAGGAATTTAAAAACCGGAAACGGGATTCTCGGTCTCCACAACACGGAGTCGACCGTCTCACGGCGAACATCTAAATTTAAGTCAGACAAACATACACACAAAGATAATTTTGTATTTCCAAAATTGGCACAGCTATATTTGTATTGGGGGCGCTTCTAATTATAACATATTGTTATTGACACAGATATTTTTACAATAGTTTTATCGCATAAAAAATTAAACTATTTTCCAAATTATTATTTGTTAAGCTCTTAGTATTAATAGCTTACCTTCAGTTCATAGTATTGCAAATTATCTAAGATATATATATATATATTTAAATATATATATATTTATTTAACTTCTGAATAAATTAGTCTCTAATGATAATAAGTATAGAAAATTAACAATTTGCAAAGTTTATTGAAAACAAACAAACAAATCTTTCCTGTATAAACTATTAACAGTCTCGGTGGTCAAGTGGTTGAGCACAAGATTTCTGATCCAAAGGTCTGGGTTCGAATCCTGATACTGGCTCAACCCAATGACTTTTCGAAATTGTTTTCGGAAGTTAAGTGTGATAAATTTTGATGACTGAAAACTTTGTGCCGGGTATGGCAATGGTTCGCCACCTATTCTATTTGGGACGTAAACATAACGGCGAGACGAGGCTTAACAGCCGCCGTCTACATCTTCAGGTAACAAAGGCGTGAAGTTATGTTATGTGTTAAACTATTAGATATTTAACAATAACTGGAACAAAAATGTGTGGTACTAATAAATATGATCAGCAGCCACGCAGCAACAGTGGTAGAGCCGTATAGTTTACCGGTGAAATGGTGCAACCTCGGAGAATATTGTCGTAAAGTGACTCATGCCACGTTTTGACAGGTTATAGAAGAAGCCGAAGCCCACCTCCCTCCACAGCTCATAACATAAAGAATGTAAATATTACTGTGTCTCTCCTTTTATTAACATTATACCGTGAAAGATAACTAATGGCCCAGTTTTTAAACTATTTACGTGCTTTTAAAGGTGGAAAAAATCACTTGTTAAAACAGGTTGTAGATACCGTATTGACCTTTTAAGATGAAATCATAAATCTATTTACTTAAATTAATTTAGAAAGATAAGTGTGTTATCGATGACTGAAAATTTTGTGCTCAGTAAGGCAATAGGTTCACCACCTATTCCATTTGGGACGTAAACATAGCGGTGAGACGAGGCTTAATAACCGCTGTCTATACCTTCGGGTAAAAAAGGCGTGCAGCTATGTTATGTCTATGTTACTTAGTAGTTAAAAGGTTTGAATCATCACTTTGAACCGTTTTGAAACTACTGTCAACGATAAGTTAACAGTTCCCCTGAACCCTTTCTCAATTATTGTAACTACTATTTGTGTGTTCTTTTCACTACTATTCAAGTATTTTAAGGTAAGGACAGGAATGTAGAGAGGCCCGGGTTCAAATTACTTGTAATCATATTTCATCAGTGGTAGATTCATACGGTTCACTATATATACGGAACGGCTTGATCGGTGAAATATTACGACCCTCAGAATATCGACGTAAAGTGGCTCGTGCCGTGTTTCGTTTGCTGAGAGAAGTATCAAGAGCTAAATACCCATCTCACTTCTTAAAGGCTAGCTACGCAACTGTGACACTGCCTGTAGTCCAGGTTGCCATTGGCGGTGCTAGTAACTAGTAACTTACCAGCAGATAACCCGGTTGCTCATCTAACCCTTATATCATTAAAAGCTGACTCTCCATGCTGGTTTCGAAACGCTTTCTTTTATTATCAATGATTTTCGTAGTGTATTATTTATAAACGATGACTGAACAATTTGGATCCAAGCCAAAACACGAATTTGATGTAACTGAAAATTTTACTCACAAATTACTCGGCGTTTACTCACTACCCTCAGTAAAAATAACAATTATCACAATTTGTAGGTGAATAATGCACAAGAATCTTTTTATTGAAGTAATTCCAAGATATTATCGTTCGGTGGTCCAGCAGTCGAGCACCTCCAGTCCAGTCCAGCACCATTTTGGGACATAAAAGTATCGGTGAGTCGAGGCTGAACGGCTGCTGCCTACACCTTCGGGTATAAAAAGACGTGGAGTTATGTTGTTATATATGTTATTTATGTCGTTTCACCATATAAAAAATGAGTAAAACACATTTTAATAAGTATATATTATTTTTTATTTGATACAATTTTTAATTTATGAAAAAAAAAACAAATGCATGCAAATTAAACAAAAGTAACATAAAATAAAATAACTTAAAGAAACATTTTAGTTTTAATAAATAACGAGATTATCTAAGCATAAATAGAATATAAATAACTTATAATATCAATAATTATTGTACTAGAATTTGTCACTGAGATCCGTTTTCAGACGTGAAAGCTTCGACCCTTTTAATCCATTTCTTATGTATAGTTCATATTAAATATTTTCCGGGTTTGGCATACAGATTATTAAAAATATATTTTAAATCTGAAACCTCAATACAAGGTATACCGGAAATCAACGATAAGTATGATACTATAACTTCAAGGATTAATAGGTACCAGGGTAATCTCTGACCGATGCGTTATTAGCACACAATGTAAAGATAATGACAATTAATATAAATGCAAAAAACAACCCGCACTGGACATATTCTAATAATGTGTCACTATTATTACGTGGTACGAAATCAAAATTGTTAGACTCGGTTGTATTTTCATCCCTCGATTTTGATTCAGTTGTATTATTCGTATTAACTTTGTCTGTTTCAGCTGTATTTCCAGCGTTTTCTTCTTTAACAGATTTCGATTGAGGCTTTTCTGGTGAAACATCTGACGAATTTGCTCCGGTAGGTTTATTGGTTCCAGTTGACTGGTTCCAGTTATCTGATGACTTATCCATATTTTTGTCAATTTTATTCCCTGTAATATCTTCGGACGACTTTGAATGATTTGTTTTTGTAGGACTCTTAGATTTATTTTTATTAAACGGATTCCGAATACTGTATTTATTGACTTCTGGTTGAGTTGTTTCTGGTGCAATGCCCATAATGGTTTCTGGAGTGATAAGTCCCATTACATGAGTGAGTAAGTTACCTTCGTATTCTTTCCGTTTATTGTATTCTTTTTCAGGAGCTCCTCTAGGAATGTGATTAGGTGATTCTGTTGTGACAAGTGCAATTACTCCAGTGGGGTAACTGGCATGGGAATTATTGTATTCTGGTGTACGAATTCCAATTACATCATAAGCGATGCTTGTTGTCTCCTCTTGGTACTGACTGTTTTGTTCTTCTCTGAAAACAAGAAAATAAACATTTAATAATAAATTAATTTAGAACATTATAACGGGTTCTTATTACAAACATTAAGACATGATCTTCGTGTAAAACGATAACAATAATGAAATATAAAAATTCTAAAAAAACATACATAACTTCACGCCAAATCCCTTGCAGGGTAGGCAGAGAGAACGGAGCGCCATAAGGTGCGATTCTTTCACACCTCACTTGCTTCGTTGACTTTCATAATTCTTTTCATGCACGCGCGTCGATTTTTGAGGCTCTTTATATCACCTTCCTCCAGAACCCGGTCTATTTGGTCATGGAATGTGTGTCTAGGCCGTCCTGGACTCCTACATCCATCCGCTTTTGCATTGTATATCTACTTAGTCAATCTTGCATCATCCATCCTTTCTACATGTCCAAACCATCGGAGCATGCCTTTTCTTACTTTTACACCGACACTCTCTTTCAATCCGACTTTCTTCCTTATAACCTTGTTTTCCACGCCGTCAGCGAGGGTCACTCCGCAGATTTTGCGCAATGCCCTCATTTCGAACGCTTTTATCCTACTTTCATGCACGCTCTGCCATACCCAGCTCTCGCTTCCATAAGTTAGCGTCGGGATCAGAATTGCATTGTGTATTGCTAGCTGGGCTTTTCTGCTAATATCTTTTGCGCCGAGGAATCTGCCCAACGCCCCATTCACTTCATTTCCTAACGCTACTCTTCTTTCTAAAAATAAAAAGCCTTAATGCAACAAAACGAGAATATTTGTATATCGGTTCGAGAAGATAGTTAAAAAGTGCAGCTAATTACTTGGTAGCTAATTTATGAAGTTCAATTTGATATAGGTAATAGATGTATTCAAGTACGTGTTTCTAAATACACGCACTCACATTGTTCTACGTAAAATTTTCTTTCGAAGTAGGTAGAACAATCTGGAACCAGATTTCATTCGTGTCCTTGACATTCATAATATTGTGCATTAACTTGTCGGTTTTAAAGGCGCATCAGTTCGCATTGTGATAATAACTACTTTGGTCCTCATGTATAACTACGACTATCCTAAATCTATTTATTTGATTATATCCCCGAAGCCGAAGTTTTTCTTGCATTCTTTCTACATATACGTGATAACCTTGACCAATCTTACCGCTTAGCAACATTTTCTCTATGTTCATTGTTTTTAAAATATGTGTACAAATAACTGGGGCTTTTAAAATCTGTATTAACACACAAAGTAGGTATTTTGTGTATTTTAACGGTGGTACAGCCACGTAGTTTGCTTCATGAATGGGCCGGCTCGACTGGTGAAAGTGGGTCACCCCTATTCCCCTATCTATCCTATCCTATTTATTTGAAAGCCGGCACCGCAACTGTGACGCTATCTGTGTTGCAGGTGTAAATGTGCGGCGATAGTTGCTTACCATCAAGTGACCATCCTATTCCAATAATAATAATATACTGTTCGCAGGTGAAGTTTTACCAGGCATAAAACTCTTTAAAGTACCTACAATACTTCTGACTCACGTGGTGTGCTTGTAAGCTACTACTTTTATCATAAAATTACTAACAAATATAAAAACATGTCGGAGAATAAAATCTGAGGAGGAAATTCAACAATACGAATGGAATGCCGATAACAAGAATGCTCTGATATCTATCAAAGCTGAGTTTATACCTAGCGTTTGCTCTGACCATGTTTTACGTCGTTGCCGTGACAAAATCATCATTTCCTGCCCTTATCTAAATGAACTCTCAGTGGAGTCGGCACCACATGTCACACTTTTCCATTCTCTTCTATCACTCGTCGTCTTCTCACTTCTACATATAGATACATCTCTTTTTCATCATTAAATATTACGTGTCAAAAACTGTATAAATGTAGAAATTATCTAAAAGCTCACTATCGCTTTAACAATTTACAGAAGCAGCTAAATTCGAAAATTTAGTTATAAAGTAATAAATTAAACAAAAGTTTTCACTCAAATGGGAAAATTATATTAACTTTATGATCTGTTATCTTTGTGAAAAAATAATTAAAATATATCGATAATAATAACTTACGTTTTTGATGTACACTTTCCGTGGATTCTGTATTGACCATCCGGGCAGGCGCCATTTTTAATGGTATGTTTTCTGACCCTTTCATTAATTTTCTCACTAAACACTGAAACATTATTGCTATAATCAAGTTGTTCACTTTTCATTACTAAAGTCAATAGTAAAATCACATTCCAAGGCACAATAAATGCAACAATAAGTCTCCGATGATGAATCATTTTTAAATAATTTAAATAAAACAATAATTTGTAGTTAACACGTGTAATTGACATCCGTCCACCCGGAACGCTTAACGAAAACTGAATCTGTGCCGTATAGGTGGCCAATAAAAAATTATCTGTGGTCTTGCAATGTTACGTCAGAAATTATCTGCATATTGACATCACATTAAATTTCACAACAATTATAAACCTTATTGTGATCTTAACATAGTACTGTTTTATTTACCATTAAATATAATTATGATTCGCTTTGATTAATTTTATATACTTAAATAGGAATGAAATTCGTCAACTAATGGGTCAATGAAGGCGGCGCAGCCTGTTCAAAACATTTACACTAATACACAGCAGACGTGTAAACTTGAATGTTTGCGTATACGCAGATAGATGTTTGTCGTAACTGAGTTTATCGAACAATATATTATTATTATTATAACAAAACAAAATAATGATGAACAGCATTAGGTACTGATTTGTTTTAAGCGTGAAAAGTGCTATGGATAATATCAAAACCGCAGACAACTTATACATCACTAAGAAGTAATAAATTGTATTGTAATGAATTGCAACTTCTTTAATTGAAGTTACAACATGTCACATCATGTTTCAACCTGTTTACACCTCGATATGTACCTTTTGTTTGTTCAATTTGAGGAATTTCATTTTATAATTTTTTAAAAAAGTCCCGGTGGTCTGGTGGTCGAGAGCACGGTTTCTGAATCCAGAGGTCGTGGTTCGTAACCTGACACTGGCTCACACCAATGACTTTTCGAAATTGTTTTCGAAAAGTTATGTGTGTTAAATATCGATGACTGAAAACTTTGTGCCCGGTATGGCAATAGGTTCGCCACCTATTCCATTTGGGACGTAAACATAACGGCGAGATGAGGCTTAACAGCCGCTGCCTACACCTTCGGGTAACAATGGCGTGAAGTTATGTTTATGTATGTAATTCGTTAAACTTTTCATCCTAGTTCATGCATTTATCTTAAAACATTTAGGTTATTTAAAATATTTTTTTCGATTTGCTTATTTATTTGCATAGTAGATATAAGTACTTCAATATATTATGAAGTTAAAATTGTTAACAGTTCAAGGTGGCCATAATATAGTAGAGACAAAGTGCATATGCATGTTCACGCTTACAGTAGTCTGAAGTTGTAGAGAGCAGTAAATAATTTATCATTAGAATGAGAGATGACAAAGCATTCCGTGTGTCCTTGATATCCTTTTGCAGATAACTTCAGAACAAATATTGGTGCATGTTCATACCCGGGTTCATATTCGTAAACTCACAATCAGTTCTCGGCGTGCTGAAACCGATAAGGCGCAGAGACGAGCAGGAATAATTTATCACTCAATTTTAGAGGTTACAATAAAACAAAATATATGAAAAATCAAGGCAATAAAATTGTCGTTGCAAGTGCACAACCAGCACAACCTGCAACAGTCAAAGTGTAAGGTGACTCAGTACCTTCGATCAGTAAGAATATTAGGTACATATATTATTTTAACATACATTATTTTACCTACATACATTACCATACCATACATTACCATACCTACATACACTACCTACCTACATACATTATTTTAACTATAAGTATAAAAGTATGTAATATGTGTACAATATAACAAAATATTTAAGCCTTTAAATTTGTGTCCATTAAAATGGATAGAGTGAAATGTTGTACAACATTGTCAAATATTTGAAAATCCAAAAGACATTCGTATTGCGCAATGAGGAGTAATGTGTCATAGTAGTTGGTGACGACTTGATCGGGGTCAATCCCCTGGCACGTCATATATATGCAATATATATTTAAATATATATACATACTATTGGGACTGTATACTGATAACACCATACAAGAGTTATAAAATAATGTTACGTGTGTAATAATTAGGTCATTTAAATAAATAATTACTGGTCAAGCTATGGAATTCGTTGTATGAATTAGCCTCCTTGATTGGTGATATAACACGACTTCTCTAAATATCGATTTAAAAGTGGCTCATGCCGCGTTGCGTTGGTTAAGAGAGGTATCAGGAGGCTCAATAAATTTCCCTCTTCCCCATCCCACTTCAGATTCCTTCTCTATTCAATCTTAAAGGCCGGCAACTGCTGCAAAAGCTGGAATACTATCCCTATTGCAGGTGTCCATGGGAGGCGATAGCCACTCACTATTCACCCGCTTGCTCGTTTATCCCTCATTCCATAGATCTTACCTAGAATATTGTTTTTAATTAATGTAATTTTAAATGTGTATTATATTATGTAACTAATGGATCGTATACCAACCATGCGGTTTAATAAAACATTAATACACATACGTATTAATATTAAAATGTCTAGGTATTTCCTTGATAATGGACGATAATAATAGATGCAAGGAAAACTATTAGTCTAACGATATAAATATAAATCTTAGTTATAAGTTATAAAGTTTCTTTAATATTTTTAATTGCGCCTAACTACCAGATGTTAGACAAAAATCCAATTGTCAAAAATTTGACATTTGTTTCTGTAGCAAATTGAATAACTAACTAAGAGTTTAGCTATATTATGTAGGACAAAATTGTCAGTAATTGATACATCATACTATTTTATGTATATAAAAAAATTCGAAGTCATTGGTTTGAAGCAAGATATGGCCAGCGAGACAGTTAAAATTGTTGGCACTGTTCAATATTATACAATATTTGAATAAGGATTGTCTATTTGATCAAGTGATCGAGGTCCCCGCTTCTGATCCAGAAGTCGTGTGATCGAGCTCACACCGATGATTTATCGGAATTTAAATGTGATAAATATCGATGACTGACGATTTTTTTGAAAGGTTGACGGTAGATTCCGCCACCATTTGGGACGTTAAACGTCGTAAAGAAGGTTGCTAGGCAGAAAGTCGGTTTGAAAGAGTGTCGGTTTTAAATTATGGAACGGCATCCACCGATGAGTCAGACTTCTAGAGAGAAGGGATAATGCAAGATTCGGCATGCAGATATACAGTGAAAAGTCGGAAGAAGTAAGAATTGAGGATGCTGGCCACGTTCCGATTTTCATGACTAAATTTAACATGTCCTTGCAGACAGGTATTTCAGAACCCATAAAAACCGACGGGCGTGTATGTCAAAAGTTAAAGAAGATAGTGAAGTGTTGAAAAATTGTGCTTTATGATGCACTCTTCTCTATGTCTTCCCCGAAAAGAACTAGGAGTGAAGTTATTTATGTACTTTCTACTTCAACTAAGAAAACGAGAGGAAGATATTTCTTAGTGATTAAGAGTGTCGTAATTAAGATTGTGGACATAAATTTTTATATCATATTTGTCTTCATTGCCTATTGGTTACGCTCACTGACTTCTAGCTAAAAGATTCCAAGTTCGAATAAATTTAAAGAGATCATTTCGGAATTTGATACATATTCATGACTGAAAAAAAATGTGCCGGATATTTGGCTTTAATTAATTGTTTCTTCTTCTTTGGGTACCACTCATCTCCTTGAATTTGTTCCTGTCCTTAGCTAGAGCAAACAATTATTCCACGGTTTTTATACCGGTCCATTCTCTGATGTTTTCTAGCCATGATAATTTTCTACTGCTTGCCCTTCGTTTTCCTTCCACCTTTCCCATCATTATAGTACGCAGCAGTCGGTAGTTTTAATGTTTAAAGAGGTGACCCAGGTATCCGACTTGTTAAGTTAACAAATTTTGTTTTTATGTATCCCGGCCTATATTTGAATTGTAATCGAAACAATACAATACATAGGTACATCTAATCATGAGGTGTCAAAAAAACACTTTTCAAGAACTCGCAGGTTCGAATCCAAGCTCACTCACATTAATGACTTTTCGACATTATTTTCGGAAGTTACGTGTGATAAATAACGATGACTGATAGCTTTGTGCCTGGTATGGCAAAAGGTTCGCCACATGCCTTCACTTTCGGGTAGAAAAAGGCGTGAAGTTATGTATGTCAAAAACGCTTTGTTAAATAAAAAAAACATTGAACTAATAAAAATATATTCTTTAATTTGTGTAAAATTCCTTAGATATATCACAGTATATCCAAAACTTATACCAAAAGTAATATAATATCACGAGTATTAAAATACAGTATCTGAATGCTATACTGCCTATGTCAGTATATGATACTACTTTTTGAAAGTATCGGTGCCAGTATCTTATGTATAGTAAATACCAGTAATTATCACAGATAAACATATCACTCCCACAAGTTACTACAACAAAACAGCAACAGTCAAATAACTTTGCCAACATCTCTTCAAAACATTGTTAAAATATTGCACGTCACTAGAAAGATTATCTCTTTAACTACCTAACATTGATCATTGAATTGCAGAGGACAGCTTGAAATGTGAGCTAGAGCTATCCAAGCTAGAGTAAGACTTAAATCCGAAGCGTAAAGCTAAAATAAATTAATTTAATACATAAATATTAAAAAGTAAAAAAATGCATAAATTTCTAGTCCAGTCAGCCAGTCATCCAGTCGGCATACATTGATTTCTTCAGTTTCTTCATTAACAAACATTTATACAATATCATGCTGATAACAGTATTCAGGAATTAAATATGGTCGAAGCACATAAATTTATCTGACTCCGACTAAAGGATTACCTCCTCATCAGCTTCAAGAGTGTTGGTCCAGTAAATTACAGTAAAGTATGTCGTTTAAGTGTCATAGTCGTCCTCCTTTGTTAATTCATTGTAGCTGGAAAAAAGAAAAAAAAATACTATTACAATAAAATTAAAGTTATTATTAAAAGTACGAAGTTCATTTAAAATATATAAGTACATATTCGGTCGAGTTAAAAAATTAAAATCCTTAATCATACGTAATAAATAGACAATTCCTAAAATTTCAAAAGGGGTTGATAGTGAAACTTTTAATTAAATAAATTATTTATTACCTTTCAATGGGGATGCATCTCATCTTGTAATAAATTTTGCCTTCACTACATTTTTTCCCGACACGAATAACCTGACGTCTAGCTCTGATCAAATTTTTCTGGACACTTGGACTTAAAATTGCACCTTTTAATCCCATATCACTGGTTTCCAAGTCTTGAGTAATTGGCAAAGCTAGGGTCATATAACACAATAGACTGAGGAAAAACAGAAAAATAATTTTTGAAGCCATTTTGCACTTGTTTAGTACGTGTAGATGCGTGCTCTGCTCAAAGAGTACTGTGGCGCTTCAGGTCCTTCGAGTTCATATATACACGACGAAGGGGATCCATGGCAACGTAACAATTATGTCTGATGACGCTCAAATAATGAATCATCAAAGAATCTCGTCACTAAAAATCAGCATTTATTAATTGTTTTGTCATAATATCCTTTTTTTCGTCTAAGATTCCATAGAATATCCAAATATATCCGTGAGTTTTGACCTTAACTCAACATGAACAATGTGAAAGTTCGTAACTATTCAAATAAAATTTGGGTGTAACGGTGTGAGTTATGATCAACTTTTTTATCGCTTCACGCGTTATTTATACAAAAATTAAGACAGTGGACGTAACGCTTTGACCGACGTCAACCGACGTCTTTTTGACGTCCCAAATATAACAGGTATCGGAATCCCGCCAGACCACGAGACAATTAAATTAAAATAAATACTGTCAACATGTGAGCAAATTGAATCATGATCAATTTAAACATGTCCGGAAGATAACGACGGGAGCATTTAATTGATATGCAAGAGATGATGATAGGTAAAGATGTGGACGAAGTAATAGGTATTTTATTAATTTCATTTATAAGGACTTTTTAAGTTGAAATATCCGAGTTTGATCATTTTAACGTGTTTCCCGTGTACAATGCTGATAACTCAGTAAGAAAAACTTGATGTATTGAGTTTTTCTTACTGAGTTATAAGCGTGTTACAATATTATTGTACAATGTATAAAATTGCGCAATAACATTGAACGAATAATAATGAAATATTATATATTTATTGCGCAAAAGTTTCAGTGAGAGAGTTTTATTACTTTATTAATACGCAACATTGTGTTAAGTTGAGTTGTTATTGCGCATAGTTTTTCTAACGAATCTTTTTCGTAAAATGGTTAAAAAAAACAGTAAAAGATAGATTGAAGATAGGTCTTGTGGTTACCGGTGCGGACTGAAAAGTATGTGTCTTAGGGTTTTATTTCTACACCAGTAAATAGATATTTGTATGACGCCTGACGATGCCTGAACCACGTCTGGGTTTATCCAATATGTAGCAGCTGGTCCGTCAGCAATTACCGTGATATTGCAAAACAGTTTGTCAATAACTGTACAAATTTAACGCCATAACTATAGTCAAATATACGCGCCAGAAGGAATCGCACGCGCATTTTATGAGTCCTCACGTAAAAAAATAGATTCGTCCTTCTTTGATTTAATTCTATTAATTTGAATTATTCTTATTTTTTATAACTTCTGGCATTTTTAGGTGGTAGCCGAAGGTCACCTTCGGCCACCTAAAAATGCCTTATTGGCAGCACCTGTTAAGCCTCGACTCGCCGAATTTTTACATGGAAATAGAATAGGCGGCGAAACTGAGAACCTATTACACCGGGCATAATATTGTCACTCAACCCATAACTTCCGAATACAATTTCGAGCAGTCATTGGTATAAACTCGAATTTAATCCCAATAGTTCTTGAGTCAGAAATGGAGTGTTCGGCTTCTAGACCACTGAGACAATCAAGCTTTTTGGCGATACCTAATATTGATGAATGGTACCATGCGTTATTATGGAAAATACCCAATTTCAAAGAAGGCCTCTCGCAACCAGTAGGCTCGTTTATTCTTCGCAGAGGGGCACGTTGCCAGTAGACCGAGATGCGGAGAAATTTGATTTGATATCTTTAATGTTCTAAAATAAAAATATGGTTAAAAAGTTGAGTCATAGATACAAGTAGTCGTATATAGGTAAGAGTGGACATCGATGAAGGAGGAGCTTGTGACGCAATATAGAAATATATTCAACAGTTAACTTACAAGCGAATGGATTAATAATTTTGTAGCTATTGACGTAGATTTTTTTTCCTAACCGCAAATGCAGGGTTTAGAGTTGGGTTCCGACCATGTGACTAATACATTAGAAATCCTTATAGATAGCGAGGAAGTTTTATTTTTCTTAGCTGCTGACTACTAAATAGACAGCGTGCCTGCAGGCATACTATCCAGGTAATCCAGGTCTCTACAGCACCATGTACCTACGTTTGAAAACCCTTTAGAGTATGAAAAAATAACATATTTAACGAATGTTTCCCTTCACTTAACCAATGAAACCTTATTTAAAATATCATTTTTACCAAGACACACATTCCATGACCAAATAGAACGTGTTCTGGAGGAAGGTAATGTTAGGAGCCTCAAAAATCGATGCGCGTGCATGAAAAGAGTTATGAAAGTCAACGAAGTGAGTGAGGTATGTAAGAATCGTGCCTTGTGGCGCTCCGTTCTCTCTGCCTACCCCGCAAGGGATTTGGCGTGAAGTTATGTATGAGGTATTTTTATTACCCACAGATATAGTAAATTACGTGGCATTAGTCAATCTATGAATATAACGCTTTTGTAATAAAATCAATAACAACATTTTTTTAAAGCGTCGTATTAATATTCATGCAGATATTAGCGTTATTGGAAAGAAGAAATATTGAAGAAAGAAAGCTAGGCAATTATTTTTTCCAGATCGGAAAAGACTTCGGAAGACGGTCTTCATAAAATATTAACTTGACTATTTTTTACAGTTACAAGGCTAAAAGACAACAGTTTGAATCAGTTTTGTGAAAATAAATATTTTATTCAAAATACAAACAATAAAGAAGAAACAATTATCGTACTAAATTAATACTGGTCTTACATGTAACAGATTGACAAAATTTTTGTTACAATACAAATAAATAGTAAGTTACCGAATATTTTTTTTACAAATTACGCACATAAAAATAGACACATTACAGGAGAGTATTACTAAAACTATTTAAAATAAATATATGAGTTAATTACATAACTTCATAATAATTATAAAAATAATCAACAACAATTTATTATATTATTATGACTGTAATAACATTAATTTATTCTTTTAAATTGTAAAAAAAGACATAAATGCAATAACTGATACATTTAAAAATATTAACTGACTATGCAAAAAAATATGCCAACTATATCAATACCCTAAGATGAATTAATTTTTCGGACGTTAAGTTGTCCCCAAAATATGCACGAACAAACGTACACAAATGTAATTTAAAAGTATTGCCCTCTTTCTTGCATAGTCGGGTTAAAATAGATCGAACACAATATGTTCATTGTTCAATCATCAATAACTATCAGGAGAAACTTCGGTAAAGTTGTCTTTAATTTTTACTACACAAAATCATTAATATTATTAGTAACTACATTCACAGCTGCTTCCTTAATGGCACATTAAATAAATAATCCCATCCCCCTCCATATTTGATTTAATTGCAATGATGCCATCAGATAGAGAAAGAGATCAGCCGTCTCCAATTTTATCTGCTTTTCAATATTGAAATTTGAGATATAGAAATACATCTTCTATTTTTTCAACATGAGCGGGTACCATCGCATCGCATCTGAGGTAGATCGGCATTTCTTCATCAGTAAATTCATCATATCCAACTGGTTTCTGGTTATTTTCGAAATAACCAAGTATATCAGGTCTCATTGGTCGTAGTCTCCGAGGAATTCTTGTTCATATCTGGAAAAAGAAAAAGAAAATTAAAAAAAAAATTAAATTATTAGTAAGAGTAAAAACTTTATGTCCAATTAAAAATGACTGTAAAAATTTTGTAAATTGTTAGATTCTAGTTCATCATTAGCTTGTTGTAGTCCACTGCTGGACATAAGCCTCTCTGCTAATTAGATATTTTGAATTGTTTTTTCTGTAACAAAACCTAGTCTAACAAAAAAAACCTAATCGAAAATTATTTAATAAATTTAAACTAATATATAAGATTTTACATGGATTCGATTTTAGGGAAACAGTTTTGAGTAATCCATATTTTGTTACATATTTGAAGTTAGAATGTAATTTAGCACAAACTCTAATCAAAATATTATGGCATTTTTCCAAAACATTTACCTTTCAAATGTCAAACACTTCATTTTGTAATAGATCCTGTGTCTCGGACATCCTTTCCTCTTAATAAATCCCCTTTTGGTCCTAATCAAAATTTTCTGATCACCAGCAGGCAATAGGATAGATTCAGTAGTGACCACAACTTCATTATGTACTGTGATATCTTTAGATTTTAAATCTTTGTCCACTGGCAACGATACTACTGACATGCAATACAGACACAGGAAAAATAAGCAAAAAATTGTGGACGTCATTTTTCTTTAGTGTTTAATACGATGTTGATGACTTCGCTGCTATGGCAAGACTGTCCATATTCATACTTTGAAAGTCATTATATATGCAAGCAAAATGTCTCAACGGGAATCCATACTCTATACGCAACAGAAACAAAACTTGCCGGTGACGTCCGTAGAGTGTGTCAGAGAATACTGCAACTTGTGTGAACATGGAATTAATATTTCGCAATGTCTTCGTGACGTATACAAAAGTGGTACATAACTGGTTTTCCACTTGACCACTGGTATTTTGAATAAATATCTTGTATTTTATCTAATACGATCATTAATATTTTGTAATCAAATTTATTACTGTCAAAATTTTAACGATATTTTTTTCTTTATAATAAAGTTGTTTCGCATTTGATTTCCTTTCAGATTACATTTTTAAAATTGAATCAAATCAAAATGGTTTGATTGCAATTTATATTTCTAAATTTGTGCAAGATGGCTATAAGATTATTATTGATGAATGAGAAAAATAGGAAAAAAGCAGGAACATTTGTGCTTTCACGGATTTGTGTGTTCATGGAGACTTTTTAAAGCAAAATATGGCTCACTCTAATTAGTTTAAATTGTAATAGGATATAATTTTCTCTAATATGTTATTACTGTGCTCCTATATATTTCCCCATATGCCGCAGCAAATGAAAAGTCCCTCTAGGGTCAATAGTCGCAAGTCCATCTGGGATGACAAGCTAATTTCCCTAATGACGTAACGCGCAATGACATATTATACTGCAGATACTCACACCCTTGTATTTCCCCATATTTATTCCCCATGGAAATAGGTCTTACATAATGACCTAGTATTATAATGGAACAAAATGTGAAAGAACAAAACGAACAAGTTAATAAACTAAACAACTTCATTTAAATATTGAATGCAAAGGGCCGATAGCGGAGTTCGAAGAAGCGGCAATGTATACCTATTGAACTGTAAGAATTAGTGACTCATAGAACATGTTGTACCATCACCTCATCTAGTATGGCTGATAAATGAAGCAGTTATGAAGTTATAAGTTTTAATTGTCGGCTGTTGTTGGTTAGGTATAGGCAGTTCCCTTCTATTACAGTTGTCCAGATATAGAATCGGTTGCTAACGAAAAAATATGAAAATTTATTTGAAAGCAGCGTTTCAATTTCATATAACGCTAATAACGTATCACTAAATACATCATTTATCATTGTAAATTATACTATATTTATGTTTGTATATCTGTACTTGTGTCTCTTCAAAATTTAAATTAATTTTGTATTCGTTGCAGTATGACAAAAGCTTTAATAAAACAAAATCTTTATAAAAATCAGTAAATTAATTTATTTCGTATCCCTTTACTGGATTTAGACTATCTATAAGACGTAGAGCATTATAAAAAAACCTTTAAAAATAATTTCATTCTATGCATAAAAATAATCTTCGGGAAAAATTTCTATTTTGTAATACATTTTAAATATAAATACATATTTGTTGACGGCTAAAATGACTTATCAGTGGAGGTAGCATCTACTACAGATAAAAAATATGAAGCAGTACTCCTTCAGAAGTGGTGTGTAGTGGTGTTGAACATAGAAACCTGGCGATGAGGATCGACAGAATACTAAAAAGGCATCGTAAATTAAGACAATTAAAAGAGGCTAATTAAGAGCCCAATATCATCTATTGTTGAATTTGCCTCCTGGTGGAGAACAAACCACCAACGAAAACATTCCCAACGAGGGTTGACGTCAGGCAGGTAGCCGGTATAATACCACAGCCAAGACTTTTGACAACATGGATAGTCCGAAATAATCACATGATGTGCCGACTTAGAGTGGGATAAGGGCATGACAATGATAATGATTTTAAATGTATCTACAGTAGTATTGCACAATATAGAAAATTGCATAATAATTTAAATAAATATTGTATAATAAAACACATAATTTATTAAATGAAATTTTGTATTGCGCCATGATTTAAACTTTCTTAATATACAGTTAATATTGCGTTATATTTTTACTCGACCAGGCCGAGAGGACGACGATGAACTGTGTATAGTTATTTACTATATCCTGTCTTAACGGAAGAGTCCGTTAGATAAGAATCTTACAGATGACGATCAATTCCTCTGAATCGTAGGAGTGTCATGAGATTGGGCTGAATTTCGTTACACTTCTTAGTATTATTGTAATACGATCAAAAAAAAATGCAAATCCGACTGTATAAGATGGCGTAAATTCGGACTACATCATTACATAGTATAAAATTATTAAATACCTTTAAAGGGTATTACAAAAAAATCCGCAATGGCATATGTCTATCTATTAGGGATAATGCAAAATGACCATTTTTATTTCTTTTTCATCAAATTCGCATCCGAAACAAAGTTCGCTGGGTCAACTAGTATTATATGAAAAATACATATAATTTCTGAAGTTTCCTGCTCTTTCTTGTAGAATAGAATAGAATAGAATAGAATATACTTTATTGTACACCTATTAAAGAATACATTACAGCGAGTAGTAAAGTGATAGACAAGTACAATAGGCGGTCTTATCGCATGCTGCGATCTCTGCCAGACAACCTTGAGATGGACATGTTATGCTAGGAAGAGTAGTACGCGGTGTAAAGTTGCTTGTTTAAGACACATATACATACATACATACATACATACACTTACATACAATATATACTTATAAACTTACATATATATACATACATAAAGAAAAAAGTACACACATACTTACATAAATACCTACATACACACTTATATATATATGTTTAAATATATATGTACATAAACAATCTGATATATATATATATATAGATACAGAAATAAGTAAAAATAATTATTATTACGCACTGAACAATCAATGCCAAGTCATTTATAGTGACAAATAATATTCTCTAAGACGTTTTTTAAAAGATGTCAGTGTCTGAGCTTGTCGGACAGTCAGAGGCAATTCATTCCATAAGCGGGCAGCCTGGACTGAAAAAGATTTATGGAAAAAAGTTGTGGAGTGTGCTGGTATTTCCAGCGTCAGGTTCGCCGATGATCTCAAGCATCTCCCATGTGTGTCATGGAGAAACGTAAAACGTTTTTTAAGATAGTGAGGGCTAGCAGAATTGAAAAGAGTATTATACAAAAGACACAGAACATGAGTATTCCTTCGAAGGCGAATGGACAACCACTTGAGCTTATTACGAAACTCAGTGACGTGGTCATATTTGCGTAAACCAAATATGAACCTAATACAAAGATTCTGAAGTCGCTCAAGTTTATCAAGTTGGTTTTCAGTGAGATCGAGATAGCTGGTATCAGCATAGTCAAGAATAGGAAGGAGAATAGATTGTGCAAGCGCAGTCCTGGTGGTAAAGGGTAGGAGGTTTCGGAGTCTTCTTACGGATCCTGCCGAGCTGAATATCTTGCGACTGACATGTTCTACCTGTGCCGACCACGAAAAATTACTATCTAAATAGATTCCCAGGTTTTTGACCTTATCTTTATACGGTATAGTTGTACCATTAAATATAACCTTAGGCAGTGTTATAAGGTCAACCTTGCTCATCTGTCGAGAACTGCCTATCAATATTACCTGAGTTTTATTTGGGTTAACCAGGATACCATATCTTTGGGCCCATTTTTCTATCTTTAATAAATCAATATTAATGGCAGATATAGCTTCAGGTAAATTCATCAGTGCTTCTTGAGTATATATTTGCAAATCATCTGCATAAAGGTGGTAAGAAGAAAGTAATTTGTTAGAGATTGAATTTATAAAAATAGAGAACAGCAACGGGGATAAAACGCCACCCTGTGGCACACCGACAGTGATTTTAGACCAAGGAGAATAAGTGTCATCCAAACGAATGCACTGTCGGCGACCAAACAGGTAACTACGAAACCAGTCAACCACTCCAGGAGATATGTTGAGAGAGCCCAATATGGAAAGCAGCACATCGAAGTCAACCGTGTTAAAAGCATTACTGAAATCTAAGAGACAGAGCACCGTCAGCTTTCCATGTTCCATGCCTGACCTTACATCATCCGTAATATTGACAAGAGTGGTTGTGGTGCTATGACCAGGACGGAAGCCGGATTGAAGTGGGTTGAGTAGGTTATTGTTACTGAGGAATTTATTTAATTGGTTATGGACAAGGCGTTCAAGAACTTTCGATAGGAAGGGAAGAATGGAAATGGGGCGATATTCAGAAAAGGATATAGGTTTCGGGACTTTCGGTAGTGGTATTACTTGGGCATCTTTCCAAATTGATGGAAAGACACCACTGGAAACGGAATAATTAAGGATATGGGAAATAATTGGTAGGACTTCTTGTACATAGTTAAGAATAAGTAATACAATTATGATATGATAATATAAGTACAGTAATTTGTTTGAACTTTCAAGGCTGGCTGCACGTATTATTTGTTATCCAAATCGGTATTTTCATACTGTCATCATTACATAGTATATACATAGTATAAAACAAATCGCTTTCCGCTGTCTGTCCACTAATATGCTTATATCTTTAAAACTATGCAACGGATTTTGATGCAGTTTTATTTAATAGATAGAGGGTGTCAACTGGGTGGTTTTTATCTATAATGCATGTATGATGTAGTAAAAAAATAAATACCAAATTTACGTCTTTATTACTTTTGATGCGGAACAAAGTTCGCCGGGTCAAGTAGTTTTACAATAAATTAATAAGAACTTATTAACTACGCTACGCTAACTACTTATTGAATATATTATTTACTAATAAATAAACTTATACGAGAGTATGTTATCCATAGGATTTCAAATATTTTCTGTTGGCTATCGAGTACAGTAGAATAGCTAAAAAAATATTTTAATAATATTTCATTCAACACATAAAACATTTATTTGATTTACTAACTTGCGTTGTTTCTCCTCTGCCTTAATTTAGCTTAAATCTTCATAATGATCTACATAACATAAGTAATGTAACTACTAATAAATATCTTACAACATGTCAACAAATCAGGTGAAACCCAAATACCGAAACGATACCTTAGTTTTTTTGTGGGACCTGGTGTTTGCCCATGGTCATGATGTTTATAATAGAGTCGACGTCTTTTAGGATGAGACGGAGGTGAGAGGGGAAAGAGGTTTGGTCTGTCACCAACAGAATGTGACATTTTTGAGAGGTTATGGCATTTCATCCGTCGAGCCAGCCCATTCACGGAGTCTACTGCATGGCTCTACTACTGTCAAATGAAAATCGAACAACACTTGAGGTATCGTTGTAGGCTTACATAATTTAGTTTTTTAATATTTCTAAAAAGCACGCCAACGCACAAATAATAAATAATTGTTAACCAAGGAACCAGTTGACAGTCTAGAGGGTTCTAAAGTCAATAGGAATTATAAATCAGGAATCAAATTCCAAAGTAAGCCACTAAATAGATCATTCACATACTCATCTAATTGCAACATGACATCTATCGCAAAATAATAGCAACTCTTTCACTTCTTATTTTAAATTTTCATAAACACACAGGCACAGATTGTGGCAACCGTAAAATTACTCTAATTCTTCCTATACTTCGTGGTTTTGCTTTGCCACAAGATAAATAAAGTAATAAGTTTACTAAGTATTATATTAGCTAGATTTTTACACCGCTCTAAATACTGTTGACATAAGGATATTGCTTGCTCAGTTCCCTTAACATATCTATATTAGGAATTGCTTGTTTCAACACGCACAGACTACTTCTTTTCTCTTTGTAATAATATCACAACAGGTATACTGCAAGGTAGCATTTTGTCCGCTTTACTTTTCCGCTTAGATAAATTCTAGTTCTTTAATTCTACTACTTTCGCACTATTGTTTTATTGATCTTTACTGAATTTCCTCTACAATAGCTTCAGGGCATCTTTAATTAAATATTGCGAATTAATAGAGGTCTGGAGCTGAGTTGGTGATTTGTAAAACCTGCTGTAGGTAGTTCTTCAAACCTGAGACGAGTATAGAGTATAACGTACCCAGAGCAAAATACCTCAATAGTTTTATAACATCCATACTAAAATCCAATTTTCCATTCCATCAGATGGCAATAAATAAAAAAAATTAGCATTAATACTTGGATCACGAAAAACTTTAGAGAAAAGTTCTTTCGAGATTAAAATTAGTATTTAGTTTTCGTAATCGTAGTCACTGCACTGTTCTTGATATCTGAAAAAATATAAAGGGTAAAATCAATAAAATTCATTCCAATATACATGTAGATTAACACCTATTATTAGTGGATAGTAATTATATTTTTATATTTTGAAATATTTAACTTTTAATTGTAGGTGTCTTCTTCGTCTACGGCATTAGCCACTTTACCTCTATTTTGTGAGTAGTTGTGATAAAATCCGAATCGCATCTTTAGCTTTCCGGAACTTATACAATGATATATACTTAAACATTTTAGATGAAGATTTTTGACAATTTTACAATTTTCCATAATCTTGAGGCACACGAAAGCCTCTCACTTTATTTCACTGCTAAATCTATTAAAATATCATGGGATAATCAGGAATTCCCCTAATATATTAAAAAAAAAATCAAAATGTTTTCACAATTCGACTAAACTTTTTTCCAACAGAAGTATATATTTTGTTTTATTTAAATCTGGGCCAAATTAATAAAGATACAGGCCACAACTAGTGTAGGTATAAAAATATTGATGACTGGCAAAATTGTCGCCAATCTACGCCACAAGCCTCCTCCATCTTAAATATGGACAATAAATTAATAATTTAAATTAGTTGTTGTGTCGAGGCTTACTTTTCATTAACTACGCTTCTTGTTAAGAACTTAAAGGTAAAGCAACATTTATATTTTATCGAAATTAATAATATATACATTTAAAAGACTAGACTTAACTAGAGAGTATGTTATAAAAATAATTGTCCCAATAAGAAAATGGTGTCAAAATGTGTCCATGGACGGCGCTGGTCACTTACCATCAAGTGACACGCTTGCTCATTTGCCCTCCTATGCCTTAAAAAAAGTTTAAGTCACTTTCACTGTTAAGATTAACTTGAGATTGCACTTAGCTAAAAAAGTAAAAACATAATCCCTTCTTCTAGCGCGGTAGGTAAGGTTAAATGTCAAGGATCATATTTACTAACACGTATTGCGACTTGATTTATATGTTATTGACTACCTACAAAAAAGAGATAACCAGTTTTACGATATTGTGTTTTCTTAGTTCCAAGAGTATCAGTAGCGTTATGAATAATAATACTGACAAATTGTTCGTTGAATTTGAGTTTATAAAATTGAAGAGTGTACATTTCTTTGTTGATGACTGTGATGCTTTGCCATGAGAGGTGCGCTCTGTATGTATTTGTTTGTTCATACGTTAGCGTGGCGTAAAGTGTAGCGTGAATTCAAAAACAAATAATGATTTAAGAGTTAAAAAACTGAATGGATATGTAAAACCCTAATATATGGTATATTTTTAAGGTATAATATGATATTAAAAAAAAATAATATACAAACCTCAGCCATTCACCAATGTTTATTTATGGTATATATATGTTTATATTATGTGTTCGTGTATTGTACTTTTATGTTTGTAATAGTGTCTGAGTGTTTTTCACTGTAATATTACAACTAAAAAAAATTCCTCGTCAATATTTGATTTAAAGTTGAATGCCAGCTTTAACCTTAATGTTTTTGTTTATGAACAGAATGTTATTGATAGATCAAAATATACATATACTAGCTGACCCGGCAAACGTTGTGTTGCCAAAAAATAAAATTTTACAAATATGGGTTGATCGTAGGGGATTGAAAATTTAGGGTTGTATGTATTTTTGTATTCCGTTTTATAAAAAAAAATAAAAAATGGAAATATATCGAAAATTTAAAAAAAATGTCCATTTCTCAGACTTACCCGATATGCACACAAAACTTCATGAGAATCAGTCAAGCCGTTTCGGAGGAGTATTGGAACGAACATTGTGACAGGAGAATTTTATATATTAGATTTATAAACTTCGTTAAACAATTTAACTCTATTTAATTTAATTTAATTTAAGATTTTAATCTAAATTTCAAAATTATTATTAGATAATAATATCAAGTAATAAGATAATACGTGTGGTGTGACAAGAATGGATAAGATGAGAAATGAGTTTAAAGAAAAAGCCTGAAGCACCAATTGAGGACGAAAATGGAGAAATGCGGAAGAAATTCATTGATTAGCGTGGCATGCACATATCATGTATAATTAAGTATATATATATATATATATAAATATCCGTTCTATGTAAAGGTTGATCCAGTAAGACGTTAAAAGAAATGTTGATCCACCTTTTTGCCGTGTATAATTAGCTCTTTAAAAATATAACTGATATACTTTGATCCAAATTTGAAATGGAAGGGTTGTTTGTGGATCTGCATCGGTCGCTTTGCAACATACTTGCCATCAAATTATACAATAGCAACATGTTTTTTTTGATCCGTAACGGTCGCAAAAATTATACCGACGAGTCAAATGTGCATCCGTTTTATATTCATATTCCTGCCAAATCTTACTAACTAACGTTGATCCGAGGCCATTTGACCTTGAACCCATCGACGCCCGCGCGGTGGGTCCGCTATATGTATTTCTTTATTTAAACGAAATCAGCAGTAGTGTTTTTTACAAAATATTGCATAAAATTAATTTTCGAGTCAGAAAAGTAGGTGCCTACTTGATCCCTTTTATTATGTACTCTGTTAATATAATAAATGTTATTTGCATTATTTTCATGTTTTTGACATAGAGATATATAACTAAAGTACGATCACCCGGCTTCTGATTCCGGAAGTCGCGGGTTCAATTCCTGACACTGGCTCACACCAATGACTTTTCGAAATTGTTTTTGGAAGTTATGTGTGATAAATATCGATGACTGACAAACTTTGTGCCCGGTATGGCAATAGGTTCTCCACCTATTCCATTTGGGACGTAAACATAACGACGAGACGAGGCTTAACAGCCACTGCCTACACCTTCGGGTAACAAGAGCTTGAAGTAAAGGAATAAAATTAGTCAAAAAATATTATTGATCTGGAAAAAAGTTCGCCGGGTCAGCTAGTAAATATAACTCTTAAACACTCTTCCGGCGCGGCCCTGCATGGATTTGATTCCGGGCTCACAATAATTTTTCGGAAGTTATGTGTGATAAATATAATTTTAATATATTTATAATAATCTTGTCCGCGGTGTATGGAAATAGGCAACCTATTCCATTTCGGACGTGCAAAGTGATTCTTTGGTCATTAGCCCCGATGATTTTTTTGAAGTAATTATATAATTGTAGTCTTTTTTTAACCGACTCCAAAAAAGGAGGAGGTTCTCAATTCGTCGGGATCATTTTTTATGTATGTTCAGCGATTACTCAAAGACGTCTGGACCGATTTGCAAAATTCTTTTTTTATTCGAAAGGGTATGCTTCCCAGATGGTCCCATTGTCACCAAGTCAATATCTGATAATGGGATCCAGGAGAAATCGAAGGCGACCACCAAAAAATTTAGGCTTGTGTAGTGTGTTTGTTACGTCATGTGTTGGGTATTTACTTTAAGGTATCAAAATCGGATGCTGCTGAGCTGATGATGATGCTCACAGAACTCCTTAACGGCTAGGAGCTTAGAAACAGAATTGCTATTGGTCTATAAAAACTACTTAAGGTATGTAGGGTTAACTTGTTGCTTGGGACGTATGCTTGAATCAACACCTGACGCTGCTGTGCTAATGATAGGAGTATAGGAGGAGATGATAGGTGACGAGTTGGTTACGATTACGAGTTGGGAGACAGTAATACAATTAGTCGATGAAAACTACTTAGCAGTTTAGCAGTAAATAAACACGAACATCTATTTAAGTTCACAACTCATAAACGCAACTAATAATTTAGAAATAAAATTACTTAAAAAAAAGTCAAACCGACTTCAAGAACACAAACGACAAAAAAGTACCTACTTACGTAACTAAAAAGCGTTAAATAACGAAAATAATTTATCTACTTAATACAATATACAAAACGTAATTAATTAAGTCAACTACTTTAACTGTCTGCCAGCAGTGGTAGAGCCAAGCAGTTCGCTGCATGAATGGGTCGGCTCGACCAATGAAATACCACGACCTCTCTAAAGACTAACGTAAAGTGGCTCATGCCGCGTTTCGATCGGTAAGAGAGGTACCCGGAGGCCCACCCCTATCCCCATCTTTTCCTATCCCCTATCCCTTAAAGGTTGGCAACGCAACAGTAATACTATATGTGTGTTGCTGGTGTCCATGGGCGGCGTTGGTTGCTTACCATCAGGTGACACGCCTGCTCGTTTGTCCTCCTATCCCATTAAAAAAGTCATCTTTAACTATAAAAATATTTACAATCATCATCTATTATTAGGTATTGAAGTCGGAGTTGGTTAAAAGTTACCCCGTATTCTATTTCGTCGTGTGACTTTGACGGCCGCGCATATCATACAACATAATAGACTACGTTACCTAGGCTGGCACCGACTCCAATAATAACTGACAATTGTAAATATATTTAACAGTCTCGGTGGTCCAGTGGTAGAGCACACGGCTTCTGAGTTCTGATCCAGAGGTCCGGGTTCGAATCCTGACACTGACTCACACCAATGATTTTTCGAAATTATTTTCGGAAGATAAGTGTGATAAATATCGATGACTGAAAACTTTGTGCTCGGTATAGCAATAGGTTCGCAACCTATTCCATTTGGAACGTAAGACGGTAAACTTAACGGCGAGACGAGGCTTAACAGCCACTGCCTACACCTTCGGGTAACAAAAGACGTGAAGTTATGTTATGTTTGTTATGTAAATATATTTATAGTTAAAGATGACTTAGTTATAGTATTACGTTTTGTATATTGTATTAAGTAGTTGAACTGTTTGCGTTATTTATCGCTTTTTAATTACGTTAGTAGGTACTTTTTTGTCGTCTGTTTGTCTTAATTAAGTTAGCTGACTTTTTTTAAAAGTATTTTTTCTAAATAACGATGCTTGAATTGAACTTGCTTGAAGGTATATAATAAAATAATTTCACATCTGTATGCATTAACATCACAATAAGCGCGGAGAGGTAATTTTCTAAATTAAAATTAATAAAAAAAATACTTGCGCTAATTAATAAATGTGTCAATAATATGCATAGAGTCTAATGGATAATATTAATAGATTTATATTTAGCATGAAGCTTAACTTAATATAACATAACTTCACGCCTTTGTTACCCGAGGGTGTAGGCAGCGGCTGTTAACCTTCATCTCGCCTTTATGTTTACGTCCCAAATAGAATAGGTGGCGAACCTATTGCCATACCAGTCATCGATATTTATCACACTTAACTTCCGAAAATAACTTCGAAAAGTCATTGGTGTGAACCAGTGACAGGATTCGAACCCGGACCTCTGGGTCAGAAGCCGTGAGCTCGACTACTGCGCCACCGAGACTTTAGCATTTATATTTATAACTTCTATAGCCATTCATCAAATTAAAGATTTCGTAAATAGAAAATCATGCTGTGTGGCGCCGGCTTAGAATACCGCCACCCCATCTCTTCTCGTGGGTGTCGTAAAAGGCGACAAAGGGAAAAGGCTGGAAGAATGGGCAGCAGCATTCTCTCTAAACAAGGTCGCTTTGCAACATACTTGCCATCAAAATGTACAAAAACAACATTTTTTTGTTGATCCGTAACAGTCGCAAAAATTATACCGACGAGTCAAATGTGCATCCGTTTTATATTCATATTCCTGCCAAATCTTATTAACTCGACGAGCCTCGTGGCGCCTTGGTAAAACTACCGGCTGCAGCAACGAGGTCGGGGGTTCGATTCCCACACGAGCACAAATATTTATGACAAACATGAATATTTGTGTGGCGTCTGGGTGTTTTTCTATGTATTTTAAGTATGTATTTACAAAAGAAAAGTATATATGTATTAATATCCGTTATCTAGTATCCATAACACAAGCATTTAGTTGCTTAGCTTGGAACTAGAGGAAGCTGTGTGATTTATGTCCAAGATATTATTATTATTATAACTAACGTTGATCCGAGGCCATTTGACCTTGAACCCATCGACGCCCGCGCCGTCGGTCCGCTATATTTCTTTATTTAAACGAAACAAGTGTTTATTACAAAATATTACATAAAATTAATTTTCGAGTCAGAAAAGTAGGTGCCTACTTGATCCCTTTTATTATATACTCTGTTACCATGTATTTTTCGTTTATGACAAAGTCGAAGCGGCCTTGACAGGACGAACAGCTGAGAAGAGTTTATTCCAGTTCATACATTTATAGGGAGTGTTCAATTACATGAAAATGATAACTGTCGTTATTGACCTAATTACTGTACCGATCGTCTTAATATTTTGTACAACGTTTACTGAAATTATGATCTACATCTGGTATCAATTACTACATATGACTGGATTCCAGCCTGTATAGGCGTCCATAAAATGAAAGATTTCGTACAGAAAATCTAGAATAGTGGAAATAGGTAATATAGTTTAATAAAACTTATTATGAATTTTTATATTTATTATAATCATGAGTAGACCCAATAACACTGCAGCCCGTATAAAGGGCAATCCTAGCTTGGAAAGTATTGCAGATTTTTTTTCAGAATTCATAAGTATGTCTTAACTCCTAACCGTTTAAGAGTTCTGTAGGTTCATCATCAGCACAGTAGTATCAGATGTTGATTCAATCATACCTCCCAAGCAACACATTAGTCCTGTATACTACTAAACAGTTTCTTACAATCGACTGCCGTACTGTCACCCAACTCCTAACCGTTTAGGACTTCTAAGGCTTCTTAATCAGCACAGCAGCATCAGCTGTAGATTCTAGCATACCTAATAAGCAGCAAGCTAGCCCTACATAGTATCAAGTAGATAATATTTACCAATTGTAGTACTTTCTTCGAACTCCTTACCATTTAAGAGTTATGTGTCTTCTTCATCAGCACAGCAGAATCAGATGTTGACAGCTTAAAGCATATTCTTAAGACCTATTACGTAACAAAAACACTATACTCGTACACGATTTTCAGTAGTTGCATCGATTTCTCGTGGTTTCCATCATCAGATCCTGACCTGGTGAAAATGGGACCATCTTGGAGGTGAACACTATCCGAAAAAAAAAATGGAAATCTGTTCATAATTGACGAAAATATCGGTGAACAGACATAAAAAAAATACTAAACATAAAGACGGAATGAGAACCTCCTCCTGTTTTCGAAGTCGGTTAATAAGTTAAAACATTAAGATTCGTAAAAAAAATATGCGCTTTAAAGATTTCGCACACATGCGCATAGCGCATGTGTGCAAAATCCGTATACATGTCCAGCAGGACAGTAGGAGGACTTGCCTTCTGATTGGCCCATTTGAATCGGATCAACAACTATCGAAGTGGATTCGTATATCGGATCAACATTTCGGTTGGGTTTCCTAAGCTTCAACGGAGTAAATTGTTGATCCGTCTGGAACCACATTTGTATGAAAAATATTATATTGGATCAACAATAACCACCCGGATCAACATAGGTTTTCGGATCAACAAAGTGCTCGCCATACAGCACGCATGATCAACAAATGACGGATTGAGATAACTATACATATATATATATATATATATATATATAAATTATGTAACAGTACCGAAGAAATATATATATATATACACTACTAGAAAAAATTAAGGGATCAAAAAAAATTCCAAATTTTTCGGTAGTTTTCAACAGGCCGTAACTTTGAGAGAAATGGTTGTACAGGAAATAAAAAAAAAGGAAATTGTAGCTCCAAGTGCCTAGTTTTTGGACTAGAACTTCAAAATTTTGTAGCCTCCGCGGTTTCTGAGTAATCGTAAAAAAACCAGCAGCAAAAAAATTCTCAAATTTTTTTTAGTTTTTTTTTTGGTCTACGGGCGTGGAAAAATGTTTTTTTAGCTTAACCACCATAAGGATCGGATACTTGGTTCAGTTAGCTTTAATTTCTTTTTTTAAACACCCTGATACGTCCACTCCTCGCTGAGATATCGGTCTTCAAATGGAAAAGGATCTTTTTGTCTTTGATTATCGATATCTCAGCAACCAATGATCGCACAGAAAGTTAGAGGTGGGTTTCAAGAAATTAAATGAATTTCCCTTAACAGCTGTCCATCTGAAACGATAATGTGGAAAAAGCTCGAAAAAAACTATTGTTTTTTCTCATTTTTAAAAATTATGAGCTTTTCAGAGCAAACGTGATCCTTTAATTTTTTCAAAAATTCGATCAAGTGAAACAAAAAAACGGCTGGCTGGATTAATTTGATTCTTTGTAGGATTTTTGTGGACATATTGAACTGTAAAAGGCACACTTAACATTAGCGGTTTCCTCAATATTTTCGATCCAGCGCTTGATTTTCCAAAAAACCACCAAAAGCCCTTTTTTTGTTGCATTTTCAAATTCATGTGACAGAACGAAAAAATTTTTTTTCGAAAAAACAATGGACAGCTCATAAGGGAAATTCATTTAAGTTCTTGAAACCCACCTCTAACTTTCTGTGCGATCATTGGTTGCTGAGATATCGATAATCAAAGACAAAAAGATCCTTTTCCATTTGAAGACCGATATCTCAGCGAGGAGTGGACGAATCAGGGTGTTTAAAAAAAGAAATTAAAGCTAACTGAACAAAGTATCCGATCCTTATGGTGGTTAAGCTAAAAAAAATTTTTCCACGCCCGTAGACCAAAAAAAAAAACTAAAAACATTTTGAGATTTTTTTTGCTGCTGGTTTTTCTACGATTACTCAGAAACCGCGGAGGCTACAAAATTTTGAAGTTCTAATTCAAAAACTAGACACTTGGAGCTACAATTTTCTTTTTTTTATTTCCTGTACGACCATTTCTCTCAAAGTTACGGCCTGTTGAAAACTACCGAAAAATATGGAATTTATTTTGATCCCTTAATTTTTTCCAGTAGTATATATATTTAAAATAATAAGTAAAGAAAAGTAGATAGATGGATTACGTAAGGGTGGATATGAGTATAAAGGATGTAAATGTGGAGATGACCTCCGGTACAAATCAATGACTTTTTGATCATTTCGAAAGATTTTGTGATAAATATGGATGATTGGCAAAATATTTCCCGATGACGGACCCATTATATCATCTGGTCCCATAGAAGAAGCATACATAGTTTAAGATAAAGCGTAATGCGGTTTTTTATAATGCATAGGGGTGGCAATGGGGTGGGATTTATCTATAACTCATGCATGACATGAAAAGAAAAAGTGGTAAATCTGAAATTTACCTGTTTATTACTTTTGATGCGGAACAAAGTTCACCGGGTCAGCTAGTAGTTTATATAGGATAATTACCGGTACCTATACCTCCGATATTATGGGTTTGGGTGAGTGAAGTTTCAAATACAAAACTTGGAGTTTCTTTAGTAACTATGTATTAACTTGGTTAGTACTTACTCTTGATATGTAATGCATTTAACTTTGCAATATTTGTTTCCATCGCTGCATACTTTTGATACACCTCTGACAATGTGTCTTTTGGGACGAACCACCACATTTTCAGTGATCACTTCGTTGTTTAACATAAAATCCTTTGGCCTATCATAATTTATAGAAAACATTGAACATTTAACGCAAATCTCTGATGATTGCATTTCAGATTTTTTGATTGTAAACGAATAAATCGTTGTCCAATAGGAGAATACAAAAAAGGCGCACACAACATTATTCATGGTGAGCGTGGACACGATTGATCAATTCTAATGCCCAATAGCCGTTCAACAAGAAGAATATGTGATGACTTGTTTTATTTATGTAAAAAAAATTGGGCAGGTGTGAGTCGAATTCGTGCGGAGAGGGTTCTGTATGTCTGTCACTCAAAAGTAAAAAAATACGTTTGTGCTTTGCGGTTGCTGTTATACAAATTAGCTAAAACCTTGCATAAAATTCGTTTAGACAGTTTTCGAGATAATATGAATTTAATATGTGTAACAGCTAGACGTTTTTAATTCGATAATTTAATAAGCTTTTTATTAATGTACTATTAAGTCGCCTTAGCTGTTTTTAAGCGTCCTGTTTTTCTAGAATGAAAACTGGGAGCTTTTTATTTGGGAACATAAAACTAATTTTGCTAATCAGTAACCGTTGAGTTGGCGATACTTACCAATTTTCGAGTGAGTTTGTATATATATTAACGCAGTCTATTGCTTAAACGGCTTGATAGATATTACCTTGAATGAAGTCATTAGATCTTTCTTAAATAGGAGAGTTACATAGGCTGCCTATTTTTTGTCTGCAACTCTCGCTGGAACTCTGAGCAAATATTTGTCTTTGTGTATATCTACTCGTATGTTATTGTCAGATATTTCTAGCTATATATTTAGGACCAGAAAAAAACTAACTATTTATATATTGCAGATGTATTATTATTTACAGTGTGCATTATTTATAGGCTTACTATATTTAATATTATATTCATTCATAACAGCTGATTTTAATGCATTACTGTTTTCCTGTTTCCTGAGATAGCTGAAATAATAATATTACACATAACAATAATAGGGATAAATAATTTAATAATAACTTACGTTGTTCAAAAATACCTAAATAATACATACATACTTAATATATTCACTTTGTTTATTTCTCCAGAGACGTGGGATTGTTTATAATATCAATGGTTACAACGAATCTTTGGTAAAATTTTAACAAAAACAAAGTGCAACCGTTCAAAATCAGCTTTAAAATTAACTTAAAAATTTTGTTAGATATTTTGAAAAAGTAAGATTGAAATTTAATAGACTTAAGCCCGAATACTGAACCGCCACTCAAATATATAAGCGCTACTTAAGAGTTTAAGTAGCTGTCACATTAGACAGAATACGTGAAATTTGAGCAGTAAGTAGCACTTTATTGATTGTCAGATTTGAGTGGCGGTCCAGTATTCGGGCGTTAGAGGTACATCTTTTGTAAGGTATAATCCTAATTATTATTAGTTTAAGTGCAAGCTAGGAGGTAGGTCCTAAGTTCAGACCTAAACCGAATTCTTAAGCCAAACAGCTCACAAGCGTTATCAAATTATTCTCATAAATTGTTAGAATTTGGAGAAAAGGTGTATTAAAATAGTGATGTTGCACTAATAAATGAACAGCAGCTGACTAAAAAAGTTGATCGAGGCAAATACGAGTGGCAGAGACGGGATGGAGACCAAGATGGAACTACCACGACCAAATAAAGAATCTGTTTCAAAAAAGTACAATGCTTAGCACCAGAAACCGACGTTAATGGAGAGTTAATATGACTGTGGATCGAACGAAAATAGTGTGTCAGGATTGTAATTTGTGGAAAGCGGAACCTATACCTAACCTTATGGTATACAGACTTAAATTGTATTTGTATATTTTTAGACTACAATATTTTTACAACTATAGGTACTTGAGCTTTCCAGGTCCTCACAAATTGAATAAAAAAGGATAAGGTGTGATATTGTATTGACTATTACTAAGACCTATTGCGTACCCTTATCCGCAAAATAAAATATTTGAATTCGAATTTGAATTTGAATGTTTTACAATATAGTCACCATATAAATATCATCATTTTGATCGACAGACATAACTATAACGTCACATTTATAGATTGACATTAGGTGTGTGACGTTTTAGTTGTCATATTAAAGATCATTAGTTTGGTGAATAGCATTTTCCTTACCACCTGTTTTTCTCAATTAAATTCTTGTAATAATATTGCATTTTTGTAGGTAACTATTAGAGGTTTTTAACTGAAACTAAACTTCCTAAATCAAGGTTTAATATCGGAAAGATTAGTATTGGGGGTTGACTTTTTCTCGAAACGCCTAATGAAATATTATAAAACATGAAATTTGTGTGCTTCTCGTATATGTTTTTTTTTCAAACACATAAGACATATTATAATATTGGTTTAAGCCCGGATTCGGAACTCGGGAAATGACAGTCAGAGTCGGTGCGACCTTTATCTTTTTTTTATGGAATAGGGAGGCAAACAAGCAGACGTATTGCCTGATGGTAATTAACAACGGTGTTCATGGATACTTGCAACACAAATAGTGTTACGTTTGATTATCCGACCCTTAAAATGGGATAGTGAAGAGGTCGGAAGTGGTATGGGAAGGCCCTCGGATGCCTCTCTCCCAAGCGGAACTCGGCATGAGCCACTTACGTTGATATTCTGAGAGGTCAATGTATTTCACGTTTTGCCACGATTAAAACTAAAACTATCAAAATCGTATGGAGAGCTAATAATCCATTAAAGATGTGTAGGCGTAACTTGCGTAAAGTACAAAGCGTACTATCCACATTGTGCATTTACTTTTCCTCATGATTCAAGTATCCAGGAAATGTGACAGGCAAATTTACGTTCCATCTAGGTATTATATAATCACTATATTTGGCATTTAGGAACTTTTAAATTACTAAAAACAATGCTATAATAAGGTTAAACTTTATCAAAATTGCTATAAATATCACACGTAACATAGTGAAAATCTTTAAGATTAATCTTTTTTAAATAAAATATTTTTATGAGCCAGGACTTGATTACAATTGAACAATTGAAGTAGGGTTGTTATAGAAAAAACTAAATGAGTGGTCGTTATTAGACCGCTAGATGCTTTTTTTTTATTTCACCTGTACGTTTGTCTATATATTTGTTTGTAGGCACATCTTGCAAAAGTATTGTATTTAATTTAATACGAATTTCACCATTACTTTATAGAGACACTATTAACCACAGGAATAAAATTAACTTCCACGGGAAAAAAAATTGGGAACACATTTTCGTTGATACATTTTTGTTTCATTGCATTCGACGAGCCTCGTGGCGCATTGGTAAAACTACCGGCTGCAGCAACGAGGTCGGGGGTTCGAATCCCACCCAAGCACAAATATTTGTGACAAACATTAATATTTGTGTGGCGTCTGGGTGTATTTCTATGTATTATAAGTATGTATTTACAAAAGAAATGTATATATGTATTGATATCCGTTATCTAGTATCCATAACACAAGCATTTAGTTGCTTAGCTTGGAACTAGAGGGCGCTGTGTTTATTGTGTGCAAGATATTATTATAAATAAATATTAGGAGAAAAAGAGAATTATATTGATATACTCATAAGATAACTCATAATAAAAATAATAATTACAATTAATATTTATCGTAAGAAATTTTTCTCATATTCTCAAGTATTTTAAACTTATGCTTATTTCCGCCTCTTTAAATAAGTAAACACTCACCAGACTGCTACCTGATATTGCTCAATCTTTTAAGAGGCGTAACTTTTAACTCTTACGAAGCGTATACCTTTACTAAGGTCAAATTCATGGTCATTTTGACTTGCAAGTCATTTACGTCAAAAATTACAAAACGGTAACAGCATTTTTATTTTAATGACGACATTCCCACTGACACGCACATTTTGGATGACGTGTCGTGATCCTCGAGCTGGTTGACTTTTCACCTGCATATAAGGATATAAATTATAAAAAATGTCTCAGTAGTCTATCAGAATTGTTAGCATCAACACGCAACTAAATACAAAATGGCGTCTAAAGTTATTATCCTCGTTTTCCTGTGTCTATTATGTATGACATTATCATTACCAATCAATGAAGATTTACAATCTAGTGATGTTGGATTATATAGTTTATTAAAGACTGAATCAGTTGTACTACAACAGAGAGACCAGAAAAGTTTGAGTAGAAACAAGCGGGCTATAACTCGCGTGGGAAAGTGCAGTAGAGGGAAAGTTTACTATATGAGGAAATGTATTCCTGTTGAAAGGTAAAAAATATGTATTTTATAATTACTAAAAGTAAAAATAATGCGCCATCTAGACATGAATATTGAAACGTTTAATGTTGTGACGATAGACAATAAAGGAGTTTTGGAATTTATGTTGCGAATCCTAGATCAATACAAACAACATATAGTCTATATTACTTCCGAATAAAATCGTTGTCTAATGATTTTTAGAAATCATTGGAATTGGTGTTAACTTTATATTATTGATTTTGATTTAATACTTGTTTCCTTTTTATTCAGTTATCAAGAACTAATGGAAGATTACGATACTTAAATGAAATTTTACTGCGAGGCAACTACACTACTACCTGATAAAGGGTGTGTACTTCACTGAGATTTCATTCTGAAGTTTCCAAGAAACCCGAGAATTTTCAATTTAAAAAATGGATTTCTATTCCAGTGATATTTAATCATTAATTAAAATTTTTGATTACTTTCTTGCGTAAACCGATATGGAATAACAATATTTCAAGAGTGCTTGTACAGGAATGGTATGATGTTGGATTGAAGACTGACTAATATTATTAGTAGATACGACTAGTTATAGTGTGGATTTTTTTAATAATTTCTTGCATTTTATTAATTGAAGCAATAAAAAAACAAGTAATTAGCACTTAACTCTGTCTCAGGAGTAGCTATGTCATCTTGATCATTTAAAATATTCGAGAGCTTGTTTGATTTTAGAGATTAGAAATAATAATAAATAAATGTACACTTTTATTCATTCTATTAACGTTGTGTTACGTTATTAAAATTATAATATCGTGATAAGTACTTAACTGTGATAATATCTTATAATAATATATTCTTCCTTAGCTATTAAAATAAATAATGACATTTTGATCTATTTATTTTTGTCATAAACTACAGTACACAATTTTAACTAACAATTATCTACTGATAACGTACATACATACAAACATAGCTTCATGTCTTACCACTTGCGGGGTAGGTAGTGAGAACAGAGCGCCATAAAGCAAGATTCTTACACGTCTCACTCGCTTCCTTGACTTTAATAGCTCTTGTCTTACTGTTTTATGGCTCCTGACATCACCTTCTTCAAGGACTCGTTTCACACTCGTACACACTTTCCATGGCCAGATAGGCCATGGAAAGTGTGTTGAGGCCGTCCTTGAGTCCTACATCCATCCGTTTTTACATTACATCTGCTTAGTCAATCTTGCATTATTCATTCTTTCTATTTTTTACTTCCCACGTTTACACCGACACTATTTCCAAACTGATTTTCTTCCTTTCAACCTAGTTTTCGATGCAGTCAGCGATAGTTACTCCGCAAATTTTCCGCGGTGCCTTTATTTCGACTGGGGTTTTTCTAATTGTATGCACATTATGCCATACCTAACTCTCGCTACGTTATTAGTTAGCGTTGGGGTCAGTACCGTATTGTAAATGCGGGCTTTTCTGCCAATATTATTTGCTCTCGGGAATAGTAATAATTACTATAAATATACCTGTTGTAAACTAAACTTTAAAGTTATAGAAGAGTAATATTTTCAATTATTTCAGTACTTTTAGATTTTTACTTTAAATATGTGTCTATTATTTTTTTTTGTACGCAACATGCCAATTATTAATTATTATTTGGCGAATTATTATCGATGTTAGCTTAGAAAAAGCCTCTTTTTTCGAAGGCTCTTCAAGTATTTAGTCGTTTTAAAGTTTCTGTTAATTTAAAGTTTTATATAAAATATTAATTAACTTATATATAATGTAATAAAATATGTTTTTAATCAATGTCTTGTGTTTTTATAATTATTGCAATAGAGTATGTTTCATACAAACATCTAATTTCTTTGTTGAATGTGACTGTTTTTCAAATTTCATCAATGTATGTGTAGTATTTTAGTGCTACACTTGTGAGTGTATTTGCAAGTACTGGTACTATAAGTAGTAAGATTCAATACGAAAAATAGTATAAAATTTCCTGACTCGACTGGTTTTCATTCAAAGACTATCGACGTCTATCCAAGTGATTATCGTTTCTTTGACCAACTATTCATAGGCCCTTGACTAGTTTTTATAATTCTGTGTGGTATCTATGAGTAAAATTTCTCTTAGAAGAATTCCAATATTGGTGCCCAAAGCTTAGCAATAACCAAGCACCAAAATTTATCTCTTTGCATACGTAAACTATCGCCTAAAACTTATTTATTAGAAACGTGAAAATAATAATTCAGGTTGTTGATTTTTTTCTTTTCAAAACCGTCGAATTTTAATTTCACATGTTTTCTGCCTATTTAAATATTCCGAACATATTAATTCCGAAAACACTTTGGAAAAGCCATTGCTGTGTACCTGGATTCCTAGCATGCTCACCTTTTTCTTTATTTCAATTTTTATCTTTTTTTTATGTTCATTGACCAACCATGTAATAAAATTTATAGCACAGCCTGTGACCCTGTGACCTGTGTAAATTGCATCCAAAACAGAACCACACAATTTATAAAGCATCTAAAATAACATATTCTTCATGCGTTTTCTTTACTTCCTAATATGATTCATAACGGCAGCACGGGGATCACCATTTGATTAAAATAAACTGAGTACGTATATGCACTATACTCGTACTTCATAGGGGAGTCCCTTCAATTCTCTATGAATAACACCATACCAAAATACCTTGGCCGAAGCTTCATTGTTGCCTGCATGAATACGGAACTAAGATTTTTGAAGTGCAAATTGTAAAGAATCATTACATCTACTACGAATGTCACGATTTGCGTTGAGGCGTCAAATAGGTCCAGCCGATATGGCCAAATTTGGCTATATTGCGAACAACATCAAAATGCGTCCGGTCGCTTTGCACCTGACTGGGGTGTTACATGTTATGTAAACATGTTATAATTACAAAATGACGAACTGTTCCATTCAAAAGTGCAAAAGTAGATCAGGTAATACTTACTTCAGGACAAGTGACTTATTTCATCATAGGTTAATTAACTATGCTATTTACATTATATAGGTACGTGAAATGTTTTTCGCTTTCAATATCTGAAAATTTAAGCAGAAAATCTCAACCAGAATGAGGGGTAAATTAAAAAATTAACCTGTCTGTGTGCTTGTCTATGACATCAAAACACCTTATTGGTTTGATTTTTATGATAATTGTATTTTTATTTATTATTTGAAAGCTGACTTAATGAAATGGTTCATAATAATGTTTTATAGCCCGCCAATCAGATATCATAGGCGATCAACAACTTTCTTAAGTTGGTAGCTTGATAAAGATGAAATACCTACTTAAAATAAATTCATAAATTAAAAGTCGGTATTTAGTAAATACATCCTAAAGATATAATTAATATTTACATTTACTTACATTAGGCTTTTGATAACCATTTAATGTGCACCATGACGGTTATCATCATCATCATCAACCTATCTCCGTCCACTGCTGGACATAGGTCTCTCCTTTGGCACGCCACTGAGCTCGATCTTTGGCCATTCGTTGCCAACCACTGCCAGCCACTTTGCGTATATCGTCGCCCCGCCTAGCCTGAGGGCGTCCTACACTACGTTTGCCGAGACGCGGTCTCCACTCCAGGACACGATTACCCCATCGGGAATCAGACGTGCAACAAATGTGACCTGCCCACTGCCACTTCAGCTTGCTTATTCTTTGGGCGACCATGACGATTATAGTCCCATGAAAAACCCTAGATTGATGACAAGACAGGTATTTTGGCTGGTAATATATTGCAATAGTAATATATATAGGTATTTAGAACTAGAAAATTAGTTCCGCGTATCAATAAATAAATTGTCGCTGCTTTCATCTTACAGCCATTAAGTTACAGAGTTAAGTACATTATTCACGGCGGTTTTGTATTATATTTATTCCTAATTTTTTTGTGAATCACATTCATAATATTGAAACAACACTTTTTATGGATTATATCGCGTTTATTTAGAACTTATTTCCTGTTTATTTCCTGATGTTTCGAACTCTTTACAGAGATCATTTTCACGAGTAATGAACAAAAAGATGGTAGTCGTTCAGAAGCTATTTTCATTGAAAATAAGTAAAAGAAAGTAAGTAAGTAAGAAAGTGAAAATAAGTTCTCCATAAACGCGATATTATTATAATCCATAAAAAGTTTTGCATTATATATGATACTACTCCTACAAAGTTCTACAAGTTACTAATACTACTACAAAGTAATTTTACAGCGCTTACAATTAAAGTGCTTGAAATAAATATCTCTTTTTCTCTACTACATTATGCATGAATTATACATAAAAAACGGGGTGGTTAGAAGTATAACTAGTTGTCCGTAATATGGCAAATGAATTCCACCACTGAAATTATTCGACGAGACGAGGTATAATTACCACTGCTATGCCTTTGGACCTAAAGAGCTTAAAGTTACGAAAAAAATATGTCATAAAAATATATTCGTGATTAGGTGACTTTAGAAGGAAGGATCTAAGTCCTTCCTTCTAAAGGCTTTCGAATTCCACTGCTGGACGTAGGCCTCCCCCATAGAACGCCACAACTGATGGTCCTGGCCACTCGCAACCATTGGCTTCCTGCGGTTCTTACCAGGTCATTGGTGCACCTAGGGGGGACGGTCTAACCATGAATTATAATTTTTCATACAAAAATGATTTTAAGACTTTCTCGCAAGTAATAACCAACGATGGTTATTACTTAAAGTCAAAGTCAAAGTCAAAATAACTTTATTTTATAGGTCTTCACAGACACTTAAAAATAGTCAACAAGTACAGATATAACAGGATTTAAAATTAGATAAAAAAAAAACAAACACGAGCGCTTGTGGAAAGTTCCTCCGTGGAACAAATAAAAGACACGGACGCAATCGCCACGAGCGGCCCGATTCCAAATGTGTAGAGGCTATCATGAGAAGAATCGGGCAAGAAACTCATGTGCCAAATACTCTTTTCAAACCATTTGAAATAAATAACAATATTATTATCACTACTGCAAACAAATCAGTAGGTTGGTGAATAAAAGGTGTAGCAAACAGAATACTCGACAGTCACAATTAAGATCCAACCAAATTAAAATCAACGTCCTACAAGTTAACTAAGAAATTCTATGCGATCACAGTAGTCGAGCACAACTGACGCGACACCCTTTAATTAGAGTGGTAACGTTGTGCAAAAATTGTGGCTAATAATAAAAAAATAAAAAAAGTAAGTTTCTATTATATATGTGAACATCATATCAAGGCAAATTTACAGTTAAAAAGCTATCAGAAATTATTACAGAACGCCTCCACTCCGAAAAAGTGAACAAATTCCAACACACAAACTACAAAATCCGCGTTGAGCAAGCAATATGACGGTCCCACTCCGACTTGTCAGTCATGAAGTCGTTGATGGTGTAGTATGCACCACCAATGAGACGACCCTTCACAGCCCGCCTAAAACGATCATAAGACAAATCCAGAATATGCGCAGGTATCCTATTATAAAACTGTACACCCATTCCCAAAAAGGACTTGTGTACCTTGTGCAGGCGATGATACGGTAATTCAAGCTTATGCTTGCCTCTAGTATTAAAATTGTGTACATCGCTATGTTTTGTATATTTATCTAAGTTTCTCCTCACAAACATGATGTTATCATATATAAACTGGGAGACAACCGTTAAAATGCCAATTTCCTTAAAACGTTCTCTGAGGGAGACCCTAGCACCCAAAGAACGTTTTAAGGAAATTGGCATTTTATCGGTTGTCTCCCAGTTTAGGTCTCCCACTTATTATAATACGTTACTAATAATCATTTTTATGAATGTTTATATTTTATTAGGAAACAAATAATTCAATAATTACAGTGGTAGAGCCAATCAGTTCGCTGCATGAATGGGCCGGCTCGACCGGTGAAACACTACGACCTCCAGAAGATCGACGTAAAGAGCTCATGCCGCGTTTTGTTCGGTGAAAGAGGTACCCGAAGGCCTATCCCCGCTTCCCCATCCCTTACTTCATCCTAATCCATCCCAATCCCTTAAGGTCAACAACGCAACTGTAATACTATATGTGTTGCAGGTGTCCATGGGTGGCGCAGGTCACTTACCATCAGGTGACACGCCTGCTCATTTGCCCTCCTATCCCATAATAAAAAAATCGACACAACTTTAGAACTTTCAAAAATCGAGCTTATTCCTAAGCTAAATCATAAAGCCGACAACGCAGAAGTGACCCTTTCAGTGATGCAGATGTCCACGAGCGACGCTTGATGCTTAACACTTGCCCATTTACCCTCTTTCCCATAATAAAAGACTATAGCTCATATTTCATTCCAATTACTGAGGATATTTAATGTGGTTAATCCCATAGCGTGATATCGTAAACAATCACGCCATCGTTATACATAACCATGAAAAGTAACTCGTAAGCGTTCAATTACTTAACATTCTCAAAGCGAATAGGTAGCGGCATCGAATTTGGCGGGTTCGATACCCATCCGAGTACGAATATATGACAAGCATGAATGTTTGTATAGCGTATGGGACTATAAGTATTTTTCTATGTATTATAAGTATGTATTTACAAAAAATTATAAACGTATAAATGTTCGCTGTCTAGTATAATTAACACGTGTATTTAATTGTTAGGCTTGGAATTAGAGAACGTTGTGTGTATAGTTATCAAGATGTTATTATTATTATGGACGCTCTATTGATGTTGTCAGTCTTCGATATTTATCTCACATAACTTCAGAGAAGACTTTCGAAATATAATTTGTGTGAGCCGGGATTCGATCCCACAACTTTATAATTTGGAAGCGGATTTTTTAAACTTTAGATCACCAGGATATCGAATAAAATATAACAGAATGATCTGTCAAGATGCTGGATCTAGATCACAGCACCGCGTATCACCAACTGTCAGACTAAACGATCCAGGCTCACAATATTTCAGCACAATTGAAAGTAAGTACCGTTTCCAATTCTAGTTAATTGTGACCGATAATAAAGAGTCATACTGAGAACATGTCAAGAGCAACCAATTATTTCAACACACTTCGATCAGAAGCCTGAAGGATAGTTAGGAATAGTGGAAAATATCAAATTTCTGGTTGCTACAAATGAGATTGTTGTTGTATAACAATAGCTTAACAAATATATCGTAAAATATCAAATTTCTGGTTGCTACAAATGAGATTGTTGTTGTATAACAATAGCTTAACAAATATATCGTAGGTAAGGTTCTTCACAATTTTTATATTTGCAGGTGTAGGCAGCTACAGTTATTCCTGGACTATCTAAATTTTAACGTATCAAATATAAATACGAAATCTATTGTTAGACAACGGTTGCGAATTTTGTCTGTCATTGATATTGACAGACAAAATAACTTTCTGTGGAAGCACCGACGAGTGTGTGAATTGGTGTGAGTTTAGATTTATTCTTGAGACATTTACATTCAGAAGAGAAGTGCTAAACAGCCTCGCCTTTAGTGCTAAGGCAGTGTAATGTAGGAGTGTCTGCGTGTAAAACCTCAAAGCTTCATGAGGTTTCGCTATGTTGATAATCTGTATCCCATAAGCTTCTATTATAGGTAATTCCAATAGTTTCAATAGCCTGCTGCTTACGTACTTCGCTACAGAATCAAAAATCGTGTTCCTATCTGAGATCTTGTGACCTTTTAAAAATCTTAAAAAAAATATAAATAGCAACACGTCATGGCGTTATTACAAATATCTAATAATAACATGTGTCGTAAAGAACATCAGACTTGTGTCACTGACTAATTACTTAGCAAGACGACACTGATCGTTCATCAATTATAGGAAAAATGTCCGCACGCGCCAAAGGTACCTGCCCCACACGCTCGACCTGGGTAATACCGGATTTTTAGATCCTTATTGAATCATCTATGAGTCAAACACAGGTGGGAATAGGTTTGGGTCAGAAGTCATGACAGGACAGGGGCAGACTGCGGTTTGTATTTAGGTCGATGAGTGACGGCGTCTGTCGAGTGCCACTCTTGGTATGTCATATTACTGCAAATTGGCGCATTCATCAGATAAGAAGAAATGTATTTATGAAATTTTCCAGCATGGAATTGGTTCGAACCCTGGTTATTGATTTCGAAATTATTTTTGAAACTTAAGTGTTGTCTGACAAAATCGCGCCCGATGGTATTTGACTAGATTTTGCAACCTATTTGATCTGGGAATCTATTTTTTCTTTGCAATATGTAAGTGGTATTTTTTTATTAAAATTTCATATAAAAACCACCAACTTATGTATCTTATGTTTTTACAAACATTTATTTGTTATACAAACATACATACAAGCTTTCCAATTTATTGAAAATATTATTTACCATTGATAATTGTCGTATAGATTCTATTTTTATAAAAAAAAGTCTTGAAATAATCAACATATTATCTTAGCCACAATAAATTACTTCTAGAACATAGTATATTTTGGGTTATTGTAAGTTTTATTCTTAATAAAATAAAATTAAGGAAGTTTTGTCGCTATAGACAAGAACATTAAAATATTTTTTAGATTTAAAACAACAAATTTTGTACAGAGGTTTTACTTTATATATTTAAGGATTAACAAGCTTGAAATTGATGGTTGACAATAAGATCCGGTATTTCTATTTATAATAATCGAAAAAACTTTACAACAAACACTATTTATCTCAATATACAAAGAAATAAAAAAACATCAAATAGAAAATTAGGAATATATACAAACAAAATTTTATATTTAGTGTTTCCGTTGAGTATCTGTCTTGTATCTTGGTGAACGCTGTGAATGTATTCTGGCAAGGAAGCTTGGGGTGCAGTCTAACGATGAAGAAGTTGGACGTTCTGGCGATGGACCGATCTTACCCTCAAGCCAATGAGTCGTCATAGCACCTTTACCCTGATTTAAGAATATAGAATGAACAATAATAATATATTACAAATAGCAGCGTTTAAGTCCAGAGCATATGTAATTTGTTAATCTTCTACGCAAAAACTACAGAACGGATTGTAATGAAATTTGACCACATAAACGTTACATTTGTATAACATGCATCGTTTTAATTAGTTAAACTATATCAAATTTAAAAAAGGCAGTGGAAATTTATTGGTTCGCAACGTTTACCTCGATGGTCTAGTTGCTCAGTTATCTCTGATTTGTGGTTCACGTTCATAGGCCCTGAATTGCGTTCCTAACTCACACCAACTGCTTCTCAGAAACTACGTCTAATAAATATTGTTAAATTATTAAATTGGGCCCCATGCCCCAAAAAACGTTTGGGGGACAAAACCCATATTTTGTTGAGGCATAATTGTTCCAGCTTAAGCCTACGGATATTAAAGTCGTGATTTTAAAAGTCATGTATTTATATATTAATCATAATATAAATCATTACCTTCACTTCGACAACACCTCTCGGTTTTGTCACAAAGAGACCTGTTTTATCTAATGCTTTCTTGACATCATCAGTAATCTGTATTTTCATCGCTGAAAATATAAAACAAAGTTCTAGTTCGCATTATAGTTGTTCTGTCTAGTAAGAAGGAGATTACGAGCTTGAATCTGACCAGCACGTCGAAATTCTTTTCCCTTTTTAATCTTTCAAGTGGCAAATTTAAAATATAACACTTAAAATTTGCTTTTAAAATATAATTTAAACAAAACGTTTCTTGGATAATCTAAAGCTGTAGGGTCAATAAAAGTCCATCTCACATTCTCCTGTGCTCTCCATCCTGCTGGCTGTGTTGATTGTATCTCCGAACAGGCAATACCTTGGCATTTTACTACCTACAATACCAGCAACACAGGGTCCAGTATGAATTCCGCTTCTCATACAGAGGGTCTGAAAGAAAAAATCAGAGAAAAGAAGTCCCCACTTAGTAGTATATTCATTCTCATTAAAAGATCTGGACTGTAAATCCGCTTACACACAGATACTCTTTTTTAAATTACATAATTTATTAATTTTATGATACATAAATATGCATCAAAATCAACCCATTTCCTAAGAAGTTATGTACCACCAACAAACATACAGACACATTTATCTTGTGACAGCCCTCTTATTAGTGATTGTCAGGTCCAAACCTGTATTCAGGTAATGATTATGTATATCTCTATTTATTAATATTTCAATTAAGACGATTAAAAATGTTAGCAATTTCCATTTCAACAGTTCAACGAACTAATAATATTATTATGTAAAATATATTATGTTTTGTGTCGATAACCCACACAGTTTAAAAGCTTGGCAACGTGTATATATGATTATTGAAAGATAAATATGTTTATAATAATAATACCACCGACAGTTCAGTGTCGACGCTGAACTCGTCGCCAGACTGGATCATGACGAATCAGCCGTTATCAAACACGCACGCGACGTCGTTACGTCACGATAAATAAAATGAACACTAAGGTCATTCAATACGCTACATTCAACTTTTGAATGATAATGTATTGTAATATAACAGCTGAGCCCCGTTGATGTTATTGAAAGTGTTATTTTTCATATAACCTTACGGATTTTTCTATTTGGAGGTGTAGGTGTGATGTTAAGCCGCGACTCGACGAATATTAGGTCCCAAATGGCGGAACCTATTACCATAAACCGGGCACAATGTTGTAAAACATCGATATTTATCATGCATAACCTCTGAAAAGGATACAGAGAAGTCATTGGTGACACCGGATGTCTTTTCGGTGACTTCTTGATCCAGAAGCGAGGTGTTCGTCGTCTCAAACCACGGAGATGACGATTAAATGTAATAGTAACTTTATTTTAATCAATGCAAATCAAATCATAATCCTGGACATGGTTAGCAATAGTTTTTAACGAACCTGATCTGGCCGATGCGGTAGTCTGCAAGTAGACGTGGCCTCCAAGAGCTCGAGCGCCATGCTTGCTATCTCTGTTGCATGTTTTGTACCTAAAAAACCTTCTTTGAATGACATTTTTACAATATCTATAATTACTAAAGTGTAAGGTAGGTAGGTATGTATGTGACTGGACCCCTCCCAAATAACTAAGCTGATAGTCATGAAATATTTGTGTGTATATTAGAATAGACTTTTGGAATTAAAGATATCGAATTCAATTTATTAAAATTGGAAAGTGTTCAATATTTTCATATAAACTCATTCCACTTCCTACAAATACGTTCATAACCTCTAGTAGCTTCGTTCACGTTACGTCATTACAACTTAAGGTACCCGCAATTTGGAGATCTAATATCCTCTTCACCATCATCAAACCGTCAGTCTAAGTATCTCTTACGGATAAAGCTGAGGTTTTACTTTGAGGTTTGCTTCTCCAATGCTGCTTTTTGTTTTATAGGATCACTAATACAATCTTACCATTTCTAACTGGAAGTCCTGAAGCGACCATGTATGAATCTCCTATTGTCTCTATTTTGTACACATCGTAACATTCGATCCTTTCATCGAAAACTTTGTACACGGAGTTGAGGAAACTTATAACCTGTAAAACCATAAACATTACCTCATACTTAATGATAAGTATCCACTTGGCACCATGGGTCCATGGTCCACCAGATGGGCACCAGAAAGTGCCCATGGACAGGTTGAATTCATTGATTTAACCCATAGCTTAACTGTGGGTGGGAACATAGACAGAAGTCTTCTTAATTAACAACTTTAACTAATCTGTCCCCAAAGAATACCTTTTGAACAATATTAATATTTTATTTTAATAATATATTTTAGAAACAATATACAGCGCCCTCTAGTTTTTAATATTTTATAATAATACCTTGAAAACAATACACACTGCGCTGTCTAGTTCCAAACTAAGCAACTAATGTATTCGTTTTTAAAGTGAAACTTTTATTACATCGTCTCAAACTTTTTTGTCTGCGTGTTGCATGTCGCGTGACGGTGACGTGAAGGCGCTCGTCAGAGCGCCTTTCACGTCTATTATCGTTTATTTATATTAATTAATTACCCAAATATACACTTTATTTTTGTAAATAAATACCGTAAAAACATGTAGAAAAAACATGTAGAAAAACACCCCCAGACGAGGGATCGAACCCGCCCCGACCTTGTGTTATCGGTAGTGCGGTTTACCGATGCACCACGAGGGCCGTATGTATAATCGTCTAATTACCGTCCTCTTTACCAATTTCGACACATTTTCTAGGATCGGGTTTGTTTGTTTGTTTGTTTTTTACATACATACATACATATACGTACGTACGTATTGCAGGCGGAGAAAAAAAAAATTATATTATTTATAAATTGTGTTTTTATAAATTGTGTTTTTTGAAAATTATATTTAAGTACGAATTACATACTATTTGAAAATTATATTTAAGTACGAATTACATACTAATAAAATAATGAAATATCAATAATATTTTTCGATCTTACCGACAGAATAATAAATATATACTAATATATACTATGTACTAACATATTATATTAGAAACATATACTTAATTTTTTGCAGTGATAAACTGTAATAAAAGCAAAGCAAACACACATTGACTTCGTGTTAGTTAACAACGCCATCTGCTGGAATAGAAATTTCATGAAAATCGTTGGAGCCGATTCCGAGATTCCAATTTTATATATATATATACAAGAATTGCTCGTTTAAAGATATAAGATAAGATAGTGCTCTTTATATATGTATTTGTCACATTTTCATAATAAATCGAAATATCATATTTACTGGAGGAAAAAATATCGTTTTGTTTTGTAAAGATCCTTTGTTGTAATGTTGTTAACGTTTAATAGGTGTCGCGTTATCCCTAGTGCCGTAGCTGGAATACTTGTCGATTCGGGCGACATCTATCGATATAATACGATATTACGGCAGAATCATCAATAGTAGCAACCTAGTAGCGCCATCTAGGAATTATTGTCGTGACCACGTAAAATAAAAAACATTTATGAAACCCTATTAACAAATACTAAATGGCAAGTAAATTAAAATAGCCCTTATCGCACAATCCCCTGAAAGCCGGTGACGTCCGGTTCGAAAACGAAGCCAAAGCAAACTTTTAAAAAAATTGCTGTGAAGTAACTGTTTTACACTGTTGCACTCTAAAAAAATATAAATGTTAATCATTTTATCAGAATCATCAATTTAAAAAACTTACTAACTAAATTATTGAAAAATAATTATTGAAAAAATATTTTGTTTATGTATATTTAAAAAGTAGATTTAAAAATCAATAACCCAAGACTCAATTTTAAAAGTTTCACTTTTACGGTGGTTTCATAAAACCACACAATTTTTTTTTTATATGCATACTTATTATACATAAAAAAAACACCCAGACGGGTACATTTTTTTAGCTCAGATTACAATTACACTAGTAAATCTGTGTCAATGAAATAAAGACTGACAACTCAATCTTCACAACAAATTAAGATTAATGTAATTTAATTGAGATGGCAAGGAACAATTAAAACCAAGCGGTGCGTTTGAATCACTTTATCTGTTACAGCTCACACTTTTGGTATCTATTATCATTAATATACATGTTTAATAGTCTCGGTGGCCCAGTGGTCGAGCACACGGCTTCTGATGCAGAGTTCCGGGTTCGAATCTTGGCACTAGCTCACATCAATGACTTTTCGAAATTGTTTTCGGAAGTTATGTGTGATAAATATCGATGACTGAAATCTTTGTGCCCGGTATGGCAATAGGTTCGCCACCTATTCCATTTGGGACGTACCGCATAACGGCGAGACGAGGCTTAACAGCCGCTGCCTACACCTTCGGGTAACAAAAGGCGTGAAGTTGTGTTATGTTATTTTTTAATATACATAGTATAAAACAAAATCGCTTTCCGCTGTCTGTTCCCTTAAATGCTTAGATCTTTAAAACTACGCAACGGATTTTGATGCAGTTTTTTGTAATAGATAGAGAGTGTCAACGGGGTAGTTTTTATGTATAATTCATGTATAAAGCAAAAAAATATAATTTTCGAGATTTACCACTTTAATTGTAAACGCTGTAAAAATACTTTGTGCTGCGGAACAAAGTTCGCTGGGACAGCAGTTTTAAAAAATAAAGACGCGGGTGCATGAAAACAGTTATGAAAATCAAAGAAGCGAGTGAGGTGTGTAAGAATCGTGCCTTATGGCGCTCTGTTCTGTCTGCCTACGCCGCAAGGGATTTGGCGTGAAGTTATGTATGCATGAATACTTTATAGCTTAGTGGTCATAGTAATTGTAATACAGAGTTATTGGGTTCAATTACTGCGCCATTTTAGCGTGTTTATGTAGTTAAATTCTTCTATACCTGCCATGCAGCTAGTGAGTAAGTAATTCTTAAAGTCACTTACCTGATAGGGAGTGGAAACAGCTGCGATCGCTGTAAACCCGACGATATCGCTGAAGTAGACGGTGACAGACGCAAAATATTCAGCAGGCACCTGGAAATATAATGTACTTATACTATTTATTATGGTACCACTGCTGCATCGGCTAACATTATGCAGCCCCTTTTGGTTTCCTGGGTGCCTGCTGACTCTTACAGCTGAGAAACATTAGGGGCCGATATCATCTATTGCTGCCTTTCTTTCTGATGGGGGATGAACCACCAACGAAAACATTTCCAAGGCGGGTTTCCAAACCCAAATCTTATTATAACATGTATTAATTTCAATGACACATGTTGTGCCGACCCCACTTAAAGTGGGATTAGGGGAAATAAATGAATTAAAAGAAATGTTTTAACTATCAAGATTACTATTGAGACGATCCTTCCATACATAATATAAATAAATAAATAACATAACATAACTTCACGCCTTTGTTACCCGAAGGCAGCTGCTGTTTAGCCATGTCTCGCCGTTATGTTTACGTCCGAAATGGAATTGGTGGCGAACCTATACCTATACCTAAGCCATACCAGGCATAAAGTTTTCAATCATCGATATTTATCATACATAACTTCCGAAAAAATTTCGAAAAGTTATTGGTCTGAACCAGTGCCAGGATTCGAACCCGCATCTACCGGATTCAGAAGCGGGGTGCTCGACCAGTGGACCACCGAGACCATCGACATCATTACATAGTATAAAACAAAGTCACTTTCCGCTGTCTGTCCCCTTATATGCTTATATCTTTAAAACCACGCAACGGATTTTGATGCGGTTTTATTTAATAGTTAGAGGGTGCCAACGGGGTGGTTTTGCTCTATAATTCATATATGATGGTGTAAAGAAAAAATGAAAATTTTCGAGATTTAGCTTTTTAAATGCAAACGCTGGCTGAACCCTAAATGACAGATCAAAACAATGTTCTACATTATTAAACACCTTCAGAAGGTCTACAAAAAAGTCCGCGAGAGCATATGTCTATCTCTTAAGGATAACCAACAATGACCATTTTTATTTTTTTACTTTTTACGAGAAATAATAGCTTATTTACGAAGCGATTTTAAACATTACAGCATTAATTTTCATTTGTGCATTGTGCATGTATTATAGATGATCCTCGCCCTTTACAGTATGCAATTTAAACGAGTATTTTGGAAGATAATGTAGTATTAACATAGCGGGACATAGCACATATTTTTTATTTTCATTACTTTTGATGCGGAACAAAGTTCGCCGGGTCAGCTAGTATATAAATAAAATAATTGTAATTTACAATAATTTGTAAATTCAGACAAACTCATTCATCTTTATAATCGTTGTGCTGTTAAAAAAAATATTCTACAATCACACTTACATTTAGAATCAAAATGTGACTCATATTGTATTAAGATCAATCAACACTTGAGTCACATAGTTTTTATTTGTTTAGTTGCATCAGACACCATCACACAAGATTGACATCTCAAGAAATACTTTTACAGTGGTAGAGCCACGCAGTGAGCTACATTAATGGGCCGGCTCGACCGATGAAAGAGCACGACCTCTCAAAAGATCGACGTAAAGTGGATTATGCCGTGTTTCGTTCGGTGAGAGAGGTACCACCCCCCTATCCCTTAAAGGTCGGCAACGCAACATTAACACTACACCGTGAATTTAAGGTCGTTTTGGAAACGAAAAATTTGAATTATATATCAATAAGAGAAGCTATATATAACGTTAATTTCATAAAATAAAAATACTTTATTTTATCAACATCGAGATTCATATCTCTTATAGTGAAAAAGTGAGAAACGGTAGTAACGCTACTCAATCTCACGTAAATCAAATACTATGTATTTTACTATCGATGTCATTCACAATTTTTCACACAAAATCAAATTCACCATTAAAGACACCGACCACCGCTATGTCGGCGCCGCCAGCCAATCACGCACCTACCACCACTCTTGCGCATCCCCGCACTTCCGCACAACAGGCGTCCTTTCTTCCTTCTCTTTAGTACTGTGTGACAATCCCGTGTTGACACGCTTGTATTGTTTACGTTCCGCGCGAAAATGAGTCGTCAGTACGAATACTCAAATGTGGAGTACTTGGCAATGGTACAGCTGTATGCTATTGCCAACTACAATCTAGAAGAGGCCCGGCGTTTGTATTCCCAGCCAGAGCACTTGGATGCGCTACGGCTGCGAGGAATTGAAAGTCCTCAAGTTCCCTCTACGCCCACCATCTTAGCTGTAACCCAGCGCCTTCTCGACCATGGACAATTCCGTGCGCCGACTCATGCGCAAGGCCGAGGAAATAACAGTAAGTAACAGTAAGTAAAAGGACTCCATTTCGAGCAGTTGCTTCGATACAGAGAAGTGTAAACAAACTGTTAGAGGTATTTAAAAGTTGAGTGAAACCGTGGGTGTGTAATACACCTCTACCTACTCTTTCAGGAATACAGGCGTGATGCTATGTTTTTTTTTTCCTATTTTAAAAGTTGATTATTCTGTGCTGAGGGACTAGTGTATTGAATTAATTCCTTTTTTAAATATTTCTATCATACATCACATTTAAATATTTCTACTTAAAACTTTAACCTACTTTATGTATTTTATTTTAAATAATAACTTTGAAATACGATAGGTAAGTACTCGCTCGCTCGTTCTGTCGCGCCGCCGTAGGTAGGTAGGTAGGTAGGTATCAGCTGAGCTGCGGCGCGTTGTCCTTATGGCGCGCTTCATTCACAATGTGTTTGAATAAAATGGCGATGCGTTACTATTTCCTAACTCGAACGAGTGAAAATATTTATTAAAATTAAAACTTTAATATTAAGTATTACAATTAATTTATCCATTCTTAATAGTTCTATGAGTTATTCCAAATTCACCTGTTTCGTTTCCAAAACGACTATAAATTCACGGTGTATATGTGTTGCTGGTGTCCATGGGTGGCTTTGGTTGCTTACCATCAGGTGACACGCCTGCTCGTTAGCTCTCCTATCTCACAAAAAGAAATCTGTGTTGCAGGTGTCCATGGGCGGCGTTAATTCCTTACTATCAGGTGACACGCCTGCTCGTTTACCTCCCTACGCCATAAAAATTTTACTTTCCTGCAAAATTTGGACGATTTTGGCTATTACATGGGTTATAGTGCAATAGGACATGCGTGCTATAATCAGCCATGTTCAAACATTAACTGTATTTTATGTATAAACTAAATATTTGAATTCCTTATCATATTTCATCGGCAACGTTTTCAGCAGTTGTCATTGTTAGTTATCACATAATCTGAAAATGTTTGGTGTCTACGAGGATTAGAACCCGCGATTGTTATAACAGAATTCTTCTTACTAAATCAGTTGACTATCGAGAGGTTATTATATTATATAATAGGTTGGGGAAAAAGTATTTTCGTATTTTTGTATGAAAAGTCAAGACATTTTTTTCAAAGTTTATTTACATTTATTTACAATATATATGTACCGTTTTGTTGAATAACTTTCTGCCATTTTGTGGGCAGAGACATTATCCCGTTACTGTAGAAACTTTGGGACTTCTGATCAAAAAAACGTGACAAATAGTTTTGGCAGTCCTCTCTTGAGGTCAACCTTACAGAACCTAAAGAATTCTGAAGAGACCGAAACAGGTGAAAATCTGAAGGCGCAAGGTCAGGGCTATATGGTGGATGCACTAGGACCTCCCAGTCGAACTCTCTTAATTTTTGCTGAGTGGCTAAAGATGTGTGTGGTCTAGCGTTATCGTGATGAAAGACCACACCCTTCCTGTTGATCAATTCCGGCCGTTTTCTCTCGACTGCTTCCTTTAATCTCATCAGTTGCTGGCAGTAAAGATCAGAATCGATGGTTTTGCCGGACGGTAAAAGCTCATAATGAACAATGCCCTTCCAATCCCACCATACACACAGCATCACCTTATTTCGTGTTAGGCCAGGTTTGGCCACAGTCTGTGAAGCCTGGCCAACTTTCGACCACGACCTTTTTCGCACGTTCTTGTCGTACGTGATCCACTTTTCATCGCCAGTTATCAATCTCTTCAAAAACGGCTCGGTTTCATTACGTCTCAATAATGAATCGCAAATGAGTACACGGTTCATTAAGTTTCTTTGAGTGAGCTCGTGTGGCACCCAAATATCGAGCTTTTTTGTATAACCAGCTTTCTTCAAATGGGTCAAAACTGTTTTGTGGTCAATTCCCAGTTCTTCAGCTACATCGTAACTACTAATATGCCGATCTTGCTCCACTCTTTCAAAAATGGCGTCCATTTTATTCGTAACAGGGCGACCAGAGCGAGGTGCATCTTTAACATCAAAATTTCCGGACTGAAAACGTTTGAACCAAATTTGTGCTACTCTTACTGACACTGCATCAGGTCCATAAACATCACAAATTTTTTTCACTGCTTGAGTTAAATTTTTGCCTTTTTTATAATAAAATTTTAAAATGTATCGAATTTCTTCATTAGATTCACTCATTTTTACGGAGAGAAAAACAAATGAAAAATAGCGGGAAACAACTTTTTTTTATTTTTTTCTTTTCTTTATAATGTAACCTTTTTAATGTTACCAAAACCAGCCAGACACAAATAGTACAGTCAAAGAAATTTTATAATAAGTTTATACCTACGTTATGCGAAAAGACTTTTTCCCCGACCTAATATAATTATATAATATATAATTAAAAGACTTAATTAGTTATATGATTTCTGATTTTGATTATAAATTATTAAAATTATTCAATAACCATAAGTTGTTGCACTCAAAAGGCTGATGACGACGATGACTTTAAAACTGTTAACAGCAATGTTTATTAAAGGTGTGAAGGTATAAAATAGCATTAAATTTTACTAATTAATATATTTGACATAATAATTAAACAATGTACCAATGTTGCTCATTAGTGGTTCAGTCTAAGTAATGTACTCTCATAAATAACTCAGAATTTCGTACCTACTGAGAATATTGTTTTAATTAGTTTTCGTATATAGATATACATTTATATACAATTAAATCATTTATATCTTAAATCGGTAGAAAATTCAAATGCAAATAAATCATAATCATCTATCATAATTATTATTATGAATACAAATTAATCATCATATTCGATTTCTGTCTTGAAACTGTTCAAAAATAAAACTAATCTTAATGCTAATTAAAGGAATTGCAAGAGTGGGATATTGCAGAGTGTGCATCAAAGCATAATAAACGCGATCGTAACGAAGACACTGCATAATATTTACAAAAACCGTTGAGCATGTAGGCGTGTGAGGTATGAAAGAATGGTGTCTTATAGTGCTCTGCTGTCTTTGCCTATCCCGCGAGGGAATTGGTGTGAAATTATGTATGCCTGTATGTTTCATTTCGTTTACCATTTCGGAAATTAAACCAGGAGCTAGGGTGCGGAACATTTCATCTATTGGACCCACATATTTCATTTGAAGATATAAGATAATGCTCATTGATTAAAACAACTTTTAGGATTATATCGCGTTTATTTATTATTTATTTAAATTTATTTCCCGACGTTTCGAACTCTTTACAGAGATCATTTTCACGAGAGTTTCTGTAAAGAGTTCGAAACGTCGGGAAATAAATATAAATAAATAATAAATAAACGTGATATAATCCTAAAAGTTGTTTTAATCAATGAGTGAGATTCGCGAAAGTCTTAGAAATAAATAAGATAATGCTGCCCACACCTTCGTCCATTAAGGGCGTGCAAATACAAAAGATTATATACAATACACATTCAAATGTATTTATTTATAATATGATATATCTTAATCAATCTTCACAACTTATAACAAGATTTCTTGAGACTGCTGAGGAATATTTTTCATTAACTTTAAATGGGAAACCTGACATAACTTTTACAATTATTACTTCTAAAATATGTTTATACGGTTTGATTACTTTAGTCATATTTACTAACTAAAGGAATATTCCACGCAATAATTATATTAGCCATCGTATTATTGTAGTATATAGTCTAGATTTGTCAAGTTTCATCTCCGTGGCAAAGGTAGTTTGGTAGAATATCAATATCAAAATAAAAATCAATTTTCATCTTATAGACCCTCTCACATAGACATACTCTCGAAATTAAATATGAGACTGAAACGATTATTAAAAGCATTTCCGTTTAGCACTCAAAAAACACAACTCGCACAAATACTACCCATTTTCATTTCTAAGACTTTCTCGCATCTCACTCATAGATTAAAACAACTTTTAGGATTATATCGCGTTTATTTATTACTTATTTATATTTATTTCCCGACGTTTCGAACTCTTTACAGAGATCATTTTCACGAGTGATGAACAAAAAGATGGTAGTTGTTCAAAAGCTATTTTCATTTATACAGAGAGCACCCACTTTTTGGAAATAAAAATCAGAAAGTTGATGTTAAAAATATGATTTTTACTATTGGTAACCCACATCAGACCATGAAAACAAAAGTTAAATACTTATGAGAATTTTTTTTTGTTTGTATGATTTAATAAGTAAAAGTTGTTATTTAATTATTAGAACATTATCTTATATTTCTAAGTTGGTTGAAATCAAAGTATAACTATTATTAAATATTAATTGATTTTAAATTTAAAGGTAAAGTATTTGTTAAAAAATATACCACTGGGTCAAAAACGCGGCCAGTCCTGAGAAAGACCCAGCAAGAAAACTCAGCGGCTGTTCTCCAAAACTGATTATTATTTCATTTTGAACGGGCTATTAATATTGCTATTATTTGTAATATTTTGAGAAAAAAGAAAGAAAAGAAATTTGGTTTCCAGGTTAATATAATTTTTTTTTATTTTTTTAGGGATATAAATAAGTAATAAATAAAGGCGATATAATCCTAAAAGTTGTTTTAATCTACTACCCATTTATTCAATAATGAATATAAAGTGATTGAAGTTTGAAAATATTTTAGAAAAGTCATCAGACTGTAACCCCAGACCTGCTACTGTGGTCCGTGTACTAGGGCTGTAGTAATTTATATTTGGTAAAAAATAGCAGTTACCTGTTGTGTTTGTTTCAACTGTTTAGCGACGCTAGGTGGCAACATCTGATATAATAAGGAATCGCTAAGCTCTTTCTCGTGTTCTAACTCTTTCGCCTTTTCAGCCAGATTTCTTGCATACACCTGAAATGAAGAATGCATTAAAAACAATTATTGAGAGATGATTAATTTTAGTCTTTTCACTAGTATACATTTAAAGGAGTGCTTAACCTTAACTGTAAAATGTATACGACGTAGATTCCTGTCCAGAAAGCAAAGTCTAAAGCCCGAATACTAAACCACCACTCAAATATATAAGCGCTACTTAACCGTTTAAGTAGCTGTCACATTAGACGGAATACGTGAAATTTGGGCAGTAAGTAGCACTTTATTGATTGTCAGATTTGAGTGGCGGTTCAGTATTCGGGCGTAAGTTGTTTAATCGTCGTACAAAAAATACTTTAAAAAAGTATTTTAAAAAAGCTTTAAGTATATGAAAACAGTACCTCTATAACTAAAAAGCGATAAATAATGTAATTTACTAATTTCTACACTTAATACAATATACAAAACGTAATACTATAATAAAGTCATCTTTAAGTATTAAAATATTTACAAATGTCACTTATTTTTGGAGTCGGTGCCAGCCTAGGTAACGTACTCGATTGTATTGCACCGACTTCAATAATGAGTGACAACTGTAAATATTTGTGGTTTACGTTTCTAGAAGTCGGTTTAACTTTTTTTAAAGTAATTTTTTTACGAGATTTAGTGATATTAATGATTTGTGAACTTCAATAGAAGTTAGTTCATTTACATGGCTTTCAGTTTATTAAATATATTATTACTAATTACAAGTCCGTTTGTTAAATGGTTGATATTTTTAGGGAGCTATAATGGTTATTAATAAGTACTTAGATTGCTGAGTATTTATATTTTTGTAATTATCATGGGTAGACCCAATAACAATGCAGCCCGAATGAAGCCCAATCGTAGCCTGGAAACTATTGCAGAAAATAAAAATAAAACACTTTTACAGAATTGTGGTCTAACTCCTAACCGTCAAAGAGTTCTGTAGCTTCATCATCAGCACAGCAGTATCAGAAGTTGATTCAAGCACACCTTCCAAGCAACACGTTAGTCCTATATATTACTAAACAGTTTCTAGCGACTAACTGCAGTACTATCTCCCAACTCTTAACCGTAAAGGCGTTCTATGGCTTCTTCATCAGCATAGCAGCATCAGGTGTATATTCAAGCATACCTCACAAGTAACACGCTAGCCCTACATACTACCAAGTAGTTTATATCGACCAATTGCAGTGCTGTCTTCAAACTCCTAACCGTTGAGAAGTTTTGTGGTTTTTTCATCAGCACAGCAGCATCAGATATTGACACCATAAAGGATATCCCTAAGACATCACTATGACGAAACAAAAACACCATTCTCTCATACAATTTTTGGTAGATACCTTCGATTTCTCCTGGTTTCCATCATCAGATCCTGGCTTGGTGAAAATGGGAACATCTCGGAGGTAAACAACGATACAACGAAAAAAAAAATTTTGAAATCTGTCCATAATTGACGAAAATATCGGTGAACACACATAAAAAAAATATATACATATAGACGAATTGAGAACCTCCTTCTTTTTTCGAAGTCGGCAAAAAAGGCTTGCATTAAACAGCTATTTCTAGTCAGTCAGTGTTCCAAATGAATATGTTTATATGACAACTAAGACAACAAATCTTGTTAGATATACATTGCTTACGACGTATTGAGTCATTCACGAACGAACATTTTAGCGTATATATAATACTCAGTGTATGGCAAAGAACTTTCTAATATCTACAACTGTCAGATCAAGTTTAGTGTCTTGCACGCAACCTTGAGGATATCCCATTGACCTCGAGACAATCCTACGCAAAGTTGAAGGCAGTTCGTTGATATATAACTTGTGTCTAATAAAGTAATACTAAACACAACTCTAGGCAAATCCCCTGCAGGGTAAGTAAGAAACTGAACACTACATAACACATATTTTTGGTGCTCGCTTCTTTATAACTCAACAACGGTCATGTGTGATAAATATGAACGACTGATAGAATTGTGTCCCATTTACATATATTGTAATAGGCTCTACTATCTATTGTTTGAGAGGAAAAGTACTAGTTTTAAATTTCACCGCGTAACACCAAGGGGCAGGGGATTACAAAATGCTTAAAAAAATAACACGTTATTAAACGTTAATAATAGGCGGTCCCTTATAACTGCTGCCTTAGCTTCAGGTATCGAAATTTAATGATAGTGATGAACGGGAATTAACGTGACACTTTTTTAGGTAAACAAATATTTACCATGCATCACTGAGTAATATGCAACGCGAAAGCCTAAAAGTTTTTATCGAAATTTAATTTACGAAAAGGAAAAAATGTTTAAGATTAATTAATCATATTTTTTTTTATATAAAAATAAGGAATAAGATATACTCATCATACCTGAATGGTGTTCACAGCATTTCTGACGAGGGCTATGATTATTGGAGAAACAACACACACGAGGATCAAAATACCAGCGCAGACCACCTCCGACCGCCTCGCCTCATCCAGGCTTTCGTTCACACCGTCTCTAAGAAAAAACTAAATGTGAAAACTTGATTCGTGCTTAATTCTACGAAACCTTTGATATCTTGCATAAAAATGAAATTCACTTGTAGTAATGATAAAATAAATATGTTATAAATATTGTGCTACTACTGGATGGATGGCGTACAATTTAATTCCTGCTTTTTTCAGCAGTTCGAGGTTATTGTTTAATACCTAAGAAACCATGACCATAGTCCAGTATCAGAAAATCTCAGTGCTGTTACAATAACGCATGACCATACATGGTATATCTCGGTGGTCCAGTGGTCGAGCACACGGCTTCTGATCCAGAGGTCCGGGTTCGAATTCTGACACTGGCTCACACCAATGACTTTTCGAAATTGTTTTCGGAAGTTAAGTGTGACAAATATCGATGACTGAAAACTTGGTGCCCGGCATGGCAATAGGTTCGCCACCTATTCCATTTGGGACGTAAATATAACGGCGAGACGAGGCTTAACAGCCGCTGCCTACACCTTCGAGTAATAAAGGCGTTAAGTTATGTTTGTGTGATGTGTTATGACCATACAATATACTTAGTAGGTATGTGTAGAATATCAGCTCAATCATAAACTGGAAAGTAGGTCAAATCAAATTTAACACGTAGGATTTGGTTACAGACATGCTATTTTGTGAAAATTAAATTTGAAACGTAATTATAAGCACAAAATGAGATACTAGAGTACTCACATTTTTGCATTGCCAATTTGTTATCCTCAATCAAATCCCGAACTTGGCACAATGCCTAACCTAACTAAACAAACTATTTGGTAAGTCAATTACTATTCAAATTATTTTTTTAACTTAAATTGATCAATTGCCTAATCGCTTTGTAAATTCTATAACACACTTACCGCATAATGAAAAATAATCTATGGGTAGAATAACTAAATAATAATCGTAATGTCTGATTCGAATTACATTAGATTCTACGTCATAATAATACATAAATTATAAATAATATCATTGAGTTAATTACAAATTCAAGAACTCAATAGATGCTAAATTGGACGTCGCGCCGCCTATTTAGATTTAAGACTCAAATATAGAAATGAATTTGAATGCCTAGTTGGCAATACCTAGATCATTCTAATGTGGACATATTTTTTACAAACCACGAAGCCCGTTGTAAAAGTGAATAGCGGTCTTTTTGAGGTTGAACTTCTAATGTCTCTTGCAAAAGCGTTTAACACGTTTAACCCCTCCTTGTGGGTATAATAACTAATATATACACTAGAACATAAACCGGTTTATATAAACCAACTCAGAAAATTTGCATAGCGTGATAAAAACTGTTACTGCTGAGACATCTAGAAGCAAGTAGCGAGATTGTTTTTTTTTTCTATTGGGACGAACTAGCAAGTGGTTCACCTAGTGGTAATGGACTAGTGCTGCCTATGGTCATTTACACCACCAGGAGGTTCACAGTTGCGAAGCCGGTATTAAGTTAGGGTATATTGGTGATAAGCAGGGGAAGGATACCGGATACCTGTCTCGTCGAATCAAAGATGGCGTGAGCCACTGTACGTCGATTTTCTGAGAAGTCGCAGTATATCACCGTTCGAGCAATTACATTCATGCAGAGAACTTTTTTGCAGAGAAATTGTGATCGAGTGCGTTTGAAAAGAGACAGGCGTGTTTGAAAATTATTTTGGTCTCAATTTTTAATAGCCAAGGAGATCTTTCTACTTACACCGTAATAAATTTAGGTCGATCCCAAGTCGCGTTTCATGTTTTTGTCAGATATAAAATTTCCCTCTTTTCAAATAATACATTTGTTCCAGTGTCGTCAATTTACTACATAGCATTCGCATGTCAAACATGTCGTTATTATACCTACTTATTTGTTTATTCATTTCATTAGGAAAACCGTTTACGTGGATTTGTTCCCGGTAATACTATTACACGGCTGGTCTAAAAATATCATATAATTCTCCGCGTGTGTATAAATCTCTGACATATAAATTTCAACAACATTCTAAGCAAAATAAAAATAAGCTAGAGGGCAATAAAAAAAAATAGATAACGCTATTCAATTGCTTGGCAATATTTTGTATTTTTATTTATTTATTTTTTAAACTAAGCCAATAAGACAAGGATGACATACAAATTCTCTGAAGTTCATCATATTTTATATAACATTATATTTTTATTTGCAAATAAAAAATAATAAACATTAAATCACCCAGACCGTACACGAATATCCATTCTCATCATAAATATTTGTATTCGAACTTGCCGACTATTATTCGGCTGGCAACACTTTCACCAATGCACCACGATGCGTGTACAAATTTGAGAATGAAATTTCATTTAACTAATTTATTTTTATTGTGAATACAGCGCACGAGCCGACTCAATTGAAAGAACGCTGATTAATTTACAAACCTACATGCAAACATAAATAGTTCGATAGACATGTTGAAAGGAAAATGATAAACTTGAACGTGGAAGGAAAAAGGAGAAGAGAAACCGTGGTAGAGCCACGCAGTTCGCTGCATGAATGGGCCGGCTCGACCGGGGAAATACCGACCTCTCATTAAATCTAAATAAAATGGCTCTTGCCACATTTCACTCGGTGAGAGAGTTATCCGGAGGCCCAACCCCTTTCCCCATCCCACTTCCGATCCCTTCCATATCCCATTGTGAGGGCCTATTTGTGTTGTCCATGTGCGGCGTTTATTGCTCAGCATTAGGTTACGCGCCTGCTGGTTTGCCTCCCAATACCATAAAAAAAGAGAAAGACCAAAGAATATATGGATGAATTGTGTGAAACAATCCATGATTAAGAAGGTGTTAGTGTGGAAGATGAAAGTGATGAAATGGGGAAAAGTAAAACGGGAACGGGAGCGAAGATGACGATTAGTAAATGAGAATAACAAGCAAAATATTTTTTGAGTCTTATTTTACGTAGCAACCTAAAAAACTGACGAGCATGTATGACGAGAAAGAGTTAGAAAAGTAAAAAAAGCGAGTGATGTGGGTAAGAAACGTGCCTCATGGCGCTCTGTTCTCCCTGCCAATCTGACAAGATATTTGGCTTGAAGTTATAAATGTTTTCAAAAGTTAGTAATTTATAAAAATACAATGTTGGTATTTACCAGATCAAAACAATCACTCATAATGTTGATTTATCAATTAAGACCTAGTAATTGCATTATACTACAGTTCTGTAAAAACATGTTATTATTATTATATTATTCTATAATAAATTAATACTAATATAATACGATATTATTATTATTAAACTATAGAATACATATAAGCGTGAGCAACGATATATTGGTCAATTGAGGCTTTATAACAATAATTGAGATGGAAGCAATTGAGACATGGCGCCACTTAGACAATTTATTATACTAGACAATAATATATAATAAAATTATCACACTAAATAGTTTGCTTGTTTGTTTTTTTCAATAAAATAATTTTTGGAACTACTAATCGGATTTGATAAAAAACGACATCGACAAAGACAGGCTTTTTTTTTAAACTATGACAAAGGCTTTGTCGTAGTTAAATAGTTTAAAGATAAATATTATGCCTTATGTATTTCTTATAAGAAGATCTTCCAAGAACCAAAAAGTTCAGTGTGAAAATCACGTGTTCAAAGTTAAATAATCGTGTGTTAAAGTTATGTGTTTATAAATATCGAGGACGGTCAAAATTGTGACCAATGAGTGGCAATAGAGTTCACCGTATGTTCCATTATGGACCTGAAAATACCACAAGACAAAACGCAATAACCGCTGCCTTAAACCTAGGGCAGATAAAATTACCTTATGTATTCTCTCAATTGCTTTTGTACAGCCCTCAGACTATCCAAGAACGTGGCTGTCTGGTCGAAGTAAGCGATGGCATCCTCGACGCTCCCATCTTGATGTTTGTTATCAACTATCTGCTGATTCCTGAAATTATTCCACATGTTAGGTTGACGAAGTTGGTGACCGTGACTCCATCTAGTAAGCTATTATAGCTATTATAGGATCACCAAATAGTAAAGTATCTACTGATATATACAAATATATATATATTTATCTATGTTTTCAAAGCTTTTAATCCAATTACTAAACCGTGAAATGGGACTTTTCAAACTTGAAGTATTTTCTTAAAGGTAAAATTATCATAAGCCGAACGAGCTATAATTCAATGATGTATACAAATAAGAGCAGCTGAGAAATTATTATTACAAATGAAGTCTCTAATTCATCATTTGAGCCTTTCTGGAGTAGTTCATTAATCACAAGATGTTGTTAGGAACACCAAATCCCTTGCGTAGTAGGCAGATAGAACATAGCGCCATAAGGCACGATTCTTACACGCCTCACTCGCTTCATTGACTTTCATAACTCTTTTCATGCACGCGCGTCGATTTTTGAGGCTCCTAACATCACCTTCCTTCAGAACACGTTTTATTTGGTCATAAAATGTGAATTTTATTTAAATATACGTATGGTCTTAAAACTAGTTGGGTTCATCATCAGCCAATTGCAGTCCACTGCTGGGCATAGGCCTCTCCCAATATGAGTTATGCCTTACGAAATCAAAAACTGAAAAAGCCGAGAAGATTAAAATGCAAGCTCTTGATTATACTCACTTTTTCTCAAGCTCCTTATATTCTGGACTATCTTCTTTGATATCTTTATGGAGTGGTATCAGAGACGGCACCAAGTTCAATGTATTATCTAACAGATCCCGTCCAAGAACCATATGAGCTATGTACCTGTAAATAACAGCTGATATTTACATTATTATTATGTGTCTTTCTGTTCGTGCGTGTATGTTTGTCTTGCAGTATGTGTGTTTGAGTTTGATAATGTTTATACTTTTGAGCTTCCAAGTAACTCAATCTTCGAAACTTTTAAACCTTAAACCGCTTGAACTAACATTTATGCTACATCGTAAAAAGTTACAGACAGATTATAGCAAAAACAAAAGAAAATAGTATAAATGTTTATTCCTAGTCCACTGGATGTATCTCAGTAACGAGCAGAGTCAGCCTTTCACTCTTATATCTTAGTTCATCACTCAAATATTCGGATACAACCGTTGAATTTGTCAAAGTGATTTATTGCGCTACTTAATAAAGACTTCAATAAAATATGTTTACTTAAATATCTTACTTCTGATAGGCGCGTGGCCGCAGATAACCTCTTGCGAAATAGTTGATGCCCAGAACGGAACCTATTCCCTTACACTCGATACTCCGTAACAGATTCTTGAATCCGATCAGGTATCTATGACACAATATGTTATACGATATATAAATATACTCACTTAACTGACTTTACTAAGTTCGTTACCACCAATTTTGTGACATACCGTACCAAAAACGTCAGCTGAGGATGCGAACTAAAACTAATTATTTCATTATATATATTACTAGCTGTGCCCGCGACTTCGTACGCGTGGAATTTGTGATCAGATAGCTATATTTTTACATAGACAGTTGAGAAGTAATTACCTCTAAAATGAAATTGTAACTGGTAGGATAAGTACAGATTGCGGTAGCAATGGTTGTTGCCCGCATTGTTTATTTTCATTTTAACAGGAATTTTTGTAGTATAGCTGTAGCCCGCGACGTCATCTGCCTGAACGCTATACAGCACCAAAAATACCTACGATTATACCTTTTAAAATAACATTTATTTACCCGTTACTTCTTTACATTTCATAAATACAGAAAGTACAGTAACAGAGGGAGACTGTCTTTTGTAAAATTGTTGAACTTCAAAAGTGCTGATTTTCAGTCTGCTTTGAATAAATGACTTTATGGTGATTCTGCTGAATTAAGTAATAAGTTGCGACTGAAGCAAATGTAGAAAATAATGAATAAGAAAATATAAATATAGAAAAGGATAAAAATATATACTTATAAAACTTCTCTATAAACAACATTGCTGGTTTGGCTCTCCGCAGCCAAAATGTAAAGAGAGTCAGGACTGGTGACGCGGGAGCAAGCGACGTACAGCTGCCCGTGTGAGAAGCAGCTCGTCCTGAGGTCGACACCCGCTGCTCTCAGTGTCTGCCCCTGCGACTTATTGATGGTCATCGCGAAGCAAACACTCACGGGGAACTGTACGCGCTTGAACTGGAACGGGAAGTTATGAGGTATGAGGGGAATGCGTGGTACAAATACTGCCTCGCCTACGCCACAACCCGTAAGAATTTCCGCCTCAATGCTGTGTCTGTGGAGCGAGATGACTTTAAGGCGGGTCCCGTTACACAACTTCGGAGGAGATAGGTTCCGAAGAAGCATAATCGGGACACCGACTTTCAGCTTGATAGTATGCGCTGGAAGTCCACTTGCTGACAGAGAGTTCAGAAATTCCACGGGATAATGTGTGGCATCATCTTGCTCGATGACAGTGTTTATAGAGGTGTAAACCACTTCATTCCCCTCAATTTTCGAGAGAATGCATTCGTTGATTGCTTCAGCCTGACCATTTTTGGGCGTCAAAATTGCCCGCTCACATACCCAAGAATTCTGCTGGTGCGGTATATGACTGATGTCCCCGTACACACAGCGAATGAGTTCTTCTAAGCTGGATACGACTCTACCGAGAGACTCTGGAAGCACCACCTGCCCACCTCTCTCCTCTGGTAGAGTGCCTTCGCCAAGACTTAGAAGAACATCGGAGAATTCTTGAGCACGTGCATTGCCGCCGAGCCGAGCTCTCATATTAATGGTCAAGCGCAGCGTACGAACTCGTGACCACAGCGAAGATCGTTTCAACGAAGCATTCACCTCGTCAGCCCTCGATCCCCGCGTCACCACGGGAAGCGTTTGTCGGAAATCGCCACTGAATAGAACTGTGACACCACCCATCAAGTGTTCGTTCCTGCGGATGTCCTGCAGGGTTCTGTCCACGGCCTCAACTGCTTTTCTATTGGCCATCGTACACTCATCCCATACGATCAGAGAGCAATCCTTCAGCACGTGTCCCTTATCACTATTGCGTGACACACCACAAACAGGCGTTTCGGTGCTCTCTAAATCGATGGGAATTTTAAACATGGCATGTGCTGTCTTGCCACCCGGAAGCAGTGTGGCAGCGATTCCCGACGACGCTACAGCAATGGCAATTTTGCCTTGCCTCCTGACCTCTGCAAGTATGCCAGTGGTAACAAATGTTTTTCCTGTTCCACCAGGAGCATCCAAGAAAAACATTTTACCCTGGTTTTGCCCAACGCTTTTAAGAACAGTGTCATAAATTTGTTTTTGCTCTGAAGAGAACAAAGCGACATGGTGATTTCGTATGGTGGTCATTTCGCTCGGATCGTAAATTGTCTCAGCGTTATACTCTCGATTTCCACGGTCTTGATGCGGTGATGATTGGGGAGCTGGTAACCCATATTCGACCAATGGATTGCCGCCGATGGAAATGACCACGTCTTGAAGTGAACTAAGACAGGTGTTCAGCACGCGTTCATCAGTTACTTCGACTTCGTCTCCAGTAGCACGCCTCAAAGCTCGTAGAAAATCTTCAGATAGATGATGTCGATATTTTTCCCACAAAGCTACCGGGTTCGTGACTCCACAAAACACCAAGATGACGGCAAACAGATGACGCATACGGCTGGGGCTGTTACTGACGCTCGCCTCCGCGAGGGTGTCATCCCAGTTTTGGTCACCGTCGAGAAGGTGACGTGCTACACAGGCTGCGCGGTAAGTGGGATACTCCACGCCATCAAATGTTCTCAGAAAGGCAAAAGACGTTGGGCCTCGGATCGTGTGAAGTAATAACCGCAGAAAATAGCATTCGCCATTATTCGGGTGCACGGTATAAACTCTACCCAATACGGTGTCCTTGAAAATTCCCGGAAAACCTTCGACAGCACCTCCTCTTCGACGTCGGTTAAATATTCCCCTTTGCTTGTCGTACGTGTAATATGAAGGCACCTCGTCATACGTAAGGAACCTCGCAAACTGGTCGATTTCGCAGAGCCTGAAAAATGCCAAGAGAGTTGTTTGGCGCGGATTTTCTAAGCGCTCAGCAACGTTGTTGGGATCAAAATATATGCGCTGACCGTTTTCTAGGTGGACGTCTAAATGCATGACGGCAGGATGCCTGTCATGTATAGAGAACGCCAGTATCCGCCAAACTGCTTCAGACGTGCTGATGTAGCGACCGGACTGATACTTGGTCACCTCGTCTCTGTCAGTGTTCTGTAAAGCAAACGTCGCCTGATCGCTACCTTTGTTCACGTATTTGCAGATATATTTGATCGACCCGACGCTGGTGCACGACTCGACGTTGATGTGCGTCTGGAAGGTCCTGGACAGTACTGGTGAGTAAGGAACAATCCATCGGTTATCGACCGGTCGCGCCTGGCCACGCACGCTCAGCTCAGTGGAATGCCCGCCCTCTGCTGGTGATCGGCGCCGGTATGAGGGATATCCATCCTCACCAGTAATGGTTTCGTTGGTAAATTTTTTTGGGAATCTTTTTGTACAACGTCCGTCTTTCATACAAGGGGAACTTGGATTTAACGTGCCACAGGGGCCATGCACCATGTGACTTTTAACAATTTGATGCAGAACAGGATCAACGTCAGGGTCCGGAAGCTCTGCACTTATGACTTGATCAATCTGGATAGGCCTGATCTTTTCTTCCAACCACAAAAGCAGATGCGCGTGTGGCAAGCCGCGTTTTTGCCATTCCACGGAGTACATATGACATCGGACTGTACCAAACACTTTTGCCTTTATTAGAAGATCCATAAGGCATTTCAACTTCAGGTGGAATACGCGAGAGATCAAGTCGTGCCTGTCGTACGAAACCTGTCCTGCAAGGAGTTGAGCTGTTATTTCAGGCCACTTTGGGTTGGTAGTGATAGTAATAAAGAGGTCCGGGCGACCAAACTTTCGCACATAGCAAAATGCATCTTGGGTCCTCTCGTGCATGTACCGCGGACCTCCTGTGAAGGTGGAGGGGAGAATGACCATCCTTCCTACATCTTGAGCATTGGCATCATTCTGCATGGCATCTCTGAGATGGACGTAGTTCTCAGCTCTCAGCTTTCTTTGATTGGACCTTATAAATACCAAACGCTCTGTCTCAATTTTGGCATACATGTCCACCAGAAACTGACTAAAGAGTGTACGATGATGGTGGAGATAAGAGCCATTGTTCACCCTCAGCTGGATCAAGAAGCTGTAGAACTGCATGGCGGACGTTTTTTTGTTATAATTTGGGGAGCCTGTCTGGGGGTCTACATTATAGTGGGCGAAATGGTAGCCATCCTCTCCGCGACAAAACATGAGCGGATATTGAAGAGAATCGTACGCGCGGTGAGTTTCGCTGATCCTTTGAAGCCGGTCATCGTGCGTGCGTAAGACGATATCTCTTTTATCACACTCCTGATCGACTAAGAGAACGGCGACCTCATTCGTCGTTGGCGCATTATATCGTCCCGGATGGGCTGCAATCGGCTTTCTATCTGCACTGATGACAAACTTAAAGCGGTTGCGCTCGTTCTCAGGCACCGACGCCAGAGCGGCTTTGAAGTTGCCAATGTGCGGATTAACGTTATGCAACATACTTTGCAATCCTCTGACCAGAACAGGGTCCAAATTGGGGATGTGTCTACTTCGTAGGTTTGCTTGTTCTTCAAAATCACTTACAAAATAAATTTGCAAAAATTTTGGAATGTCTGTAGGTAGCAGCGAACCGATTTGATGGTAAACTTGCCCCTGGACCTTGAATGTCGGCATGAAACCTGCTTCAACGATTTGATTTGCACCAAACGAAGTCATCTGGAAGGCGCTGTTATAAGCTCGGATGTTTTTCAAAAAATGGCTGGACTTCGGATGTTCGCCATTTAGTAAGATTCTTAACAGATCTGGTGGGTCTTGCATAGACTCCAAGCGTACCTTACCAGATGCACAACACATCCCATTGGGCTCTCCTTTCCATTTGCGGGCTTGACAGTGGGCACACACTTCTTCTAAGACACCAATATCTCCGTGTGCGGCGTAGTTAATCGCAACATTGTACATAAATCCACTTCCCTCTTTATTTAGCCACGATTGCTCTTCGATATCGTAAACCATGGATTCATCGTCAGATGTTGAAAGTTGATTCATGCTACGCCGCAGACGATCTAGTTCTAGTTGTGCCGCACGCTGTTCACCCGACCAAGATCCTCGAAACTCTTGAATTCTATCCCGTTCTAGCGATAGATGAGCAGACGTATCGCCACACACGTCGTGGTACCGCTGCCGAGCAGCTGCACGACGTTCTTCACGCTGCTCATCGTTCTCTAACGACCGTGAAAGGGCATGCTGAGAACGATCTCTTCTTAACCGGGTCATCCGCTCTTCATGATCTTCGATCGACCGAGAAAGAGAAGTGCGACTCCGCTGCGAATTCAACCTCGTCTCTCGCTGCGTGTATGTCTCTGACGCGCGAGACTCGGCGTGGCGCTCCCGGTCGCTTTCCAGTCGCGCTTCTCGCGCTTCGACACTCTCATAAAATCGAGCGGCATCTGAGCGAGAGCGCTGGGAACTCAACCTCGTCTCTTGCTGCGTGTACGTCTCTGACGCGCGAGACTCAGCGTGGCGCTCCCGGTCGCTTTCCAGTCGAGCTTCTCGCGCTTCGACACTCTCACAAAATCGAGCTGCATCTGTGCGAGAGCGCTGGGAACTCAACCTCGTCTCTTGCTGCGTGTACGTCTCTGACGCGCGAGACTCAGCGTGGCGCTCCCGGTCGCTTTCCAGTCGAGCTTTTCGCGCTTCGACACTCTCACAAAATCGAGCTGCATCTGTGCGAGAGCGCTGGGAACTCAACCTCGTCTCTAGCTGCGTGTACGTCTCTGACGCGCGAGACTCAGCGTGGCGCTCCCGGTCGCTTTCCAGTCGAGCTTCTCGCGCTTCGACACTCTCACAAAATCGAGCTGCATCTGTGCGAGAGCGCTGGGAACTCAACCTCGTCTCTAGCTGCGTGTACGTCTCTGACGCGCGAGACTCAGCGTGACGCTCCCGGTCGCTTTCCAATCGAGCTTCTCGAATTTCAGCACTCTCGCACGATCGAGCGGCATAAGTGCGGCTGCGCTGCAAACTCAGTCTTGTCTCTTGTTGCGTGTATGTCTCTGACGCGCGAGACTCAGCATGGCGCTTCCGATCATTTAATAGCCGCATTTCGTATGCTTCTATACTTTCCAGAGACCGCAACGATGCATTTTGAGTGCGCATAGTATCTAATCGGGACTGGCGCGACGTACTACTTTCTCCATCTCGAATTTCCGCATTGTGTTCTCGAAGAGTAGCTATCCTTGCCTCACGCTCAATGGTGGTTTCAAGAGATCGAGCTAACCTTTTCCTTCGACTATCGTTTGAGGATTGGGATAGATTAGACCGTTTTCTAGGCATTTTGATTATTTTAAGTTTGAAAAATAACAGAAAATAATTTACACGCTGAGAATTTACACACAGATAATGATAGCTAAGCAGTAAGCAGTAGTCCGATTCCGAATGAAGTTTATTTAAGTAAATATTTTTTTTTTAATTATATTTCAGGAAAGTATTTTCAGTTTTCATTTCACGTTAAATTCGACTAAGCACACGATAACTTATAGCAACGCAGGTAACCCCAGTTTCTATGAGTTGTCGCGGCGACATCCGTACTCATAACATCACTTTTGGTGAACGAAATTATAGCGCGATCTAATTCGACGCCAACGCCATCTAGTTAGCGAATAGGAAACATTTTTTTTTAATGGTGTAAAATTATAAAATTACGAAGCAATCATTACACCAATAAATACCGAACAAAAATATTAACAGTTTTTAGCATATACAAATACATTTTTTTAATTGTCTTGCTCATCTCTGAAAAGAATTAACGATACAATTTTAAAGAAGAAAATGCACAACTCCATCTATGACTCTTAAAAACATCTATTGACCGCAAGCGCATGATGAAATTTCAACTGTTTTGTAAATCTCATAGATGGCACTGTTTTAAAATTGTCTGTTATGTTTAACGGCATAAGATAATTAAAATGTGAAGCTAACTTATATTATATTATTATTATTATTATATGTATAGATTAAAGCATGGTTATTAACATAATAACACCATAACAACATACAAATATGCGTCGTTAGATTACACGTTGCTACAGAATACATTGAAGAAATAAAGGTTCACTGCTCGTTCCTCGTAGGTGATAGCGTGATAATATGTAGCCTATATGTTGACCCGACTTCTTAATAATTTTCGTGCCAAATTTGAAGTAAATCCATACAAATACATTTTTTTAATTGTCTTGCTCATCTCTGAAAAGAATTAACGATACAATTTTAAAGAAGAAAATGCACAACTCCATCTATGACTCTTAAAAACATCTATTGACCGCAAGCGCATGATGAAATTTCAACTGTTTTGTAAATCTCATAGATGGCACTGTTTTAAAATTGTCTGTTATGTTTAACGGCATAAGTTAATTAAAATGTGAAGCTAACTTATATTATATTATTATTATTATTATAAGAATAGATTAAAGCATGGTTATTAACATAATAACACCATAACAACATACAAATATGCGTCGTTAGATTACACGTTGCTACAGAATACATTGAAGAAATAAAGGTTCACTGCTCGTTCCTCGTAGGTGATAGCGTGATAATATGTAGCCTATATGTTGACCCGACTTCTTAATAATTTTCGTGCCAAATTTGAAGTAAATCCATGCAGTACTTTTTGAGTTTATCCCGGACATACATACAGACAAACAGACAAACAGACAAACAGACAAAAATTCTAAAAAGTATATTTTTGGCTTCGGTATCGATTGCAGATCACACACCAAGTATAATTTTTAAAAAATATTCAATGTACAGTTTTGACTTTTCTACAATTTTATTATATGTATAGATTTAATAAATATAAAAACGGTTGCAATACGAATATTGCCTAACATTGGCACGTTCAAACAGACCAACTTTTCAGATCTATCACATTACTATGGACTAGGTGACTCGGCGAACTTTGTTCCAATTTATTTTGTTCCAAGCAATTTATTTTTAAACTAGTCTAAGTCACTTCTCATTACACCAGATACTTGAAATATCCCGTCAAAATCGGTCCGGCCATTTCGGAGATCCGCCAGAACAAACAGACAAACGAAAAAAAAACTGTAAAAAATATTATTTTCGTACATGTCTCGTATATTGTATATTCATATAATTGTAGTAGGAAGCAGTTATTTCAATATTATAAATAAATAGTTTAATATTATTTATATGTAGAAATGCACTAAAATGATTAACGAAAGATCATAGCGTGATGATATTTAGCCTAAAGGGTTCCTTGATATTTTACTGTACTGATGCGACTGAGATTAGCACGTTCAAAACAGACAAAACAGACAAATATTTTAAGGCAGAAAATTAAGTTTAAAAATATTACTATAGATTATTATCTATAGTAATATTTTTAACAATCAACTTCACCTAGCTTGATTGCTACCGTCATAGTTTAAAAAATTCGCAACGATTCAATTGAACGCTAGAATCCATATATATAATATTTTTCCTTTGACTTGCAGAAAAAATCTAAAAAAAGCCTTCAGTAGCACATCCGCTCACTTACCGCAGGAACTTGTGCGTATATTCATCTAAAGGAGTAAAATGCTGTGACGTCATATCAGTTTCCTTCGTCGATACGAACGGTGGATGCCTACAGTGTTCTTACATTGACGCAATATATTAATGTGCATATTAGACTAGTGATTTAGCATGCATACTTCCTACTTCCGTTTAGAGGGTTCAAGGATATCAAGTTACTAGTAAATATCAGTGCCTGGCAAAATTGCTCGTGTATGGTAATTAAATAAATTCCGCTACAATTGCGTTGCCGGCCATAAAAGGAGTAGGATGGAAATGGAGAGGAAGGTGATAGGCTGCAAGTACCACTTTACGTCGATATTCTCAAAAAACCAGGTCAAAATATTGTTATACACGTATCCAAATATGAAGCTTACAACCTTTTAAGTTATGCTCTAAATATCTGCTTAGTTATTTTTCATCGCATTCTTTCGACGAGCCCAAAGCGTCAGAACAATAGGGTAAATAAACCAAGAACCTAAACAAATAAACCTAATATATATATTATATATACTGCAGACTTAATCAAGTTCCAGCAATCGTGTAGTGTTAAAGTTTACATTGTAGTGTTTGTCTGCTGATGACATCAACCCTGATTGAAGATCCTCACAGGCGTTACCCTGCAGTCTACAGTTGGGTAAACTAGCCCTATATACAATCTCTCAATAGCTTCACATTGTATTGTAATTGAAAATTGAAAATTGTATATAATTGTTTTTTTTTTACGACTTTTTTCTGGCCGAGGCTGCAGGCAGCAGCAGCTTCACTTCAACTCAACCAATTATTGTGTCCCAATTAAATACATCGCAGAACTCATTGCCACACATAAGGCACCATTTCTTTCAATCTTAAATAGTTACCAGATATTGTGAACCAACTTTTGAACCCGATACTTTTTTATTCAGAAGTAGGACGCTCGACCTCCAGACTACAGAGAGCTATAATAGCAAAGTAAACAGTATTATCTATAGATTATACTGTATTAAATACTGTACTTTTTTAAAGCATTTTGATAAAACCTGATGATAGTAAGCAGCTACCACCGCCTATGGACAACTATTAGTGCTACAGTGGCGTTACCGGTCTTTGCAGGAGTAAGATGAGAGAGGAGGAGAAAGGACGGCAAACCTCTGGATACCTCTTTTACCAAACGAAACCGCGGCATGAGGAACTTTATGAGATATTCTGAGAGGCCGAGCCGGCCCATTCATGCAGCGAACTGCGTGTCACTGGAACACTATTTACATTGATGCAATTTCTTCTGGGGTAAACCCACTGTAAATAATATATGTAGGTAATAATTAAACACCAACGATACTATTTATTTATTTGCTAGGGTAATGAATTCCAATTTTGCGGCGAATCATTTTGCGGTTATCCTCACATTGCCCATCTGTATGTAATCGACTGAAAAAATTATAATTTATTTGCTAGGTTAGCCGGTGAATGTAAACTACCAAAATTTTATATATTTGTTTATATTCACGCGTTTTAATATCCATAGTTACTAACAGTAGTGTTCTGTTTTGGGCTGAATTATGTGTCATTGTTTAAATATTTATTTGTTCTCGGATGGACGAGTTAGCGAAGTTTTCACAAAGTGTTTCAGGACTTTCAACTACGAGGCTCTCGGTCTATAAATCTAATGTGTATTTTAATCAAATTTTACCTATTAATAGTACTCGTTTTATATACATTTTACTATGCCAAGGATGTGAGTTTGATTTCCGCCCTGGACAAAAACATGACCGACGTACGTTGATCTTTTGTCTGATATTGGAATTTTATAAAAGTATCTATTCTATTAAAAGAAATATCAATATTTCTATTTTCTTGCACATGGAATCTTTAACATTCAATTCATATATTTATTCAAGACTAGTTGTTGCGGGTGGGTTCATATATGTGAAATAATTTTTCACACTCAACCAAATGGTCATAACTATACTATGGAAAATGTCCAGTGGCTAACGCTTTACTTCTGACTCACAATTATCGAGTTGGAATCTGAAGAAATATTAATAATCTTTCGGATATCTATTTTGGAAAAAGATTAATGACAAAATCGTAACCGAAATACGCCAATAGGTTCCGCCGCCTTTTTCTTAAAGGGCCTAAAAAAATATGTATCGAGGCATAAATGTTGTTTCCTTCGACTTTTATTACGCTTATCAAGTGTGTAAAGTAAATAAAAAAAGTATTCCTATACTTTATAATTCTTGAAAACCCAACCTCCGTAGAATCATGATCAATAGAGCTAATTGAAAATGCTAGTAATTTTTCTTTTCATTATATTTTTCATTATTATTTCATTCGGATATAGAAATATTATGTAACAAACAGACTGTTCTATCATCAATAATTATATATATTTCACACTCATGGTGATTAAGATGTTATACAACTAGAACTGACAATAAATAACATAATTAAACAAGTTTTTTTTTGCTATAATTATAAAATAACAAGGAGTTTACTTGTAATTTATAATGAGTTGTTTCACGCCACCGAGGCGCCACAGGTCGAATCGATATTTTTTTTATATCTGAATGTAATTTCACACCTTTTATGCCTTATGGGAGTAAGCAGAGATGTATAGCGACGCGAGTGTATCGCACTACACGCCGACTAACTTTCTACTCCCAAATGTATTTAATGGCGTATCATACGGTTATCAATGGAGGACAATGTTGTTACTCATTATTATTTAGATCGATTAAAACTCTTAACTAGACAATGAAACGCAGAATCAGGAGGGAATCCGGGCTATACACATACGTTAACTCCAATACTAAATATAATAAATACGTTCCACATTAAATCTCTTCGCTTAAGTATCAAGTGCCTTAAGTCTAAGGTCAATGACCAATGTGTGTTACCAGTGCTGAAATACGGAGCTGAGACGGGGTCTTTAAATGTTGGCCTCATGTCGAAGCTCAAGGTGGTTCAGCGTGCTATGGAACGGGCTATGCTTGGAATCTCTCTGCGTGATAAAATCCGCAATACGGAGACGCGCAAAAGATCTGGCGTGACCGACATAGCCCGTAAGATTAGCACGCTAGAGTGGAGATGGGCTGGCCACATCGCTCGACGAACCGATCACCGCTGGGGTAGAAAGGTTCTCAAGTGGCGACCACGAACTGGTCGACGCGCAGTAGGCCGTCCTCCCACCAGGTGGACCGAAGACCTGGAGGAATCGGTTGGAGGCCGATGGATGCAGGTTGCACAGGACCGGCAGTTAATAAAACGGCGCTCTATGGGGGAGGTCTACGTCCAGCAGTGGACCTCAAAAGGTTGATGATGAAGTATCAAGTAAGTACTAATGAAAGTCTATGATCCAATCCAGCTTGGAATACACCAAAAGCCCTTTCGGCAATCTTTTTAAAAGTTACGTATGATAAATAACAACATCCTACCCCACCGTAAATTATCTATTTGGGCGCGTCGAAGCATAATTGCCGGTATATATATGGTACTATCTTGAGTTATAGAACAAAAAAATTATAAATATCACACATAACTCGCAGTAAGTCATTGATATTATCAATAATACGAACTTATTTACACAGAAGAATCCTTGTTTATGGTTGATGAGGTATTGTTTACAATAGAAATATGATTAACATGGTGAAAATTATATTGAAACACCTAATATTGATAATTTCTCTTAGAAGGTCTCGGATAACGTTAAATCAACAAAAATAGAGCTGGGATTTATGTTGCTCAAAAAGGAGCAAAATAAGCAAAGTGAGTTTAGTGGTAGATTATGTACCTGGATGGTATATAATCTACCACTAAACTAAGCCCTAGTTTAACTTCTAGGCTGAAAAATGGAGAAAGGAGACATTACTAAAAGAAATTCCTCAGTACGTACCTTCACCAAAGACGTGAAGAGATGTAATCAAATAAACTGTAATTTACTGTTATCTTTATATAATACCTTCACGCTTTCTTTTACGTGAAGGTTTAGGCAGCAGCTGTTAACCCTCATACTCACTGAATTTTTACCATCATTTATACGGACACGATGTTGTCAGTTATCGATACTTTTTACACTTTGCTTTTGAAAAGAATTCCGATAAGGCCTTGGTCGGTCCGGATTGGGTACCACTACTTATCAGAAGCTGGATGTTTGACCTTCAGATTACCAAGACTAAATTTTTATATATCTTTTTTATATTTGGTGATTTAATGATAAGTATTAATTAGAAATATTTAGTGCATTCTCGTTTGTTTCTGTTAGAAATTGTGGTTAAAGAAATGTCCGTATTGATAACCACATAACTCCGGTATTTCTCAGAACTGGTGACTCAATGCACCGCTGCTGTGCCACTGTTTGTCTACTGAGGGACCTCGAGCGTGTATCATGAATATGATTCATACAAACATACATAGATTTTTCGACTGTAAAGTGTATTTGACAAGCCTCTTATCCTACTGGCTGCTGAATGGTGGGTGTGTCCGATTGATTTAAAGTTTAAGTAGTTGTTTAATTTAAGATGTTCATGATTAAGAAGAAGTCTGGCTGTCTTACATAACATTCTATTGATTGACGAAGATCTTATTAAAAAAGCTGGATATATAATAATTTCTACCCGACGGTGAAGGCGGCTGCTGTTAAGTGTCGATACACCGTTATGTTTACGTCCCAAATAGAATAGGTGGCAAACCCATTGCCATACACCAGGCATAAAGTTCGCGATGTATCAGATATTACTTCAGCGTGCTGCTCGGATTCGAACCCACGGCTTATTCATTCAGAAGCGGGGTGCTCGACCACTGGACTACCGAGACTATATTGCACATTGACTATATCAGGCACAATTGATCCAATTGTTGAAACTTATCAGATATTTCTTCCAAAATTTGTCATCATTAGTAATGAACCAGGACCCTCATGTTAACAACTTAAACAACAACATTTAACGTAAAGTTGATGAGAAACAGTATGAATATTATAAAGAAATGAACGGAATCGCTTACCTCCAGATGGTGCTGCTGTCCGTGTCCTTTATCTCCTTCGTCAGATGATTGAGGAGTGCTGCGTTTGTATTAGTATACCACTCCACCGCCTCAGTCATGGACGTGCCAGCTTTTATACTTTGTCTGGACATGGAAATTTTAACGAACCATTAACAATATTGAATTGGTTTGAGGATCCGCTTTACATAGAAATGCATAATTTATTTCTGACTTTTTTAAGAGCTATGTGCACGAAAATTTATGACACAGTCGGTACTTGAACCAGTGATTATGATAGCCGCAAAATAGCCTTAGGTAATTGGCAGTACCCTATCTGTAATGCATGAATCCTATTGTCCCAACATCGTTTAATATCCTGTAGGTATAGGCCTTGCCTCGTCTCTTCGGAGTAGTATTTGATCCAATGGTTCTAATAATACGAGGCCAGCATATTTCCATAAATTAGCCACAATTACCCACCCAGATATGTATCATGGTAAGTTAAAGTATATATAAATTTGTAATGCTATCGTATTTTTTGGTATTTAAATATATCTTTCAAATATACAATCTACATATCGTGTTTTAATAGTCAATAAATTGGTTGAACTATCGCACCTAAATCATTCTGACAAGCGTTTCGCAGTTTGCCTACTGAACCGGTATGCACGAGTCATTACGAATATTAGCACCTCTGCAAATAACTGTATTTACCTATATACTTAGTCATGCTATAAATATTGTAACAAAGAATTTTTTTTTTTAATTGCAAATAACATTTATTATTTTTACAGTGTGTTACTTTAATACATAAATATAAAACGATATGAAATATAAAAAGCTTATTCGAAGTGGTCTCCATTGGCTGCAATACAGGCCTTTAAACGTTGAGGCCAGTTATCAATAGAAACACGCACTCTTTCCATGGGAAAATTCTTAACTGCCAATCGTATGGATTGTTTTAGGGACTCTAAATTATTATGACGTTTAGAGCAAGCCGTGCTCTCTAAAACAGACCATAAATCATAATCCAGTGGATTAAGATCGGGACTAGACGACGGCCAGTCTTCAGCTCTAATGAAGTCCGAAACGTTCGCTTCCAACCAAGATTGCGTGGACCGAGCTTTATGACCCGGTGCGAGTCTTGCTGGAAGGACCATACTTCGTTATTGAACATGGTGTTGTTAAGGGGCTTGACTACCTTTTCAAGAATGGTATCTTGATACACTTGTGCCGATGTTTTGATACCTTTTTCACAAAAAAATAGCTTAGTCACTCCTTCGTAGCTAACACCCCACCAAACTATCACTGAAGTCGGATAATGCCCACGTTGCACTCTGTCAACTAATGGGAAGCTTCCTTAGAGCTTTGAGCATAAATACGGTCATTTTGTTTGTTAAAATGTTGCTGAGTTGTAAAAATTTTTTCATCCGTAAACAATATTTATCTGTACGCAAAGGGAGGTCCCCTTTGCGTACTGCTTCAGTAGTTGTTTAGATTTTAACACCCTATTTTTTTTTTAATTATCAGTTAGTAAATTACCAGTGCGCCTCTTATAGGCTGCAAGTCCTAAGTCATCTTTTAAAATACGCGACATTGTTTTAGGTGCTTCTCTTCATCTCCCGAGATAAAATCTTTTGCTTGCGGACAGGATTTCTTCGAATTCTTTCTCTTACTGCTTTGACCACCTTTTTCGTACGAACACTACGTGGACGGCCAGGTCTTTTTCTGTCACAAACAGAGGAGGTCTCATTGTACCTATTAATAGCCCGGTACACAAACATTTGACTAATACCAAGTGTATGGAGAGTTTTAAAAATTGCATTTGGCTCCATACCTACTTTGTGTAATGCAATCACAGTGATTCGGTTCTCTTTATCACCCCACTCCATTTTAATATCGCAAAATATTGTTCAATGTATTGGCGCCAAAACGAGAAAACACAATGAACAATCGTCTAAAAATGACAGATTTCAAATTCAAATGTAATATTTTTTTATTTTTAGTTGTAACAGTATTTATGGCCAGACTAAGTATATATATATATTGTAGGAATATATGAGGGTTAGAAGGGGGAATTATATACTTATATAAGCGGGTGTCAAGAGTGATCGGTTTCTTTTTGTGTTTCGTTCGTCGGTGTAATAAGTTTGGTCGTATATTTTTAAATTCAATTCGCGTTCGTTTTACTGTTAGAATCAGATTTTAGATTGATAAAGTGATAGTTTGTTACTGAGTAAGTAGAATTGTTAATTGGTTATTTTTGTGTAAAGTTATAAAAATTGATTGTTAAAAAGTATAAAGTTTTAATTATTTTTTAAAAAACGTTCCTTCTGATCTGTTTTCTAAGATCAGAAGTGGGATTCTTACTTTTTCGAGCCCTTATTAGCTTGGCTTATTCAGTCTCTTTTTATTTTTGGAGTTTACTCCTTAAGAATCGATTTACATATATAGGCCCGGGGTATGAAAATTATGGGGACCAAAATCGTACTAGTCACGTGAGTGTCACACGAAATGCGTTATGCGCTATAGTCACAGAGCATATAAATAAGAGTCGGCACTCCATACAATGTCCTGAGCTCTTTATAGAAACACTCTTTATAGCGATACGCCATTCTCTATTACGAAGAAATGTGTTCATATTTGTAGACAGTAAATATTTATTTTTGTAAATAAATACCGTAAAAACATGTAGAAAAAAACACCCCCAGACGAGGGATCGAACCCGCCCCGACCTTGTGTTATCGGTAGTGCGGTTTACCGATGCACCACGAGGGCCGTATGTATAATCGTCTAATTACCGTCCTCTTTACCAATTTCGACACATTTTCTAGGATCGGGTTTGTTTGTTTGTTTGTTTTTTACATACATACATATACGTAAGTACGTATTGCAGGCGGAGAAAAAAAAAATTATATTATTTATAAATTGTGTTTTTATAAATTGTGTTTTTTGAAAATTATATTTAAGTACGAATTACATACTAATAAAATAATGAAATATCAATAATATTTTTCGATCTTTGGTAATGAAACGAGGGGCGCCACAGTAGCATCGCCAACATCGTACTCCTAATAAAAAGTGTGTGAATCTCGGAATCGGCTCCAACGATTTTCATGAAATTTAGTATATAGGGGGTTTCGGGGGCTATAAATCGATCTAGCTAGGAATCATTTTTAGAAAATTTCATTTTATCGTGTTTTATCGATAAATAATTAACTTAAACATCAACTTACTTTTTTATTGGAATTCCTGACATCTATTGGCGAATGTGAATTATTTTAAATTGTGAGCACTTAACTTGCTTTAACGACAACAACACTAAAGCTATTCCAGCAGATGGCGTTGTTAACTAATTCCAGCAGATGGCGTTGTTAACTAATTACTATTTGTTTCTAATATAATATGTTAGTACATAGTATATATTAGTATATATTTATTATTGGAGTTTACTCCTTAAGAATCGATTTACAATGTATAATAATAAGAGTCGGCACTCCATACAATGTCCTGAGCTCTTTATAGTCACAGAGCATATAAATAAGAGTCGGCACTCCATACAATGTCCTGAGCTCTTTATAGTCACAGAGCATATAAATAAGAGTCGGCACTCCATACAATGTCCTGAGCTCTTTATAGAAACACTCTTTATAGCGATACGCCATTCTCTATTACGAAGAAATGTGTTCATATTTGTAGACAGTAAATATTTATTATTTTATTTTATAATCGTTCTTGAGGAGTAAACTCCAGTCGTGCGTCGGAGCGGACACACACTTTTACTTTTTTTTTTTTATTTTTCTTTTTCTACCCACATGTTATTTTTTTTTTTTTTTCAATCACTTTGTTACTTATTAGCTGATTCTACGAGCTCTATTAATAACTGTGTAACGTTTGTGTTTTAGTGTATTCGTTTTCGAGTGAGTTTGTGTAGGCGCGCTTATAGTTCCGAATCGCATTCTTGAGTTTATATATCAGTGACTCGTTTTAATCGTTGATTATTTCGTTGCTAGAATGTCAGAACGCGAATGCAATCATAGTGGACGCGACAGTAATTCCCGCCGCAACCGCCGCGATAGTCAGGGTAGTAGGTCCCGTGAGCAATCTCTTGACGAAAATAACATGTTGAGGCTTGAAATGAAGCCTATGTTGTCGCGACTTAAGGCGTTAGAGGAGAAAACGAGGGCTTCACCCCAGCCAGGTCCGTCGTCCGGCTGTATTTCAACACTATTGCACGACCACGTAGATAAAACTTTAACTAGCATCCACGGTAGAGAGGTATCACGATATTTGCGTACACCGTCACATGATCGTGATAGATCTCGTAGGTCCTATCATTATGCATCTCGTAGCGTGCGTCAATTACCGCCGATAGGACGACGTCCGGTTTCACGTTCGCCTACAACTCGACATGAAACAACTCGCGACCGTAATCACAGCTGTAGTCCACGACCCTGTTCGATTTCGCCACCGACGCAGCCCGCGGACCGCGAAGTAAGGGATGCGGGTTTAGCATCTGTCCCGTCAGAGGTCGCTAACATTACCGATAGTATTGCGAATGCCATTCGTTCGATTAGTGCGGTAGGTAAATTGTCTCAACATTATTACTTTTTTAACTTCGATCCAAGTTTACATAACATCGATTGTTCGATAATAGTGCCCTATGAGAATAACTAAGAACTTAGAGTAGGTACTCACCAGACCCTTGCAGATGCTGGTCATGGGAAGCTGAGGAATGTAGTGTACTGATAGATAGGTAGGTGATGTTATGATGTGTCTATTGTCTGAAATATGTGTGTAGATACTTCCCTGAGGATTCGAGACCGGGAGGAATAGCCGAATCCTTGCACACCACACTTAATACCAATTCAAACCAAGACCGGGCACGGTGGCCAAAATATGACCCGATTACTGATTCTAAGAACTACAACCGACGCCTAACTAAAAGTCATAGGCAGAGTAAGTTTTTATGCGATAACAAACAACGTGCGAATTTATATGTTACACACGAAAACTTTAGCGTTCAGACCGTTCAGACAACGCGGCCATACCAATTTTATACTACGAAAAACGCCATCTGGCGGCACACGGTCGCGACACGAACGAACTACCGAAAGAGACCGATAAATATCGAACAGTCCCCCGCCCCAGCCAGACCGTGTCTGGATGAAGGCATTCTAACGGAGGTTAATCAATCGGTAAGCGGGAGAGAGTCGCGACAGCCCGCTTCAAAACTGAATCTCCAACCTTAACTTCAGAGACTCGAGGAATACCATCCGACCCGGGAAATAATTGAAGTATCCGACCGAGCCTCCATTGCAAAGGAGGTAAGTTCGATTCCTTTAAGAGGACAAGATCGCCTACACGCGGTGGGTTAGTTTTATCTGTCCATTTAACCCGTTGCTGCAGCAAATGTAAATACTCCAAGGACCACCGACGGTGGAATGATTGCGTAATTTGCTGGAGCAGCTCAAAACGCGACAATCGATTGGCAGCGACATCAACAAACGGATACTCTGGCAAGGAAGTCAGGGGACTGCCAATTAAGAAGTGACCTGGAGTTAAGGGTTCCAGGTCACTGGGGTCAGACGAAATAGGACAAAGAGGGCGCGAGTTCAGGACCGCTTCGACCTTACAAAATACTGTCTGCAACTCCTCAAAGGTGAGGATCGTTTCCCCAATCACACGGCGGAGATGGACCTTGGCGACCTTGACGGCAGCTTCGAATATTCCGCCCCACGAAGGATAGCCGGGAGGATCAAAAATCCAAGTCACACCACGTTTGGACAACTCCGAGCCGATGTAGGTGTGATTATCAGATAAGAATTGAACGACTTCCTTCAAGTATCGGTCTGCACCCTTAAAATTTGTTCCACAATCTGAACGGATCAAATGAGGCAATCCGCGCCGACTAACAAACCGTGACAGACATGCAATAAAGGCCTCGGTGGACAGTGCTGAAACGAGTTCCAAGTGCACAGCCTTGAAAACAAACACACAAATACGCACAAATAAGCCTTAACATGTCTGGCATTACGAACACTTGATGTTTTAACCGAAAATGGACCCGCAAAATCTATGCCAACATTGACAAAGGGCCGAGCGGGTCTGACCCGATCCGATGGTAAGTCACCCATTAGGGGTTGAGTCAATGTGCCTTTCAATCTATAACACGGAATACATTTAAATATGACACTCCTAGCCGCTCGCCTGGCAGACAAAATCCAAAAGTCACGCTGCAGACAAGCCAGTAATGCATTCAATCCAGCATGACAATTTCGAACATGGCGGTCCTTGATAAGCAGCTCAACAAAATGACCGTGCTTCGGCAATAAAAGGGGATGTCGAGCCCCGTAAGATAATTCTGAATTACGCAGTCGGCCCCCTACTCGCAACAATTCAGACTCGTCAAGAAACAAATTAAGACGAGCAAGACTACCTCGCAGCTGTTGCTTCTCCTGACGGAGAAGTTTGATTTCCTTACCAAATGACTGAACTTGCACAATCCTAACGCAAGTGAGGAGGGCATCATGGCGTTCTTGAGGAGATAGACTGAGGAAACTACTGGCTGTGACCGATTTCGACAGTTGTGAAGAAATCTTCTTATCCAACCGGTCACAGCAATGAGCTTGCCGAGAGTACTAAATCGGTTAAGCATCGGATCCGGCGATCCCTCTTCAGCTATCTCAGCAGCGAGTACCCTTAAACCTGGAAGAGGATCGACACACTCTGTCATTGGGGCAGGCCACATATCTTCAGAAGAGGCCAGCCAATCTGGTCCCCACCATAAGGGATGATTGATGATTTGTGAAGCAATCAGCCCACGTGATGCACAATCGGCTGGGTTGATCGGACCTGGTACATGACGCCAATCCATTGAAACCGTTGACGATCGTATTTGAGATACGCGATTGGCCACGAAGGTTTCCAAGGCATGAAGAGAAGCCTTAAGCCATGATAAGACAATTTGACTATCAGTCCAAGCTGTTACCGAATCAAATTTAATCCATTTCCCTAAGGTGTTGGTAACGACATGACTCAGAAGACGAGTGAGCAAAGCTGCTCCTGACAACTCTAACTTAGGAATTGTTAATTTGGTGCGCAAGGGCGCAACCTTACTTTTTCCTACGACTAACCGAACATGGACTTGACCGCTACTATCAACGGTGCGAAGATAAACAACAGCCGCATAACCATACTCCGATGCATCCGAGAACCCATGAAGACTGGCTCGACAGCAACTGATGGGTAGAATAGAACGAGGTAAATAGATATGCTGAAGGTCTGCGAGTGTCGCATAAAACCGTAGCCAATAGGACAGCAAATCTCCTGTCAAAGGACTATCCCAATCGAGACCAGAGATCCACAACTCCTGCAAGAAACATTTAGCCCAAAAAACCACAGGAGTTACCCAACCATTTGGATCAAATATACGTGCGACCGTGGATAAAACCAAGCGTTTAGTCCACCGTTTCATTGGCTCTGATGGCTCAACCGAATAAGTGAATATATCCTGAGCTGGCCGATACTGAACTCCTAGTACTGCGATGGAGTCCGGATTGTCAGGATTCCGAAAAAGATGAGGTTCCTGCTGGTGTTCTGGCGGCAAACCCTCCAAGACATCTGGAGAGTTAGATATCCATTTCCTTAGCTCGTAGCCACCAGCCTTAAGCAGCCCTATCAACTCATCCTTCAACACCAACGCCTCTTCCACCGACGAGGCACCTGTGCAAATATCGTCGACATATACGTCTGAGGGGAAGACGGCGGCTGCGCGCGGAAATCGCAGACATTCGCGATCGGCTAAATGCAACAAGGAACGGATTGCAATGAACGGGCTGGACCTCAAGCCGTAAGTGTTTGTATTCAATTCGTATACTTGCAGTTGACAATTAGGATTCTCTCTCCAGAGTATCAGCTGGAAACGCCTATCATCAGGGTGGATTACTACCTGACGGAACATCATTTTAATGTCGGTTACAAAAACAACCCGATGGCGACGAAAACCAGTTAAAATATCCGCAATGTCCACTTGAAGCTTGGGACCTGACATCAAGCAATCATTTAAAGAGACACCTGACGATGAAGGTGACGAACCATCAAACACCACCCGAATCTTACCATTCTTGAACACGGCGTGATGAGGAATGAAATAATGCTCATGGTCTTTCCACTTGAACTGTGACAGCGTCATGTGGCCCAGCTCATTGTATTCTCTCATGAATTCTGTGTACTTTATGCGGAATTCGTTATCACGACACATCCGGCGCTCCATAGACAGTAACCTCCTTTCGGCTACAGTCCAGGAGTTACCTAGACGTGGACGGGGATCCAGAAAGGGCAATCGAGTAAAAAATCTACCTGTAGCAAAACGACCAGTATTTGCCAAGAAATATGACTCACATTCGTCATCGACTGGTCGATTCCGGGACGCAGCAGGGGGCTCCTCAACTTCCCAAAAACGCTGAAGAGAATCAGCGAGAGAGAGTCCTACCTGCAACGTGGTATCCGAAACCTGAAAGGCGTGGGAATATACTGGACCCATAATGACAGATCCCAAGTTTGTTGGAATCGCGACTAAACCTCCCGACTGAAGTAAGATAGTTCTGTCCAGTTTCAGTAGACCGATGACATCTGCTCCCAGTAAGAGCTCCACAGGTCTAGGTAGGTGGAAATGAGAGTCGGCTAATGTTAAACCGGATGTAAGACGCCGTACCTCCGGTGATAAAGAAACCTGAGGATGATTACCTAAGACGTTCCTCAAAACAACAGCACTTAAATTATATTTTATACTAGGGTGGAATAAGGAAGAGAAGGAGAACGACACCTTACCTACTACGTTGTCCACCGGAACTCCACCTACTCCAATAATTTCCTGACTCCGTGAGGACATCCTTAAACGGAGACGCCTCGCCAACCAAAATGACATGAGAGACCCCTGAGCACCGGAGTCCAAAATAGCCCGTGCCACTAACCCAGTTCCGCGAGGTGAGTGCAACATAACCTGCGCGGTGGGTAAGACAATAGTCGCTGGAGGGGATGTGGTTGGCGAGACTGCTGCTGCGAGTCAACATAAATCGGCACGCTCTGGCGACTGCTGACTCCAGGATTCCCGTTGCCGCTGTTCTTGAGGTGGACCGAAGGTCATATGGTCATACGAGTCCCACTCGGGCACCGGCGGCAGCCGATTAGCGCGCGACCTCATCGCCGAACCATGGACACTGCTGCCCGCTCGCAACTCACGAGTAACGCGAGGGCGCTCAGACGTAGGTGGCGAGAATGGCCTGTACTCGTTTATGTGTGCCCGCTCCGCGATATTAACTTGAGCGGACGGTGCACCACCATGTGAATACCTATGAGGCGCGACCACCGTCCCTATAATCTACTGTGAAAAAGACGATGAGGCCTGACGACGCACGGGAGACGAAGGTGAGTGGTGTCGATTCGAACCCCCGCCCGTGTGAGCCGGTAACAACCCACCTTGATTGCCAGTCCGGTTCGGCTGACAGAGGAGTGTGTGGTGAGGCCCACCACAATGCCGACACGGTTGCTTGTCATCACATACATTGGCCATATGTGACCCCAAACAAGTATAACAACGCCCTAACCTACGGGCGAGAAAACGTCTTCGTGACACACTAGCTCTCAGAAACTGAGTACACTCTAAGGGTGTGTGATTTCCCCCATAACACACCCCACACCTACCTGGTCGCTCGACGGCCATAACGCGAGGCGGACGTCCCGGGCCCACGTCTTGCATAAGTTGCGGACGAGGTGGACGGGGCCTGGACGAATCAATAAGATGCGAACGCCCCGGCAATGGCACAGTGGGCAAGTTTTCTATTTTGCGACTCTGATCCTCCAAGAAACCCACTAACAAGTCAAATGTCGGTATGTCCGAGGCCGAGTCTCCACCGTGCAACTGTTCAAAACGAGATCTAATTTCCCCTGGTAACTTATTCAAAATAATATGTAATAATATAAAGGACCACTCGGTTACGGGGAAGTTCAAACCCTTGAGAGCATTTATAGCGACTAAGAGGGGGTTCAAAAGATCGAACCGCAACTGGTGAACCGATGACAGTTGAGGGATTTTTAAAATAGCCGCCACATGTAAATCAGCGATCCGTCGCGTATTTTGTTAACGACGGGTTAATAAATCCCGAGCTATACTGTAATTAATATCATTAATTTCCAAATGCTTAACTAAAGAGTGAGGCTCATCTTTTAAACACGTAAGTAAATATCCAAACTTTTGCGAATCCGCCAAGTCCCGACGGCGGTGTACTACGCTTTCAAAAAGTGCTACAAAACTAGGCCATTGTTCAAGAGAACCCGCAAAGGTCGGCACATTTAAGGTCGGCAAACGCTCATGGTAAATACTATCCGACAGCACGATGGAGGGGGCAGGTGATTGGTTAACCTGCCCCGTGGCCGCTGCTTCCATCAGCTGATCAACCATCGTCATGCAATGGTCGTACTCCGAATTACCGTATTCTATTAGTTTGGGGTCATCCGACTGCAGCAATACCCGGTAGACCGAATCCAGGACATCCACCTTGATAGGCACCTTTTCAATACGGTCCTTGAGCGCAGCAACCCTATCCGCACGACCGACTAAAGAAACAGCTGACGCAAGCCAGCGAGCTATATTCGATAAACTTGCTTTAGCCTCCGCAATTTTTAATGTCGGTGCCATTATTTAAAAATAATAAACGAAACGGTTACAAACGAACTGCTAAACACTCGGATACAAGTTGTAGTAAATAAGATCGATGTAACAAAAATATTATTTTATAATATAATTCAGAACGAACAGACGGTCTGAACGATATATTATGTGTATATGTTCTTCAAACGATATAATCAAATAACAAAAGATAAATAAAATAAATATCGAAAATATTTCAATAACGATATAAGAAAGTAGTCTGCCTACGACACGCAAATAACAGGCGCTATGCAAGTTATGTGAGTTATAAAGTTATAAATGTAAATACCTATTACAATCGACAAGAATAATAGTACCTAGAATACTCTTGAGAATGTTCCTCCAATGAGTCAGTAACTACCTACATTCAGAAAAAAAATATGAACACTACGTATTAAGTACAATTGAATACGATAAAAAAGTTACCCACTTATTTTAATTTTGATGCAAATAATTTTAATAATTTTCACAAAGGACTCAATAACTATTACGAAACCAATATTTTAATATATTAAACCACGCTCTGCTACCAGAATTGTTCGATAATAGTGCCCTATGAGAATAACTAAGAACTTAGAGTAGGTACTCACCAGACCCTTGCAGATGCTGGTCATGGGAAGCTGAGGAATGTAGTGTACTGATAGATAGGTAGGTGATGTTATGATGTGTCTATTGTCTGAAATATGTGTGTAGATACTTCCCTGAGGATTCGAGACCGGGAGGAATAGCCGAATCCTTGCACACCACACTTAATACCAATTCAAACCAAGACCGGGCACGGTGGCCAAAATATGACCCGATTACTGATTCTAAGAACTACAACCGACGCCTAACTAAAAGTCATAGGCAGAGTAAGTTTTTACGCGATAACAAACAACGTGCGAATTTATATGTTACACACGAAAACTTTAGCGTTCAGACCGTTCAGACAACGCGGCCATACCAATTTTATACTACGAAAAACGCCATCTGGCGGCACACGGTCGCGACACGAACGAACTACCGAAAGAGACCGATAAATATCGAACATCGATGATTGGTGTTTAGAAGTAGATAGAGCCAAAGTTTTAAATAATTGGAATGACTGTGAATGTCTGTCGCGCATAGGAAATTGTCTGCTAGGAGCTGCCAAGTCATAGCTTAATGAATGGGTTTCAAGTGATCGTAGTTGGACAAATTTTAAGAAAGAGTTTAAGCCTCTCTGCCCTAAAGCACCAGATTTCGCGGGAATATTGTTTGAAGTCATGACGAAAAACTCTGATAATTATCCAACATACGCAGAATATGTACGCCGGTCGTTACTTCATTTACGCATAGTGCGAGGACTTAGTGACGAACTTATTTTGTCTATAATAATCTGCGGTATCACTGATCCGAGTGTTAGTGCCTCAGCAATAAACGCTAAATTATTACCAAATGATTTGGTCGAATTTTGCTCGACTTATGTTAAGCCGACTACTAGCAGTGCCGTAATTTCACACGGGCCCCGTGTAGCTCCGCGTCTTGATTCGCGAAAAGCTATAGAAAGTAGACATCTTGTAGAGTATTCGCGTAAACGTAATCTCAGTGATGTTAGGTGCTTCTCCTGTGGTCAGTTAGGACATAGACAGGCTTCATGTTTTAAGAGATCCAGATTAGAGCAAGCGTCTGAGAATTCACCTAATAATTAAAGGGTTAAATTGACATCGTCTTCGTTTGTACCATCTAAATCCGAGCCATGTACTTATTGTAGGAGACCGGGACACAAAGCCGAAACTTGCTTTGTTAAGCTACGTGTTGAAGCTTCGAATAAGGATAGCGTAAATTTTTGCAACGAGTCAGTCCCACCAGAGACGACGTAGCGGTCGTAATTCAGAATGTTTTCTTGCATGTCTTAATTGATAGTGGCTCCTCTATTTCGTTGATTTCGTCCTCATTGCTAAAATATTTTAAATGCTCGCGTATCCCAACGTTTAGAATTTTGAAAGGATTAGGTAGTCAAGAAATTGAAAGTACGTTTTATGTTACGCTACCTATTGAGTTTGACGGTTTGACCCTTGAAGTAGATCTGTTTGTTGTGTCTGCCGAGTATATGAACGCGTCGATAATTATAGGAACGGATGTGTTGAATAGAGAGGGTGTTAGCTACATACGTACCAAGGACCGTCAGTTACTTACGAGAGCTGTTTGTGACTCAGAAACGGTTATGAATGTACAATCTAAGAATTCAACGCCAATTAATACACCTTTAATCAAGAATTACTTAGACAGATTGTTAGGAGTAATTAATAAATTCTCGCAGCATTTCATTACCGGGACTGCAACGTCAACTGTAAGTACAAGGTTTATGTCAATCAAACTTAACAACAGCACTCCTGTATATTATACCTCCTGTATATTACCGGCCATACCAACTCTCACACTCAGAAACGCTCCGTGTTCGCGATATAATAAGAGACTTACTTGACAAACAAATAATAGAGGAATCTGAATTATTTATTTATTTATTAATTACGCGAGTCCAATCTTATTGGTTAAAAAGAAAGACGGTTCAGATAGGATGTGTGTGGATTATCGTAAACTAAACGAGATTACCATCAAGGATAGGTTCCCGCTGCCTCGCATAGATGATTGTTTAGATCGATTAGGCAATAATAAATACTTTACATCACTAGATATGGCTACCGGTTTTCATCAGATCTCCTTAGATTCTGAGTCTATTCCGCTTACAGCGTTTGTTACACCTGAGGGCCACTACCAGTATCGGAAAATGCCTTATGGTTTGGCAAACGCGCCAGTCGTCTATCAACGGATTATCTCAAAAACCCTTCGTGAGTTTATAAATTCTGGCGATGTACTTGTTTACATCGATGACATTTTAATTATGAGTAAAAATATTGATCAAGGTTTGATTTTACTTGATAAGGTACTTGAATCATTGACTGCGGCTGGTTTTTCTATCAATTTAAAGAAATGTTTGTTTTTAGCTACAAGTTTAGAGGATTTGGGTCGTATAATTAGTAAGGGTCAGGTTAGGCCGAGTCATGAGAAAGTGCGGGCTTTGATTGACTCCCCTGAGCCTAAAAATGTCAGACAAGTAAGACAGTTTATGGGGCTAGCTAGTTATTTTAGAAGGTATATAGCCGGCTTTGCTCAAAAGTCTTCTTGTATCACGGCACTTACCAAAAAGGGAGTTAATTTTCATTGGGGAACAGAACAACGTGCCGCTCGTCAATATTTCATAGATTGTCTTACAAATAAGCCAGTACTTGCCATATATGACCCTTCATTACCAATAGAGATGCATACAGATGCAAGCTCTATTGAGTACGGAGCCGTCTTAATGCAAGTACATGAGGAAAATCGCAAACGAGTGGTATCTTATTTTAGCAGGCTTACTCAGGGGGCTGAGAGTAGGTACCACTCGTACGAGCTAGCTGAGAGAGAGAGACTCTAGCAGTGGTAAAAGCTCTTGAGCACTTCAGGCACTATCTTGTGGGTGTTCACTTCACCGTGGTTACCGACTGTAATGCATTAAAGCTCACGCAGCGTAAGAAAGATCTTTTGCCTAGGGTGGCGGGTGGGTGGTGGGTATACCTCCAAGATTTTGATTTTAGCCTGGAATACAGAAAGGGTGGTCTTCTTTCCCATGCGGACTACCTTAGCCGGAATCCAGTTAACGTGTGTACCATTCAAAGGCCGTTAAACTGGGCACAAATTGCTCAGGCTGCGGATGAGGAGACGCAGTCTCTTAAGCAAAGACTAGCAGATGGGCAGTTAGATTCTAGCCGTTATGTTGTTAAAAACGACACCCTTTAAGTTAAAATCACACCTACTGGTGAAAATCCTAAATTTTGTTGTAATATCCCAAAAGGGCATAGACTCAGCCTTATGCGTGTTTTTCATGATGAACATGACCATGAAGGAGTTGATAAAACTGTAGATTTGATCACAAAACACTTTTGGTTTCCGGGTTTGAGAATATTCGTGCAAAAATATATTTCTCATTGTATAGTTTACCTTTCTCATAAAAAAGTAGCTCGAGCGCCTGTACAGCCCATTCATTCCTGGGAAGAACCTTTCGAGACTGTTCATCTTGATGCTCTAGGCCCTCTGCCAGAAACTGTTGGTTACCGTCATGTACTTATTATGGTAGACGCGTTTTCAAAATTTTGTCTTTTGTACCCTATGTACCGACAAGACACTGACGAACTGAAACGGCACATTACGAACATGATATCTCTCTTCGGAACCCCAAAATTAATTGTCGCGGACAGAGGACGTATGTTCCAAAGTACCGATTTCCTTAATTGCGTAAGCGATTTGGGATGCGATACTCATTTTATAACACCCGAGATGCATCAGTCCAATGGGCAGGTTGAGCGCTACTGCCGCACCGTGCTCAACATGGTCCGTATCGAATGCAACCATCGACAGCAACGGTGGCCAGCAGTTATGTGGAAGCTGCAGCTGACCTTGAACATAACAAGGCACAAGACTACGCAATACTCTGCTTTGAACCTACTGATAGGTGTTGAAGCCGCTACTCCACTCATACAACTTAATACGAGACATAGCTGTTGAAGGCTCGAGTGGTAACCGAGAAGCCCTTCGTGAAATGAGCCACCAGAGGGCATCTGAACACCTTCATGCTAATCAAGCTCGCCAAGATGACTATGTTAACGGAAGCCGGCTCAAACTTTTGGACTTCACTCTTTGGTCTTCGTGCGCAAACAGGCGCAGTCATCAGGGAAGCTAGACTCGTGTATGCGAGGTCCATACCGAGTGGTAAAGATACTCGCACACGGCCGATATGAGCTGCAGCTACTAGCTGGCTCATATGGCAAGTCGACCCAAGCGGCTGCGGAATATATGGTTCCGTGGCGGGGAGAATGGACTCCCGAGGTGTGTTCTGCTTTTTTTGACGGTAAGTTAGTACAATCTCTACTTGATTATTAGTTTTGAGAAATCCTATTAAGATTCTGAACCGATTTATGCTTACTTAAAGTCCTAATATGTTGCTACTGCTCTGTTATCATAAGAATCCCTCATATGTTTGTATTACTGATTATATGAAGGGAAGTTGAGTTGCTTGGTATGAGACGGGGGTTCGTTTTTGTCCGATTTAGTCCCTTAGGACTGGGACAACTGTCTTGGAGTGCATCGGACAGGTAGTCCTAGTGCCTAGTACAGCTTTGTCTTGGAGTGCATCGGATGGGCTGTCCTAGGAGGGACTTTAAACCTGAGATAACCTTGGAGTGCATCGGATTGGTTATCTCGGGCGGGTGGACCTGGGGGGAATCGTGTCTTGGAGCGGTCTTGCATCGGACCGATTCTCCTAGGTGGACGCTGGATAAGTGTATCTTGGAGTGCATCGGATACCTTATCGTGGTCGTACGTTATTTATTTAGGAAATTGATTTTTCAGTAATATGATCATATGTCTATGTTGAGTTACTATTTTGAGTAATTATTGTCACTTATGTAATTGTTGTTGTTGAAGTAAAATCTTGAACGACCCTAAGATGATTTACAAGCAAAAAGCATTTCTGTGGTTGCATATCTTTGTTACAGATGAAGACAGAGAAGGAGAGGAGTTTCCTCCTGGAGAAAATCCACTACCTGATGTTGAGCAGACTGTGGAGGACATAGAGCCACAACCGGGGGCTTCTGGGATACAGAGACACTGATTGCATCGCTTCCACCTCGAACGAGGGAAATTCCCTGCCAATTCTTGACACGGATCTTGAAAGTTAAAAAGAAGCCCGAGGACGGACTCCTGTCAGGAGAGGCCATGTAGGAATATATGAGGGCAGTAGAAGGGGGAATTATATATAAGCGGGTGTCAAGACTGATCGGTTTCTCTTTGTGTTTCGTTCGTCGGTGTAATAAGTTTGGTCGTATATTTTTAAATTCAATTCGCGTTCGTTTTACTGTTAGAATCAGATTTTAGATTGATAAAGTGATTGTTTGCTACTGAGTAAGTAGAATTGTTAATTGGTTATTTTTGTGTAAAGTTATAAAAATTGATTGTTAAAAAGTATAAAGTTTTAATTATTTTTAAAAAAAGTCCCTTCTGATCTGTTTTCCAAGAATATATATATATATATAGTTCATATTGACATCTATTTATGTGTTCTAAGATGAATGTATACTATCCAATTATTATTTGTCATATTTAATGCCCTGCTTGATCTACATAACAAACGGAACTATTTAAATTGTTGCTGGAACTCGGCGACCTGGATATTCAAATGTGTGGGCAGAACATCTTTGGGTAGAATGATTCCTATAGTCATACATCCAGCACAATTATATCATTGGTCGATATTTATCACACATAACGAGCGGAGAGATGTCCGAAAAGTCATAGGTTTGTACCCGGATTCAAACTCTGAATCAGAAGCGGAGTGTTGTACTAATAGACTACGGATCTCGTGAAGATTAACATTATCAGTATAACATAGGTAGTCCTCGTGAAACCTATGAGTATTATAGGTCTGCGATTTCCTTTAAGACTGACATAACTGCCAGACCTCTCTTAATGGAACAACAAATCCTGGGATACTCTATATAGAGAAAGAAAGATAGACAGATCGCTTTGTGCAACTTCGCAGCCCTATGAATAATAATAGCCTTGGTTTGAATTGATGAAAACTTATTTAATAGGCTTATTCTAACAAAATTTAAGTATTTTCACAACAAAAATAATTATATTGTTAAGTAAGCTTTCGACAAGTTTATTGTCATTTCAGTTAAATTAAGTATGAATTTACAAAAAAAGTACATATTCACTTAAAAGTTACTTACATTGGAAACTAGATGGCGCTGTGTTTATTTTGACCTAACAAAAATTTTCGCAGCGTTTCTATAACGTTACGAAACCTTAAATTAAATTTAACAGTTTATTCCCAATGTTAATAGTCTCGAGCCCGAATACTGAACAGCCACTCAAATATATAAGCGCTACTTAAGCGTTTAAGTAGCTGTCACATTAGACCGAATACGTCAAATTTGAGCAGTAAGTAGCACTTTCTCGATTGTCAGATTTGAGGTGCTAGCACTCCGCTTCTGATTCAAGAAGTAGTGGGTTCAAATCCTGGCACACACCAATGACTTTTCGAAATTTTCATAAGTTACGTGTGATAAATATCGATGACGGACAACTTTGTGCCCGGTATGGCAGTAGGTTCGCCACCTATTCCATTCCATTCTATTTGGGACGTAAACATAACGGCGAGACGAGGCTAGCAGCCGCTGCCTACACCTTCGGGCAGAAAAAGGCGTGAAGTTATGTTATTCCTAATGTTTGTGATATTCAAACAACTCAAATCGAGGGGTGAAAGGCTATTTGTTTTAAGCGACATTTTTGCAACTTTACAGAAGAGCCATTTAAAGTTTGAAATTTTGAAAAAAATTCATAACTTAAAAACTTCTTGAGCTATTTGAACGGGGTAAACTTTGTTGAAATTCAATTAAAAATATCTAGATGCTGATGCTAATATTAAATTAAACCGACCTGTAATGACAAAAATACGTGTCGCTTAATTCAAAATGCCCTAAGCCCTTATTTTTCAGGGAATGGAAAAATGGTTTAAGTGACTTTAAAACTACAATTAGCTTTCGGAAAAAACAAATAAGCGACAATGCTTTATGTTTTCTGAGTAAGTCTATAAGAATGAAATAACATGACCCGGAATTAATAGTAGAAAGCTATTTATGTCAACCACCACTTTAGACTAAAATGAGTAGGCGGCTTATTAAATTATGTAACATATAAAATTGAAAATATAACGTTTTGTGTTCCATTTATTAACATATAAGGCTATAAACGGCTGTTAAAACAACCTGGATATAGCGCAATTGCCGAAAATCTCACGTTCTTTTATTAAAATTATAAATTACTAACGCAACATCAGTTAAAGTGTTTGTTTAGTATAATAATTATAAATTAGAACAGTCTCAATTAGAACTTTATTTTACTTATGCCTTTTTTTCATCTAAATGTTCTTTCAATTTTTTACAATCGTCTGGCTTCTGTTCTTCAAAATACATTGGTATAAGCGACGTTTCATGTCTTATTTGGGTGAAGACTAAATGGTTTAAGCGACATTACACGGTATAATTGGTGGAAGTGCAAATGATTCAAATCCGTACCTAGTAAATTTTAGAAACAGGAAAAATGTTTTAAGTCTTATTGACTTATTTACCTGGGAAAGGCTAATTGGTTTATCTCTCAGTTTTTAATATGAGTGTATGGCTCAAGTAACTAATTAAAAAAAAAAATGCAAAATCCATGTCGCTTAAAACACTGCTACTATGGAAACTTCCCAAAAACAGGGATGTTTTAAGCGCCAAAAAAGTGCTCCGATTTAAATGACACTTGTATCAGTCGACGGAGAAAAATTTGCTGATTCCAAATATGTATATAACTCAATATCGCCCAAAATGTCGCTTAAAGCAAATAGCCTTTCACCCCTCGAAATAATCCTATTCGTTTGATCTACTTCACACAGTTACATTTCACATTATTTTTGTTTTGGTTTCTGTGAATTGTATATAATAATTGTGTATAGTGAAATTATTTAATGAGCCATGAAAAGGACAAAGATGCCACTGGGTTTTCTTGTCGAAATTTTTGGCTTCATTATTTACGGAAAAAAAATACAATAAAAAGAGATGCAATTTTCTACAGTGTCTGTATGTAAATAGTATGTAATGTAATTAATATATTGCCCGAAATTTTGACGAGATCACATTCAAGCAGTAGTCAGCAATAGTCAGTTGTAGTCAGCAGTAGTACTCTACGTAGTCCGAATAGTTACATTTTCGAATGTTTCAATTGCTTTCAGCTCCGCCACGAGTTGTTTTCCTAAGAACCGCAATTAAATGGAAGGGCAGGGACAGGGGTTATTCTGAGTACTCTCATTACTGAAATCTATTCATAGAAAGTAGACATAGACTTTTGCTTTTTGGTAAAAAAATTGAAATGCCTGTAAGCAGTGCTGCTCGTGATTAATTTTGCGGCCAAGTATCTGAGAAGTATCCCGGTTCCACTGAATTAAAAGTGAAAACTCAGGTTTGGATGTCTTGGGTTCGAATCTCAACATACTAATACTATTTGGTACCGTTAGGATAAATTTTGCGAGTGGAAACCTATGCTGCCCAAAAATATGAATATAAAAAGTCTGAAAAAATGTATTGCAGTGGATACACCACCGATTCCGTAGCATAAAATATTATAGTTCCGGGAGACGAGTTAACATTGTCTTCTCCTTTGTCTATTAAAAGCGCGAAAGTAACAAAAAATATTCTTCTTATTTTTATTATAACTAGTGTTGAAATTATAATGATGGGTTTCCATTTTCACTAAATAAGAATGCATTTTGTCGAAGGGGAAGAGAAAGAGATTCCAATGCACAATTTGTATCATTCATCCTATCCTTATTCAATCTGCAATGGCACGATACCGCAGCTTAGACAATAAATTAAAAATGAAGTACCAAGTTCATGAGATGAGAAATAAAGAGTAACTTAGCCTACTTCTAATTTATAACATTAAAACAAGTTTAGAATTATATCGCGTTTATTTATTACTTATTTTTATTTATTTCCCGACGTTTCGAAATCTTTTCAGAGATCATTTTCACGAGTATCTCTGTAAACAGTTCGAGACGTCGGGAAATAAATAAAAATAAGTACTATATAAACGCGATATAATCCTAAAAAGTTGTTTTAATGTTATGAGTGTGATTCGCGAAAGTCTAAGAAATATATATACTTCTAATTTTCTCTTTAAAAGTCTGTCATTTACTCATTCCTTGCTGCTGAAGCGGAACAAAGTTCGCCAGGTCAGCTAGTCACAAATAAATTCAAGAGATAATTCCGAGAGTCATTGGTGTTATACGGAATTCGATTCCGCGACTACTTGATTCAGTAGTGGGGTGTTCGATCTCCAGATCACCGTGATATTAAATTATATTTAGTGTATATTCAGCCTCTTAGCAAATATAATTTCATAGACACATCATCCTATCTCTATAAAAAGGTTTGTGTTTGTTTTTTCTTGGAAGGTGGTATACCATTATGAAATGATTTATTGCCTGTAATACATTCCATAATCCAATTAGAATATTTTCCATTATGCTATAATGGCTTGACTTGTTCAATTGGCCAAGTGGTGACCACTCCTTTAGCGGTTAATGGTGTTTGTATGGATCATCAAAATGCCATGAACTGTCAGGTCGTATAACTAAGTAATAATCTTTCAATAATTGTAAGGCTAATCAAGATTATATTACTACCTTAACATAAGATAACATAACTTCACGCGTTTTTCTATCCGAACGTGTAGGCAATGGCTGTTAAGCCTCGTCTCGCCGTTATGTTTGCGTCCCAAATGGAATAGGTGGCGAACCTATTGCCATACCAGGTACAAAGTTTTTAGTCATCCATATTTAATCACACATAAATTTCGAAATTAATTTCGTAAGGTCATTGGTGTGAGCCAGGATTCGAACCCGCGACCTCTGGATTCAGAAGCGGGGTGCTAAACCACTGGACCACCGAGACTTTTTACCGAGACTAATTAATATAATAAATAAATATTATAAAATAACATAAATAAAATAATATAATAACGTTTTCAAAATAAGTAATATCAGTTCTTATAAAGTTTAATTATCGTTTCGAAAAAATCATAATTTAAGTGTGATAATCTCATGAAAATTTGTTAAGTAGTTTCGTAGATCATGGATTTTCTTTTACAAATTGTATGTAATATTTGTGTTTGTTGTGTTTAAAGTCTCGATGGTCCAGTGGGAGATCACACGGCTTCTGATCCAGAGGTCCGGGTTCGAATCCTGACACTGGCTCACACCAATGACTTTTTGAAATTGTTTTCGGAAGTTATGTGTGATCAATATCGATGACTGAAAACTTAGTGCCCGGTATGGCAATAGGTTCGCCACCTATTCCATTTGGGACGTAAACATAACCGCGAGACAAGGCTTAATAGACGTTGCCTACACCTTCGGGTAACAAAGGCGTGAAGTTATGTTATGTTATTTGTGTTTGTAAATAATTGTAAGATCGTGGCTTTATCTATTTGGCTGTTTAAGAGAGTGTAGTTCCCAGAAAAATTATTTCTATAATTCCCAGGTATCATAGTCTCCATGCTTCCAAAGTTTCTTATCAATTATTCACCAATTGGCTTGCTCGACCTCTCAGAATATCGACGTAAAGTGGTTCATGCCTCGTGTTGCTCAGCGAGATGGGTATCCGGAGAATCAACCCTTTCCTCTTTCCCCTTCCCATCCTACTCGCGACTCTTTCAATAACCTATTGTAAGGGTTGGCAACGCAACTGTAACATTAACTGAGTTCAGGTTTTCATGAGGCACGCCTGCTCGTTTGCTATCCCAAAAAAAATTTGGGCCAATGTGCATCAGTAGGATCTAATATTGTATTCCACTCATCTAAAAAAGCGCAGCCTATACCGTCGAGTATAATAAGCATGAAGATATTCTCTGCTACTACACCATTATATGTTTATTTGCATTTTATATTGCCAACGGATATTAATACTTTTGTCGAAATATTGACTGAAAGGAAATTGGGTCTTGTTGAAAATACCAATATTTCTGTACGCTTTGGTAAGCAGGAAAATTGTGACTGTATTTTTTTGTACTTAGAAATTTGAGAAGGTATCCATGTCACATAAAATAAAAAAAATATATGAAACACTTGGAACGTTGGAAATACAACACTTGGAAACACTTGGAATACTTGGAAAGTTAGAAGACTTCAATCTTTTAAATTTTCAAAGTAGTTTTTTTGTTTTATTTGTAGATTAACTCTTTATAATAAATGACACAGACCCACGGAATTAATTATGGGGAGATTCCATACTCAAACTCAACTTCCAAAATTTCCTGGACTCCAACTCGGTTACTAGTAAACACATACCTTGCGGCAAACTGCGCCCTGATATTTGTATGTTAATGTTACTCATTTTAAATGGAAAAAAAAGTCTGGGTTAGAAGACTCATTTAATTTCAACAGCACTCGAATAAAATATATGTATTTATTCATTCACCTATTAATGGATATGCCCTCATCATAAAAATATCGTTAAATGTTTATGGCTCATTTATGGAACAAATCGTAAAAATCCACGAATGCAAATTATTTATATATCATTACGACGGAGAGCAACAACCTGAGTTATTGAGACTTTTCCATCTCAAATATTTAACTAGGAATTATTTTGGGGAAAGTTCCTCAACGAGTCTTAAAATAGGCCGAGTAGAAATCAGTTTGTTTTAGATTTAAATTTAAATATCGATATTATTATTTCTTAGATCTAATGCAGTGCTGATATCACATTAATATAGAACTACGATTTATTTTTATTATGCCATAGGGGGCCAAACGAGCTGGTGTGATAGGTGACCAATAAACGCCGCCCATGGACATCTGAATACAGATAGTCTTACAGTTGCGTTGCTGGCCCTATCAATGGTATATTTAAGGTATCAGAAGTGGAATGTGGGATTGTGATGGAGACATTCTTAATTCAAATTAATTATGAGGGCTTATAAACACATCGCGAAAAGAACAATAAATCTGAATGTGGAAAGATCCAAGAGAAGGGAATAACCTAATAAATACCGGATTGTGTGAAAGACGACGTGATTAAGAAAGGTGTTAGTGTGGAAGAAATGAATGATAGGAAAGTGGTACATTCAAGCATTTCGGTGGCTGAAAGGGCCGGCTCGACCGGTGAAATGCCACGACCTCTCAGAAGACCGACGTAAAGTGGCTCATGCCGCGTTTCGTTCGGTGAGAGAGGTACCCGGAGGCCCACCCCCCTTCCCCATCCTTTTCTATCCCCTATCCCTTAAAGGTCGACAACGCAACAGTAACACTATGTGTTGCTGGTGTCCATGGGCGGCGTTGGTTGTTTACCATCAGGTGACACGCCCGCTCGTTTGCCATCCTATCCCATAAAAAAAAGCGTGGGAATGGAAAACCAGTTGAGCAAACCCTAAATCTTCAACCGGGTAGAAAAATGATGATGGTTTCCGGTTTTGATGTTTATTTATATACCAAGTAAACATAATTTAAAAACAAAATAATTTAAAACCTCGAAAAAAATCTTGGATCTCGGTCTATTATTGTTATGGATTCAATTACATTTTGATAAATAGATATGTAACCTTAAAACCCTAAAGTATGGAGAGTTAGTGTGATGAACTACTGATGGTGTTCTTGCTTACTATAAAAATAAACCAAATCCGGCGGAACCCCTTTGTGTATCGCTATAGGTAGATGTTAAAAATAAATTTGGAATATTTTTAACAATATATTATATAAAACATATTCAATTACTGTTTATTAAACCAAGAATTACCATTCATTGTAGAGTTAAAAACAGATCAGTTAGTTACACCTGAGATAAATCCACCTGCGGACAATTAACTAACAAATTGATTCTTCTGTCATCAATAAATTCTCCGGTTGCAGGTGAAAAGCAAACAAATATATATTCCTGACCGTTTGAAACTAACAAAGATTGATCGACTCTGTCCGCTGTTCACATAGAGTTTTAATGAAAATAAGAATCCCGATGGTATCTCTATTCTTCTTTATTACAATACTAGCTGACTTCGTACCGCTTCAGAATCAATAAGTAGTTACAATACTTGAATCGATTCTTTCCTAGATTAGTTGAAATTTATGTATACAACACTGCTACTACTTTAATCCCTTGGGTAGTAGCGTGATCATGCAATAACTATACTATAAGTTAAATGTTTATCAAATATAATTTGTTTATTTAAATCTTGAGTGTGGATAGACGGAGTATAGTTTAAAAAAAAACATAACTTCACGTCTTTTTCTACCCGAAGATGTAGGCAGCGGCTGATAAGCCTCGTCTCGCCGTTATGTATACGTCCCAAATGGATAGGTGGCGAACCTATTGCCATACCGGGCACAAAGTTGTCAGTCATCGATATTTATCACACGTAACTTCCGAAAAATACGAAAAGTCATTGGTGTGTGCCAGGATTTGAACCCATTACGTCTTGAATCAGAAGCGGGGTGCTACCCGCTGCGCCACCGAGACTTTTATAGTATAGTTTAATTATTGTGAAATCATGTATTACAGAAAAGTACCTTAATTCTATCAGTTCAGCCTTAAACATCTCTCCGTTCACGGGCTTGGATCTGTTCTTGAAAGTCAACACGGGCAGTGGTTCCATTTGAGCGATGGCCCAGTCGGTCTCAGAGAATCGTTGTGATAGGTTTGAGCTGAAAATATATATTGATTTTAATTTACATGAAATTAATTAAAACCAACTCGTAGATTAATACTACTAAATTCTTACGACTACATCTCTAGTAGATATGGTTAAGTCTTTTACGTCTCTTTTTATAACTTCGCGCTTTTGTCTGTGCAAACGTATAGGCCGCGGTATTTAACCCTCGACTTGTATAATTTTAACATCCCAAATTGATTTCTAAAGATGTAGGCCTGGATTTTATCAAGATTGTTTTGATTCAGAGACAGCCACTCGACCCCCAGTCCACCAAGGCCAGTCTTTTAAGTCTTCGGGATCTAAACAGCGTGAAGACATATAACAATAAACCATAGCCATTGTATTAAATAATAATAATTAATTACAATTCACAATTGTCCAAGGTGTGTTCATGTGTGATAAATACTGCGCGCGGTGATGGCAATAAGTTCCGCCACATCGTCTATTTATGACGTACAAATTCGGTGAGTCTAGGCTTTATAGGCACTGCCTACACCTTTGGGTAGAATAAGACGAAAAATTATAATAATAAATAATTAGACTAAGACTAAAGGTACATAGTGTTTTATATATACTAGGTTATTTTCAAAGAAAAATATTCTCATTCTTTACAGAATTCCAGCGCAACATATCAGAGCAAACCTCTTTCGTAGGATAAAAAGGCTTAGGCAAATCTATCCATTTCGTCTATGTCATATGATGCTGATATGTGTGATAGTACAGGATCCCTAGAACATTTTTTTAAGTGATTAATATCAAGCTGAATCTTCGTGAATAGCTTCATTTGTATGAGACCTCCAACAATATCATATGGGAAATTTTAGATGATGGTAGCTAACAGAGGTAGCCACGACCAGATATGTTTATTTGGTGATTCTCAAAAACTCATGACTAACCGACTGTTCCTAGTGTGATATTCAAGATAATTATCTAAATGATTGGAAATTATATTTGTCCTATAAAATGCAAGGTTTGATTAAAGAGGTCCCCTCCTTTCAACTGGTATGGAATACGCGGCCATGAAAAATTATTACCGACCAGCTGATTTTTAAAAATAAAATTACATATTAAGTATTAAGTTATGTTATGTTATATTATATGAATATTAAATAATTTAATTTTAAAATATCAGCTGGTTGTTAATAATTTTTCATGGCCGCGTTTTCCATACCAGTTGAAAGAAGGGGACCTCTTTAATCAAACCTTGCATTTTATAGGACAAATATAATTTCCAATCATTTAGATAATTATCTTGAATATCACACTAGGAACAGTCGGTTAGTCATGAGTTTTTGAGAATCACCAAATAAACATATCTGGTCGTGGCTACCTCTGTTAGCTACCATCATCTAAAATTTCCCATATGATATTGTTGGAGGTCTCATACAAATGAAGCTATTCACGAAGATTCAGCTTGATATTAATCACTTAAAAAAATGTTCTAGGGATCCTGTACTATGAGCATATTATTTTAGAAAATATTTGTGTCCGACCGAAGCTTCGGCTTCGGCTTCGGCCATCTTCGGCCAAAAATCCATCGTCGGCTAGATCTTCGGCTTCGGCCGGATTCTGGGCCGAAGCCGAAGGTCCCGCCGAAGGTCCAAGAACAGTAGAAATTAAACGAACTGTTACGAAAGAGTGAGTGGCTGGATGACCGGACTGCGCTTAATTAAGTGCGGATACCTCTATCACCGAGAGAAAAGGGGCATGAGTCACTTTACGCCGATATTCTTCTTTAGTTGTGGATAATATTGAAGAAATTTATTAAATTTCTAATAATTTATGAACCTTCGGCTTTAGCTTCGGCCGAAGATTGTGGAGATTGTGGATTAATCGGCTTCGGCTTCGGCCAAAAATAGACCTTCGGTCGGACACTAGACAATATATAAATATTTGAATTTGATAACATACATTCGTTTTGAAGTCGGTTTGTTAATTGTTTTAATTAGTATTGAAATTTTCCACTATAAATAATTTGTGTTTTGCGATGAATTTATAGTTGGTCATTCTATTGAAAACAATAGTTTCATTCATCATGATTTGTCATTTTATTAAAAACAGACAAGTGTGTATGACACGAGTAATTAAAATCAAAGAACCGAGTGAGACGCGTAAGAATCTTGTCTATTAACATAACATAACAAAACATAACTTCACGCCTTTTTCTACTCGAAGGTATAGGCAGCGGCTGTTAAGCCTCGTCTCGCCGTTATGTTAACGTCCCAAATGGAATAGGTGGCGAACCTATTGCCATACCGGGCACAAAGTTTTCACCCATCGATATTTTTCATTATATATTACGTACTTTCCGAAAAGAACTTCGAAAAGTCATTGGAGTGAGCCAGTGTGAGTATTCGAATGCGCAACCTCTAGTTTCAGAAGCGGGATGCTCGACCACTGGACCACCGAGACCTATGTGTATTTACAGTCAGCAATTTTTACCTATACCGTAAGAGATTTTTATTTTTTTTGCATATTTTATTTCCTCGCTTCTGTACAGGTAATATTCAAAAGAATGAACGAAATGGTGATGGAACTAACCATTACTCATCTATTTCGTATATTTTGAAAATATTGTTGGGACTGTGAGCTGGTATAAAATATATTGATTCATATTGAAGTCACAAATAAGTAATATAATCAGAAGGTTTTCGGAAGTTATGTGTGATAAATATCGATATACCATTTGGGACGTAAACATAACGGCGAGACGAGGCTTAACAGCCACTGCCTACGCCTTCGGGTAACAAAGGTGTGAAGTAATGTTATGTTATGCTACCAATTAACTCACTCCACTCTGGCGTATATTGTGAAATGTTGCTGGAGGTGAGGTTTATTTAGATATATATAGATAATAATACATACTCAAGTCACGAAAAAGAGACATTCAAAATAATTAATTAAATGACTAACCAATGATTACTCAAGTATTGCATATATTTTGAACATATTGGTTTAGGTGTGAGTGAGAGATGAGTGATTCAAGCATATTCAAGTCACGAGTAAGTTGTAAACACGGAAACTTCTTTAATAATACGGTTAAAGTGAAAAAAAAACTACAAAACTATATACTTTTGATTTCTTCATGCCTTTAATACACGACGGTGTAAGTAACTTTAACAGGCGATATCATTCCTCATCTATAGTTATCTTAGATAGCTTCTAAAAACGTATTACATACAAACATAATTAACATACAAATATAATTAATGTGTCAGGCTTCGAACCTGTGAACCTTAATGGCTTGAGGCCCTTTATGCCAGTGGGCTTTAACTCTTCGAAATGCCAAAATTTCTAGTTCATAGTTATTTACTACACTTAGTATATGAAAAAAAAAATTATGATGGTTGTACTGATTATCTTACCTCAGTCTGCTTCCATTAGCGAAGATAAAAAATGCAACCTCAGATCTCTCCTGTTGTAGTCTTGTCACCAATTTACCCAACTCGGTTGCTCTGCTGACCTATGTCAATAAAAGGAAATACATACAAATAATTTCATACTCTCATAATAAAGAGTGACTCATGCCGCGTTCCATTCCGTGAGAGAGTTATCCGGAGATCCAAACGAGAGGAGAAGCTTCTCCCCTTTCCATTTCACTTTTGACCCCTTCCCTGGCCCATGTCAAAGGCCGGCAACTCACCTGTAACACTATCCGTGTTGCAGGTATCCATGGGCGGCGTTAATTGCTTACCATCAGGTGACACGTCTACACGTTTGGTTCACTCTCCTATAAAAAAAATAAAAATAAACTCAAACTGTGATCTCCGGTAATGCTCAGAGGCAGACCAATCAGCCTGGTCAGGCGATGGTCGTGATGGTCGGGTTGTTACCAGAGACATAGGTTCATACTTTTACTGTTGAACTTGTGGATATTGGAAAAAAGCAATAACTAATGAATACCTACAAAACGTCTCAAAAAAAGGTATTACGTATTCAGTCTGTGTAGTGTGGTTTTAAAAATGTAATTTACTTTCCGTCAGACATAATAAACACAGCCTCAATTGACGACTGTCATTAATGTCATAAGCACATTAAAATGTATGAGTTCCAACAATCTATGTCGGTACGACACCGTGTCTATTATTCTATATAAATGTGTATTCTTCATTTGTATTTATATGCAAAATTGTGTGGCAAATATTCGTTTGAACACCGCCTCTATTTATAGAATAAAAAAAAAACATTTTATCGTTTATGGATCGAACTTTTTTTTCTTTTAATAAAAAAATTGACACATTCGAAATTAGAATTTACGTATCTAAGTGATCACTCATGTGGAAAATTATTAAAATTTTACCTACAAAAGATAATTTATTAAAATGTTAGTAAGTAGGTATGTAAATAATAAAAATAACAAAGAAGAAATTAATAAATATTGTTTTTCGGCGATTAGCCTAAAAGGTTTTCAGTGATCAGGGTTACCCTAAGACAAATATTATTATAACCTTTAATATTCTAGGAAAACTGTATGAAGTACTGCGAGATATTTGGATCGAGGGTGAATATTTACCAATTGTTCGATTATATTTAGATTATAAATGAATTCACTGGTACCAGCTAAGAGGATTAAAAACAACACTCGTAATCGGCTTTCAAAATAAACATACTGAAAACAGAACCTAAAATTAGATTGGAGTTTTTTATTGTTGTTCCATGTTATTGTTTCGAAATTAAACAACACATTAATTTATACGATATTTTGATTGGTTGTCAAGAAATTGAATGATTGGTACTGAAAGAGTATAAGCACATAACATAACTTCACGCCTTTTTCTACCCGAAGGTGTAGGTAGAAAGAGTATAGCAAAGTAGGATTTATAATTTATATTGCCAAATTATATCAACCCCACTTGATAGCTATGAAGAGTAGCACCTCCCAAGTCAATTCTTTCAAGAACCTACATAGAACCTCATTTAGAGAGGAGGTAAAATTAAATAGTAATTGCTAACCATCAGATAGGCTGTTTATTTGGCTATTTATTTGTCGATAGTTTTCAGGAAATTTACAGTGGTAGAACCACGCAGTACACTGCGTGAATGGGCCGGCTAGCCCGGTGAAATACCACCTCTCAGAATATCGACCTAAAGTGGCTCTTGCCGTGTTTCGATCGGTGAGAGAGGTATCCAGAGGCCCAACCCCTTTCCCCATCCCTTTCCCATCTCACTTCCGACCCCTTCCATATCCCATTGTGAGGGCTGGCAACGCAACTGTAACGCTATTTGTGTTCCGGTGTCAATGGGCGGCGATTGTTGCTCACCATCAGGCGACACGCCTGCTCGTTGGCGGAGGAAATAGCGTAAATGGAGGGTTAGGCAGATTCCTGGGCGTAAAAAATATTAGCAGAAAAGCCCAGCTAGCAATCCACAATGCAATAAAGATCCCAATGCTAACTTATGCAAGCGAGAGCTGGGTATGGCAGAGTGTGCATGAAAGTAGGATAAACGCGGTCGAAATAAGGGCATTGCGCAAAACCTGCGGAGTTAACGCAAACAAGGTAATAAGAAGGAAGTAGCATTGAAAAAGAGTGTCGGAATAAAAGTAAGAAAGGGCATGCTCCGATGGTTCGGACACGTAGAAAGGATGGATGATGCAAGATTGACTAAGCAGATATACAATGCAAAAGCGGATGGATGTAGGAGTCGAGGACGGCCACGACACACATTCTGGAGGAAGGTGATATTAGGAGCCTCAAAAATCGAAGCGCGTGTATGAAAAGAGTTATGAAAGTCAACGAAGCGAGTGAGGTGTGTAAGAATCGTGCCTTATGGCGCTCCGTTCCCTCTGCGTACCCCGCATGGGATTTGGCGTGAAGTTATGTGTATGTATAAGTTTATAATCGTACCTGTTCTTCTACTTCAGCGACATCTCTACCGTTGATGATGGAGCTCTTGAGTGATAGCGTGGTCTGCACGATCAGCGCGAGGATTGGTATAAACGGCAGCAACAGTAAACGCCAGAGTTGACAACGGCGACTCTTGCACCAGTGTCTGATCTTCGGAACGCAGCTCGGCTTATCATCAATCTTTTCATTCGGTGATGCTGTTGAAAGTATGTATATAGTTTTCTTTTTTTTTTTATGGGATAGGAGGGCAAACGAGCAGGCGTGTCACCTGATGGTAAGCAACCAACGCCGCCCATGGACACCAGCAACACATATAGTGTTACTGTTGCGTTGCCGACCTTTAAGGGATAGGGGATAGGAAAGGATGGGGAAGGGGGGTGGGCCTCCGGGTACCTCTCTCACCGAACGAAACGCGGCAATAGCCACTTTACGTCAGTCTTCTGAGAGGTCGTGGTATTTCACCGGTCGAGCCGGCCCATTCATGCAGCGAACTGCTTGGCTCTACCACTGTTCTTCAATATAATGTTTTAATTAATACAATTACTTATATATATGTCTCGGTGGCTCAGTCGAGCACACGGCTTCTGATCCAGAGGTCCGGGTTCGATTCCTGGCACTGGCTCACACCAACGACTTTTCCAAATTGATTTCGGAAGTTATGTGTGATAAATATCGATGACTGAAAATTTTGTGGCCTGTATTGCAATAGGTTCGCCAACTATTCCATTTGGGACGTCAACCGAACGGCGAGACGAGGCTTAACAGCCGCTGCCTACACCTTTGGGTAACAAAAGGCGTGAAGTTATGTTATGTTATGTAATTAATACAATGAAAATTTCTCGTGTACTCCAGAACTATCTTGCAAAGAGACTGATCGAGGGCTCTCGACAGGGAATTAGCATTGCCAGATTTAGCACTTTAATTGCAAACGCTGGCTGAACCCTAAGTGATAGATCAAAACAATGTTCTACATTATTAAACACTTTCAAAAGGTCTACAAAAAAGGGCAAATGTCTATCTCTTCGGGATAACCCACAATGACCATTTTTATTTTTTTACTTTGTACGAGTAATAATGGCTTACTTACATAACATAACTTCACGCCTTTTGTTAACCGAAGGTGTAGGCAGCGGCTGTTAAGGCTTTTAAAGAAGGCCGAAAAGTAGTAGTAGACTTGCCTCGTTCTGGTAGACCTTCAACCGCTACGACCAAAGAAAACATCGACAGAATCAAGAAGCTAGTGCTCGAAAATCGACGTATGAGTCTGAGAGAGTTGGCTAGTGAGGTGAACATATCTTTTAAGTCCGTCCACAATATTCTCATTGACATTTTAGGCATGAAACGCGTCGCCGCTCGACTAGTTCCAAAAGAGCTCAATTTTGTTCAAAAAGGGCAGCGAAAGCATGTCGCTGAAGACATGGTTTCCCGAGCTTCTACGGATCCGACCTTTATGAAACGTATAATAACTGGCGACGAGACATGGGTTTATGAGTATGACATGCAAACAAGCCAACAGTCTTCAGAATGGCGTCTCGAAAACGAGCCGAAACCCAAAAAACCGCGGCAAAGTCGCACCAAAATCAAGGTGATGCTGACAGTTTTTTTTGACTACCGTGGTGTGGTTCACTCCGAATTCCTTCCAGAGGGAGAAACAGTGAATAAAGAATATTATTTAGGCGTCATGAAGCGTTTGCGTGAGAGTATCCGCCGAAAACGTCCAGATTTGTGGCGACACAACTCATGGATGCTGCACCATGATAATGCACCATCACACACAGCCATTATAGTGAAAGAGTTTTTAGCGAAAAATTCAACAAACGTTCTCGACCAAGCACCCTATTCACCTGATATGGCTCCGTCAGATTTTTTGTTAAGTTAAAATTACCACTTCGAGGAAAACGTTTTGACTCAATAGAAGCCATAAAAGAAAATTCGCTGAATGAGCTAAAGGCCATACCGCAAATAGCCTATGAAAAATGTATGGAAGACTGGGTGAAGCGGTGGAGATGTTGTATTGCAAGCGATGGGGCCTACTTTAATAATAATAATCATTTATTTCTCTCAACACAAAAAGCATTAAAATCAGTACAAATATTAATTTATAGGCATAATTTTGTGAGAGACTGGCATCCGCACTAGGAAATATTTTCCTGTCAAACAGATTGCCAGGCCCCCACCATGTTATTAGATACATTATTTTGCAGTGAACATAGGTGATGAACATTAACATTTTTTTTTTTTATTCAATGGACAATTTAAAAAGGTAAAGTAAATCAGTTAATAATACATAAACTCAGACATAAACGGAAAACCTGTCAACCAGTCCACAGCAGAGGCCGCTAGTGCTTGCTTGAACCCAGCAAACGACCCCACCATCAACCGGCTAGCAAGTTCTCAGTTTCAGTATAATTAAGCTTTAATAGCCATTTAGTTAAGGATTGTTTACACCGAAATTTAGACAAAGAGTGCAGTGACAAGATTCTGTTCAGCCTGTTGTATAAGTGACTGCCCAAAAAACAATATGATTTATGTGCTAGGCTAGTTTTAAACAGCATAACCGAACAAACCTTATAGTTTCTGCGGTCGCTGAGCGATGCAGTAGTAGGACTATAATGCGATTCCGCATGTTTCCTCAGTATCAGAAGCAATACAAACAGTTGACGGACTGTTAGTACCTCGCATGTACGATACAGTTCATCAGTGGGGTGGAAAAAAGGGAGAAAATGGGCTACTTTTAAGACGGCTCTTTGCGCACGTTCCAGAGACAGCATAGCAGTCTTACCAGAGCCGCCCCAGGCTGTAATGCAATATGATAAGAGAGACTGACAGAGAGCAAGATAGGTGGTTCTGATGATTGCTTTGTTGGCAACATGCCTAAGATTTCTAAATATATAGATTAGTTTTCTTATTCTAGTCGTCAGCAGTGCTATATGAGATTTGAAATTAAGATTTTTGTCAATAATGACTCCCAAATATTTAATACTATCAACCTTTTGTAGCACTGGACAATCACATGACGGTGTTACGGTATTCCGACATTTGTGAGCAGGTAAACTGAAGTTGAGATCGTTCTCAACGTTCAGGTTAGTTAGGGAAACTTGCATGTATTTGGTCTTATCAATATTTAGGGCCAGTGACTTGTTCAAAAGCCAAGAGCCAACCCTATCAAAACCAATTTGTGCATAGCGATATACTTGATTCCATGTGCCGCCTTTAAAAATCAGGACAGTGTCATCCGCGTACATGACAATTTTACCATTGGGAATTTTTAGTTCACAGAGATCGTTGATGAGTATTAAGAAGAGGGTTGGACCAAGTATACTTCCCTGCGGGACACCACAATTTACCTCCATGTAATCACTTTTCGATTCACCTATCCGCACACACTGAAGTCGATCAGTTAGATAACCTCGGAAGAGTTCCAGCTGAATTTCGCGAATACCTATCCTCTCCAAAGCACGGAAAAGAAGAGTTGGGGAACAAGTGTCGAAGGCCTTAGCTAAGTCTAGAAATATAACAATGATTTTCTGTTTAGCTTCTGGATGTTGAATAATATGGTCTGTAAGGTTATGAACAGCGTCACTTGTAGATTTATTAGCACGGAAACCGAATTGGCAGGAGGATAGGAGATTCTTTGATTCTAAATAGTTCGTTAATCTTTTATGAATAACTTTTTCTAGTATTTTAGAGAAGGTAGGCAAAATGGAAATAGGCCGATAATTATTAATACTGTCTTTAGCACCACTTTTGTGTATTGGGTGTATTAGCGATCTTTTGAATGCAGAGGGAAATATTCCCAAGCTGAGAGACAAGTTGCATATATGAGCCAACGGGGCGGCAAGAAAATCAACAAATCTCCTTATCAATCCCGCAGAGAGGCCGTCGCATCCTGTCGAAGAGCTGTTTTTTAGGTTAGTGATTATAGTTTTTTAATTCATCAGTAGGGAATAATACAAAGGAATTAGGAGTGGATGTTTGACCCAGTGAGATAGATGCAGTACTCGTAGCAGGAATCGAGTTAGCTATGTTTCTGCCTACATCGACAAAAAACTTATTAATGACATTTAGGGATTGTAATTTATCATTATTATGTATAAGAAGAGAAGCAGACTGTTTAACTTTGGTGGTACCAGTTATAGTTTTAATCACATCCCACAATTTTTTGTTATTGTATTGTACTTTAGAAATAGCTGCCCTCTCATAGTTACGCTTTGCATTTTTTATAAGCAAGTTTGTATAATTACGATATCTGAAAAATGTAATTCTTACGGTATCATTATCTGGATATTTTTTAAACTTGGAATGTAGTTTATCTCTGTTCTTTATACATCTTAATAAGCCCGGTGTGATCCACGGTTTGATAATCCTCCGACGCCTTGGGACTTTTTTATTTGTTGTGCATAGGTTTAATATGCGTCCCATAGTAGTTATTAAAAAATCAGTAGCTACATTGACGTCCTGTATAGTAAAGATTTGATTAAGGTCCACATCATTTAGTATATTAGCAAATAAATTAAAATCTATATGAGTAAGGGTAGTCAATGCCTGACACCTGGAGCTAGGTATTTTAAGACTTATAATTACAGTGTAGTGGTCAGTAACAGTGGTAGGAGCTATAATGCATTTAAGAAGTTGTTTGGTCTTGATAATAACGTGGTCGAGACAAGTATTAGAGTGTGTCGGAATATTAAACGCGGACAACATACCGTGAGAGGCTAACAAGTTGAGATAACTTTCAGCTCGAGTGTCCGCACATATAGAGGAAATATCAATATTAAGATCACCGGTCACTATCAAGGTTTTATATGAGCTAAGAGTAAGTAATGTAGAATGAATGGTTTCTAGGAACTTGGAAATGTTACGTACACTAGGTGGTCGATATATTGCAAGTATCGCCATATTCAAATCAATCTTTATGAGTAGGCAGTTTGTGTCTATAATAGTACACGGCTCTGAAACCACAAATGAGTGGGTTGTTCTAAAATATACTGCCACACCTTCATTTTGCGTTTTGTGATTTAAAGTAGTGCAGTATTGATATCCATCAATGGTAGGCATGTCATGGTTACTGGGTAGCCAGCACTCGGTAAATATGATCAAATCCCAATCGACCGCGGCTCGACCCAAAACAGTGTGAAAACTATCAATGTTGCGTTTAATACTTCTGATATTTTGTACAATTACGTTAAAAGAAAATTGATTAGTATAAATCGAGATCTTGCACTTATCTATATCACAAATCGTGCTACAGCCCGGGGACAACATGTCTAGGTCGTGATTTATGGAATTATCGAATTTAAAGAAAATATAAATTTAAGTTTGCATTGTAACTTAACCAAAAAACACACAATCGCCCCACAAAACCTTGTGAGAGACAGTTTTCGAAACTTATACAACAGTCGATACGACAAAATACGATAAGTTAACTATAACAATTTCATATACTCTCGAGAGCAATGAATCCGGGTCACTTAAAGAATGTTAAAAATCTCGGAAACTAAAAATGATAGGTTAATGCAATAAATTGTATTTAATAGACAATGTAATACTCCTTAAATGAAAGTAAAAAAAATATGAGTCACCATACATTTTATTAACACAAAATTACATAAAGAAAAAATCTGCTGATCTCTCCTTAAAACAAAAATAGGAAACATGAAATTTTTGAACTTTATTACGATTTTCTTGAATTTTAATACTTCGTATTGCCTCCTCGTGCTTCCATTACTGCGTTTATGCGGTTTGGCATGCTGTACACCAAGTTCCTTATACGATTTTGGGGAATATTCTCCCATTCCTCTGTGAGAGCAATTTTGAGCTCACGAAGCGTGATTGGGGGAGGGTTTCGTTGTTTTACGCATCTGCCTAGCTCGTCCCAAGCATGCTCGATCGGGTTGATATCCGGGCTGCGCGCTGGCCACTCCATACGAGTAATGTTCATCTCTTGAAGGTAGTCATTCACAATCCTACCTGTATGAGGTCGGGCATTGTCATGCATAAATATAGCATCCTCACCTAAATTGACCACAAATGGACCAACGTGATCATTGAGGATTTCTTCCACATATCTTACGCTAGTTAAAGAGCCGTTTTCTATGATCACCAGCTCTGTGCGACTTTCAGAAGAAATTCCGGCCCACACAAGTACAGACCCACCACCGTAGGCTACTTTTTCCACGATGCATGCTTGCTTGAATCTTTCCCCTGGTCTTCGATACACTCTGTGTCTTCCATCGTGCTTGTAGAGCATAAATTTTGATTCGTCCGAGAACATAACTTTTGACCAATCTTCAATACTCCAATTTACGTGGCTCTGGGCATATCTTAGTCTTGAAATACGATGCCCACGCTCCAGTTTAGGGCCGTTTGCAGGTCTAAGGGTATTAAGTTAGATTCAGCAAGCCGACGTCTTACTGTCCATGCACTTGGGTTACTTCCTCCGAGGCGTCGAAACTGATTGGTGAGTTCAGTTCCTGTGAGAAAGCGAGTTCGAAGCATGGTGTTCACCAAGTATCGGTCTTCTCGTGCTGTGGTATACCTGGTTCTGCCCGTTCCTGGTCTGCGTAGGTTAGAACCAGTTTCTTCGTAACGTCGGAGAACTCTTTGTACTGTTGACAGCGACACACCAACAGTCCTGGCTGTATCGCGCTGACTCCGGCCGGTTTCCAGCATTGTAAGTATTCTGGTGCATTCTTCAGGCGTAAGCGACATAATTTCAGCTTGAATAATGAATATAGAGCACTATCAACATGGTTTATGTACCCACATAAATGACAGATTACAAACAAAAGCAAAACCAAATGCTGTAATTTCGTAGTTCCATCTTCGAAAGTGGCCCTTTTTCAAATTTGATTTTTTTATGATATAACTTTACAATAACTAAGAAGTTTTAATACCTTCATTTAAGGAGTATTACATTGTCTATTAAATACAATTTATTGCATTAACCTAGCATTTTTAGTTTCCGAGATTTTTAGGATTCTTTAAGTAACCCGGATTCATTGCTCTCGAGTGTAGTTGGTACAAATCTAAACACACACTGTATAGACTTCGCACAAAAAACAACACAAATCTACTATAAATCAAGTTAAATTTCGTTAACTTCCATATTTTATCAAAATACGGATAGTAACAGAACACATAAACACGAACAAAAACATAAAACTCCCCCTTCTGCAGTCGGGTAAACATTGAATTGAGTACAGGGGAATGGTGACAATGTCCCGATGACTCAATATACGCAAAATATAATAATATAAGTAGTAAGTACATAACTACGTACACACAATATAAAACATGTATGAACAGTAATAGTATATATCTAGTAGCGTAATAAAAGTTAATAAAGCAGTAAAAAAAATAAAAGCGGGTATTTAAACATGCTAGTTGGGCAAATCGTGTCCGTCATTTCTGTTGTTTTAATTTATCTAGAATACCTTCAGAATGGATAAAAATTGCTCGGTCACCTTCCTTCTTTTTAATATATACTCTCCCGAAGGACGTCCAGCAATAAGAGAAATGGTGGGCTCTTGCAAAATTTCTAGCAGCAGTATACAATTTCCTAGAGTTAAAAGTTAGGTTTTCGGATAAATAGATAGGTATCTCGGGGCCTGTCATTTCTAGTGACGTGGTGGACAATTTTTTTGCACTATTTTGTATGTTGTACTTGCGCACCGCATGTAAAAAATTCTCCTTTAGCAGGATTGAGCAAAAGTCCACAACCACAGGCTTCCCTTGGGTAGATCTAGTACCAAATCTGTATATGTTTCGAACGTCGGACTTCTGTACCGGTATGTTCAAAGTATGACCCAATTTAATAATAATATTACATAAATCTTCTTTCGACTCGGACTGTTTAACAGGAATGTTTCTCACAACCAAGTTTGAAATCTTCTCACCTCTCTCAAAATCCTCTATTCGCTTTTCCAAATTCCCTATATAGACCAGTTTATCATTATAATCTCCTTCTTGTTTATCAAATTTGCTTTTCAGTTCCTCATACTGGTGGGAAATGAACTCAATAGAGGCGACAATGTTAGCATTTTGAGATTTAATTTCGTTTACAGCTTGCAGTATAACATTACACTTTTTCTCATGATTGTCCTCGTACGAGGCCAGCATACTCCTCATCTCAGCCAATATACTCGACGAGATTCCTGTTCGTATTTACGTTTTAGGCGTTGAGTAAGTATACCATCAATTCGTTCAGTTGTGCAACTTACAGAATTAATATTGGAATCCGATTCACTTCGTAAAATAGGCACCACTGACGACTTTTTTGCAGACATTTTTAGTTAGTTGCGATCGATGTAACTTTGAGAACAGTTTACAAAGAATCTCAGTATAATTTTGACTTGGATAGTGTGCGAAGATAATCAATAATTACGCACTTATTGAAAGTAACTCGGAAACACAGTGCACACGTCCGTTCACTACAAAAGCTCGGGAGGGAGGGACTTTGAAGGCGATAAAATAAATTTAGATGAATAATTTGTATTTTTTGTTTTATTGACAAATTCCCGATACTTAGTACACAGAAGGTTTAAACATTTTGAACATTATATTTATAAATCTGATTTTGTAACAATCTTCCAAAGTAGTTTTATATAGTTATGATATGATTTTTGTATGGGTGAATGTATTTGCATGTATTTATATTGAATAAATAAATAAATTAAAAAAAATTTTAGGAAAAATATAGACGATCCTGGCCCTTTACAGCATGCAATTTAAACGAATATTTTCGAAGTTGTTATTGCAGTATAAACATAGCGTATATATATCCCGTATTAACATAGCGGGACAGCAGTTAAAGCCGATAAATAGCACAAATTGAACCTCATGGTATCCAATACTTACTCATTTATTACTTTTGATGCGGAACAAAGTTCGCCGGGTCAGCTAGTAACTTATAAGGAGCTAAGAACGTTAATTTTAGAAGTTAAAATAATACTATCCGAATTTGTATGTAACTAAATAGGAGATTTGATTATGATCAATTTGGAGAGAGAATATTTTATAGGGTGGCTACCGGGTGTGATAATATCGCCCTCTACATACCTCTCTTATATAATGAAACTCTACATGATCCACTATAAGTTGATTTTCAAAGAAATTGTGGTATTTCGCCGGTGGAGCCAGCCCGTTCAAGTAGCGAATCCACAATGACTCCACCACTGTTATACAAAATGCATAAATACAAAAAGTCCTTTAATCCAGACGATAAATTAATCTTTCTTTTTACATATACTGTGCGGAACTAGGGCAAACAACTTTAAACGGTGTATTTTATTTGTTTTATTTTTGAAAGTTGTTTATTTATTTGTTTGTTAGTTTACGCTTGAGATCACCCTTACAACTGTGATACAAGTCAAGTGTAAAGATCATATTATGGTGTTTACATAACACAACACAGGTCTTTCTCGACACTTAATCAGGCATTTGTATGGGATCAATACTAGCATTTGATACGATGTTATAAGAGTTAAAAATAAAAGTAAATTTGATGAGCCTCATGGGTGAAACAACGGACTGCGGAATCGAGGTTGGTGGGTTTGTACCAATATTTGTGACAAGAATGAATGATTGTTTGGCGTCTGGGTGTTTTTCTATGTATGTATTTACAAAATAAAAGTCTATTATATGTATTCATATCCGTTATCTAGTTTCCATAACACAAGCATTTAGTAGCTTAGCTTGGAAATAGCGGGCGCTTAGTGTATTGTGTCTAAGTTATACTTCTGATTTTGGGAAAGAGGAGCAAACTAGCAACCGGTTGAACTGGTGGTAAGCGTCTAGTTATATCAGCCCCGGATCTATGGGGGGGGGCAAGCCGGGGCCCAAGGCCCCGGGCGACAAGTTCAGAGGGCGGCCAAATTACTATAAAATTACTTAACTTTGACGGACAGAATAAATGACAGTACAAGTACAAAAAAAACTGACCATAAACAGTCTCTCTTTAGTAATCAGGCTATTAGCAGAAAATCACCCCAAAAAGATTGAATTTAGATCTACTGAAAGTAGTGGCACACATTTAACATCGTCTATGGGGTACAGTTTGTGGGTTATTAGCAATACGGTTAGAAGATCTTGGCATATATTTTCTAAGACAAAACTCTTTGTGCGTGCTGCAAGATATACCAACTGTCTTCTACCGTCCTTTTTTTTTAGTGCGCTTTAAAAAACGGCTGTGGGCATACGCCTCCCACCGGGAGTGGAAGGGTTATGTGGGGCTCCCGGAAGATGGTATTTCGGTGTACCCACTAAACAACCCAGTGCCGTTCCCGTTTCGTCATGTTAGAGAAGAATGGAACACCGGCTTTCAGCCGGTCCTCCCCGACGAATTGCCGCCCTTACGGCAGGCTCCGCGCGCCCCTCGCGATGGTGACAGGCTCGGGAACGGCCGGGGATCGCCGGCCATCGCTGTCCGGCTACGGTATCGGTAGATGCAATGCGGGTGACCCTTGGTGCCCCAGCGCCAGTCAATCGCCCGACCCCGGGAAGGAGTTGCTGTCGGCAATCGAAATGTCGCCTCCTTCCTCCCCTTATCCTCCTGCGGAGCGGCGCCGCGAAAGGATCGTCCTCCCTCGCCCAGCCGCCTCCTTCTCTGTAATCACCGCCTCGCAGAAGAAGGCGAACTTACTCCAGGCCTCCGCCGCCTTCGGCGTATAGGTCTTGATAGTACTCCTAAGGAGAGTCGCCCCGTGAATTCCTTCACTCCCCATTCTCCGGTTGGGTACGCCCGAGAGCTAGCTGACACTTCAATACGTCCTTGGGACGCCAGAAAAGCCGGCTACCAGTATCCAGCTGGTTCCGGAGCTGTAAAGCACGCTCATCTCACGTTGCAAATCCATGCAGCTACTCATCAGCCGAAGCCCAGCACAGTCAACTGGCGCAAACCACTAGCGAAAGCCGCGCTACTTGCTATCCAGCCAAGTACCGGAGATTTGGTCCCTTTCAGCAAACTAACCGTTGGTTCACACTTGAGGCGCACTCACTGCACCCGCGACTGGAGACCTGTCCGACCGGTCTCAGAGCCTCTTGCTGCGCGCGGGATCAGACATTGTCTACCTACAGGTCAACCAGAACCCCACGGTACCCTGATCTTGCAGACGAAAACGTGGTTCCGTCTGAAACCTACCTACTTCGGGTCCTAGTAGATAGGAAGCTGGGAAACGACAAAACGGCCCGACCGTCGCGACCGAATTGCGACGCAACCCAGCCCACGACGGGCAAACCTGAAGAGGGTGCTCAGCCGCATCCTCCGCCGCGCCATAGTACGGGCACGACGGGGTCTTCTCTCTGCCGTTTCGGATCAGGTACGATCCAAAGCACCCGTGCCCGGACGTGTAGATAATAAGCCATGCTTTTACCGCAATAATTTTGCCTTCCACCGTGATGTGAGCGTCAGCGGAAGGACACCGCCGAAGACAGGGGAAAAAGACTGCTTCGGTCTTATGCAGCGTCACCTGAAGATGGATTCGTGGACTAGCCCGGCCACGAGGGTTCCACCCGCTGAAGCGAGGCTCGCCGCCTCCCTGTAGTCCCTCCCCCTGGCAACAAGAAGCGTGTCATCTGCAAAACAGATTACACTCGTCCCACGGAGGAGGGCGCCCTGCAAAAGCCAGTCGAAGCCGATGTTCCACAAGAGAGGGCCCAAGACAGACCCCTGCGGAACACTGGACTCCGTACCGTATCGCCGTAGCCGGCCCGTTGTCTCGGCCCTCCAGATAGTCGGCCTGGAGCTGCCGTAGGTCTCTACCTACGACGGCTCCTGGCCGACTATCTAGGGATCGACCTATACGCTGGATGCCTCTCTAGGCATCTCGTGATAGCGGAGCGTTTCTAAGATCGTCGAATGGGGGACGGAGTTAAAGGCGTTGGCGATGTTGAATGACACGGCCAGCACCCCGTCTCCCACACTCGCAGCTTCCCGCATCTGGCCCTTTAGACGGGCCAACGCGTCGATGGTCGAACACCCTTTCCGGAATCCGAATTGAGTGTCCGACAGGTCCGGCCCCACTTGGCAAAGATGATCGTTAAGGCGGAAGGCGACGATGCTCTCCAACAATTTGCCAACCTCATCGAGAAGGACGATGGGCTGGCATGCTGGGACGGAACCCGTTGGCTGTGTGTTTTTGGGAAGGAGGTACAACTGGCCCTCCTTCCAGGGTTTCGGAAACCTCCCAGTCGCAAGGCACGAACTAAAGAGGCTCCGAAACCTTTCCCCCATCTCGGTAGTGGCAAGAGCTAATACGCGTGCAGGGCCAGGAGTTGTGCCCTTGGCGCGGAGCCGGAGCGTTCCTACATTGAATTGTTGCTCCGTAAGCGACTGGACCTCCCCTGGCGGCGGAGTCGCCGAGGGTGGAGGGTCCATAGCTGGCGGCGTGAAGTTGGCCCTGCTAGGAAACAGGGACCGAACCACTCCGTCCAGAGGTAAATCCGACCAGTATCCGTCCCTTCGTCAGGCCTGCCTGGGCCGCTGCGACAGGGCACTCGAGGCGCATCGCGCCCATGCCGCCGCGGTCGGGTCAGATAGGGCGGCACTTGACCGCCGCGACCTCTCAGCATCCGATGTTCGCGATCGCCGTTTCCACTTCCTCCTTGGCAACCGAATCACCTAGATTGGTCGCCACCAACGCCGCCAGTTTTACCGGCCGCGATTGCCTCCCGCAGCTTGGAAGCGAAAAGATCCGCGTGGAGGCCTGGGCTGTGGCTTGGGTCCGGCGGCACGATGCCGATGTGATCCCCAGCTGAGCGGGATCGACTATGGGCCGAGCGTGGGTGAGGACTGACGGAGTAGTCAGACGAGATGGTCGGCAAAACATGTTGCTGTGAATGCCCTATTAAATAATTTGCTAGAAATAGTTCAAGCCTTAGAAGAAGTTTTCTTTATGGTATACGGTAAACGCAGGCGTGAGCACCCGGTGGCAAGCAACTAACGCCGCCCACAGACATCTGAACACAGGTAGCACAGCACTTACGTTGCTGTCTCTTAAATTGGAATATGGAAGGGATCGGAAGCGGGATGGGAAGAAAAGCCTTTCCCTTTTGGGATTGGGTTTACGGATACGGTGCATGAGTAGTAGTAGAGTAGAGCCGCAAGCGTTAAAATAAATGTTAGTGGGCGGGGGCGGCATTTTTCAGTTTTAACGCCGCCTAAAAAAAATTGAAGATCCGGGGCTGAGTTATACCCATGAACCATGAAGATTTGTAACACTAAGAGGTCCATAGTTCAGTTGCGGGCTTTGATAGGGGATAGGGAAAGGAAGGGAAAGAGGCTAGGCCTCTAAATACTTCTCTTATCAAAGAAAACGCGGCTTAAGCCATTTTACGTTGGTTTTCTGATATGTTGATATATTTCCCGAGTCGATCCGGCCATTGATGCTTTGAGCCGCGTGACTACAACTGACAAAACCTATAGCTAGTACCATTCAAGTAGTAGAAAGGTCAAGATATAATTCAAAAATGTGCTAGGGTCTGGGATTTTGAGTTAAAATTTTCTTCATTGAAATTAAGAATTTTATTTAGTTCTTCAAATAACATGACATAAAATAGTTCTTCAAATCTGTCTTTAAAAAGGTTATGTGTATCAAATTATTCTTTGATTTGACACACAAGGAACGAGACATTTCTTCCGACTCTTTGATCCCATGAAACATGATTCTCCTTTCATGTATTCATAGCGCTTAATATTTGAAGATGAGCTTGCTACTACTGGCCAACTTTTATGAGAAGTTTTATTTGCGAAGGATCTTCATATATAACTTTTATCGGTTACTAGGCCAATAAGTTATATGAAATTGGCAGCCTTGACTGATATATTATTTTATGTTTTAAATATCATACAGTTAACTGCTGTTGCTATAATTATTCTTCTGGTTATATATTTGCCGAAGTGTGAACACAGTGGTGTCATCTTTAGAGTTTTCGCGAACTACTATTTATTGGCTTCATAACTCGTTATATTACTACCCCGGCACCGTAATTAATATGTAAGCGTGCCGATCACGTGAGAGGAACGTTTTAGAACTAGTATCACTCAGTTACCTGACGATTATAAAATAAGGATTCGCAGTTGTGTCGAGACGCACTTTTAGTGACTGTGACAAGGTGGACTAGCTGCCACCCCAGCGGAGCGAAGTTCCTCTCTTTAGACGCACTTGGATTATTGAGGTGGATACGCGAGAACAGTGTCATGGCGTGATAGTCTGTGCCCTGCCATTGTTTACAATGATAGTTCCCTTGTTTACAGAAATAGTTCTGTTGATAGCTGATTCAGATTAGATTATTTACTTAACCTGGCTCATACCAATTACTTTTCGAAATTGTTTTCGGAAGTTATGTGTGATAAATATCGATTACTGAAAACTTTGTGCCCGGTATGGCAATAGGTTCGCCACCTATTCTATTTGCGACGTAAACATAACAGCGAGGCCAGGCAACAAAATCTGTATTCGTTATCAGGCATACATACATAACTTCACGCCAAGCCCCTGCAGAGTAGGTAGAGAGAACAAAGCGCCATAAAGCACAATTCTTACACACTTCACTCGCTTCTTTGATCTTCATAACTCTTGTCATACACTCTCGTCGGATTTTAAGGCTGCTGACATCGCCTTTCTCAAAGACTCACTAAATTTGATCATGAAAACTGCATCGTAGCCGTCATCGACCCCTACATTCTCATGCTTTAGCATATATCTGCTTAGTCAATCTTGCATCATCTATTCTTTCAAACGTCCAGCCACCAGAGCATCCTTACTTTTACACTGACATTCTCTTTTAAACCAACTTTTTATTAGCTTTTTATTAGCTTCACCTGTATGTTTGTATGTTTGTTTGTAACCGACTTCTTTGGGCGCGATTTTGACCCACTTTAAACGGCCAGATTTCGTTCAAACTTTGTAGATTTATTGAGGACAGATGACAATACACTAATTTGATAAAATTATTCCATTTTTCAATTTGCAAAATATGATTTTTGTTAATTTTTTAGTGTTCATAGTTCACTTCTCGCACCATCTAGTGGCAATCAGCGGAAAGTCTACGTTATCAACTTTTTTTTTTTTTATTATACACAGACCAGGGCTTGACAACACTTCACCTGTTGGTAAGTGAAAGTGAAGTCGTTGTTGGTAAATCGCCCTGGCCTGTTAAAAACCTATTCACTCTATTTTTGAAGATGCCCACATTATAGTTATTTGGGAACACCGACGCAGGCAGTTTGTTCCACTCGTTGGCAGTGCGTATAAGAAACGAGGATGCAAACCGTTTCGTCCGGACAGGTGGTACGTCCACGACATACGGATGCGTGCGGTATGTGCGTCGGGTTGTTCGCCTATAGAACGGGGATGGAGGAATCAGCTCATGCAGTTCCTGTGCACACTCTCCAGAGTGTAGCCCTTGTTTTGCACGGTGAGCGAGTGTCACTCCGCAAATTTTGCGCAGTGACCTCATTTCGACCGCGTTTATCCTATTTTCATGCACACTCTACCATACCCAATTCCCGCTTCTATAAGTTGTTATGATCTAACATATTCTTGCACATAATAAACAGATTGCAAAATTATAGAAGTAAGATTTTTTTCATTAATTTTTACATTCAGTAATACAATCTATATAAATATTATATAAATAATATAAAGCGTGGGGTGCTTTTTAAGATATTATCGAAATGATAATCACTCTACTCATATCTGTCAATAAAATATTTATAACTATTGACACCATGCACCCCACGCTTTTTTTAAAATAATTTTTTTTTTTTTTTATTCACACTATTATTAATTTATATTCATTGAAATTTTTAACACTATTTTCTTAATTTAAATTCATTAAAATTTATTTTCTATTTTTTAGTTCGGTTTTCTATAAAAAGCGTGTTTTTTAGTTTTTTTAAACTATTATTTATTTCTTTAAAACCTTGTTTTGGACGGTGAGCGAGTGTCACTCCGCAAATTTTGCGCAGTGACCTCATTTCGACCGCGTTTATCCTATTTTCATGCACACTCTACCATACCCAATTCCCGCTTCTATAAGTTGTTATGATCTAACATATTCTTGCACTTAATAAACAGATTGCAAAATTATAGAAGTAAGATTTTTTTTCATTAATTTTTACATTCAGTAATACAATCTATATAAATATTAAAAATACAGTTTTAAAGACAATATGGACATAGATTGCTTGGGTTGATTTAAAAAAAAAACAAGTTTTTGTACATGTCGCCAGAACCTGACATAACATGTGGCCTGAAACTCTGAAAATTATGGATATACATCAGCTGAAGTTTTAGTCGAGCTTTACAAAATGGCCGACTTACCATTAATATTTCCGTCGGCCATATGTTAATTTTTGTTATTCCAACATTACGTGTAGTATAGGATGGAAATGTATACGGTTGAACCAACCTGCTGGAGTATGAAATTTCATCTTTGAACTTTGAACTTTTTAGGAAAGTTGTAAAGTAAAAAAATGTAAAAAAGGAACCTCAAGGTATTATTTAATGTCCGTTCATGTTAGAGACCACTTTTTTATATATTCTTATAGCACAGATATATATAGAACATAACATAACATAACTTCACGCCTTTTTCTACCTAAAGTTGTAGGTAGCGGCTGTTAAGCCTCGTCTCGCCGTTATGTTTACGTCCCAAATGGAATAAGTGGCGAACCTATTGCCATACTGGGCACAATGTTTTTAGTCATCGATATTTATCACACATAACTTACGAAATTAATTTCTAAAGTCATTGGTGTGAGCCAATGTGAGGATTCGAACCCGCGACCTCAAGATTCAGAAGCGGGGTGATCGACCACTGGACCACCGAGACTTGAGATTGATATAGAATCGGATTCGAATTTGAGACATCGGCCACAATTGTTTCCAAATTAATTTGGGGAATCTCAATCAAGTTATGGCCGAAGAATCCGCCATTTCACCATTTCGGACATTAGTCTTATAATAAATTTGGGTGTGTCAAGGCATAATTAGCGCTGCCTACGCCTTTCTTCTTGCTTCTTTAAGTCGTGAAGATTGGTGTAAATTTGATGTTTTATTAATTACTTAATTGACCGATAAATCTGACTGTGACCTGCTGATATAATCATACTTGTTTATTTCATTGTGGTATCGTTGCTTCTTCTGTCATACGACTTAGGCTTATAAAATACGTTCTGGAATCTATTCACAATTTAATAAAGAAGATGAAATCCAACTTCAAGCGGAGTCGGCACAACATGTCATCTTTTCGAACTACCCATGTTGTCAAAAGTTGACGTCAACCCTTCTTTTGATTTTTTTTTCGATGGGAATGGGTTGGAAGTGGGCTTCATAATAACTCTCTACCCCAATACTACGATTAAAATATCTATTTCAATAATTAGGATGTTATCTTCAGAACCAAATTTCGACACAATACCGCGGGAAAATACTAGTATGTTATAATAACAGGGATTACATCTTTACTCCCATTAAGATAATACTTTATGGAAGGTATTAAAGTAACGTAGTACAGCCTCTTTGATTGCTTGTAGCGTATGGTATATTAATGTTTAAAACATATAGTATAATTAATTAAATCCCATATTATGTTAAATAATAACATTAAAATTGTATAATGCCATGAAGATAGCGTTGTGCTTCAAACCGAGATATCCTGTGTAGAAAGTCCTAAATTTAAATCTGGGCGCACATAAATTTATATTAGTGTTGATTGGCTATGTAACTTCAAAGGCAATAAAAACGTATGCTTTTAGAAAATACTCTTAATAGACCAATCCTTGTTTAAGTTTTCATAAAATAATGATCCAAACAAAATCTAAGAATAAAACTGAAAAATTCCTTTTTTAATTTTTTGTTGTATTCCACCGTTCTGGACTTTACGTCTCATTGAGCTTGGCTGAGTTAGAATATTAAAATTAACATACATAATATAACATAACCTCATGCCCTTTCTACCCGAAGGTGTAGGCAGCGGCGTTATGTTTACGTCCCAAATGGAATAGGTGGCGAACCTATTGCCATACCGGGCACAAAGTTTTCAATCATCCATATTCATCACACATAACTTCCGAAAACAATTTCTAAGAGTCATTGGTATGAGCCAGGATTCGAACCCGCGACTTCTTGATTCAGAAGTGGGGTGTTCCACCACTGGATCAGCGAGAACTTTTATAAAAATTAAACTTATTAAAATAACATTTATCCATACCAGTAACTAGAATAATATGACGAAGTTTTACTTTTTATTTTACTTTTTGTTTTACTTTTTATTCCTTTGTGAGGTAACAATTGTGACCCGGTCCACTTAAATGTACATCCTTGTTCATCGCTCACATATTTAATCTTTTAATCGTCTTACATCCTAGGAAGTATCATTAATCTTTAGTAATACACACATTAAAGGTCTAATTTAAAGCTTGTCTAAGAACTTTGGGAATTATTAATAGTCCGTTTAAGATAGTATTGTTCTGTTACCAGCAAAACTAAGTCTTAAGCTTAGTTACTGAAATGGATTAAGATGTTATTACTCAAGATAACGCTGGCGATATGTTGCTTATAAAAGACAATTATTACTTTTATATATTTTGTTTTTGGTTTGCCCGCGGTCCTTATGTTAATATGCTATTTACTAAAATTGCAGTAGGTATTATCACAAAGAAACACAGTGACACTATTGGAATTATTTCCTTTATAACATAACTTCACGCCCTATTTTACCCGAAGGTGTAGGCAGCGGTTTTTAAGCTTCGACTCGCCGTTATGTTTACGTCCCAAATGGAATAGGTGGCGAACCTATTTCCATACCGGGCACAATGTCTTCAGTCATCAATATTTATCACACATAACTTTCGATAAGAATTTTGAAAAGTGTGTGCCAGGATTTGAGCCAGCGACCTCATCGTTTAGAATCTGGGTGCTCGACCACTGGACCACCAAGACTGTGTGAACTTTATTTCCTTTATGTTGAAAATAAACTTTAACTCATTCAAAAGGTTTACAAACACGTCCGCGATGGTGTATGTCTATCTCTTGGGGATAACTCACAATGACCATTTTTATTTTTGCTGAGGCGAAACAAAGTTTGCTGAGTCAACTAGTAATTTATTTATTGGTTTCGATCAAATAGCTACACAATAAGTGAGGAAATTTCAGGTTTTAATCAAGGTAGACTCGAGATGTGCATTTCATAGATCACCGAAGAAATACACCTACCTACATCCTCTGTTTTCTCATGTGTATTGTAACATGGTAAAAAGGGGTAAAAATACGACATTAATAACCCGTTCTTCTAAGTGCAGAAATGATTATGTAAATTTTCTGAATATTATTTAAATAAACTGATTTTATAAAGGTGAAATAATATATTTTTCGTACTAAAATCTACATGTTGACAGCGCGAAGGCGCCACATTATTCAGTATGCACCCCCATATTGTGGGGACAGTAATAAATAATCAGTTTCCTATCGTCGCATAAGCTAACAAACGGTCTTCCTTTTCTAAACAAACTTGGTAAATAAGATTGAATAGTTGTTGAAAATGTGTTTACCTGAAACTAATGTGTGTGTTTCTAATAAATGAATAGAAAATTCTTTTTTGAAGTAGAACTTCTAATGTCTCTTGCAATTGTTTAACGCTTTTAACGCACTCACGCGGCCATAAAAAGTATTATATAAGAGTAGAATATAAACCAGTCAATATATAAGCTAAGTGCAAGAAATAGTAAAGCCTGCTTTTTACTGTACATAGACATCTATTAGCGCGTAGTAGTACTATGCTACTTAGTACTTATCTAATACTTATAATAAAGGCGCTAATCTCAGAAACCGGTGGTCCGATTTAAAAAATTATTTTAGTGATGGATAGTGCATTTATTGAGAAAGGTTTTAGGGTCATATTTTAAAAAAATAGGTATCTTTAGTAAAAGTCCAATAATGTAACCCAAGGTGTAAGAAAAGGACCTGAAACTAAAAACTATTGGGGACGAATGCACGCACTATTTAATTTTTTTTATATTAGAGATACATCAACATGATAGATTAGACGTTCAAAACAGTTATTGGGCAATTAACTAAAAACGTCTTTGATATTTTTTTCCATAGGAAAGTCATCAAAGCAAAAATGGTAGACAAATACTATCATACCATTTAACTAATACCATCTTTGTCTATTTCTCTATCCACTAAGTAATTATTTCAATACAACAAGGTTCCCTGCTATTATCAATGTGTAAATTAAATAAACTAAATTCGAACTATCTACAAAGTTAGAACCTAAATACTCAATTTCAAATTACTTACCACCAATCCTCGCTTCACTTTGTTAATATAAGAAGTTCTTAATTCACTATTCCAATCGTTTGCTCGACGAATGCGAGGAGGTTTTACATAAAAATACTGTATTTACTGTATTTTGCCAGTGGTAAGAGCCAAGCAGCTCACTGCATAAATAGGCCGGCTCGACCGATGAAATACCACGGCCTCTCAGAATTTCGACGTGAAGTGGCTCATTCCGCGTTTCGTTCGGTGAGGGAGGTTTTCGGAGGCCCACACTCCTTTTCCTCCCTTTCCCATCCTAATCCCGTAAAGGCCGGCAACGGAGCTTTAACGCTATATGTGTTGCAGGTCGGCGGCAGTTGCTTAACATCAGGTGACCCGCTTGGTCATTTGCTTGGTCGTTGTTTATTTTTCTAGTTAACATTAATAGTTACTGAGATTATTTCAAGACACAAAATTTTAATTCAATTAAAATCCAAAATGCTGATGTAGGTAACTATAGCAAAAGTTGAGAGATAGGCATTTCCGACAAGAATTTGTTCAACTATTTCTTTCAATTACCTTGGAACTGTGAACTGATTTAATTCCTACCACAGAGCTAGCTGATTAGATTGGCTACTAAAATGTCTGTGTCTATGATTGTCTCAAATTAGAGACCTAGAAGGAAGAAAATTATACACTTTCGACGACTGATTGATCGTGCCTTTCAGCGAAAATTTACGTCTAAAAGCGAGCAATGACAGTGAGAATGCTCCGTTCCTTCTGCTTACCCTACTAGTAATTTGTCGTGAAGTTAAATTCAAACTAAATTACATTAATTTTCAAGCTTTTAGAAAGCTTACATTTTATTAATTACTAAATGATGTCTCACGTGGAATATGTCTATAAACATGTTGCTAGATGTCGTTAAAACCTGCCATAAAAGGTAGGTTAAGTACATATGAAAAGAAATTTGACGACAACAGGCGTGACTGAAATTAGCTCTTGTTATTTATGAGCGACGGGGCAGTTGACCGAAGGTCGTGAGTTCAAATCTCTCCTGAAGTCATAATTTTTCTATTTCAACGGAAAATTTTCTGTGGCAAAAATACAAAATCCGTTGACTTTATTTTATTGTGTGTTTAGGGCTCCACAGACACTGCTATCTAATACTTGTATTTTTGTAAAAATATTGTTCAGCAAATGATAGGAGCTTGATTGTTTGTAGCTGATAAGCTCTTCATTTTCAGTGAATGGATTTTAATCTTTATTAACAAGCCATTTTATTTATATGTATTATTTCAATAAAAACTTTTGCAACTCTATTCATATTTCGATAAAAATTTAATAGGGTATTATTTCTTGTTACGTTGTACACTTATAACCAAATTCATGTAGGCAAATCTATTATTGGGTTATAGGAACAGAATTACTCCAATTAAATTTCCGTCCCCCGGACCCTAATAATAATTTATAAGCATAAGGCATCACAACAACAGTTTCTTAGTAGACATTAATAATTGTATTATTTCCATATTACTAATTCAATCAAGTAGTTAATTTAAACAGATATTCCAAGTAGAGACTTCAAACTTAAACAAAAATGTACATTTTCAATGTAACTTTTGAATAGGGCACAATTATTATCTTAAAACTTATGAGACAGCTGTTACTATTTGGTGGAATTATACAAATTAGCAGATACTGAATATATACTTCAACCGAATTTTAAGATGAAATTTCATTCGAACAAATGCTAAGATGATTTAATACTCTTAATAGTGAAAACAGTTTATTTGAAACGGATATTTCATTTTAAATAAAATTTATTGTCAGTGTGAAATTGGTTATTATGTTTAATTTATATCGAATTAAACTTACCCATTTCAACAATAATTCAAAATCACGAAATTAGTAGAATTATGGCGGAATAACTTCGCGCCCTGCAGCTGTGACCGAACGACAACCACCCCAGGGAAGGGTAGAAAAGCTACTGAACGTACTCGACAAATGTTTACATTGTTGCCCGGTTGTGAAATAATTACATCAGGGATGATTACATTATACGAGTGCAAACTTAATTCGATTAAATATTTATGACTGAATCATTTAACCAAATGCATTTTTTATTGATTATAATAATACATTAGCTTATCATACTCGTTGGCGTTGATTATATTGATATGTCTTCTATTCTTAAACAGTGGTAGAGCAACGCAATTCACTGGACCGGTGAAATCCCACGAAGGCTTAGAATATCGACGTAAAGTTGCTCATGCTGTAAAAACAAGGAAGTTCAGCACTCCGACTTCTATTTAAAAGTTTCTGAGTTTAAATCCCAACTCGCACTAATGACTACTCGAAAATTATGTATTATAAACATCGATGATTATGAAAATTGTACCTGATGTTTGGCAAAAGGTTTGGCTACGTATTGACTTCACTTCTTGTCAACAATGGGGACCAGAAAAATAATTCCAGCGTGTTCAGACATAATTAGTGCTGCCTACGCCTTCCGGTCTTCAGAGCTATATTTCCTGTTATCGTTGAAAATTATATAAAAATGCTATATTATTATCCACTGGAAATATATCTGGATAGTGTTTTCCAACTATGTAACCTGATTAAAGTAGCTTTTCACATTAAAAGAGAAAATTGCCTTGTTTTATTGCATTTTCGATATAGAAGTTATTTCTCTCGCTGTTGCAGTAACCTCTTATTAATAAAAACAGCGTGTTATCTGCACCTTATGTTAGAGATATTAAAGTTGTCAGTAATAACGGAAACAGGCACCTTCACGCCTCGGACATAGCAAGGTAGGAACAGGAAGTACACAGCGCCCTAAGACAGGATTCAGCTTTCTTTGACTTTCACAACTCTTAAGAAAAACCACTTCATAGTCGGCTTGACCGGTGAAATACCACCATCTCTCAGAAAATCGGCGTAAAGGATCATGTCGCGTTTGGCTCGGTGAAAGAGGTATCCGGAGGGACAACTCTTGCCCCTGTCCCCTCCCCTTCCCACTTCCAAATTCCTTCCTATACCACCAACGAAAACATTCTCAATAAGGCATATTGAGGCAGCAGTTTTTCGTTGCCTGAAAACACGTATAAAACGCATTCTTAAAAAATAAAACTAAGCAGATAAATTTATCGCCCCTTATAAGCCAGAACAACAGATCCGACGACTTTCCCGAAATTTAGTATCCAGTACTAAAATTTCGGGAAAGTCGTTGGATCTGTTTTAGAGTTTCAGATTATATTTCAGATTGCTCGTTTAAAGGTATAAATGTAATTAGCATTTTAATAGTTTTCGGGGGTATATCTCTTTGATATATTTTTAAATAAGTGCAATAAGCGATCGATTATCTGTACTCTGATAATAATAATTTAACTTAAATCTAAAATCTGCTTTGCCTCAAATGGATGTCAGATTATATTATTTCTAGAACAATTAAACACAATAGACAAGTATTTTGATTTCTGGAAAGCAATTTAAGTATAAAGCTGAATGAAATTTATATTGTCCTCCATTTTGTGAATGTTTGCAGTTACACAACAATAGTTTTTAGTATTATGTACCTACGTAAATAGAGTGATTATTTTTATCTTGCTCTATACTTTCCTTTTCTACATGTCTCTAATGTAGGTCATGTTGAGATATTCATGTGACACAGATATTAAGTTAACGGGTCCAAACTTGAATAGGAGACACTCATTTGCATTTATGTCTAACTTGGTGTGGTCGTGCACTGCTGATAAGATATAGATAAAAAACATGCATTTTTGCACCAATTCAACGCCAAAAACCCTGGTTTGGCTTCGACTTCTAATGGTGTGATCCTAAATTTTAATCCGGGTATACATTAACATCATTTCTAAATGTGTGAAATTTCGGAAAATTCATTGGTACACGACAGCGAATCGAGGAAGGAAGGATTCTAGTTTCAAACCAATTAAATGGTCATAATAATTCATCTACCAAGGAAAGTACAAATGTTTATATTTAGTTTAAAAAATCATTGTTACTTCATCTTTCATTCCACCTTCGACACCCTTCGCCTATACAGCACTTATTGATTCTATGAAGAGTCCGCAGCCGTTTACGACAACTGCACAAAAGACAAAAGAAGAAAGATTAAGAAAAAAGAGTAGCCATGACACACATTTCATGACCAAATAGACCGCATTTTATCAGGTAGTAGTAGGTGACGTCAGGAGCTATAAATACAAACGTGTATTAAGATAGTTAGAGATATCAAAGACGTTAGTAAGATAGTCCGAGACTATATTCTTTCTGTGAACCCCGAAAAGGATTTGGCGTGATGTAGTATAGTGTGTACTAATTTACTATCTATTTCATTTGACATATTGTTTGTAGAAGATTCTGAATAACAGAAGAATAAAGTAATCCTCTAGTTTTGAACTAGTTTCAAATTCATCTTAAGTTTTGTTTAGTTTATCCAGAGCTGACCCTGAGCTGTGAATGACAAAAGATAAACTTTGACAAGTTTTGGGGTAATTTGCCTGTCTCCAACTAACGTTTGGGTTCTGAGTGTACGCGAAGTTTTCATCATTACGCGACAAAGCTGCACCACGCCTGGAAATGAGTATAACATTGAGATGTTCTTTCGTTAAGATAACTGCATTAGTTTTTGTGTTACAGGTGTAGTTAGGTGTAGTCTTAATTGTGAGAGTTAGATAGACTAGAGTTAGATATTTGTTATAGCTATATATGTTGGATAGTTATGCTTCTAAAATATATTAATAACAAACTTGGTCATATTTCCCTAATTAATACGTTAATATAGTGATCAGGTCAGTTGATGACTTGTTACGGTAAGAAGGATGGATAGTGGAATATGATTGAGACACAGGGTTAGACGATAGCAGGGCAGCTTGAATTGTGGATGGAATTCCACGCAAACGAAAACAGAGAAAATAATTATATAAATTTATATTTAATACCATCAGTCTCGGTGGCGCAGTGGTCGAGCACACGGCTTCTGATCCAGAGGTCCGGGTTCGATTCCAGACACTGGCTCACACCAATGACTTTTCGAAATTGTTTTCGGAAGTTATGTGTGATAAATATCGATGACTGACAAACTTTGTGCCCGGTATGGCAATAGGTTCGCCACCTATTCCATTTGGGACGTAAACATAACGGCGAGACGAGGCTTAACAGCCGCTGCCTACACCTTCGGGTAACAAAAGGCGTGAAGTTATGTTATGTAATATTATCAAAATCTGCTCAATCAACGTATTTTTACAAACAATGTAAATGTTTTGAAGAAACTTCGAAACTTTTCTGTACGTTAAGCAAATTTTATTCGAACAATAAATTGTGGATCTTTTTACAGAATTGATAGAGTATAATATTGAATAAAGAAAGTAAACCGTATTATAGCTTTAGTGTAAATTAAATTATCATACCGTTCATAATGTATACAATTTTGGTAATACTTTTCAGGAAAATAATCACTTCCGATGATGAATTATGGAGGGAAGCTGTTTATCTGTTGAAAAACAAACGGCTTATCTAATAGTCTATTTTCATTTGGTAAGCAGTCTGCTAGTTCAACTTTGATGCATATTGAGGCAACAAAGAAACAGTTTTAAATATGTATTTTGATAATATTGGATATAACATTGAAACAACTTTTTATGGATTATATCGCGTTTATTTAGAACTTATTTTCTATTTATTTTCCGACGTTTCGAACGAACTCATTACTCGTGAAAATGATCTCTGTAAAGAGTTCTAAACTAACGCGATATAATCCATAAAAAGTTGTTTCAATGTTATGAATGTGATTCGCGAAAGTCTAAGAAATAAATATTAGATATATTTTTTAATTAAACATCGGAACTCAACTGAACAACTGAATCATGAAGTCGTGGGTTCGAATCTTGACTCACACCCAATGACCTTTTTGACACGAAATTCTTTTCGAAAGTTATGCGTTAAGAATTTTCACGACTAAGTTTTTTTTATTTAATTAGTGAATATTAAAAAGAAAAATTCTATGCATTAATCAATATTGTAAGACACTAAAGCCGCTTCGCTTCGTACTAGACCAACGGAATGTGACATAACACAAATTTCAAAAAAATATTTAGAGATAGTCAACATAAAATAGTAAGGAGGTTTAAACAGTCACGCGATAAGACGACAACAGCAAGCCGAAAGTTCTTGAATAAAAAAACAAACAGATTATTTTTTTTGAAAGTATTTATTTGTCTTATTTTAAGCACATACATAATTCTTTGAAGGCTTCTCGAATTACATGCTTTGATAAAATAAATATTTAGACAGATATTTTCTTAAGTAACAAGTTAAACTTATTTCGTATTTTATCACATTTTATTCACTCAATCACAGTAGATGACAAATAAGCTGAAATTATGTATTAATTATTTCAAACACAAAAACATTGTCAAATTTGGTGACTATAATATTTTAACAACATTAAAAAACTAGTCAACAACTTGTATTAACAGCTTGTAAGTCCGTTTCCTATACACGCGGCGTACGCTATAGCGTGGGGGAGGAAGTTCTGTTCGTAACTTCCGGTGAACAGATGTGCCCATGGTCCGGTGGCGAACACCGCCACATCTTCCCCACCGTGGGTCTCACGAGTGATTGGTACCAGGGATGGATATGTATAATTCAAGTTACCTGCAAATTGTCAATAAATCAATATTTACTTTTTATGGGATAGGTAGGCAAACGAGCAGGCGCGTCACCTGATGGTAAGTGACCCGCGCCGCCCATGGACATCTGCAACACATATAGTGTTACAGTTGGGTTGCCAACCTTTAAGGGAGTAGGATAGGAAGGGATGGGGAAGGGGGGTGGGCCTCCGGGTACCTCTCTCACCGAATGTAACGCGGCATGAGCCACTTTACGTCGATCTTCTGAGAGGTCGTGGTATTTCACCACGGTCGAGCCGGCCCATTCATGCAGCGAACTGCTTGGCTCTACCACTGTTAAACCTTGTATTCCTACACTGCTACAATGCTGCAATTACCTTAGCAAATTTAAAACAATGTCTATTTATAGTTTCTTTGTCTTGATAGCTTGATGATTTCAATATTTCCCACAATTGAGTAGATCGAAGTTCAAATCCACAACATACACACCAATTACATTTCGAAGATTTTCTCTTAAGTTTTGTGTAAATTGTGACTGAGACTTAAATTTTGTGACCAACTAGTAATTCACCTCTGGGTTTTAGAGCATAGAGGAAGGTAAAATATTCTCTATTTCAACAATACTGCCTACACACTTACGGAAGTCGTCGTGGCTGACGTCATATCTCGTATTGTTAACTGATGGTTTGTATCCGGGACCGTTTGCGTAGCTCAGTGTAGTATACGGTAAATGATCAGATCCAGTTATCTACAGGAAATAAAATTGAGTGCAAGTCCAAAAGAATACTTAATGTATAGTAACGCTTGGTCGAGATTTAATCATAGTCATTATTGAGAAATCAACGACAGCATCATATAATAGGAAAGAGGCACAAATAATAGAAACACATTAACATCGGTCAGTAAAAAGCAGTAATTCCTGATTTCTTTGGTCATCACTTTTAAACACCTAATGCGCATATAACTGTAAAATTTTGGCAGTATTTTAAAGCTGTTACTGTGGTGAAAAGAGCATATTTAAAAAGTGAGCTTTCTGAATTAGAAATTTTAAATCAAACTTTTCTTGTATTTTGTTGTTTGTTCACACATTATTTGTTTGTCATGAAGTTAATCGGTACTAACCTTGTTGGTAATACCTAATATGTCAGTTCCTCGCTTGCTATAGCCGCTGTACGTCATAGTGTGACTGTGGTCAGATGTGACCACAATCAAAGTTTCTTGTAAATCTACCAGTCTTAGCGCCGCTTCCACAGCTTTGGCGAATTCTGCAGTTTCATCTAATGCTTTTCGAGCTTTTGTCTCGTGGTGTGCTGTATCGATTCTTCCACCTGTACCAAGAACAAGTAATAAAAAAGTCATGACTGCCCATTTGACCAAATGATAATTATGTCATTTAGGCAACTAAAAGATTCAGATAAACCCAAAAATAAGTAGGCACATTTTGCATTTTTTTAACTACTACAATATATATCTGTTCCAATACACACCTTCAACAAAAAGAACAAATCCTTCATCCCTATTGGACAAGATTTGTATCGCCTTTTGAGTCATCTCTGCCAGAGACGGATCATCTTGTGGAGCTTCCAGATGATACGGCATATGGTCATGGGAAAATAAACCCAGTACACTATTATATTTGTTAATATCAATATTTAAAAACTCGTCACGATTGTTAACATATTTAGGAACAAAACCGAGCTTTTCTTTTTTAATATACCACTCTTTAATCAAGTCTGTACCGTCACTTCTATATCCTCGATATCCTTCGTTATCTCTTTGGGTTTTCGGTAAGAAATTTTTTCTTCCACCACCTAATACCACCTGAAAAATTAATAATAATTACTTTCAGATATAGTTTTTATTTCTTACAGAAGTATCTGTATGGATTTTTATAAGTGTAACGCCCGAATACTGAACAAAAAGAATACTGAATACTGAAAATAAAGTGTTACTTACTTACTCAAATTTCACGTATTCTGTCTAATGTGACAGCTACTTAAACTCTTAAATAGCGCTTATATATATGAGTGGCGGTTCAGAATTCGGGCTTAATTGTACTATATAACTTCACCTGCCTTACCGGGCACAAAGTTTTCAGTCATCAGATATATAATATATCATACATAACTTCCGAAAATAATATCCAAAAGTTATTCGTGTAAACCAAGATTTGAACCCACGGCTTCTTGATTCAGAAGCGGGGTATTCGACTTCATTGGACCACCGAGACATTATGTAGACTGTACTATATAATTATTTAGTATAAGTGAGAAATGAAAAATAATTTGATATGGACATAACTTGGAAGCGTCTATATGTCTATAGCAAATGGACTTTATATGATCAGAGTCGTGCAAATTAAACTGGGTCAGTAAGCAACAGTTATTATTAGAAAAATAACGCGTACAATCATGAGCGTAGCGATATATTTTTTAATTAAACAAATTGCCAGAGAACTTGGAATTATTGCTAATACACTAAAACATAATATCGTAAAAAAGTATCTTTTATTACAGTGAGGAATTGAATTAGAAATGTGAAACAATATAATCATGATGAAATGAAAACTGATGAAGAAGTAGAGAAAAGAGACGATGATGAATTCTAAGAGAAGGCTTCTCACATCAATATTACTTCCAACACGTCCCCTAACGAGTTGTGTTGCAATATCATCACAATACAGTCCCTTCCGAGGTAGATCTGTATCAGCCTCCCATCTTCTGTCTGCTGAATGCGCGTATGCTGCCGCCGGAGTGGCGTGGGTCACACGCGTTGTGGTCACAATACCTGGTAACCGTGAAATGGATAAAACATTACGGTACGTTTTTCTTATTTTAAATTTATTTTTTCTTCTTTTTTATGGAATAGGAATGGGGGACAAAAGAGCAAGCGTGTCACTTGTTGTTATGTAACTACCGCCGCCTATGCACACCTGCAAGCGAGAGATGAGAGGTCGAGGTCGAGCCGGCCCATTCATGCAGTGAAATACGTGGCTCTAACACGCATTTTCTGTTATCTGTTAACTTCTTCTATAATTTAAGGAATTGAAATTTGGCATATAGCTATACGGGTCGGATTTGAAGTCTTGACTCTGATTTCATAATTGTAAGTTATTGAGAATACATACATACACAACTTCACGCCAAATACCTTGCGGGGTAGGCAGAGAGAACGGAGCGCCATAAGGAACGATTCTTACACACCTCACTCTCTTCGTTGACTTTCGTAACTCTTTTCAAGCACACGCGTCGATTTTTGAGGCTCCAAACATCACCTACCTCCAGAGTTAGAGTATTGAGAATACTCTAAATTAATCTAATACTTTAGCATCTGATTGAGCTAAAGTTATGTGTGTTAGGTCTAGGTAATTTGATATGAGGTTCCTTAAAACTTTTGCGTTTATTATAAAAAAAAAAAACTTCCCTGAAAAATTCGTTTCGCAAAATTAAAACTAATTGTAATTTTATTACATAAAGATAGTTTCACTAATCAGCCTCACTCGACAGTTGATTACGAAACAAGTACGCTTGAAAACTTAATAAGACATTTTAACATAATTTCTGAGAAAGATACTTGAATTAAATAAAATATATTTTAAGAAATTTATAATAAAACAACCCAACAAAACGAAAAACTCACACAATTTGAAACCTTTTTTTGTATTGCTATTTAAATGAGTTAAGACAACGATTTACTTATTTTCTATGTGACTGTTCAGATCATAAGATCAGACTCATTCCATTAGATATCAATAGTTTTCTCACCAGTTCCTTTTCCAGCTTTTTGTGCCCAGTCCATCAGACCAGTGATGGAATGGTAGCCGTCTTTTTGTGCTTTGCAATCACCACGTCTCACCGCAGCGGTCAGTCCAACAGTTCCACTATTGGCCTTGACACCTGTTAAATATGCCGTTCCACTACAGGCCGAGTCAGCAACGTTGTGGTCCACGCAGTATGTCTGAAATGATAAAGTCAAATTTTAAAAAATGGATGTAAAGTTAAGATTCAATTTGCCTCGTGGCGCATTGGTAAAACTACCGGCTGGAACAATGAGGTCGGGGGTTCGATTCCCACCCGAGCACAAATATTTGTGACCAACATGAATATTTGTGTGGTGTCTGGGTGTTTTTCTATGTATTATAATTATGTATTTACAAAAGAAAAGTATATATGTATATATCCGTTATCTAGTATCCATAACACAGGCATTTAGTTGTTGAGTTTCGAACTAGAGGGCGCTGTGTGTATAGCATCCAAGATATTATATATCATTACATAGTATAAAACAAAGTCACTTTCCGCTGTCTGTCCCCTTATATGCTTATATCTTTAAAACTATGCGACGGATTTTGATGCGGTTTTTTTGTAGTTAGAGGGTGTCAACGGGGTGGTTTTGATCTTTAATTCATGTATGATGTTGTAAAGAAAAAATTATAATTTTCGAGATTTAGTACTTTAATTGCAAACGCTGGCGGAACCCTAAGTGATAGATCAAAACAATGCTCTACATTATTAAACACCTTTAGAAGACAAAAAAGTCCGCTAATGCATACGTCTATCTCTTAGGGATAACCCACAATTACCATATTTATTTATTTTACTTTTTGCGAGAAATAATGCCTTATTTACGAAGCGATTTTGAACATTACAGCATTAATTTTCATTCAAATAAGTGTCTTAAATAGATTGTGCATGTAATATAGATGATCCTGGCCCTTTACAGCATGCAATTTAAACAAATATTTTCGAAGATATTGCAGTATTAACATAGCGAGACAGCAGTTAAAGCCGATAAATAGCACAAGTTGAACCTCATGATATCCAAAATTTACTCATTTATTACTTTTGATGCGGAACAAAGTTCGCCGGGTCATCGAGTATTATATAAATTTAAAACGAATAAACATAACATAACATAACTTCACGTCTTTTGTTACCCGAAGGTGTAGGCAGCGGCTGTTAAGCCTCGTCTCGCCGTTATGTTTACGTCCCAAATGGAATAGGTGGCGAACCTATTGCCATACCGGACACAAAGCTTTTCAGTCATCGATATTTATCACACATAACTTCCGAAAACAATTTCGAAAAGTCATTGGTGTGAGCCAGTCTCTGGAATCGAACCCGGACCTCTGGATCAGAAGCCGTGTGCTCGACCACTGCGCCACCGAGACAGTAAACGTTAAAACGAATAATTTTTACAATATAGTTTCCAATAAGCCAACACTGGTGTACAAGGCAACCAAATTCTACCCGAATATGTAGGCCGAATCGTCTAATTGTTATGTTACGTCCCAATTGGGATAGGTGGCGAACCTATAGTCACACACCGGGAACAAAGTTGTCCCTTGTCATCGAAATTTAATTTCCGAAAAGAATTATGAGATATCATTGGTGTGTGCGATAGTCTAGTGGTCGAGCGCCTCGCTTCTGGCACTACAAAAAATAGTTCACTAAGTTCTTATAATCGGTAATTTACCTTAGCCAGTCCTGTATATGGAAATATTTCAAAGCTTAGTTTAAGTTCTTCACCGTAATGTCCGTATTGCTGTCCCAAGTAGACCCTGGTAGCAGCCAGCGTTGTGATACTCATGCCGTCACCAAGAAATAGTATGACGTTTTTGGCCCGTTTTCTGTTGAGAGGTGCAGCAACCTTCACAATGAAATAGAAACGTGTAGAAAATCTCTTCAAACTAACACTATATTATATCAACTGTTATGTGAAGGGTATGTTAAGAATCACCTTTCCTTGTAAAACCCATTGTGCCTGGAGATTCCAATGGTCCTTGTTCCTCTCATCAAACTGTTGGTGTTGATCTGAATGAAAAATGAGCACAGATAATAAAAAAAAATATCTAGTTCATTCGTGCAAAGTTGGTCTTGGATCTTGCTTACATCAATATCAATTGTTATTAATTTTAAATGACCTAAACTTTGCATATAACCTTAAGATAAAACAATATTTTTTTAACTTGTTATTTGTGAAATCATGGTTAATCGTTACTTATAAATAAAAGAAAACAAAAATAAACTAACAATCGTTTTCTTTAGTTATTGTTTAGCTGTACTGTACTGCACTTTTCCATCGAAAAGATGCGGTCAAATTATGCTACTTTAAAGATCGACCTGTATACCAATAAAAGCCATATCAAAGATTATGCAGTAGTTTTTAAGTCATAAAAATACAAACAAAAAACTATCTAAATTCTTTTTCAAAATTCTAAAACCTATCGTTACAGTGTTCTTCAAAATAACCTTCATATTTGTTTTTTTCTGATATCTCAGATTGACCCAGTTAAAAGTTTATTAGTTATGTAATCCGTATTGAGTGCGCGTAGGTGTAGAAACCGGCAGCATTTATCTCACAATATTACCGACTTGAAAACATATCATCTCAGTTCTATTATAATCGATGTATTTTTTAACTAATTGTTAATGTCTACTTAGATATATATCCCTAATTATGTATTACTCATATAAAATACGTCAACGACCCAAATGTTTTAATAGCCAGGTCGTAAAAATCTAACAAAAAAATTGGTACGTCATTACATCACTCACCTCAACAATTTATTTGTGTACGTATTAATTCTAAAACAAGATTCTATTTTTAAATGTATTCTTTTCAAAACGTGTTTTTAAGTGAAACAGAATTGTATGCGCGTGAGTTCTTAGAAGTGCGTCACCAATCTTAGTGCGTCTGCAAATAACTTTCCTTATAGGGTTTGATCATTACTATTAAAATGATCTGACATTCAACGTCATCTTTTATAGTGGTAATTAATTGGTTATTTTTAAATGAAATTATATTAACGAAGCTATGTTGTCTAAAAACGACAAATATTTGTAAAATCCATTTAAAAGTTCGAACTGTTGGCTGATGTTTTTGTGTGAATTGTTTACTTTTACCTTTGGTTCGAAAGTTCTGCTGGCACATGTTTACATATTATCTCTGAACTTTTACACAGCATTTTATTTTAACTGTGCAGTTTAAAATATTTAACATTTTGTCATTATATTACTATATCAATTTATAGGATCAAGGCAATGTTTTCTGCAAAGCTTAATAGAAAAGTGAATAACATTACATAGTATAAAACATAGTCACTTTCCGCTGTCTGTTCCTTTAAATGCGCATATCTTTAAAACTACGCAAGGATTTTGATGCAGGTTTTTTAATAGTTAGAGGGTGTCAACGGGATGGTTTTGATCTATAACTCATGTATAGTGTAGTAAAAAAAAGTGATAATTTTCAAGATTTAGAACTTTAATCGCAAACGCTGCCTGAACCCTAAGTGATAAATCAAAACAACGTACTACATTATTATACACCTATAAAAGGTCTACAAAAAAATCCGCAAAGGCATATGTCTATCTCCTAGGGATAATCCACAATAACCATTTTTATTTCTTTACTTTTTACGATAATTAATGGCCTATTTACGAAACGATTTTAAACATTACAGCATTAATTTTCATCCAATTAAGTGTCTTAAATAGATTGTGCATGTAATATAGATGATCCTGGCCTTTTACAGCATGCAATTTAAACGAATATTTTCGACGATATCTCAGTATTAACATAGCGGGACAGCAGTTGTTACTTTTAATGCGGAACAAAGTTCGCCGGGTCAGCTAGTAAACATATAATAGACAGAAATTAGAAAATTAAGTGTAAAAAATATTGGAGAGTTTCTATTTGCCAACGATTTTACAGTAGGTGCGACAAAATTTTTTATATTATTTACGTTAAAAAAACATAACTTAAACATAACTTCACGCCTTTTGTTACCCGAAGGTGTATGCAGCGGCTGTTAAGCCTCGTCTCGCCGTTATATTTACGTCCCAAATGGAATAGGTGGCGAACCTATTGCCATACCGGGCACAAAGTTTTTCAGTCATCGATATTTATCACACATAACTTCCGAAAACAATTTCGACAAGTCATTGGTGTGAGCCAGTATCTGGAATCGAACCCGGACCAATGGATCAGAAGCCGTGTGCTCGACTACTGCGCCACCGAGACTATATATATAACCACGTTAAATAGGAAAAAAAAAGAATCTCTTTATGTTAAAGTTGCTGCAGTATACACATAACGCATATAACTTCAAGCCAAGTCTCTTGCGGTATAGGCAGAGAGAACAGAGCGCCATAACCACTCGCTTCTATGATTTTGATAACTCTTTGTCAAACACGCTACCCCGTTTTTAAGGCTCCTAACATTACCTTCCTCGAGGACTCGTTCAATTTGGTCATTGAAAGTGTTTCGCGACCATCCTCTATTCCCACATCCTTCCGATTTACAATGTACATCTTCATACTCTATCAACCATTATTTCCATATGTCCCAACTATCGGTGCATTCCCTTCCTTACCTTTATACCAACAATCGCTTTTAATAATGCTGCAGTAGTGTTTATGAAATACGACTACAAACAGATAGACAAAAATTACTTCAAAGGCAAAGCAAGAGGAAAGTACGACACCTACACTCTCACTTGCATCTTCATCCTGACCTATTCCAGACCACAAGGCCACTACGCCGAGAGGTCATGGACGTCGCTTCCGTAGCGCTTTGCGTCAGTCCCATTCGCACCAATTAGGCTGGTCGACGCAAGTCATCTGCGGATCACTCCCTAACCACCCTCGAAGGTGAACTTACTTTGGGCAAGATTGAGACTTCTAAGGCCGGCAGGGATAGCGACGGCCGCGCTTATAGCATGACCCAAAACATTAACATGAACCATTGAGGTAGTATTTAAAGTGGATTTTACATTGAGTAGCCTTTTTTGCCCTTATTGTAATATTTAAGCCTTTATTATAATGAAAAGGAAGCAGGACTGATTATTTTCTTAATAAAAGTTCTAACATTTTGCAATTGAGAAGTAAGAGAGTTATTTATGATATACTCTGGAGTCCCTATCTTAACTCCACCTTGCCAATACATATTACTAAAATGTCAGTATTTTCGTTAGTACATAAGCTTTATTTTTAAAGATAAAAGCATCATTATAAGTAAACATAGCTGTTTTAAGATACCTATATAATTACGTTTCTTTGTATTGTGTATACTTTTTTTACTTTTATTAACTCAGAGGAAAACTTAATTTCAATGATTATTACATTCAACCATTGATTGAGTCACAATTACGTGTATAAGTCACGCTAGTTGTCCACACGATATCATCACCAGCTGTACCTACTAAAGTTTTCTACGTAATAATTTCGTCAAATGGAGTAATATTTTTTATCTGTCAAGACTCTAATCCAGCTGGTGACTCAATAAATCACTCTACAAAATCACATTTTTCGTCTGTATAATAGAAGAATAATGGTTTAAAAACACAGCGCATTCTAGTTTTCAAGCTAAACAACTAACGCCTATGTTATGAAGTGATCTTAAATTTCTATGTAAATCGATACTATTTTTCCATGTTCAATTGGAAACTCGGATGCCAATTGACTTCGTTGCCGAATTCTATAGTCAATATTTTAGAACGAAGTTCCTTATCGCGCGTTGTGAAAGGGGACTAGACGGAAAAAATTGTCACGACACTTTTTCCATGCCAAACTGCACTTTCAAGTATCGGCTTATTTAGAATGTAGAAAAAAATTTATAACTACCCAAATGGTCTAGTGGCTGGGATACCTTGCTCTCATACGGGGGGCTCGGGTTCGAATCCCGGTATCGGAACTCTTTTTGAAGTTTTAGCATATATAAAATATGAAAACATGGAATTTTCCATGTTTTCATATTTTATATGTTTTTTTTTAGTTCTAAAATTTTATTACAATTAATCGAAAGGAACTTCGTTCCATCCGGGTGTCCCTTGACACCTCTCAAGTTTTTTATAGTTGCATCAAGCCCCTAACACACACTCTTTCAATATAGAAGCTAAAAGTAATAGATCCTCTAGGATATATTACTTTCTATTATCTACTACTGTTATCATCTACTACTCTATCTATCTCTACTACCTCTATCTATTACGCTCTAGGCTATATCAGTTGTACCACAAAACTTGTAAAGGGCGTGTTAAGCCCCTGATAGGATCCTATCTATTAACTACTACTATTATTCTCTACTATTCTCCCTCCACTCCTACTATCTTAATATCTGCTACTTCTATATACCATCCTCTAGGATATATTACTTTCTTTATAAGTAGCGCTACCTATAAAGAATGAATTTTTCAAATAGGATCAGCAACTTTTGAAATTAACACGTTTGTTCAATCATTTTGTTCCCAAATCTAATAAAGATAATAACATAGTTTTTATAATCATGGCATGTTAATCAAAACCAAAAAAAACGCAACCAACAAAGTTGATTCAACAAATAAATTAAAATTATCATAAAAAATAGTCAGTATCGTGCGTTCATTGATGCGTAATTTTTCTATGACGAGAATATCTCAGAGTTGCGTCGCTATTGACGTTTTGTAGGGCATTTACCGTTTTATTTATTCGACTACAATAATTAAATTTAAATGTTCTTTAATTATATGCTATTATAATCATTTGATGACGTTTAAAATAAGCTTCACTATCGCATTAACCATTAACCAAGTGTTAAATCATTTTTTTACGTTATGCGAATTATCGACGATACGTCATTCAAGTTTCGAACAAGGACTTGTTTTATTTTTCATTCAAGCAAAAGGTTTCAAAAATCGACATACTTTAACCCAGATTAAACGGGACTTAATAAGGTGAGAAAAGATATATAAGATATTCAAATATTATTTTAAAAGTTAATCTAAATTTATATAAAATTCTCGTGTCACGGTGTATGTCATTGAACTCCTTGGAAACGGCTTGACCGATCCTCGTGAAATTTCGTAGACATATCAAATAGGTCTGAGAATCAGACAACATCTATTTCCGCTAAATGTTGGATAGACCGCCGCTATTTTTTTATTAAATAGCATACAAGTATACATACAACCCTAAATCTTCACCCCTCTACGATCAACTCGCATTATTTATTTCTTTATCAAAATCTGTATTTTTAGCAACGTTTGCTGGATCAGCTAGTTTTGTAATAAGTTTATTTTGAACTTTCAAATGCAATAAGTGTTATTTTTTTTTTTAAACATTTGAAAAGTGATATCTAGTGTACTAATGAGGAACCTTTATGGTCGCGAGTGTCCTGCCTTGAAAAATACTGGCCTCTTTTACGGACATGTGTTTTCCGCAGTACATAACTAATTCAAAAGATGGCGCTATATGCACTTATTATTAAAGATCAATAAGACTACATTAGTCATTTAAACTCCCTAATGATAGGCAGAAACTTTAGCTTTCTATATATAACGATCCCCTTTATCCTTCCTGTTCTTAAAATACATTTAGAAATCCATTTTTTTGTCGGTTATGAAAAACCATAATTCTTCATTCTATGTCATTCATATATAATTGGGATTGGGAAAAAATATATAAATGGTGTAAGATAAATAAAGGTTTATAAAAAAATACTAATAGATCTTGTAAGAGGACAATAATTTCATATTGGAAGATCATAATGTTAAATTCTGGGAGTAACCTTGATACGCGCCATTAAAATTAAGTTACGTGACTAATATTGTCTCCTAGTTTGTAGTGGTTCAGCCGTCCAATTTCCAGTCCAAATTTCAGAATCTATTCGGAAGTCGTGTGTGATCAATGTCGTTTGATGTCCGACAAAATTACTCATATAAATGTTATAGAATTTATTTTATATGATTTCAAAAACATTTTAACAACGGATTTATTGTTATATTGTTTACAAGTAATCACAATAAATACATGAAATATTATGACGTCAATTTTATTTAATATAACTATAATATAAATATTCGATTAAAATTGTCCCAGATACGTCGAATGTCATGAATGACTGAATGTTACGTGACCGATTCCGAATAATACCTACTTATTTTAATTTGTACTGAATTTCAATGACACATATAAAAATATATTAGACTGTGTCACTTTCATTATTTGCATAACGTTATCAAATTACTATTTGATGTGACTCAAACTTGAGGTTACTCGTCGTGATGATAAGGGAGTTGAACACCCCGCTCCTGAATCAATAAATCGTATCATATAATTCTTTCGGAAGTATTCGAAACTGATAACGTTGTGGCCGGCGTATGACAATAGGTTCCGCCAGCTATACTATTTAGGATGTAAAAATCCAGAGAGTCGAGGTTTAATAGACGCTAACACCTTCGGCTTAAATTATAAAAAAAGTGACAAAAACACACCAGCGTAGCCTAATCATTTTTTGATAGTTCGATAATTGTTCATTTTTTAAATCAATCATATAAAATTCTCCTGTCACTGTTTTAGTGATCATACTCCTTCGAAACGGCTTGATCGATTCACATCAAATTTTGTGTGCATTTCAGGTAGGTCTAAAAATCGATCAACATCTATATTACAACCCCCTTAATGAAAAGGGTCCACCTATGTCCACCTATTTTTTTTAGTTAATTTTTTCATGCAACAGCATACAAAAATACATACAGCTAAAAAATTTTACTTCTCTAAGATCAACCACTATTTTTATGTGTTGATCACAAACTTTATTTTTTGGCAAGACAACGTTTGCTGGGTCAGCTAGCATTATATATTATTTGCGTATTTATTATGTAGTTTAAGTTCAAGGTTACACTAAAACCTTGTCTATGTTCAATTTACTTTTAATCGTTTTGACGATATTTTCTGTTTTACGGCCGGCTATTTGGGTCACACTATTTTTATGGCAACAAATGCGCAAATAACAGAGATTGGTTCTAAATACCATTTACGTATAACTACTGATATTATTAATATTTTCTAAACCTATATTTCGTATACTTGTATTCTGTCAATTTGCTCTATGATTCATTACTTAAAAACTATTTAGTTTAATTTAATGCTATTGGTTCACCTTAAATAAATAATGATTATATTAAAGCGGTAGTCTTTGGAAACTGCCTTCAATTTAAGGGTTGGGGGGGTCCCATTTTACATAAACATGACATCACACCTTTTTCTATCCGAAGGTGTAGGCCGTGGCTATTAAGCCTCGATTCTCCGTTATGTTTACATCCCAAATGGATGGGGAGGGATGGGGTCACGAATCTATTGTCGGTATGACAATAGGTTCGTCACCCCACCCATGGGTACAAAGTTTTCAGTCATCGATATTTATCACAAATAACTTCTTCAAAACTTATTTTGAAAAGTCATTGGTCAGAAGCGGGCTCCTGGACCACCGACACATTTTCCCAATTAGGTCCCATTTTATCCCAATATAATATTCATAATTTCCTCACACTAATACAATACACCTATATATTTTCCCCAAATGTCTACAGTACAAATTTTGTTGAATTTTTACTAATTCGAGTAATTTTAAAATTACAAAGAGATACAAATTATAAAACCGACGCAAACATTTGGAAGCGAGACTTTGGTATAGCAGAGTGTGCATGAAAGTAGGGTTAACGCAGTCGAAATGAGGGCACTGCGCAGAATATGCGGATTGACTCTCAAAACAAGGTTGTAAGGAAGTAAGTTGGATTTAAAGAGTGGGTGTAAAAGTAAGAAAGGGCATGCTCTGATGGTTCGGACATGTAGAAAGAGTGGATGACGCAAAATTGACTAAGCAGATATACAATGCAAAATCATATGGATTAACATAATATTACTTCACGCCTTTTCTACCCGAACTCAGCCGTCGAGGTCAGCCACCCTTTCCATGACCAAATAGAACGAGTCCTTGAGAAAGATGTTGTCATAAAAATCGAGGAGCGATATGACAGGAGTTATAAAAATCAAAGAAGCGACTTGGCGTGAAGTTATGTATGTGTATGTATACATTACTTGAAGACCTTTACGTTTACTAATATGTTTACTAATTTTAAAATTACAAACATATTCAAATTCTTATTTATTTATTCAGCAGTCAATTTACCGGTGAAGTCAAGGCATCCATCCTCGTATTCCTCCCCACCTATCATACAAACATTAAATTCTCACACAAATGCAATATTATTAAGAAATTAACAAACATACATACATCATAGTTACGCAAACTCGTTCAATGAATTCTGGTAATTAAACTTTGGCGGTTAAAATTACACACATCGTAATAATTACACTGAATTTTTTTTTTTATAAAATTACACTCCTTATACGGCTATATAGGCCTGTTGTATATTTAGAAATTGTTCGTAACAAACAAATAAATGTAACTTCACGCCTTTTTCTACCCGAAAATATAGGCAGCGGGTGCTAAGCCTCGACGCGCCGAATCGTTATGTCCAAAATGGAATAAATGACGGGACCTATTGCTGTACACCGGACACAGAGTTGTCAGTCATCGATATTTATCACACATAACTTCCGAAAAGAATTCTGAGAAATCATTGGTGTCGATCGCACCGACTTCTGAATCGGAAGCCAGGAACTTGACCACTGGACCACCGAGACTATTATTTATTTAACAGCAAATTATATGTGTATCAGATGTAGATAAATGTAAATGTAGGTGATGATTAATTCTATACAAGGAGACACATGCGAATAATGTCGATCGATTTGTTATATGTTAGGAAAATATTTGCAATAAAATGCTAAAAATTAAATTTATTTTCACAATTAACATGATTGGCATTTTTCTTGCTTGACCTAAAGCATTTTTAATATTTTGATACCGTAATATTTAGTATTCCTAAAACTTCTCAAAACAAATAAACAGACAACTATCGATCCGTGAAAAGGAATAAAGGAATAAAAAAGGAAATTGTTATATAGGAATAAAAATTATAACGTTCACCTGACATAAAATTTTGCAGAAAAATTAAATCAACTGAATATCGATTCTTGGCAATATTGAGAATTCAAACAACAAATAGGAAATGTTAATACCCTCAATACAACCAAACATATTCTAAATATTATCAAGTCTTTGATTATAAACATAATTATTGTTTGAAAGCATTGGTTTACGTTGTATTCTAAATTAAATATATAAACAGTTGTTCAAACTCACTTTTATTAATACTTCTGCCACTAACACATAATAAAATCACTATTGAACACACAAAAATGATAAATCGCGACATTTTTTTGCCATTAAAATAATAATATATCTACAAAAGCAAATAAACACTTCAAACTATTTCCCCGTCCGGCAGAGGCGCGAAAATATTAACGTCAAATTTAAATTTTAAAAAACGAATATCATTTTTTTTATTGTGACAATGATCACAGTTCCACTGACCCAACAAAACTGTTTAAGAATAACTTTTGTTTTCATTTAAAAGTACAATTCGTAAAGACATTGACTGGTAAGGAGTGTGTCGGGTATTTTTTTTATTGCCTTGAACTGCACCTTGACATTGCGTATAGAAAATGCATTTCTTATTTTAATAGACCCTTTTATAGAACGATTCATTATATTGAGCAACCTGAAGCGTATGCATAGGTATTTGTGTCAATAGTATTTAGTTATTGATAATAATAAACAGAACTCCCACTAAGTATCTACTATTGTTTTTTTTAATGTAACATTGTCATTATTTTGTTAATCGACTATTCGGTGCGATTATGAACTTAATGCGATTCAAACTTTTATAAAATAAAATAAATTCTTTATCATAAAATAAAATTATCTTTACTACGAATAAGAAATTCATAATTACCACACAGAAGCGGGTACTTTCTCCACCGAGCGGATTTTTTTTTCATTCACCCAACGGACAGGCTCAACCTTAAAAAACATACTGCCATTTGTGTAGTAATAATTGTCTTTTCTATGATAAGAATAGAATACTATATCGCAAGGTATCGAGGAATCATTATGATATTCCTCTGGAGGCTACGCGTAATAAATATAATTATTATAAAAGAAAGGCAACTCAATGGCATGTATTGTTCTATCGAAACATGTCGATATTGTCTAGATAAATATTTCACATGATTGTTACAGCTGCAAATGAGGCTGTTGCATTAAAACCTGTTTCGAACGAAACTCACACAATTTAATTTAAACAAAGAAAAAAATTGTAAACGCAACATCGGGTATCGAGTTAATTGTTGTGACAGATATATTAACAATCTAATAAATATTTTGTTTCCTGTGCGTAAACGAATTCTCATGTACGATTTGTTTCGCGCTCGTAGAATTTGAAAAATATTATCATTAAATCTTTTTCACGCTATATTACTTTTTGTTTCCTATTTGTCTGCTACAGCAGTGTTGTGTTATATATGTCAGTATAGCAATTTATTAAACACGGAATATTCGCTGGAAAACATAGAAAAAGTTGTTTTCTGCCTTGTCTATGCCTGTAACAATGCTTCTATTCAAACTTGATTACATATTTTAATAATTAAACTAAGTTATCTGTTACTGTAAAAACAAATCGGTGTTGTGACCAGGAAACGGTACTTGTCAGCAAATTTTAAAACACGGAAGGAGATATTATATTGATAACAATTTCCATATTGAACAGATTTAAATAATTCATCGACTATTAATTTTTTTTTATACATTTCACACCCTTCAAATCCGAGGTCCAGTGGTCGAGTACCCCCTTTCTTAATCCAGAAGTCGCGGGTTTGAATCCTAACATTTTTTGAAATTGTTTTCGGAAGTTATGTGTGATAAATATCAATGACTAAAACCTTTGTGCCCGGTATGACAATAAGTTCGCCACCTATTCCCTTTCTGACGTAAACACAATTAACGGCGAGACGAGGCTTAACAGCCGCTGTCTACATCTTCGGGCAACAAAGGCGTGAAGTTATGTTATGTATTAACCTAGGTCATATGCCTTACGTAAGGGAGGAATATATTGAAACGTAAGCTAGTTGTAGACCAGATTACTTAATCACAAGCTTTGCTTTTGATAGGTAAGTACAAAGTGCCGCCTGAGGCTGTGATATTATCCTTCATCTTCACAGATAAATTATATCAAATGTCTGTTTGTAACGTCAAAGAGTTATAACGCAAAATGCCAATAATTCATATTCAAATCTATTGTAATAATATATAATTTATTTAAAACTTGGTACATCTTGTTTCGAATACGATGAAGTAAACCAAACTACTACTACTTTGTTGTTTTTTTACAAATACAATCAATAGCTTTGATAAAATATATATAATCATCATTACATAGTATAAAATAAAGTCACTTTCCGCTGTCTGTCCCCATAAATGCATAGATCTTTGAAACTACACAACGAATTTTAATGCGCTTTTTTTAATACTTAGAGGGTATCAACCTATCAACGGGTTGGTTTTTATCTTTAATACATGCATGATAAATAAAAGAAAAAGTTATAAATGCAAAATTTACTTATTTATTACTGATGCGTAACAAAGTTCGCCGGGACAACTAGTATCTATATAAATTTGCGGCGGTTTATAGAGCAGCCGAAGGTGTAGCCGAAGGACGAGTATTACAGGCCCGAAACAAAAGTAATAAAATAAATCGTGAAAAGAGTAAAGTCTATTTTTTTTTTCTTATGAAGACGGAAGAACTTTTAATGAAACCCTATTGCTACCGGATGAAAAGAAATGTAAAATGTTTCAATCTTTTAATATCAGTAACCTTGCGATGTTGTAATTTTCAACATTAATTTACATAAATCTAAAGTTATAGTAGTTTAAACCATTGAGGTTTATAATGTTATGAAAATATTTTCTTGTTTGTACGCCTACTAAAATATTGATGCAAATACAAAATATTAGGGAACATTCAGTCCCTTAGGCGCTTACCGTTTAGATGTAGGTATTCTGCAAACGATATTTAGGTACCGAGACGATAATGATATGAAGACAGCGCCATCTAGTGTCATGCATAGCATAAACTACTAGAATAATAGCTTTAACTTATTACAGAATTATTCATTATATATTTTACAATGGAATGATGAAATTGAAGAAATGATATATTCATAAACTACCTATACACATGCATACATACCTTCACACCAAGTCCCTTGCGCGATTGGCAGAAAGAATAGATCGCGCCGACGCCTCACTCGATTCTTTGACTTTCATATGTCTAGTCATAACCGCTCGTCGATTCTTAAGTCGTTCTATTTGGTCATGGAGGTGTGTCTTGGCCGTCCTCGCCTCCTACATCTGCTTTTGCATTGTATATCTGCAGTCAATCTTGTATTGACTTTTTTTTTTATTATTTAATTTTAAATCATATGTTATCTGTACTTGTTGACTATTTTTAAGTGTCTGTGAAGACCTATAAAAATAAAGTTATTTTGACTTTGACTTTGACTCTATTTATATTTGTGAATTGCTTATGGTTTCATAACTCATTTTAATACCGCTAGTGCGGTATTCAGGCATGCCAATCACATGAGCCGAATGTTTCCGAAGTAGTATGACGTAGTTAACAGAGATGTACAAAATGGTTTTAAAAAAGAATTTAAATACAAAATACTATTTCAAATGCAAAACACTAAATAGTTTTTCGTTTTGTATTTCAAATGCAAAATGCAAAATAGGTATTTACAAAATACTTTTTCAAAATAAAATACTTTTTGACGAAATATTCTATGAGTCTCAGTGGTCCAGTGGTTGAGCGTTTGGGGTTGAGACTCTAGGAACTTGGGGTCCGAGTGCTCGTGCACTCTATAAAGATCTTGCAAAGAAACGAGGGCTCTCTCGACCAGGGGGCTGGTCTATTCTTCGCACAGCCATTTGACGTGGCAATGCGGCCGGTCTTCTGGGCACTCAGTCACTAGATCGAGAAGCGGATTTGAAATTATGCGATTGGGTCTCCAGTTTTCTCGCGGCTTGGCGCATTAAGGTCGTTGTCGACGGGTCATGCTCCGACTTAAAATCCGTGAGTGCTGGAGTCCCCCAGGGCTCTGTGCTATCCCCTACGCTGTTTCTTCTGCATATCAATGACATGCTGCATTACAGCAATCTTCATTTTTATGCGGATACGGTACGAGGCTATGCGGTACCGCGGATGCCATATGTACCGGCCACCCGCGGATTTCTCGGGAGAACGTCAATTCGTACCGGAATAAACTGTATCTACAATCGAAACTCTGCCTAGTCAGATTTCGGACTGAGGCCGACTCAACTTAGTCTAATTCAACCCTAAGAAGACCCAGGTCTGCGCATTTACCGCTGAAATGGCACCCTTTGTTGTAGCTCCCTTTTTGAGGGCACTCGGTTATCCGCCTCAACCGATATCGGAATTCTTGGGGTCGACTTGTCGAGTGACGTCCAGTTTCGCGGTTATCTGGAGGGCAAGGCCAAATTGGTTTCGAAAAAGGACCGTATTTCACGTCAGGTAATCGCTTGCAGCTATATAAAGCGCATTTCCGACCTCACGTGGAATACTGTTCTCATCTTTGGGCGGGGTGCCTCTGCCCAAAGATGAGTACCAGCTTACCCTATTTGGACGCATCCAATGACGCGCAGTTCGGCTTGCCGACAACCAAGCTCTGTCAGATCGGCTTAGCCCCTTGGCACTTCTTGCCACGCACTGTTCCGTTGTGGAACGAGTTGCCGGCAACGGTATTTCCGGACCGCTACGACCTAGGCACCTTCAAGAAACGAGTCTCGAACAACTTAAAGGCCGGCAACGCTGATGTGATACCCCTGTTGTTGCAGTCGCTTTCCATCTGGTGACCCGCAAGCTCGTTTGCCTCCTTATATCATTAAAAAAACTATTAAAATCAAATAAGCGAGTGAGGCGTGCAAGACTCGTGCCTTATGTGCTCTGTTCTCTCTGCCTACTTCGCAAGGGATTTGGCGTGAAGTTATGTATGTATCTATAACTTTCAAAAATAATTTCGAAGTCATTAGTGTGAGCCAGGTTTTGAACCCACAACAACTTCTTGATTCAAAAGCTGGGTGCTCGACCACTGGACCACCTATTAAATTTTACCTATAAAATTATAATAACCTATAAAAACTTTAAAATTTTAATACATACGATAAATTACAAACTATACTAAAATTGTACTTACAAAAATAAATTGCATCTTATGAATGAATTTGGCTAAAATTAATCACAAAGTATTTTGTATTTTGAAATGACTTTTATATATATATATCCAATACAAACATACTTAAATATGCATATTCATAAATACGAGTACATACACATACGTACATTCATATATATTTATACACGTGTATAAGAATATGTTTGTGACAGGGTAGCCAATTGACTTAGTAACAGCTTACGTACATTAGCCTTGAAGCTAAGACGGTTGGTGGACATCCTAACCTCAGAGAGGAGTGCATTCCAGAGGATTACTGACTGAACGAAGTAAGGAGAGTTTACAAAGTTAGTTGTATGAGAGGATGGCAGTTGATTGAGTCAAGATGGCATGGACGTTTACTTCTGTAAAGGCTTCCTTCAAAAGGTCATTATAGTGACTTGGTGTACTTTGTGCGTTGAGGTGGCAAACGTTAAATAATCCACATGCTTGTTAGTTAAATGTATTCTTCAAAGTGACACCAAGGGTATATGTTACTGAGTTGTAGCTGACGTCAGAAGAAATGGATTCGTTGGCCGAATAATAAGAATCATTATCTTGCAACATAAGAATAAAATAATATAATAAAATGTTTTAATTATATTGATATATACTTATATATATCTTATTTTATAATAATATAAAATAAGATAAATAAGAATAATATGAAATAAATAAATTAATTAAAAGGAGTCGGTTTAATAGGCAAGCGGTGCCGCAGCAATACCCACCGCTCTGCACAACCCGTCAGCCAATACATAAACAATAACAAAAATATTCAATCACAATTGGTAAAACTACCGTCTGCAGCAATGAGGTCGGGGATTCGATTCCCACCCGAGCACAAATATTTGTGTGGCGTCTGGGTGTTTATCTATGTATTATAAGTATGTATTTACAAAAGAAAAGTATATATGTATTAATATCCGTTATCTAGTATCCATAACACAAGTATTTAGTTGCTTAGCTTGGGAATAGAGGGCGCTGTGTGTATTGTGTCCAAGATATTATTATTATTAATAGAAATATAGAAAGTTCACAAATACAGCTCCAGTAAACTATACATCGACAAATGAAGGATACCGGTTTGTTACATTGTGGTGTACATACCTACCTACACATCGTCTGCACGACACAGATGAGGTACGTAGAACAGTTACAGCAGTCGCCCGTTCGCGACATTTGAATAATAATACTGGGCCGTGAGTAAGTAAAAAAGGACACTCAATCAAAATTATGTCGCAACAGGTGCGTTGTTGATGTGATAAACATGAACAGGTTAGTCTTTAGTCTTTTCTAAAAAGCAAGCGTTTTTAAGTTTGTGAAATAGATCTGTAATTATAGACAGATATAAAAGACATATACGTACGGGCAACAGAAACAATAATAACATGTTGACACGACATTAAACTACAGTACACATAACAAGATTCTAATATCTATGGTCCATAATATTTAATGTAGGTACATGACGTTTAATTATATTGATACAAACCGACCCAGCAAAATCGTTTGACAAGCCAAAAAATAAAATTAAAGTAAAAAAAAATTGAAACAAAAATATCTAAAAAACTAAATAAAAAGTAAGGTCCTTAACATTTAGGGGGACGGAAAACAGATGCCGTGCTACTCCCTGGCCCACCTGATACGCACACAAAAATACATGAGAATCGGTCAAGCCGTTTCGGAGGAGTACGGCAACATACCTTGTGACACGAGAGTTTTAATATATTACGTTATATTTTTATTATTAAAAGAACACAAGGCATATTGCGCCATAGCAAAAAAAAACATGAGAAAAAACATTATGAGAGAAAACAATATTATACACCCATTCACAACCAAAAATATGAATTAATTAGAGTTATTCCATATATTGTGATCCACAAAACACTGAACACCACGATTATTATTATGGTCGAGAACCGTGCCCCTGTCTATTCTCAGCCGGAGATGCTTCCGCCACACCAGGGTATCTCCCAATCAGGAGCAGGAGTTCATTCATAGACGTGATTTTGTTTCGAGTGCCATCCGATGTCTTAATAACAATTATACTGTCCTATGTCCAACAGGACCGCATACCAAAATGCTGACGCGCCCTGCTGAAGACATATTGCCGAGTTTTGGTCAGGAATTCTCTCGTGGAAATAGGAGTCCGTTCCAGCCGCGACTTTGCACTCCAAATAGAGGATTTCACTTCAGCGCTAACGAGCTTAACGAGTATGGGTCGATGATGGTCCTTTTTCTGGGCACCGAGTCTGTGGCACGCCTTTATGGAGGAGACACCAATATTTTTGAGATTCATCTTATTGGAGACTATGTCTAGAATGATATTGGAAGGGTCCTCTTTTTCCGATTCAGGAATAGCAGAGACTTTTGCCGATTTTTAGTCTCCAGTACGTCCTATCTGCTGTCGGAGAAGATTTAACATGTTAAACATGAGTTCTCGGAATGTCCGAAATTCTTCGGCAACTTTGGACACTGTGTCTTTCGCTGAACCAGTCGCTTGTAGCTGGGCTTCAAGTTCAGCCATCCGCTTCCGGAAGCATTCCTCCAGGCTTTTCTGGGCCGTTAATATATCAGTGAGTTGTGACATTGTGAAACGGCTGTGCTAAATATTTTATGAACGTAGTGAAGTGAAATGGTCGGCCGACAGGTGATGCAGTATTCTACAACTTAGGTCTCATGTATACTGCTGCAAACGTTATTTACACCTCGCACCACTATGTTACACTTCCTTGATAACCGATTGATAAATAAGAACACTTATTTCTAAAATTAAACAGAGCCCAAGCTTAAAGATACTTCTTCACTATTTGGCACCTACCCGCAAAAATTAATAAATAAATAAAATAAGCAAGCCAGACATTTTAGTTTAAATAAATTAAAAGCAAAAATCCTTTTTAAAGAAGCTTTTATTAAAGCGCTCTAAAAATAAGAAAATAATATTTCCTTAAAAATTTCAAGTGTCAACTTAGAGCCTCAGTATGTACAATTTATATAATAATAAAGGCTTGTCGCGCGAGTTGTAAATAAACTGTACTAATTTTATAATGTCAAATCAAATCAAAATAGCTTTATTTTCATGGGTCTTCAAACACAGTTAAATATAGTCCGTAAATACAGATATTTAACTTAATATTATATTTAAAGCATAACATATTAAAACACGAGCGCTTGAGAAAATTTTGAGAAAATCATTGCCTCATTGGAACAAAAACGCACGGACGATTCTGAGTGTAAGGTTGTCATGAGAAGAAATGGGCAAAACACTCATATAAATTAATCTACTAACTTTACTATATTATCTATTGCAATTTAATTACCTACTCATAGGGAGTCAAACCTCGCGACAAGCTTTTATTATTATATAAATTGTACATACTGAGGCTCTAAGTTGATACTTGAAATTTTTAAGGAAATATTATTTTCTTAATTTTAGAGCGCTTAAATAAAAGCTTCTTTAAAAAGGATTTTTGCTTTTAATTTATTTTCTTATTTTTAGTTATAGCTGGCTAGGTTAGTGTCATTTCATTCAACGCATCATTATTGCAAGTTAGTTTACCGCTTAATTTCAAACAGTCCAGCTCTTCAATAAGGCGATCATCTTATTTAATTCCAGCTTAGAGCTTTCTTTTCCATTTAATCGCAATGATGATTTTTAATTTATAGCCATATTGTAGAAATGCATCAAAAATATGTATGCCGTCATCTTGGATGGTCCACCGTATTGTATTTAGAATGACGTCACATTATTTTTCTAGTTATTCTCAACAAGCCCTTTCATTTGATACCCATATTGTAGAAATGCATTAAAAAAAACTGTTCCTCTATCTTCGATGATCCGTTATATTGGATTTAGAATGACGTCAGATTATTTTTTCAGTTACTATCAATGAGCTCTTTCATTTGATACCCATATTGTACAGAAGCTTAAAATATGTTTTCCTCCATCTTGGATATTCCACCATATTGGATTTATAATGACGTCATATTATTTATTGAGTTACTATTAACAAGCCCTTTCATTTGATACCCATATTGTAGAAACGCAAATATTTTTCCCGCCATATTGGATTTGGAATGACGTCATATTTTTTTCGAGTTACTATTAACAAGCTCTTTCATTTGATACCCATATTGTAGGAATTCATTAAAAAAAACAGTTCCTCTATCTTGGATGATCCGCCATATTGGATTTAGAATGACGTCACATTATTTTTTCAGTTACTCTCAATTAATCCTTTCATTTGATATCCATATTGTACAGAAGCTTAAACTATGTTTTCCTCCATCTTGGATATTCCACCATATTGGATTTAGAATGACGTCATATTATTTTTTGAGTTACACTCAATAAGCCCTTTCATTTGATACCCATATTGCAGAAATGCATTCAAAATATCCATTCCTCCATCTTGGGTGGTCCGCCATATTGGATATAGAATAATGTCACACATCATATCATGCATTGTCATCCAAAGTAAACGTGTATACAAAATTTCAGCTCAATCGGTTGAAGATATCTACTTCAAAATTGAGTTGCAAGATTCCACCGAACATACATACTTACATACATACATACAGTGCAAGCTAAATAGAAGCTTTTATTGAAATTAATTGTTGTTCCTGCGTAAGAAAGCGCGAGGTTTTTTAACTCGTTAACTTTTTGTTAATAAAAAGTAGCATATTTGACTAAATACAAAATTATTGACGTTTATATACAAACATACATTAGACATATAATAAGTCTCGGTGGCCCAGTGGTTGAGCACACGGCTTTTGATCCAGAGGTCCGGGTTCGATTCCTGACACTGGCTCACACCAATGACTTTTCGAAATTGTTTTCGGAAGTTAGGTATGTGTGATAAATATCGATGACTGAAAACTTTGTGCCCGGTATGGCAATAGGTTCGCCACCTATTCCATTTGGGACGTAAACATAACGGCGAGACGGGGCTTAACAGCCTCGATTATTATAATAAAGATCTAGGAAAACATTTAACAGTCTCGGTGGTCCACTGGTTGAACTCCCCGTTTTGGTTCAGGAATCGTGGTATCGATTCCGAACACACACAAATGATTTCTAAGAATTCTTTTCGGAAATTATGAGTGATAAATATAGATAACTGACAATTTTCTTCCCGGTGTACGGCAATAGGTTCAGCCACCTATTCTATTTGGAACGAAACAATTCGGCGAGTCGAGGCTTAACAGCCTTCGGGTAGAAATATCTAGGTATCTAGGAATGCCAAACGACAGTTTTAAACATTTTGTTTGTATTCCAATTTGTGTAGTTTCACTTAAAAAATACTTCATGGTCTTTTTAATATCACCGGTCAGGTGTATTAGTTACTCCAGTGAGAGAGTTTAATTTCCAAAACTACATAATAAAGTTACAATTGGGTTTACGAAGTTTGACGTTTTATTAATAAGGATACGTAAACTTAGTTTAAACCTATTTATAATGTAAATATATCTACAGGATCAGCACAGTATTCTATCAAAATTTCATTGCTATCGGCCTGGTAATTCAGCAAGAGTTAAGTAAATTACAACACAGGAAAATTTTATACCCACATGGAAATTTTATTCTTAAAATTTAATTAAGAAATCTTAAACTTTACCGATATAATATGAATTTTAAGTATTAGCAGTCTTCTCAGACATGCACCTCGCAATACAGCGAAGTTACCGATACTAATTTTGTACAGCGACTTTGTTCATTAACGTGTTTAAGTCAATAGTGAAATTATATTGAAGATAGATTTGGTGAATCTAATCCCCGTACACTTTTTCCGAAACATACGCTGTTACGTTACGTTACGTTACGCACTGATTATGCTTTGAGGTGTATATTTTTCTTCTTTTCTCTGTCTTCTATTCATATCCAATACATACAAACCTCATTTTAATACAAACCTCATTTTATTTCGTGACATTTATAAAGATACATAAAATGCCAGGAACTGGTTCCGAGTCATTCTCGTCGAAGCCAGCGATCGGTGAAGTCGACAATATGAAGACGATTTGTTTATTTTTTATTTTATCATTGCTTATACATATTTGTTTATCGGTTCCAAGTGATTATACGTTAAGTTTGAGAGTTAAAAATAAATCAGTGTTCAACACAAGTGGACGATGTCCGTTTGGTTACATTAAATTAACAGTGAAATGTGTTACATGTAAAGAGTAAGTTCACTTCTATCTACATAACATAACTTCACGCCTTTTTGTACCCGAAGGTGTAGGCATCGGCTGTTAAGCCTTGACTCGCCGTTATGTTTACGTCCCAAATGGATAGGTGGTGACCCACAGAGACTTATATCTTTCATAAATAAATACTTTCTCGTCACGTACGCCATTTTTTGCATTGATTGTATTCTATGGAAAGTTTTATTAGAATAACCAAATTTATTCAGCTAACGATTATAATTCAGTTACAAAATAATCACTTAACCCCACGCCGAGTCCCTTGCAAGTTTAGCAGAGAGAACAGAGCCATAAGACACGAATTACGAATTCTCATTCGTACATACATTCGTTAATGTTGTATCTGATATAAACTTTAGCAAGCCAAGGATTCTTGTATTTTTTTTTAATCTTTCTAAGTCCATAGCAATAGCATGAGCAATGTTCATCTGGCCCAATATAGAGTAACTTTTCCTGAGAGGCACTAGATATAGTTTTACAAGTCAAATTAAATCTGCTGATATATTTGTTCTCATGCGTGTACCTAAATGAAGACTCGTAATTGGGAAGTCACGTACCTTTACTGCGAAGATAGTAAAACCTAGCAGTTTATAGTGCAATAAATCTCGGTAGTCTCCTAGTTCGGATAATTGGCATTTGATTCGCTGGTATCAAGGTCGAATCCGGCTAAGTTCACATAAACTACTCTTCAGAAATACTTTTTCCTTATTTCATTCACACTAATTACAAAAAACACATATGTAGCTTTCCAGTATTCCATATTTATCACTCATATTTTGAGAAAATCATTAATATGGCCCAGGATTCAAACCATGTGTCGGGCTACCTCTAACTTTTCAATCTATAACTCCTACTATTAATTAGTAAAAATTATAGATCAAATAAGTTTCTCATGAAACAATTGCTTACATCTCTTTTTTAATTATATTTCAGATACGAGGAAGAAACTGGCAGATCGTGTCCCAATCTTGAAAATTCTGGACGCAAATGACTATTATAGATAAATAGATAGATAACTCTTTATTTGTACACCTTATCTTATAGACTAGGAAAAAAACAAGAAACATACATTAGCCTAAATAAAATAAAGTACAAATGGCGGTCATATCTCGTCGTCAAGGAGAGAAGTCAGTTGAATATTAAATTTCAAAATAGCAAATTACCATAACTAAATATTGACTAGCAGTTGAGGGTCGTCTGGAGCGTTAAATATCCTTTCAAACAATAATAACATGATTAAAGAAATTTCAAGTACATATAATACAAAGATAATGTCATTGATATTCTAAATACCATGTTTTATTAGTATCTACTCGTATAGTACCGCAAAACTGACAAAATGTATTTCGTGAAACTAGATCAAAATTCTGACCAGACAAACAGATGTCACAAAAAATGATGACAAAAAAAAACAAAAAAAATACTTGAAATAGATTTTATTGCCACAACAACGTTTTTAAAATTCGATTTCTAAATAAGAATTTTCAGATTATCAGCTACAGGTTCACGATCGAATGAGCAATTCCAATAGATTTTGATCATAATCTTGCAGCTGAGGACCTTGGGGGCTTTCACTTCTGATTCCACCTTCTTTACCCACAAGCCAAAAGGTTTCCATACAACCTTTACCCTACAACATCAAATAAAATTTTAGAAACTATTTATTAGTAAGTGCCTAAAAAGTTTAGTGCAAGGAGTTGCGTTCTTACCGCAATATCTCGAAAACCTCTTGACTGCATTTCATATTTTCCAATCTCATCTAAAGCTACCTTCGTTGTGTGCGATATGTGAATTTTCATAGCTGTCGAATGAATTATTTCTCATTAGTTTTTAAAACTTTGAAAGCTTATCACCGAGTTAAAAATTTGGCACCATGAAAATAGATGGAAGAGGTTCTGTTGGCATTTATTGGACACAATTTATCAGACACAATTTATAATTATTTCACGTGGTTTTTGAATATTTTTGAACCTAAAGTCATTCACCACCTGATTGGCTCTATCACTACAAAGAACTCAAGATATTCTAATACTTATGAAGCTGACCCGGCGAAGTTTGTTCCGCATCTAAAGTAATAAATGAGTAAAATTTTGATATTAAAAAGTTCAATTTGTGCTATTTATCGGCACGCGTTTTGGCGCGCAACGCAACTACTATGTCCCGCTATGTTAATACTGTAATATCTTCGTAAATATTCGTTTAAATTACATACTGTACAGGGCAATATTGATCTATATTAAATGCACAATCTATTTAATACACTTAACTGAATGAAAATTAATGCTGTAATGTTTCAAATCGCTTCGTAACTAAGCCCTTATTTCACTTAAAAAGTAAAAACATAAAAATGGCCATTGTGGGTTATCCCTAAGAGATAGACATATGCCCTCGCGGACTTTTTTGTAGATCTTTTGAAAGTGTATAACAATGTAGTATATTGTTTTGTTTTATCACTTAGGGCTCAAGCAGCGTTTGCGATCAAAGATCTAAATCTTGAAAATTATCTTTTTTTATTACACTATACATGAATGATAGATCAAACTATTAAAAAAACCGTATCAAAATCCGTTGCGTAGTTTTAAAGATATACGCATACAAGGGGACAGACAGCGGAAAGTGACTTTGTTTTAAACTATGTAATGATTCTCTAACTATTCTCGAAGTATCTGACCGTTTTGTTTTGATTTTAAGTCAATATTTGTGATGTTTACCTTCTCCAGTGCTTTCCATTCGACTGGCTGTATTGATGGTGTCACCAAAGAGACAGTATCTAGGCATGGTAGTACCCACTACACCTGCCACACACGGTCCTGTGTTGACACCAGCACGTATCATCAGAGTTTCATTAGGCCGATGTGGAACTTTTGCTCCCTGTAAACTTCTCATCAGCGATAGTGACATGTCTGCTATCTCTGAGGCGTGACGATTTTCTGAAATATACGACTTGTTAGATAAATCAAAGCAAAATTTATATATGAAACTTCTTTTAACTATAGTTCAATTCCAATAAATATTGATGTTTTATGATCAGTCATCTCTCCACCCATTTCCCATCGTTTGGTGTCGGTACAAAACCCAACTAAATTATAAACTCTTTTTTTATGGGATAGGATGGCAAACGAGCGAGTGGATCACCTGATGGTATGTAACTTCTCACCGCCCATGTACAGCACGGTGCGTTGCCGTCCTTTAAGGGAGTAGGAGGAAAAAGGGAAGGGGAAAGGGGATCGGGCCTCCGGATAACTGTCTCACCGAACGAAAAGACGCCACTTCACGCCGATATTCCGAGAGGTCGTGGTATTTCACCGGTCGAGCCAGCCCATTCTCGCAGCAAACTGTAAGAATCTAAACTCTTCTCAATATCCTCATAATGCAACTAACCATTTCTCTGCGGCAGTCCTGACACAACCATGTAGGCGTCGCCTATAGTTTCCACTTTGTATACATCGTAATGTGTAATCTTTTCATCGAACAACCTTCAAATAAACAATAATATCTCATTAAAATATTCCATGTATTTGTATATATTTGGAAATTTTAATTAATAAAATACTAATTGATTTCCTCTCTGTTTATATTGAATATTATTTCTTTATATTTTGATCACTAGGCATGAATGGAGTGGACGTGGCGAACTTTACGGCACGGAAGCAATAAATGAAAGTTGTTTTTCTATAAAATAGTAGCTTTAATTACCCCCTATTCCAAAAGCTACCTGCCAATGAAAGTCCCCTCAAAATCGGTCCAGCCGTTTCAGAGATTATCCGGAAGATATATATTCATATGAATGTAGTAGAAAGCAGTCATTTTAATATTACAAACAGTTCTTTTTTCTTAAATTTTATTTAAATATAAGTATATAGATATAGCTTAGGTTTTTAGTATAGAAGAAGGATAACTCCAAGACCAGCTTTTTTATTTTAAAAATCAAAGCTATCGACGTATCAGAAGTTTGTGGAAGGTATTAAATTAATTCGTGGACAACAACTAGTTATATGTGATATCGATAACGGAACGTGGTAATATCCAACGGACCTGTACAGCATATTAAGCATATTTATCACCTCCATGGGAGTGCTACTGGCAGAGATTGTGGTGAAACCCACAATATCACTGAAGAATATTGTAACCGCATCAAATGCTTCCGCCGGAACGGTTCGCTGCGCTCTCAAGTGGCGCAACACCGGAATAGGCAGCATACGTGACAGAAGTAGGTCACTCTTCTGTTTCTCCGCTACTAACTTTTGCGTACTCTGCTCTATAGTGTTTGTAAAAGTCTGCAATGGAAATTATAATTGGATTCAAATCATTTATTTATACACTAGATCATAAAACTTGAGTTAATAAATGCAGTTCTAAATAAAATAATCCTAAATACCTAACAACTAAATGGACTAAGTTCAAATGAAATGATGAACTTTTTTTTTATTAATAGTGTATTGGTATCTTTGGTACATTTTTAAATTGATGTATTCCTACTTTAACATAACTCGCAATCTTGAACCTCATTAATGTTGTCATCTTCAATAACACACGTTCAATTTGGTCGTAGAATATACGTTGCGGCCTTCCGCTCTTACACTGTATAACTGCTAAGTCACTTCTTTCATCTTGCTTTAACGACACTGATGCCCTTGATATTAAGGTTCATAAGACGGTAAAAAAATTTCGCGTGGAGTCTCTCCGCGCTATGGAAGTAAAACTTTGTAACAAACAAACATACATTTATAACACGCTTAATTTAAAAAGAGCACATCTTACTTACATTACGACGGGCCTCGTGGTGCATTGGTAAAATCGAATGTAGAACGGAGATTGGCGGATTCAATCCCCACTTGAGTATAAATCTTAATATGGGTCTGAGTAGAATTTGGTAATTACTCCTCTATTTAAGAAGATATCCCATATTCAACGTCGTATTGTTCTTTGATTTAGGTACTCCCCCAAGCTCAAGCCCATTCAATCCATATTGTAAAAATGCATTAAAATACTTATTCCGCAATATTGGATTTAGGATGACGTCACATTTTTCAACATACTATCGAAAAGCCCTTTTATTTGATACACAAAAAAGCATTAAAACTATCTGTGAATGAGAGCTATTGGTATTTCCCGGGCGAACCAGCCCATTTATGCAGTGGACTGCTTGGCTCCTCGTGTTTAAAAACTTATAAAATGAGTTGTAAGATCAAGAACTACGTAATAAATAATAAGTAATATTTATTACATTCATAATATATACCTACATACTACATTGCAAAATGAAAAATTCGATCCATGCGGTTCGAATAAGAATATCGACGTAAAGTTGCTCGTGCCGCTTTTCGTTCAGTGAGGGAGGTATCCAAAGGTCCGAGCCCCTTTCCCTCCTACTCTCTTAAAGGAGCGCAACGCACCACAGTGTTCATGGGCGGTGTCAAATTGCTTACCATCAGATGACCCACTTACTCGTTTGCCCTCTTATCCCATAAAAAACTAAGAATTGAATTGTTATTATCATTTTCGCGTGGAGAATTATCCAAATCTCAAATTTTTACCATGGGTTACCTACCTAATATCAAGTAATTCAGAGAAATCATTGGCTCGGAATCGATCCCACGACCAGCGAGACTATTAATATTAAAATATTATAGGTACTATTAAAAATTGGAATGATAACTAAGTTCAAATGATAACTAAGTTACTAACTAGTAAGTAAGTGGTGTAACCTAATGGTATTATTACATCACTAGTAAAACTAATAATCACTTTGAACTTTGAAAATGTATAATGTGTTGAAATGTAAATTATAAAAGGCATGGCACTTCAAATAGAATGTGATTAACAGACATAAAATAGAATGATCAACATTATCATAATGGTGTCTGTATAGATATTTAATCCAAATATCTATTTGGAATATATATCATACGGACACGTCACAGACATGTCTGTTAATCACCATCTATTTGAAGTGCCATGCCTTTTATAATTTACATTTCAACACATTATACATTTTCAAATATATATATATATATATATATCAAATATAAAAATATTTGATATTTTTTTATTTCATAATATAGAGATTCTTTGACCGAGGACCATAAACAGACTATTATTTATACCCATAATCTGAACTTATTTTATTCCAAATAACTCTGGTTCAGCGCTTATTTCTAAGATCTTGTAACTTGTAATTGCCAAACTAGTTATGAATTAACTATACATATTTATTTATTACACTTGAACAACCAAGGCTCATGTATATGTAAAAATTGGATGGGTAGATAGCAGTATATTTGTATTTCATAATATAGAAATTATTTCACCGAGGACCAGAAATAGACTATTATTTAAACCCATGATCTGAACTTATAAATGTTTCTTTTTTTAAGATTAGTTAACCATGAGTATAAACCATGAGTGATGATTGAAGTCAGTTTATCATTAAATTATCCTTGAAATATATTATACTTGAAAATTAATTCTCTTAAAAATTATAAATGAAAATTATACATCAAGTTACTTGATAAATAACATAGTTTTATGTAATATATAAAGAAAACTGTAAATAGCTAATGTTGTTTAGGTATGCTTTGCAATATTTTAAATGTGATGAATTAAAAAAAGAAAATACAGTTTATAAGTTTATAATTACCAAAATATTCGTAAGTACATCCAGTAACAAGTAATATATTTGTTCAAATCACGACTAATTTTGGTTTAAGCAAAAGCTCTTTGTCGTATTGTCTTTCACAGAGTAAAATTAATTCATCGTCACTCGTTATGCACTATTTTTTTACGTTCATAAGCTTTACTACAGAACAAAGTACTCCTAAACCAATTTACACTTTACAGTTGGAGTATATAGTTTTATATATTTAATAAAAACAAACAAATAGAGCAAAGCACCAAACTGTCACGATTATTTACTAATAATATGTTTTTACGTTTTCGGTCATAGAGGTCGCGCTTCGCATACGTCAACTTATTAAATCGCGCTATGGTTTCACTACCGTAGGGTTTATATATGATTAACATTCCAAATCAATTAGTACCTCCACTTGCCACTAGATGTCTGTGTACTATTATAAATCAAGCTTAACAAATTGAAAAGTTAGCTTCATATATACTTTGATGTTTTAAAGTAGTACTAAATATTAATATATATTGCCCCGCGAGGGCCGCAAGGGGGCGTTAAAAGCGTTAAACGCTCTTGCACGAGACATTAGAAGTTTTACTTCAAAAATGAAAATTGTGGGCTAGTAGGGGGCCGTCCATTAATCACGTGATGTTTTTTTCATCATTTTTTGCCCCAACACAACTCATTAATATCACTAAAAATCGTGAAAAAAAGTACTTTAAAAAAATAGTTTAACCGACTTCTTGAAATATAAACCACAAAATCTTTAAGTATATGAAAACAGTACCTCTATAACTAAAAAGCGATAAATAACGGAATTTACTAGCGTACTCTATTGTGTTACACCGACTTCAATAATGAGTGACATTTGTATTACGTTTTGTATATTCTATTAAGTATACAGATTAGTAAATTACGTTATTTATCGATTTTTAGTTATAGAGGTACTGTTTTCATATACTTAAAGATTTTGTGGTTTACGTTTCTAGAAGTCGGTTAAACTTTTTTTATTAATGTAATTTTTGTTTGATCGTTTCCTATAAACATCAAATCTACAGGTTGGATTTCTCTCTGATTTCAGGAGATTTACTGGCATCAACTTTTAGCATGACTTAGGTATTGTTTTGCAAAAATTTAGGATATGTGAAAAAAGTTATCCTTTTTAGATAGACTACAAAGGCAGTGTAAGTTCGCAATTGTGTAGTTCGTTGAATCCTGTAAAGTAATAGGTATCTTGTGGTATCAAGTAGGTTAGCTATTATACAGTGGTATTATACATGTGGCTATTATACATTAACAGTGGTAGAGCCAAGCAGTTCGCTGCATGAATGGGCCGGCTCGACCGGTGAAATACCACGACCTCTCGGAAGATCGACGTAAAGTGGCTCATGCCGCGTTTCGTTTGGTGAGAGAGGTACCCGGAGGCCCACTCCCCTTCCCCATCCTTTCCTATCCTACTCCCTTAAAGGTCGGCAACGCAACAGTAACACTATATGTGTTGCTGGTGTCCATGGGCGGCGTTGGTTGCTTACCATCAGGTGACACGCTTGCTCGTTTGCCCTCCTATCCTCTAAAAAAAAATTATAGTATTGGAGCATACCTGTATAGTATAAGCGATATGTCTTAACAGCATCAGCATGATGGGTGCAGCCAGCAGGACGATGACCAGTATGGTCACACCGATGGCCAGGGTACGTCTCGCTGACCAAACCACTTCCCGGCCTCGCTCACTGTTACAATACGCACAATTTTGAGGTTGGCTAGACATATTTATATATTGACAGACGTCGTAGTGAGTTCGATCCGGATCCGAATACAAATATATTTGATGATATTTGTATGGTGTTTTTCTATCTATTACAAAGATTTAGAAATAAAATCAAATAAATATGGTATCTGTTGCCTAGTAAAATAACATAAGTGGTATAGAATGGCTTAGGTCGGAAAATAGATGACACTATGTGTATTAAATTCGAAACATTATAATTATATTCCATTTTTTTTTCTTCTTTATATGGCAATAGTTTCTGCAAACAAGCAAAATGGTACCGAAAAATTCCGCCTCTGCTTACACCTTCAAAACCCTTACCTAACGCTAGACCACAAACTTTGCTGAACAACTCCCAATCTTTCCAGGTATATAGGCCATTTATCAAGGCACTCGACAGTATCGCTTTTTTTTTCGATACCCGACTCATTAAATTTAATAATTTGCTTTGCATGTTCGAAGCTGAAACGGAATACAAGTCATCATCAGTATGAGGTGATTGATCACCTTCAATTTATATTGCACTGACAATAATATTATGCGGACGGTGGACATTTCAATTCCATCTGTCTCGATGGTCTGTAGGGTGGAGGTGATGGTGGGTATGGGTTTTAATCCGCCACCGCGATAATAGCCACATCGATAGATATTCCGTCGATATTTTGGAGGAAAATATCGACGAGTTGGGGTTTGACAGCCGCTGCCTACACCTTTGGGTAGAAAAGGCGACTCTAATCTAATATAAGGATTGGTCAGTGTAAAATAATAATATAATAATAATATATATTTATATCTTTAAGTTAGTATTTAATGTGAATCATCTATACTTATGCTCTACAATAAGTATAAATAAAAAAAATACTTACAAACGTGAAATTTCGATCAGAATGTTAGCTTCATTCATAATTCTCTCCGCTTCCAAATACTGTATGGTCGAATTCAACATATTAGTGCCGAACTGCAGATGGTTGTGTATATTCGATATGAGGGCCAGCTCAAATTTATTTATGTGAATAATGTTTATTATCAGTACTAACGATATTGACAGATGTTCTCTTGTGTTTAGAAGTTCCGATGCAGCCGCCAACTGACTGGAATCGAGAAATCGATAAAGGGATTGTACTAGTCTTGAAAAGTGCCAAGTTCAAAACCGGTTATACACTAATAAACACGAACATGCGGGTCACCTGATGGTAAGAAACTAGCACTGCCCATAGACACCTACAATACATAGTGTTACAGTTCCGTTTCCGGTCTTTAAGGGAAAGAGATGGGAAGGGGGATGGGGTTTGTCCTTCGGATACCTTTGTCACCGAACGAAATACGACATGTGCCATTTTATGTCAATATTATAAGCGGTCGTGGTATTTCAGTGGTCCATTCATGCAGAAAACTGCGTGGCTCTAGGTACCACGGCTAAAGAGATAGAGGTATAAAAAGTCACTGACCACTTCTTACAAATATGACAGTCTGCTTTGTCTGCTTGAATGAACAATATAATAAGGCAATAGTAGATACTTAGTTAATAATAGATACTTCGGGCAGACAGGCAGCAAGCGGAATAAATAATATATCTTTCCAATATTTACGAATGACTGGCAAAGATATTATTAGTACGTTGACTCGCAAGAAGATTAAATATTAAGGAACATGATACCACGGCCCTCAGACGTAAGGTCTTATTCTTATCAAAACAAATATACACTGTTACATAAGGGCACAGTTATGGCTTTTATCGAGTTTACGTTTCAACTTACACACTAATTGTATCAAATAAATGTAATGTTTGTTTTTATGTGGAACATCTTTAGTAGCCTGTATCGCCACGCCAACAATCATGTTTACGCTCAGACATGATTGTTGGCGTGGCGATACAGGCCGTGACGTCGCATCGCCACGCTATCCTTGCATGACCGAATATGTATAAACTACGGGTAGTCTGTAGGTAATAACGTGTTAGTTGTTTAGGAAGAAAATTATCGGGGAAACGCCATCTAGAGGCGTATTCAAGAATTACATACGCCAATATTGGAACTATCGATGAAACGTTAACTTATCAGTGAGCCAGGCTCCCGAAGTTCCCAGTACCACCAACCGGCCAACAGAGGACGAAGATGAATGAAGTTAAAGAGATCCTAATATCACTACATAGTATAAAACAAAGTCGCTTGCTCTGTCCCTATGTCCCTTTGTATGCTTAAATCTTTGAAACTACGCAACGGATTTTGATGCGGTTTTTTTTAATAGTTAGTGGGTGTCAACGGGGTGGTTTTGATCTATAATTCATGAATAGTGTAGTAAAAAAAAATATAATTTTCAAGATTTAAAACTTTAATCGAAAACGCTGCCTGAACCCTAAGTGATAAATCAAAACAATGTACTACATTATTATACACCTTTAAAAGGTCTATAAAAAAGTCCGCGAGGGCATATGTCTATGTCTTAGGGATAACCCACAATGACCATTATTATTTTTTTACTTTTTACGAGAAATAATGGCTTATTTACGAAGCAATTTTAAACATTACAGCATTCATTTTCATCCAATTAAGTGTCTTAAATAGATTGTGCTTTTAATATAGATTAATATAGGCATGTAATTTAAACTAATATTTACGAAGATATTACAGTATTAACATAGCGGTACATAGCAGTTGCGTTTGCGCGCCAAAACGCGTGCCGATAAATAGCACAAATTGAACTTTTTAAGATCCAAATATTACTAATTTATTTCTTTTGATGCGGAACGAAGTTCGCCGGGTCAACTAGTATATATACAAGATGGAATGAGAAATAAAATGCCATGATTTTCTTGAGAAAATTCGTAATATTGTATTTTTTTATCATTACATACTTAGTTCCTGTCATAATCTGTACTTTCATGCCTGTTATCATTTGCACAAAATATGTTCGATGTCTCAAATCTGCCAGGCGCCCCGTGACAACTCACATTTCTTTTTCTTTTATGTCAATAATTAAATCCGAATAAAGTGTCCTTACTTTCTTTGTGTACATTATGTGGACAGAAAACAATATAAGTAGCGTCTAAGGAATATAACATCTTAGACTATTATCTGCTAGTGACGGCACACTTATGATAAAATACGCGGAATAAGAAAATAAAAGTCACAAAAATACTGTCAAAGCGTGTTCATAAAGAAAGCATCCATTTTAAAATGACCACCTTCCTTATAGCGCAGTTGGGTAAAATATAACAACAAACTTACCGCCATAAAGAAGAAGTAGTTTTTTTCACATTCCTCGATAAAAATAGCATTAAATCAATATTGATATCTTCGTAGATGTGTATTCGTTTGAAAGTTTCCACCCTGTCCAACGCCCTGTAATTATAGAAATGATAAAATACTCGATTTTGGTAGACTTATGATGGAAATGGAAATTACTAAAAAACATTTCGGATCTCATCCGTCGCAGAAAGTTGATGAAGAAATAAAACCAGCCGCAGCAGATACATGTATTTATGTTACCTATTAAATAGGATTCAATATTTCGTCCAGCGAATATCGCCTGCCTACAGCTTCACAGTATAAAAAGAAAATTAATTCGCATTAGATTTTCTAAATTCTTTTTCTCTATTCACAACGAACAAGAAGTAAGCTATTATATTCAGAAAAGAAAATCCTTTTAGTAGTAAGACATTCAATTATAAGTTTCTTTGCATTTTAATGACTGTGCGGAAGTTCCGTAACTCAATAACTTCATTGAGTTGCGGAACTACATTAGAGTTTATAAACAAACTAATAATTTTCAAAGGTAATGTCGCTTTTGGAACTGAAATACAGTCTTGCTTTGGAAAATTTGCAAGTAACTTTTAGCGCGGTCGAAACAACACGTTGAGTGAACAAGTTTTTCAATTTTATTTATCACTAGTGAGCACCGCGAACTTTGTATCGCCTCAAAAAATAATAAATGAATAAATTTTGGATTTTATTAATTTCAATTGGCGCTATATATCGGCACACGTCAGCTGGTACTGCTGCGCGACGAAACCACTTTGTTCCTACATTTTAAATAATAGCAGATCGCGGGAACTTCGTACCGCCTTATTATATATAATAGGCTGGGGAAAAAGTATTTTCGTATTTTTGTATGAAAAGTCAAGACATTTTTTTCAAAGTTTATTTACATTTATTTACAATATATATGTACCGTTTTGTTGAATAACTTTCTGCCATTTTGTGGGCAGAGACATTATCCCGTTACTGTAGAAACTTTGGGACTTCTGAGCAAAAAAACGGGACAAATAGTTTTGGCAGTCCTCTCTTGAGGTCAACCTTACAGAACCTAAAGAATTCTGAAGAGACCGAAACAGGTGAAAATCTGAAGGCGCAAGGTCAGGGCTATATGGTGGATGCACTAGGACCTCCCAGTCGAACTCTCTTAATTTTTGCTGAGTGGCTAAAGATGTGTGTGGTCTAGCGTTATCGTGATGAAAGACCACACCCTTCCTGTTGATCAATTCCGGCCGTTTTCTCTCGACTGCTTCCTTTAATCTCATCAGTTGCTGGCAGTAAAGATCAGAATCGATGGTTTTGCCGGACGGTAAAAGCTCATAATGAACAATGCCCTTCCAATCCCACCATACACACAGCATCACCTTATTTCGTGTTAGGCCAGGTTTGGCCACAGTCTGTGAAGCCTGGCCAACTTTCGACCACAACCTTTTTCGCACGTTCTTGTCGTACGTGATCCACTTTTCATCGCCAGTTATCAATCTCTTCAAAAACGGCTCGGTTTCATTACGTCTCAATAATGAATCGCAAATGAGTACACGGTTCATTAAGTTTCTTTGAGTGAGCTCGTGTGGCACCCAAATATCGAGCTTTTTTGTATAACCAGCTTTCTTAAAATGGGTCAAAACTGTTTTGTGGTCAATTCCCAGTTCTTCAGCTACATCATAACTACTAATATGCCGATCTTGCTCCACTCTTTCAAAAATGGCGTCCATTTTATTCCTAACAGGGCGACCAGAGCGAGGTGCATCTTTAACATCAAAATTTCCGCACTGAAAACGTTTGAACCAAATTTGTGCTACTCTTACTGACACTGCATCAGGTCCATAAACATCACAAATTTTTTTCACTGCTTGAGTTGCATTTTTGCCTTTTTTATAATAAAATTTTAAAATGTATCGAATTTCTTCATTAGATTCACTCATTTTTACGGAGAGAAAAACAAATGAAAAATAGCGGGAAACAACTTTTTTTTATTTTTTTCTTTTCTTTATAATGTAACCTTTTTAATGTTACCAAAACCAGCCAGACACAAATAGTACAGTCAAAGAAATTTTATAATAAGTTTATACCTACGTTATGCGAAAAGACTTTTTCCCCGACCTAATATTTATAACGAAAAAAAGGTTATTGTTTCACTCATATTAATAGTAGCGTGATGATATGGGCCAAACTACAAAAAGAAAATTAAGACGATTGGAATAAATCTTTTTTTCTCACATAAACTTTGGCCCCATTTTTACATTATTTTAAGAATTTCGGAAAGACCTGTGTTATTGGATTTCTACAATATATAAATTACACACATTTCAAAGTCCGGGTATCAACGATTTTATCCGATTTTAACGATTTAGGATGTAAACATAACGGCGGGTCGAAGCTTAGCAGCCACTGCCTACACCTCCGGGTAGAAAAACGAGTGAAGGTATGTTATGTTAATATTTTTGACAGTGTCCGCGATGAAAGTCATTTGACTCTGAGTACATTTTGAACTGATGACTGAAACCTTTGTGCCCGGTATGGCAATAGGTTCGCAACCTATTCCATTTGGGACGTAAACATAACGGCGAGACAAGGCTTAACAGCCGCTGCCTACACCTTCGGGTAACAAAGGCGTGAAGTTATGTTATGTTACATTCTGAACTATATTTATGTGTAAGTTAGTAACTTCACGAGATCTGTTTTTGGGCTGCAAGTAAAATTAAATAAACGACTTACGATGTTGTTTTTTTCGTGGATACATATCTGGTCATTTCATAACACATAACGAAGGTGTAGGAGGCGGCTGTTAAGCCTCGTCTCGCCGTTATGTTTACGTCCCAAATGGAATAGATGGCGAACCTATTGCCATACCGGGCACAAAGTTTTTATCAGTCATCGATATTTATCACACATAACTTCCGAAAACAATTTCGAAAAGTCATTGGTGTGAGCCAGTGTCTGGAATCGAACCCGGACCTCTGGATCAGAAGCCGTGTGCTCGACCACTGCGCCACCGAGACTTCATTTCATAATTTATACATTACTTAGATTTGCCGTTGTTTACAATCTAGTTTATTCAAATATTTAAAATTTAGAAAAAAAAAAACATTTCAGGATAACATAAATATCCATCCAGGACAATACTTACTTGATATTTGTCAGGTCTTCTCTGAAATGGCTGCAGTAAAATAAGAGAACTGATTTCAATTTGTCTCTATAATTTACTCAAATATGTTTCATATAACTCATGAAATACACTTGTTAAAATATACTAGACTTATGTGGATGTCAGAGTTATAGTGCTCAGATGATCGGCAACATTCCGTTTCATTTGAAAAATTGGCAATTTGGGCAACGCGAGATCGTATCGCTTTTCGCTTATAATTGCCAACTGACGAAAACAATAAAAATAATTAATCCTTTCACGCTAAAACCATTCAGTAATGTCCTGAAGACAATTCTATGATACTCTGATATGCCTACCTAAAGAACTGACTTTATCGTTAAGTCAGTTCTTTCGGTTGGTATATATACGTTTAAATTTAAACCATGCAACTCCATGACCTGACATGTTTATTGGAAACCCATTGAAAATTAATTTTGACCCCCTTTTGAAATAGGCTGTGTGTAGGCTATCACTTTATCAACATCGAAATAGACAACTCTCCCATTATCGTCAACCTATTTTCCTGGAACTTTGCTGTCACTTATAAACACTAAACTGACCAGGCCGGACTGTTCCACGTTACGAGATAAATCCCACTATTTTTTAGGTATCCATTCCCTGAGTTTTTATATAGAATAAAAAAAAATCTATCATTTTAAAGATTATGAACGCCCAATAATATTATAATAACCCCATAAAAATACTTGAACCGGCGAAAGACGATGAACTTCAATGTACCATATTATCTTTTAATTAAATCTTTGGATTTCTTAAGGCTTTATTCCCATATAATCTGAATAATAAAGAAGAGAATATCCGCAAAAATCACTCTGTCTATTGCTGGAAACAGCATCACAATCTGTAGCTTAGTGTGAAAAATTTAAGCGAACATACATAGGGTTTTGATATTTCTAATGAAAAGATTTATTTGAATGAAACAGTTTGATTTTACTTTGAGCTGACATTGAGACTGATTGAAACTAATAGTAAGATTTGAAACTAAATTGATTACAACAAATCCCTGGATATATCAGTAGAAAAATCGATAGTGAAAGGTGTTATAGGTATAGGTATAAGAAAGTCAAGAAATATAGGTATAAGTAAGTCCAGTCATATACTCACTATAGTGTCATGAGATGATTTTGCATATTTTGCTTCGCCATAAACGTGAAACAGTCATCAGTCGCTGCAAAAGGTCTTCTTAGAATGTCTCTGAAACACACGACGATCTAGTAGCACGTAATACGCAGCATGAATTGGTCGGCTGTACCGGTGAAATACCACGACCTCTTGTTTCGCTTGATGTGAGAGGTATCCGGAGGTCCAACTCCTTCCCCTGTCCACTCCCTATTCCACTTCCAAATTCTTCCCTATCCTATTTTAAAGATCAGGTGTGCATGGAATTTGTTAGTTGCTTACCATCAGGTGTTACACCCCTACTCGTTTGCTTCCTATACCATAAAAAAGACAAATTTCAATTATTTACCTAACGATCTTTATTCTAGATCTATTAGCACAGATATCTGAGTTCAGAATCAGAACCAGTTAAAAAAAAACATCACAATCGTTTAAAATAAAATCTAATAAAATTGTCAAGCAACTGTGGTTGTCTATTATTACAAAAGTATGTACCTATAGTACTTACGTATTGAGACCCGTTTGCAAATATTGCGCGACGACCAACCGCTCATCTTGAAGACTGATGGTCAGTTTACCGAAAGACAGTAACGTTTTCATCTGGGGAAAAATATTTATTTTACCTTCAAAAACCATATTTCTATATTTATATAGAAATCACCACCCTCAATACTAACTGCTGACTAAATATAAATGATTTCCTTATTATTAGGTAAGGAACAAGTTAAATCGAATCTGATTCAGTATAAATAAAATAATTACATTATTTACAATATATGCAATTAAGAAACTAGCTGACAACTAATTTCTCCGAATCTTATTCTACTGGCAGCGTGCCCAGAAGACTGACGGCATTGCCACGCTGAATGCTAAACCTCTGTGCCCTCTGGTCGCTAGAGGCCTCGATCAGTATCTTTGCAAGATATTCAGTATTTAGTTCAACACTATAAACGCTGATTTAATAAGTTTGTTTGTTATTCTTTCTTGCCGATATTATATGAGCGGTTAAAAGAAAATTTATTACAGATTATCTTGTTCTCAAGAGGAAATATATTTCATTCTTCTCTATATTAACTTCAAAGCTTCAGAGCTCCATTATTTCGAGTGAATGTAGACTATAACAAAGATTTACCTCCGAGTCCAAGTACAGTGAAGAGTCAAGTGTCTGAGACAACTGAGCCATAATTGAGCAATTTTGAATGATCAAAGCGACGTGCGGCACAAAACATACTACCAGCATGTGTACGAGAAATATTCTTCTGCCACGTCTGTAACAATAATATACTGTTAGTTAAATTACTATGTATAATCATTACTACTATTAACTTCACGCCTTCTTCTACCTTTAAGTGTAAGGCAGCGGCTTGCAGGATTACATCGCGACGCGTCCGATTTTTTTGTACATCTCAAATTTAATATGTGGCAGACCCTATTGGCACATTCCTTTTTTTTTTATTTTTATGGGACAGGAGGGCAAACGAGCTGCCGTGTCACCTGATGGTAAGCAACCAACGCCGCCCATGGACACCAGCAACACATTTAGTGTTACTGTTGCGTTGCCGACCTTTAAGGGATAGGGGATAGGAAAGGATGGGGAAGGGGGGGTGGGCCTCCGGGTACCTCTCTCACCGAACGAAACGCGGCATGAGCCACTTTACGTCGGTCTTCTGAGAGGTCGTGGTATTTCACCGATCGAGCCGGCCCATTCATGCAGCGAACTGCTTGGCTCTACCACTGTTAAAACTCTACCATTGTCGACACTTATCATACATTTTTTTAAATGTTCACGCCCTGATTTTTACCTGAAGGTGTATGGCAGCCATTTATTTCCGTCTCAAATTCCATAAGGACGGCCGATATATTGCCATTTGCCGTGAAGCATAGGTAACTTCGGAAAAGTATTCCAAAAGTTATTGGCATGAGCCTGGATTTCAACCCGAGTGTTACCGCCTGATGTGTTACCCATGTTACCGCCGACCGCGAAAATAATATTTACTTAAGTTATATAACTAACACAATTAGTTCTTGTGAATGTTGGCCATTCAGTGTGGTTTATGTACTTGAGTAATCCCGTCGTTTCCTACGACGCCCAGTTACTAAGAAACATTATTGGCGCACCTTTGAAGATCCTATTATATCCAAATTCTACTGTTTGTTAGTAATTATTAGGCATTTCTGTATGAAATAGGGGGCACAGGAGCAATCGGGTCACCTGGTGGTAAGTGACTTGCGCTCACGCACTCATGGTCCATAAGCAACACAGATAGCGTCACAGTTGCGTAGTCGGTTTTTAAAGTAGGATGGGAAGGGGAATATGGGTGTCTCCTGGATGTCACTAAACGAATCAACGCGGTTTGGGCCACTTTACGTATATATTCTGAGAAGTTGTGGTAATTCACCGGCCGTCCCATTCATTCGGCGTACTGCGAGGCGGTACTACTATTGTAACATTCTGTATCTACTACCCTCATTACTGTTGAAATGTCTGAATAATATGTTCTTAATCAGCGATGGATAGTGCACAAGACGACATATATAAGAAGGGTGTTAGCAGGGAAGATGCGACTGAAGTGTGACCCCAAATAATGGGAGCAGGCAGAGAGATAATGAGTCAGAAAAATGCGCATGTATGACCACATTATTTAAGACAAAACAGTAGTCTTTACATGATGCAAATATAAACATTGCTTCAATTTGATTTTTGGTATATATGTCTGTATGTTTATAAAAACTACTACATAATTTTTAATATGGCTACCACCGTCAAATGGCTATGGATCTAACTAAAAATAACTGTACCTATTTACGTACTGCAGGAATATCATCCAATTCTATGTAATAATAGGAAATTTATGGTGATTATAGAGCTTTAAATATTCAAATAAAAATCTAATAACTGTGAATAGAGTTATCGTCGTCAGAGTAAAGTCCAGCGGGCAACAAATAGTCATTTATAGTTAACAACAGAACAGCAATTGTACGTCACTTTATATAATTGTTTAAGAAAATTGACAAACAAAACGGTCGTTTTAGGTACATTTGCTTAACTAAGTCTCAACTACACGCAAATACACAGAGTACTATTATATATATATGTCGGAGCTTGGACACACTGGCGCCATCTTTAGCATATTTGTGATCTACTTTTAGTTTCATAACTCGTTAAAGTAAGTTAAAGTAAGGTTGTCTGTAAGAGATCGCAGAATGCGATAAGACCGCCGATTGAATTTCATCTACCATGTACTAAATCACTTTAATGTATTTTATAAACTGTGTACAATAAAGAGTATTCTATTCTATTCTGTTCTGTTCTGTTCTGTCCTGTTCTGTTCTGTTCTGTTCTGTTCTGTTCTATTCTATTCTATTCTAAAGTACTAGGGTAGTATTAATAGTACGCAGTGATTAGTATTTAGACGTGCCAATCACATTAGCCGAAGGTTTCTGAACTAGTAAGACTCAGCTGACGATTATAAGAGGGAGAAATTCGCAGTTGTATGGAGACGCACTTCTGGTGGATGGGACAGCCACCTAAGCAGGCTGAAGTTCCTCTCTTTCGATGTGCATTTTTAGTGTAATATTGTTGTTGAGACGCGACAGTAACTACCGCTGTTCTCATAATGCACCCTGCCATTTTTTACAATAATAATTCTGCTGATATCTTCATACTTGTTACATTATTTTGGAAGCTATACTAGATCACGGTGGACATCCATCACCCATCGTACCAGTCGTGACACACTGTCACCCTCACTCGAGTTCTATTTCCGAAATATATAGTTATAAATGCATATACAATATTATCTTAGGATGTATTTCAAGAGATAGTATGACCTGATATTATGTATCTATACAAATACATTTCTTTGGATCAAAACTTCTAGAATAGTATGCTTTAAAAGATTAATAGTATTTATTTCTTAGATTTTCGCGAATCACATTCATAACATTAAAACAACGTTTTATGGATTATATCGCGTTTATTTAGAACTTATTTTTATTTATGTCCCGACAATTCGAACTCTTTCTCAGGACTGGCCGCGTTTTTGACCCAGTAGTAGATTTTTTAACAACTACTTACCTTTAAATTTAAAATCAATCAATATTAAATTATAGTTATACTCTGATTTCAACCGGATCTAGGGGGGGGGGGCAAGCCGGGGCCTATGCCCTGGGCGGCAAGTTCAGGGCCAAATTCACACTTTACAGACGAACGGACAACTCATATATTACTAATTTTACTTAAATTTGACGGAATAAATAATAATAAAAAAGGTTAAGCATCGTCCGTACAGTGCGTGGCTTACTCCTTAAATTTTGTAGGTGTTCATTCTGCCTCATCATGCCAGGAAGCTATTTGGACTAATTCAAAAAGTATGTATAATGCTTTTTGTGGGCTCTAGCACTAGAACATCATTAAAATTACGTCAATACAAAATACATAACTTGCCAGAAATAGCACAAGTTTTAGAAGAAGTTTTAAATGGTATAGGGAGCCAAACGAGCAGGCGTGTTACCCGATGACAAGCCACAAACGCCGCCCATGGACACCTGAATACAGATACAGGACGGTAACGAAACTGCAACACAATTTCATTACCGTCCCCTGCAATGGGATATGCAAATGTTCGGAAGTGTTCGAAATATTATCCTTGCCCGTTCCGTCACAATGGATAGTCTGCTCAAAGCTTTGCAAGAAATGAGACAAAATCCAATGAAATATTGGATAAAAGAAGCTGGAGAAGTTGCTGAAAAAAGAGGTGTTGATCTTATTTTGCAAGACAAGAAATGGTTGCAAAATGGCGTTACGCCTTAAGCATGATTGTTACCAAGCCAGGGCAAAGCAACGGTGTCTTAGGACCTTAACACCGGTTCTCTTCAGAAGAGGTACAACCATGCCAGTCTCAGTACATAGGTAAAATTGGCGAGAAACTAGTTCCTCTTCTCTCGAGAACCTGTGCGTCCTGGTCACTCGCCAAGGCTGTCCTCGGGAATTTATCGGAAACCATTTATGAGATTGTATTTCCAGCTTTCTTACGGAGCATTAAAGTTGTTGTCGACGGGTCATGTTTTGACTTAAAACCTGTGAATTCTGGAGTCCCCAGGGCTATGTGCTATTTGCTATGCTGTTTCTTCTGCATATCAATGACATGCTGCATAGCAGCAATCTTCATTGTTATGCGGATACCTAATATATCGCCCACCCGTGAATTTCTCGGGAAAACATCGACGAGTACACTTGTGTCTGAAATCGAAGCTCTGCTTAGTCAAGTTTCGGATAGGGCCGACTAAACTTAGTCCAATTCAACCCTAAGAAGACACAGGTTTGCGCGTTTACCGCTAAAACGACACCTTGTCGAAGCTCAGCTTGGGCAGGGGCACCCGAGTAACAGCTTCTTCCATTTCACCACATCCAACGACGCGCTGTTCGGCTTGTCGACAGTCAAGCTCTTTCCAATCGGCTTGATCCTTTGGAAGTTGCGGAGAGATGTTGCATGTCTATGCATCTTCTACCGCATATACCACGGGGAGTGTTCTTCGGAATTGTTAGGATTAAATCCGCCTGCTGATTTTCGCCATAACTCGACGCGCCAATGGTGCCATCCGCATTGGCTGAACGGTTGGCGTTCGACAGCTGTGCGTTTCAACTGGCACTTCTTGCCACGCACTGTTCCTTTGTAGAACCAGTTGCCGGCGACGGTATTTCCGGACCGCTACGAACTAGGAACCTTCAGGAATCGAGCCTATTCCCATCTGAAAGGCCGGTAACGCTGATGTGATGCCCCTGGTGTTGCAGACAGCATGGCTAGCGGTGGTCGCTTTCTATCAGGCGACCAGCTTTGCCCTCTTTTATTCTTGTATAAAAAAGAATTCCAAAACGTAAAAAAAATTACGGCTGACAACAGCCTGACGGTTTCTATCTCTTGCGACAGATCTCTGCGCATAATTTGCATGATGCTTTTCCGAATATTTGTATTGCCCTGCGAGTTTATTCTACCTCTATTGGACATCTGATAGCTGAAATTATATGGATAATTTAGGTAAAATAAGTGTAAGTGGGCGGGGGCGCCATTTTTTAGGTTTTGCCCCGCCTAAAAAAATTGAAGATCCGGGGCTGATTTCAACTAACTTAGAAAAATAAGATAATTATCTAATAATTAAAAATAACAACTGTTACCTATTAAATCATACAACAAAGGATCTTTACAAACAAAATTTTTGTTTAGTAAATATCATTACATAGTATAAAACAAAGTCACTTTCCGCTGTCTGTCCCCTTATATGCTTATATCTATAAAACTACGCGACGGATTTTGATGCGGTTTTTTTAATAGTTAGAGGGTTTTAACGGGATGGTTTTGATCTATAATTCATTTATGATTTTGTAAAGAAAAACTGATAAATTTCAAGATTTACCGCTTTAATTGCAAACGCTGGATGAACCCTGAGTGATAGATCAAAACAATGTTCTACATTATTAAACACCTTCAGAAGATCTACATAAAAATCTGCTAGGACATACGTCTATATCTTAAGGTTAACCCACAATAACCATTTTTATTTTTTTACTTTTTACGAGAAATAATGGCTTATTTACGAAGCAATTTTAAACATTACAGCATTAATTTTCATACTGTTAAGTGTCTTGAATAGATTGTGCTTTTAATTTAGATCAATATGGCAGTAAACAGTATGTAATTTAAACAAGTATTTACGAAGATATTACAGTATTATCATAGCGGGACATAGCAGTTGCGTTGCGCGCCAAAACCCGTGCCGATAAATAGCACAAATTGAACTTTGTAATATCCAAATTTTACTCCATTATTACCTTTGATGTGGAACATAGTTCGCCGGGTCAGCTAATATTTTATAAATAAAATTTAATTTTTGTTTCATGGTCCGATGTGTGTTACCAATAGTAAAAATCATATTTTTAACATCAACTTTTTTATTTATATTTCCAAAAATGGGTACTCTCTGTATCAATGAAAATAGCTTCTGAACGACTACCATCTTTTTTTTCATCACTCGTGAAAATGATCTCTGTAAAGAGTTCGAAACGTCGGAAAATAAATAAAAATAAGTTCTAAATAAACGCGATATAATCCATAAAAATTTGTTTTAATGTTAAGATTAATAATATGTATTTAAAGAAGATATGATATATGATACACACATGTCATATCAGGATTTAGAATATGTTAGTTATTTTTTAGACAGCATATATGTCGACAACGTTAGAAGTAACTGTAAGAGTAAGTATTCTCGCAAGTAAAGTGCTGAAAGGAGTATTTGTTTTAACCTAAAATCCCACTCGGATATTACCAACGTTCCATTGAAGGAGCTAACGTTATCCGGCAATTTCGTGTTTCCTACATCAAATATTCATTATACTTGAGTAGGGCATTAATTATTCAAGAAATAATCTCCCCGAAATCCGAATTTATTACAACATTAAAATAGCTATATCCACTTAGATTTGTACTGATTGTTTTCATTTAAAAAGTTATTCTTGTACTCCAAAGTTTTTGTGAAAATTCTCTGAACTTTTAGCGAATAATATTCTGATAAAAAAAATCTAACTGAAATATTTATAATATTTATTCATTCCGAAGTTTTGAATTCACGTTCTTTATGTTCACTGGTGTTTCGAACGTTTAATAGGTTCCCAGGAACCTATTAAACGTTCGAAACACAATTTAATTCGACATAATATTACATAATCACCGGATCAGTGGCGACCATAGGTACCGATAGTACCGACCAACGTTAATTGTGGAAACAAAAATACTACATTCAAATATGGAAGTAGAATAAGCACAGTGGCGATGTAAATATTGGGCAAAATCTGTGCAGTGATACTTGCGCATCGAATTGATAACTAGTTTGTTAATCAGTGTTGGTGTTAAATTAAATAAGAATTACGGCACATGGAATGAATCGAAGATGAAGAAATGACTAAACAGATATAACTATAAAAGTATAGTACAACGAACAAACTGGGTATGGCATAACGGATAGCGACGAAAGGAACCGCAAAAGCTGACAAGCGACGAGGGTTACCGAGGTTACGGAAGCAATTGAGGTATGCAAGCATCGCTCAGATATCTCAGACTACCCTGCAAGAGACTTGGCGTTAAACTATGTTGAAAAGTGCAAACACAAATATGAATTAAATGTAAACAAAAGTATCTGACTCTATGTTGAAATATAATATTAAAATTCTTTAAATACAAACGAACGTTCACCTTAAAAAAAGTTTGACATTTAAATTGTAAGCACTCAAAGTGAAATGAATGCTTTATTTATACTTTATTTCTCTGTCTAATTTTGTATAACATGTTTTCTAATGGCGATGGCATTTTTAAAAAGGCAATGTTTTTAATGAAACAAACTACACTTAAAATCGTGGAAGATTAAAATTTTAAACTTTCATTTTAGCCTTTTAAAACAAACTTAACGTAAATTTGTCGTCGTTTCCCATTACACGGTAAGAAATAAAACGATTTTTCTTTTGTAATAAATATTGAAGAGGTAGCAACAGTTGTTACAATGGCTTATACAGAACCTTTATAAATATATGATTCACAAGCCGGTATACTTGTTACTCGAAACGCTCCAGTAATAGTTTACAAGGAAAATATATTTTCTTGTCTACCGGATAGTAATTTACGATAAGTGGTAAAACAATCCCGACATGAAGTTCATAGAAGTAATTACATCTACATGAAACTTAATATGAATAATTCAGATGATGATTATATAGGTTACTAGCTGACCCAGCAAACGTTGTCTTGCCGAAAAATAAAATTTAAAAAATAGGGGTTGATTGTAGGGGGTTGAAAATTTAGGGTTGCATGTATTTTTGTATCCCGTTTTATAAAAAAAAATAAGAAACAGAAACATGTCGAAAATTAAAAAAAAAATTGAGGGGTGAGGGATGAAAAATAGATGTTGTCCTATTCTCAGACCTACCCGACACGCACATAAAATTTCATGAGAATCGGTCAAGCCGTTTCGGAGGAGTTCAATTACGCACATCTAGACTCGAGAATTTTATATATTAGATTTTAACTATGAATATCATTATGGCTTCAATGCTATAACTATGCAGAAATTTTCACGTTACCCTAATATAGTACCCAATAAGTAATAACAGGAATGTGGCGCGTAGGGGTCAGATAGGAAACCTAGCATACACAATGACTTCGTGTTAAGTCGCTCGGTTAAAATAATTTAGTCAATCATCGATATTTATTAAAGACATATAATGAAATTAATTCTAAAGTCATTAAAATGCGTCTCAATTGGAATCTGTGTAGGTATTTTTGATTCAGAAACAGGTTGCTAAACAGCTACCGAAACAAACTACCTTTACGGAAATCATGAGTGATAGATGGATTAGCGATGATTAGAGCAATAAGCTTCGTAATCTATAGTGGAGGGCCGTTAGATTTTTACCTTGGAATCCAAGGCCAGTCAAGAAATTGACACACAATTTTTTTAAATGTGTTTCTAACAGCGCAGCCGATAACAATTGTATATAAAAAAATCATTAAAAAATATTCTAAGTATACCCCACCCCTCACCAGTACTCCTAGCAGTCCCTTAACACCCCAACAACAAGTTTGTGACAGTACTCCTTTACAAAATATGACATGAAACTAACGAAAATTACGTTTTTTTTTTTATTGACAACGGTATTTTTTTTTTTAATTTTGTTTATTTTCATTTTTATTTTTTAATGATATGCAACAATTAAAAAAAAAGTTATTAATCAAAATGTGTTTCTAATTGCATATTATGCAATTACAAAAACTGTTCAATACCAGAACCCAGAAAACTTTCAGCTCGAACTTCAAAATGGCTTCCGATGCCTAGATGAGTGCGAAACTGTGAACGATATGAACAACAGGATAGTGGAAACTCTCTACGATGTCGGGACTAAATTTTTTAGTAACCGACGTGCAAATAGAACTCAAAAGTTGTCTGAATTTACTCTCAGACTCATGCCAAAGAGACGAGAGATGTCAACGCGGTCATCAACCGATTGGTCCGAACTCAGAAAGCTAAATAGACAGATTTCCAAGTGTGTGCGACGTGACATCCGCAAATATAACACCGAGCGGATACAAAAAGGTATAGAGTGCAACCAAGGCCCGAAAGTATTCGCAAAAGATCTGTCTAATGGGGCAGTGTCAATTGACCAAATTGAAGAATAATGACGGCGCCATTATTTCGTCTAGGGATATGAGATACTGGAAGAGGTTCAGAAGTTTTATGGATTATACCACTCTTCACAGACTCCTGTTGTCGGCTTGGCTCAAGACCCCAGATCCAGGTGAATTCGCCACTATAGTGAAGACATCCCGGACGTCAGTCTGTACGAGATCAGAATGGCTCTCAAGCAGCTAAAGAACGAGAAATCACCGGGTAACGATGGAATTAATACTGAGCTTCTGAAGGCGGGTAGTAAACCGATCCTGAAGGCCCTTCAGAGGCTCTTTAATTCTGTCGTACTCGGGGCGACTTTTCAGAGGTGTGGACCAGAAGCGTGGGGTGTTGTTTTTTTAAGAAGGGTTACAAAACCCGCTTGAATAACTATAGACGCATCTCGTTTTTGAGCCATGTCTATAAGCTGTTTTCGAGGGTCATTACAAATCGACTCTCGCGCAGGCTTGACGACTTCCAGCCTCCCGAACTAGCCGGTTTCCGTCAAGGTTTTAGTACCACTATTGATATAGACCACATTTACACACTTCTCTAGATTTTACAAAAAATCGAAAATATAATCGCAGTGTTGCAGTGTTTGTATAGAAACGCCACTATGTCAGTTCGAATTGCGTCTAGGTGTACGAGTCCGATTCCATTGCAGAAAGATGTCAGACAAGGAGACGTAATTTCCCTGAAGCTGTTCACCGCTGCATCTGAAGATGTATTCTAGCTCCTAGACTGGTCCGGGCTTGGCATCAACATCAATGGCGAATACATGACTCACCTTTGATTTGCTAATGATATCGTGGTCATGGCAAAGTCACTGGATGACCTTGGTACAAGGCTCAAGGACCTCAGCAAAGTTTCCCAACAGCCTACCTGTCTCAGAATAAACATGGACAAGACCAAAATTATGTCCAATGCCCATGTCATTTAAGCACCGGTAAATGTTGGCGATGCAATCCTAGAAATTGTAGATTACTATGTTTACCTAGAACAATTTATTAAACGAGGTGTAGCCAACTTCGAGAAAGAGCTAAACCGACGGATCCAACTCGGTTGAACAGCGTTCGGGAAACTAAGGGAAATCTTCTCGTCAAAGATCCCTAAGTGCCTTAAGTCCAAGGTCTAACCAATGTGTGTAACTAGTGATGACATACGGAACTGAGACGTGGTCTTTGAATGTTGGCCTCATAACGAAGCTGCTCAAAGCTGCTCGACGAGCCGATAACCGTTGGAGGAAAAAGGTTCTCGAGTGGCCACGAACTGGGCGACGTGGAGTAGGGCGTCCCCCCACTAGGTGGACCGGTGATCTGGTCAAGATTGCTGGCAGCCACTGGATGCGTAAGGACCGTGAGCTGTGGCGTTCTATGGGGGAGGCCTACGTCCAACAGTAGACATCAAAAGGCTGATGATGATGATTACAAAAACTTGTATAAAGATTCATTGACTGGCCCTGGATACCTAGATTTTGCAGTTTTTATGCCTTGCGGTACTCTACTACTAGTACATAAAACCAGATAAAGACCTCGGATATTAAATGTGGAAAGGCATTACCTACCTATATAATTATAATTTTACTAATATCAATACAAACAAAGAGATTAAACTCAAAACTTTTAGCTAGGTTTCATCGCCGGAAACAGTTAAGAGTTCTGGTCCAAATTTCTATGTTTAACTATTACAATACGTACAATATTATCAGAAACTTTGAAGATTTGATTAAAATACTTTACGAAAACATTTCCAGTGAACATTGTTCTGTGTACAGAGTACAGATTGTTTAATTTCAGAAATGTCTTATAAATTTTATTGGCACTTACACGAATGTTTTAAGATTTAGGTAAACATAAACGAATATGGTTACAAATTTCAGAAAGATATGGATTTTTTTATTTGTTGGATTCATTAAATTTCTTTGTTTTGTGTTTTTTTTATATTAATCATGAAAGACATGATAGACAAAATATGGTCACGATTCATGTGCGGACTGCACATGAATCGTGACCATATCTTGTTCGGTCCTAAAGCATAGCATGAGCTAGGAAATTAATGCATCAATCAAATGACGGAATATAAGAATCCAAATAGCAGCAAGTTGTATTAATTATGATAAGTACGACTAATTTCTTTTGTGTGTGTGTTTTATGTATACTTTCTTAAATCTGAAACTGTTTGTGTACTATATAACTATGTGTCGTCTTCCCATTGTTTTTAAATATTTGTTGACCTCAAAACATAAGCTAGGTTTAGGCTCATTATAATCCGATGATGTGCAAAAGTTATCGCCTTATCAACTCGTCGACAATATTAAGATAATGAGGCTTATGGTGTTAAGAACGTCCCCATCAGTTCAAATCCTTTAGTCACCTCTTACTACGCCCACGCAAGAGGGCGGGGCGGCTATATTCCCGGGGGTTAGTCCTGGCTCAAAACAAGCTCGTTGATTATAAACGCACGCCTGATTACACCTGCTATTTAATACTCTTCTCTAATTTGTAACGTTACATATTTAATGGTCGTCACCCTGCTTCTGAACTAAAAAGTCGTGGGTTTGAATGTGTGATCACAATAGGTTTGCCGCCTATTCCATTTGGGACGTGAACATAACGTGGAGTCGAGGCTTAACAGCCGCTGCCTACACCTTCGGGTAAAAAAGGCGTGAAATTATGTTATGTCACAGTTCAATAACATTATCTTCTTATTTGTTCTACCGCCAAAATCTTCTGCCAACTCTGGCAATACTTTCATTATAGAACAATAACAAATGACAATAACCGAATAGAAACTTCAGTTTTAATTGTAATGTTTTGCCAAAAACATCGTACAAAGCAAATGTTGCTCTTTGCCTGAAGCAAAACAAAGTTTAGCATCTACAAAGATTTCTCGCATTCTGTTTAATTAATTGTAGATCATTAAAACGACGATGAAATAACGAGTTCGTTAGTGGCACACACATGAATAACAATTTTCAAGGAAAATAACTGAAAAAAAATAGTGATGACGAAAATTAATGAAGTTATTATTCTGAAGAACTTTTAAACGGTAATTGTTATGACGAGATAAGATACCTATATAGGTACATTTACTTAAATAAAATTGAAGTGTCTGTTTGTAATACAGAAATAAGTGTTTTTACTACATTTACATAAATGTTTATACGCTACATGCACCAAAATAACAAGTTTTTTCAATTTTTGTCCGTCTGCATGTCTGTTTGTTCAGGGTAATCTGTAAAATTTTCTAAATCCAGATGTCGCGGGTTCGAATCCTGGCACACACCAATGACTTTTCGAAATTAAATAATTTCGAAAGTTATGTGTCATAAATATCGATGACTAAAAACTTTATGCCCGGTATGGCAATAGATTCGCTACCTATACCATTTAGGACGTTAACATAGTGGTTAGTCGAGGCCTAATAGCCACTGCCTACATCTTCCGGTAGAAAAAGGTTTAATCTCTGAAATGGCTGGGCCGATTTTCATGGGACTTTTACTAGCAGGTACTTTTATTATAAGGAGTAACTTAACCTACTTTGTTACAAAAACTTGTATTTAATTATTTATTTATTGCTTCCGAGGCGAAACTAACTTCGGCGTGTCAATTAATATCATCATATTAGTACACATTAGTATATGTGTTTAAGGGAAGACTTTCTATATATGGAATGGTGATCATATTTCTAACGACTACTAACTTCAAGAATAAACACCAATTATGACAGCTTCTAATTATGTGTTCGATTTACTCGCAATCTGAACTAAGTCCACGACATTTTTCAGCGCAGTGCCTAATTCAATAGGATATTATGTCGTCGCGAATTGACTTTCCCCGTCTTCACCGCTGGCTTGTTACATCTCTTTAGAAAATGCTGCTTTATGAACTTGTTTACTCCGTACTCTCTGATATTTTTGTTTTTACGAGTTTCACCCATAATCTAATTTCGCTACATCCATTTGTATAATAGGTAGCGATGATTCCAAATTCATCATCATTCTGAGTATATACAAATTGAATTTTCCTAAATAACGGACTATATTGTAAATAATTCATTTTGGACGCAATGCACCCAACGCCATCTAGTTCCTGGGTAATCAACTACATTTTACGCAATCAAAATACCAAACATGATACATTTTACATTCCATACACAATAATATATTTTATGTTTGTTTTTATTTTTTTTTAATGCCATCTGCCCTGTTATTATGCTTATATTACAGAGATCTTAAGTTCAAATTCGGATAATTAATAATCTTGATTTTTCAATGGGATTTGGGCACATTGGATGTATAAGGCTCACCTTGTTATCGAGACCGAAACATTCGACTTGCCGAAGCTTGTTTTCTCTTGCCCGCATTTTGGGGTACGGGCGTGAAGTTACAGTTTCACTTTTTTATGCATATTTGTAATATCATGCAACACATACATAAACATCTGCTCACATATTTTTATGCTAGGATAAGCATGAAATCTCTTGGTACATGCATTTATTGTAATTTTTTTTTCTGAAACTAGTGAATTCAGAAACCCGTTACAATCTCTACACAAAGCCTATATAGTAAATTGCAGGGTTCGCCACAAGACGAGATTTATTATTTTTACAGATTATTAAATTTAGATACTAACTTGGAAGCAGGATTAATTTGTATACAGCCGACGTTCACAGTGACCATGTTCTCCTGCTTGTCAGACGGCGTGGTACAGTATGATGGACAGTTCTCTACCTTCAGCATGTTCGACTTCATGTTATTACTGAAACAATATCTTTATTATAATCAACAGTGGTAGAGTCAAGCAGTTAGCTGCATGAATGGGCCGGCTCGACCGGTTAAATACCACGACCTCTAAGAAGATCGACGTAAAGTGGCTCATGCCGCGTTCGCTCGGTGAGAGTGCTACCCGGAGGCCCACCTTCCATCCCATCCTATTCCCTTAAAGGTTGGCAACGCAACTGTATAAAAATATGTGTTGCAGGTGTCCATGCGCGGCGCTAGTCACTTACCATTAGCTGAAACGCATGCTCATTTGCTCTGCCATATCCCATAAAAAAAAATCCTCATCAGTGTACCTAATCATTATAGTCTTTTGCCTTGATTCCCCTTTTTTCACTCAATAAAAACCTTCAATGAGTACCATGAGCCCAAGAATGACGCTAATTATGACTCTCTTTTTGTCCCTTGCCCATTTCTTAACGTATCGTATACTGACTAAAACCTACCAAGTGTTCCTTCATACCTTCATCATTCCACATAAGACAGTAAAAGTAAGACAGAAACAAATAAGACAGTAAAAGTTCGTACAATTTCGTATGCCTCTAGCATCTTATGGTGATTTAATTTTTAAATCTCCACCACGAACGATAATATTGGGAGATTTCCAGTTTCAGGGTATACTCTGATGATTTTTTCTCTCAGGTTCTATATCAATGACTGGAAAAATTGTGCTGACAGATCGCGATGGGCCACCAATTACTTTAGGAAACGTTGCCGAGGTACTAAACAAATATATATCAAAAAAAAATTTAAGAAGTTCTTCTATAAAAAATTACAACTGTATATTTAAGCGTAAAACTAGGTAAGTACTGGAACCGTTTACCTTTTCTCTATCCCTTGAAATCCAAGAAAGGTTCTGTTGGAAAAAACCTCTTAAAGATGAATTAGGATAGCGTTTTGTAAGTTTTGGTAAGAACGCTGTGAAAGTTCCGTTTGTTATTGTTTGAATTACAATTTAGATAAACATAGTAATAAACAGGAATGTGTTAGCACTTTGTACTGTCTGCCTACCCCTTGGGATCTTGAAGACAGAAAATGGTTGTTATGAAGGAAAACTTTCTTGTACAAGAAAGTTTTCCTTCATAACAACCGTTTTCTGTCAAATGAAACAAAACAAAGTAAATGTATCGCTTCAAGGTTTAACTCGATCTAGTTGTGAAAAACGCGTGAAAATAAATTTATTTGTTTCAAAGATATAAAAGTTTAAATAATAAAATAACATACATACATACATAACTTCACGCCAAATCCCTTGCGGGGTAGGCAGAGAGAACAGAGCGCCATAAGGCACGATTCTTACACGCCTCACTCGCTTCGTTGACTTTCATAACTCTTTTCATGCACGCGCGTCGGTTTTTGAGGCTCCTAATATAACCTTCCTCCAGAACACGTTCTATTATTTATTTTTTATTTATTAAAATAAATAACGACTAATTAATATTTATGCTTACGTCTAAAGTAGGACCTCTGGGAATACCCTTTTTAAGGAAACCAAAGACCAGCGCCGCCCATGGACATCTGTAACACCGAGTGGGTCACCGCCGCTTTGCCATCTTTTAGGATGGAGATGGGATAGGAAAAGGAAAAGTTAGGGTGTGGGCCTCCGGATACTTCTGTCAATAATCAAAAAGCGGTATAAGTCACTTTTAATATGGATCTATTGAGAGGTCACGCTATTGCTGGTTATGCTACCGGTCTAGTCGGCCCATTCGGTCTGGTCGGGTGACCAGAGCGACTTGCACCTTTGATATCAATTTTTCCGGATTCAAAACTATACTTGCGCTACTCTCACAGATGCTGCGTTAGGTCCATAGAATGAATGAATGATGCAAGATATACAGTGCAGAAGCGGATGGATGTAGGAGTCGAGGACGGCCAAGACACCAGTCCATCACTAAATAGAAAATAGTTCTGGAGGAAGGTATTAAGAGCCTCAACCATCGACGCAGGTACATGACAGTTATAAAAATCAACGTAGCGAGTGAGGCGTGTAAGAATCGTGCCTTATGGCGCTCTGTTCTCTCTTCCTACCCCGCAGGCGATTTGGCGTGAAGATAAGTATGTGTGTAATATTAATGATGAATGAATTTTCAACGATAAATCAATTCATATCATATCAACAAAATATTCACTGAGTAAAAAACGATTTTCTAATAAAACACGAGCTTCTGGCGCAGTCGGGTGAATATCTAACTAAGATTTTCTAATGGGTTTCTTACTATCGGTTATAAAGTCGAGTGATAAAATACCATTTATCGATGCCTTATGCGCTGTTTAACTATTCCCCCTGCGTAAAACTTCAAAGTAAATATATTTTTTTTTTCTTTATACGACTTTCGCATGTTTATTTCAAACATTTTATGCCCATAAAGACTCTAATCCCCTGCCATTGTCTTGACGATAAACTTGTTGGTACTCTCGTCTCTCGTATTATTCAAAAGCACACCTGCTATATCTTAAAATAAACTTTTCCTTCTGTTGAAACATATTTTTTATTTTTGTATACTAATCTATTAGTATTTTTTTCTTTAGTCGTTTAAAAGTATATTTTTTATGAGATAGGAGGGCAAACGAGCAAGGTTGTCACCTCATGGTAAGCATCCTGCGCTGCCCATGGACACCAGCAACACATATAGTGTTATTGTTGCGTTGCCGACCTTTAAGGGAGTAGGATAGGAAAGGATGGGGAAGGGGGGTGGGCCTCCGGGTACCTCTCTCACCAAACGAAACGCACAGGAGACACTTTACGTCGATCTTCTGAGAGATCGTGGTATTTCACCAGACGAACCACTGTAAATAAGTATTTCTAAAATAAAGCGAGAATATAAAAGTTAGGTACCTAAGTAAATGATAGAGAATCAATAGTTAAATAGTAACACTGATGAGTTTAAATAAATAGTTAAAGTTTAATTCATCTGAGCCTTTTCCAATACATTTAATATTTTGTTAAATATATGAAAGTAAAACTGCCATTGTGCACATATTATTTTATAAAAAAAAGCCACTAATAAAGGCCGAGTTAAGCTCTGCAGCTTAAAGGATTGAAAGTCCGAAGTAAAACTCAATTTATTTTTTAATTCCAGAGATTTTTGTTTGTCAAATACAAAGAGAATTTCCATATTGTTTTTAGCCAAATCACATTGAACCTAGCATTCATGAAATAGCACGACAGCGAAAAACGCATAATGACCGGTACGTGTGTGGTACATACACGTATCATTATCTACGCCTTTTAGTGCCGGTTCGGTATAGATAATAATACTTTCTTTCTTTATTCTTTATTGTACACAAAATTTATAAAGCTTGTTACGATTTTTTAAACAATTGATACAAAGGCGCGCTTAACCCAAATATGATTTATCTACCAGCAAACCCTTTAAGTGGCAGAGGAAAAGTAAAACCATTAAAGGAAGAGCCGAAGTGTACAACAAAAATTATATAAAGTTATACTACGAGTATATGTGTAACGCTTATAATAGTGCTCAAATATACATAAATATAGAATAAACATAAACTTATATAAATACATAGAGGTACATAAACATAAATAGAGATATATACATATATATATACGTACATACCTATTTGTACATACATATGCATACATACTTATACTAAGTAAAAGAAAGGTAGTGTTCCTTAGCTCTTCTCCTGAAGAGGTCTAGTGAGGAGCTATCCCGGATCGAATGAGGAAGGGAATTCCACAGTCGAGTAGCTCGAACAGTAAAATACTCATCATAGCAGCTTAATACTTCTGTGATGGAACGATTTAATTAATAATTAGTTTTATTCTTGTATTTAGTTGATAATGCCATTTGCTGCACACAGGTCAGGGTTTGATGCTCAATGGAGTCTCAATAATTGTATGACAAGGAAATAAAACTTTGTCTAAACTGTGCTATTCTAAGTATATATTTGTGTATCCAAAGCTTGTTTACATCTTATTGTAACTAATTAACCCGGCGTCTGCAAGGTAGGGTTATTACCCGTGATGTTTTTAATTGCGGGTAGTTACGAAAATAATACTCTAAGTTAGTGCCTCCCTGGTTTCTTTTGTCAATCCACACAATGTGCGACTGCACAGTAAGAAGGACGCGGTCAAATAACTAAAAGGTAACTTTGACCCAACTATCCATGTCGATGATTCCATTTTGTGACATTACATTGAATTCATTATTTGATGATTGCGTTTATTTTTTGTACGTTTTATGTTTTAGGTTATCGTTTGTTATTTGTAGGTTATATCTAAATAAAATGGTTTAAATTCTTGAAAAATCTAGGTCTTGCTATTATAAATAATCACTTGAGTGCTCACATTGATATAATTAGTGAATAATAAGAGAGTTTACAGGAAAAATATCAGAAGGGCTCCCTGCGAGAGTTTATGTTGTTCGGAAACGACAGTTGTTCAATAGTGGTGGAGCCAAGCAGTTCGCTGGATGAATGGGCCGGCTCGCCGCGTTTCGTTCGGTGCGAGAGGTATCCGGAGGCCCATCCCCTTCACCCTCCCCTTAATGGCACCGGAAATTAAAAGATCATTTACCCCTGGGGGGTACCAGCTGCCACAACACTGGAGAATCCCCCCTTGAGCGTCCACGGTTTGGTATTCACCAAAGCGTGGACGCTTAAGCTGCGCCTCGTACTCTGGGGAGGGCACAATCCCGATCCTCACTAAAAACTGTCCGAGGCAAACGTAAGGGCATCGCGACTCCCCCTGCCACGCTAAACGTGGACTTTTGCAATATCAGGGGCATCCACTCAAATCTGCTTGCCATTCACCGCCACCTGGAAACAGCAAAGGCTGCTTTGCTATTTCTTACAGAGACACAGATATCTTCTCCGGCAGACACCTCATATCTCCTATACCCCGGATACAAACTGGAACACTCTTTCGTACCGCGGGTCGGAGTTTGTGTGTTTGTCCGGAAGGATATCTGTGCTCGACGTCTCGGCAGCCTTGAAGGAAGGGACCTATCGACCCCCTGGCTGCGTGTAGACAGCGACGACTACCCCCGCATCTACGCATTGTGAATTTTTACTGGCTTCTTAAATACATAAAAAGATCTTTATGCAAATTTGCGAGTTAAACACAAATTTGCTCTAAATAAATACTGTTGAAATGGTAGAAATAAGTTACAGTTTAAAATCCGGGTCAATAAGACCCACCATGCAGTTGCTGTATCTGCTTATACCATGCTGACGCCGGGTTAATAAATACACCATTTGATTTCACACAAGTATGTAGTAAGTAACTTGTCACACGATATCAGTTTCCAAACTAAGCCACGCCAAATTTCCTACTGAGTAGGCAGGCTACTGGCAGAAAAATATTGGCGTGAAGTTATGTTTGTATGAGAAAAACTGTATGCAACAAGATAGTACTCTTACACCCCTCATTTGCCTTCCTGACTTTCTAAGCGATCGCCAGTTTTTATATGGCCATGAGTTTGGTGATCACCTTCCGATATGACGTAGTCGATTTAGCTATCATAAATACGGGTCGCGGTTCTCCTCTGACCCCACATCCTGCCACTTTTGGACTGTTTATCTTTTTAGTAGTACTTTAATTTAAGCTTACCTTTCCTGACTTCAAAGCTGGAAATTTCTCTCTTATCGACTCTTTGTCTTACAAAATGTTTTTATCCTTTCCATTCCTTTCATCCTTCCAAGTTTAATGCCCACATCTGCAGCGATGTTTATCTTGAAGCATGGGCAGTACTAACGTTGTGAACCAATTCTAGTGAAGCGTAATAATAGGATTCGTTTACGTCAAAGGACCAAATTAATTTCGAACAAAACAACTGTTTAAATTGTAAGCATTATTTTATGAAACAATTTGACACAGAAATTTTGGCCGTTATAAAATAAACAAAAGGGTATTCCGTTCGACCCATTTCATCCCTGGGGCTAATTACATCACAAATGAGGCAGGTAGAGAGCGAAATGAACAGCGGCCTATTTGTTCTCTTTTACTCACTTTATAATTATGACATTAACAGAAATTTTCATAAAAAAAATTGATGACTAAAACAGAGAATATTAACTAATTAATATATGGTTCCCAAAAGAATTTCCAGTGCGGTTCTTCTCTTGATAGCCGCGCGCTGCGAACGTGTTTCCTTGTTCCACAGAAGTAATTTCCTCAAGCGCACATGGTAACATGTTCAATTGTTTTATTTAATGTATCTAGCTAAAGTTAAATAAAAAGATTTTATTTATTTGCTAGCTAATTTACTATGGGGGCAGTTTTTATTTGTTATTTTCATCTGGCGAAAATCAGGAATTGAATGCGATTTATTTATTTATATTAGAATGCATCAATTAAGGAAGGCTATCCGCTATAGTGACATTGTTATTCCGTGTACTTTTACGCTATTTATAAACATAGGTGGAAGCGGCGAGAAAGATATAAAATATTTGATCATAGTTTCAAACATCGGGCAGAATTGGATATTTGAATTTTTTTATTGTGATAAATGGAAAGATTATATATAAGCTATATAACAAAACTGTTTTATTTTTTTATTTTAAAAAAGATATATCGTAATAAAAATCAATTTTTTAATTCAGTACCGAAGACACACACGACAGATCCCGAACTAACCGGAGCGCGTGTGACGTCATAATGTTAGTCTTCATTCATTGCAGTATAAACAGAGATAATAAGTACAGTGTTTTGATCTATTTAATTTTGTTGTCATTATTTAATATTCATATAATAATATAGGAAATAATATAATCTCAAGCGGCACAAATACACAAATCTTGTAGTTGATTATGTATTTGAGCCTTTATGTATATTTTATAACCGTACCAATGCCTTATAATCGAGATTTTTTCCAATAACAAGTAACTTCTGTTGGTTTCGGCTCTTCATTTTTGCGATGGGTCCTACATAAGTAATGCTAATGCATGTTTGCAACCATAGATCGATTACATTACATACAAGCGACTAAGTTACGACTAAGTTGAACATAACCTCTAGCTTTGTCTTCGTAACTCTCACGTGATACTCTACAATTAATGAAATAAATAATTATATTTAGTAGGATGGAAAAGTCAGTCAGTCAGCCGGGAGCGAAAGAAAAATATATGGCTGACAAGCTAACACAGCACAACACCGAAGAATGGCGGGATAACCATTCCAAAATAAAGGGTCAACCTAAATGTTCTTAGAAGGGACGGGCAGCAGCGTCCCTATCGTTAAAAGGTTCACCCCTGCGGTCTCCAACACGTCTACCCAGAGTGGGGACTATGGGCAAAAACCTCCCATGACAAAAGCGCAAATCCAACGGCCTCCAGTTCCCGCTGGTCCCACTATTCCCGGCCAACGGTCGTAGTAACGGTGGGACGGGGGGTGCTGGAATCGGATGTTGTGGCGCAAGCTGGGAGAGGCCTATGTCCAGCAGTGGACTGCAACAGGCTAGTGATGAGGATGGAAAATAAATACTTAGATATTTTCATTTATAATATTATTTTTTAACAAATTCACCTTGATGCCTTAGCACCTCGAACTTCAGCAGAATTGAACCGAACGTATTTTTTTTTTAAATCAGTTATCACAAATATCAACGTCAGGAATATTATCAGACTTTGCCTTCATAAATCTTATAACACACATAGCTAATATCGAAATTAAGTAACAATTTGTTTTTTAGCAGAAAAATAATTAATATTACTATCAACTATGTAAAAGAATAACTCTAACATTTTGACGTCACAACTGTGGCGACTAATCATGGCGCGTTTATAGTGTTTTTTTTTCAAATTTAATTAATTTTTATATCGTTTATAAATCATAGGAAAAACATTTTTTTGTCACACTAAGGCCCGTAAGATCAATCATAGTTAAAACTGTCGATTTTCTAAACTATAGTCAATTTTAATCTAGACTTTAAACCTGCCTCGTAAGATCAACAGCGAAATGGACATAGATTACGTAAACTAAGTTTAGTTTTCGACAGATGGCAACATTTGGTTATTTAAAGTCCATATTTCGCTCATCATTCACTCTTTTGTACATTGTCTGTGGCATATTTCGTGAAAAAAACTCTTTTTCTCTTTCTTTTATGAAGTTTTATAGTGTGACCATAGATTTAAGAAAAATAGATCGGCAATAGTCACCCAAACAACGTGACCAAAAATGGGTTGTTAATGTGTGAGTGACTTACGGGGCTCGTGGCGCATTGGTAAAACAACCGGCTGCAGCACTGAGGTCGGGGGTTCGATTTTCGCCCGAGTACAAATATTTATGACAAACATTAATATTTGTGCGGCGTCTGGGCGTTTTTCTATGTATTATAAGTATGTATTTACATATTTACAAAAGAAAAGTATATATGTATTAGTATCCGTTCTCTAGTAACTATAGCACAAACATTTAGTTGCTTAGTTTGGAACTGGCGCTATGTGATTTGTGTCCAAGATATTATTATTATTATCAATGTGTTCTAAGGGAAAATGGAAAAGCTAGAAGAATGGGCAGCAGCATTCTTTCTCAAGACACTACAGCCTACTGCGATCGCCAACCCACCTGCCAAGCGTGGCGATTATGGCAAAAACCCCCCATGATTGCGCGGACCGGCAGTTGTGGCGCTTTATGAGGGAGGCCTATGTCCAGCAGTGGACGTCAAAAGGGCTTATGATATGATGTGTTCGTAAAAAGCGCTTCAAAGCGTTAACTTTTACATAGTGTTGGGTGTAATGTTAATGGGTGGAAATATAAATATCCCCAAAATCTAATATACGCAGTTACGCTGTCAGTTATTCGATGCTATTAGTAAATTTTTCCTGACATGTGCCATCTATTGTAGTCTATGCTAAATCTATGTATGAACCCACAATCGTTGTGTCAGATGTCAGCTGATAAACGACCGCCATTTTTAAACTAGGCAGGACCACAGTTTAAACGGCAAAATCTTCTGGTATAAGCTAAACTATAGTTTAAACTGTTATTGGAGGTTTATCTAGCATTGATCTTACCAAATAAACGACAGATGAGGTTTAAACTAGATAAAATAGTTTAAACTGTGATTGATCTTACGGGCCTAAGGGCCGTAAGATCAATCATAGTTAAAACTGTTGATTTTCTAAACTATAGTCAATTTTAATCTATGGTTTAAACCTGCCCCGTAAGATCAACAGCAAAATGGACATAGATTACGTAACCTAGGTTTAGTTTTCGACAGATGGCAACATTTGGTTATTAAAGGACTATATTTCGCTTATCATTCACTCTTTTGTACATTGTCTGTGGCATATTTCGTGAAAAAAAAACTTCTTTCTACTTTTATGAAGTTTTATGGTGTGACCATAGATATAAGAATAATAGATCGGCAATAGTCACCCAAACAACGAGACCAAAAATAGGTTATTGATGTGTGAGTGACTTATCAATGTGTTCGTAAAAAGCGCTTCAAAGCGTCAACTTTTATAGTTAATGTTCATGTGTTGAAATGTAAATATCCCGAAAATCTAATATACGCGGTTGCGCTTTTTTATGGAATGGGAGGGCAAACGAGCAGGCATGTCACCTGATGGTAAGCAACCAACGCCGCCCATGGACACCAGCAACACATACGTTAAGTGTTACTGTTGCGTTGCCGACCTTGAAGGGATAGGGGATAGGAAAGGATGTGGAAGGGGGATGGGTCGGCCTCCGGGTACCTCTCTTACCGAACGAAACGCGGCATGAGCTACTTTACGTCGGTCTTCTGAGAGGTCATGGTATTTCACCGGTCGAGCCGGCCCATTTATGCAGCGAACTGCTTGGCTCTACCACTGTTAAACTGTGCGCTGTTAATGATTCGATGCTATTAGTAAATTTTTCCTGACATGTGCCATCTATTATAGTCTATGCTAAATCTATGTATGAACCCACAATCGTCGTGTCAAATGCCAGCTGATAAACGACCGCCATTTTTAAACTAGGCAGGACCACAGTTTAACTGGCAAAGTTTCCTGGTGTAAGCTAAACTATAGATTAAACTGTTATTGGAGGTTTATCTAGCATTGATCTTACAAAATAAACGACAGATGAGGTTTAAACTAGGTAAAATAGATTAAACTGTGTTTGATCTTACGGGCCTAAGTATCAATATTTTTATTAATAATAAAGTTATTTATTAATAAAGTTTCCAAATACATATATAATAAAAACATTTTTTTTTTCAAAATCCTAATCGTGACATTCATTGATATAGTTAGTGACATATCATTACACATAGTTTAAAACAAAGTTGCTTTCCGCTGCCTTGTATGCTTAGATCTTTGAGACTACGCGACGGATTTTGGTGCGGTTTTTTTATATAGATAGGTACCTAGAGGGTGTTTTGTATGTATAATTCATTTATGTATTTTGTATTTATTTTGTGTTTTCTCCGCCTACCCCGCAAGGGATTTGGCGTGAAGTTATGTATGTATGTAGTACTTTAATTGTAAACGTTGTAAAAATTACCTTTGATGCGGAACAACTTTCGCCGAGTCAGCTAGTTATCGACTAATACCAAACACGTTAGATCTGTAACCACGGTGGTTATTCTACATAGTATAGGTACAACAAATTGTTCAATAACTAATCAAACTAGTATCAAGTTTAATTTGATGTGAATCGAAGTCATATCCGTAAAATATTATTCATAATAAAGTTACCAGTCTCGGAAACTTACACAACAAGCGAAGACGCAATATACAACTCGTCCAGTTAGTCAACTGAGCGAGTTGTATATTGCGTATAGCCTTGTTTCAAAGTTGAATTTACTGACCGAAAGCAAACGACTTTAACTATTTTCTCCTCGCGTTTCAACGTTTAAATTAAATTTTTAACCTCCTTTTTATTACAAAAAAGTGACTCCACTAGCTGATATTTTGCATCCCAAATAGAATTAGTTGCGGAACATATTGCCATACACCGAGCGAGCACGATGTTTATCAGTCATCAATATTTATCACACATATATCCTGAAGACGTTTGTGGAGAGATATGACTCACCAATGTTTGCACATTTTATGAAAGTTTTTGTAAGATCGTAGCCATGTTATTACGAGTTGTGTTATTTTGAGTTTTTATATCTTATTTACTAACATAGTTTATAAGCAAATGTATACTAACAAGTGGACCTTTTTGTAGTCTGAAAATAAACGTTTATTATTATTATAACTTCCGAAAAGAATTCGGTCATTGATGTGAGCCCGGATTCCATCCCACGCCTTCTTGATTCAGAAACGGGGTGTTCGACCTCTTGACCACCGAGACGATTTAAGTTTTGAATAACTTTTATGAAAATATTCTTATAATATTTAAAGTCTCGGTCGTCGAGCACACGGCTGCTGAATCCAGAGGTCGCGGGTTCGAGTCCTGGCACACACCAATGACTTTTCGAAATTAATTTCGAAAGTTAAGTGTGATAAATATCGATTGACCAAAAACTTTGTGCCCAGTATGGCAATAGGTTCGACATTTGGGACGTAAACATAATAGCGAGTCGAGGCTTAACTGCCACTGCCTTCGGGTAGAAAAAGGCGTGAAATATGTTATGTTATGAGAATATTTTCTTTAATCATCTGCTGAAATGCCAACTATTGCATAAGAACAAAATATATTTATTTACCTAAACAAACTCTAAAATTCTGGATAGAATGGAACTTCAGTACAAAGGCGTCACAGGACATAGGTCCTGTGACGCTTTTGTACTGAAGTTCTAAATTGTCATTGGACTTCTGTAGATATTTTTTATAGAACTCACAAACGGCTTGACCTATATCCGTTAACGAAGCCGACTGAAGGGTTCTTACTCGACAACGGAATACGTAACATCTGTTAGATTTCATAAACAAAAAGTTTGGTGAAAATTTATAGATGAAGGCAGTACTGGTCACATTAACCTCAGAACTAAACAAGGTAGATTAAAATAAATACATTAAAGAACCGTTTTAAATTTTAACTTGAATTTAAAAACAAATTAACCAAACAGTCATAGAGTTCGCTGCATGAATGGGCCAGCTCTGCCGGTGAAATACCACGACCTCTTATAAGATCGATGTAAAGTGGCTCATGCTGCGTTTCGTTCGGTGAGCCATCCTTTTCCATCCTATTCGCTTAAAGGTCGGCAACGTAACTGTAACACTATATGTGTTGCAGGTGTCCATGGGCGGCGCTGGTCGCTTACCATCCGGTGACACGCCTACTCGTTTGCACTCCTATGCCATAGAAAACCCTCGCAATAATTTCAGTGGATAGTGATAAAAGTGTTCATAATCTTTGAATTCTCTCTTCTCTCTCTCTGCCTCTGCTTTGAATTCTAAGTACGTAACTAGAGTACCTACTTGTACTTCTCATAATTTATCTGTAATTTCAACCACTAAGTAACTACAAACAAAACAGAGCATTAATTGAGAACTGATACATGATTGGTACAGATTTCTACAACGTTATTGAAAGGAGGATAAGGGTGATATCTGACGAAGTGTTCTGAGACACTGAGGGTGCTTTTAGAAGCGGAAAGGGATGCATAGATTAGATTTTTTCACTCCTCAACAGCGTAGAGAAGCTCTGAGCTCTGAGCGGGAAAGTTTTCTGAAGTTTTGTGGAAGCATTTGACAGGGTGTCACACATAGTTTTTACAGAAGGCTCTGTGGGATACACTCCCGGGACTCAGGGTAAGTGGTGCATTGCTGCGTGTTGTGCAGTCGTGGAGTCGTGCAGTACACTTATAAGAGCTGCTGGGGGCTATCACGAACTCTTAATTCCAGCCAGCTTACGCGCTGCCTTATTTTGACTACTCATCACTGACTAGCTGGAATTAAATTGTTAATAAATCGAATATGCAGTGAAATTGATGGTGACTACTCGTCAATGACTGACTAAAATTAGCCGCTGAAAATAGGAATAGGTAGCGCGCAAGCTGGCTGGAATTAAAAGTTTATAATACGCCAGCTGCATAGCGTGTATGCGTGTTGACGGCAGCTTGTCGCCCGGGTTTGACGTCAATATCGGCGTCTGACAGAGTTTCGTGTTATCCGCGCGGCAATCCATCCTGTACCTAGTCAAAGAGTCTGCAAAGAATGAGATCGACGAATGTAGGGATGCGAATGTGTGACCTAGTTGTGAGCCTGTGAGCTGCTTAATGCAGATGACGCCGTGCTTTTAGCCGAATTGCAGTTGGACCTGCAAACACTATGTTTAAAATTATGAAAAATGATCGCTTGACGAAACACTTACAATTGAATGTGATGAAGACAAAGATATGGTGTTTAAATTCAGGGATCATAGTGCTGGAGCAGGTAGACGGAACTTTATATAGTGGATGGCGCATTTAGGAGGAGTGAAGGCTAATTTATTAAAAAATAAAATCTTTTGTTTATTACTTCCGAGACGAAACAAAGTTCGCAGGCTAGTATTAAATTATATTATAGACTAATACATACATATAGATTAAAACAACTTTTAGGATTATATCGCGTCTATTCATTACTTATTTATATTTATTTCCCGACGTTTTGAACTCTTTACAGAGATCATTTTCACGAGTGATGAACAAAAAGATGGTAGTTGTTCAAAAGCTATTTTCATTGATACAGAGAGCACCCACTTTTTGGAAATAAAAATCAAAAAGTTGATGTTAGAAATATGATTTTTACTATTGGTAACTCACATCAGACCATGAAAACAAAAGTTAAATACTTATTTATAAGATGTATTCTTAAGACTTGAATATGACTATATAGAGGTGATCAAAAGTATATATGCAAAAAGTATGACAAGAGTACGACTAGAGAAGAAAGGGCCAGCATTTGAGATCGAGCGAGGTGTAAAACAAGGTGACCCTCTATCACCTAAACTGTTTATAGCCGTATCGGAATCCATCTTTAGAAAACTTGATTGGAAAGATATGGGTATCAATATAAATGGCTTATACCTGTCACATCTAAGATATGCAGACGACATTGTTCTCCTATCTGAAAGTCCAAAACAACTGGAGTATATGCTGGAGTCACTCAATTACTACAGCGAAAAAGTTGGATTACAAATAAACAGGGAAAACTAAGGTAAAGACAAATACAAGAAAAACAGAAATTTCAATAGCGCTGGCACAATTGGACTATGTAGATGAATATATATAACTTGGCCATCTTATATCGTTTAAATCTTGCACTGAGAAAAAAATAGATCGGAGAATAAAAAATACATGGAGTAGATACTGGTCGATGAAGGAAATATTTAAGGGAAATATACCAACAAGATTAAAAACCAAAGCCATGAACATCTGCCTTATGCCCTGTCTAGCATATGCTTATCGAACCTGGCCGTTAAAAAGAACACAACTAAATAAAATTAAAATATTTCAAAGGGCAATAGAAAGGAGCTACATGAATATAAAACTAAAGGACCGAATCAAAACAACATGTATCAGGAAGAAAACAAAAGCAAAAGACGCCATCAAACATATACTAACACTAAAATGGAAGTGGGCTGGCCACATACAAAGGGTTACAGATAACAGGTGGTCACAGGTTATTACAAACTGGAGTCCAATATACAAAAAGCGAAGACAAGGCAGACCACGGAAAAGATGGAGCGACGACATAGCACAAGTGGCTGGATGGTGGCTGGTGGCACTCTGGTCGAGAATGGCGCGAGACAGAACAAACTGGCACAATTTGGAGGAGGCTTTCACCGCACAAGTCGGCCCTTACTAAAAAAAAAAAAAACTAATATATATATTTTTAAGTAATGTACTAACACTATAATGTTTTATGTGCACAAACTGTAAATGTATAAAATAATTGTAAGGATAAATAAAGCTCATTCATTCATTCATTCATTATAAGATGTATTCACCAGAGGAAAAAAAACCTAACCTGTCCAAACCACAATATTTAGCGTTGAAGAACTTACGCAACAGACCAGACATTAATATTCTACACGCAGACAAGGAAATGCTACCGTGGTCATGGATACGTCAGATTATAATGTTAAAATGGAACAACTGTTGTCGGATGAAAGTACTTATAAAACAGTGAAAAAAGACCCTACTGAGAGCATTTTAAACAAGACCAAGAAACTACTCGAACGACACTCCAACACATTAAATCTTGACGTCAAATACCTGACACCATGCGAAACCGCCAAAACTGTGTGGATTACCGAAAATACAAAAGACAAACGTACCCCTACGCCCAATTGTAAGTCAGATTGATACACCGACTTATAAATTAGCTCAAACATTGGCGAAAGTCCTCTCACAACTTCGAGGACATGCAAGTGCGTTTGTAAAAGACTCATACCACTTTGTCAGTGAGATTAAAGATCTACATCTCGCAGACAATAAAACAATGGTCAGTTTTGATGTTCAGTCCTTATTTACTTGCCTACCTGTACAGGACTGCATTAATATTATATCTAAGAAGCTAGCAGAAAATCAAATAGCCAAAGAATACACTGAACTATTAGAACACTGCCTCACATCTGGCTACCTACTGTGGAAGGACAAATTCTACAAGCAAGTAGATGGCGTGGCCATGGGCTCACCGGTCTCTCCTGTCGTGGCCGACATATTCATGGAGGACTTCGAGGAGACTGCTTTGGTGAGTTCACCTGTAAAACCCCGTTTCTACAAGCGGTATGTAGATGACACTTTCACAATTTTACCATCTGACAAAGTAACTGTATTCTTAGACCATCTTAACTCCATAAACCCCAAAATACAATTCACAATGGAACTGGAGTCTAACAATTCTCTAGCATTCTTATATGTGTTAGTTATTCGTAACTCTAATAACACCTTGAGTCACACTGTGTATCGAAAGAAAACCCATACAGATGAATGGTGAATCTCACCACCATCCTTCACAGTTAGCTGCCGTGTCAAAATCTTTGTTTCAGAGAGCACGAGGGATTTGTGACCAGGAACACATAGCAGAGGAGATTCAGCATGTGAAAAAAGTCTTACATGCCAATCAGCTTAAAGTTCCCAGAAATCATCACAAAAACCGAGTGAAGCGAGCCACAGTTGAGCGCCAACCTGCCATCTTGCCGTACATAAAGAGAATCACTGACAAAATTGGCTATATTTTAAAACGTGCTTCGATTAAAACATACTTTAAGCCACCCAAGAAAGTTAGCCAATCTCTACCATCTGTCAAGCGCCACATCGCCTTGCAAGACCCATGAGTATATAAGCTGGACTGTGATTGTGGATTCTCTTATATCAGACAAACAAAGAGGTCCATTAAAACCAGGGTCAAAGAACACATAGCTGATGTGAAACACAACCGCTATAATAAGTCTGCTGTTTGTGAACACTGTAGGGAGGGCCCAAAACATTACATCAGGTTTGACAAACCACAAATCCTCGCCAAAGAACAACATTATCGTCCCAGGATGATACGCGAGGCTATTGAAATCAAAAAACATCCAAAGAATTTCAATAGAGAAGATGGCTGGAAACTATCACCTTGCTGGAACCCAGTCATAAGTCTCATCAAACCTAGCCCACAAGCAAACAGCTCAAGAAAGCGAGATACTATTAGTATAGTTTGCAGGTCAGACCCACATCAAAAACCAAAATAATGTAGAATTTTGAGTAGTGCAGTATACAATCAAAATAATTTTAATTTTTATTAACCTGGAAACCAAGTTTCTTTTCTTTTTTCTCAAAATATTACAAATAATAGCAATAGAGTCTGGCCAACGAAAGCTGTCCATGCATTATTTTCAGAAGTTTTGATATGGCAATAATTTAAGACTGTCAAAATTGACACTTTGACGTTTCGTACTTGAGTCATCTTCTGTTTACGTTGGTCTAGGTGCATCATATTTTCATTGATTTTGTTTAAAATAATGCCGAGAACAATTAAAAGTTCGACGAGGAAGCTTCTATTTACTATGATTGACAAATATAAAGACATAAAAAGTGATTTAAATCAGAAATCTGCAGAGAAAATACTACGACTGGATTCAATCCCTTCACTTTCAGGTTAGTTTATTGAATTTCTAATGAACCATTTTGATACTTTTAGACTATTTAAGACAAATCGCAATATTTTTCATGGTGTATCTACTTTTCAGGAAGTATTAACAACGAGGAGACAAAACTTAAAATTGTGGAAGCAGTACAGAAATTGAAAACTCTCGAAAAAAACGAAATGGCGACTTCTGAAACACATTATTTAGAAAAGATATCTTCAATGACAGGTATTACTTTAGAAATTATAGATTTTAACAGTTACTTCGAAGAGTTATATAAATTTATGACAATGTATGGATGGCTAAATTAAATAATATAATATTATGGTTTTGTAATAATGTCTTTGTATATTATTATGGTTTTTGACTTTAATGACTAATAATTAATAATATACTGTTACATACATAATTTATTGTATTTGTTATCTTCAGATGTCAGTGTGAAGACTCTAAGAAGAATTAAAATTGAAGGGTCCAAAAATCAAGGACAGTGAAATACTCCGGGGAAAAATCGTCCACATTCAGCAACAGTTTCCAATTTGGATAATTTTGATATTTCAGCTATAAGAAACAAAATAAACGAATTTTATGGAGTTAGAAAACAAGTCCCAACACTGAGAAGCCTGCACAATGAGCTGAAGGAAGCAATTGAATTTAAGGGATGCCGTGAAACCCTTAGAAAAATTTTACACAAGAACGGGTTTGAGTTTCAAAACAATAAAAATGAACGGGCTTTACTTACAGAAAAATATGAAATTGCGGCATGGAGACATAGATTCCTGAGGACAATACATAAAAAGAGGCTAGAAGGTAAACAGATTATTTACCTTGATGAGACATATGTACATCAGAACTATAAAGTTAAAAAATCATGGCAAGGACCTTCAACAAGCGGTGTCACTACTAATATATCATCAGGAAAAAGACATATTATTGTGCATGCCGGATCGGAGGAAGGGTTTGTGCCAGGTGCATTATTGGTATTCAGCACAAAATCCAAATCAGCTGACTACCATGATGATATGAATGCTACCAACTTTATGAAATGGTTTGAGGAAATGTTGATACCTAATCTCACTAAACCTAGTGTAATCGTGATGGACAATGCAAGTTACCATGTGAAACAAGTAAACAAACCCCCTACTATGTCTGATTCTAAAGCTAATCTCCGAATATGGCTTCAAGAAAATAATATTCATTTCGAAGAATATCACACCAAAGCTGAATTAATGTGTTTGGTGAAAGATAATAAACCTGCCGTTGTTTACGAAGCAGAAGTGCTTCTAAAAAAACACAGTCATATCCACAATCACGAAATTTTGTTGTTGCCACCGTATCATTGTGACCTCAATGCTATTGAGCTTGTATGGAGTCAAGCGAAGAGAAAAGTAGCAAGCAAAAATATAGGAATACCAGGGTCTGAAATGCAAAATTTAATAAAAGAATGTTTTCTATCCATAACTGCTGATGACTGGAAGAAGTACACTGATCATGTACTAAATGTGGAAAATCAGTACAAATTAAGGGACCATATTACTGAAAACGAACTTGAACCATTCATAATACATGTTGGGGACAGTAGCAGTAGCAGCGAAGAAAGCAATGAAGCTGATTCAATATCAGGTGTAGAGTTTTTGGAATCCGATTTTAACTATGACTCATAGCTCCTATATTTGTACGGCTCCTCGGGGTCCTCGACTGTACATAAATAATAGATTATTTGAAAATAATAAAAAGACAGAATTAAAAGTTTAAAATCTTTTATTTGATATTCTTCATAATACAATCGAAAATTGCAACAACAGTTGTTAACAAAACAAAATTTTTTCAACTCGAAAAAAATGTACTTGCTGAAAAATAAATAGTATTAACTCCGTTTATGCAGTGTATAGCCAGGGTTAACAGCTCTTGATTTTTTAAAATTCCCGCCTTTTTTCTTGGACAGCTTTCGTTGGCCAGACTCTATCAATAGCCCGTTCAAAATGAAATAATAATCAGTTTTGAAGAACAGCCGCTGAGTTTTCTTGCTGGGTCTTTCTCAGGACTGGCCGCGTTTTTGACCCAGTGGTAGATTTTTTAACAAATACTTTACCTTTAAATTTAAAATCAATCAATATTTAATAATAGTTATACTTAGATTTCAACCAACTTAGAAAAATAAGATAAATTTCTAATAATTAAATTATAACAACTTTTACTTATTAAATCATACAACAAAGGATCTTTACAAACAAATTTTTTTTCTCTGGTGAATACATCTTATAAATAAGTATTTAACTTTTGATTTCATGGTCTGAGGTGGGTTACCAATAGTAAAAATCATATTTTTAACATCAACTTTCTAATTTTTATTTCCAAAAAGTGGGTGCTCTCTGTATCAATAATAATATCTTGGACACAAATCACACAGCGCCCTCTAGTTCCAAGCTAAGCAACTAAATGCTTGTGTTATGGATACTAGACAACGGATAATAATACATATATACTTTTCTTTTGTAAATACATACTTATAATACATAGAAAAACACCCAGACGCCACACAAATATTCATGTTTGTCACAAATATTTGTGCTCGGGTGGGAATCGAACCCCCGACCTCGTTGCTGCAGCCGGTAGTTTTTTACCAATGCGCCACGAGGCTCGTCATTCGTCAATCGTCAATGAAAGTAGCTTTTGAACAACTACCATCTTTTTGTTCATCACTCGTGAAAATGATCTCTGTAAAGAGTTCGAATCGTCGGGAAATAAATATAAATAAGTAATGAATAGACGCGATATAATCCTAAAAGTTGTTTTAATCTGAGATTCGCGAAAGTCTTAGAAATAAATAATACATACATAAATAACTTCACGCCAAATCCCTTGCGGGGTAGGCAGAGAGAACGGAGCGCCGTAAAGCACGATGCTCACATACCTCACTCGCTTCGTTGACTTTCATAACTCTTTTCATGCACGCACGTCCATTTTTGAAACTCCTGACATCACTTTCCTCCAGAACACGTTTTATTTGGTCATGAAATGTGTGTCTTGGCCGTCATTTGTATATCTGCTTAGTCAATCTTGCATCATCCATCGTTTCTACATGTCCGACCCATCGGAGCATGCCCTTTCTTACCTTTACACCGATACTCACTTTCAATCCGACTTCCTTCCTTATAACCTTGTTTTCGACTTCGCAGATTTTGCGCAATGCCCTCATTTCGACCGCGTTTATCCTACTTTCATGCACACTCTGCCATACCCAGCTCTCGCTTCCATTAGTTAGCATTGGGATCAGTATTGCATTGTGGATTGCTAGCTGGGCTTTTCTGTTAATATTTTTTGCGCCCAGGAATCTGCCCAACGCTCCATTTACACTATTTCCTATCGCCACTCGTCTTTCTACATCCGCGGTGTACCTTCCATCTCTGCTAAAAGCGCATCCAAGATATACAATTTCATTCACCTGTTCCAGCACCACATCGTCATCCATTATCCTTGCATCCGTTCTGGATTCCTCCCTTTCAAACACCATAACTTTCGTTTTCATCACATTCAATTGTAAGCCGTTCATCAAACAATCATCTTTCATAATAGTGACTAGTGTTTGCAGGTCAGACGGCAATTCGGCTAGAAGCACAGCGTCATCTGCGTAAAGCAGGCAGCTCACAACTAGGTCACAAATTCGCATCCCTACATTCGTCGATCTCACTCTCTGGAGACAACTGTCCAGGTACAGGATGAACAGGCGAGCGGACAGCACGCAACCCTGTCTGACGCCGATATTGACGTCAAACCAGGGGGACAAGCCGCCGTCAACACGCACACACGCTCCAGTCCACCCCATGGCCCGAGAAGAGTATGTCCCACAGATCCTTTCGTAACACCCTGTCAAGCGCTTTTTCCAGATCCACAAAACTGCAGAAAACCTTCCGGCTAACAGCCAGTTGTTGCGGTGTCCACGATGTTGCGGATTGAAAAAATTTGATCTATACACCCTCGTCCGCTTCTAAAACCACCCTGAGCCTCCTACAATACTCGATCAGATATCACACTCATTCTTCTTTCAATAATTTTCCTATTCACTTTCGCTGCTGAGCTGATCAAACTGATGGCCCTGTAACTGGCGTACTGCATACGTGATCCTGGAGGCGTGCTGTCATCGTGTTATTTCAAGTTAAGCTTTTATATAAGGGCACGATGACAGCACGCCACCAGTCCATGGGAACCTTACCCGACCTCCAGCATAGATTGCTGAAGGTCAGGAAAGCTTCCCGGACTCCGGTTCCACCGTGTTTGATCATTTCAGTAAACATCATATCAGTTCCAGCTGCCTTACCATTTTTCATACTTCGTATCGACCATTCAATCTCTTCCGTAGTAATATCCTCGTCAAATGTTGGCGCAGCGGCGTCAGTAACGTAGACTCACTCGCGGCGCCCACATCCGGAACATTTCCCGGTACATTTCCCCAAAGTACTCACTCCACCGACCCAAAACATGGTTTGGGGTTGCAAGAATGTTATCAGTCTTAGACATAATCTTGTCCATTCTGATTGTTGAAGAAGATCCCCGCGACTTTCTAACTTCCCTCCAGAAGAGTTTGTTATTGGCCTCGAAGTTCTCCGTCAACCTCACTTTCTCATTCGCAACTAATCTTTCACGCTTTTCTTTCACTAAGGCTTTAGTGACATTCTTGCAGCGACGGTAGCTCTTTCACTTTTTCTCTGTCATACTATCATTCTGATTCAAACGCTGGACTGGACGCTGGATTTTACATCCGCGTCCCACCATGCATCACCTCTCAAAATCTTATGCCTCTTTGCACTACCACATACTTCTTTCGCACTATCCACTATACTTTCTTTCATTCTTTCCCAGCATTCTTCAACACCTAAGCCAGAAAGACTCGTGTCATTGAGTCTTTTGCTGACTAGGTCTACATATGTACATACTCCGTACACTTTCATCTTCTAATTTCCTACACTTTATCCTTTCAAGCTCTCCGAAATGGGTGGCGAGTGCCTCCACTTCTTGAATAGGCCCACAAAGCGGCTTGCCACCAGGTAGTGGTCCGTATCAAGAGTGGGGCCTCTGCCGGTTCTTGTATCCCTTAGAGAGTTTCGGAGACGACTTAGATAGTCGTCTCTCGACAGAATCAAATCAATGATCGTCAAACCAAATCCAGAATAACTCTAACAGTTTCCCAAAACTCCTCGAGTTCATGGGGATCAACGGAACTGACGGGAGCATAAGCTGCGACCAGGAAGACTCGTGTGATCCCCAGTTTTATACGAACCCAGAGATGTCTTGGGCCTACCAACTCACAGTCTTTCACTCCGGAAGCAAAGCGGGAGGAGAGAACGACTCCTACACCCCCACTGGAACGGACGTCCAGGTCCACTCCGGACCATAGGGCTACCATGCCACCTGGGAGGTCCTCGGCCTCACTCCCCTTCCGCTTTGTTTCTGTCAAACAAGGCATCCAGGCATCTCACATTTATTACATCCATCATCTCATTCATCTTTCTTGTCATACTAGTAATAAATATTATTAAACTATTGTTTTTTATAATTTTTCTTCATAAAAATCAACGAAACATCAAAAGATAGCAATACAATTTTATTTTTGGCTGATATGTCTGTATGTTCCTCTGTCAAATAAGTGGTATTATATATGGATGGATTTAATTAAGATATCTTCATTAGTAAAACATTATATACAGACCGTCGTCTCGGGTCCGAAGGTCCGGGTTCGAATCCTGACACTGGCTCACACCAATGACTTACCGAAATTGTTTTCGGAAGTTAAGTGTGATAAATATCGATGACTGAAAACTTAGTGCCCGGTATGGCAATAGGTTCGCCACCTATTCCATTTAGGACGTAAACATAACGACGAGACGAGGCTTAAAATAGCCGCTGCCTACACCTTTGGGTAACAGAAGGCGTGAAGTTATGTTTATATTTATATATGTTTAAAACATTATTTCGTGCATCCTTTGATATATATAGCCTGGCTTACTACTGGCCTACCCACTTAGAAAGTAAGCCACAAATAGCTCAGTATTAATATACAAAATTCTTTGTAAACATATTTGTCGGTGAAAAAATTCAAGGACGACACGTAATTTGAGTGGATTTAATGATTTTTGTGGAGACATCTTATCAAATAACTCAGTAAATTATTGTCTAGCCGATAATATGAGTTGGTAACGACGGTCTTGTTTTTCGATCAGCGTATTTTCTGATGATGGATAATACCGAAAATATCTTTACTTATATTGTAAACAGAGAGGTATTTTTTAATATAATTATATTAATTTTACGCGAATTTTATAATATGTTTCACCATTTCCTTGATACGCTACCTAAATATGTTAAAATCGGTTCTGTATGTACATATAAAATAAAAAAATATTATAGTTATGATATGTATTATATATTTCATCAAAATATCATGGCCCCCGAGAGAGCTTTTAGAGGGAATGCTTTGTGAAAAATATTGAAGTTATTTATATGTAAGGGTAATATTGTATATACATACAACGTTCTCTAAAAAAAAACAGTTCGGCTGCCTCCCTCGTTATATATTGCAGGAAACCAAATTTCATTGCTAAAATTTGGATTGAAAAGTTTTGCACATTTCATTTTTTTTTAATAAATTTAGTTATAGCATATATTAAAATTAATATATCTGTTAAGTTGGTATGTCCAGTCTAAATGTTATTTATCTTTACACTGTATAAATTAAATTAAAATTTTAACATATGAAAATAAAGTGCATAAAAAATCCAATCCAATTAAAAGTCGCGAAGATATAAAAACAAAATATATAATTACCGATGAACACAAGTCACTTTCATAATTAAATTATACGAAGAAAATTTAATTAGATAAATATATCTGACAATTTAATTAGCTGCTCATACTTGGTAATTACCTACTGGCTTATAATATGAAAGCCTATTGACTGTATTGAATGAAATCACTTATAATGAAGGCAACAATAGATTAAAACGCCAATATTTTTTTGATAATTCATTCTTATATTCTTATTATTGGTCCAGTAGTCGACCGCCCGCTTCTGAATCTCTCTTTATCATTTTCTTGACATATTTGACATGAAGTCACGGGTTCAAATCCTGGCTCACGCCAATGACTTTTCTAAATTCTTTTCGGAAGTTATATGTGATAAATATCGATCACTGACTAAAAATTTGTGGCCGGCATGGCAGTAGGTTCGCCACCTGTTCTATTTGGGACGTAAACATAGCGGCGAGTGTAGGCTAAACAACCGCTGCCTTCAGGTAGAAAAAGGCGTGATGATATGTTATGTTATAATGGACTAGCAGACCGCGCGAACTTCGTACCGCCATATTTTATACATTTTCCACTAAAAAAAATATTGCCGCGATCATAATAATATCTACCCTAAAGCTTTCCTCATAAATGGACTATCTAATACTAATATTTTTTCAATTCAAGTTCTTGATGCATACATAGATAACTTCACGCCAGATCCCTTGCGGGGTAGGAAGTGAGAACAAAGCGCCTTAAGGCACGATTATTACACACCTCACTTGCTTAGCTGTTGATATTAGAGACCAAGATATTATGAAAATATTATTAACTTCAATCAACGCTTTATAAAAGTAATATTAATAGAAATTCCAGGAACTTTGTCCGAAGTTTTTTTGTTAACTTTTATTTTTTTTTATAACTACTTATACCTTTTTTTATTTGGTCATTGTCTTTCTACAAAAAAAAACCGGGTCACCACATGTTTTAACCAGTATGGCTAACTCACATTGCGTGTTTTTTTATAATTTAATAATGTCGATTTTGCACCTTAGTATTACTCTTATCAAAATAAATTCACTACATTTCAAAAGAGATCACGATATTAAAAATGTAAATATAGATGGGCAACTCTATGTGGTATGCTGACATGTATCAAGACCGCAAAGTCTTTAGCAATATTTTAGCAAAATACCCCAAGATCGAGGTGCGTGGGTATATCTTACGCTTCGTCCATTTATATGAAGTTGCAATATTGTAAAGAATTATAGATATTTATCATATCTGCGTAGAGAAGTAACTGTGCACTAACGCTAACTTTGACCCTCGACTTTGGTTACCTAGATAAAATATTTTTAAATAGTACGTTCGTTTTAGATATATAGATCACATTAAAGGAATTACTCTTAAATAAATTTTTAGGCTTTCGCGTTGCATATTACATAAATATAATGAACGGGAAATAACGCGACATGTTTAGGTAAACAAATAATCTGTCTGCTTGTGATTACGGCCAGTGCAACCTGGCCGAAACGTTAAGCTAGTAAAAGTAATTATTTTTTTCGGGTCATTTTATTACACCTTGGGTTATATTATTGGACTTATAGTAAGGATACCTAATTTATTTGAAAATATAATATAGCCTAAAGCCTTCCTCGATAAATGGACTATGCATAAACGAAAGGATTTTTGAAATCGGACAGGTGGTTTCTGAGATTAGCGCGTTCAAACAAACAAACAAACAAACTCTTCCGCTTTATAATATAAGTATAGATTTTGGGGCAGTGTTCCGGTCTTGCTGGATGCTTGGTATTTAATGAGTTTATTGGTAAACTGTGACATTTTAATTGAATAATATATTTTGTGCACTTACCCTCACTTTACTATTTTAAAGTTCGTTTAATAAATGTACTTTATGTCAATATTTCCAATTAACTTAATTGGATTGATTCCTAATTATTGAAGAGCGATCTTGATATATAAATAGCCAATTTATATCTCGGGTCTCGGTCTCGGCCAAGTGGCTAGGTACTCTGATTCTGAATCACAAGTCACTGGTTCGAATTCAAATACACAACAATGACTATTATGAAACCTTTTCAGAGATCAGGAGGACTAAATAAGAGTAATGTCGACATTACAATATGGAAATAGAATAGACTTATATAAAAACTAGCAGACCGCGCGAACTTCGTACCGCCACATTATAAACATTTATCACTAAAAGATTATTGTCCCACTCTTATTAATAACCTAAATCTTTGCTCAATAAATGGACTATCTAAAACTACTATTTTTTCAATTCAAACCAGTAGTTCCTGATACATACATACATAAATTCGCGCCAGATTCCTTACGGGGTAGGCAGAGAGAACAAAGTACCATAAGGCACGATTATTACACGCCTCACTCGCTTAGCTGTTGATGTTAGTGGGTACTGACAACACAATTGATAATATTTAAAACTTCAATCAACGCTTTACAATATTATGCCAAGGACTTGTCCCAAATTTTTTGTCAACCTTTAGTTTTTTTTTAATACATACTACTTAAACGACTTTTTTTTATTTGGTCACTATTGTTGATTTCAACGAAAAAAAACGGAACAACATATGTTCAAATCAGAGTAGCTAACTCACAGTGGGTGTTTTTTTTATAAGTAAAATGATGTATATGTATGATGTATATATATATGATGATTAATCTTATCGAAATAAATTCACTACATTTTAAAAGATATCACGATATTAAAAATGTAAAGTATATTATATCTAGAAAGTATTATGAATTAGTCACATCAGTCACACCTTGTCTGTGGTAGAGTCACGCAGTTCGCTGCACGAATGGGCCGGCTCGACCGGTGAAATACCACGAGCTTTCAGAATATCGTCGTAAAGTGGCTTTTGCCGCGTCGCTCGGTGAAAGAGGTATTCGAAGGCCCAATCCCTTTCCCCCTCCCCTTCCTATCCCACTCCCAACCCCACCCATATCCCATTGTAAGGGCCGGCAATTACGCAACTGTAACACTACTTGTGTTCAGGTGGCCATGGGCGGCGTTTGTAACAATCAGGTGACACGCCTGCTCGTTTGCCCCTCAAATAATAAAAATGTAACCTAATTCCTATCCTACTAGCATATAAATAAATCTTCATGACGGACAAGTCATCTTGAGACCGTCAAGTTGTTTGCTCAACGCGGATTCTGTAGTTTGCGTGTTGAAATTTGTTCACATGTTCTGGAGTGGAGGCGTTCCGAAATGATTTCTGATAGTTATGTATATACACTTTCTAATTTAAAATTTGCTTTGATATTGTTTATAATTTATGTACATATAAGTTTTATTTATTGCACAACGTTACCACTCTAAATAAAAGATGTCGCGTCAGTTGCGCTCGACTAATATATTTGCATAGTTTTTCTTTTTAGGACGTTGATGTTAATTTGCTGTGATGGTCGAGTATTCTGGCGGCTACACCTTTTATGCACGAGTCTACTGCTTTGTTTTCAGTAGCGATATTAATATTATTGTTATTTATGTTTAATAGTTTGAAAAGAGTATTTGGCACATGAGTTTCTTGCCCGATTCTTCTCATGATATTATTCCGAGTGTAGGGGCACTCGGAATCGGGCCGCTCGTGGCGATTGCGTCCGTGTTTTCTTGTTCCACGGACGCACTTTCCTAAAGCGCTCGTGTTAAGTAGTTAATTTAAAATAATAAAGTAAAATTGTACTTGTTGACTATTTTTAAGTGTCTGTGAAGACCTATGAAAATAAAACTTATTTTGACTTTGACTTGACTTTGTGAACGTAAGTTTGTTTGTTACGCTTTGACGCGATAACTACTCAACCGATCATCATGAAACTTTGTACACATATTCTTGGAGGTATTGGTTTTTTTTCTTCTTTCTTCCTTTAATTTACATATATTTTCACCCGAAGGAAAAACTTATAATATAGTCTACAAAAATACCCTACATTATTACTCTTATAAAATTGTTAAAGTCTAAAATTATTTATTTTTGTTACAGAGAAATATATTTTATCGTTTGTTGTTGCATTTCAATAAAGTATATTGTAAGATTTTTAAACTACATTGTATGTTGTAATTTTAAAAATTGATAATCCTAGCTAAGCAAATTAAATAGAGTTATCATATTTATTCATTTCTATAGATTCTCGATACTTAGTTAATGGCGAGCGAAGCCGCGGGCAAAAGCTAGTAACTTTTATAAATTAAAATAAAAATACCCTAAAATACAATTAAATACTACAAAACCTAAATTCTAATTAAAGTATTAAGCGATATGATGGCAAAGAGAGAAACGACAACACAACGTAACCTCTCGCCTTTTCTACTCGAAGGTGTAGGCAGCGGCTGTTAAACCTCGATTCGCCGCTATGTTTACGTCCATACGCGAGGAAATGCTTTATGCACACCCCCCGCCTGGAGACGGCAGGGGGTAGTGTAGGTAGGGGGGGACTCCCAAAACAGTAAACTGTAATCCGATTCTAGGGTTACCACTAAAACCTCGCGGCGGCCCTCCTCCGGTGTTAGGGTGGCCCAGGACAGTGAGTCAGCCCCCTGGTCCACCCTATAGGTGGCGAACCTATTGCCATCTGGTATGGCATAAGGCCTCTCCCAATGTGCGCACATTGGGAGAGGCCTATGTCCAGCAGTGGACTGCAATAGGCTAATGATGAAAGATGATGGCATAAAGTTTTTAGTCATCGATATTTATCACACATAACTTCCAAAAAACAATATCAAAAAGTCATTGGTGTGAGCCAGGATTCGAACGCGCGACCTCTTGATTCAGAAGTGGAGTTCTCGACCACTGGACCACCGAGACCTTTTAGCAAGAAAGAAACGTAAAAAAATCTACCTGCTAGCTGTCGCGGTCCAAGCTGTCCGAGTCGGGATACATCATCCGTACTGTACTTACTAAATAGTTCCCTAAGAAACGAATACTTACATTTAGTATTTATTATCTTTTGAATGAAATGTCCGAATTGAATCATTCAAAAAGTTCTAGAAAGGTATTGAAACTTCTTTTCATTGATCTTTTTATTTAAGTAATTTATTTTTAGGAGAGTTAATACCAGGATACAAAATAAAGAATTTCTAAAATGACATCGTTATATTTATTTAAAAAAAAATAAAAAAACACTTATTGTGAGATAACTACAATAATAATATCTTGGACAATAATAATAATATCTTGGACACAAATCACACAGTGCCCTCCAGTTCCAAACTAAGCAACTAAATGCTTGTGCTATGGATACTAGATAACGGATACTAATACATATATACTTTTCTTTTGTAAATACATACTTTATTATAAGTATGTATTTACAAAAGAAAAGTATATATGTATTAGTATCCGTATAGAAAAACACCCAGACGCCGCACAAATATTCATGTTTGTCACAAATATTTGTGCTCGGGTGGGAATCGAACCCCCGACCTCAGTGCTGCAGCCAGTAGTTTTACCAATGCGCCACGAGGCCCATCGTGTCCCTTACAATAGTAAGGCATATGGTGTCGCGAAATTTTTTGTAGACAAATATATGTTCTGTAAAAGTATAGAACATTGTTTTGTTCTAGAATCAATAGTTTTGTAGACGTAAGAATTATTTTCGAGTCATTTTCTTACACCTTGGGTTACATTATTGGACTTATAGTAAGGACTCCTAATTTATTTGAAAATATAATATAGCCTGAAGCCTTCCTCGATAAATGGACTATTAAGCACTGAAAGAATTTTTGAAATCGGAGCAGTGGTTTTTTGGAGGCAAAATAACTTATTATATAGGTAACTAGTTGACCCGGCGAACTTTGTTCCGCATCAAAAGTAATAAAGGAGTAAATTTTGGATATCATAAGGTTCAATTTGTACTATTTATCGGCTTTAACTGCTTTCCCGCTATGTTAATACTGCAATATCTTCGAAAATATTCGTTAAAATTGCATGATATAAAGGGCCAGAATCATCTATATTACACGCACAATCTATTTAAGACACTTAATTGGATGAAAATTAATGCTGTAATGTTTAAAATCGCTTCGTAAATAACCCATTATTTCTCGTAAAAAGTTAAAAAATAAAAATGTTCAATGTGGATTATCCCTAAGAGACATACAAACATATCCCCTCGCAGATTTTTTGTAGACCTTCTGAAGGTGTTTAATAATGTAGAACATTGTTTTGATCTATCACTTAGGGTTCAGCCAGCGTTTGCAATTAAAGTGCTAAATCTCGAAAATTATCATTTTTTGTTTACATAATCATATATGAATTATAGATCAAAACCGGGGTGGTTTTGATCTATAATTCATATATTGTTGACACCATCTAACTATTAAAAAAACTGCATCAAAATCCGTTGCGTAGTTTTAAAGATATAAGCATATAACGGGACAGACACTAATTTCCACAGAATCCACTCTACTAGTAGGTGTACTTCTCATTCTGCATCCAAACCTGATTCTCGAGCAGAGTTTTTTTATGATAGAAGGGGGCCAACGAGCTTGCAGGTCACCTGATGGAAAGCGATCATGGCCATGGCGTCTGCAATACCAGGAGCATCAGATGGGAATAAGCTCGTTTCTTGGAGGTTCTTAGGTCGTAGGGGTCCGAAAATACCGTCGCCGGCAACTGGTTCCATGAAGGAACAGTTCCTGTTGAAAGGCATAGTTGTCGATCGCCAACCGTTCAGCCAGTTGAGCGATGCCGAAAATCAGCTGGTGGTATTAATCCGAACAATTTCTCACTCCCCGTGCAATATATGCGGTAGAGGATGCATAAAGATGCCACCTCTCTCCACAACGCCAGGGGATCAAGCCGATCGGAATGAGCTTGGTTGTCAACAAGTCCAACCACGCGTCGTTGGATGCGGTCAAATGGAGTAAGCTGGTACTAGGGTGCCCCCGCCCAAAGATGTGAACAGTATTCCACGTGAGGACGGACCTGCGCCTAGTATAATTTCAAGCGATGACCTGACGTGAAATACTGTCCCGCTCTATTGAGCACACCAAGCTTTTTGGAGGCCAATTTGGTCTTGCCCTCCAAGAGTGAGTCCAATATATTATAGTGAATTGCATGAACCTTTGAAATTATATTTACCCTACAGCTAAAAATAAATAGGTCAGTGTACCAACCTTTCAGTGAATAGGCACATTAGGAGTTCGGAGTTAAGTATTGGGTGAGCTTATATGAAATTATCCAAAACGTGACGTCACATAACATACACACGGACACTCAAACACGCATAGGCACTAGCATCAATCATTTTAATCTCTTAAAAATGTTGATTAAGTATTTGATTTAATGATGTATGAAGTTGTCAAGTTCACACTCTTTTACACTTCCATTTTTATCAATGCGGTCGACAAATATATGTAGGCCAGGTCTTGCTGGTGGTAAATGAAGGATTACTGGCCATAAACTCTGAGAAATGTCACTATTCTCTACGTTCTATAAATCACAGTTTAGGTAGAACTCGAGGGAGTCTTTCTTTACGGTATATTTTAACAAAATACCAAACCTTTTACGGTTGAGAGGCTATCTATAATAAACTGAATAGGTTAGTAAAATAAATAAAAACAATGCTTTAACTTATATATAAATAAGTAGAGTACGTAATAAGTAAATTGGATATCAAAAAGTTTACTCAACGTTGGTCTAGCCGCAACGAATTGTTACTCATGAAAGAGATTTATATTTTATATAATATAAATATAAAAAGTATTTTTTGAATTTATTCCTTATATATGTTATATATGAGGAATAAATTCAAAAATTACTTTACCGATTTCATGTACGGGCATGTAATGAGGAGGGGTAATATAAATGTCTCGAGAGAAATTATAGATCTGATAATGGAAGGCAATAAGAGAAGAAGAGAAGGGGACCTAAGAAAATATGAATGGATTGTGTAAAAGACGGTAAGAAGGATGTTAGTGTGGACAAGGCGAATGATAGGGAAGTGTGGAAAAGAAAAAACTATTGTGTCGATCCCGAATGATGGGACCAAGGTAGGAAAATGATGATAACTTTATACGGATTAAACCAATAATTATTTTCCCATCAAAATTTTCATTATGCAGTAATGAAGTAAGTAGGCTGCATTTGTTACGGGAAAAATAAATAAAATGCTTGGTGACATTAAAACAAACTTTAGGATTATTTCGCGATGGTATTTGTTCAAAAGCTGTTTTCATTGATACAGAGATATGGTGCTCTCTGTATCAATGAACATAGCTTTAGAACGACTACCATCTTTTTGTTCATCACTCGTGAAAATGATCTCTGTAAAGAGTTCGAAACGTCGGGAAATTAATACGAGTAAAATTGGTAATAAAAAAAGAGATTTCCACCTATATATTGACTCATCACGATATCTCTGGAACCATAAGGCGTAGCGACTTGAAATTTGGTAGGATTATTCCTTTCGCCGAGTAGAGGTCAGCTAAGAACGGATTTTACGAAATTCCACCCACAAGGGGGGTTGCGGGGGTGTTAACAATGGAAAATAATTTAACGTAACCATAAGGCGTAGCGACTTGAAATTTGGTAGGATTATTCCTTTCGCCGAGTAGAGGTCAGCTAAGAACGGATTTTACGAAATTCCACCCACAAGGGGGGTTGCGGGGGTGTTAATAATGGAAAATAATATATCGTAACCATAAGGCGTAGCGACTTGAAATTTGGTAGGATTATTCCTTTCGCCGAGTAGAGGTCAGCTAAGAACGGATTTTACGAAATTCCACCCACAAGGGGGGTTGCGGGGGTGTTAACAATGGAAAATTCCCATTTTTAACCTATAGCTGCTATCGACTTCAAATTTGTCGAAGATATTGCAGTATTAACATAGCGGGGCAGCAGTTATTACTTTTGATGCGAAACAGAGTTCGCCGGGTCAGCTAGTTGGTAATAAATAAACGCGATATAATCCTAAAGTATGTTTTAATGTCATGAACGTGATTCGCGAAAGTCTTAGAGATAAATATGTAAAATGCTTGGCTCAATATTCTATTTCATAATTAATACTTAAAATAAATATGTAACAAGTTTGCATCTGTAACGACGCGATAACTAAGTTACTTGTTAAGTGAAATCAATAAATATAATAAATGTTTATTTATGAGTTATTTTATCAATGCAAATATTAATTTAACTTCATAAACTATTCCATAAAGATATCAGTAATTGTAAATAGTGACTAATAGATAAAATAATAGTAATAAATAAAAATACCCAGTAGTGGTTTATGTACCTTCATGCCCTTTATAAGTGAATATGTAAGCAGCGGTAAATATGGCTCGACATGCCGACGGAATTATTGAATCATTTGGTAACATGTGATAGTTGGCGAAGCCGATTGTCATATATCAGGCACAATTTATTCAGTCGACGATATAGAAACATAATATTATCAATACATACCTATTTAAATTTCGATCCATTTTTATAGCGCCATATGGTTTCGTGCATTTGTAAAAATACTTTAAAACACACCGTGCTATTTTTAACTGTATTAATCTTCTGTAAGTAATACAATAATTGAAATAATTGGAAATACCTAGTTCACTATTGTTACATTTACACAGTAATTTAAAACAATTGTAATATTAATATGTTTATTATGAAAATGAAAATGCATTAAATATGAACGAAAATTGTTTGCGTGTGGTATTATTGCACGGGAGCAGAACAACGTGTACACTAGCGCCTGCCTCGAATTTCAGAGCAATACTGAATGAATGAGAAAACAGGCAACCAACAGGCGCTCGTAAAGGATGGCGCTAAATCTTCAGCCGGCGCCAAATAAATTATAAGTAACCGATATTGTTTACCTTGCTGTGGTGTTTTCGTATTCTAATGGAGTAAAATTTACCTTAAGATTATTCAGTGACAGAATTTTTAGCTTCCATTTTGGAACCTGATATTTTAAAATTGAAGCGTGTAGGTGTTATTGATATTGGTCTTGTTTTTTTTAATTCGTAAGTAAATTTTAAAATATTGCCTATTTATTGCCCATTGATTTAAATATAAGTATAGAACGCCAATTTTGTTATCATACCATTAGAGTAATTTTAGGTAAAAACCGTTATAATTTTAATTAAGATCCTCTTGATTGCGTTATATGTTGCTCTAACAAAATCAAACACAGCCCACTTCACAAATTGATTATCCCCTCAATTTGATTTATCAATACACCCAATGTCTATAGATAATAAAATAAGTCAGAGTGAGAGAAAAAAAGCTTTTATAACTCTCTGCTATTGAGATATGACCAGTTTTTTTTTCCTCAGGTAAGTACTTGCGTATTTGTGTAATAAATAAAACCTCAACAATAGAATTGCAGAATTACGGTATGATAATACCCATCGGACCTTCCGAATTTTCAATAATAGGTACCTATAGGTATTGAAAATGAAACTTTTTTCGCTGATATCAAACGAAATTTCGATTCAAGTAGGATACAATTTTCTCTCCTATATTTATTTAGATATATCTACAAAGTTATTGATCAGAATTATTGTGTTATGGGATTTGGTATCGGGATATAGAATAACAAATGTATGTTATTTGTTATTTGTTGTTTGTGTTTTTATTTTTCAATCACTTTCAGCAAAGTTCAGGCCGGTTGTGTAAGATGTGTTTTTTTTTTGCTTTATTAAATATACATGATGAAGGTTTAGTGCCTCTTGAGGACTCACTGTATTGACAAGAGGGGACCAGTGTCCATTTAGCTGTTAATGTTGTCAATACTTACAAACGCCCACACGCCAACCCTTTTAATGATGGATCATTAAAAGGGTTGGTGTGCGGAATTGGAAATTGGAATTTATGAAAGCAATTGTGTGGACAGATTATCATAGCATCAGCGAGTAACCACTACAAAAGAGCAAACCGGTCACTTGCACACACGTCTGCCATACCGAGAAGATCACAGTTGCGTTGGCGAGCTTTAAGATGGAGTACAGAGAGGACTGAGCAAAAGAAGGAAAGCCCCTGGATACTTCTCTCATATAACTAAATTCGGCATGAGTCACTCTACGCCGACTTTCTGAGAAGTGTGACTATGCATTAAACTGCTTTGTATTTTTAATTATTATCTGTAAATACTATTTTGGTTTTTGAACTTGCATAAAATCTAATTGAACACGTTCAATCATAGACTAGATTTAGTTGCTCTTAAGCGACGACGTTACAAAGTTCTCTGATGATATATAATTTATTAATTAATAATAGATATTTCACTTGTAAGGTTTAGTACTAAGTTCAATTAACTCAGTCAATTTCATGATAAGAGTGTTCTCCACAAAGGTTGAAACACAAAGACAAAATGTAAATTTAATTATAACAGCTATTGTATATTTAAATTAATATCCTTCAACATCATGAAGATAAAGTGAGTGTCTATGTAAAAGTAAGAAACGGCATGTTCCGATGGTTCGGACACATAGAGAGAACGGATGATGTAAGATTCACTAAGCAGATATACAATGAAAAGCAGATGGGTGTAAGAGTCGAGGATGGCCAAGACAAAAATCGACGCGCGTGTGTTAAGGAACCCCAATTCGCCTCAATTAGATTCGTAAGCAATAAATAATAAATTATATTAATATTATATCTAGGGCACACTCAGCAATTGTATAGATAGTATATAAGATGGGATTTTTGTAACAATAATTAATTACTGCTTTGTCATAAATAAAAGGTGGTCACTCTGACTCAAAACATAAATTGTTTTTTTTTTAAATAATCTCGTGGTGAGAAACTTAATTCGTGCATAAAAAGAGTTATGAAAGTCAACGAAGCGAGTGAGGTGTGAAAGAATCGTGCGTTATGGCTCGCTCCGTTCACTCTGCCTACCCCGCAAGGGATTTAGCGTGAAGTTATGCACGTATGAATCATTAAATAATGTAATGATTACTTTAGTGCTTTATGCTAGAAGATGAATCTGCATTCTACCATGGTATGTGGTTACTTATCTGTCGTCAGCGATCTCAGCAATATAGAATTACTAGATGACCCAGCGAACTTCGTTTCGCCTCAATTAGAATTAATAATAACAAACTTTCAATCCCTATTTCATCTCCTCACAGCAAACGAACATTAGTTCTAGCATTTTTGCGATTTCAACGCAAAAATGCTAGAACTAATGTTTAATCTTGTCTTATCAAGTCCTTAAATATAAAGTTTCATGGTTCTCTTCATCTTTTAAAATTAAGAAATCCCATACAAACTTTCAACCTCTATTTGAACCTCTTTATCCCAATTTTTCGCAACAAAAGGTAGCCTATGTCCTTTCTCAGGGTCTAAAGATTGTCTGTGCCAAATTTCATCAAAATAGGTTGAGAAGTTTAAGCGGGAAAGCGAAACAGACAGACAGACAGAGTTACTTTCGCATTTATAATATTAGTAGTGATGTGGCGACGAAGTTGATCTGACACAAAGCCATCTCTCATGTAGGCTATTTCTGTGACATTTGATGCTTAAAAAGTGTTTGCCAAAGTGTTTACCTAACATAAATATATTAGGCAAACACTTTTTAACACATAAGTCCACCCATTAATCCTTTCGACCTATTTTTTCCTTTCACTAATACTCTGACATGGACATCGAATGTTAAAAGCGTGATGATGATGATATAAAAAATAAATATTTTCAATTTCCATTCCCATAATACCCGAAGGAGTCGACGGTGAACTGTTGTTGTGATACGTCGTCAATAAGTTATGGTAATCCTCAAGCCAAAGAAATCAATTCCTCTTATCCTCGGGCAAGCCAATCCACAATCATTAAAATTAAATCACAGGGATTTAACTTTGAAATACTTATATATCGTCTGCGGAGGCTGTGTTTACTCAGCCCTGACTCTTTGTATAGCCATATTTATCTATCCATCCATCTAACTTAACTTCTCTTCACTAAATGATAAAAATCTTTAAAAAATAACCATAGCGCATGTGTGCGAAATCTATGAAGCGCATATTTTTTTACGAATCTTAATGTTTTAACTTATTCATTCACCGACTTCGAAAACAGGAGGAGGTTCTCATTCCGTCTTTATGTTTAGTATTTTTTTTTATGTCTGTTCACCGATATTTTCGTCAATTATGAACAGATTTCCATTTTTTTTTGTTGGATAGTGTTCACCTCCAAGATGGTCCCATTTTCACCAGGTCAGGATCTGATGATGGAAACCACGAGAAATCGATGCAACTACTGAAAATCGTGTGCGAGTATGGTGTTTTTGTTCGTAATAGGTCTTAAGGATATGCTTTAAGCTGTCAACATCTGATTCTGGTATGCTGATGAAGAAAAATGGTAAGGAGTTCGAAGAAAGTACTACAATTGGTAAATATTATCTACTTGATACTATGTAGGGCTAGCGTGCTGCATATAAGGTATGCTAGAATCTACAGCTGATGCTGCTGTGCTGATTAAGAAGCCATAGAAGTCCTAAACGGTTAGGAGTTGGGTGACAGTACGGCAGTCGATTGTCGAAAACTGTTTAGTAGTATACAGGACTAATGTGTTGCTTGGGAGAAGTGTGGAATGAAGCTACAGAACTCTTAAACGGTTAGGAGTTAAGACATACTTATGAATTCTGAAAAAAAATCTGCAATACTTTCCAGACTAGGATTGCCCTTCATACGGGCTGCAGTGTTATTGGGTCTACTCATGATTATCATCATTAGCCTGTTGCAGTCCACTGCTGGACATAGGCCTCTCCCAATGTGCGCCACAACATCCGATTCTCTGCCTTCCGCATCCAGTCTTTTCCAGCAGCCCTTCTGAGGTCGTCTGACCATCGGGCTGGTGGGCGTCCTACACTACGCTTACCAAGTCGCGGTCTCCACTCAATGACCTTCTTGCTCCATCTACCATCGGTCCTTCGACAGATGTGACGAGCCCATTGCCACTTCAGCGAGCTTATTCTACGAGCTATGTCGGTTACTCCGGTTCTCTGTCGGATATACTCATTCCTGAGTCTATCTTTCAGAGATACTCCGAGCATAGCTCGCTCCATAGCTCGCTGAGCGACTTTAAATTTGTGGACTAGCCCCACCGTAAGTGTCCACGTTTCGGCACCGTAGGTCATTACTGGTAGGACGCACTGGTCAAAGACTTTGGTCTTCAGGCATTGGGGTATAGGCGAGCCGAAAACTCGACGCAGTTTGCCGAATGCGGCCCAACCCAGCTGAATCCTCCTGTCGGCTTCCTTCTCGAAGTTTCGTCTACCTAACTGGATAGTTTGGCCTAGGTAGACGTATTTGTTTACGACTTCGAGAATTGACCCAGCGACATTTATCGGTCCGGGCACGACATGTTCGTTGAACATGACCTTGGTCTTGTCCAAGTTCATGCCCAGACCGACACGTAGAGAGGATTCGTCTAGGCTGCGCAGCATTCCGCTTAACTGTTCCAGCGACTCTGCCATTACAACGATGTCTGCCATTACAAAGCTCTTACGGCTACGTTTAAATTCAGCTGCCCAAAATTTCATTGTGGTAAATGATGGTGCAGAGTCACCATACACAGATTCTAACTCACCTTTGATTTGCGTAGGCGTATTACCTCTCAAAAACAAAAATTTGATAACAGCTCGATACTCAATTTTTTCCATTTTCACTAAAACACTCACAGCTACTCACTCAAACGACTGTAAACTAAAAACTGCGCGTCCAAAATGGCTGAAACCTTGGTGAGTAACTGTTAAAAGATGCACAACTATATTCACTAGCTTTTATTGAATAGTGGCGCCATCTTTGAGTTGAGGTCGGAAACTTTTCAGACCACCCTGGTATAATAATATAATAGCAGATCAGATATGTAATCTAATAACAGATCTCAATATCGAGTTGCTCAATCAACACTTCACGTCTTCGTCCAATTTTAATAGGGCCAAAGAAAAATTTTCTAAAAAGAAAGATTTTCTAAAGTCGAGCCTTTGACTTCAGAAAATCTTTCATCTATTCCAACTTCTGATTTCGATCCTTTCATCTTTAATCAACTGGCCGAGTGTGATGTTAGGAGGCACGTGCTATCAATCACTTCTAATGCAGTTGGAACCGACTCTGTGAGCCGTAATATGATCCGTCCTATCCTCGATATCATTCTTCCTGTTCTCTGTCATATTTTTAACTCATCACTGTCCAGTGGCGACTTTTCTGCAATGTGGAAAGATGCTCAAGTTATACATAACTTCACGCCTTTTTCTACCCGAAGGTGTAGGCAGCGGCTATTAAGCCTCGTCTCGCCGTTATGTTTACGTCCCAAATGGAATAGATGGCGAACCTATTGCCATTCCGGGCACAACGTTCTCAGTCATCGATATTTATCACACGTAACTTCCTAAAATTTCGAAAAGTCATTGGTGTGTGCCAAGATTTCAACCCACTACTTCTTGAATCAGAAGGGGGGTGCTAGCCACTGCGCCACCGAGACTGTATTTACTCAAGTTATACCTTTGCTCAAAAAAGCTAATCCTTCATCCTTTTCTGAATGCCGTCCAATATCAATATTGCCCTTCGTATCCAAAGTCCTTGAACGCCTTGTCCATGAGCAAATTAGTAAATTTCTTTCTACAAACAAGCTCCCTAACCCTTACCAATCTGGTTTCCGTCCTTGTCATAGTACCTCAACTGCTCTCCTCAATATAACGGAGGACATTAGAGCGGGTATGGAAAGCAGTAAACTTACTGTGGCTTGCTTGCTGGATTTCAGCAACTCCTTCAATACTGTCGATTTTAAAGTATTGCTAGCTATGCTCAGGCTTCTTAACATATTTCCAACGGTTATTGATTGGTTCAATAATTACCTGTCTGGGCGCCGGCAACGTTTTCGTCTTTATGACTCTTACTCGTCATGGATTAATATCACGGCTGGAGTACCACAGGGTGGCGTTTTATCTCCCTTACTCTTCACGATTTTTATAAATCCTATTTCAACTAAACTTCTCTCGTCCTACCACCTTTATGCTGATGATCTGCAGGTTTACACTCAAGCTTCATTGCAACATCTGCCTGAAGCTATTAACAGAATCAACCAGGATTTAAAAGAAATATTGGAATGTAGTGAAGCTTATGGCCTCTCCTTAAATGCTACTAAAAGCCAAGCATTGGTTATTGGCAGCTCCAAACTGATATCTAAAGTCATCTGGGACCAAATCCCACCTATATGTCTCGGCGGTTCCGTTATTCCCATCAGTAACCATATAAAAACCCTCGGGATACTCATTGATAGGACACTATCTTGTGGTCCTCAGCTTGGGAACATTAGTTGTAAGATCTTTGCATCTGCTGGATCTTTAGGAAGGCTTCGTAATTTTCTTCCGATTGCCACCAAAACTACACTCGCTCAATCTCTCTTATTACCTATCCTCGACTACGCTGATGCTAGCTATATTGATATCACCGCGGACCAACTAAATAAACTTGAGCGACTTCAAAACGTCTGTATTAGGTTCTTAATTGGTCTGCGCAAATATGACCACGTATCCGAATTTCCTGCAAATCTCAAATGCCGCCTTCGCCGGAATTCTCATATTCTTTCTCTTCTTTACAATATCTTGTTTCATCCTTGCGCCCCCTATCCCGCCATCTATCTTAAAGAACGTTTTCAGTTCTTAAGTGACACACATACGAGATCTCTAAGATAATCCGAAAGCCTGCCACTGGCAATACCAAGATTTTATTAGATAAATCGTCTACAGTACAAGCAGCACGCTTGTGGAATGAGTTACCTTTATCAATAAGATCCGCTGAATCTTTAAGTACGTTCAGTTCAGGAAACGACTAATTAACCATTATCACATAGAATTAGGTTACGCTAGCTCGTTCTGAATACACTTACTCCGAAAGCTATCTCCGTGTATATATATGTATTATTATGTATGTATATGTATTTTTATATTTGTGAATATATGTGTATTTATATGTATTTATGTATGTGTTGTTTGAGCTTTATGTATATGTACTATGCCTATATATCTTACTGCATTATATTTATATTTATTGTTTTGTTGAATCTATTGTAATCTATCTATTGTTACTATTATTTTGTACTTTTCTATTTATATTCTAATTTTGTCACCAGCGACTACCCTAACTTCTATTTTTTGTCCATAAAGGTTGTCTGGAAGAGATCGCCGATAGCGATAAGACCGCCGTTTGTGCATTATTTTTGTTCTTTGTGTGTCTATAATGTATATGTATTCTTTTGTTTAGGTGTACAATAAAGAATATTGTATTGTATTGTAATCCCAGTTAAGCAATAAAATAGAGTTGTCATATTGATTCATTTCTATGGTAATGATCTTTGATACTTATTTAATGGCTTCAATGCGAGCGAAACACACACACACACACAAACAAACACAAGAAAATAAAGAAAAGTTTGATAAGTGATCATTTATGATTCGAGTACCGTACCAATACATTTAAACAAAAAGAAATATAGATAGTCAATGAGCCATAGAATGTTCTAGAACTTTCCATAAATATATTTAGGGCCAACCCTATGAAACCCTTATATTGTTGCGCTCATATTACCCTCAGTCGCACATTCAACTAACATCAATATGTCTGGAATGAACAGGAATTATTTGTAATATATGTAATAAAACTGGACTTGGTAGCAATTTCACACGCATGATCTGTTCATAAAGTTGAATTCCAAATACCTACAGGAAAAATCCCTTTTAAAATGAAACTACTCCTTCGAGGGTGAAAATTTGATATTACTTTATATTACCTACTGGGGGCATATTATGAGCTCTTAATTCCAGCCAGCTTGTTCACTGCCTAGCGAATTCGTATTTCTAACTACTAATTTCAGCAAGTCTAGACTACTCATGACTGACTAAATGGAATCAGTCGTTGATAAATCGAATTTAGAGTGAATTTGACAGTGACTACTCTGACGTTGACTACTACTACGTACTACTGACGTTGAAAATACGAATTCACTAGGCAGCGAACAAGCTGGCTGGAATTAAGAGCTCTGTTCTTTATATTACCTACTGTTCGTTTTTGAATTTCACGGTTTATCATTTTAAGTAACTTGAGGGTAGTTATTTTTATTGCTAAGTAAGATTTGATCGATTTGAACAGACGTTGTTCGGTCGTTCGTTAATTTTAATTGATAAGAAGAAAAGTTTTGCTTTTTATTTTTGCTTTTCATGAAATTATTGCGTGAATCTGTAAACTATATTTGTAAAAATTGTGAGTATTAACGACTCGCGCTGAGGGGCCCTATTGTGTCGTCGTTCGTTGCCTTTAAGATAAGTCCTAACAGTTTTCTATTTTGATTGGCCAATCCGAGATTTACTGATTAGGTTTAATATGTAGCTGACCCTTACTTCGGTAAGTTAATTGCCCTTGTTAAATAGTACATACTAACCACCAATAATTAGCCTTGCGCAACGCAAGTGTTAGTTCGTGCCCCTTTGCACCCTCACTGAACTGGTGTAACTTCCACTGCGCACCCTGGGTCACCGAGGGACGGTACTGAACACCTACTATACATAATGAGGTGAACTATCTCGACTGGCAAAAGTCGTATCGTTCCAGAATAAGTCCCTTCTAATTTTCTACCAACAACGATTATTGCTTTGCTTCCATCTGTAGAAGTGGGATACATGATATCACACTATCCTTGCTTACAGAGGATCGTGAGAGCATCGTAGACTACGTTTCTCAACTTACCTTGAATTCAATTAAACCCAGCCCGCTTTAGATATCTTTAACAAGTGAAACTTTAGTGTTTGATAAGGCTGAATGTATTTTACTGCTCTTTACTTAAATCTGAGATGGAGGGAAATAATATAAGAGAAACACCTAACGCCGCCACTGATTTGATAGTAAGGTTGTTGGTACAGAAGAAACGAATGATAGGGAAGTGTGGAGAAGAAAAACCTATTGTGCCAACCGCAAATGAGAGGAACAGGGTGGAAAAAGAATTATTTATATTATAAAATTGTAACTGGGCTATGCCAGTACATTTGCAATATAAAATCGTTATAATATATCCACATATTTAAAAAACAACACCACCCATAATCAACCAGTTTAATGGGAATAAGCTAATTGAAACTAAAAATTTAAAAGTAGTAAACTTTTTTTATGCGTTAGGAGGGCAAACGAACATGCGTGTCACTTGATAGTAAGTGACCAGCGCCGCCCCTGTACACCTGCAACACATATAGTATTACAGTTGCGTTACCGACCTTTACGAGAGTAGAATGGGGGAAGGGAGGTGGAAGTGGGCCTCCGGTATCCTCTCTCACCAAACGAAACGCGTCATAAGCCACTTCCTCCCTTTAAAGGTCGGCAACACAACGGTAACACTATAAGTTTTGCTGGTGTCCATGGGCGGCGCAGGTTGATTACCATCAGGTGACAAGCTTGCTTAAAAAAACTTCTGAGAGGTCGTGGTATTTCACCGGTCGAGCCGGCCCATTCACGCAGCGATCTGCTTGGCTCTACCACTGTATATTACTTAGAATGAAATTTTAAATTGTTTAAATTGTTTGGTTAAAACAATGAAAAATATCAGACAAGTGCAAGTGGGATTTGCACATATGGAATTCTGTAGCACGTTCAATTGTAAACAATAATTATATTAAGATAATTTTAAAATCCTAGGGTCTCCCCGCCGGCATTGATCGCGGCAATGCTGGCGGGCGAGGAGGAGTGGAGGGCTGTGGTCTCCTTCTGCGAAGCAGTAATGCTCCAGAAGGAGGGCGCCGAGCGGGATCGGGAGAGAGCCGAAAGTTTGTAAAGTACTCGTAGGTAACAAACAGCATATGTTTCGATACTCGGAAAACATCTTCTATTTAAACTTAATCCATTTAAATGTGAGTTAGACTTGCCATCTGGTGCTCAAATAAAGGTCGCTACACTTTGATACGGGCTATCCTATAAGCTAACTACTATACGTACTATACGGGGTTATAGGGTTGCATATATGCCTATACATCAAAGTTTTAGATTGGTATGTTTATTGTTTTTAATATCAATAATAGCTCAAGTTCATTCCAAGTCCAAGAAAATCAGTACGCTGAAAGATTTTTACACCACACAATTACGAAAAACACACAAATGAAATAAAAAGCACATTAATCTTATTTTAGTAATAAACATTCCAGAAAGCGATATTAAATTCTTAAACATAACTCAGTAAATACGTTTCTTTTAAGTGTTTTTGTAAATTTTATTCTTATTGTTGTTTTAATTTGTTAAAATTCACGTGGATATAGAGTTCTCTACCCACAAAACTGTATTTCATTAATTACGTCATATTTTCTTGGTATTATTCGCAATTCGCAATTAAAACTTGTTTGAACAAGTTTCGCAATCACGTTGTACAGTATTTGCTAGTGATTCTTGGAATTATAAAGAAATAACGAACTGGCTTCATTTATTTTACAAAAGCTCCGTGCTGACTCTTTTTCTATTATTTTTTCAATGAAAAATAAAAGAGTTTAACCTTTACGTAAATAATTAAAGGTTTAATTAAATCTTTTAATCGCGACGTCGACCTTGAAATATAAAGGGAAATAAAATGTTTTATTTAAAATTAAATTAAATTTATAAAACACTAGCTGACCCGGCGAACTCTGTTTCGCATCAAAAGTAATAACTGCTGCCCCGCTATGTTAATACTGCAATAATTTGAAGTCGATAGCAGCTATAGGTTAAAAATGGGAATTTTCCATTGTTAACACCCCCGCAACCCCCCTTGTAGGTGGAATTTCGTAAAATCCGTTCTTAGCTGACCTCTACTCGGCGAAAGGAATAATGCTACCAAATTTCAAGTCGCTACGCCTTATGGTTCCAGAGATATCGTGATGAGTCAATATATAGGTGGAAATCTCTTATATATATATATAGATTACTTCTGTACAATCTATTACGTAAGCATCGTAAGATATATCTTATCAAATCCATTTCAATAAGATAATTTTATTTTTGGTAGTAAATATGATTATTTGTCAAAAAAAATTTAAAATGTAGCAAAATAGGAAGCTTCTATACGGGCAAAGTCTCGATAAATTACCTCAAGTAAGCCCCTTTTAATTATAATGTTTTAGATAAATTTCATCTGAGTAATTCTAACCAAAGGATCTTTTTTATGGGATAAGAGGGCAGTGGACTGTGCGGCTCTACCACTGTTGAAAGTCTTTGACAGTCGCAGTGGTCCAGTGGCCAGGCTTCCCGTGTGTGATTCAGAAGTCGTGGGATCGATTAGATTTTCAGAAATTATGTACGTGACCAGAGTCATTCGTGGACGTGATCAATCAGCGAGTCAAGTATTAACAGCCGCTGCTTTTAGGAAGAAAAAGGCTTGTTGTTAAAGTGAAAGTAAAAATTTGTTTCTTCTATTTCCAGTCAAAGCTTTCTCTCTATTTACCATTGATTACCGTGTACTGAGTAAGAAAATTGTGACGGAAAAATTTCAACATCCACTGAGACCGTAGCGTGCGAAAAAGAACTTTGTTATGAAATTTATAATGTTTTTTTTTAACATAGGAAGACAATGGAATAACCTAGAATAATAATGGAATAGCAGGTAACGAGATAAATCAGTCTGGCTGTGTCTTGTGAACAGAAGAAGAAAGAAATGAAATAGGACAAGAAAATTGATGGTGCGTTAAGGATTTTAATAGAAAAGCGTCAGTTTTTTGTAGTAGATGATCAGCTCATATTGCTTGTCCCGGCGGAGTTAGCGTGAAGAATATCATATTATAATGTAAAATATATTATTAGTATAATACCAGAGATGGTGCTCTCAAGGGAGTAAGATATCATTATACCAAGCATTTCGTGGACCTTCTGTAGCATCTACTGACTGTAAACACCCATTGCTCAGTTCATGACAATAATAATGAAATATGGCGTCCCAGTGATATGGAGATCAAGAAAGTCGCTTCTGAATCAAGATGTCGTGAGTTCAAATCCAGGGACACCAATGGCTACTCGAAATTCTTTTCAGAAGTCATGTGTGATAAATATCGATGATTGAACATTATACTCGTTGTATGGCAATACGTTCCGCCACCTATTTCATTTGGAAAAAATCGTTAAGGCGAGGCATAACAGCATAATAAGGCATGAAAGTATAAAAATCATTATAATAATCTATTGAAGTTAATTTTTTATCGATAAGCACTGTACGTTATTAAAAACGTGACTAAAGAGGCAAATTGTTGTAGGCGTCAAACGCACTCGATACAATATTGCTGATGATATTATACTCTTTTGTATACTCCGCCATTTTGTCGAATTAAAAACTTTTTTTATGGAATAGGAACCCATTTTTGGTCTCGTTGTTAGGGTGACTATTGCCGATCTATTATTCTTATATCTATGAATATATTTTAGTCGTGTTTATGTGTTTTTTTTTATTTTAGTGCACGTCATTGCTCTGTTTAAATCGGGTAGATTTACATTAAAAACTTTTTACTAAAATCTACTAGAGTGAAAAGTTATCTGTGAGCATTGAGGTACGTACATATTCGGTTCATTTTATATTGTGATTTACTTTATTTGATTTGGGGTTTCTTATTTCGATTTTCAAATATAAGTGAACGTGTTAAACTTTGAATTGAATTATTTTCACATACACTTAAAAATAGTCAACAAGTTTAACTTATTATTTCAAATGAACTACTTAACACGAGCGCTTGAGGAAATTGCCTCTGTGGAACAAGAAAACACGGACGCAATCGCCACGAGCGGCCCGATTCCGAGTGTAGGGGCTATCATGAGAATAATCTGGGAAGAAACTCGTGTGCCAGATACGCTTTTTCAACTATTAAACATAAATAACAATAATTTTAATGCTACTGAAAATAAAGCAGCTATAGACTATATAGACTCGTGCATAAAAGGTGTAGCAGCCAAAATACTCAACCATCGCAGTTTAAATCTAACATCAACGCCCTAAAGACAAATTATCTGCAAATATATTCGAGTCGAGCGCAACTGACGCGACATCTATTATTTAGAGTAGTAACGTAGTGTAATAAATAAATCTTATATGTACATATATTATAAACACTATCAAAGCAAATTTTAAATAAGAAAAGTGGGTATTCATATCACAAATGATTACGCCTCCACTCCAAAATAAGTGAACAAATTCCAACACGCAAACTACACTTTCCGCGTTGAGCAAGCAACTTGACGGTCAAGATGACTTGTCCGTCATGAAGTCATTGATGGTGTAGTAAGCACCAGCAAGGAAGGAAGGCAATTGGGTATTTTTTACGTAGACGATGACTTAGGAAAAAGTTAGTATACATATATATAAGGTATTAAGGTGAAGCCAGGAAATCCACCAGAATATGGTTCTCACAAGAATGACTAAGTTGATACATAATTGAATATTGGAAGATACCATGTGTAATAGTCTCGATGGTCCAGTGGTCGAGCACACGGCTTCTGTCCAGAGGTCCGGGTTCGAATCCTGACACTGGCTCACACCAATGATTTTTCGAAATTCTTTTCGGAAGTTAAGCGTGATAAATATCGATGACTGAAAACTTTGTGCCCGGTATGGCAATAGGTTCGCCACCTATTCCATTTGGAACGTAAACATAACGGCGAGACGAGGCTAACAGCCGCTGCCTACACCTTTGAGTAACAAAGGCGTGAAGTTATGTTTATGTATGTTTACCATGTGTAAGAAAAATTCCACGTCACAACGCTACTATATTAACCATTACAATTATTAAAATCTTATAATTAAACTAGCTGACCCGACGAACTTTGTTCCGCATTAAAAGTAATTTTTACAGCGTTTACTATTAAAGTGATAAATCTTGAAAATTCTTCACTACATTATATGTATAAGAGTTATACATACAAACCTCACCGTTGACAACCTCAATCTATTAAAAAAATGGCATCAAAATCCTTTGTGTAGTTTCAACGATCTAAGCAAATAAAGCTACAGACGGCGGAAAGCGACTTTTAGTTTTATATTAAGTATTGATTTAAAAACAAGTCAAATTTGTAAAAGACTATTTAAAAAAATCCCAATATTTCACCTTGATTACGAACATCTTCCTTTATTGTATTCATTTTCTTGAAAACCAAGCTGATCCCAAAATAACTTGTGTCCAAAATCAATGGTGTGTTTCATCTCTGCTTTGGTAGGGGATAGCACATCCAAATAGCAAAGTTGTGGAGACCATGGCTGAACAGGTAACCAAGTAGTTTTGGAGTTTTCTAATTTTGGAGTACTGAAAGACAATAGAAATATTTAGGACTTTCGAAAAATATTGCGAAATCCTGTTGGAGTCACCAAGATTCTAATTCGAGAAGCATCTATCTTCTATTGTGCTGAATCACATACAGCTTAATAATCAACATAAAATCAAGTATAATATTCATTATAAAATAACATAACATAGCTTCACACCTTTTGTTACCCGAAGGTGTAGGCAGCGGCTCTTAAGCCTCGTCTCGCCGTTATGTTTACATCCCAAATGGAATAGGTGGCGAACCTATTGCCATATCGGGCACAAAGTTGTCAGTCATCGATATTTATCACACATAACTTCCGAAAATTTCGAAAAGTCATAGGTGTGTGTCAGGATTTGAACCCACTACTTCTTGAATCAGAAGCGGGGTGCTAGCCACTGCGCCACCGAGACTGCTCATTTATTTATGAAATATTAATGTTTTAGGCTAACAACGGAGGTCAACTCTTACTCAAACACAGAAAAACTGTAGATAATGTTTATGAGTTGCTCCACTATGGCTCTCTCTTCTGTGGCATTAGTATCCATTCCCGGGACCTTGAATATTCTTAGGACGTCATCACCGTGGCTTACTCCTGCATAGAGAACTGATGATCAATGATTACTTACATAAATTTCTCATAAAAATAATTGATCGATATATATATACATATATACGTATTTAACCATCCAGTCATCAACATTTATCCCATAAATGTTTGTCGCAGCATAGGGATAGAACCCGTGTCTACCTAGCTATAATTAATTCAATATTACCGAATAAGATTGCTTACCATAGCTTACGTTATTCTGAGCTATCCCATTTGTGATACTCGACAGTCCAGGATAGGCATATCTCATAACGTAAGTAACTCCATGATTGTCCGCATGCATCTGTGCCAACTTGCCCACGTCATTGTAAAACAAACGGTCACCCATGGACTAGAACCATGAAATAGATTAATATTAACAAAATCACTTTTTAATTGATCATGCCACTCTTAATTCACTTATTCAACTGAAAACTCTAATCCGTTACATCCTCCTTACTCAAGGGAGACAAATATTGTAGCTATTGTTGTTATAATAATTTATCTACTTACATTTACTAACTGCAGAAATGTATCTTGGCTCACAGGCCTCTCTCCAAGGTATTCTCGCTTGATACGCTGGGCGACTTCAGTACGCCGGCTCAGGGCGAGGGTGTCATTATACACGTAAATATAAGAAGCTAGCTCATTCCAACGAGTTTCGAGTTCTGGAAGAGTCGACGGATCTCTTTGGTACACTAGAATGAACACAGAGTTATTATTAATCAACAAAACTATCTGTGATCTACTCTCATAATAAAAATAATAAAATTGTTACACAGCTATTTCTGTACTAATTTCAGTGTTTTTACAAGATAGGATTGCAAACGAACTTGCGGATCACCTGGTGGAAAGTGACTAGCGTCGTCCATGGACACCTGCAACACAGGTTGTGTTACAGTTGTGTTGTCAGCCTTTAAGGGAGTAAGATGAGAAAGGCAGGGGAAGAGGGTGGGACTCCAAATACCTCTCTCACCGAACCGAACCAAAAGGCGTGAAGTTATTACGTATGTTATGTTATAGAAAACTGTTTTCTTTAGAATACTGACGATCTCTAAAACTGGTCAATTTGTTTTCTTGTAGTCTTCACAATTCGGCTATGCTATAAAGCCGAATATAACGCAAACGTAATCTTTGCTGAAAACTGACTAAATTAGATAATACATAATTATACTACTGCAACTTCAACTAGCATTAATAAAAGTTGTGATTATTTTTAAATAAAAAATATGTTTTACCTGCCGCTGGGTATAGTCCTTCTTCAGATGTTACTGTAGCTATAAGTGGTACCTTCATCATTCCACCGTTCCTGGTGGCTTGGTAGGGACACTGCTGCAAAATTGCACCTTGTACCTGAGGAGCTTCCACTACAGGGGTGAACGGCGAGAACAAGTAAATCTTCCATTCCTAAATTAAGGTAGAAGTATTTATCAATTATAAATAACTTAGTATTTAAACCTCAATATTTCCAAAGCAGTAGTACACGCATAACTTCACACCAAATCCCTAGCGTGGTATTCACAGAAAACAGAACGCCATAAGGCCCGATTCTTACACGCGTCACTCGTTTCTTTCATAACTCTTTTCATGCACACACGGCTCCTAACATTACCTTCCGCCAAAAATCGTTTTATTTACGCTGTTTCCTAACACCACTCTTCTTTCGATATCTGGGGTGTGTACCATTCCTGCTAAAAGCGCATCCAAGATATACAATTTCATTCACCTGTTTCAGCACTAAATCTACAATCATTATCCTTGCATCCGTTCTGGATTCTTTCCTTTCAAACACCATAACTATCGTTTTCGTCACATTCAATTGTTAGCCCGTAAGTTTGTGTAATATTTTTTGACTATTTTTAAGTGCCTGTAAGACCTATGAAAGTAAGGTTTCTTTGATATTCATTGTAAAGTACTGGAAGTGAATACTTGCAAGCATCTGAGTTTGAGCTTTCACAATGTCTGATCCGGATTTGTTCCTGAGACAATCAACTAGTTCCCAGCTGGTACTGGTGGGACAGCCTACAATAGATGCCAAGAACTTGCTTTTCTGTGCTGGTTTTGTGTTTATAGCCCACGAAGAGAGAGCTGAACCGCTGTACGATATGCCTCGGGCGAAAAGACCTAAAATTTAAAGTCTTCATGAACTGTCTTCTTTGAGTCAACAATTAATGTAGGTAACATTAATTCTGTGTAATGTGATGTGAATTCCATGATTTGAATTGTGTTTCAAACTATAAAACAAAGATTTGTATTGTGGAACAAAGAGAAAGAACCGTTAGAGAAAATACCGTTTTCAAGTATTCTCGAGTGCTGGATAACTTAGCAACAGCACAGTTCAACAGTCGGCACTGCTAGTGCTGCACTACGAGGCCTATCTATATATATAAATACACACCTCTAGCCAAAGGCGACAAAAAGTGATAATGTACGCTGACACCTCCAGCAGATTCTCCAGCAAGCGTGATGCTGTCAGGATTGCCACCAAACGATGTAATATAACTCTTTACCCAATGCATTGCAAGCAACTGATCCTTCAGTCCGTTGTTGCCGGGAACAATAGCATCCCCTGTACTCAAGAAACCTATAAAAAAATATTTATAATTTAATTCTTCATATAGGAAGGTAGAATTAGTTCGACACATACTTTATTTATATTTTCGACAGTTTCAGTTGTAGCTAGTCGAGCTTTCAAACTCTGATTGAATTGGAAAGCTAATTTCTGAAATTTAACATATAATAAAGATAATTCTATTTTATGACAGAGATAGGGAGAGAAATGAAACGTTTTCTGCCATACCCTAAAAACAATTACTAAATTATTGTACACAATGTTCTCTTAGTCAGTTCATTAAATTATTCGCACAATGATTTCAGTCAGAACAAACATTAATTAATCAATTCAAATTAGCTGAATTGATGTTCAATGAAATGATTCACTCATTATTGTACAAATTGAAAACAGATGTATTGTATTTACAAATGTATCATCGTACAATTTTATGATATAGGCTAATTAACAAATGTGATACTTTCTCGTTCACACTGTTTGATAATATTTGCTAAGCATCTTAAATCTTCACAGAATAGCCTTACCCTTACGGTAAGTAAGGCTATTCTGTGAAGTAATGAAAAAAATATATTTATCATTGGATTTTGCTTAGATTTGTAGTGACTAAACATTCTACCAATATTAGTAATATTAATAGAGATCACCTTCACTTTCTTAAGAGATTCCCAAGCTTGTAGCATGATCTAGGCCTTGTTTCTTTAAATCTGGTATATTTGATATATACCTTCCCAATCGGAGCTTCGGGTAGAAAGCTAGAAGGCAAATGTTTCTTTGGGCTACAAGAAGCAAGATGATTTAAAAAATAAAATAATACATCTTACCGAGTGGTCCCAATCTATAGTTCACTGTAACTACGACTATATCTCTGTCCATGAGGTTGTCGGGACCATAGATATTACTTCCTCCAAATATGAATCCGCCCCCATGAATAAACACAAAAACTGGCAAGTTGGCACCACTTTGCAGTTGTGGAGTGTATACATTCAAGAAAAGACAATCTTCGTCACCTAAATATAAAAATAATGTTAAGAAATTAAATTATTGAGATGGTAAAACAGTCGAACAGCAGCGATTTTACGCCATCTATATTGAAATATTCATGACCGATTTCCTTAGTTTTATTATTATTACTTGAAATTGGACTAGTACAACGTCATGATAAAATTTTGTAAAAATTTTAACACGCTCTTTGTTTTTGTTCTTAAAAGATGCAGATGGGACTGGAATCTTAATAAATTTATGATATATTTTATAGATATTATCATGTTTCATTAGAAGAGATATTTATGTCTAAATTATAATGATGCCCTCAATACCCGACGATGTACATGTTGATAGAGTATATTTATTACTATAAACTGAGCACCAGTTTGTCAGAATTCCCTCTTTAAATTTCCACACAATTAATCCGCAACCGGCAACGCATCTGTAACACTATATGTGTTCAGGTGTCCACGGGCGGCGTTTGTTGCTCACCATCAGGTGACCCGCCTGCTGGTTTATCCCCTATACCATAAAAAAAAAATATTGTCACCTGTCGAAGACTAACAGATAATATATAAACAAACAACCTTTTTTAGCGCAATTTATTAGAGACAATGTCAATTTTTAAATAAATATTTTTCATTTGAATAATATTTGTCATACTCATACTAGAATTCCTATGGTTCCTATTACATTCAAAGTATATAGGTACCAGTAATTATGGCTTCGAATGGTTCGTATTGCAGACATACTGGGGGCAGTTCAGTTGCGTTCCATACGCCAGACCACGGCTGCATCGGTTGAGGTTCCTGTCGAACAAGAAATACCAAACTGAACTCTAGATAACAGGACATCGTCGAAATCTAAACTTCTGTGCATATTATAGCTAAAAGTTCTTTAATTCAAGATGTACATTCAATAATATGTTGGCCGGAAAAAATATTTTGAAAAAAGAAACAAAAACATAAAATTCAATATCAAATATCTTTTTTACTTTATATTCAAAATCTTGCTGTATTTGAATCATCTTATATATGGTCCTGAATTTTATAACTATATTGGTACGTCCGCAGATTTGCATCTCTTGAGTAGGTAGTCAAACATTTTTAAATAAATAAAAAATAGATAACTTGAATCAAATCAAATTAAAAATAGTATTAATAATAGGTTCAAATACATCCGCATTCTGAGTGTAGAGGTCATCATGAGAAGAACCAGGTTAGAAATTCAAGTGCTAAAAGCTTTTTTTTCCATCTTGTAAACTACAATAATTAGGACACTGAATACTGAGGTAAATACCAAAAGAAGGACTAGCGTGAGTTTTAATTCCTTTAAACTATAAATTCTCGCTGACCGCGTCGAAAACAAGGTTGTAAGAAAGGAATTTGGATTGAAATAGAGAGTCGATGTAAAAGTAAGTAAGGACATGCTGCGATGGTTTCCGTATTTCTAGGCGGCTACTTCTCGATTCCTTGACGTTATTCAAAGTGTGTAATAATGGCTACGACTGCATGGATATTACGAACACACTATGTTATGCAGTTCCCAGATCCGTATTGCGCCGCGGAGTGCGAGCGCCTCGGCTGTTCCATATTATGTAGAACTAATGCCGGAGAGCGAGCACCGCTGCGACGTCTTGTAGAATATGTATAACAAACACTTTGTTAATATAGACTTATTTGATGTTTCTATTAATAAATTTAAAAAACTAGTAACCTCAAGGTTAGCTTCACTGAACTAATCACATGCTCTTAAGACAAAAATAATAATTGTAAAATACCTGCATTTACATTTTACTTTGTATCTATTAATTGAGTACAAAAATGCTGTATTCCTACTAACATACCGTATTGTTAAATCACACCCTATCTTAAAAAGTTTTTAAATTGTATTTCTTTATTTCTGTCTTCTTCTGTAATTTTAATTGATAAGTTGTGGATAATTTTGTGGGTCACATGTGTGTTACTTCGCTATGTACACGTCATAAATAATCTTAGCATGTAACTGTTTTCTATCCCAAATAAATAAATGTAGAAAGAATGGATGATGCAAGATTGACTAAGCAGATATATCTACAATGCAAAAACGGATGAATGTAGGAGGCGGGGACGGCCACGACACACCTTCCATAACCAAATAGGACGAGTCCCGAATGATGTTAGGAGCCCTAAAAATCGACGGCCGTGTATGAAAAGAGTTATGAAGTGCCCTGTCACAATTATATATACATACATACATAACTTCACGCCAAATCCCTTGCGGGGTAGGCAGAGAGAACAGAGCGCCATAGGGCACGATTCTTACACGCCTCACTCGCTTCGTTGACTTTCATAACTCTTTTCATGCACGCGCGTCGGTTTTTGAGATTATTACTTATTGAAATTATATATTTATGTAAATATTTTAATATTGCAAGGTATTTACCATTTATCACTCAAAGGTGTAATCTATTAAAATAGTAAAGTGTACCTAAACGTCGGCCGTGAAATGAAAAAAAAATAACTATAATAAATATGAATTTCTTAAATCATTAAATTATTTTAAATAATTTGTATGTTAATGTAACTTCAATATGTTTCTGTTGAGTCTGCCTTTCGGGCAGTCGAAGGCTGCCTTTCACCGACGCCGTGAAAGGACTTAATTTAAAAATAACTTTTATGAACGTTACTCTTAATTATTTATAGATAGTATTTTATTCTTCTCTTACTTATTGTTTTAATTCTTCTTTAAGTATTTTTTTTATAGTAACTAATCGGTTTGCCATAAATGTAGTCCGATATTTTTTGCTGTATGCATCAAGGCGTTATCTGGGTCCATTAGTATTTATAAATAGCCAACGACTAATTTACTTATTTTATTATTTATTTTATTTTATTAGTTACAAGATACATTGCAAAACTGCACAAACAATTTGTCTGTGGGATCCTTATTATTCGAATAAATTCCTTCCTTAATCGAATAAATTTCATCTAAACAGTATCTATTTAGCAGAATTGTAGTGAAGGCTAATTATTAATTCGTCATAAATAACGCATTAAATTGTAATTAATTACCTAGTTAAATCTATTCATTTTAACAAAAGGTTGTATTATACAAAGTTAGCGAATATTTACAGCCAATTTATTACAGTTTAAATTATTATTATAGAGGAAAAAATATATTATTTCATCGTTCGTTTCATTATGAGTTATCATTTTTTAGTTGTTTAAAATATCATCTGTGGTATTATTAGGTTTGGAAAGAAAGGTTATTTAGTTTTATTTTTTATGTGATGATAAACATAACTCCACGCCTCTGTTACCCGAAGGTGTAGGCGCAGCGGCTGTTAAGCCTAGTCTCGCTGTTATGTTTACGTCCCAAATGGTTAGGTGGCGAACCCAATGCCATACCGGGCACAAAGGTCTCAGTCATATCAATGACTTTTCGAAATTGTTTTCGGAAGTTAAGTGTGATAAATCGTGTGATAATTTATCACACTTAACAATTTCGAAATGTCATTGCTGTGAGCCAGTGTCAGGATTCGAACACGGACCTCTGGATCAGAAGCCGTGTGCTGGCACTGGCCCACCGAGACAACATGTGATGATGAAATAAAACAAAACTTTTACTAATTAAAAAAAAAGTAATTTACTTTTGCCCAATAGTGATCTGCGATCTATTTCCGATAAAATAAATTCTTTTAAAAGCAATCTACATATTTTTCACATTGAATACCAATACGTATAGACGCGTCGATATGTGAATTTATTTTGCCATTGAAAATAACATTTATTTGTTTATTCATTTTATGTATTTGTTGTGGTGAGAAAGAAGATGTAGTGACAAGAATAGAGAAAGGAATGCTTAGATGGTTCGGACATATAGAAAGGATGGACGAAAGAAGACTGACTAAACGAATGAAATCAATGATGTGTTGGTGGGAGGCCAGGTTAGGACAACCGACGAGCATGAAAGCGATAATGAGAGTGGAGGAAGTAATGTGCGTAAGCGGGATGTGCGCGAGGGCGCACACCCCGCAGGTGCACCCGGATCGCGGCCCGGGAAGGATGACCCCCCGGTGCGGCCGTGGCGCCCCGCCCGGGGGAGCTTCACCGAGGCTCCCCGAGGATGAGCTCCCCCTCGTGACAGAGGGGGGACGACGGCGGGGTGGACCAGAGGGCCGATGCACTGTCCTGGCCCACCCGAACGCCGGAGGAAGGCCGCCGCGCGGTTTTACGGCCGAAACCAATAATAAATCGCCAATCCAAGATTGCAGCCAATCTAAGATTATTGACTATCTGTCGATCGATTCCTCAAACAAAATCAATCCATGGATTGATTATTGGCACGGTAATTAGTAAAAATGGATTGAAATATTGATCTTAGATGGCAAAATTCGGATTGGGATTGATTATTGGTTCCGGCCATTAGTGGGTAACCCTAGGATCGGATTGCAGTTTACTGTTTTTGGGAGTCCCACACTGTTGTCCCCAGGCGGGGGGTGTGCATAAAGCATTTCCTCGCGTAAAAAAAAAGTGTCTGCATTTATATTCAATTAACGTTAAAGTGTAACTGGAGTACAGAATAAAATATTGTTACAGCGTCCTTGTCATATTTCACAAGCTTATAATGTTATCTTGACAGTTTTATAGTTTAAGTTAATTGGTTAGATCTATCTATTATATTATTATATATTATACACTAGAATATAAACAGATCAACAAATTAATAACATGAATTACTTGTCTACTATCTTACTTGTTGTTTGTAATTAAATTGTAACGTCACATACCTGAATATTGAAGATATCTAAAAATCAAACCAAATGGGTTGAGTGGTTTTTAGAACTTTAAATGCTAGCGTTTTTAATATTGTTTTTACCAATCCCATCTCTTTTGATTAGAAATATCATTATATTCCATTGGAAAATAGGGAATCATTTCATTGGCAGCTCATCTTATAGATATTGCACTAGCAGACCGCGCGAACTTCGTACTGCTATATCTTTTGCATTTTCCACTAAAATTATGATAGCGTGATGACATATAACCTTATAAAAAGCCTCAATTAACGGAGTATCTAGCACTAAAACGCTTTTCTCAATTCAAATAAGTACTTCTTGAGGTTAGCCGGTTTAAACAAACAACCAAGATACCAGCTTCAATGAACGCTTTATAATATTAATAATAGTGATGGTGGGACTTCTTTTCTTACGCCTACAAAGTTTAATCAAGTCAATCTTTAGGTGATTATGATGTAATATAGACGATGAAAAGACAATTTGCCACAGACATATATATTATCGGTAATTTTATCATTTAGTATTGTTACTCGGCTCTAAGTTTGAAATAAATGTACCTGTAAATATATTCTGTATACTAAAAGAAGCTATGTGCGATATTTTTACACATTTTTTTTATCTTAAGTAAAAACTGGTGTCTAAACTTTAAGACCGTAGTTCCTCTATGCATTAGATAAGAAGATAATTTATTCACAAACTTGATAGATAGCTTGGTGGGTACATTTACCAAGGAAATAGTAGATAATAAACACAAACGCTTATAGTAAAAATACAATTTTGTTTTACAATACAATTGTATTTTAATTTTAGTAATTAATTATAAAAATTTGGAAAGGTAGGTACTATTTGACTTCAGTGCGGACTCCTGTAATTAATAATATAAGCACATAAAAATTAAAAGATCCTTATAAAATTAATGAGTTATCCAACTTTAATTACTTTTTATAAATACAGTTTTGTATTTTATGGTTTGACAAAACTAATTTAATTAATTACTTAGTACCTAATTAAATTAACAGTGAAACGAAGAACTCATTTAAGCTTTGCTAACAAGGAAAAACATCATTTTTTCTGTAGTTAATATGAGTTTTTATCACACTAATGAGTGTATTCAATTGGAAAACTGAAAATTTTCACACAAAAGTAATTGCATAGTTTTGAAGTAATCTTACCCTAAATCTAAAATCTCCTATCGGCGGCAGCGCATAAGGTATACTTCTGAAGCTGGCATACGATCTTCCATTGGTGGACAGCTGCCAAGAGCCTCGCAATTCACCAAGAGGAGTTCTGACTCTCGGACTAGGTAGCTGGGCGCACACTGACCCAGCTGTTATCACAAACAAAAACAATCTCAATACCATGTTTAAATTAAGTTACATCGCTATGTACAAGCACTCGCGTCTGTCGCAAGTATTATACTGTGTTTGATTTATATACATTTGATATGCCATTTACACCGGAAGTAGCTGTCTGCTCAGAAGGACATATAGAAAAATAAAGATGCCTCTTCTATACCAGTACGCTGATGCACGTGTCAACTGATAGAAGCATCTCCCTTTGCCAAAACATTACCCAAATATAAAGAAAAAGAGTTAAAGAGAATTTCTGAAATAATTGACATTGATTTTATTCTTACTTTATAGCTCCAGCGTAAATATTAATTGGTGATTACAACGGTTTGCGGATTGCTATTATAATTTTTGCAGGCTCTATTTTGCAGGCACTTGTACAAAAGTCTGTTCGCATTAAGCCTGTTATGCAAATTAAATAAAAATCTTCCCTATAATATATATCAACATATTCTTAATTGTGATTTCTACATGAACTTCAACCGTCAGCCGTGTCCATGTCTCTGAGGAGCACTTTAAGGCATTCAAACAATTCAGCGTATGAGGTAGTCCAAATAGAAATAGCTTTTATATTCGGAAATAAAGTTAAATAAACCCTTTTAGTGGTCATATAATTTGATATAAGTCTCGATGGTCCAATGGTCGAGCACCCAGCTGCTGAATAAAGAAGTCGCGGGTTCAAACCCTGGCTCACAAAAATGACTTTTTGATATTCTTTTTGAAAGGTGTGTGTGATAAATATTGTTGAATGAAAACTTAATGACCAGTATGGCAACAGGTTCGCCACCTTTTCCATTTGGGACGTAAACTTATGTAGGCAGTGGCTATTATTTATTCTAGCCACTGCCTACACCTTCGGGTAGAAAAAGGCGTCAAGTTATGTTAAGTTGTGTTATGTTAAATAGGATAAGATTAAATTAACGAACTATAACCTAAAACTAAAGGATTACATGGATTTACAGTAACACAGTTGTACATATTCGCAACATATACATGTGTATACACATTTGTGAAAAACATAACTCTCCTTCTGGCAAATTCGTTTTTATTTATAGGATAGGCGGATGAACGAGCAGGAGTGTCAGCTGATGGTAAGCGACCAGCGCTGCCCATGGACACCAGAAACACATACAATGTTACAGTTGCGTTGCCGACCTTTAAGGTAGTAGGATAGGAAAGGGGGGTGGGCATCTGGGTACCTCTCTCACCGAACGAAACGCGTCATGGGCCACTTTATGTCGATCTTCTGAGAGGTCGTGGTATTTCACATGTCGAGTAAACAAGACATAATATGCACAAATTTTTTGTTGAATATTATGAAAAACTAGTTTTTCACCTCTCGGTGTTACTCGCGTACAATGAGTATGGCGATAACGATGATGATTTAATATAGCCTATGTAACTGTGGGTAAATGCAATGGTGAAATAATTTTTGAAATCGGTCCAGTAGTTTTTGAGTTTATTCGTTACAACTCTCGCACTCGCAGCTCAGCTTTGCAACGGGCCTTGCGTGCAGCAGAAATCTTAGTATTTTAATTTCGCCATAACTTCAAAACCAACCGTCCAATTTTAATCATTCACAGACCAAATATTATCTACATAAACAGTACTTAGTGTAGAAATAAATTATTTTCATAAGGATTAATAGCATGAGTAAAATAAATGCGTTTTAATGTAGTTCAAAAAAAATCAAGATGAAATTGTTGTTGTTGCTCACTTGACTCAGTTGCAGTTGCACTCAGTTCGACAGCTTTCAAGTGATGGCATAGTGCTAAATCATATTATTTTATGCTCTTATATCGTTTTAGATAGGTCCCCTGCTGCTTCAAATGACCCACGATTTTTCAACACAGGCCTGTAGTCAATTAGAACATTCTATGATTCTGGCTTCTATAGTTTAGACAGCGTACACAAAATAAGTAACTTTTCTGATTGATTTTTATACCGTGTCCGAAAAACCCAAATATCTAACGGAACTTTTCCAAAATAAAATTTAGCCATAGGCTAAATTTTATATATATAGGTATATTTTATATATATTTTTATAATTTACTCGAGGATAATGTAGCTTTCGAACGGTGAGAGAATTTTTAAATTTTGTCCAGTAGTATTTGAGCTTATTTATTACAAAAAAATAAACGAAGATTTCCTCTTTTTATTATTAGTGTAGATGTAGATATAATCGCAATGAGCCTTGAACTCTACACAGTACTAAATACATGCTATAATTGGCAGTAGACGGTGAATGGGCTGCGCAAGCGCACGTTCGTACGCTCAGCGCGTAAATATGAGTATAAGATTGTTTATAGTCGTGATAATAGCAGCGTCAGTGTATGCAGATACACCAAATCCGACAGTCAAGCTCCCCCATGGTGTTCTACAAGGCTCGTGGAAGATCTCCACTAAAGGAAGATCATACGCCAGCTTCCAAGGAATACCTTACGCTCGTCCGCCGGTCGGAAAATATAGATTTAGAGTGAGTAAATGAAATGTTTTTAAAATAGTAGCTAAACAATTTGTTACTGTTTAATTTAAATGAATTTGATTTACTATTACTTTAATGATAAATAATATTGATATCTTATAATAATAATAATTGGGATATATGTATATGGATAAAATATGGTCTCTTAGATTTTCACATGGCTATAAAAATATAAAAAAGGTAAAAATGTACTTGAATCAATAGCTGGATATGTTATTTTCGGAAAAATCGGTCATCAGCGATTCGGACTAAAATACGAAGGGTTCGGTATAAAAATAGCAAAACAATCACGTTTGTTTTATGGCACGTATCACTTGAATAATAATTTATTATTAAGTATTTGTTTTTGTAGCAATAAAAGTATATATATAAGTACATATATAATAATAGTATGTCTACTACACTGTCTAGCTATCACGGTTCAGAGGCTAGTTACAGACAGACAGGGAGCAGTCGAGGTAGTAGTATGGTTGATTTGTTCAAATTTGGATACTGAACCCTATAAAATAGATTAAACACATTCCACACAAATATAATCATATTATGATGCCCAAATAATATTATTATGAAATAATGCATGAATGTTTGATCTTAAAAAAATACCTACTATTAGTCCAAACTCGTATTAATTTGGGATTCGTAAAGATATAATAAAGTTCATTGTTAACATGAACTGATTTTAGACCAACAAAAAGAAACTAAATTCAATAGCTGGCTTACACTACTGTTTCCAGGAGCCTCAGCAACTGAAGCCATGGAGCGGCGTGTGGGATGCCACGAGATATCTTGCAGGTTGTCTGCAGTACGACGCTTATATCTCCAAGATCACCGGTAAAGCATTTTTAAACGGTTACGTAAATAAATAATTGTAATAATTTATATTCCTACAGCATTAGGTATAAAACTAAACTAAATGTACAAATACATACATAATTACATACATAACTTATCGCCAAGTCTCTTTCGTGGTAGGCAGAGAGAACAGAGCTCCATAAAGCATGATTGTCTTATCTTGTCTTGTCCCTTCTTTGACTTTCATAACTCTTGTCATACACCCTTGTCGGGTTTTAATGCTCCTGATATCACCTTCCTCAAGGACTCGTTCTATTTGGTCATGGTAAGAATGTCGTGGCTCCTCGAATCCTACATCAATCCTCTATTACACTTTATATCTGCTTAGTCAATCTTGTACTAATTATAGGTACTTCTACCTATATATGATTATATTTGAATAGGTAGTGAAGATTGCCTATTCGTGAATGTATACACTCCTCAACTGAAGCCGGGCGCCATGTTACCAGTATTAGTGTTCATCCATGGAGGTGCCTTCATGTTCGGTTCAGGTGGTCCCTACGATGCTTCCAACGTCATGGACTGGGATATGGTCGTAGTTACCTTGAGCTATAGACTTGGACCTTTAGGTACGTATGTACATTCAAACTTTAGGCCTATTCAAGGTGTAGGCAGTTTCACGTGGACTCGCGCCATTATTTCGTCCCAAATAGTATACGTGGTAAAACTTATTGCCTTCGGGCAGAATTTTTGTCAGTGATCAATGTTTATCTGATATAATTTCTGAAAAAAATAGAATATAACTAAGCCTTCTTGATTCAGAAGCATAGTGCTCAACTGCCAGACGATAGAGCCTGTTTAAAACTTTTTAATTTAACCACTATACTAGGTTTCCTAAGCACTGGAGACGAGATAGTCCCCGGTAACAACGGCCTGAAAGATCAATCTCTCGCGCTGCACTGGGTGAAGAATAACATCATGATGTTTGGTGGCAACCCTGACAGCATCACGCTCACAGGGTGCTCGGCAGGTGGCGCTAGCGTACATTATCACTATTTATCACCATTATCCAGAGGTAAGCTGTACTACCAGGTACTATCAAATTCTAGACTTGTAATATCGATTAAATTAATTAGTTTCCGTTAATAGTATTAGAATTTTGTAAAAACTGTGAAAATAAGTAATATATTTTATAATGATACCTGTATCACCTTAGTTTGCTTATAGATAAGAAGAGAACATTTATATAAATTAGTTCGTATTATTATCTTATCTATTTTGCTATGTTTTACTTGTGTACTTGTGTTTATCTTGTGTACAGAAGTAAATTAACATTATTACATATAGCATCACATATAATAATATAAATTAAAGAATTTGTATCGTCCCGCTTGACTCTATTTCAATGCTAATGACTTCGTGTGTAATTATTTTTACCCGAATGTTTCAGAAGGGTTATTAAATTATAAGAGAGTAAAATAAAATTATTATAGTATATCATCAGTTAAATCGTTTGTGAAGTATATTAGTGAGAAGCGCAGAGGTACTCGATACCTGGATTTTATCGAGATTTGATATTTGTTCCCGACTGATGGCAATAGGTCCGGAACCGTTTACGTAGGATCACTACCTTAAGACCTAATATGAATTTGGTCCCGAGTTGTATTGTTAGGTAAGCCTATTGTTAGGTTTACTGAATATACAGCGGGCTCAATTTTGTCAGTCATCAGACATCACATATAAAACAAAATCAAAATCAAATAATTTGAGATCTGTAAAAATAGCCGATAAATCGTTGGTGATAAATCCTGGAATCTTGGAATGATCCTGATAATAAATAGTTGCTTATAATAATAATTACTTATGCATACAAATAAGTATTTTACATTAAGTTTCACGCTGTAAGAGATTATACATGACAATTGAATAGTGTTCATGAAAGACCTACCGACATTATCACCCAAATTGTTTGGTAGGCTTTAATTGATAGTACAATAACATACATACCTATACTTGAACTAAATCACTCTAGGGATTATTTTCACTGTTATAACGTTTTAAATATTATATCCCGAGGGTAATTCCGTTCTGTAGGTAATTCCGACAACCAAATAATTTATCGCTAGCCACACTTCTGAAATTATTAGTAACGTTTGAATTCGAAAATATTGTTTTTATTATTCTTACAGAAATATATTTTTCATAACTGATACAAAAAAAAATACAGATACTCTTTGCGGGTTCCGTGCAAAGAAAAGGACAGTTCACTTCTTTGTTTCTCTGTTTGTCTGTCAAGATCCTTGTTCCTTTGATTTACAAGTTTGCCTCTGGTAGGGTCATCAATATTGCCGCCCCTACTGACTTTTAACCATTTCTTAAATTACATTTATTCTGAAATTTCAACTTTATGATTTGTATTCTATCATCCTCATTACAAGGGCCTTCTTCCAGCGTTACTATTAAGTTTGTGAGCTAGGTGATGATTCTGTCAGTTACTAGATTATTTTTGTAATCCACTATGTAGTGACGAGTATACTGATGACCCTGAAAAGCAGCAGCATGTACTAATCAGAAGGTGGGGAAACGCATGCCTTAAAAATTCGTCCATACGTATTTTTAAGGCATGCGTTTCCCCACTTTCCCCTTCATCCCCGTTTTCTTAAATGTAATTTAAGAAATGTTTAAAAGTCTGTAGGGGCGGCAAAATTGATGAGCCTACTAGAGGCAATTTGTAAATCAAAGGAACAAGGTTCTTGATGATGATGATCTATGAACACACTAAAACACAACACGACACAACATTATGTGTAGTCGGGTAAACGTTTTTTTTTGTTTAATATTTTTATTGAACTTTCAGTTTAAAAACAATACGAACAATCTCTATTAAGTAACATGTTAACTAACAATCTGCTCAATGGTGACAATGAAATCATATAAGTTTTACATATTTATCATATAAGTTTTACATGTTTGCCATGTTTAAAATCATTAATCATATCGTCAAATCTTGTTCATTAGTTCTGACTCTATGTAAAAAATTAGGTAAAACGTTAAATATTTCTTGATTTAAAGTAGATCGTAGATAGTTTCTCACCCGTTCAAGCAAGAAAAGTTTCTCTCACCTACACGATTTCTCACTGGTGTACATAGAGCCTTGCGAAATGCTAGTTCCAAGTTTGGATAAATGCTCCAAACTCTGTTTTTCTTTCGCAGGAACAGTGATAGACTTCTAAATACCAGAATCTGGTTTTATCAAAATTCTTTGAATGGTGGCATTGAAAGTGTTAAATCTGATCCTCAACTATTGAATCAGTAGGAGTAATTTTTAAACGAAATGGTAACAACTCCTTAACTTTTGGTTAGGTTAAATTTGTGGTAGGCCTTTGACGTGGCCGGGAAGGATGACCCCCCGGTGCGGCCGGGAGGGTCGTCGGGGGCGCCGCCGGCCGCGCGCCTCTTTACAGCGCGCGGCCGGAGCCGCCCCGCCCGGGGAAGCCTCGCCTAGGCTCCCCGAGGATGAGCACCCACTCGTGACAGAGAGGGGGCGACGGGTGGACCAGAGGGCTGACGCACTGTCCTGGGGCTCCCCAACGCCGGTTTAACCGCGAGGTTTTAGTGGGTAACCCTAGGATCGGATTGCAGTTTACTGTTTTGCGAGTCCCACACTACCACCTCCCGCCGTTCCCAGGCGGCGGGTATGCATAAAGCATTTCCTCGCGTAAAAAAAGGCTTTTTGTCGTTTCTAGTGTCCGACCAAAGCTTCGGCTTTGGCTTCAGCCAGCTTCGGCCAAAAATCCGTCTTCGGCGAGATCTCAGATCCCAGAACCCGGCCGAAGCCGAAGGTCCTGCCGGAGGTCCAAGAACAGTCCGAATTAAGCGAACTGTTACGAAAGAGTGAGTGACTGACAGACCGGACTTAGTTCAGTGCAGATCAACGAAAGAAAAGCGGCATGAGCCACTTTACCCTGATATTCTTTTTTAGCTGTGGATAATATTGAAGAAAATTATTAAATTACTAATAGTTTACAAACCTTCGGCTTCGGCTTCGGCCGAAGGTTGTAGAGATTGCCGATTAATCGGCTTCGGCTTCGGCCAAAAATAGACCTTCGGTCGGACACTAGTCGTTTATCTAACTGAGTCTATCTACGAGTCTATAAGGACTAGAAAAGTGTTAACCCTGAAAGTTTCACTTGCAGTCATTGTAATACTGCTTCAGATATTTCAATAAATCTTTTTTTTTTGTCGGTTGCCTTTTTCCAATCTCTGTTCTATATTGCTTCGATACGCTTAACTCCATCGCTTTTTCTTCGAAATGCTTAAAGTTCTCTCGTTAAGCTACAAAAAAATTACGGGGTGATGCGTAAAGATTGGCAACGGTGTTCAAATCTATGGTAGAAGCCTGAATTTGAGCACTACTTTGTTTATTCTTCCAAAAAAAACATTCCACACAACAACCATTACCGCCGTTTCTAGTTTCTCCATATTCAAGCAAAAGTATTTCCGCCACTTTTTGTCGCGTTACAGGCTTTTCGGTACAATCATCTTTGACTGATTTCAAAGTCTGAAGAACTTGTGCCAAGAATCTCTTAAATTTTTACAAGCGTTCTCTCTCTGCATTATTTATGCCTGCTGTTTTGAGTTGCGAAATAATGTCAGAAAACATTTAATCAGCTTCCCAGGGAATTTCCCTTCCCACGTCGCCAGCAAAAAACTACCTACTACGCAAAATTAAATACATACGTACCTAGTACGTAAGTATGTACGTATGTATTTAAGTACGTAATTAAATAAATATTTCAATTTTAAAACATGATACATATTAAATGTCATTTTTATTATTAGGGTGAAAGTTAGTCAATTTAACTTGAAATTAATATTGAAACGCTATTGGAGTATTTTTAAAATTCATGAACGCACAATTCATGACTGCATATATTTGCGGATTGTGGACGTCATGTGTATAGGTTAAGTTTAAGTTTTTTGTTATTTTTGTAAGGTAAATAAAAATTTGGGCTAAATTTACCGCCAATCTGCCGCCCTAGGCTATAGTCTACTTTGCTATCCAGGTGAAGTTATATTCTATTGTATTTAGTAATTTAAGCTGCAGTAATTTAAGTTTTGTAACTGGCAACAAGTCACATGGGACTCAAATGCTTAAGGATACCAGCTGGGTAAAATTCATGGTTATTCTGGACTCCTCCTACCAGCCTTCAATAATAATAATATCTTGGACCCAATACACACAGCGCCCTCTAGTTCCAAGCTAAGCAACTAAACGCTTGTGTTATGGATACTAGATAACGGATATTATTACATAAATACTTTTCTTTTGTAAATACATACTTATAATATATAGAAAAACACACAGACGCCACACAAACATTCATGTTTATCACAAATATTTGTGCTCGGGTGAGAATCGAATCCCCGACCACGAGGCCCGTCCAATAGGACGGTACACCAATTAAAACCTCTGGTATGTTCCCCCTCACCACACACGACGCGATCGCGGGAACACTTTCTCACGCTGCTGCAATCCCGCCTGTCGCAGCTCATCAAGGTCCTTCTCAGCTACCAGCCCCTTAAAACTCCAATTGGAGCGCTTCTCAGCTCGCAACTTAACTCCCGTTGGGCCGCGAAATCTCTGGTCCTGCGCTCGTAGCTCCCCATTAGGGATCATGTGAGGTCCTACTGAAATAGATACCCAATTTTACTATAGTCACATATATACGAATAATGATATAAGCCGGGGTTAACCGGTTAACCCCTTTATTACTCAGTTAAAGGACGGCAACGCACCACGGCGTTCATGGGCGGTGAGTAGATACTTAGTGAGTTGCTTAGTTGAGTGGTGCAACACTTGCTCGTTTGCCCCCCTATCCTTTAAAAAAAAGTGGGATTATCATTACGAGTCATAGTATAAAACAAAGTCACCTTCCGCTGTCTATCCCCTTAGATGCTTATATCTTTAGAACTACGCAACGGTTTTGGATGCGGTTTTTTTAATAGTTAGAGGGTGTCAACGGGTGGTTTTGATCTATAATTCATTCATATGATGTTGTAAAGAAAAAAATATAATTTTCGAGATTTAGCACTTTAATTGCAAACGCTGGCTGAACCCTGAGGGATAAATCAAAACAATATTCTACATTATTAATCACCTTCAGAAGGTCTACCAAAAAGTCCGCGAGGGCATATGTCTATCTCTTAGGGATAGCCCACAATGACCATTTTTATTATTTCACTTTTTTACGAGAAATAATGGTTTATTTACGAAACGATTTTAAACATTACAGCATTAATTTGCATTCAATTAAGTGTTTTAAATAAATTGTGCATGTAATATAGATGATCCTGGCCCTTTACAGCATGCAATTTAGACGAATACTTTCGAACATATTGCAGTATTAACATAGCGGGAGTACAGTTAAAGCCGATAAATAGCACAAATTGAACCTTATCATGATATCCAAAATTTACTCATTTATTACTTTTGATGCGGAACAAAGTTCGCCGGGTCAGCTAGTATATAAATATACTGCGCAGCTATGCCTACGTGCCAAATTCCTAACTCATTTCTTTGACACACCTTACTCATTTCTTTGACGTCCACATTACATTAAGTGTTATTTCATGTTTTATTCAGCTCTCATTTATAAACATAAGGAAACTCCTTTGCCGTAATTTTAGAACTTACTTAGTTGCTGGGTAGTAAAAAAAATCTACAACAATATGTTTTAAATTATTTCTTCCAGTCTATTTAATTTTATTAAAATCTGTCCGTACGTCTGTGGACATCGACCCAATCCGTTTAAATTTATTTTAGGTAAGTTTGCTAGAGGTATAGCATTCAGCGGATCGGCTTTCTCTTCTTGGACGCTCAATATAAAACCTGCAGAAAAAGCTAAAAACTTGGGGTCCATAGTTGGTTGTCCCACCGGCAACAGTAAGGAGCTGGTGGAATGTCTCAGAAGGAGACCAGCTGAAACAATTGTAGGCGCACAAACTGAGATGTTTGTAAGTGTTATCTAATTAGTTTAATTCTAGCTTCACTTAGCACTTTTTTTTAATAAAATATATCAAAAAACAAAGCTAATTTACTTCTTTATTCGCAAGCATCTTCATTAACATTACATAATATAAATCAAAGTTACTTTCCGCTGTCTGTCCCCTTATATGCTTATATCTTTAAAACTACGAAACGGATTTTGATGCGGTATTTTTAATAGTTAGAGGGTGTCAACGGGGTGGTTTTGATCTATAATTCATATATGATGTTGTAAAGAAAAGATAATAATTTTCGAGATTTAGCACTTTAATTGCAAACGCTGGCTGATGTATCAAAACAATGTTCTACATTATTAAACACCTTCAGAAGGTCTACTAAAAAGTCCCCGAGGGCGTATGTCTATCTCTGAGAGATAACCCAACAATGACCATTTTTATTTTTTTACTTTTCCGGAAAATAATGGTTTATTTACGAAGCGATTTTAAACATTACTGCATTAATGTTCATCTAATTAAGTGTCTTAAATAGATTGTGCATGTAATATAGATGATCCTTGCCCTTTACAGCATGCAATTTAAATGAATATTTTCGAAGATATTGCAGTATTAACGCTTTTTAGTTTAAGCCGATAAATAGCACAAATTGAGCCTCATAATATCCTAAATTTACTCATTTATTAGTTTTGGTGCTAAACAAAGTTCGCCGGGTCAGCAAGTAGGCTATAAAGAAAAACTCATTTTTGTAATAAATGTAATTAGTATTTCCAATTTCTTAACCCAAAAACCCACTAATTTCTAGGACTGGAGAGTACACCTGTTCACTCCGTTTACACCCGTAGTTGAACCTCCAGGAGTACGAGATCCGTTCCTGCAGCAATACCCGTACCACGCCACCAGGGCTGGTGCCATGATGAACGTCCCACTCATAGCATCTGTTACATCTGAGGAAGGACTATACCCAGCTGCAGGTAAAAAAAAAATATTATAATTGCAAAAGGAGGTTGCAGCAGATGTATTAGAAGTAGTATGAAGATGTGTTATGGAGGAGGAACAGACAAATGCGCAAATCACCGCGTCCTCCTCGGGAGCACTGGGCGTAGTAGGTCCGCAGCATTGGTCCACGCCGTGACCTTCTTCAGGAAGTTTACGGCCTCAACGACAACGGCTTATTTTCTAAGCCTTCACACTTTAGCTACTCAACCTCAAATCAATATTTTTTAATTTTTCGCTTAAAGGTTCATAAAACGACAGAATAATCTTTATTATAAAATATTTGATACAAGCCTTACAACAAATTACTACTCAACTAGTTTTTAAAATATATGCATTTTAAAAACTAGTTGTAATTTGTCCAAAAAAATTTATTTAGTTATTTATTTGGTTATTCCAAGGAACCAAATATATATCTGCGAAAATTCGAAGAAAAACGTAGGATTACCTAATATACCTACTACGTTTCGAGGCAAGGGTGAATGTTCCTTTAGCTGTTAATATTTTAGTGAATCCTTTCAAAGCCTAAAATTTTGAAAGGGTTTGTTTGCATGGGTTTTTCAAGGTTTGGTGTGTGCCATTCAAGTGTTTTGTATGCCAAAAAAAATGTAATCAAAAATTTATTATTTAATTGTTAGATTTATAAATACTCATTTTTATTTTTAATATTACAGCATATCAAACTGATCCATCTATTCTGCCAGAACTGGAGTCTAATTGGGATCAGCTAGCCTCCGATATCTTCGTATACAACGACACCCTGCCTCTGAAACGTCGTGCTGAAGTGGCTCAACTTATCAAACAATATTACTTAGAAGGGAAGCCTGTTAGCCAAGAGACTTATCCGAAACTCGTGGAGGTATAATCTTTCATTTTATACAAGCCGAAGTCATAGACACAGATGTTGCCATGTCTCGCCTAAAGAAATACAACTCATGAATCGGTGGCGGGCCTATCGCTTTACATCAGGCACAATTTTAACAATTATTTATTTATTTATTTATTTTAAATGTACATACTACTATCATTACAGGATACCTAATGCAATAGCGTATGCCAATATTACAGATGGGTACAGTAACAGGCTCTTCTGAACCAACCCTAATAAATATTAGATAATAAATATAATTATAAAACTAACCCTAATAAAACGGAAAGATATTGTAGTATACTGTGGTTTAAATCTGTGGACTGCCAAACAGAACTCCGTATGCTACACAATCTGTGTAAAGTTTTTGAACATAGCAAATTCGAGATATTATAATGACTATTTTCTTTTCTGAGGTATATTTGTCAAATATTATTTTATTTCATAACATTTAGTGACGTAAGCAGGGTAGAACAAAAACAAAAGCTATTCATTATAAACCCAATTCGAATAGGTCTGGTAAAAGTATTTATTTTCTCAATCTCTTCTCCAGGCTCTTGGTGACCGTCTATTTGTAGCCGATGTGGGGAAGTTGGCCCAGCTCCATGCGGGGAAATCTGGTCAACCCACATACGTGTACAGATATTGTCACAAAGGCACATGGAGTTTGTCCAATGTGATTGCACGGAACAAGATCAACTATGGTAAACGGTTATGTGTATTTTTTTCTAGTCTAGGTCGACTGACACCCACTATCTATAGGATTATCTTATTTAAAAAACCAACTAGGCTAATAGGGCACTGGGCGTGGCAAAAATTGCAGACAAAATGTCTTGTAAACAATTTTAACAAGATGTAAATGTATTTATTCTATTATTTTCGAAACACTCTTCGAATAACTTAGAAATAAATGGGCTCGGTGGCCCAGCGGTCGAGCACACGGCTTCTGATCCTGAGGTCCGGGTTCGATTCCTGACACTGGCTCACACCAATGAATTTTCGAAATTGTTTTCGGAAGTTTTGTGTGATAAATATCGATGACTGAAAACTTTGTGCCCGGTATGGCAACAGGTTCGCCACCTATTCCATTTGGGACGTAAACATAACGGCGAGACGAGGCTTAACAGCCTTCGGGTAACAAAAGGCATGAAGTTATGTTATGTTATAAATGTATTTTTTCTATTATTTTCGAAACACTTTTTGAATAACTTAGAAATACGCTTACTTGCTAGCGCACTATGCTAATTTGGTATTTTAAGAGTACCGTATACAAAACAAGTCCCTATTACTGAGACTTGGACGTCCGTCCGTCCGATCATCCGTTCGTTCGTCTGTCACCAGGCTGTATATCTAAAACGGTGATAGTGATATGCATTTGAAATTTTCACAGATTATCTATTTCTATTGCCGTTATAACAACAATCAGGTACTAAAAAATAAATGCATACATCAAACTTGATTTTTTTTACCATTTGTTGTTCGGAATAGTGCGGAAAGCTTTCTTCCTTTCTTGCGCGAGTCTCACTAACACTTGTCTGTCTTTATTTATGTGTTTACTTCTACTACAAATAATTAGATGATAATCTAAGTTATTTGCCACACAGGCGCAAGTCACGCTGATGATACATTAAGGATATTCAGAAAATACCATGAGCTCGAAACCGATGACCCTGCGGAGCGAGCCATTACAGAAGAACTCATCAATATGGTGTACAGTTTTTCAACCACCGGGTAAAATCTCCCTGAAACTATTATCAACCCACATAAAGTCTTCTCTAATTATCATTTGTTTATTACCTCTCTGTATTGAACTGCGTAAAGAAAGAAGCAAAGAAGCGAGACGTGTAAGAATCGTGCCTTATGGCGCTCTGATTTTTTCTGCCTACCCCGCAAGGCATTTGGCGTGAAGTTAGTGTGTATGTAACATGCATAACCTAGGTGGCTTTCTTTTTTTCCAGAATTCCAAAATTAAATAACAATGGACCTACATGGCTACCGGTGAAACCAGGGTCAGCGGAACTGAACTACTTAGAAATTATAGGACCCAACAATTCGGAGATGAAGTCAACATCGGACTTCGGACAGAAATCTTTTTGGGACAGACTGAGTTTTAATGAGAATGAAAATTATAATGAACTTGTTAGAGATGAATTGTAAACTGTTGTGGTGTTTTGATTATACCTATTACTTTATTGTTCAACAAAACATTTCGATGTACATATTGTATTATTTAACTGATTGATGTTAATACTATTGTTACAATATTATTTTTTTTATTAATAATACCACGAAGTCCGAACACAATCTTGAACGACTGGTTTCCATTCAGGGGAAAGAACCCTCGCCGATAACGGGCGCCATTTCTCGAGAAGCACTTCTTGACTTTTCAACTTTTTCACGCGTGTTTATGTTTAATAATAATAATTGTTAGTACGTAATCATCGGTGCGTTTTAAATTCTAGCGCAGCCGGTTGTAGAAAAGCGAACTAAGATCTCATTTTATTATTGGGTACATTAATAGGTACTATAGAAAATTCTAGACCGTTCGGACACCTGTGTATCTACACTTTGTGATTAATACATTAAAAACACACATGTCACATTCAGGAGTACCTAGCTACAGTAATTGGTGTTTAGAACTAGCTATTAATTAGGTCAATATTGCCGGTGTGTATGTTCAGTCAGCGGGTGTTACGGGTCACAATAGCTGGTACATGTAATATTATCTCTACATACACTAGAATGCTTAATTTGGTAATGCAACTATCAAAACGAGGCAAACAGAATTTGCAATTAAGTGTAATATCGTATCATAGGTATTTAGGGAACATCCTTGACCGGTATCGTGGTGTTTTGGTATAACAGCCGACGCCGGAGTAGAGGTAGGTTCAATTCCCACCCAAGCACAAATATTGATGACAAGAACAGAGAGAACAGAACAGAGATAACATACTCATCGCGTAGCATATTGGTTAAATACGGCGTTCCCCAAGGATCTGTTCTGGGCCCACTATTATTTATATGTTATATAAATGACCTCCCCATGGTAGCCTCATATCAGATGGCACTATTTGCTGATGACTGTGCAATTGCTTTTAGCTCAGGCAGTATGAATCAAATTAGAAACGAAATCAAGAATTCTCTAGATAGTATTATTGACTGGTTGAATAAAAATAACCTCAAAATTAATCTAAGTAAAACTAGTATCATGAACTTTATACTCAGAAATTCTAATCAGTCGAAACTACATATAATCTACAAAGAGGATGAATTATTAGAATCAAGCGCAACAAAATTTTTGGGATTGTATATTGATAATGACATGTCATGGAGGACCCAAATTGATCATTTGTGTACAAAACTTTACCAGTTCTCATATGCCCTATATATCCTTGCAAAAATTGCAAATATAAATACTTTATTAACAGCCTATCATGGTTATGTAGCCTCTTTCTTAAGGTATGGCATTATATTTTGGGGCAATGCTACTAACATTGCAGATGTACTAATAGGACAAAAAAAATGTATTCGTGCCATTTGTAATATAAAACAAACAGACAGCTGTAAGCCTCATTTTAAAAACCTGAAAATACTGACGGTCGCATCATTGTATATATATGAAGTTAGTATATTTGTAAAAATATACTTTAAACAACAGTGGAAAGTGAACGTCTAAACAACTGCACTTATTACCCAGCAAAATGACTTTTGCTCACAAAAGTATACATGCAATGGCGCCAAGGATATATAATAAACTTCCTAATAGTATTAAATCAAGCAAGAACACTAAAGCAAAAACAGAGTTTTCAATTTATTAAAAGTGTATTACTGTGTAAATGATTATCTCGAGGACCATTTATATGACTAGTGACTGTAACGAACAATTTTGACCTTATTATATTGCAATTGTTAGAATTAATTGTTTTTTGACAGTGTTGTTTTTATTAATTTGATTATTTTTGACATCAAAACAACTTTCAGGATTATATCGCGTTTATTTATTACTAATTTTATTTATTTCCCGACGCGGCGACGTTTCGAACTCTTTACAGAGATCACGAGTGATGAACAAAAAAGAAAATAGCTTTTGAACAAATACCATCTTTTAACGTCGGGAAATAAATAAAATTAGTAATAAATAAACGCGATATAATCCTGAAAGTTGTTTTGATGTCATGAACGTGATTCGCGAAAGTCTCAGAGTTGATTATTTTTCTTATTGTATCCATTGATTTATATGTTTTGCATGCCAGACGGTGGGATATGGTATAGCACTATAATATTGTATACTGAGACCTATTTGTACCCATATTCGCAAAATAAAGGATTTGATTTGATTTGAAGAATAAATATTTCTTCGTCTCAAATTATTATTACATCGTATAATCGAAAACGCTGCCTGAACCCTAAGTGATAAATCAAAACAATGTACTACATTATTATACACCTTTAAAAGGTCTATAAAAAAGTCCGCGAGGGCATATGTCTATGTCTTAGGGATAACCCACAATGACCATTATTATTTTTTTACTTTTTACGAGAAATAATGGCTTTTTACGAAGCAATTTTAAACATTACAGCATTAATTTTCATCCAATTAAGTGTCTTAAATAGATTGTGCTTTTAATATAGATTAATATAGCCATTTACAGCATGTAATTTAAACTAATATTTACGAAGATATTACAGTATTAACATAGCGGTACATAGCAGTTGCGTTTGCGCGCCAAAACGCGTGCCGATAAATAGCACAAATTGAACTTTTTAAGATCCAAATATGTATTACTAATTTATTTCTTTTGATGCGGAACGAAGTTCGCCGGGTCAACTAGTGATATATAATTTAATCAAAATTAATTTGTATATACAAATAATTTTGAGTATTATTTACAAAGAACATTAATAAACCTTTCAAGCCTTTTAATGAATCGTTTAAACTTTGGTCAGAACAGTTAGGTATAATACTTTGATGCAGTAATGTTTGTTTGTCATCAGATAGTCTAATATTGGAACGAGTCGTTCTAATTCTGTACGCGGACGACACAAGCCAACTAAAAGTAACTCAAAATGTTCACACTTTTGTTGTCATGCGGGCAAATTAAGCGTTTTTGTTGATGTATGCTTTAAAATGTAACGTAACGTGACTTCACGCCTTTTTAACCCGAAGGTTACGTCCCAAATGGAATAGGTGGCGGACCTATTGCGATACACCGGGCACAAAGTAGTCAGACATCGATTTATATCACACAAAAAAAAATATACCGAAAACAATTCCGAGAAACCATTAGTGTGAGCCCCGAATCGAACCCACGACTACTGAAACAGAAGCGGGGATCTTGACCACCGAGACTTCTATGCTTTAAAGTATATTCTATGCTTTATATATATAATTAGATAAATATTGTATTAGACATTATAATAACCAGTAGGTAATTGGCGGTGAAAGTGCTTTCAAATAGTTAAGGAAAAGCTAAGATTTTCATCCCATTTTATCGTGTTTTGTTATTATAAAACACTCTGGAGTTATTTTTACAGTTCTATTACAATCTAATAAAAGATTAATGTAGCATGGCCACGCAGTTCACTGAACCTTCTGCCGGCTCGACGGGTGAAACACCAGGACCTCTAAGAAAATTGACTTAAAATGACTGGCGTTTCAACAGACCCACAGCCTTCCTCTCCTTATACCATCTTAAAAGACAACAAAGTCACAACGACCCTCTGGGAGCTTACCATGGGCGGCGCCAGTCACTTACCACCATGTGATCTTGCTCGTTTGACCTCTTACCATCTAAACATTCACTACCATTTTACAAGCTTCAAGCTTTGCATGTGTTTTAAACATTTTAGTAAAACTATACCTACTATCATAAAGATAGATTAAACTTAATAAAACTTATTGTAGGCAAAAAGCGATAAAAATATATTAGTCTTATACTAAACTAATTTTTTAATTACGGCCTTATTACACTATCACGTCGCTACACTTATGTAATAAGTTATTTTAATGAATACGACTTTATTATAATTACGAGTGGCGGCGACGCATTAGAATTTTAAACACCCTGATCTGAAGGAATGACGTTTTTAAGTGATTGTTAAAAATACTTGATAACCCACATCTTAATACGTTTAGGTAATACATACATACAAACTTCACGCCAAGTCCGTTGCTATGTGAGCAGAGAGAACTTAACCATCCTCAAAGACTCGTTCAATTTGGTCATGGAAAGTGTCTCGTGGCTGTTCTCTTGTATTAATGTTAATAATAATATGTAGTTTATAAAGACATTGTTTGAAAAGAGTACTTGGTGCATGAGTTTCTTGACCGATTCTTGTTATGACAGCCTCTCATTTATAAGTGTCTGTAAAGACCTGTAAAAATAAAAGTATTTGATTTCCTCGACTTCCATTTTTGCATTATATATCTGCTTAGTCAATCTAAAGTAATCCGTCAATTCATGTCAATTTTTCAGGTGTTTTTATGATAATTGCAAACATACAGACAGGTAATCGCTACTTTATTTTTACATTACTTATCCAAATAATAATATCATGTATTAAAGAATTATTTACTAATAATTACATGTATTAAAAAGTTTAAAATAAAATCTGGGATATTTGTACAGATCTTTTTTTGATACTCACTATAGAGATCATATAATCAGAGTTATGATCATATAAATTAAAGGCAATGACCCTTTTTATATCTTAACGCCCTTTACATCTAAAGGTATAGGCAGTAGCGTTACTTAATAAATAAAGTTTCATTCCCACGGAATAAGTTTCATGTAAGTATAACTGTCTGTTATAGAGGTTCTATCATACTTATTCTATTCTATGTTTATACTTCATGATACAAAACCAGTAATACAGTGAAATGGTGTCTCTAACCTGACTGTGGCGCAGATTGCTGGCAGCTAGCAGTACTGCGTCGGCGATGAGCGCGTGCGCAAGCGCATAAACATTATCTTTTTAATAATATGGCGTTAAAATTATATTTGTTTTTAATATTCATAGGATTTGTATCTACACAGACACCAAATCCGACAGTTAAGCTCCCCAACGGTGTACTGCAAGGTTCTTGGAAGATATCCACTAAAGGAAGATCATATGCCAGCTTTCAAGGTATTCCTTACGCTCGTCCGCCGGTCGGAAAATATAGATTCAGAGTGAGTAAACTTTATTTTATTTCTTTTATTACTTGTTTGTATAATATAATATTAAAATATTAATTGTATACCATACTGTCGGTATGTATGTATATCATTATGAATAACAATATTAAATTATTCAGATACCCACCGAATTCATCACTGCATAGTATAAAACAAAGTGGCTTGCCGCCGTCGCGTCTGTCCCATTATATGCTTAGATTTTTGAAACCACGCAACGGATTTGGATGCGGTTTTTTTTTAATAAATAGAGGGTGTTAACGGGGTAGTTTTTATCTATAATCCATGAATGATATACTAAAAAAGTGATAAATCCAAAATTTACTCATTTATTACTTACTCTGCGGAACAAAGCTCGCCGGGTCAGCTAGTATTTTATAAACACCGAAGCCTTTAGCGCGTGAAGCCGCTCTTAGAAATAGTGTCACAACATTTCTTCCTGTGATTAACCTGGAAAATGACTACGGAATGTGATCTGATACCTTATCGACAAAGAATTTTTTGATTGTGGTTGTCTGATACACACTTCATCCCTCTGATCAGACACTAAGGTGATTTTCGTAATAATTGGCACTGACAGGCGATAGAGAAAATTTGTAGGTATAATAGGAACGGCCTGAAATATGTCTTTAAAATTAATTTAATTTTTTACCGTCTTGTGTCCATCAAACAAGAACGGAAATAATACTGTCGCTAATTCTTTATGTTTAAGACAAAAAGAAATTTAAGCGGAACATTAGAAAACTTCAAGAAAATTTAAAAAAACTGCTCATTGAATATTTCAATTTTCCAACTTGTTGTGGAACTTAGTCAGTGTTTATTTGCTTAGTGTCAGGTAGGTCTTAAAATTTTATGTTACCACATGTCTATGTACAAGTAGGTAGCTAAAGTATGAGCCCAGTTTATGAGAGAAACTAGTGGGTTCCAATTCCAACAGAATTAATGTTTCGAATACTAATATCAATATCGCAATATCAAAAACCAAACAAAATATGGAAACTGTGCGATATTGTTCAATTTATTGTAATGGAACACACCGAACATATAAACATTATTCATTGTTATAACTTTAATTAATAATTATGATACTAAAATGTTCAGACATTTACTTTAAATCGCCTGTATTATTATTCATTACGGACAAATTATTTAACTAAAATAAGCGTTAAATTTAATGATATTTTAACAAAGCGCTCTTTAGTGACATCTCATATAAGTTTTTTAAGCAGAACTTGCAAATTAATTTTAGGTTTCCACGACATAAATTCAAGCAACTGCAAGCAATAGGAAGGAACTGACTAATATAATATGTGTTAAAAAAAATGCCACGAATTTGATACAATAATATCCATTGAAAAACAAATTTTAGAAAATAATGCAAAGCACGGACATGACTCTTTTAGATTCCAGGCAATACTCTAATACTATTCCTATTTGAAAATAGATATAGTGTAAATCTAAAGAGTACTAAATCATCCCCTTATTACTCTGCACTAGCAAACCCTACTAACTTCGTTGGGCTTAAGTACCAATAAATTTTGTCCGGTATGTTGACTTTTAGTTAGTGCTCCGCACCGTTAAGTAATAGTTTAATGACTGACTTACTTAATTAAAAAATTCTAGAAGCAATCATTTATCTGATTCACTGTTTTCGCCCATGTGCGCCATTTATTTAAGGAAGTCAGAATTGATTATTTTACGAAGAAAATATGGGCATGGATATTTTTTCTATGAGACTTTTGGTGGGCAAACGAGCAAGAGGATCACCAAATGGTAAGCGATTACCATTACCAACGTCCCCTGCAACACAGATAGTAATGTGTTGCAGTTGCGTGGCGGCCATTAAGATTCTATAGGTTGAGAGAGAATCAGAAGTGGGATACGGATTCACGTTTCTTACCGAGCGAAACATAACATGAGATTCTTTACATAAATATTCTGACTGGTCGTGGTATTTCACTGTTCGAGCCGGCCCATTCATGAAATGAGTTGCGTGGCTGTACCTTTGACAATAGTCAATTAAGAATAGACGTTTTTTTAGTATTACACAAATAACATTGAATAGTAGCTACCTACTGGTAGAAGTGAACGCATATTGTAACTTATTAGCTTTCAAGGTGACGCAAGTTATATAATACATTATATTACTGACATTAGGTATATATTATATTAATAAATCTGTAAAATTAAAGTACTAATAATACAGATTATCTTGATTAGAGACTATTTGCCTTGTTGATATTTCCGTGTACATATACTTGCCTGTTTGCAGACATATAATAAAAACACGCATTATTGTTATTGCCATTACTAAATTATACTGAAACACGTTCTATATAATTTGAAGATAAAGATATGGAAACCTAAAATAACATTTTCCTTCCAGTGACTTTTCGACATTCCTTTGTGCCTTGTTATATGTATATAGCAATAGTCTATTAATGCGGAATTTATTAATCTATTGCCAATAGATAAACAAATTCCGCTACCTATTTGGCACATGAAGGGCGTAACAGCAGCCCCCACCTGCCTTATATAGTTTAAAATGATGTGAAGTTAAAAAAAAAAAACAATATAGTGTTCACGATTTCGTTAAACAATAATAGACATCTTCGTAAATATTTCTAACCCAAAAATAAATTCTCAGGAGCCTCAACCACAAAAGCCATGGATAGGTGTGTGGGATGCAACGAGAGCGCCCTCTGGATGTTTGCAATACGATCCTTTTATTTCGAAAATTGTTGGTAAGTGACTTTTAAATTGACATTCTAAATAAATAAACCTGTGCAGAAATAATTACAGATTTCTAGAACCTACTAACTAAGGTTTAATTACTAGTTGATAAATTTTGATGGAGCTAATTAATACCTATTACATTTCATTTCTTAATAATTTCTATATTTTTCTTAGTTATTTAAACAGTAAACCTTGCTGTTATGGTTTATTTTATTAGCTTTTTATTAGCTTCACCTGTATGTTTGTTTGTATGTTTGTTTGTAACCGACTTCTTTGGGCGCGATTTTGACCCACTTTAAACGGCCAGATTTCGTTCAAACTTTGTAGATTTATTGAGGACCGATGACAATACACTAATTTGATAAAATTATTCCATTTTGCAATTTGCAAAATATGATTTTTAGTGTTCATAGTTCACTTCTCGCAATCAGCGGAAAGTCTACGTTATCAACTTGAAACGAGTTCCTTGTATAAGTCACAGATGGCGCTATTAACGCGCTTGTTATAGAAAACCGAACTAAAAAATATAAAATAAATAATAGTTTAAAAAAACTAAAAAACACGCTTTTTATAGAAAACCGAACTAAAAAATAGAAAAATAAAAAAAAATATATTTTATTTAAAAAAAAAGCGTGGGGTGCATGGTGTCAATAGTTATATATTTTATTGACAGATATGCGTAGAGTGATTATCATTTCGATAATATCTTAAAAAGCACCCCACGCTTTTTTTAAAATAAAATATATTTTTTTTATTTTTCTATTTTTTAGTTCGGTTTTCTATAAAAAGCGTGTTTTTTAGTTTTTTTTAAACTATTATTTATTTATAAAAACAAAACATAGTGAACGTAATCAGTAGAAGCGTATTGGGCCAATAACCTGATATCGCAGCACAGTGCAATTATTTAAGATAGAATACCGTTAACCGTTGACCTTATCAATTATTATTAATTAAATTGAAACCTTTTCAATGTACATGTTGGCACAAAATCATTCCTTTGCCATTTCACTTCAAAGGCCGGCAACACAATTGAAACACTACTGTCAATCTGGGTAACATAAGCTTTCAATGTACAGCTCGACCAACTTATCTGTGAACTGAGTGGCGGCGACACCGTCGACATAGTGTTGCAAGTTATTATAGATTTCCCAGAATTTGGCATGTTTGCCTAGTACATAGCGTAGTAATAAATTAGATACGTTATTAAGGTAATCTATATAATTAGTACTTATTATATTATTTATGTCTATACATTAATTCATTCATTAAGTGTGTAAAAAATATTCGAAAACCCTTGGCAAAGATGAATTGATTAGGGGTAGATAACCTGTAACTGTAACCTAAAATTCATGTTAGCTGCTGTTGGACAGTCCCTTTTTAGAGTAAGGTTTTAGGCTATATAACATCACGCTGCGACCAATAAGAGCGACGGGACAGGGCAGAGTTGTCAGTAGACTAGGTCACTGGCGGTCGGCTAGTTTCATATCTACAGGATAGATACAAGAGCTGACCTAGCAATTGGATATAATAAAACATGAGTTTTAGAATAATTCATTTATTGAAACCAGGTTTACAATAATTATGGTCTTTGGAACAACCTGCACGCCCAACTTCAGTCAGGCTGTGAGGAAATATACCTCCTATTTCCATGCAACCATCATCATCATCACTATCACTTTCTGTTTCTGTGTCACTTCTTACTTCTATTATAAAAGGCTTATCCAAATACGAATCTTGTTTCAAATATTCTTCTTCTAACTTGTGAACATGTTTGCAATGCTGTGCCCACTCATTAACCGTAATGGTTTCAAAGGCTTCTTGAACCAGGCGGGGAATCTCAGCATTTTTATGGTCAATATTTACTTCAGCTACTTTTCTTTTCATTGTGCTCCAAATGAATTCAATGGGGTTAAGATCACAGTGATAGGGAGGTAAGTACAAGCATTTGTGTCCATTTTGTTCTAATATTTTATCAATTTCATATTCAGGTTCAGGCTTGTTTCTTTTTATTAGTTCTAACAGCTGAGGTTTTGTGAACTCTTCTCCAAAGTCAACATTATTTTGTGTCAACCATAGTTGCATATCTCTTTTTAAAGAATTCGTATTTGGAACCTTATTTATGCAAACACGGTGATAGGGAGCATTGACCATTACAATTATTGATGGCTGCTGTAAGTTAGGCACCAGTTTTTCAATAACCCACTTTTTAAAGTTAGTACTGTTAATATCATCATGATAATCACCACTTTTAGTATTAGACTTGAAAACGAGAAGTGCATTATTAACAAATCCAGTGTCCCCTCCTGCGTGTATAATAATATACCTTTGTCATTTTGATACAGGCTCTAATACTCCGTCTACACCCTCGCCTTGCCAACATTTACCTGATGTATGCGATGAGTGAATATATGTCTCGTCTAAATAAATTAGCGGCTGAGGTTGTGGACTTATTTTATTTTTTTCTACTGCATGCAAGTACTTTGCTCTCCAAGCTGATACTTCATTACGCTCCATTAGTACCTTACGGTTACTCTGAGTCTTTTTAAAACGAAAACCCATCTTGTGAAGCAGTTTTCGAAGACTTTCTCGTTGTCCTGTGTAATTAATTTCTGTCTTTAAGACCTCTAGTAGCTTCTTGATAGTTGGTAGCTCCTTTTTAATGGAATAAAACTCATGTACTTTTCTTCGAATAACTCCCATGTCAAAATCATCAACATGTATAAATCCCGTTTTACGCTGCCTCTCCTTGCCTGGGGTCTGAATTTTTGTACCAGTCTCTTCTGCCACATGCCCTTCTTTTACTATTTTAGATATGAGTCCTTGACTCACACCTGAAATAAATAACACATTATCATCATCAACCCCTTAACGTCACACACACAATGTTTGCTATATGTAAGTACGAATGAATAGTGGCAATATCAAAAGTAAATATCAGTAGATATGTACCTATTTCTTGTTGCGGGTTAGTTGAATCTTACATCCAACAAATTCATAAATATTGGGAAATTTACAAAAAGAAAGTGGGAACACTAACCTGTAGCTGCCGAAATTCGTTTGTATATTTGATTAAATGGTATAATCGGAGCCTCCGCCCGAGCTTCTTCTTCAAAAAAGGATTTAACCTTTAGAATAATGCTTCGAGCATCACTTTTAATCGCTTTCGGCATAATTAACGTTGTAAATATAGCAATTTAGCAACAGAAATCACAGAGTACCCGAATGTAGTAGATACTGACAATCGAATGACATTTCAACATGGCGGCCGTAGTTCCTATTTTTTCCATTTCACAGATAAGTTGGTGGGACTGTAACATTGGCCCACTAACTCACTTTTGATTTCTTTACTTGGTAATATCTGTACATGTTGCATCTTACCATAGATTATTCATATGAATAATCTATTGCTGTATACTATAAAAGAAAAGAAGTTACAGGTGTCAATGAGCGGCTTTTGCTCGTTTGCCCCTATCCCATGAAAAATAATACTTTGTCAACAGGTAGTGAGAATTGTCTATTTCTGAATGTGTACACTCCCCGACTCCAAGCCGGCGCCATGCTACCAGTCATGGTGTACATACATGGCGGTGCCTTCATGTATGGTGAGAGTGCTTTCTACGATGCCGTGAATATTATGGACAAGGATATGATCGTTGTTTCAATGAACTATAGACTTGGACCGCTCGGTGAGGATTTCCTATTTATTACAATATTTATAAAATTAAAGTCTCGGTGGTCCGGTGGTCGAGCACACGGCTTCTGATCCAGAGATCCGGGTTCGAATCCTGACACTGGCTCACACCAATGACTTTCGGAAATTGGTTTCGGAAGTTAAGTGTGATAAATATCGATGACTGAAAACTTTATGTCCTGTATGGCAAAAGGTTCGTCACCTATTCCATTTGGCACGTAAACATAACGGCGAGACGAGGCTTACCAGCCTCTTACACCAGCCAGCTTAGCAGCTTCCTACACCTTCGGGTAGCAAAGGTGTGAAGTTATGTTATGTTATGTAAAATATTTTTACCAGGGACTCCCTGTTGTCGATTTTATTTTTATCACATATTAATAGCGAAAAGTAATTTTAGACAACTGGGACTCGAATTAAGGACTCATAAACTGGCAGTTTGAAATGCACGGCAATTGAGATTATTTAATAAATCATTTAGATCATTGATAGATTGTTTATCTGACTGGGTACACAATCTACTAATGATCTAAATGATTTCTGACAAAAGTTTCACTTTAACTATACTATTGAGAGTTTAATTATATTATTTATTTAGTATTGGCACGCAAATTACGCTTCTAAATAATCTCTGCCTATGAATGTCGTAAGTCGAGTTGCATGGCCAAATATTATAACTTAGGAAACGAGGAGAATCAACATCTCTTTTTTTGTATAACTGATATGTGATAAATTATTTCCTTAGGTTTCCTAAGTACTGGTGACGAGATGGTCCCAGGTAACAACGGCCTAAAAGATCAATCTCTCGCGCTGCACTGGGTGAAGAATAACATCATGATGTTTGGTGGTAACCCTGACAGCATCACGCTCACAGGATGTTCGGCGGGTGGCGCTAGCGTACATTATCACTATTTATCACCATTATCCAGAGGTAATGGAAGCTATACGCACGATATACGTCAAACTGTACATTATCGAGGCGCAATTGATGGAGAAATTAGTTAATTAAATTTATGGTACTAAAGAATTTGTTTAAGAACGATAGCCTCCTACTCCTGCATGCAAATGCAATTACTAGTTCAACGAACTTTGTGAATTATTAGCAAAATCAACACAAAGTCTTATTTGCAGTAAATAACAGTGTGCAATGAAAACTATCTCGCTTACTACACACATGATAAGCTTCGTTGTTCAGAGTTCACAAGCTTTGTTTATCATTATAATGACAGAGCGTGTGGACTGTGAAACGACAATGAGTTGTCCGTATTTAATTAGCATGTTGACATGTCAAAAGCAAAAGACCTGCATTGAGGTTCATTTACAATTAAAAAAAAACATATTGACTTTCAAAAATGGAATAGATAAATGGAAACGAAAATGTTCTCTTCAAGTTTACGCCTACATCGACTTATAAAACAAAATCGATTCTAATTTTATTTCAAATTGATATTCAAAGAATTACAGTCACGACGTGGGGTTTATTGTGACTTCCAGACTAGGTTAATTAAGGCCAATGTTAGCAACTCGTTAGTGAGTTTAGTACCTATAATTTCTAACATTAGTATACAATATAGTTACATAAAATTGGATTGATTTATCATTGAGAAACGTTTATTTTCCACTCTTAACTTCAATTTTCCACATGGAACTTTGAATAAGCGCCTGCTTTTTAGAAGATTTAATCTCTGGAAGAGTTATTTCACGTATTTGTACCTCTTACGCTTCAATTTCTTTAGAGATATGTATTTTTGACAATGTTTGCTGATCTCTTCAGGTTCACCGCTAAGCTAATATCATAACATAACTTTACGGCTTTTTCTACCCGAAGGTGAAGGCAGTGGCTGTTAAGCCTCAACTCGCCGTTATGTTTACGTCCCAAATGGAATAGATGGCGAACCTATTGCCATATCGGGCAGAAAGTTATTCAGTCGTCGATATGTATCACACATAACTTTCGAAAAGTCATCGGTGTGAGCCAGGATTCGAACCCGCGACCTCTTGATTCAGAAGCAGGGTGCTCGACCGCTGGACCACCGATACATCTTAACTAAGCTAATAACAATTTAATCTACTATCTATTTGCGACCTCCGTTTGTTTTTTTATCATATTTATTTTATTTTATTCAAGGTCTTATTATAAAACAATGGCGAATGGTTTACAAATTATCTCCATGTTAATACGAGCCTCGTAGTGCATTAGTAAAACTAGCGACTGCAAAATCGAGGTTGGCGTGTTCGATTCCCACCCGAGTACCTACAAATATTTATGACAAGCATGAATGTTCGTATGGCGTCTCGGTGTTTTTCTATGTACTAAAAGTATTTTCAAAACAAGTATGTAGGTATGTATGTATTTATATCCGTTATCTAGTATCCATAACGCAAACATTTAGTTGCTTAGTTTGAAACTAGAGGGCGCTGTATGTATTGTGTCCACGATATTATTATATTATCATTACGTATTATGGACATACTTATAAACAGGACTCGATTGTGGCGATGTATAGTACGTACTACCAAGAGAGAATTATGAATGTTGGCATAAACTACGATTTCCCTTCTGCCTTAGCAATAGTTTTCACTATTACAGAATAGGACATATTGACTAAATAAGCGATGATTATTATTTATGGTGTTTTCTTTTTTATTGATCATTAATTTTTACTACAGTGTATGTTTTCTATCATTCCAGGCACGTTTACTAGAGGCATATCTTTTAGCGGGTCAGCCTTAGCGCCTTGGACGCATAGCATTAAGCCGGTAGAGAAAACGAAGACTCTAGCATCAATAGTGGGCTGTCCCACAAATATTAACAAGGAACTGGTGGAGTGTCTCAAGAGCAGGCCGGCTGAGACGATCGTGAATGCACAGATTGAGATGTTTGTATGTAGATATGTATTAGTATTTTTTCTGTTTGCAACAAAATAATAAAAATTACACTAATGATAGTAACTTTAGTGTAAGGATATTTGATTTTCTTGTAAAATTATTCCACACTGATTCTGTTTGATTGGCCGGCCCGATTGCCTTTCGGGGCATCTATTAGCGTTGGCAACTACTTATAGCTAATTGCTATGCAAATAAAACATTTGGATTTTTTTACGATATATTCGAACACAATTCACACAGCGCTCATTTTTCTTCTGTAATTATATACATATAATACATACAAAAACACCCACGTGCCATACAAACCTCCATATGCCTATCATAAATAAAATTGCCGACCTCGATTTCGCAGTCAGTTCTATTACCAATGGACCGCCAAAGATTGGTAAAATCTCTCCCATGAATTCCACCTGAGCTCTTTATTATAGAAATACTAAATGTAATATACAAATATTGATAACTATTTTTGTAAGTGTCAAAACAGTATTAAAGTAATCGTGAATTATTTTGTATCTAACTTCAATTCTTACAAATTAAATTGTCCATCATCCTGTAGGAATGGAAGGTACACATGTTCACGCCGTTCACTCCCGTAGTTGAACCTCCAGGAGTACGGTCCCCGTTCCTGCAACAATACCCTTACCACGCCACCAGAGCTGGTACCATGATGAACGTACCACTCATTGCAACCGTCACGTCTGCGGAAGGACTATACCCAGCTTCTGGTAAGGAAATAACATAAATTTCGAGCTATAATTTTTTGAAGTGTACTTCTAATGTTTCTTGCGAAAGTTTAACGCGTTTAACCTTAGCATACGTATTACTTTCAAAACCGTCAATATAATAGATAACTTTAGAAATTTGTTAAGCTTGAATTGAAACCGCACAAAGACGCACGCACAATTTTCTTTTATCTATATAGGTAGTATTTGAAAGTGATAAATGTATTTAAATTTAACAAAATCTGAAATCGAAAACTAACCAATAAACAGAATGACACAGCAAAATTTAGTCGTATAGGGAACAAGATAAATTAGCATCACTACAAAGTCTATCTATGTATAGTGTATCACAATGTATAGTGGTCCATACATCAGTGCTATAATCAACAATCTGCTTATTAATGACCTAAGGTCAGACAACCATTATTTAGGGATTCTGATATATCGACGTCGTCGATGGAACTATAACATAGACTTATTGGTTACTCACTCAACTTTAGCTTAGCCTGGCCTGCTGAATTAGTGTTCCTCTGCCTTGGACAACGACAGAGTTATAAATAAACGTATTGATAGTTTTCCTGGGGAAAAGGGCTCAGAAATAAATATATATTAGTTAATTTAATTTAACGCGCAAATCTTTGGAACTACTAACCCGGTTCAGTAAATTCTTTCTGTGCTATATAGTTCTTTTATCGACCACGGCAATAGCCTGCTAAGACATATTGGGAATTCAACTTTTTTAGTGGTCATGTTATTTAATATCTCGGTGTCTCGGTGATCCAGTGATCGAGCACCCCGCTTCTGAATCAAGAAGTCGTGGCTTCGAATCCTGGCTCACACCAATGACATTTCGAAAATTGTTTTCGGAGGTTATGTGTGATAAATATCGATGACTGAAAACTTTGTGCCCCGTGTATGACAATACGTTCGCCACCTATACAATTTGGGACGTAAACTTATCCGCTTATCTATCTGTATGCACCTACCTAAGTATCTATATACAATTTGTTGTTATTTCAGCATATCAGTCTGATGCATCGACTCTATCGGACTTGGAGTCTAATTGGGATCAGCTAGCCTCCGATATCTTCGTATACAACGACACCCTGCCTCTGAAACGTCGTGCTGAAGTCGCTCAACTTATCAAACAACATTATTTAGGTGGCAAACCAGTTAGCCAAGAGACTTATCCGCAGCTGGTGCAGGTACTTATCATTAATTTTTATATATTGTTTATTTTTTGTTTCACGGTAATGGTACTTACAGTCCTTTACTACTACATATACAAATTACCAAAAATGTAGAAATATACTTAAATGAATGTCAATAATGCGATTTTGAAGACTCTTGATAGATATTCAATGGCTCTTTCTTTGTTTAGAAGTTTTCATCATACCGCTTGGAATTTTTAGCATCTAGGTAGCGTACTACCAGATGAAGACTGGTACTGAACACGGGCCTCTAGTCATCTAAAGGTTTTTCTAATTAAAAATTATCTTTCTTAATTCAATTCCTACTCATTAATGTGCTTAAACATTGAATGTAAAAACCACCAGGTTTTTCTCTTCCACGCATATTTGTTATACTTCTTCCACACTTACACGCTTCTCTATCATTCTTAGGTCTTCCTCTTTTTTATTTCCTTCAACAATCAAATTTATCGTGCTTCTTGCCCGGTGATTCTTGTGATAGCCACTACACTGGACATCGGACCGCTCGTGCCGATTGCGTCCGTGTGTTCTTGTTCCACGGAGGCACTTTCAACTCGTTTTTTAATATAGAATTAAAAAGTAATAATAAGTTAAATATCTGTATTTATTGACTATTTTTAAGTGTCTGTGAAGACCTATGAAAATAAAACTACTTTTTTGTTTTTATTTTCTACCGCCTCATTCGCCATTTTAATTAAAGTTTTAAAAAGACCCTTAATAGGTATAAAAATGAAGAAAATTGATTTCTTATTACTCTTGATACTTGCAGGCACTCGGCGATCGTTTGTTCGTAGCTGACGTTGGCAAAATGGCCCAGTTGCACGCCGCCAAGTCTGGACAACCAACATACGTATATAGATACTCGTACCGAGGAGCTTGGAGTCTATCAAACCTAATGGCGTTAAACAATGCCGACTACGGTGAGTGTTTCTTATATCTATTTCTTGATTAGCAAAATTATTACGGGTCTAAAGAATAGTACCACCCCATTTCTTAACGTTTATTTTTATTTTATTTTATTTATTTAGGCTTACCAACTATTGTTACATTATTGCATGGCTTTTACACATTATTGATAGAATAACTACTAAATGTACAATCTTTACAGGTAAACACCACATGATAATTAGGACATGCCATTTACATTTATTATTTTCTCGTTCTCTGAAAAAAGGCGGTATTAGGTACAAACATCACTCTCGAACTCTCAAATATTGCTTTGAAACTTATAATATAAGTGCCAAATAACACGTCCTGCTTTACATTACTACACTAACGAAATACGTTAAAGAATAGGCGACTTAAGAATTTAACCTGATACAAAACACCTTTTATGGTTTGACTGCTGGGTAGTTAAGCACTAGGACTTCAATATCACAGTTCCTAAGTTCGAATCGTCGCTCACACCAATGAATTTGCCGAAACTATACGTAGGTGATAAATATCGATAATCAATTGGCTTATGACGAAAAAATTGCTCCGGCGGCAAAATTAAAAATGACATATTTTTGTTCAGGTGTGAGCCACGCAGATGATGTATTGAGAATCTTTAAGTATCCCGGACTGAAGATGACTGATCCAGGAGACATAGCTATAGCTGATGAGCTCATCAACATGATATACACCTTCTCGACTTCGGGGTAAGTTATTCTACAATATTCGATGAAATTAATTGAAATGATGAAATGATTCGTAAATGAATATACGTGCTATAAATCCACTCAAATGCACACAAAGATAAAAAATATATCGACCTACCTAGTTCTCGTAAAACCCAAAATCCCATGAAATTTTGGTAGGTAGGTACTTTAGTGAAATATTATATTTGCCCTGATTAAAAATATTCTACCGACAAGTCATTGACGAAATATTTATTTTACAGAATTCCAAAGTTAAATAACAATGGACCTACGTGGCTACCGGTGAAATCGGGGTCAGCAGAACTGAACTACTTAGATATTCTGGCACCCAACAATTTTGAGATGAAGACCACAACAGACTTCGGACAAAAATCCTTCTGGGATAAACTTGGCTTCAACGAGAACGAAAATTATAATGAAATTGTTAGAGATGAATTGTAAATTGTTATAATTTTGTATCATTCCTAAAAAAAACAATATATTTGTATATTTTATGTATTTCAACATAAACATATATGTTTCTGTACACAGAAATAGATCAAGATAGAACGGCGAATAGGCGTGGCAAGCGTGCCAAAACCATGCACTATATTGCATGCTTTTCGAAACTCGCTCTCATTACGCAACGAGCGTTCCTGCCCTGCGTTCCTGCCCTGCGTTCAGGACGTAAAAAAATAGATAAAACGTCACATATATGCCTTATTATGCTGTGGCAAATTCTAAAAACAAAAGTAGTGAATCAAATATGAAAAAAGGAAATATTTCGTATGATCAGTAAGTACAGAAAATCAGTAGAAAGTATTTTTTTGAGATTATAAATTATTGTTTTACTTTTACTATGTTCAATAATTACGATCACAAGTTGTATATTTTTTCGTTATGATAAATATCCATTGCTGTCCGCATTCAACGCTCGTATACAAAAACATTGCGCGTATAAATTATACGCGTAATGTACGTCGAATCGAACGAAATACACAATACACCTGCTAGTTGATCGCTGTGTCTGTTAATCGCTGTGTTTGGCCTTCGAATGTTAGAGATGGGCACTCCATGTATCGTTGAGTCTTAGGACTTATCGATAAGTTAATTCAACAATAATTTGAGTATCAGCTCATGTCTTGCTTTGTCCCTACTATAATCTAACACCACAAATTTCAACTAAAGTGCTTCGTAATTACATTGGCAGCAGTTTATTTGACAGTATAAGTTTTCACCAATTTGACCAATCGCCGATGGAAAATCATTTCGTTCTTCTCAAACGGGCAGTAACCGAGGTATATGTAGACGTTCGGCTTCGTTATTTAACCAGGACTGTGAGGCCAACCCTTACAAAAAGGCAAATATTTAATAAATATGTATAGTTTCAAGGACAGTATAATAATTATAACTAAATTTTATATACTGTTGGAAAAATATGTTTTAGGTTTTAATATGTCGGATTAAAGTATTTAACATGTTTTACTTTCTATGATTATCGTTACACAAAATCAATAAAGTTGGTAAAATATAAAAATAATAATATTAACACACGTTGCCGATATTAATATCGATAATCTAATGTGTGTGTCTCCTAACTAGTCGCCCCGCTCACAATGAAAATGACGTCACGCTGTGGGCGTGGTTTTTCAAAAAAGTGACACGCTCGAAATGTATGGAAATATGACATCGCGGCCGTTCTATCTTGATCTATTTCTGTGTTTCTGTACCTGTCCGAAGAAACGGGCAATAATACATCTACGTATTTTTTATTTATTAAAAAGAAAAAAAGGTGTATGTGTGCACACACACGATTCACACACGATAGAAGTGAAACTTCAGTAAATCGATATATATATCGTTATTCCATGATCAGTATAAAATAAAAATCAAATTTATTGATTGAAAAACATTGAAATATTAGTTTATACTTAAAACAGGATTAAATAAAACCAGTAAAAAATAAGATAGAAATTTGAATTTTTATATTTATTATTACCTACCTACCTGCTAAAATATTCGTATGTATTTGACTAGTAAATTTATCGATTTTTGTATTATTTACATAAATCGAAATAAAGTAATACTGGCTTATGGCTAGCGTCCAACCGAAGGTCTATTTTTGGCCGAAGCCGAAGCCGATTAATCGGCAATCTTCACAACCTTCGGCCGTAGCCGAAGCTGAAGGTTATAATCTGTTAGTAATTTCATAATTTTCTTCAATATAATCCACAGCTAAAGAAGAATATCTGCATAAAGTGGTTCTTACCGCTTTTTTCTCGGTGATAGAGGTATCCACACTGAACTAAGTGCAGTCCGGTCCGTCAGTCACTCACTCTTTCGTAACAGTTCGTTTAATTCCGACTGTTTTCGGACCTTCGGCGGGACCTTCGGCCCAGAATTTGGCCGAAGCTGAAGTTCTCGCCGAAGATGGATTTTTGGCCGAAGGTGGTCGAAGCCGAAGCCGAGGCTTCGGTCGGACACTACTCATGGCTGACATAAATATTTAAAAACAACTCGTTCAATCGTTATCACTATGGATAATTATTAGTTTAATTCATAGATGTCGCTAAACTTTAAATAAAGTTGAGGAAGTCGTTCAAATCTACATCGGTAATCGGTGTAGTAAGTAGTATTACATGATGGACATAGATGGCAATACAATAAATAAAATCGCGTTGCGAAATTTTCTTAGTTAGATAATATTACCACCCCACTCCATTTTAATATCGCAAAATATTGTACAATGTATTGGCGCCAAAACGAGAAAACACAGTGAACAATCGTATAAAAATGACAGATTCTAAATTCAAATGTAATATTTTTTTTATTTTTAGTTGTAACAGTATTTATGGCCAGACTAAGTATATAATAAATATTAGGTCGGGGAAAAAGTCTTTTCGCATAACGTAGGTATAAACTTATTATAAAATTTCTTTGACTGTACTATTTGTGTCTGGCTGGTTTTGGTAACATTAAAAAGGTTACATTATAAAGAAAAGAAAAAAATAAAAAAAAGTTGTTTCCCGCTATTTTTCATTTGTTTTTCTCTCCGTAAAAATGAGTGAATCTAATGAAGAAATTCGATACATTTTAAAATTTTATTATAAAAAAGGCAAAAATGCAACTCAAGCAGTGAAAAAAATTTGTGATGTTTATGGACCTGATGCAGTGTCAGTAAGAGTAGCACAAATTTGGTTCAAACGTTTTCAGTCCGGAAATTTTGATGTTAAAGATGCACCTCGCTCTGGTCGCCCTGTTACGAATAAAATGGACGCCATTTTTGAAAGAGTGGAGCAAGATCGGCATATTAGTAGTTACGATGTAGCTGAAGAACTGGGAATTGACCACAAAACAGTTTTGTGGTGGGACGCGGATATGAAATCCAGCGTCGAAAGAAAGAAAAAAGCATGGTTGGATTATGTCTCAAGTTTGAATCAGAATGATAGTATGACAGAGAAAAAGTATGAGAGCTACCGCCGCTGCAGGAATGTTACCAAAGCCTTAGTGAAAGAGAAGCGTGAAAGACTAGTTGCGAATGAGGAAGTGAGGTTGACGGAGAACTTCGAGGCGAATAACAAACTCTTCTGGAGGGAAGTTAGAAAGTCTCGGGGTTTTTCGTCAACATCCAGAATGGACAAAATTATGTCTAAGACTGGTGACATTCTTGCAAACCCAAGCGATGTATAGGGCAGGTGGAGTAAGTATTTTGGGGAAATGTACGAGTATGTTCCGGATGTGGGCGCCACGAGTGAGCCTACGGCTGACACCGCTGCGCCAGCATCTGACGATGACATTTCTATGGAAGAGATTGAATGGTCGATACGAAGTATGAAAAATGGTAAGGCAGCTGGAATTGATATGATGTCTGCTGAAATGATCAAACACGGTGGAACTTGTGTCCGGGACGCTTTCCTGACCTTGAGCAATCTGTGCTGGAGGTCGGGTAGTGTTCCCATGGACTGGAGGCGCGCTGTCATAGTGCCCTTGTATAAAGGTAAGGGATCACGTATGCAGTGCGCCAGTGACAGGGCCATCAGTTTGATCAGTTTAGCAGCAAAAGTGTATGGGAAAATTATTGAAAGGAGAATGAGGATGATATCTGATGGAGTGTTGTGGGAGGCTCAGGGTGGTTTTAGAAGCGGTTGAGGGTGCATGGATCAGATTTTTTCTCTTCGCAACATCGTAGAGAAACAACTGGCTGTTAACCGGAAGGTTTTCTGCGGTTTTGTGGATCTGGAAAAAGCGTTTGACAGAGTGTTACGAAAGGATCTGTGGGGCATACTCCCGGGCTACGGGGTGAGCGGGGCACTGCTGCGCGCTGTGCAGTCCACTTATGAGGGCTGCACAGCGTGTGTGCGTGTTGACGGCGGCTTGTCCCCCTGGTTTGACGTCAATATCGGCGTCAGACAGGGTTGCGTGCTGTCCGCTCGACTGTTCATCCTGTACCTGGACAGTTGTCTCCAGAGAGTGAGATCGATGGATGTAGGGATGCGAATGGGTGACCTAGTTGTGAGCTGCCTGCTTTACGCAGATGACGCCGTGCTTCTAGCCGAATCGCCGTCGGACCTGCAACACTAGTATGAAAGATGATTGCATGATTAAAGGCTTGCAGTTGAATGCTACGAAAACGAAAGTTATGGTGTTTGAAAGGGAGGAATCCAGAACTGATGCAAGGATAATGGTTGATGATGTAGTGCTGGAACAAGTGAATGAAATTGTATATCTTGGATGCGCTTTTAGCAGAGATGGAAGGTACACCGCGGATGTAGAAAAACGAGTGGCGATAGGAAATAGCGTAAATGGAGCGTTGGGCAGATTCCTGGGCGCAAAGGATATTAGCAGAAAAGCCCAGCTAGCAATTCACAATGCAATACTGATCCTAAACCAAAACCAAAACGCTAACTTATGGAAGCGAGAGCCAGGTATGGCAGAGCGTGCATGAAAGTAGGATAAACGCAGTCGAAATGAGAGCATTGCGCAAAATCTACGGAGTGACCCTCGCTAGCCGCGTGGAAAACAAGGTTATAAGGAAGGAAGTCGGATTGAAAGAGAGTGTCGGTGTATAAGTAAGGAAGGGCATGCTCCGATGGTTCGGACATTTAGAAAGGATGGATGATGCAAGATTGACTAAGCAGATATACAATGCTAAAAGCGTGAAAGTAATCAAGAAGTTCCGTGTGCTTGTCGATGTACCCGATGTACAGCTATCTGCAGCCCACTTACGGCGACTTCAGAATCTTCAGATTAAAAAATTAATAATTTAGGATTAATAACATTAATTACTTTTTTGCAGTTCTTTATTTTATGGCTTTTCGAAAAAATGTGAACCCTGGCAAATGGATTTAATTTTAGTCAAGATTAACTCGAGATTACAGTAACTAATTTAGATTCTAGTAAACAATGACGAAATTACTTGCACAACGGCATACTGATATTTCAATGCTATCCGCTATACGAGTATTTCTAAATGATGATTCATGATTTTGTTTATGTAGGCGACGCGTCGACCCAGCCACATCATGCCGGCAGACGTGTTCACAGAACATTAATACTCTTAAGAACTCCTATCGTGTTCGACTGTTCGCAGACCAATAGATCATAGAAATGCACATTTGTCTCTGACGTAACGTCCTATTTGAAACAAATATTATATTTATATATTTTAATATCATCCCTGTGCCAATTATTAAATATTTGTCTGGGGAAAGTTCTATAATCTATACCACTTTAATTGCAACACGTATATAGAAGCCACGTATGTCTACATCCATAACTTTACGCCAAATCCTCTGCGGGGTAGGCAGAGAACATAGCGCCGTACGGCACGATTTTTACACGCCTCACTCGCTTCTTTTACTTTCATAATTGTTTTCATGAACACGCGTCGTTCTTTAAGGCTCCTAACATCACTATAAGCGACGCAACATTAATTTGTAACAAGAAGAATTTATGTTAATAATGATGAATCTCTTTTGGACACGAATTTATTTTGTTTTGTTATTTTTCTGTTTTTTTTTGTTTGGTCTCTAACACACGCTTTTATATTCCCTATTGTTAATTTATTTTTGAATATATTAGCATAATTTTCACGGCTGTTCCTGCGTGCCGACTACAATCACCTTACGTCCTCGAGTTCTAAATCCATCCGCTTTTTTTATTGTATATGTGCTTAGTCAATCTTCCATCATTCATACTTTTTACATGTCCGAACCATCAGACCATGCCCTTTCTTTGTTTTACACCGACACTCTTTCAATCAAACTGCCTTCCTTACAAGCTCGTTTTCGACGCGGTCAGCGAGAGTCACTCCGCAGATTTCAGCATTGGAATCAGTACCACTTTGTAGATAATTAGCTGGGCTTTTCTGCTAACGTTCTTTGGCTCCATTACAGTTTTCCTAACGCCACTCATCTTTCTACATCCCCAGTGTACCTGCCATTCCAGCTAAAAGTGCATCTAAAATATACACTTTCATTTACTTGCTCCAGCACTACTCCATCCACCATTGTCCTTGCATCAGTTCTGGATTTAGGATTTAAATGTATTAAATTCAAAACCAAAACATCATATACAGAAATTTGTTTTATTGTGTACAGTAACAAAAATGATTATTTATATTAAGTAATAAACATATTCTTATTATTTTTAACAAAAAAAAAACACCAGGCACTTAAGTAATGGTGGTCCTACCACACAAGTAGTAATAATCAAACGTAATTTATTAATTTCTTTAGAGAATAAATACAAACATAAAGATACCACCCATAGACAAGAAGCTATAACTGGTGCTATTAGTACTGATAATCATTTAAAACACTAAATCAAGGCATGATGTAAACAAGTCCAAAGTTAATATAACTATGAGTCATTGTAAGCTTTTGAAACAATATTATATACACCAAAAAAAAATTACAACAATATCTATTTCTTTATAGCACTTCGTTTCATAGTAATTATTAAATATAGATTTATTTGTATTGAATTAAATTGTTTTAATTTATTATTCACACTTTATAAGTACATTTTTAAATATAAATATAAAAATACATTCAAAAATATAAAAATAAGTGAAACCCACTGGCATCAGGTACAGGGACCAAGCTACCAGTGGTCAGGGCCCCAAAGAGAGGAACTTCCTTACAATACGTGCCGTGTCTAGTAGTACCGCTATCTTTCTTTCTTTTTGTTATAATATTATTAGCGATACTAAAACAAGATTTAAAATTAATATTTTTTTAAACATTTGGTATTATGGTAGAAAGCAATTTATATGTAGCCAATAAATGCATGCTGGCCAATAATAAAAAAATAAAAAAAAACACCACCAAATTAAAAATAAACACTAACTATAATAACACATAAAACATGCAAAGATACAGATGGTGCTTGATCTAAAATACTGGAAAAAGAATCATCACTAACAAGAGGAAAATTATTGATCTACCTTCATGATATTAAAAAATATATTGCTGTTACATCTTTTTTTTTCTTAACAGATAACTTGCATTCCAAGCCTTGTTTAATAACCAAATAAAATTAATAATATGGTTATATGCATTACAAAATTATAAGTAATTCTTAAGAAAATTCTGATGTAACTTGAGAAAGTTTTGAGAAACAGAATACATAAATCTTAGAAAATAGTACTAGAGATGTCATGCCAATATTATTATGTTTATAAAAATGTGTTTAACATGTTAGCCTTAGTAATTTAGTGATAATTTTAAGATTATACTTTAACACCACAAATATATATATTAAAATCACAAGAACTATATATTATCAACTATTCATCTTTCTTGCCATCACCACCAGCCACGGTAAGCTTCTTCTGCAATTTACTGTGTTCTTCTGCTAGACGGTCATATTCTTTGTTAAGACTCTCTGCCTGTGATTTGACAGCTTCTTTATCCTTCTTTTCCTTGGAGAGTTCCTTCTCAAGTAAGCTTATCTGACCTTTGAGATCATCAAGCTCCTTCTTGTTCTGCTCGTCACCAGCTCCTTGTTTATCTAGCAGGGTTCTAGCAGTAACAGTGGCACTTTGCGCCTGACGAAGGTTTGCCTCCGACTGGGCCAATAATGTAGCTAATTGAGTGATCATCATCACCAATCTACGAATTACCAGCAGCAAAAAGAGAGCGAAACCAGAAATATAGAAATTTCTTTGAGCTCGGAACAGCCTCATGTTACCTTGCATTTCAGCATCCAGATGCTGATGGTCTGACGCATCGATGCTTGAATATTTTTGCATCTCCCGAATCGCATCTAAGAGACATAAAACGAGGACTCCGATTAGCACTAAAAAGTAAATAGATGCTTGCCCGCTTATGTAAGCCAGAAACTTCGATTTGAAAAACCTGTTCCATTTTGCTGGGCTTGCGACAGGTAATGTCAATAGAAGCACTAAAGCTATTTCGGCGTACAAAAATGACGCGATTATTGTCCACTGGAGACTCATGTTCGTAAATAATGAGTCGGCTTAATACACACTGTAACGAGCCCGCAACTACAAAATTATTATGTAGGTAGGAACTTTGAACACAGTTTTTATAAAAAAATAAGTATGACGTATACCTTAATGCAAATCATAAACTAGGCAGACCGATGACAGAAACTAATAGAAAGAAGAAGGTAGGGATGAGCAATATTAATCGATCTTCATCAAGGTTTTGATTAAATTCTTAGATGATTCTAGAGGCAAATGTCTTGTAAACCCGCTAAAACAATATATAAATAATTAGATGTTTCTTGACAATGTTGCAACCGGTAGTTTTACCAATGCGCCACGCGTGTGAAAATATTGGGTGTGTCGTTATTTTACATAATGTAATGGCAACTACAGAGCTGAATCAGGAGTTCTTTCACCAGGTATTAATGTTACCTAGCTAAGCCTAATTTTTTGATTGAATCGTTGCCAGAATCGAATCTTCGAATCTTCCCACCCCACTCCCTACCATATCCTATTAAAAGAGCCAGCAACGCAACTGTAACACTATATGTGTTCAGGTGTCCATGGGCGGCGTTTGGTGCTCACCATCAGGTGACACGGCTATTTGTTTGCCCCCTATACCTTAAAAAAATAAAAGTACAGTTGGAGTGCTAAATCTTGAAAATAATCATTTTTTATTTAGTACATAAACACAAACAAACATAACTTCACACCAAATCCATTGCGGGGTAGGCAGAGAGAACGGAGCGCCATAAGGCACGATTCTTACACACCTCACTCGCTTCGTTGACTTTCATAACTCTTTTCAAGCACGCGCGTCGATTTTTGAGGCTCCTAATATCACCTTATTATTTAGTACATAATACATGAATTATAGATAAAAACCACCCCGTTGAAACCTTCTATCCATTAAAAGAACCGCCTCAAAATCTGTAGCGTAGTTTCAAAGATATAAGCATATAAGCGGACAGACAGCGGAAAGCGACTTTTTTAATCTATGTAATGATGATAATATAGATAGTAGGCAATATGGCTGGTCAGCTTTGTGCTTTGGCTACATTAGCGGGATATGGCGAATATTCGTGTTAACGCGATGAATGTGGCCGGGTTCATCCTGTTATCGTGTAGTATTCAGGCGAAGACGATGTAGTATCGGGGAGCTGTCGGTAAACTGGCACGAATCAAAGGGATTTGTCGCGACAATATTCGCTCAGCTGGCTACATCTACGGCAATTCAGTGTCGTGAGTGTCGTCCAGACTTTGAAGCGAGACGGACGTGCATATATTTTTTTACATTATGGAATGGAGTAATTAAAAGCGTGTTAGAATGCATTAAATTTTATGAAACTAAGAGTATTATATTATGGAATCCTAGTGACCCCGACCATAAAAGATACACTTTGTACACGATGCGTGGATTCAAATTATAGATAGCATATTTTTAATTCAAATCCACGCATCGTGGGCAACTGATTGCCCTACCATAGTACAAGAAATGAAGAAGAAAAAGATTCATTGATGGCATATTACAAATCCCATCTCAATAAACTGAACAACCCAATCCGACACGATACATCGCGTCAACTCGACACGAATATTCGCCCGCCTTAATGTAAAAAAGAACATCGCACACACCCGAACACGATGTTTTTGTGCGCCAACACGATACGAATCTTCGCCCGCTAATGTAGCCCAAGCATTAGACTACCAAAAAAAAACTTGACTGTCATCTGTCAAATGTTAAGTCATGTCTGTCTTTTATAATTAGCAAATTTTTAATGACATCACTGCATTCAATTGATTGGACTTTTGTTGAATTATAATTTTTGAATTATAGTAACTAATCAAACGTATAGCATAAGCCATAAAAAAAGTAATAAACAAATAAGTTATGGCTGATCCAAAGTACGAGAATCTTCCTGGCATAGTACGTTTAGAACATACAAGGAAGATTATTGATTTTACCGTATAGTTGGTGCATTATATTTTCATTTTTATAGGCATACGATCAACCTGATGTTTATGAAACCGGTGATTTACCGGAAGCAGATCAGCCGGACCCCACGGAAGAAGAAGACAACGAAAACATTGAACAGTTGCATCTGTCTGTTAAAGATTCTTTTAATAAATTTAAAGGCAAATTTCTAACTGGCACAGTTGATTTTTCAGACAGACTTAGTAGGAAATCTCGTATTGGGTACAGGTACATCTTGCAAATTATATATATACATACATAAACTTATTATTATATTACCAATGTCTTTACACAAATGATACAAGAAATACAACTCTAATTTGTTTATAAGATACCTAAAATATTCATTTAAATTTGGATATTAAGTAGTAGAAGGGTTTATCCGAATATGATTCAGATATAATATTAGTAGTAGTAGATATTATAGTGATTAGTTGAAAATAAATTATCATTTTCTGTATTAATTTAATATTACATTGTTGGGATTAATAACTTAAAACTTGCAACAAAAAAAAAATTTGGTTCTGGGAAGTATAGAGGAACATTCATATCATTTCATCATATAGTATTTTTAATTATGTAATGTGTTAGAATGCAATTAATAAAAGCAGCATTACTGTAGTTGTGTTGTTGTTGGTTGGGGCTTACTATTGGTGATGTTTTTAATAAAAGTTTGTGAGTATGTAGTTATATATTTATTGCTTTATTACTCAAAAACAAATATAGGTATTTTAATAATTTAAATAATTTTATAATCTAATGTAAAATATAACAGTGATAATTATGAGAAGCTCATTGCCATCAGATACAACAAATGATTACAATAAATTGTTTATCTAAAAAATTTGTTAGTTTTTGCTGTGGTATATATATATGAGCATGAGGTAGTTTTAGATATACCAACATATTTTAGTATATTACATCTTAATTTTATGACTTCTAGAGCTGGAGAGTATGAGTTGGCAGCTGAGGGTGAACCTGAGACACCATTAGAGCGCTACAACAGACTGAGGTGTGAGTTCTCAGAGTTATTGGAACAAGTTGCTGAACAGAAGGACAAAGCTACAGAAAGCGAAAAAGTAATGTTATATAAAACTCTGTAGGTATAGGGTCCTAGCTAGCTTTTGTTATTGTCATAATTATCAATAAATACATGGGTATAATATGTATGTACTATAAATATATTTGAAAGAAAGAAAGTTTTAAATTATAAATTATTACTGTAATTTTAACTTCTTTATAACTTTTTCAGGAGGAATATTCAAAACTAGCGGTTCAAATTAATTCCACAAAGAAATTGCTTGAGGAGTTGAAACTTGATGAAGGTGAACAAGTGGATCCAAAGGCTGAAAAATTAAAGTAGGCTATTGAGATAACAACACCAATAACCAACATATTTCTTGGTTTAAAAAAAATACATACATACATAAGCTCACGCCTTCTTCACGGCAGAGATTTTGGTTCTCCACAAGCTACGATCCTTACAAACTTCTTTCTCTTCATCTACAATCATACACCTCGTTTAGTAATACAAAAAAAATACAAATAATTAAAATCTATATAAATCTAATATAAATAATTAATAATTTATAATTATGAAATGAAAGAGGTTTGATGATGTCCCAAAAATTTAAATAGTAAAACTATTATACTTATTATTTGAAGTGTATAATTTTCAGAGAATATTTATCAAGCAACAGCAAGAGGAAACAAGGTGAACTGATAACGGCACAGTTGAAGTTGAAACCTGAAGTTAATCTAGCATATACCACGAGAGTAGCGCAACTTGAACACAGGTATAACATAACTTCACGCCTTTTGTTACCCGAATGTGTAGGCAGCGGCTGTTAAGCCTCGTCTCGCCGTTATGTTTACGTCCCAAATGGAATAGGTGGCGAACCTATTGCCACCGGGCACAAAGTTGTCAGTCATCGATATTTATCACACGTATCTTTCAAAAATTTTGAAAAGTCATTGGTGTGTGCCAGGCTTTGAACCCACTACTTTTTGAATCAGAAGCGGGGTACTAGCCACTGCGCCACCGAGACTGTATAATATGAAATATAACTTACAGGATAAATCGTAGATTTTCAGCTCCATTCTATTCAAATCTATGGTCCATATTTAATTGTTAAATTTTCACGAATTACATTCATAACATTGAACCATTTTTTTATGGATTATATCGCGCTTTTTTTTGTTCATTACTCGTGAAAATGATCTCTGTAAAGAGTTCGAAACGTCGGGAAATAAATAGAAAATAAGTTCTAAATAAACGTGATATAATCCATAAAAAGTTGTTTCAACGTTATCTATGGTCCATTACAATGTACATCCAATTATTATGATAATTTAAAAATGTTTGGCTCCTGCAATTATTTTATTATATATTTTTGATATTATGAATTACAAATACATACATACATACATAAACTCACGCCTGTATTCCATATGGGTAGGCAGAGACTTTGGCTTTCCACAAGCTACGATCCTGACACACCTTTTTCGCTTCATCCACAGTCATACATCTTATCATGCAGTCGCGCCGGTTTCGGGAACTACGCATTTTGCCTTTCTTAAATAGACCATTTATTTGGTCGTGGTAGCTTCTTCTTGGTCTCCCGGTTCCGCCCCTGCCACTCACATTTGCTTCAAATACTCTTTTAGTCAGTTGGCTTTCATTCATTCTTGCAACATGACCAAACCATCTTAACATACTTCTCTCCAACTTGGTCACCACATCATCCTTCAACTTGCATTTCTCCCTTATCACGCTATTTTTCATTCGATCCGCAATGGTGACTCCACACATTCTTGGAGAACGCATTTCCACTGCAACCTTACTTTCATGTTTCGCCTGCCATACCCAACACTCACTCCCATATGTCAGAGTTGGTACCAACACACCACTGTGAATCGTCAACCGTGCCTTTTCAGACACAGCCTCACTACGCATCAGGGCATGCAGCGCACCATTGACTCTGTTACCAGCAGTCACTCTCCTTTCAACATCTTCCTCACACTTTCCGTCTCTGGTAAACACACTTCCCAAATATACAAACTCATTCACTTGCTCCAATTTCTCGCCATCCAAAACTATATCACACACTGTGACCTCTTTCTCTCTCTCCACGACCATAACTTTCGTCTTGCTTACATTTATTTTCATACCTTTTTCTCTTAACCCTGCATTCACTGAGATTAGCATGTCTTGTAACTCTGACGCTGACGAAGCAAGTAGCACCTGGTCATCGGCGTAAAGAAGACACTTGACACGTAACTCTTCCATGCTTGAACCACACTCAGTCTCTTTCAGATTTATCAAACAACTGTCCATATAAAGATTGAAAAGCCATGGTGACGCAGCACATCCCTGTCTAACATCTTTATAGATATTAAACCAGTCTGAGTGCGCCCCATTTACTCTGATACGGGCTCCAGAATTACAAATAATTAAACTAATCTCCTGGGTATATGTTTTATTGCTTTCATGACAAAACAAGAAGGTTTTTGAATTAAATATTAAGTTATTATTTAGACATAGTATTAATTAAAATTAAATATTTATAAAATGTACTATTAAATTGGTATTATTACATTTTTATATTATTTGTTTTTCAGATTACATAAATTAGAACAGGCTGCCGGCGTGAGAGACGAAGAGGCGTTTAGGAAACTACAAGCGGCTACCGGACAGGTACTGATCATTGTTTTATATAGTGTCCGACCGAAGAGTCCATCTTCGGTGAGATCGAAGAAGAAGCCGTAGGGCCCGCCGAAGGTCCGAGAACAGTCGGAATTAAAGGAACTGTTACGACAGAGTGAATGACTGCCGGACCGGACTGCACTTAGTTCAGTGCGGATACCTTTAACACCGAGAGAAAAGCGTCATGAGCCACTTTACGCCGATATTCTCCTTTGGCTGTGGATAATATTGAAAAAAAAAAATTAATTACTAATAGTTTATAAACCTTCGGCTTCGTTTCGGCCGAATGTTGTGGAGATTGTCGATTAATCGGCTTCGGCCAAAAATAGCCCTTCGGCCGGACACTAGTTTTATACCAGACACGTGAACTTTGTACCAGCACATATACCTTCCTAAATAAGAAGACGCCAATCCTCATAATACATACATAACTTAACGCCATGTACCTTGCGGGGTAGGCAGAGACTGGCAGAGAGGACAGAGTGTCATTAGAGACGAATCTTACGTACTTCAATTACTTCATAATGACTCTCGTCGATTTTTAGTATTCCTGACATCACCTTCTTTCAGGACTCGTCCTATTAGGACATCGGGTGTCGTGGCGGTCCTCGACTCCCACATCAATCCGTTTTTGCATTGTATATCAGCTTAGTAATCTTGCATAATATGTCCCGTATAGAAAGAATGTGTGAAAGAAGATATAGTGACAAGGATAGAGAAAGAAATGCTTAGATGGTTCGGACATGTAGAAAGGATGGACGAATAAAGACTGACTAATCGAATTTATAAGACAAGTGTGGGCGAACCGGTAAAGGCGGACCTACCAACATCAAATCAACGATGTGTTGGTGAGAGACTAGGTCAAGAGTGGCCACAACCGACGAGCATCTATGAAAGCGATAATGAGAGTGAAGAAAGCAAGAAAAGAATTAGACTCTGCCTACCCCCATGGGAAAAAGGCGTGATTGTAAGTATGTATGTAGAAAGAATAGATTGTGAGCAGGCGACGCTGTGCGGCGCGGCGGCCAGCCTGGCGCGGCAGGCGGCGCTGCTGCGCGGCGGGGAGGGCGCGGGGGGCGCAGGCGCGGCGGGGGGCGCGGCGCTGGAGGCCCGCGTGGCGGCGGGCCGCGTGGCGCTGGAGGCCCTGAAGACAGCCTCGCGGGCCGCCGACCCCGAGCTGGACGCCAAGGTATACACTACCCACCTGTAACTCACCCTAACTAATTATTTTATTTGTGACTAGCTGAGCCGGCGAACATTGTTTCGCCTCAGAAGCAAAACTTGTTCTTAAATAAATGTAGCCAAGTTTTTATATCTATTACATAGATTATTCGACCTAATTTTCACCGTCCCACCATCTTGTACTACGAACTTTTATCCCTATCTATGATCTCATTTGACAGGCGACGAAGCCTATTACCACGCATAAGACGTGACTTTGTGTCGATATTTATGGCATAATTTTCGGAAATAAATCTGATCAGTCATATTCGTCACCCTGTTTTTATTAGGGTATTATAAACAGTTTTTTACGTTAAACATCCATAGACGAGGGTAAATCTGATTGTTAGCGTGGCAATACAAGTCGTGGCGACACATCTCCACGCTATCGCTACTATGTGGCGGTATATATACATACACTATACATAATCTATACTTCTATTGGTAATAACGTGAGGCCATGCGCAGTCAAAATGTTCGTGCGCCGTGTCAGTTTTCCTGACGTCTATGTAATTGTAAATTTAATTGTAAACAAACGCGAACACTTGTCGTGTGCTTACATGGCGGTGTGACGTAATAACATGGCTCTTTTTCTTTCATATCGGTAAAACACAGATCAAAAAACCTGAACATTTTGTACTCAATTTAAAAAAAATTGCTTGTTGTTATTGGGCATAAAACTAACATTATCTGGTTGCGATTTTTCTAAACTATCTATCTTGTATTTTTAGGATAGTGATAGTTTTGGAGTCCTGAGTCTTGATTAAAACCTTTATTAAGCTATGATAAACACTTTGTACTGTCGCAGGTGAACGAACTGTACAAGCTATTGAAACAGATCGACGGCATATCGCATTCAGAATTACTGGAGCGTATGGAGGCGTTAGAAGCTTTACACAATCAAGGTGAGACCCTAATACTTAACATGATTTCCTTATTCATTAGTACATTTGTAATACAGTGGCCCCTAAAAAATGTGAATTTTTAGAGAAAGAAACGGACCAAATAGAGAAATTTGAATTTCAAGTCCTCCAGTAATATCTTCCACCAGGGTTCGACCCACAGAAATAGATCAAGATAGAACGGCCGCGATGGCATATTTCCATACATTTCGAGCGTGTCACTTTTTTGAAAAACCACGCCCTCAGCGTGACGTCATTTTCATTGTGAGCGGCGCGACTAGTTAGGAGACACTCACATTAGATTATCGATGTTAATATCGGCAACGTGTGTTAATTTTATTATTTTTATATTTTACTAACTTTATTGATTTTCTGTAACGATAATCATAGAAAGTAAAACATGTTAAATACTTCAATCCGACATATTAAAACCTAAAACATATTTTTCCAACAGTATATAAAATTTAATTATAAATATTTTACTGTCCTTGAAACTATACATATTTATTAAATATTTGCCTTTTTGTAAGGGTTGGCCTCACAGTCCTGGTTAAATAACGAAGCCGAACGTCTACATATACCTCGGTTACTGCCCATTTGAGAAGAACGAGATGATTTTCCATCGGCGATTGGTCAAATTGGTGAAAACTTATACTGTCAAATAAACTGCTGCCAATGTAATTACGAAACACTTTGGTTGAAATTTGTGGTGTTAGAATAAAGTAGGGACAAAGCAAGATATGAGCTGATACTCAAATTATTATTGAATTAATTTATCGATAAGTCCTAAGACATATCGATAAATGGATAAATCGACATGGAGTGCCTATCTCTAACATTCGAATCACAGCGATTAACAGACACAGCGATCAACTGGCAGGTGTATTGTGTATTTCGTTCGATTCGACGTACATTACGCGTATAATTTATACGCGCAATGTTTTTGTATACGAGCGTTGAATGCGGACAGCAATGGATATTTATCTTAACGAAAAAATATACAACGTGTGATCGTAATTATTGAACATAGTAAAAGTAAAACAATAATTTATAATCTCAAAAAAATACTTTCTACTGATTTTCTGTACTTACTGATCATACGAAATATTTCCTTTTTTCATATTTGATTCACTACTTTTGTTTTCACAATTTTTCACAGCATAATAAGGCATATATGTGATGTTTTATCTATTTTTTTACGTCCTGAACGCATGGCAGGAACGCTCGTTGCGTAATGAGAGCGAGTTTCGAAAAGCATGCAATATAGTGCAGGGTTTTGGCACGCTTGCCACGCCTATTCGCCGTTCTATCTTGATCTATTTCTGTGGTTCGACCTATCTCCATAAATGAATCACTTCGAACGTTTCAGCAATTTGGGCGTGCACAAATTGAAATGAAACAAAGAAAGTTCAAAGTATCTACAGTAATAATAATAATGATGTGATATTTCCGTTTATCCATAGCGTCGAATTTCGGAAAATCTCTGACCGAGCTGGAGACGTTACAAACGACGATAGCGAGCGGAGTGCAGAACAACAAGGAGCTGCTGCAGGGCGTCCAGGAGGTATTCGCGCACAACGTGGACAGCTTGCACAAGGAGATCAAGAAGCTGGACGACAAGATCCTCAAGCTGGCTGCCGCCTGAATACTGCTTCTCTCATGCTAGGGCTACTAGGGCTTATTGAACCGCGTTTATAACACCTTTATTTTCTTTAAAGATTATCTATCAATATGTCACCTCATTATGTTTTTATTTGCACTCTAACCCAAGCTGTACTAGCTTGTAATCCGAAAGAATGTTGACAATATTAGCAGCTAGTTTTGTTATAGGTAGTTACAGAGTTTATTTGAAATAGATTTGTTTTTAGATTCTCATTTTTTTTCAGGTACTTAAAAAAATATATTTGTTTTAAGTATTAAAAGATGTATTGAAAGAAAATTACTTAACCAATATTTCTCAGCGTAACTTCACAATTACTTTATATAACATTAAATAACATTTTGAAGTCTTTAAGGATTTTTTGTTCTTGTTTTTCTTTTTTGCAAATGTACTTTGGCATGTGAATGTTTTTCGTGAAATTATTATTTTAAATGTTAAACGTATATGTATGTATAATTCGTAATGTATGTTAATATATAAGAATAGACTACTTATGAGCATATAATTTATTTATATTAAATTGTTTATATAGGTATATTGCATTTTAATAACAATTTTAAGTATGTTGGCAGTGAATCAAAAAATAAACACATCATCCACGTTTGAAAAATTATAAGGATTAAACTGATTCAGTGGTCTAGTGGTCGAGCATCCCGTTTCTGAATCAAGAGGTCGCGGGTTTGAATCCAGACACTGGCTAACACCAATCACTTTTCGAAAGTTATGTGTGATAATTATCGATGACTGAAAACTTTGTGCCCGGTATGGCAATAGGTTAACATAACGGCGAGACGAGGCTGACAGCCGCTGCCTACACCTTCGGGTAACAAAAGCGTGAAGTTATGTATGTTTATATATATGTTACATTGATTTTATTGAATTCATATATCCATTACAATAAATACACGCATATATAAATCTGGTCATATTATCTGTCTAAGGGTATTCTTGGTCGTCTGCGTCATAATGAACTCCAATTTGTTTACGGACTGCGTCCATCAGCTTCGCGAGAGTGAGACTGTGCTGGTGGGACATGCGGGGAGACTCGATCAGACCTGGAACAGCAAATGATTCATTTTTAGATCAAGAAGATTTTTTTATCTTTTTTTTATGGGCAAACGAGCAAGCGTGTCACATGATGGTAAGCAACCTGCGCCGCCCAGCTGCACATATAGTGTTACCGTTGCGTTGCCGACCTTTAAGGGAGTAGGATAGGAAAGGATGTGGAAGGGGGGTGGGCCTCCGGATACCTCTCTCACCGAACGAAACGCGGCGTGAGCCACTTTACGTCGATCTTCTAAGAGGTGGTGGTATTTCACCAATCGAGCCGGTCCATTCATGCAACGATCTGCTTGGCTATACCACTGTTAAAATTCACGAAGAATTCTAAGTCTTGGTCCGGGTTCGGACATGTAGAGCAGATAAGTATACAATGCAAAAGCGGATGGATGTAGGAATCGAGGACGGACACGACAAAAAAAACGTGTTCTGGAGGAAGGTGATGATAAGAGCCTTGAAAATCAAAGACAAGACAAAGACAGAAAGTCAACGAAGCGAGTGAGCCGTGTAAAAATCGTGCCTTATGGCGCTCTGTTCTCTCTACCAATTAACAGCGGTATAGCCACGTACTTCGCTGCATGAATGGGCTGACTTGAAATCTGAACTACGGCGACCTGTCAGAATATTGATCTAAAGTGATTAAAGTGTCTCATGTCGAGTTTTGTTCGATGAGAGAGGTATCCGGAGGTTTGCAGCTTTAGCGATTATGCTTTAAGGTACACCTCGAGATTCTTAATGTGATATTTCAAAATGGAAAAATTACATACCAGCTCTAATACACCTGGCCACTTCTAGGGCCTCGTAGACCAGTGCGGCGCTGTTGATGAAAAAGTAGGGCAACTTCGATTCGTGCAGTGAATACTCCTTAATCGTTCCGTCGGGTAACGTCACCTTTGTGGGTATGTGGAAAGGATCCTGCAACTGAAATACCAAAAACCAACAGGTAATTTTATTTGTCATTAAGGTGAAAATTTGTGCGACCATATTTAATGAAAATCATAATCTAGAATATTCTAGAACTCCATTTAAAAAGCATAAAGGAAGCCTACCGTAATACGTCCCTTGGTGCCGTATATATTGGCATCATTCCAAAGTTGTTGTTTCGTGTGTGAGGTCAGAACTGCTCGTCTCCCGCCGCTGTAGTCCAAGACAATGGTCTCCGCTTCATCCACGCCATTCTCATTGATGTCTCCGATCGCTGACACCTTGATAGGTTCATCTTTAAATACGTACTGAGATAAATTCAGCAGGTATATTCCGATTTCTAGTATTGCTCCTCCGCCCAGTTCTTTCTTACTGGAATTATTTTCGTTCAAAGAGTTAATGATTTTTGAAGAAAAATATTAATGCCTCCATACTTATGTATCTTTCAAGGAATATTTTTTTGTATATTTTCACACATTTTCAACGCACTAGAGATAGCAGATCTGGAATTCAATTAATCAAATATTTAATACCATGGAATAGGTGGTGGTTTATAGGTTTATTACTAGGTATCGGGTATACTTTTACGATATATGTCTATGACATCACAAAGAGGGTAAGGTGGATTCCTTACCGTCTTTGTGATGAATATCGCACCCTGAATATCATATGAATGAATATCATACCCTGCAGCAAGTCGATACCTATATTAATACTATTAAATACACTAGCTGATCCGGCGAACTTTTTTCCTCGCAAAAGTAATAAATGAGTAAATTTTGGATATCGTAAAGGTTCAATTTGTGCTATTTATCGGCTTTAATTACTGTCCCGCTATGTTAATACTGCAATATCTTCGAAAATATTCGTTTAAATTGCATGCTGTAAAGGGGCAGGATCATCTGTATTACATGCACAATATATTTAAGACACTTGATTGGATGAAAATTAAATTGTTTAAAATCGCTTCGTAAATAAGCCATTATTTCTTGTAAAGAGTAAAGAACTAAAAATGGTCATTGTGGGTTATCCATAATAGGCCCTCGCGGACTTTTTTATAGACCTTCTGAAGGTGTTTAATAATGTAGAACATTGTTTTGATCTATCACTTAGGGTTCAGCCAGCGTTTGCAATTAAAGTGCTAAATCTCGAAAATTATCATTTTTTCTTTACAAAATCATATATGAATTATAGATCAAAACCACTCCGTTGACAACCTCTAACTATTAAAAAAAACCGCATCAAAATCCGTTACGTAGTTTTAAAGATATAAATAAGTGACTTTGTTTTATACTATGTAATGATACAAATAGCAAATATGCCAGGACACCTCTATATTTTCTACTGACCAGTCATAGTTAACATAACTTACAATAATCTTTCTGCATCAACATTTATACCAAAAACGGCTTCAACAAATCTGACTTCTCCAAGTTTTCCGGATTCGATTTCTTTCTCCAAGTCTATGTAGGCAGGACAGAAGCGAGTCCATATAGCCTCCATTAGAAACAGATTCTTCTTCTTGGCAAGATTAATCAAACTTTGCGTTTGTTTCGCGTTCAAAGTGAACGCTTTCTCGCACAACACGTGTTTTCCATTTTCTAGACAAAGTTTGGTGAGTGGATAGTGATCACATATCAAAGCACCGATGTAAACCACGTCTGTAACAAAACCCCACATTTTAATCATCTTTAGCCGACTTCAAAAAAGCAACCACATCTTTCCTTGTTATAGCAATTAGTAAGTACGTTTCTTACCGATGTCTTTACTTTCAGCCAATTCTTGATAGCTGTCAAAAACTTTCTCAATGCTGTGGAGCTTAGCAAACTCAGCAGCTCTGGTCTTGTTTCGTGCAGCAACAGCCACCACGACTTGATCGTCGATAACAGGATACGAGTTCAAGGCATTCACAAAGTCATTGCTGATCTTACCGGCTGTGATGATACCCCAACGTAGCGGCATCTGTGATTTATAAGTGAAATGAAATATTTAATAATTAAATTAAGAATGAGTTTTCAGGAAATATACTCAAGGTTGAGCTGTATTTCAATTACTTGTTATTTGTACACGTAATTGATGCCTCGTGGCGCATTGGTAAAACTACCGCCTGCAGCAATGAGGACGGGGGTTCGATTCCCACCCGAGCACAAATATTTGTGACAAAAATGAATATTTGTGTGGTGTCTGGGTGTTTTTCTATGTATTATAAGCAGAGATGTAACGGAGCTTCGATTCCGGTTCCGTTAAGTCGGAACATCCGATTATTATTACACTTTCGGTTCCGACTTCGGTTCTGATACTTTTATATCGGAGGTTGGACGAAACGAAGCGAGCGGCGCGCGACGGCCTGTGCCGAACAGGTTCATACATGTACCTCCGCGACGTGCACTCTATGATCAATTATTTTTTCACTTTTTGTTATTATTTGTTACGCTCACAACATTTATAGGTTATAGATAATTGTTTGGATTTTTGCGGCTTATTATCAATGAAAGTGATCTGTTTTTATGAGGGACAAAAATAGTGACTAAACATCGACCTTTTGAAGAAATTACCTGAAATATGAGTGATAATAACGCCAATATCTCATCAATAATTCCATTTATACACAGACTCAAGTATACATTACAAACTGAAGGCAGTGAACAAGACACGAATGAAAAATTTAAAACTATAATAAAATGCACTGTTGATCAATTAAATTCCAAATTTGGAGACCTTAAATCAAATAATTTCTTTGCAATAGCAACGTACCTAGATCCTCGCTATAAAACAATGTTTTTAATGAAGTCGTTAAAGAGAAAATTGAAACTGAAATAATGTCACAATTAGATGCAGATACATGTATAAACGAGTAACAATTGTTAAGTAGTGATGAAGACGATGATGATACCACATCTGAAAGATATGCAGTTTTTGACAAATTTGTTGTAATGAAAAGTATGCTAAATTCGTACAATAAAGAATAACGTATGAGTATTAGTGATGATCCGTTATTGTGGTGGAAAGTAAATGGAAATACAAAATTCCAGCCCCTCAAATCAATTGCCCGCCAATATTTGTCATGTCCACCGGGCCCGGTAGCGAGCGAACAACTTTTTAGTGGTGCTGGCCTAATTTACGACTCCTTAAGAAATAGGGGACAAAGCTTCAAAGCTTTTTGTTCATAAAGTACAATACATTACTTGTGGAGTCCATTTTGATTTAATTTGTTTTAGCTTTTGTACATTTATTGTAACGTAACCAAATGTAACACGCTACTTTGGGTTTTAATTATAATTAAACTTTAAATTCTTTACTTTACTCTTTTCATTATTTGGAATTATGCCATTTTTTTTCACTGTTGTTTTTTATTTTACAAAAAATGACAATGAAAATAAGTCTATAAATGATGTTTTATTTGTCCTTATCAAACTGACCCTGCCTCCGATTCCGATTTCGGTTCCGAATACGATAAATCAAATTTGAAATCTCCGATTCCGATTTCGGTTCCGATAAAACTACCTCCGTTACATCCCTAATTATAAGTATGTATTTACAAAAGAAAAAGTATATATGTATCCGTTATCTAGTATCCATAACACAAGCATTTAGTTGCTTAGCTTGGAACTAGAGGGCGCTGTGTGTATTGTGTCCAAAAGGATATACCAATATATCGTGTTTACTTAATCTGTATTTACTATCTCGTTGTTTTATTAAGATGGCATTAAAAATGTAAGTAGGTACAACGTTTAGTATATTTATTCCGTCATATAGCATAGCATCGCGATGGGTCGCCACGCCAACAATCAGGCTTACCCTCGCCTATAGATGTTTCACATAATAATACCTTGACTCAAGCTCGTCATGAAATGGGTAGGTACTCGAGTACCCTATCTAAGGTTGTTTGTGCACCAACACCATCACCGGCCGAGGACGAGACGACGCCGTTGTGGTAGCAACGATATATTATATTATTTACTACTATTGGGAACTGACCAGTGGGCGTGGCTTAAAAAACATGGCTACGTATTGTGTGCAAGTAAAGAGTTACTGATATGTTTACATTAGATTGGTGTTGTGAATTTTATTTATTTATGTTTACTATCGAGGAAATATTTAACTGGGTCGGATCAAATCCAGCTCAGAAGAATATTATTATAGATGCCGAGAGAATAATAGCAGCGGGTCATTTACTAAAATGTGGTAAAAATATTGAAAGTATAAACAGTGATGTTGTGACTTTTTCGGCATTGTATTTACAAACATCTCATCTGAAAGAAAACCCTCACGAAATTGAGGGATCAGTTTCAAAATCTGGAAAAATTTTAAGTCTAAAATGCTCATGCAAGGCTGGCAGAGGAAGACAATGTAAACATGTAGTAGCTGCTTTATTATATTGTTACCGGTAAGTAATTTTCTAACCTCAATTTTCACAGAGAAAAAGAAATTAGTTATTTAATGACATTAATTTTTATTTTAGGAAAGGAAATCAAGTAGATGTCTTATCTGCGATTGATAAAAAAATGTGGATGGAAAAATAAGCAAGAAAAAAATGTTAAAAAAAACGATTCAACCAGGTTTAGGTACAGCATGGAAACTGATTTCTAAATTTTCATGGGATTTACTACCACAACCATTCACAGCGCAATAAACTCTACTTTTATTTTTTGAACGAGGTTTTAATTTAATGAGTTCCATTTTAGAATATTTTTTTTATATTTATATTAATTTTTATAAATTATGTATTTCATAAACTTGTATACGAAAGCGCACACTAAAACTAGTACTTTTTTGCCACCAGACGTCGTGATCGAAATGGTCAGTTCCCAATACTATACTAAATTTAATTGCCACTATAGTCGGGTCAATTTATTAGGCAACATTTGACGTTTGTCAGTTTGTCTGCATTATAAACATCGAATAAGGTGAATAAATCTATAACGACTTGAAAAATTATGTAAATTTTAAAAATTCTTATAGGTAGGAATCCCTGTCCCATTATTATTTTTCTTTATTTTTTAAAGGAGCAAAATAAGACAAAGTACAAAATTTAAATAAAAAATGCATTTATTAAGTGGAACAATCTGAACTATCACTATCACTGCTGTCAGCACTAAAAGTTATTATTAATTCATTTTCAATGATATTGTCGATTCTAACGTCTCTTTCAAAATCTTTCATAATTACTTCTTTTGTTTTTTCTACCACTTTTCTCCAGTCTTCTTTAGTGACTTCTGCACATGCATTTTGTAGCAGAGTTAACATTTTACCGGTACTGAGGGGGCGTCAGTATTGTTTCGCGCTGCATGCTGCTTTATTTGTGCCCACATAAGCTCAATGGCGTTATACTGGCAATGATACGGGGGTAATCGTATCTTCATGTTCATGATCTTGGGCTAGTTCATCTATTATATAGCGAATCTTGGACGGCTTAGTTACTTTTACTAGATCTAATAACTCAACTTTTAATAAAGTTAAACGTGCCTCCACACCATTTCTTTCTAACCAAGAGACAATTTCTTGCTTTTTGTTAGCTTGAGTTGATGGTTTATCAATTTGTAGATAATGATACGGCGCATTGTCCATTAAAATTTTTGATGGATTTTCCAAGCTGATTAGAAGCTTCTGAAACCACTCTTTAAAAATGTCAAAGCTCACATATGTATTAGTGAAAGTAAGTATGTATTAGTATGCATTTTATTAATTAACTAGCTGACCCGGCGAACTTTGTTCCGCATCAAAAGTAATAACTGCTGTCCCGCTATGTTAATACTGCAATATCTTCGAAAACATTTGTTTAAATTTCATGCTGTAAAGGGCCAGGATCATGCACATATATATTACACGCACAATCTATTTAAGACACTTAATTGGATGAAAATTAACGCTGTAATGTTTAAAATCACTTCGTAAATAGGCCATTATTTCTCGTAACAAGTAAAAAATAGGTCATTGTGAGTTATCCCTAAGAGATAGACATATGTGTGTTTGGGTGTTTTTCTATGTATTATAAGTATGTATTTACAAAAGAAAAGTATATATGTATTAGTATCCGTTATCTAGTATCCATAGCACAAGCATTTAGTTGCTTAGTTTGGAACTGGAGGGCGCTGTGTGATTTGTGTCCAAGATATGCCCTCGCGGACTTTTTTGTAGACCTTTTAAAGATATATAATAATATAGTACATTGTTTTGATTTATCACTTAGGGTTCAGGCAGCGTTTGCGATTAAAGTTCTAAATCTTGAAATTTATCACTTTTTTTTACTACTTTAATAAATTTAATATATATTCAAAGTGTAAATATTTTAACAAAACTGCATAAATATTTGTATTTTTTTATGGGATAGGAGGGCAAACGAGCAGGCGTGTCACCTGACGGTAAGCAACCAACGCCACACTAGCAACACATAATATGTATCCCCTATATGGGAAGGGGGTGAGCCTTCGGGCACCTCTCTCACCGAACAAAACGTGGCATGAGCCACTTTACGTCGATCTTCTGAGATGTCGTAGTATTTCATCGGTCGAGCCGGCCCATTCATGCAGCGAACTGCTTAGCTCTACCACTGTCTAACAGAAATTGTATATAAAATAAAATCAAATGAACTTTTAAATACGCCTGCTTTCTGTCTTGCAGAAAAACATGCCTGGAAATATGTACTCAAACAAAATAACAATGAATACACATTGCAATATATTTAAACTATTGCATATTTGTAATCATAACATAACAAGTAACACATAACCACATAACCTACTGTCTGTATACAAAAATAACTTGATACAAAAATAATCGGTTTTGAAACTAGTTATTCATATACATATACGAAATTGCGTATAACGATCGCGCAAAAGACATTACGACCCACGACTAGTTCCAGCAATACCCATGTTTTTCGAGTTTGACATGACTCCCTTTTGACATTTCTCTGTGGCATCGTTATCGTTGAGAAACAGACTTACGGATAGTGTTGAGTAGGACACGACTTGAAAAAGAGTTTGTAAGAGTAGCCTCTTTTTTATCCTGAGCCAGTACAATGTCCCACTTCAAATGAGGCGAGGCGTACTGAATCATTTGAAGTTATTGTAGTACGAAATACGCGCGCCTCCTGGTGCCTCAAATGTAGTGTTGAGTAGGACACGACTTAAAAAAGAGTTTGTAAGATAGTCTGTTTTTGTCCTAAGACAGTACAATGTCCCACTTCAAATGAGGCGAGGCGTACTGAACCATTTGAAGTTATTGTAGTACGAAATACGCGCGCCTCCTGGTGCCTCAAATGTCAGACGCGACGTGCTTTTGTCATGTTATTTGTTTGTTTAATACAAATATTTTGTAATTATAAATCTTACAAGTATAAAAAATAATTTTATGTGTTTGTTGTCTTTTAGGTATTCAAACCAAATGATTACGAATATAAAATTTCTCATCTAATGTACCTGTTAAAAATAAACGCAAAAGTTTGTGAGGATGGATGTGGGATGAATGTTTGTTACTTTTTCACTCAAAAACTACTGAATGGATTGTAATCAAACTTTACAAGAATATAACTTATAATTACATCAGAATAACAAATAGGCTATAATTTATAGTTGTGGTGTTAATTATCCAAAACATAACGATAAGCATCAAGTAATATAAAAAATCTTTGAATTTGCATGACTAGAGGGTGCTGTGCGATATGGTTTATCAGAAAAAAAAACTAATTAAATGGCATTGACTCTTTAAACAACGTAAGATTATTAATTAAATTTTAAATACGCCTCTTCTGGCTGGAACCTCGCTTCGCATGGACGACAATATATTTCTCCCTCTCTCGAAATGTCAGACGCGACGATTGTGACTTGACGTACTTGCCGTTTGTCTGCCTCGGACGACCGCGACAAAAAAATTGAAGTAGTACAATTTTTAATTTCGAGGCACTCTTACATTTTGACGTCATGTCCGGGACAAATGAAGCGCCTCTTGTATGTCCTACTCAACACTAGTTGAGTAGGACACGACTTGAAAAAGAGTTTGTAAGAGTAGCCTCTTTTTTATCCTGAGCCAGTACAATGTCCCACTTCAAATGAGGCGAGGCGTACTGAATCATTTGAAGTTATTGTAGTACGAAATACGCGCGCCTCCTGGTGCCTCAAATGTAGTGTTGAGTAGGACACGACTTAAAAAAGAGTTTGTAAGATAGCCTGTGTTTGTCCTAAGACAGTACAATGTCCCACTTCAAATGAGGCGAGGCGTACTGAACCATTTGAAGTTATTGTAGTACGAAATACGCGCGCCTCCTGGTGCCTCAAATGTCAGACGCGACGTGCTTTTGTCATGTTATTTGTTTGTTTATTACAAATATTTTGTAATTATAAATCTTACAAGTATAAAAAATAATTTTATGTGTTTGTAGTCTTTTAGGTATTCAAACCAAATGATTACGAATATAAAATTTCTCATCTAATATACTAAAAATAAACGCGAAAGTTTGTGAGGATGGATGTGGGATGAATGTTTGTTACTTTTTCACCCAAAAACTACTGAATGGATTGTAATCAAACTTTACAAGAATATAACTTATAATTACATCAGAATAACAAATAGGCTATAATTTATAGTTGTGGTGTTAATTATCCAAAACATAACGATAAGCATCAAGTAATATAAAAAATCTTTGAATTTGCATGACTAGAGGGTGCTGTGCGATATGGTTTATCAGAAAAAAAAACTAATTAAATGGCACTGACTCTTTAAACAACGTAAGATTATTAATTAAATTTTAAATACGCCTCTTCTGGCTGGAACCTCGCTTCGCATGGACGACAATATATTTCTCCCTCTATCGAAATGTCAGACGCGACGATTGTGACTTGACGTACTTGCCGTTTGTCGGCCTCGGACGACCGCGACAAAAAAATTGAAGTAGTACAATTTTTAATTTCGAGGCACTCTTACATTTTGACGTCATGTCCGGGACAAATGAAGCGCCTCTTGTATGTCCTACTCAACACTACTTACGGACTGGACTCACTGGCCTGCGTGTGCTAGCGATTCCCGCTTAACCACCGCTGTGGGTCCGTCACTACTATATGGTAAACGCATTCTACTGTATTAAAAACAAATTATAACGAATTCTTACTAAAGTTTTCATAGCAGACTACAGGTAAATTAGTCTCGAGAAATTTTTGCATATGTAGTGGTGTGTATATTACTCAAATCTTAGAGCGCGTTTCCACTATATCGTTCTGGCCTATACAAAAATGTTTCGATATCCTTACATTACTATTTAATTTTATACTTATCCCTAGCAACACTCTGATTTTTGTTTTCAATAAAAACAAGTTTTTATTTTAAAGAAAAAGATTTTGACATTATAAAAAAAAAAATTCATTCTATTTCACGTCCTTGAGCAAACGACAAGGCGACTACCGTGAAACAATAAAATATCGTGTCGTTCTTTAGATGATAGTAGTTTAGCTATAGGTAAAAAGTTTTGACCATAATAATTACGAAACAAAACAAACAAATAAATCGTCACTTGATAGTGGAAAGTGGAAACACGCACAAAGCAGACTAAACCAGCTTACGCTGTCCGCAGGTGGCACGTGACCATACACTACTACATATGCAAAAATTTCTCCAAGCTAATTTACCTGTAATATGGATGTTATCGAGATAACATCGTTATTTGTGTCCTATGAAGAAAAGTTCGCTAACTTTTCTTCTTATTATTATTAATATCTTAATGAAATATATAAAAACACTATTTGGGTAAATGGATAAATAATTTATTTATATATTTGTTACTTACGTTCGACTCGGCCTCTGTCTTCAATTCGAATGAATGAATAGTCAATAGATAGTAGGACTGTTGATAAAATATCGATATATCGAAAAATCGATATTTTTCCTTAAAAATATCGATATTTATCACCGATATTTTTTTTCACGATATATCGATAGTTCAATATTGAAATGTACATATCGACTTTCGATATTTTTATGAAAATAGCAGAGTCACTGGAACAGTTAAGCGGAATGCTGCGCAGCCTAGACGAGTCCTCCCGGCGTGATGGTTTCGGCATGAACTTAGACACGACAAAGGTCATGGTCAATGAACATGTCGTGCCCGGACCGATAAGCGTCGAAGGGTCAGTTCTCGAAGTCGTAAACAAATACGTCTACCTAGGCCAAATAATCCAGTTAGGTAGACGAAACTTCGAGAAGGAGGCCGACAGAAGGATTCACCTGGGTTGGGCTGCATTCGGCAAACTGCGTCGAGTCTTCAGCTCGCCTATACCGCAATGTCTGAAGACCAAAGTCTTTGACCAGTGCGTCTTACCGGTGATGACCTACGGTGCCGAAACGTGAACACTCACGGTATGGCTAGTCCACAAATTTAAAGACGCTCAGCAAGCTATGGAGCGCGCTATGCTCGGGGTATCACTGAAAGATGAACTCGGGAATGAGTACATCCGCCAGAGAACGAGTGTTACCGACATAGCTCGCAGAATAGACTCGCTGAAGTGGCAAAGGGCTGGTCATGTCTGCCGAAGGACCGATGGTAGATGGAGTAAGAATAGAGTAAGAGCCAGCGACCGCCAGACCTTCGTTATTTTATAAAGCCTGAAAGTTTGTCAGCTCGTAGTCCCAGCACATATAAGAACGATAGCCAATTATTATGTTTGGACCATAGTTACTTTGGCAGGTACGGGGTACCAAAGATGGAAATAAATTATTCTACTTTCGTCATTTTATAAAGGTTGAGCTTTTGATATTATCTTCAGAATAATATTAAAAACCATGATTTTAATTGCCGGACAGTTCCCATGGTGGCAACCCCTTGCCAGACAGCCTAAACGTTCATGAAATTATAGATGACCTACATACCGATCGACTTTCGTCAATGTATAAGGATTCATTTTTGTAATTTTCCTTCGGAATATTATTATAGGTCATAGAGTGGAGACCGCATCTTGGTAGGACGCCCACTAGCCCGTTGGTCAGACGATCTCAGAAAGGCTGCTGGTACAGACTGGATGCGGAAGGCAGAGAATCGGATGTTGTGGCGCACATTGGGAGAGGTATATGTCCAGCAGTGAACTGAAATTGGCTGATGATGATGATGATAAATTCCATGAGGTCCAAGTCGCGGGAAAAATTAGTTTAGTTGTGGTAATTTTAATTGTTCAAAACTTCTCTGTAAACTATATTGGCTGCAATGTTATCATTTGGTAGCAAAATATATTGTTTATCAGGAGTTCCAACCTGAGCTAAGCCATCATGTCCATGGGAAAAACACGGCTTTCTCAGGCCCATCAGAGAGAATGTTTGACCTTGGGACTTGTTAATAGTCAGGGCAAAAGAGATCTTCACTAGAAACTGTAGCCTTTTAAACGGTGGGAAAGTCAGTGGTAATCCTATGATTACCACTGACTTTCCCTTTCTGCGGATACCTATGTATCCGGCGTATGTATATACCTATGTATGTAGCGGCGAGACGAAGCTTGAAACAGCCGCTGCCTACACCTTCGGGTAGAAACGGCGTTAAGTTATATCTTAAGTTATGTTTATTTTATTATTTTTATCAAACAAATATAGCTTATGTTTCTTTTGAAGATAATAATGATACAATTATTAAAATTGATCTATTACTTTCAGAGTTTATCGACCACATACGAATAGCGTCACATACATCCAAACAAACAGACTTAACCTTAGCGCTTAGTTATTTTAATTTTAATGTATATTTAAACCCATTCTGAAATTTAAATGCGAAAACTAAAACACAAATTTCTTGATGAGATTTCAGATGCTTCTCATAAATTATCCTCATGTGTAAGTGAGAATCTTTTAAGTATAATTTGAAAATTACTTAGTCATGCCATAAATATTGTAACAAAGAAAAATTTTTTTTTAATTGCAAATAACATTTATTACTTTTACAGTGTGTTACTTTAATACATTAATATAAAACGATATAAAATATAAAAAGCTTATTCGAAGTGGTCTCCATTGGCTGTAATACAGGCCTTTAAACGTTGAGGCCAGTTATCAATAGAAACACGCACTCTTTCCATGGGAAAATTCTTCACTGCCAATCGTATGGATTGTTTTAGGGAATCTAAATTATTATGACGTTTAGAGCAAGCCGTACTCTCTAAAACTGACCACAAATCATAATCCAGTGGACTAAGATCGGGACTAGACGACGGCCAGTCTTCAGCTCTAATGAAGTCCGAAACGTTCGCTTCCAACCAAGATTGCGTGGACCGAGCTTTATGACCCGGTGCCGAGTCTTGCTGGAAGGACCATACTTGGTTATTGAACATGGTGTCGTTAAGAGGCTTGACTACCTTTTCAAGAATGGTATCTTGATACACTTGTGCCGATGTTTTGATACCTTTTTCACAAAAATATGGCTCAGTCACTCCTTCGTAGCTAACACCCCACCAAACCATCACTGAAGTCGGATAATGTCCACGTTGCACTCTGTCAACTAATTGGGAAGCTTCCTTAGAGCTTTGAGCATAAATACGGTCATTTTGTTTGTTAAAATGTTGCTCAATTAGGTATTTGAAAAAAAAAAATATTGATTTTTTTTTATGTATTTTAAAACTTTATTATTAATAATATTGATATTTAATGCAAAAACTTCAAAAAATTATTTTTTCAATTAATTATAAACAATTAAAAATTGATGAAATTTAAATAAAAATCACGTGACTATAAACGCGCCATGATTGGTCACTATAGTTGTGACGTCATAATGTTATAGCTATTTAATAACAGTACAGCGTTTACGGCTAATACTCATGTCTAGACAATAATATTGAAAATTTATTGCTAAAATACGAGTTGTTAGTTGATTTAAATTAGTTATGTGTGATAAAGGATTTATTAAGGCAAAGTCTGATAATATTCCTGATGTTGATATATTTATGATCACCGATTTTTTAAGAAATGACGTTCGACGACGACGACGACGACGACGTTTCTTGAGAAAGAATTAAGAGTAAAAATAACGCGTCCGGGGATGTATCTTGTACCTAGTTATCCGATTTTTGCAGCATCTCCTGATGGAATGACAAGCAATGCCATTGTTGAAGTAAAATGTCCCACCAGTCATAAATCATTGGATATTTTTCTAGCAAAAGGTAAAGTCAGCTTGAAGTGTAATGCCCAAATGCAACTACAAATGTTATTGACTGGTAAAAAATAAAGTATCTTTTGTGTTGCTGATCCACATTTTGAAGAAAATAAAACTATTTACATTAAAAAATTTATTTACTGAACTTTCCTTAAATATATAATAATTATTTGATTTGTATACTTAGATAAATAATAATTAATAAAAATGGTATTAAGAAATACTTACATCGAAATGATCTTCACAACAAAAAAAATTCGATTTTGTTTGGGGATTATCACGGTGCACTGCTTGAAACCATTTATTTCGACATTTGTCATCTTGGGGAACATTTAAAAACATTTTATCAGGAGTTGCCTTTGTAGTATTCGTACATAATGGTACAAAACAAGAAGGATAACTTTTGAGGTTCGACATTTTTAATATAAATTTAAATATTTAATAATGACAACAAAATTAAATAGATCAAAACACTGTATTTATTATTTTTCTATCAACTGCAATGAGTGAAAACTAACATTAAGACGTCACACGCGCTCGGGTTTGTTCGGGAGTTGTCGGCGTGTCTTCGGTACTGGATTCAAAAATTTATTTTTATTTTGAAATAACTTTTGAATTATTGCGAAAAAAAAAAAAAATGTTTTGTTATAAAACTAATATATAATCTTTCAATTTATCACAAAAAAATTTTTTTTTCAAATACCCAATTGTAAAAACTTTTTCATCCGTAAACAATATTTTTCTGTAACCTCCCTTTGCGTACCGCTTCAGTAGTTGTTTAGATTTTAACACTATTGTTTTTTTAATTTATCGGTTAATAAATGACCAGTGCTCCTCATATAGGCCTAGTCCTAAGTCATCTTTTAAAATACGCGACATTGTTCTAGGTGCTATCTTCATCTCCGGAGATAAAATCTTTTGCTTGCGGACAGGATTTCTTCGAATTCTTTCCCTTACTGCTTTGACCACCTTTTTCGTACGAACACTACGTGGACGGCCAGGTCTATTTCTGTCACAATCAGAGGAGGTCTCATTGTACCTATTAATAGCCCGGTACACAAACATTTGACGAATACCAAGTGTATGGAGAGTTTTAAAAATTGCATTTGGCTCCATACCTACTTTGTGTAATGCAATCACAGCGATTCGATTCTCTTTATCACCCCACTCCATTTTAATATCGCAAAATATTGTACAATGTATTAGATCGCCAAAACGAGAAAACACAATGAACAATCGTATAAAAATGACAGATTCCAAATTCAAATGTAATATTTTGTTATTTTTAGTTTTAACAGTATTTATGGCCAGTCTAAGTATACTTATACATAATGTTATTTTCAACAATGTTTACTTACTCTAGCCTAGTCCAGTCCAGTATGGTCCAGTGCAGTCCAGACAACGATACGGTATGTAACTATGAAACTGCCTTCTTTATCACTGTTTAATATGCCATCAGTTGAAAAGTACTGTAATGGTGTGAGTAATGAACAACTGATAACGTAACCTTTTTGTTTGATACAGCGATGTTTTGATGGGCGTGATTGTATATTCTTATCACTTCTTGATTATTAACATCTAACAGATGGCGCTAATACTACCCTACTACTTTGGTAGTATTACCAAAATTATTTGAAGCATATGTGGATTATTATAGATGGAGACTTAGTTATATTTTTCTCCTTATTATGAGTGAAAACATGACAAACAGACACTATTAATACTGTTTATAATATAAGTTAGGATTAGTACAAGGGATGTCACAATAAAATAAATTACTAACAATTCAATAAATATATTTTAATTCATCCAAAATTTTTATTCACAATTACATATTCTTTCTTACAAATTTTGCTGTGTGGCGCCGGCTTAGAATACCGCCACCCCATCTCTTCCCGTGGGTATCGTAAAAGGCAACTAAGGGAAAAGCTAGAAGAATGGGCAGCAGCATTTTCTCTCAAGAAAATACAACCTACTGCGATCGCCAACCCGCCTGCCAAGCGTGGCGATTATGGCAAAAACCCCTCATGATTGAGCGGACCGGCAGTTGTGGCGCTCTATGGGGGAGGCCTATGTCCAGCAGTGGACCTCAAAAAGGCTAATGATGATGATGACGACAAATTTTATTTCTTTTCTATATTATGTACATGTCTATTTTATACGTTATCTGTTTATATATTAAACTAAGGGTATTCCTGGTCGTCTGCGTCATAATGAACTCCAATTTGTTTACGGACTGCGTCCATCAGCTTCGCGAGAGTGAGACTGTGCTGGTGGGACATGCGAGGAGACTCGATCAAACCTGGAACAACAAATGATCCGTTTTTAGATTGTATCACACCTAAAGAGTTTTCGTGATTATGTGAATGAATTACCAACTGGAGCAGAGGAGGCTGGGTTAAGTTATAAAATTGTCTCTCCATTACTACTGAAGCTTACGATACTTTATGTACTAACTAAATGTATTAAAATATTATATAGGTATTCCTAATTTTAAAAAGAATTTTTTTTTTTATAAGACGTCTCTGTCTGAAAATTCGGAATACCTGTATAATATTTTAATACATTGGAATTGCGCTAATAACTTAGAAGACAAAAAGAAAAACCCGCCCATGTGTGCTATGTAAAACGATGATAGATACCTAAATACCTAAAAAGTCAAATAAATCCAAATTTTAAAGAAATAAAAGAGAAAGATCCAAGAACATACAGGTAGGAAATATAGTTAAGAAGAGTGACAAAACCTGTTGCAACAAATGACGGAGAAAGGGAAATGAAGGGAAATGAAAATGATGATGGCCTAATGTCCACGAGTTCTTGTAGATTATTAGGAGTGCTGAAGTTTAGGACATAAAAGATTTGGACTTTACCTGCTCTGATACATCTCGCAACTTCCAAAGTCTGATAGATAAGTCCAGCGCTGTTTTCGAACACGTAGGGAATCTTCGACGTATGCAGAGTGTACTCTTTGGTCTGGCCGTCTTGGAACGTTACCTTTGACGGGTAATGGAAGGGATCTTGCAGCTGAAAAACCGAGAGGATTTTAAAAGTGTGCTTTGAACGTGTATCTATTGTTGTGGGGCTCGTACTTGACTATTAAGACTGAACATTGGTCGTTTATTCTACATTTATGGGATTTTTAGCATAATAATATAACATAACATACATAACATAACATAACTTCACGCCTTTTGTTACCCGAAGGTGTAGGCAGCGGCTGTTAAGCCTCGTCTCGCCGTTATGTTTACGTCCCACATGGAATAGGTGGCGAACCTATTGCCATACCGGGCACAAAGTTTGTCAGTCATCGGTATCTATCACACATAACTTCCGAAAACAATTTCGAAAAGTCATTGGTGTGAGCCAGTGTCTGGAATCGAACCCCGGACCTCTGGATCAGAGGCCGTGCGCTCGCCCACTGCGCCACCGAGACTGAATAATATAATAAGACGATATTTTACTAAGCATATTAGTCTGGATCAAACTATGGATAGGAGAACCTGGAAAGAGAATTCCATGCGTAGAAAGTGTGCGACTCACCGTGATATGACCCTTGGTTCCATATATAGTGGCTTTGTTCCAAAGTCTCTGCCTTGTATGAGTGGTTACAACAGACCGTCTTCCTCCGCTGTAGTCTAGAACAATGGTCTCCGCTTCATCCACACCATCCTCATTGAGGTCACCGATCGCTGTCACCTTGATGGGTTCATCTTTAAACACGTACTGAGATAAATTCAGCAAGTATACACCCACGTCTAGTATTGCTCCTCCACCCAGTTCTTTCTTACTGTAAATATAAATCAAATTGTTGATGAAGTAATTTGAAATTTAGTCGTTTCTTGATATTATGATTTATGATGACGATATAAGTTGATAATATTTACTTTATGCGTTATAGTTAGATAAATTATCTAAATACGAAGAAGGATTTTTAAGAAATATTTCCTACTAGCTGACCCGGCAAACTTCGTCTTGCCAAAAAATAAAGTTTAAAAAATAGGGGTTGATCATAGGGGGTTGAAAATTTAGAGTTGTATGTATTTTTGTATCCCGTTTTATAAAAAAAAATAAACAGAAATATGTCGAAAAATTAAAAAAAAATATTGAGGGGTGGGTTACCCTTGTGATTTAGGGGGATGAAAAATAGATAAAAACCTATTCGCAGACCTAACGAATATGTATACCAAATTTCATTAAAATCGGTCTAGCGGTTTTGGAGGAGTTCGAGGACAAACACTGTGACAGAAGAATTTTGCCTTGAAAATTCGCAAAACGGACACAACCGTCAACGACGTCTGCCCGCGTTCGGGTCGCGCACTCTGCGATGAGCCACTTCTTCCCCACCGCACCTACCCCGCTCCCCCCACGCCCCGTTCGCCTGGCACCGCTGCCGGTATTTATCACCGAAACGGTATTTATCGCCGAAATTGCTATGACTCTGCATTTTAAATCTGTGATATCTTCGAAAATATTTATTTAATTTATATGCTGTAAAAAGCCATATTGATCTTTATTAAATGCACAATGTATTTAAGATACTTAATTGGATAAGGATTAATACTGTATTGCTTAAAATCGCTTCGTAAATAAGCCATTATTTCTCGTACAAAGTAAAGGATAAAAAATGGTTATTGTGGGTTATTCCTAAGAGATAAACATATACCATCACGGACTTTTTTGTAGACCTTTTTAAGTTGTACAATACTGTAGTAAATTGTTTTAATCTATCTTGTAGGATTCAGTCAGCGTTTGCAATGTCAGCGCAAAAAATGTGTTTTTTTACGACCTCACATTAGAAACCTCAAAAATTGTAGCCTATGTGTTATTCTGATGTATAAGCTATATTGTGGTAAAGTTTCATTCAAATCCATTCAGTAGTTTTTACGTGAAAGAGTAACAAACATCCATACATGTATCCAGACATACAAACTTTCGCCTTTATAATATTAATAGGATGAATATATCATATTTTGATTTGGAACACAACCATAACTAAGCAGTCATGTTTCCATACGACAAAAGATACTTATAGAATTAAATTTAAATCTGGGTAAAGTAATAACTTACAACAATCTTTCTGCGCCAGTGTCTATTCCAAAAACAGCTTCAACAAATCTGACTTCTCCAAGGTTACCGGATTCAATTTCTTTTTCTACGTCTTTGTATGAAGGGGAGAAGCGAGTCCATATAGCCTCCATTAGGAACAGATTCTTCTTCTTGGCAAGATTAATCAAACTTTGAGTTTGTTTCGCGTTCAGGGTGAACGCTTTCTCGCACAACACATGTTTCCCATTGTCAAGACAAAGTTTGGTGAGTGGATAGTGATCAGATATCAAAGCACCAATGTAAACCACATCTGTAACAAAACCCCACATTTCTTCATACCTGCTCCGCGTAAAAAGTGCAAAGTTTTTTTACAATATCATTTCCATCGTTTACAATTATGATAATTTAGTTTTTTTTTAAATTGAAAGTAGGCTACTAATTTTTATTTCAGACACTCGTAAACAAACCCAACAGCGGCCTTATCGTACATATTGGTCTACGAAAGTATGAAATACTACTACTGCTACCATTACTGCGTATCATCGACATTTTGAAACCCTGTTATTAAGGATGTGGTATTAGGACATTAAAACAACTTTTAGGATTATATCGCGTTTATTCATTACTAATTTTATTTATTTCCCGACCTTTCAAACTCTTTACAGAGAAACTTTACTCTATATCTTATAAACGGGATATAATCCTAAAAGTTGTTTTAATGTCATGAACGTGATTCGCGAAAGTCTTAGAGATAAATATGTGGTATTAGGTTTTGAGAAGGTCTAGTATAGAGAAAGAAGAGAAAGAAAGAAAGAGAGAGTCGGTGTAAAAGTAAGAAAGGGTATGCTCCGATGGTTCGGACATGTAGAAAGAATGGTAGATGCAAGACTGACTAAGCAGATATACAATGCAAAAGCGGAGGGATGTAGGAGTCGAGGACGGCCAAGACACACATTACATGACCAAATAGAACGTGTTCTGGAGGAAGCTGATGTTAAGAGCCTCAAAAACCGACGCGCGTGCATGAAAAGAGTCATGAATGTCAATGAAGCGAGTGAGGCGTGTAAGAATCGTGCCCTATGGCGCTCTGTTCTCTCTGCCTATCCCGCAAGGGATTTGGCGTGAAGTTATGTATGTAGTATAGAGTATCTAGAGAAACACTAACACTTTTGGTGTCACCTGAAGAAAGCCTTCTAGCGTTTTGCAACTTTACTCATATAGAGGCAATCGACAAAACTATCAGAGAGCGGTCTATCAGAGTAAATGCAAATGTGTTTTGTTTCTAAAATAATAAACAAGCCTGTTAAATAAAATAATTTGAAATCCGCAGGCGTTGCTGCTTGAGAGGTGCTAGGTATGCGTAGATATGCATTTAATCCCTACCTTAACAATAAATCGATAGCAATCAATTTCTGATTATCTTAAAACCTACATAATATATCAGATAAGTACACACTTGTTACAATCTTTACGAGCTCAAACATTACGAAGCAGTTTGTGGGATTTTACCATAAAATATTTTATCAGATTCATCTGTCAACTACGTTCTATTATAATAATATTTATAAACATCAATCATTGATAACTAAGTAGAACCATTTATGATTTCCTGTTAGAATGGATTTTAGAGTATTTGAATAATGCACAGTCACTAGGTTGTACAAGACACAACGATTTATCTTTTTCAGGGAATTTTATAGATGATTTATTTATTGGTTGATTGATTGATGTGAGATCATGTGGTTGAATGGGAAAACCTTTACTTCTTTACTTTTATTTTCTGCGGCATTTTGAGTTATATAAAAATCAAACCAGTATTTTAGAAAAAAAATCATCTAAAGACTGATTCTTATGAATATGGAATAGCTTTACAAAATAGTCGTAATATTGTTCATATTATCAGATAATAGTTATAATCATCGCATTGATATTTCTGATATAACATATTTATATTATGCAGCAATATCAGATTATTATTAAGTGTTGGGCATAGCGGATACCCGGTGTTTATAATGTTCGTTTTTCTAAAGTCATGCACAATAATTCCAGTTAGTCATAGTGTTGGTCCTAAGACGACTCCTTGAGGAACACTTTTGAATTATTTGTCAATGCTTAAAATGTATCCATGTTATTTTCACCCTACTTTTTAAAATCTATTTATATTATAATCTTTATACCTATTGAAAATCTTATCTTTATCTTGCAGCTATAGAAATGTAAAGTACAAATAACAAGAGCTAAATTTGAAAAATAATTTCATAGAATTTACTAAAAAAAATACATCCTTTATGAAACTTCTGTTGAAGTAAATATTGGAACATTAGTTTGTAACAGTGTAACCACAATCAAAATCTTAATGGATATATCTAGAAATAAGTTACCCAACAAAACTTTTTGGTATTTAGGTACTTACCGACATCTTTGCTTTCAGCTAACTCTTGATAGCTGTTGAACACTTTCTCAATGCTGTGGAGTTTAGCAAACTCAGTGGCCTTAGTCTTGTCTCGTGCAGCAACAGCCACGACGACTTGATCGTCGTTATCGGGATACGAGTTAATGGCGTTCACGAAATCATTGCTGATCTTACCAGCTGTGATGATACCCCAACGTAGTGGCATCTGGCAATCATAAACAACAGAGATTTCTCCATAAAGCCTTCTTTTGTTTTTATCCGTTAGAAACAGGGGCAATCAGTATTTTTCGTGGACGTGTATTTTCAAAACTCATTTAAAATGCTCAAACTTATAAATCTCACATGAACCTGAGAGAATCAAACATAGAAGTTGATAATTTTAGTAGCTATTGAATTTACTCTGTTGGGGCATTAAGGATACGTGGATAATGATAGCGACTTTATTAATAATTCAATTAATAATCAATTAGATTTAGAAAAATTCTATAGAAAACTCTATAGATTTTTTAATTCTATAGATCTAGGATGTATTTATTTACTCTTTCAATAGTTATTTCATTTCTTTCAGCGGTTATATGGTGAAGCCGATCTCCGATGCAACGCAACGTAACTTCCGAAAATTTCGAAAAGTCATTGGAGTGTGCCAGGATTTGAACCCACTACTTCTTGAATCAGAAGCGGGGTGCTAGCCACTGCGCCACCGAGACTGTTCGATAAATATTTACCTAAATATCCACCTTATCAGTTACCTATATAATAAATCGAAAATCCGTAAATTATTATCGCTAAGTGTACCTACGTGCAATGTTTGTATTGAGTACAGATTAATATTTAGGTATAACTTAAGTAAATAAAATTGGAATATTTATTAAAATAATATGTATTTATTAAAGGCATAAATGTTAAAATAATATTTGTTTCTTACAATTTCTGACCGTCTGTGTGTTTTTCTTATAATCTTTGAAATGTCTAGTAGTAAGTAGGTAGTTTCTTTTGACAGATTTTCTCTGGTAAATAGCTGATGTACAAGGGGCTTGAATATGGCTAGATTTTTTTTTACATTAGAATTTCTATTCATTTTGGTTTAATTCCACGCAGACAAGGGATTGTCACGAGCACCGCTATAAATAGGGAATCGATTAATTAATTAATTCAGTGGTTTAGTTATTCGAGTACAAGATTACTTGGCGAATTTCGCAAGGAGGTTTTTCGACACCTGCAGTAAACTATCTGAATTTTGATAGGTATAGAATAATTAACAGTAACTAAAGCTGTAATATGCTTAATTATATTATGATATATGCAAAAAATAAGTAATAAAATAATACAAATTAGAATAAAAAATGGCACGTATCATAAATGCGAAAGTATTCATAATTTGTTTTTTTCAATAAATTTTACATTTTACGACTGATGAAAAGTCAAACTATGATTGAATATAGAATGAAAAAGATTCTAAATTCTCATAAAAGCTAGGTATGATAAGCGTAAAAGATATTTAATGAAATTAAAAACAGAAATCATCATACTTTACTAGCTTGAGCCTGTGACTTCTTCGAGGTCTTGGAGCATGATGATCCCATGTTTACGAATTCTCTACTCTCTAATCTTTTATGAAGTCGTTTTTTTTAGCCAGTGAAAAATCCGGTTACAACATCCATACACCCACTACTCCTTCGCAGAAGTTTTGATGGCTTCAATAGCTAACAAATACAAACTTTCGCATTTAGGTACTTATTAAAGCCGTCATTTTATAAAATTAATTCATTTAAATTTATCGATATTTTTTAAACATAGTTACATACATTGATTTATTACCTTACGAATTACTAAGCATTGATGATATTATTTTGGTGAATTGGCCAAGAAATCAGAGTTATTGTAATATTTGTCCATAATTAAAAAAATTAACAGAAAGAATTAGAATTGCACTTATTATTTTCAATATTAAACTCAATACAATTTAAGATCTTGTCTGCAATTATAATTAATCCAGCCGTTTAGGGACAATTTGATGAGAATAAACTCACAGAAGAATTATATTAGCAGACAACGTAGAGGAAAATAAATAATAAAAGAATATTCAACTTACGTTTGACAAGGCTTCTGGCTTCGTTTCGAATGAATGAACAGCGTGAAGTCAATGTTTCCATTTATACACAGAATATTAAGATACGTTATCAGGTCGTGTTATAGGAAAAAATAATGCTAATTCATGTGTAGAATATACTATATAACGGAAGTGTTACGTTAATAATATGAATTGCGTGAATTCATATCTTATTGATCCGAGATTACTAGATGCTGAGTTTTATTGTGGCTAATAATGGGCGAATTTAGGTCAATATGTGTGATAAGGTTCTCAATTTCTGCCTCTTTTCTAATTGCAATTAATCCTTATGTCGATTTTCATAGAGTATTTCGCCATTGATTGGCGATCATGGCGATTGACTGGCCGGTCCATTCATACAGCAAACTGCGTGTCTTTACCACTGTGTAAAGTACCACTGTATGAGTGCAGCAAAAGAAGTGTGATGTTTTCGGATGCTTCTTTTTTATATGGAACTAGCTGACCCGGCGAACTTTGTTCCGCATCAAAAGTAATAAATGAGTAAAATTTGGATCCTAAAAATTTCAATTTGTGCTATTTATCGGCACGCGTTTTGGCGCGCAACGCAACAGCTATGCCCCGCTATGTTAATACTGTAATATCTTCGAAAATATTTGTTTAAATTGCATGCTGTAATGGGCCAAGATCATCTATATTACATGCACAATCTATTTAAGACACTTAAATGGATGAAAATTAATGCTGTAATGTTTAAAATCGCTTCGTAAAAAGGCCATTAAGTAAAAAAATAAAAATGGTAATATTGTTTTGATTTATCACTTAGGGTTCAGGCAGCGTTTGCGATTAAAGTTCTTAATCTTGAAAATTATCACTTTTTTTACTATACTATACATGAATTATAGATATCAAAATCACCCCGTTGACACCTCTAACTATTAAAAAAACCGCATCAAAATCCGTTGCGTAGTTTTAAAGATATGCGCATATAAGGGGACAGACAGCGGAAAGTGACTTTGTTTTATACTATGTAATGATATGGTTGTCTTATTGGTTAAACGAAAGTTATGGTGTTTGAAAGGAAGGAAGAATCCAAAACGGATGCAATGATAATGGTTGATTATGTAGGTGGTGCTTGAGCAGGTGAATTAAATTGTATATCTTGTATGCGCTTTTAGCACGAATAGTAGGTACCTTTTTTTACGCGAGGATATGCTTTATGCACACCCTCCGTACTGTGGGACTCCGAAAACAGTAAACTGCAATCCGATCCTAGGGCTACCCCTAAAACCCCGCGGCGGCCTTCCTCCGGTGTTACGGTGGTCTAGGATCCACCCTGCCGTCGCCCCCTCTGATACGAGGGGAGCTCGTCCTCGGGGAGCCTCGGCGTGAGGCTCCCCAGGGCGGAGCGACTCCGACGGCGCGCTGTAAAGTGGCGCGCGCCCGGCGGCGCCCCCGACGACCCTCTCCGGCCGCAGCGGGGGTCATCCTTCCTGGGCCGCGACCCGGGCGCACTTGCGGGTAGTGCGCCCTCGCGGCCCGTCGGCGGCGGCGATCACTGAGCTTACCGCCGGCGCCTTGAATAGTAGGTACCTACACCGCGGACATCGAAAGAAGAGTGGCGTTAGAAAACAGAGGAAATGGAGCGTTGAGCAGATTTCTGGACGCGAAGAAAGTTAGCAGAAAAGCGCAGCTAGAGATCCACAATGCGATAGGTACTGATCCCAACGCTTACTTATGGAAACGAGAGTTGGGTATGCCGAGTGTACACGAAAGTAGGATAAACATAACATAAAATAACGCCTTTGTTACCCAAAGGTGTAGGTAGCGGCTATTAAGCCTATTAAACTTTGTGCCTGGTATGGTAAATACCAGGCACAAAGTTTTCAGTCATCGATGACTGAAAGTAGGATAAACGAGGTCTAAATTTGCAGAGTAACTCTCGCTGACCGTTTTGAAAACATGGTTGTAAGATAGGAAGTCGGATTAAAAGAGAGTGTCGGTGTTAATGTAAGAAAGGGCATGCTCCGATGGTTTGGACATGTAGAAAGAATGGATGATACAAGCTAGGCTAAGCAGATATACAATGCAAAAGCGGATGGTATGAAATTTTATGAAATTCAACGAAGCGAGTGAGGCGTGTAAGAATCGTGCCTTATGGTGCTCCGTTCTCTCTGCCTACCTCGCAAGGGATTTGGCGTGAAGTTATGTATGTATGTATGTGTACCCGAAGTTGTAAGCCTCTATTCGCCATTATTTTACGTCCCATATATATCGAATAGATGGCGGCATAAATTCATCAATATTTATCACACATAACTTCCGAAAAGAATTTCGAAAAATCACGGATGTGCCAGGGGACAAACACCGAGAGAATATAAATGCTTTGCCGGCCTGAGCCACTTTACATCAGTTTTCTGAGAGGTCGTAGTAAGTATGTCAATTCTCACCGGTTGAGTATCATGGACACTAGATATTATATGGACAAGGATACCTATTATCAGATCGTATTAACATTAATGAAACAAAGGCGGTCGGCTTATGCGTACCGTAGCAGAAAGTCATTATTGAGTTCTAACGTTAGAATATAACGCCTGCTACAAAAATGTTTGCAATTATTGATACACAATAACCGTAAAATGTTTGCCATAACAAGTAACTACAAATTAAAATCTATTTCTTTGCAAATTTTTATCCCGGCTTCTTTACCCGTAGATCCTTGCAAGTAAAATCTATGCTGTCACACTACACTTATTGTGATACGAAAAACACGTGGAGCCAACCGAAGTGCTGGCTAGTGTTTTCTCCATTTGTAATCGTTTTAGTGAGACTCAAGTAACTTTATACCAATAATGTTTAGGTTAGTTTACCTGTTCTACTGCAAAGTGGAAACTGAAAAGCATTCGAAACACCAAGACAGTTAAATAAACACAATAAAATCCATGAGTGGGTATCTCATTGTTATGCGTGTGCTTAAACAAAACCTACATTGAGAGTAGTACATGGTAAATGTTGGGCAAGGACAATAGGCAATCTATTGACAACATACGTACATAACTTCACGCCAAATCCCTTGCGGGGTAGGCAGAGAGAACGAAGCGCCGTAAGGCACGATTCTTACACTTTTTTTTTATGGGATAAGAGGGCAAACGAACAGGCGTGTCACCTGATGGTAAGCAACCAACACCGCCCATGGACACCAGCAACACATAGTGTTACTGTTGCGTTGCCGACCTTTAAGGGATAGGGGATAGGAAAGTACATGGAAGGGGGTGGGCCTCCGGGTACCTCTCTCACCGAACGAAACGCGGCATGAGCCAATTTACGTCGGTCTTCTGAGAGGTCATGGTATTTCACCGGTCGAGCCGGCCCATTCATGCAGCGAACTGCTTGGCTCTACCACTGTTAATCGCTCACTCGCTTCGTTGACTTCATAACGCTTTTCATGCACGCGCGTCGATTTTTGAGGCTCCTTTTTTTTTTTTTTTTTTTTTATGGGATAGGAGGGCAAACGGGCAGGCGTGTCACCTGATGTTAAGTGACCAACGCCGCCCATGGACACCTGCAACACATATAGTGTTACAGTTGCGTTGCCAACCTTTAAAGGAGTAGGATAGGAAGGGATGGGGAAGGGGGATGGGCCTCCGGGTACCTCACTCACCGAACGAAACGCGGCATGAGCCACTTTACGTCGATCTTCTGAGAGGTGGTGGTATTTCACCGGTCGAGCCGGCCCATTCATGCAGCGAACTGCTTGGCTCTACCACTCTTAAAAGCATTCGAAACACCTTCCTAACATCACCTTCCTCCAGAACACGTTCATTGGCAACAGATTCAGTTAATCAAATCAAGTATTCATACTTGTAACTAGATAGTTTCTATATTGGATTAAAGATACCATTTAGAGGGTTTCAATTATCTTTTTTTACTTAGAAGCCGTCCATTAATCACGTGATTTTTTAAATTCAACATCAATCTCGCTGGCCGCTGTTGCAGTAGCCGGGCACCCCGCTGTGAATCAAAAAATCGTAGGAACGTTTCTATACTCGGCACAATGCTAACTGTAATAAAAAATCATAATCTTATTTGATTCTAAAAATAAGAATAAAATAAATACACGTGTTATCTTATGCCGACGAGCTCACATGAAAACTATTAGTCAGGCCCGTAGCAGACGAAAAGTGGTCTCTGCCTACCCCCATAGAAAACACGTGTACACATATTTAACGCTATTTAGCAAGTAAACTTGTAGAATGGTACCTATCTATATATTTTCGTTTTGGTAAATACATAGTTCCAAAAGGAGGAGGCCGGCTCGGAGGCCATACATCCACGCTCATAAATATTTGTACTCAGGTGAGAATCAAACTCAACAAAGTCTAATCTCTAAACGAAGCCCGTAAAATGATGGTAAATTTGTGATGGAAATAAGCACCACAATCGTACTGGCTGGAACTATAGCTGCCTAAAAATATTTTTTATTCCATTTTATTCTGATGGTAGGAGACTTCTCACCACCTATGAAAACCATGGCGCGTTGCCGTCTTTTATGAAGAGAAAAGAAAAGGATGGAGAAATGTGATCGGGCCTCTGGATACCTCTGTCACCAAACGAACGCGCCACTTCACACCGATATTACGAGAAGACATGGTATTTTTTACAATAAAAACTACCACAAATTAAAGAAAACTACAAAACCATACATTTGTTGTGTTTATTTTAAAATGAATTAGAACCTAAGCTTCTGGAAGAACCACTTATTCTTTCCACTCTTGTATCTCTCTTCAAAGCGAACCCTTGTGTTGAAACGGAGCTTCTTGCGTTTTGCTGGGTCTTTCAAGTCCTTTGCACTGAACTTTTCAAAACTGAAGTCTACTGAGTAACGGGTGGGCATCAAGTGATTGTAATTTACCACCTAGAACAATCAAACATTATCATTAGAACAGGAAAATTCTTAGCCAAATATTAATGCAAATTATTTGCTTCACATCAGGAATCACCTAGTTGATAGTTTCTACCTCTTCAGTCAAAAGACAACAACAATCTTTCGAGCTATAAAGTCGAATGGTAAGTTTCCCAGCCATATTTGGTATTATGAAAATTAATATAGCACAGCTTTTGAAGTTGTTTTGAAGTAGCTTTTGTAGTTAGAATAAAGCAGCTTTCCACCATCTGTCCCCTTATATGCTTATATCCTTGAAACTACGCAAAAGATTTTGATGCGGTTTTTTTATTAATAGATAGAGGGTGCCAACGGGTTGTTGTCATCTATAATTCATGTATATTAAAGTAAAAAAAATGTGATAAGTTATAAATTTACTCATTTATACTTTTGATGTAGAACAAAGTTAGCCAGGTCAGCTATAAAGATCTTGGATTATAGAAGAGACCCACCCTTGAGCTAAATAACTCAAGAAGCTAAAAAAACTCCTAAAAAAGCTCATTCACTGACCTTTTTTTTTTCAATCCTACCACATAAATAATTGGATTTTTAATTATATTGAGTTCTCATATTTCACAAAAGTAAATCAGTAAACTATACACAGGAAAGATTTATTGCTTAATTTTAAAAAGTAATGCAAATTCCAATATTTATTTCACTATTAGGAAACTAGTCCCTTCCAAAGTAAGAAGCTGAGCTTTTTAAAAAATAAATATATAAACATAACATAATTTCAACTGCCTTTTTCTACCCAAAGGTGTAGGCAGCGGCTGTTAAGCCTCATATAGCCATTATTTTTACATACCAAATAGAATAGGTGGCGAACCTATTGCCATATAGGGCACAAAGTTCTCAGTCATTGATATTTATCACGCATAACTTCCAAAAATAATTTCGAAGTCAAGCCGAAGTGAGCCAGGATTCAAACCCGCGACTTCTTCATTAAGAAGTGGGGTGCTGAACCACTGGACCACTGAGAGGTCTAATTTTATTTTGTAATAAGGATTGCTTTTACTTCTAGTGATACAAAGCTACAGGAAGATCAGGTTATGTATAAGACAATATGTGATCATTTTGTGATCAGTGTGTATCATTTCTAACACAACTAAACACCATAACAATATAGCTAATTTGTTTTTAGTATTTATTGATTGTTTATAAAGAGCCTATAAATATCTGCATGATAGTATCTTCATTACATGTACAACATTTATAGATAGCAGAGAATAGTGGTATTTCACTGTGGAAACCACAAAAAGAATTGTATCCAAGGAGTGCATGTAATTATAGGTACTAAATAGTAGAACTAATGTGTTGATAAAATAAGACTCACCTTTACGAAGGGCTTGACTTTTGAACGCTTGTGGATTTTATTTTTGCCCATCCTTTTGTGTACTTTGCGTGGATATCTGTCGATGCCGGCGACGAAAGCATGTCCGTATGGTTTTTCTGAAGTGCCTTCGTCGTAGTTCTTCACAACAATGGCCTTACGACCAGCGTACCGGCCACTCAGGACCAGTACAACCTTACCTGGCTTCATAATCTTACCCATCTTGGGTGGATCTGAAAAACAAAACTAACCTTCAAAGTTTGTTGTGAAACTTTCAGCACGGACAAATGTACTAACACAAATTTGGAGCTAATCTCACTCAAAGTAGATTTTAACTATCAATAATCTAAATAAATAGACATACAAATATATCACAATAAATCTAAACTAATCCGTGAGAACAACACGAACTTGATTAACTATTTCTATGTCCGTATCTAAACAGTTTAGGAAAATATTAACACTATAATGTTAAGCCAATGAAACTTTTTTGTAATGTTTAGACATTTCTTACGGATGATTTATGTTATCACAGATTTTTAGAGATATTTTAATAAAATTTCCCGAAACTCACATTCCGTATATCCGTCGACAGAAAAAGAGACAAAGTTGCTAGAGGAAAAAACTATCTTGTTGGACAATGACAGTTGACAGCGCGGACAGCGCCACAGAGCACTCAAGCAACGAAGACACGCTTCTTGTTGGCCCAGTACAAATTAAAAAAAAAATTTGGAAAATCCAAAAGTGCACGCCTCATAGCGGTCATTCACATTAAAAAAATTCTAAAACAAAAACTCAAGTTTTTTAAAATAAAAAACAAATAAATTATTACCCTGAGATATAATCGTTTTTTTTCTTTATTTATTCAATCTTAAATCTTAAATTTTTTTACCATCATATTTTTATAATAAAAAAAAAAAATATACAGTTGTATGTTAGTTTTTTATGAATTTTAATTGAAGAAAAAACAGTTCTCAGAACGCTAATATTAACTAAGAAAATCAGCACAGTGTTATTAAATTATATATATATATATATAATGTCAAGAGTACAGCATTACTTCTCGATCCGCATATCAGGCGTGCAATAGAGTTTTTGATAATAAGATGTCAAAAAAAAATTATTAATTCAAGTTTCGCGCCAGTCCATGAGATATTTATTGTGGCACATGCGCTGATCTTATTTTACATTTGGCTATAAGGCTATTCTTCATTCGTATTGTATATAAAAATAAATATAGATATACAAAGACAAAGTGGTATGTCAGTTTTTTATAAATTATAATTAAACGACAGTACTTAGAATGCTAATATTAACTAGGAATCAGCACAGTGCATTACTTTATATAATTAAAAAAAAAGTATTCCGGTATGATGAATTTTTCGACCAATTTCTCTGCCACATACATGGATCCATAACCACAGACTAACGGACGTCCAAGAATGATTGATTTTAATGTTATTATTTACTATGTTAAACAAAATAATTGTTTATAAAATATATCATATGTGCTAGACAGATTACTTGATATTAGTGCACTCATATTATCCTGTAAGTGTTTTATTAGTGAAAGAACAGTCATTTGAGTTTCGAAAGACCGGATTTTTTGGCATGTCGAGTGTAGAGCACTACCTCACGCTCCGCTTATGAGGCGTGCAATAGAGAGTTTTACCTAAAATAAAACTTACCTATTATTTTTCCTGAGATATCCGGAATCCATATTGAGTTTAGCCTTCCGTTTTTCATGTGTTCTGCCGGTCAAGCGAGCTCCTCTCTCACGCTGGTGGCGCCCTCTCGCCATGATTTGGACAGTTTCCGGGAAAGTACTCGTTTGTCAGCTCATGGATCGCGCCATTTTATTTGTCATTATACGGCCTTTAGGAATTACCTGGATTCCGGATATCTCAGGAAAAATAATAGGTAAGTTTTATTTTAGGTAAAACTCTCTATTATTTGTTCCGTCATCGATATCCGGAATCCATATTGAGTGATGTGTTTGATTTCTCCTGGTACATATATATATTGATGCTATAATGTGTATGTATTAATTTTAATATGAGTGCTATGAAGATATATGATAATGATATAGAATAGAATGCTATGAGATACAAGATATAATCTGATATATAAAAATGAACTAAATTTATTTCAATTAGTCAAATATTTCACAATGCCTCAAAATATTGTGATAACGAGACATTACTTCGAGGTACTGATATATCTAAATCTTTTATCTGTCTATGATAATTTCTGAATGTATGTTCCTGTTTCCAGTTACTTGTATATAGGATTTGATCTATGGTATATTTTTCTAGCCAATTTAATGATGAAACTGCTGAACGCACAGAACCAGGAGGTGCATCAATCCCTGCTTCTCGCATTACTGTCCGAACCCATCCTCCAATAATGGTTCTGGTAGCAGGTTTACACGGACCTCTTGTCGTAATAAATAATTCTGACAAAGTGTTATTTCGTCGCTGCTGCGATATTTCTATTAAAACACGGATCCAATAAATTATGTTTAAATTTCTTTCTGGATGTGGTTTAATCTTCCAGCCAGATTGACGATGTATAGCCGAATCCGTTTTTGAGCCAAAGACTGGCCACAGAACCACCGAGTCTCCATCCTCCCTAAGATGCTCTGGCCCGATCCTTAAAAGAGTCAGGTCGTGTACTCGTCTACCAGATGCTAATAAAAGTAAAATTGCAACTCTCCTTGAGACTTGGAAAAAATTTTGCTCATCTACATTTTCAGAAATCAGGTGGTCCAAAACAGTCTTTGGATTCCATATAGGTGGTTTAGGATCCTTAACTCTTGAGACTGATATTGCCTTAAGGATTTGTTTTACTAAGAAATTCGAAGACACCTCATGTTCACTGGTCTTTGTCAATGTAGACATCGCCGATTTATGTACTAAAATAGTCCGATATGCTACATTGAGATATATTACCAAAGTAATATACCTTAGTAATATTGAGATATATTACCAAAGCAATACACTTCAGTAATATATCTCTATGGATATGCTAAGCCTTCGGTGTTATGTAGATAAGCCAGAAACCTGGCAACCATGGACGGATTAGCGTGTTTGAAGTCCACAGATTTTGATAGGCACCACTTTTTCCACTTGTTCCATGCTGTTAAATAGGTGTTAATCGTGGACCTTCAACTAGTTACCAGTAACGATTTCTCATCCTCTGTCCAATCATTAATCATCTCTGCCCACCTTGAATCAACCAAGCTTCCAGGCAAATGTTCTGAATTGCTGGTGGATGCAGTCCCGATTTCGTGTCTATCAAAACTTGGATCAGGTCTTGTATCTGATACGGTACCTCGACAGCTCTCTGCTGAAGATCTGCTCTCCAGAAAGCTTTCTCCCAACAAGGAGCTATCAAGATGTACTGACCGCGGGCTGTGTTGAGGTGCGACAGTACTTGCGGTATCAGATTGGGTGGTGGGAGCAACCAGGCTAGACTGTAGTTCCAACGGCGGAGAAAAGCATTGTGGAACAGAGATTTCTGGTCTTGTAGGTCTATGGAGACGTATTTCGGAAGTGGGCAGTCCTGGATGCGAACAAATCCACTTCCAGTGTTCCCCGCCTTTTGAAAATTTTTGTTGTTGCTGGAGGAAGAAGATGCCATTCTGGATTTGCCTTGTTGCGTGATAGAGCATCTACTTCCGTGTTGTATCGACCTGAAAGGAACTTTGCTGTCAAGTTTATGTTTAAACGATCCAACAGGGCTAGGAGACGTCGCGTTAGGACTAGTAACTTCTTCGATCTCGTACCACCCTCTTTGTTTATGTAGGCTACGACTGTTCGATTGTCTGTTTGCAGTAAAATGATGCGCATTCATCAACAGGTGTTGCTCGTGGCTGATGGCTACATGCACTGCGTACAGCTCTTTGCAATTGACATGCCAAGATTGTTGGACCTCTGTCCACTGTTCCAATATTGTTGACAGTCCCAATTGTGCTCCCCAACCGATATCCGATGCGTCGGTCGTCAGCAGGTGTGAGATTGGTTCCGCAAGTAGTGTTGATGTGCTGGAAGCCGCTTTTATCCACCAACGCATTTCGGTAAGAACTGGTGTTTGAATGGTGAAACGTTGGTGTGGTAGGGATTTTGGCAACTGTCGACTGTAGTATTGCATTGTTCGACAATGGAGCCTCCCTCTGCGAACGACGATCGAGGCAAAACTGAGTCTCCCCATTAGGGACTGGGCCTGTCTGAGGGACCAGTTGCCAAGCGAAATCTGTTTTATTAGTGCCCTGCGTAGCGTAGGCATTTTGGTTCCGACAGGGACTTTGTATTGGATTGTGTGTCCCAAGTAACACCTAGAAATTCCAGATGTTGCGTCGGAACCAGAACAGATTTGCTGAAGTTGATTGTCCACCCTAGCTGCTTCATTAGACATGTCACAAAATTCACCTGCTCCTGTAATACCTCGTAGGATTGATTTGCCAGCAGAAAAATGTCGAGGTACACCACACATCGACTATTGTGTTGTCTTAGGTGTTCCGCTATCCAGTTTGTAACTGCTGCAAAAAAGCCTGGGGCTGACGATAGACCGAATGAAAGACATGTCATTTGGTAAAGAATATCGTCGTAGTTCATCCTGAGAAACCTGCGATGTTGTGGATGAATGGGTTAGTACTAACAGTGTCCCCGCCTGGGTTCGAGTATACTGATGATCTCGCCCCAGCTGGAGACGTCAATAGTTTTTTAGCCCCCCCTATTTTTTGCAAATATATCAAATAAATCTGCATCGAACAAATGTTCGGCGCTAGGTGGTATTTTATTAAGGCCTCCTCTAATAAAAACATCGGGTATACGATGGAGTAGCAATTCCCTACGCAAACGAATGAGATCGGCCCTTCTACCACAAGTAATTTGTAATATGTCATCACTAACTCAATGTAGATATCGCCGATTTATGTACTAAAATAGTCCGATATGCTACATTGAGATATATTACCAAAGTAATACACCTTAGTAATATTGAGATATATTACCAAAGTAATACACTTCAGTAATATATCTCTATGCTCCCCAACCGATATCCGATGCGTCGGTCGTCAGCAGGTGTGAGATTGGTTCCGCATGTAGTGTTGATGTGCTGGAAGCCGCTTTTATCCACCAACGCATTTCGGTAAGAACTGGTGTTTGAATGGTGAAACGTTGGTGTGGTAGGGATTTTTGCAACTGTCGACTGTAGTATTGCATTGTTCGACAATGGAGCCTCCCTCTGCGAACGACGAACGAGGCAAAACTGAGTCTCCCCATTAGGGACTGGGCCTGTCTGAGGGACCAGTTGCCAAGCGAAATCTGTTTTATTAGTGCCCTGCGTAGCGTAGGCATTTTGGTTCCGACAGGGACTTTGTATTGGATTGTGTGTCCCAAGTAACACCTAGAAATTCCAGATGTTGCGTCGGAACCAGAACAGATTTGCTGAAGTTGATTGTCCACCCTAGCTGCTTCATTAGAGATGTCACAAAATTCACCTCTACTTTTTCAAAAAGAGAAGATGGGGTAAGGTTACTTGCCTCACCAACTGACCAATTTATTAATTGTTGTAAAGAGTTACGTAATTCCTCTCTCTGAATAAGCATTGCATTTGTCATAGCCGCAAAGGAGCGCTCTAATAAATATAGACGGTAATCCTCTTTATTAGAAGATTCAAAGCGCTTTAATTCATTATTTATTTTTAGTTCTATAAAACCGGGGGTAGATAAATATTTTTTTCTGAGCATCCGAAAATCGAATCGATTGCCAATTATCACTTTTCAAATGTTGTAATGTTACTAGTTTCTTCAACAATGCTTCATTTGTATTAGGATAAATAGGATCCTTCACTATCGTGGCATAATCAGATATATTTATTTGAGAATTTTCAATATCTAAACTAGGTGGTGGTTGCAAAATTATTCCATCCACGATGGAATTATTTGGCGATGTTACAATTCTTGATGAAGACTCGCTATTGTTATTGAATTGTTTGTTGACAACTTAAGATTGGGTAATTAAATTCGTGAGAAATTCCACCTGCTGTGACAAAAATTGAAATTGCAAGTCACTTACTTGTCGTGCCCGCTTTTTAGGTATTCGAGTGTCCATACCATTTCTCATTTCGCTTGCCGAATCTGGACCCTCGCTGCTAGAGTTGGAGGTTGAGGACGATGACTCAACTGACGCATTGCTTCGCCTCTTTCTACTCGCGTGCGGTTGTTCAATGTTTTCCATTGCGCAAGAGAGGTTATAACTTATTAACTTAACGTAAATTCTCAAATTTGAAAAACCGTTAAATTTAACTTTAAATTAATTTAATACTTTTTAAATCGCTTTGCGGATGTCTGAACACTAAGAAAAACGACGCTATAATGACAAATAAAATGGCGCGATCCATGAGCTGACAAACGAGTACTTTCCCGGAAACTGTCCAAATCATGGCGAGAGGGCGCCACCAGCGTGAGAGAGGAGCTCGCTTGACCGGCAGAACACATGAAAAACGGAAGGCTAAACTCAATATGGATTCCGGATATCGATGACGGAACAAATAATAGGAACTTTCTTTAAAGAACAACATAAATAATTAAAATTAATAAGAATTATTTTTTTTACAAAATGACATTAACAAAATTTGCAATATAATGTTTTAGTTAAATGAAAAAATAGTAATACATTATATGCCGTTTTGTAAAGCTGCCGAATATATTATAGATTTCATATGACTATAACAACAATAACTGCTTCTTGATTGAAATTTTATTTGCTCCTAGAGTATTCGATTCCAGCATACAATTAAATCAAACTTTCATTTCTAACATTAAAAAGCTGATGCAAGAAAATAACACTAAAACACTAATTTTAAATTACTAATCATCAAGTACTGTCAATCGGGGTGAATAGACACGGAACTTCTGTTCTGAACTTAGGAGAATTTATCAGTAATTATTTTTGAAGTCTTGTCCTCAAGATTTATAAAAAAAGATGTGGTGTCGTGGGACACCAGGTAGGAACGAAGTTCCTTCGGCTAATGTAGAATCGACACAATTTGCAAAAAAAATCGTGCTCAATTTTATGTAGGTTTTCTTGATTTTTCTCTTAAATTTAGCTGATTAGTTTTATTTAAGTACAAGACTTACTACAGGTAGCTTTGTGACGTTTTAGTTTATAAATACCGGATAATTCTAAGGAACAGTGATCGCACTTGTACGTACCATTTTCTGGTTCCTTCTGTAAAAAAAAAACATATATAAAATATGAAAACATGGAAAATAAAACTCCAAAAAAGAATCCCGTACGTATTCGAACTCAGGCCCCGTGTATGAGAGCAAGATATTCTAGCCGCTAGTCCTTAAACGTAGTTAAACATTGTTCTAAATAATCCGATACTTGAAAGTGCCCTAGATTGGCATGGAAAAGTGTCGGGACAACTTTTCGTAAGAATTTTTTCTGTCTAGCCCCCTTTCACAACGCGCGATAAGGAACTTCGTTCCAAAATTCAAGCTACATTATATAAATCATTCAATTTAGAATTATTTCAAAGTAAGAGCATATCCCAATTTAAAAATGAAATGGGGTGACAAGGGCGGACATTGACATAATAAGGAAAATTAACTAGGGCTGTCACAAATTATTAATACCGCTACCATACACTCGACGAATAGTTCGACGAATAGCGAGGGAAAGAGGAAGGGACGTAGTGTGGACACGTTATTCGTCATGCCGCGAATCATTCCGGCAATGTGAACGATGTGAACGCGAGTGGCTGACCACATTATTCGCGCGATTGCAGCGCAGTCGGCTAGGGCTGTTTAAATTATCGGATTTTCGACATATCGATATTTTTAAATACATCAATCTATAAATAATATCTTACTTACATTACGACGGTGCATTGGTAAAACTACCAACTGTGGAATCGAGATTGGCGGGTTCGATCACCACTCGAGTATAAATATTTATCCTGGTATGGGTAGAATCTAGTAGAATAACTACAACCCTATTTTGGATGATATACCTTACAAAAATAACAATAACTAAAAAATAACCTTGTATTTGATTTCTAATGACGTAATATTATTTTTCATACTTACTCTCAACAACCCCTATAACTTGATATCCATACTGTAGAAATGCTTTAAAAATATCTGCTCATACATACATACATACATAACTTCACGCCAAATCCCTTGCGGGGTAGGCAGAGAGAACAGAGCGCCATAGGGCACGATTCTTACACACCTCACTCGCTTCGTTGACTTTCATAACTCTTTTCATGCACGCGCGTCGGTTTTTGAGGCTCTTAACATCACCTTCCTCCAGAGCACGTTCTATTTGGTCTTGGAATGTGTGTCTTGGCCGTCCTCGACTCCTACATCCGTCCGCTTTTGCATTGTATATCTGCTTAGTCAGTCTTGCGTCAACCATTCTTTCTACATGTCCGAACCATCGGAGCATGCCCTTTCTTACTTTTACACCGACACTCTCTTTCAAACCAACTTCCTTCCTTACAACCTTGTTTTCTACGCGGTCAGCGAGAGTCACTCCGCAGATTTTGCGTAGAGCCCTCATTTCTACCGCGTTTATTCTACTTTCATGCACACTCTGCCATACCCAGCTCTCGCTTCCATAAGTTAGTGTTGGGATCAGGACTGCATTGTGGATTGCTAACTGGGCCTTTCTGCTACTATTTTTTGCGCCCAGGAATCTGCCCAACACTCCGTTTACGCTATTTCCTATCGCCACTCGTCTTTCTACATCCGCGGTGTACCTTCCATCTCTGCTAAAAGCGCATCCAAGATATACAATTTCATTCACCTGTTCCAGCACTACATCATCAACCATTATCCTTGCATCTGTTCTGGATTCCTCCCTTTCAAACACCATTACTTTCGTTTTCGTCGCATTCAACTGCAAGCCTTTAATCATGCAATCATCTTTCATAGTAGTGACTAGTGTTTGCAGGTCCGACGGCGATTCGGCTAGAAGCACTGCGTCATCTGCGTAAAGCAGGCAGCTCACAACTAGGTCACCCATTCGCATCCCTACATCCATCGATCTCATTCTCTTGAGACAACTGTCCAGGTACAGGATGAACAGTCGAGCGGACAGCACGCAACCCTGTCTGACGCCGATATTGACGTCAAACCAGGGGGACAAGCCGCCGTCAACACGCACACACGCTATGCAGCCCTCATAAGTGGACTGCACAGCGTGCAGCAGTGCTCCGCTCACCCCGTAGCCCGGGAGTATATCCCACAGATCCTTTCGTAACACTCTGTCAAACGCTTTTTCCAGAGCCACAAAACCGCAGAAAACCTTCCGGTTAACAGCCAGTTGTTTCTCCACGATGTTGCGGAGAGAAAAAATCTGATCCATGCACCCTCGTCCGCTTCTGAAACCACCCTGAGCCTCCCACAACACTCCATCAGATATCACCCTCATTCTCCTTTCAATAATTTTCCCATACACTTTTGCTGCTAAACTGATGGCCCTGTAACTGGCGCACTGCATACGTGATCCCTTACCTTTATACAAGGGCACGATGACAGCGCGCCTCCAGTCCATGGGAACCTTACCCGACCTCCAGCACAGATTGCTCAAGGTCAGGAAAGCGTCCCGGACACAGGATCCACCGTGTTTGATCATTTCAGCAGACATCATATCATTTCCAGCTGCCTTACCATTTTTCATACTTCGTATCGACCATTCAATCTCTTCCATAGTAATGTCCTCAGCCTCGGTCGAGCCAGCCCATTCATCCAGCGAAATGCGTGGCTCTACCACTAATAATATTATTACCCAAACTCAGCGTGTATACAATATTTCAGCATAATCTTTTGAAGATATCTTTGTAAGCCTTTCATCGTGCAACTATCTTTCATAGTAGTGAACTAGCGTTTGCAGGTCCGACGGCAATTTGGCTGGAAGTACGGCGTCATCTGCGTAAAGCAGGCAGCTCACAACTAGGTCACCCATTTGCATCCCTACATTCGTCGATCTCACTCTCTGGAGACAACTGTCCAGGTACAGGTACATTCAAAAGGGAAAAGGTTTCAAAAAAATTAACGCAACAGATTTGATTAATTGAGTTTAATATCAATAAAATAAGAAAATTATTTACACAAATTTTATCAAAATACAAAAATAAAACACTGTCACATACATAAGTAATAACTTTTGAGGAGGTACTATTATAATTACACATTAGTCTTAGGTATTGCTGCGGCGTAGCTGTATTTCAGACCTAATTATATTCCTCATATAACATTTTTGGACCTAAGGTTTAGTATGGAAAAATTACACATTTTCCTTTGTACAACGAACATATAGTATTGGCGTCTAAGTGCAGTGGCCCAGATACACATGAAATTTACTCTATGGTCATGTAACATTAACATACATAGTTATAAACGTAGGCACTGTTTCTAGTCGTAAAAACCTTGCATTCGGAAGAACTTCAACTGTAGTAGCAATGTTAACCATATAATCAGAACATGTCCGCAGATAGCGCCCGAGATTATTGACCCAATATGGGGTAATTTTTTTTAGACCTATTGGGTTCTACAAAGTGATAAAAAACAGCGTGTCGCCAGTCTATGGATGATATTTTAAATCTATGCTATTATCTAAAAAAAAATTGTGATGCAACCAAACAATGCGTTTTGATATTTGAGCTAATGTGACTTTTATATAAATCAAAGACATCCAATAAGTTATTGTCTATTACATGTGGCATGTTTGTGAAAGTAAGTATATCTACTTTAAAAAAATGTAATTCAAAACAGACTTTTTGGTTGCAACACTAAATAGGGTAATGCATCAGTTTTGTTGGGACTCATACCACAATCCATGTGCATTGGGCCGAATATTTTATTAATAGTTCAATTCGTAAACCAACAACAGCCACATATGTTACATACTTACAAACTTCTTTATTGATGCTATTTAGAAAAATATTTTTTCGTATCTAAATGTTATACGGTATCGATCTTTTATTAATACTTCTAACTATTATAGTCACCTAAACGTATTTTGAACAATATTTTGTGGACTCGGTGTCAAGATTAATCAGTAACATTATAAGTGTTGCCACTGCAAAATATGTAACAAACATTTAAGTACGCAAAAACTAATGAGCCTCCGTGATAACAGTTTTATTATTCATCTTCGAAGACTGAACTTACCTTTATAAACTGTAATAGGATTTAATTCACATGACTTATGAGCAATTTTGAGTTTGCTAAATGTCAAACGTGTCAACGAAATTTACAAATAGACTACATAAAAATAATAACGGAATGTGCAGAAATTAGAGGCAGATGAATTATGAACACAACAAATGAAAGGTAACTTAGTAGGCCGATCACAAGAACCTCTACTACGCTTTCAAAAAAACAAATAGGTCACGCTGCTGATATGTTTGTATTACAAAGAATTATTTACTGGCACCAAAAAAGAAACTTTTCCTCTTATTTATTCAATAGTAACATTCACAACAAATATTACACAATATATGTATCTATACAAAGTTGTCCTTAGATATTTTTTTTTTTCAAATATAATTCTCATAAATATTTACATATTCCATCACTCTTAATAAATAAAAAGACAATTAAAATTTATTTTAAATTAATACCTATACATATATAAACATCTTGGTGAACGGTGAGTTAGTTTCATCCTCACCGAGTGTATTTATTCAAATATCAAGATTCATTTGAGCAAAACCCCTTGCTATTGTAATTCACACTTATCTTTACTATTCAGCATTAGTCAGCTACTGAAAGCAATAGCGACAGTTGACCGAGCAATAACATACACTCAGATTAAAAAAACAACTTTAAATACCACAGTGTTGCCAATTAACACTTTTATCAGATAATAAAAAATAATGTAATAATTTTGTTCAAATAAATCAAAAAATATTCTCCTGTAAAATACACTGTGAGGAGGCATCATTATAATATATATATTTCTGTATTTTATGATATAATAGACATACTTTCTTTATGTACATAATCTCAACGGAGTCGCTCCCACTCCTCATATTTCAGTGCACATTTTACAATATAACTATATAAATATTTATTATAAGTACAATTTGCTTCTAGAGGGGCATTCAAATTTTAAGGAGTATGATTTGAAACGAGATGCTTCATGCTGCGTTCTTACATTTACTTACATAACGGTTAAGATAATAGGATAATTTAATATATATTTTATTAAACATCATCTGTAATACAATAGTAATATTTGAATTTAGCGTTGGATTCACTATTGAATTTATTTTGAAAAGCTGGCAAAATTGAGGGTTACATCTAATTTGAAGGTCCCCCCAGAGAGACTAATGAATTCGGACAACTGATATCCGTTTAAAAAAACGAAATAGTAAAACACAACAAACATATTTTACATATATAGGCTAATGACTCGACTATATCACGTTTTTCTTAATTTGTCTTATACAGTGAACAATCTAAACATTGCCGAATGAATTAAAATAAGTAAAAAAAATAATAATATTATACTTTATAAAAGTTTATTGTATTTTTTTAAAATATAACAAAATAATAAAGCACCACAAATTTCTAGTCAACATTTTGGACAGTCTCTACCAAAGAATAAAAAACTCTTTGGGAATTAATTAATTTCAATAACTGAGTAGTTTTTTTAAATTCAGTCCAATAACCCATTTTCGATTATAAGACTTGTTACTAGATAAGACAAGAAAGAAAAAACAGAGTTTACAATTGCCCCTGTAGGTTTAACACGATTAATAATGAGTACAGCTTTTTTTTTCAAGAAGAGCCTCTATTCGTCCTTCGACGGTTATGTTAAGGCTGTATACATTATTTATACGTTTTTCAAGAAAATATATTGGAACTTAGATTTAAAAATATCCCAAAAGTTGCTAAGTTTAAAATGCTAAGTTGCTCGCTGGAGAGACAGAAAAAGCTGGGTGCCATAAGACATGGTATTTACACAATTGGCTTACTCCATGGAGACGTTCATGGATATCATCACACATGAAATATGATTAACTTATGAAAAAAAAAGCAACACCAATTAGCTGCATTTAGTAGGATTTGGTACAAATAATATAGCTGAACTAAGGAGATTGTTGTCGATAACCCTGGAAGATCATGACACGGTTCCAATGTCCTTCGAAGTATGACAGAACATAACTTCTAATCTGATCTAGTTACAATTGATAAGCATGAGTTTTTAAAACATCTTGGTTTGTCTTTATCTATGTATAGGAAAATTTGACAACTATTCTTCGAGCATGTCTTAAGGCATTAAAAAAAGAAACAAGCTTTTAAAAAAGCCTTACATATACTCGAATTATAGGTTTGTGTTGATGATCATTCAAACTATGGACAATATTTGTTTCGGCTTTATATTGGAATTTATATTGAAGTGATTTTAAATAACTTTAAAATAACATTATTTTCGTCACTTCGATACACATAAGAAGGGCACAAAAGTTGCATTACTTAACTTATCAAATTGTCCAAAAAAAATGTAATCATTTTGAAGCTAAGGCGATAAAATAATTTGAGCGAGAGATGGTGCCACTTGTCGCTTGTCGGTAAAACAGTTTTTCAGTGACATGGTACCACAATTTTATCCCTAATTATTTGACTTCAGTTGTAACTTACAATTGATATTCTTTTAAGTCTATATATAGTATAACATAGAAATCAAATATTACGAGAATAAACGTCCATGATAAAAAGTAAACTTATCAAGTGGCACCATCTGCACTTGTGAATTTATCACAACAATATATAGAAAATTACTATGTCATAAATTAAATATATATACAATGTACAGGACAGATGATAGATTAGTGTTTAAGCTATCCGTGACTACAGAATATTTGGCACATTTTCTCTTGCGTCGAGCGTTTCCTGTTTTTAAAGACGTTCTCTTTATTTCAAAAAACAGTTTCAAACTAAATGCAAACGTATAATGTGATGCAGTATTTAAGTAAATTTCTCTCTAGTACAGTAAGAGCGCGCGTCAAACAGAGAACGCACGCCGCCACACGCTCGTCGAGTCGGTCACTCAGTGCGCGCTCGCACACAACGTCACAATGACAAAATAAAATTGAGGCAGATTTAACAAATCAGTCAATTCCGTCACCGGTCAACAAACTGACACATCAATAACTTAAACCTAAAGGAAAAACATTACAACAGCTCCCGGAAACGTTACTTTTTCATAAATATTATATCTTTTATACAACCATCGAGACACACGCGTGCTGACATAACCCGTTTATATAATTTCTATATAATAATTATGTCGTCCACAATCACGACACCCGCGGCGGCGGGGGGACACGGGTCGGGGGGAGGTACTATATACACACCGACAGTATCAAAGTCAAGAGTACAGAACGAGTCACAAATATACATACAGATAGAGCGCGTCGTCCCCGGGCTCCTCACACAGAGATCTCGTAGTTGCAGTCGTAGACGGAGGCGCGGTCGGGCGGGTCGGGCGGAGGCGCTCGAGTTTCTAGCGCGTCCTGCACCTCGAGCGCGCGCACGAACGACAGCGGGCGCGAGGGGGCGGGCGCGCCGCGCCGGCGCGCGAGCGGCGAGGCGCCCGGCGGGAACACGGGCACGCCCCCGCGCGGCGGGTGGGGGGCATGCGGCGCGAGGGGGGCGTGCGGCGCGTGGGGGGCGTGCCGCTCGGCCCACAGGTAGTTGCCGCGCTGCGGCGAGGCGGCCAGCTCGCGGATGTCGTCGGGCGTGGGGGGCGTGGGGGGCGTGGGGCGCTGCGGCGCGGGCGGCTCGGCGCGCAGCAGCTCGCCCTCGGACAGGAAGCGGCGCTGCGGCTCGGCGCGGCCCACGCCGATGAAGTCGGGGCGGCGCGGCTGCGTGGGCGTGCCCGGGTTGGACCTGTGAGGCGCGGCGCTCGTCAGGGGTACAATCGCGCGAGCTCGTCCGAGCCCTCGCTATCGTTATCGTACGGCCTACGGACAGAAGGACAAGGAGCTGCGGGCGAAGCGAGGCGTGCACCGGCGCCGCCGCCCACCCGCGCTCAGAACCTCTCACGGACTACTCGAATACCTTTCATTTTATCCATATTTATAGTTCTGGGCTAATGTGCCACAGGTGCCACTTTGCGCAACACAAAAATATAGAATTACAATGCAAAAAATTACAAAAAAAAAAATAGTCGTGTTTGTCTAATTTACACAAACCGCGTGATGCGTGTTTTGGACGCATCTATAAATTAGAGCGGTCTATATTTCGTGTAAAAAATTCTGTAAACGTTTAAGTTGGCAAAGAAACATGAGCAGGTTCTGAACGCTTAAAAAAATTGGGTCCGCAGGCGGCGAAACCGCGAGCTACTTTTGCGGGGAGCATGCCAAAAACACATGTCATAACTATAATACAATAGTTTATATTACACCAACTAGCTATATAATACACACATTACGCCGATAATATAAAACTACAGCAAACTACTGCATGCTCATCCTGTTGAAATCACAACACAACGTACAGTGTTATTAATATTCTGTCGCTCTGGAATACTTGAAATTATTTAATATTTCATCAGGATTATAGAAAATAAAATTCCGGAAAGCTACGACACCACATATACAATGGCCCCAATACGATCTGATAAAATTCACAATAAATAGAAAATTGTAATTACTGATATATTAAAAAAAAACAAAATTTATTAATCTTAGGAAAAGAACAGTAGTCCATAGAGAACAGCAAAAAATCTAGCATATGACATAAGAGCACTGAAATAATGAATGTCATAAATGTTCCAATGCGGTCGTATGATTGGTTTACCATAAAGCTTAACGTGTTTATGATCATAAGTCGACCATAGAGAGGCGTTGGTAGCCGTTACCAGCCATTGTATAGTGTGTCGCAATACGCCTGCGCTCCGTTTTGCGACAACAGCTTGCAAAATAAATAAAACGTATGAGTACATAATTTTTATCCGGCATATTATTACTTTTTACTGAATTCTGTCCGGCGCGAATTGTTTTTTTAAAATTATATGTTCAGAACGTCACCTGTCATTTGAATACTGACGTCAGAAATACTGACGAAAAATAAAATGCCAATCACATTAAGAATTACGAAAAATGTATGTATCATTGGCCTGTACTAAAATAACATTATAGACAGAATTCGAATAACAATCCAGATCACACGGTCACAGAGAAAAAAAAACAATATTTTAGACACTGCGTAGTCTAAAAAAGTACCGCTTGTGAATTACCGTGCAATTATCTCATACATATTAACAGTCTAGGTACAAGACAGTGTGACCGAATGTTCATAGAAAAAAAGTACGTACAACATGCTACAAATTGAGGAAAAAAAAAACTAGACATACTATTAAATAAAACTATACTTATATATATTTATAGGAAAGGTCACAAATAAGTCGCGATTTATGCAGTTACAAATCATAGAACGTAGAACACAGATGTAGAAAGGTTAGTTAAGAGGAGCAAATTTTTAATTATTAATAAAAACTTTTTGTCGCTATTCACATAGCGCCATCTACTCTTAAGCTAGTCCCAGCAAATGAGAATGCTCAAGATACCGGAGAAAAAAATTAGACATGTTTCTTTACATACTTTCCCTTTTAAAGGAAAACATCTCAAGATTTTATTTACATGAAAAGTTACGTCAATAATTTAGATTAAGAAGAGTCTTAATTTGAGTATTGTGATAGCTTATTTAAAGCTATCGCAATACTCAAATAAAACTAAATTTTGTGAGCTTTCTTAGTTTTTGAAAGAAACTTAAAAACAATTAGCTTGTCCAAAAAAGTTAATTTGAACTTATATGTATCAAATGTTACTTAAACATTAACCAACACCTAAAAATATTTACAAAATAATTGCAGAGCAAAAGCAATAACATAATTATGCAATATTTCAAAACATATCAACAACTCCGTGGATATTTTCGTGAAAGTTTACACTTGAAAAAATAACAAAAAATGTGTTCAACATTCTGAAATTAGAAAACTTATGTAGGAAAAATGGAGTATAAATTAGATAAAATGATTATTACTATTAAACTATATAGAATGTGTAATGCTGACCAGTAGGGTAGTTGTAGAATAAAATAGGGTCAACAGAAAAATATCCACAAAATTTTGAAAATAGAATGAGAGATATGCACAGGCGCATACGCATACACACACACACACACAAACAAGGAGCAAATACGACAGAATTACCGTTGACACGTCGGCTCTATGCGTTAGGTCCACCTGCCGTTGTAAGCGGTAAATAACAATATATATTCCGTCCCATCAATGCAGGGAGACCACTAAGTTATGACCCCATAACCCTCATAAGATTTCACTTATCCCCACCCGCGCTCTTCCCCTTCAATAAATAATTTAAAAAAATATATTTTTATCATTACGGGAGAAATAAGAGACGTGAATGTCTGCTTTTCTTAAAAATCCAACCAATCCAAGTTTATCCAGCCTTTAATAAGACACGTGATTTATACGCATATGATATACGTATAAAATCACTTGTACTTTACGTATAAGATCACGACAAAGATTTCAGTTTAATATTATAAAACTCAAACAATTAAACTGAAATATTATTAAACTTAATATTATATTAACTTAATATGTATAATAAAATATTATAATAATATATAAAATAATATTATAATAAATAAAATATTATAATAACTTAATATTATAACTTTAATATTATTAAACTGAAATCATTTGAAATTGAAATTCTGAAAATGATTTTTTTTTCTCTGTGGAAAAGAAAGAAAAACCTTAAGATGTGTTTCGATGGCATTGTATTATGCAAACAGAAAATAGGTAGGGCTTACAACCGTTTGAGATATCAGTTTTAAATTTGAATTAACCCCCCTACAAAATAAGGTAAGATAAATTTAAGATTATCATCATTTTGCCAACTTCTAGATCTTATTAGGAGTTCTATGTACGCTTCTAAAATATAAAGCGCTCATTTGATTAAATTAATAATAATAGTTCGTGGTCTCACTGCATCTCAAATTTCTTCTTCATACCAAAATACAGAAGAAACCAAATTAAATTTATTATATACAGTGTTTTCTTAACTTTAACCGCAAGGACTCATAAAATGATTAAGATACAGCTAATCTATAATAAATAATGTTTTAGGGTTCCTTTTAGAGGAGTAGCAAAGGTAAGTCCTGGTGATAGCGACTAGCTCCGCCTAGGTAAAGTGCACACATGTTGAGTGCCAGCCTTTAAGATGGGTGGATGGTGAAGCATTGAGTTCTATCATTAATCTCATCACACCATTTACTGCAAACAATACCATAGAGAATATGACCATGGTAGGGGAAACATTTTATCAAATTTATTGGTCTCTATGGTACCTGTAAAAAGTTATTTTGCATTGTCATTTAATCCGATTTTTTATATGCCTTTAATAAAACTCAGTTAAAAAAAACACTGTAAAGTACATAATTTACATAATACCTATTAACGAAGATGGACAAAAACGACGTCAAGAATTAGTTCTATATATGTAATCATGAGGAGAGAAGGTAGTCATGAGAAATTTAGACATGTTATTAACTGTAGTCGATCACATAACTTTTCTGAAGACTTATAAGGTATAACAAGCAATTAGTGGAATCATAATTTTGTGTACTTTTTTTTCTTCGATTACCCTCTCTCTCTTTATTGTAAAATATGTATTAGTAAGCGACCCGTACGTCTTACTAAGCTAAATATACACCAATGATAATAAACACAAAGTGTTCCCAAACTTAAACACTAATAGGTGAATGCAAAACATTTTACATGCAAATAAACATTGAATAAAAAAAAAACCATAGACACGACACAGACCAATAGCAGCCAATAACTTAGGAGCATTTAAAAAATAAATCATCGCATCAAATCAGTTACACTTAGGACATGGCAGTTTTTTTAGAATTGAAAAACTATTTTAATGTATAAATTACTGCTGCTATTCACCTGTATCGTGATATAAGCGATGCATTCCCGGTTTTAGGTAGAGGGGAGGGGGGGATTAAAAACCATTTCTGTTAATGATAGGAACAGGCCATGATACAATGGGAAATTATATAAATACCTATATAATCAATAAGGGAACATGTTCTCTTCTCAATAACAGCCAATTAATCCTTTATTCGAAATTTTCATCTAATAACATAATCTTGAGTGTTGTAATACATGTGTTTGTAAATGAGTAATTAAATTATATATATCTTATAGTTACGGAAACTGAAAGAATATGCCCCGTCAATTACAATTACACCAGTTATATTGCTCCATCAATAAAGTTAGCAGCTATCAAAAAATAAATGATATTTTTTTGGCACTTTAAATAAATTTAGAATTATTTTTTTTAGTTGATAGGGTTATCTGCAAGTTAATTTGTGAAAATATAAGAACATTATTCCTGTGTTATATTCTCGCCTATGGGATATTTTTTTTGCTATTTAATATTATAAAAACCTAAACTTTATATAGCACTTGTATTACTAAAATTGCACTAAAAATGATCATGAATTTTATAGAACATATTTAATAACTAAAACTTTATTGAAGAGTAAATAAATTTCTAATTCTAAAATATGTTTGAGGTCATACAGATTGTCGATCGATTATTAAATTGGAGATTAAGAATTAATTAACCACAAAATAAATTCATTGTAAATATAACATAGTTGACCCCATTCAATACCAAAAGTTTTTATGAACTACTCCGAACTAGGAAATATGTCACATCTAATTAATTTAAACCTTTCAGTATCCCGTGTCCGTATGGGTTGAGGATGACAAGTCATACCTTCTGACTGGACTGTTGACAGCTATCGGTGTGGGCACTCCGAGCGCCTTGATCCTCTGCTGCATGGTGGGCGAAGGCCGGGCGCCTCCGTTGGCGCCCGACTCGTACCTCACCGGCTCCATCACCACCCGGTACCCTGACGTCGTCGTGCCACCGTGACTGTAATGATTGTAGAAAAAATATATCAAAATAGTTTTATTTTTTAAGTTTGAAGCTTTGAGGTGATTTCTTTTTTCCTCCTTTACAAATGGAAGTCAACTTCAGCACAGCGTCAATATTGTCCACCATCAGACAGACCAACCACCTTATGGAAAGTTACGGCATAATATATAGAATAAACAGTAGGTGCATTTGAGTTAAACTACAATATCCTTTTTTATGGGATAGTTGGGCAAACAAGCAAGCTTGTCACCTGATGGTAAGCGCCGCCCATGGACACCTGCAACACCATATATAGTGTTAGAATTGCGTTGCCGACCTTTAAGGCTGGGCCTGAGAGGTACCCGGTCCTCTCTCACCGAACGAAACGCGGCATGGGGAGGTCGTGCTATCTCACCGGCCCACTCATGCAGCGTACTGCTTGGCTCTACCACCTACCTTTTACCTCTTTTACCTAAAGGTGCACAGCGAGATTTTCTGTCAACAAAAATAATGAAATCGGTGGAGGGTAGAGAAGCTGGTCACCTCGTGTTTCTGGAGAGCGGACTGAGGCGCGGGTAGTGGTGCGGGCGCGGCGGCAGGTGGTGGTGGTCGGGCGGGAACAGGTTGGCGCTGGAGCCGCGGCGCTGCATGGCGGGCGGCGTGGGCTCGCAGTCCGCCGACACGGACGCGCCGGGGCCCTCCAGCTCGCCCTCCGCCTCCTCGCGCCCGGGGGACAGCTGCGCCGCCCACACGTACTTTACAATCCACGTGGAATTATCCGCAACTACTTAAACTAATATATAAACTATGTCGCATACATTTTTTTAACCCGACTTTACTCCTGTGCGTTTTTCTTGTAACTTTGCATATAGAATTTATAAAATTAGAACAGCAGTTTCGAAATAAGTTCTATTGAAATCTAAACATGAGTATTATGCGTCTAGCCCCCAGCGACGCAGTAGTGAACTCGCCAAAAAAATAATTATAACGACGTTTGAAGAAAAAGTTTTATAACTTTTCGCTCATTTGAAATGGGACTTCATAACATGTACACAACCGTCCACCCTTTTCTTAGAGTTTGACATAATTTATGGACGACACCTTACAAGCCTAGTAAATTTTACGAATTAAAAAAATATACATATCCTTTAAAAAATATCGTTATAATGCACATCTTTTTTCTGACGATAAATAGAATACGGACTTTTTTTACGAATTATTATTTATTATACATTATGCCCTATAATAGATTTCCTCACTAACATTTTTTTAACAGTTTCCGGACAAATCAGACGGTGTGTGTAACTAAACTAACCAATATTATTCACGATAAACCAAGAATTTTTTGGTGTTCTTGTATGTGTGTAATGATACAGTGATAGAAATCAGAGAAAAGAAAATTAGTTTTGATAAATATTCAAAATGATTAACCGTTTCTTTGATTAGTATTAAAAATGTTATAATTTTAAAATGTACAGTACAAAGTTTTAAGTAAAGTGCGTTGCGTACACATGACAATTTGTAAAATAATAATAATCTCGCCAAACACTAGATACATCAACAAAAACACGAATAAACAAACCAAAGCGTAATTTCCGCTTCCTTGAGAAGTATAAGAAAATTTAGCATTCTAAAGCGGATGGATGCAGGAGTCGAGGACGGCCAAGACACACATTCCATGACCAAATAGAACGTGTTCTGGAGGAAAGTGATGTTAGGAGCCTCAAGAACCGACGCGCGTGCATGAAAAGAGTTATGAAAGTCAACGAAGCGAGTGAGGGGTGTAAGAATCGTGCCCTATGGCGCTCTGTTCTCTCTGCCTACCCCGCAAGGGATTTGGCGTGAAGTTATGTATGTATGTATGTAGCCTTCTAAATATAACCCAAGCTATTATGGCGACGTTTAAAAATGTAGTCCGTAGATTGTCCTGCAAGATTATTATTATTTTATAAATCAAACATTATACGTAGTTTTTATCCAAAGTTTTAACGTGCAACTGCCAAACTACAACGATATTCAATTACATAGAAAGTTTATAAGGCAAATTTTGAAGGAGTATTAAGACTCGTAAATTGAACAAACACCACATTATTAGCACAAAGATGATATGGAAATTAAATATATTTTAAATATTTTACTTGCGCAAATATATAAATCGGATGTTATCAATGACATACAAATATTTTAAAACAATCACATCAAGACAATGATTTGAAAAGAAATTATGAGAATCGACCCTCAATGAAGTCAGTTTAAGAGGAAAAACCATAGTACAGTTATGCTCAAATATCTAATAGGTAATTTTTGGGAAAATATATTAGTAAATGTATGAAAAAGACGAAATATATATATGTTGGCAAATAAATGGACCACGTGGTTCAAGGGTTCATACACCATGACATTATTATCATGCTGACAAAAGAAACATGCTATATCAACCCTAAAATATAAGATCCATTTTTTGTACACCATGTATAATACAAGCAAGCAACTTATATTAATTAGATTAATGCATAGTTATAATACATCTATACATATAGGGTGTGTGAAATTAACTCCACATCATCTGATCATAAAAAAAGTTAGTCAGTAGAGAGCCAGACATGTCATGTCTTCAATTCACCAAACCAATTAAATATTTTTGTAAAAATATTGTGCAAGTGCCATATAATAGTAAACCTTATGTCAGTGAATTGAAGGTATGTAATTGCTCTACAAGCATGATAACTAAGTGATGACTATTCTTTGACTATTATACCGGCGGGAATACCCGTCCCAGTAATGAATACCGGTACTGGGCAGACTTGCAGGTACTGATATGGAACTCTACTGCAATGATATATATAAAACAAGCGGAGTGCTTTTCTAATAAAGCTTAATTCAAGCATTTAGTCGTAGAAATGGTTATAGAAAAATACATAGCTAGGTGTTAAAAAATTGAATTTTTTACTATAGACAGAACTTTTAGATGATGGTGATGTTTTTTGACTGTGCATAATTGCTTAAGAAATATTAGGTAGTACTTGAAATTATGTACCATACCCTGCTAACCAATGTGAAATTATACAATCATTTTCTTAATTTAATTGTTTTCATATACATCTATATTCAAACATAAACATTTAAAAAAATTGTAGATGTGAGTGTATTGAGCATAGCAATTTTTAATTGCCAATTCACCATTGCAAAATTGCAACAATATCGAATATTCATTGTTATTTGCTCATTCCAGAGTACAAAAATAGGCACAAAATGGAATTGGGGTTGTTCATATTCGATATAATTACAATATTCTTAGAAGCTAGCGGAGAATGATCTAGCAATGAGAGTCTAAGTTGAGACACACCTACATATGTATAGGTCTTCGACCACTTTTATTCCTTGACTACAGGCGACTGCATCTTTCTTTCAACATATTTATTATATTTCAAGGCCAGTGGGTTGATAGAATTTCCTTTTTTTATATGAGCCAATTTAAGAGTTTTATTTTAAGCCAGTGGTAAAACAGGCGCCGATTTGCCGAATAATCATGACGAAATAAGTACCAAACAAGAGATAAATTTTAAAAAGCAATCCAGTGTTTGACAAAAATGCACTTATTTCAAATTATTACTCTTAATATATGCTGTTTAATATTCAATCGTCATTTAGTGAAGTTATTAAAACAATTTTAACGTCTTTTGTGTGCTTCCAAATATACGGTCTTTCTATGCGTGCAAAGTTTTACGGATATCAATGGATTCCGTAAATTTAAATATATGGCCATACGAATCCAGAGTATTGGACTCTAGAGATCCTCCAGATCTTTGATCTTGAAGATAGTATACCGAATTACCTACACATTTGGTTCAGCTTAGCCTAGCCTAGCGATGTCAGCGAAGCGTCTGGCTCTCACCTTGTTATAGTGTGCGTGCGGTCCAGCAGGCCGGTGAGCGTTCCCGTTGTCCGCTGTGTACGTCTTTACCTGATGCTGGGTGTCTGTCGCTATCGTCGATATCGCCGATGCAGAGTGACCCTGCATAGCTTCGCGTCGCTTCTTCCCACCCTTGTATATATATTTCGATGGGCGTACTAGACTGAAAATTGGATTGATGACAGTTTTAGTGAATATTCTTCAAGAATATTAAACATATGTAATTTATAATCTTTATAGTCCAGCAACAGTACAAATAATGGTCCAAAACAAAGCTTCGATGTCACTCGCTTCAATGCTATGTCCACGGTTCTACAATTAATTCAATATCATTCCATATGATATCAAGTGACACTTGGAGCATGAAAGAATAATTCGTGAGTCAAATTTTGTGTTCCTGCAGTGACTAATGTAAAGTACACTACAATACTACAAAATATAATCAAACCTTTGCGAGAGAAACTTTGATGGCACAAGTTTGTTTATGGGCGCCTTTTCTTTGTATGCTCATTTTCAAGTAAACCTAAGAAAATAAAGAGTTCAAAACGAGAGAAGCGCCATCTATTTATACAATTTATATGACATTTGTAATCATTTACCACGCAAAAATATTTACATTTACCGTTTGACCACGACGTGGTTACGAGTAATATCCATAATTGCTATGAGTAAATGCTATTTTCAGTCAAATATCTGCTATTTAAAAAGTACATATAGCATTGTATATCGTTTCTTTTTCTTATAACAATAATCACCTGAAATATGAGCCTTGGGACTACAATCCCGTTTCCATCTGTCTTACCTAGGATATTGTGGTCCAAACTGTGTATAACAGCAGTTCTTCCAGCAACCTCTCGAGAAGGGGTTGTAGCCTCCGGTGAACTTGCCGGTCACCTGTTCGTTCGTAGTGCGACCTCTGGACACCAGCACCATGTGGAACCCGGTCAGCCCAAAAATTGGTATCGCCAGTAGCGCGATTATACCCATTATCAACATTCTGAACAAATCATTCAGGAAATTTATCTTTATTGAGGACAAACTCCAAATTAGACTATAGAGAGGTAAAGCAGATGTATTGTGTAAAGCGGAAAAACATAAGGTTTTCGAAATGCCGTGACACATTTGGGTCTTATCGGAAGGTGACGTCAGGAGAATTGAACACCGACGTGCGTACATGACAAGTTATGAAAGTCACTTGAAGCGAATGTGTTATGTAAGTCTAACAATGTATTCTCTAACCCAGTTCTTTTTGATTACCCCCCCCCCCGCCCCCTACGGTACTGTCGTGAAGTTATGTAGATTTAAAAAGGATACGACACAATGGGCTCGACCTGCGTCAAAGTTTTGTTATTGTACATAACATAGTACAAACTAAGGCCGAATATACTCAGCATGTGTATTGATAATGATATAAGGAAGAAGAAGAAGAATCTGTAGTTTCGTCGGCCGATGCAGTTGTTCACCCACGGACAGTGGTGGTCAAACGTCTGTGGACAATCAACATTCAGCATTCTAAATTTCCCGCCAAAAAAAATGACAGTTTATTTCATTGCATCCAATTTTGGTTTCGAATTACATTTGATCGTTCAGTAATTTAATGAATTCTAAATTCAAATTTCCTTAAACGCAATAAATAGCATCGTAAACTCGGTAACTTTTTTGTTTGAGATTTTAGGTAGGAGAAAATGTAGGTCAGTGCTGTTTCGCACTCATTCGATTAAAAGCTTTTTTTAAAACTTTTTGTCTATAATTTTTTATACGAATCGAGTTGGTAATTGGTATATTTATTCAACAGTTAAAAAAAGGAACTAGGTAGCGCGTTTGCATTGACGTTTTCACCTATTTATATTTCTCCTAATGTAGATGCACTTATATTCTAGGATTCCACTGAAAATCAACATTACGACTGAAAGTTCTAAGTATTTAATATTTTTTTACTAAAAAAAGTTTTCATTTTGAAATGAAAATAGGTCTTTTTTGTTTACTACAGAAGTTTTCTCGAAATACAATCCACACTTTTGGCTTTTACTTACCTCTATACAATGATTGCACACCGAGCAGTGTGAACATCTTGGTGGTCTGTAGAACTTGCAGGTGACACACCACTTCATCCGTACTGTGATGCCGTTGATCTCCACGCTGCGGTACAGGGGTGCCCGCAAATCATCCTCCCTGTCCTCGTCAGGTGGCGCTGCCAAGAAACTTATCTATAAGACATACTGCAATGTTGCCATTAAATCAACTTGATATTCACAAAAATTCTTCTAAGCGAAGGCCCCGTGAATACCACTGAGCTATAGATAGAGGCGACTACGTTCTATAAAAAAATGGCTTAGGGGTTTCAACAGCTCTGTCAAATGTAGTGATTTCAAGTTCCAAATTCCATTCAACCGAAAACATACGATATCAAACTCCACTCAAAGTCACTTCACTCCTTGAAAGTAGACAGAGAGAGTAATGAGCATCTTATGTCAAGGTTAACGGAACGATTGCATCAAATCAGATTTACGAAAACCAAATATTCGATAGCTAATAAGTTTTGAAGTTAATTCATTATAGCAACAGTACGCACTAACCTCGCTCTAAAATAATTTCGTTGAAAACTTAACAAGAAATCGAAGAACACCATAAAACTAGGTCATCCAAGAACATTAGGTATAATACATTCAGTCAGTTGGCCACATAGATAAGATAACAGACAATTACATTGAGTACTTAATAATAGTCCAGAAGACCACCTTTGTGTAACGGTTCCCCGATTCGGACGAGTACACACACACCACATGGAAGTAAATGGGAGTGTTATATAGTATGCGAGTAGGTACGCGAGGCAGTAATGGCTCATTCGAATGATCGCTATCCAAATTACGACGAAAATTATTGTTGTAATTAGAAGCGTTATTTGTTTTTGTTTACCTACTTCAAAAAATAGATATTTGTTTGTATATGTGTACCTGTATGTATATTGATATCTTTGACAACCGTAGTCCTATCATGATTGCCTCAGGGCGGTTACTATACAATATACTCTATTTCGTGTAAATCGCAAAGAAAAATAAATAGGGTGGTCTCGATAGCCGAATGGTTTAATACATGCTCGTCTATTCGGAAGGTCCCAGTTTAGAAATTTGTAATATTAACATTGTGACAGGATAAAAATTAAAAAGGGTGTCCACATATTGGTTCCACTTTACGACAATTTCTAAACAAATTAGCTAGTATATGTAAACATCTAAAATTATCATGAAACAATAAGAGATAAATACTATATCTCAGTGGCAATATAGCTGTTTTGTGGGTTAAGATTCCACACATGTAATTTACTGCTAAAATAAAATATCTTATTAAAATGCTTAGTTTTATATTAAACTAAGTAGAACTCTAAAACGTTTGCACGCACCTTTTGGTATAACCCCTGGATCCATGAAAGTTGCTAGAGTAAAATTGGCTAACACAAAAAACGTTATGATGCCCTGGTATACGGGTACCCATGGATGTTTGTGAAGGTAGTATTGACACCTGCAATCAGAAAATATATTACAGTATTATTATCATGAATTACATATTAAAAAAAATCGGGTGCAAAAACAGTAACTTTGTAAACCGTAACTTTCTCAAAGAGACAAGTTTAAAAGACATAAGGAATCACGGAAGCATATTCTTGAGTTTCCGTGATTGCAGTTGGATGACTTAAGGAGGCATATGGAAAATTTAGAAGTCTGCGACTGACCTTCGACTAACTAATTAGCCGTGTCTTATCATGAGGCAACGTTAAGACCAAACCCAAAAAACTGAAGGCCGTGATAAGGAGTTATCATGTTAAAAAATGAGTTAGATCGGCACTCAGTTCTTTCGACTTATCCCGAAAGGGACTTGGCGGGGAAAGCATGAATATATACTTAGGATTAATAGGTCACGCAGTGTAAACGGTAGGTGTAGGTGTGCTACCAGAACTGATCATAATAGGCTTTCAATTCTAAGTTCCCACGAACGAAAAGATCTCTAATTCTTGACATATGTGTTAAATTTAAAAATATAAATAAAACAGGTCTCGGTGGTCCTGTGGTACGAGCACACGGCTTCTAATCCTGAGGTCCTGGTTCCAATCCTGACACTGACTCACACCAATGACTTTACGAAATTGTTTTCGGAAGTTAAGTGTGATATATATTGATGACTGAAAACTTTGTGCCCGGTATGGCAATAGGTTCGCCACCTATTCCATTTGAGACGTAAACATAACGGCGAGACGAGGCTTAACCTCCGCTGCCTACACCTTCGGGTAACAAAAGGCGTGAAGTTATGTATGTTATAAAAAAAAACTATTTTGTTTGTGGCTTCGCTAAAGTTACTCTTAGTATGTATTTCTGTATCCATAAATATGGGTCCAGAAATTATTACGGTGAATAGCTTCGGCCCGTAGCTTCACCCGAGCAAAAAGTATAGATCGCCAAAATACAGTTTCAGGGGTTTTTTTTTTTTTTTTTTTTTTTTTTTTTATGGGATAGGAGGGCAAACGAGCAGGCGTGTCACCTGATGGTAAGCAACCAACGCCGCCCATGGACACCAGCAACACATATAGTGTTACTGATGCGTTGCCGACCTTTAGGGGATAGGGGAAAGGAAAGGATGGGGAAAGGGGGTGGGCCTCCGGGTACCTCTCTCACCGAACGAAACGCGGCATGAGCCACTTTACGTCGATCTTCTAAGAGGTCGTGGTATTTCACCGGTCGAGCCGGCCCATACATGCAGCGAACTGCTTGGCTCTACCACTGTACAAACTGTACAACTGGCTTTTACTTTTTTTGCGCGGAACCTCAAAGAAAATTATTACTCTATAGTCTATACATTAAGTATTGTTTAGCTTTGTGATCCATTTATAAACACGTGTCACTGAACTGCTGCATGTTTTAAGTTGAAATAATTGCATAACAAAATACTAATGACCTTTGCATTAAATTGTCTATTCCTCTGTGTGAGTTGTTTTTTCATTGAAATTCGCTATGTTGATGGCGGGAATATAGTGTGCTCTAGCTTTGTATCCATTCAGAGTCAGTCAATAAGAAGCACCACTGGGGCAATGTTAGACGTCTTGGACGTTAACGTTTCGGAGCTTATGCCGGTGTGTCTACACTTTTCACTTGCAGGGTAGGCAGAGAAGACAGAGCGCCATAAGGCTCGATTCTTACACACCGCGCATCGGTTTTTGAGGCTCCTAACATCACCTTCCTGCAGAACACGTTCTATTTGGTCGTGGAAATATGTGTCTTGGCCGTCCTCAAGTCCTACATCCTTTTGCATTGTATATCTGCTTAGTCAATCTTGCATCATCCATTCTTTCAACATGTCCGAACCATCGGAGCATGCCTTTTCTAACTTTTACACCGACACTCTCTTTCAATTCGACTTCCTTCCTTACAACCTTGTTTTGGACGCGGTCAGCGAGACTCCGCAGATTTTGCGCAGTGCCCTCCTTTCGACCGCGTTTATCCTACTTTCGTGCACACTCTGCCATACCCAGCTCTCGCTTCCATAAGTTAGCGTTTGGATATTGCATTGTGGATTGCTAGCTGGGCTTTTCTGCTAATATTTTTTGCGCCCAGGAATCTGCCCAACGCTCCATTTACGCTATTTCCTAACGCCACTTTTATTTTGTTTCTTTAACTAAAAACATGAATTACATACATGTTGCATGATTGTGACGATGAAAACAAGGATGCAATTCAGAATTAAAAATTTTCTCTAAACAGAAAACCGATCAAAAAAAGTATGATTCACAGTTAGATTACTTTTTGGTTGTTCTCATTAGGAGACTGGCTACTGCCAATTAATGTTCACATGACAATATTTGTGTTCACATCAGAACAATAAGTGTTCATTGCACTTATTTGTACACTTACATAATATTTTCCAAGACTTTTTCTCACCAAAAGTATTGTGTGACAAATAAATAACAAACTAAAATCAATTATTCACTTTATAACAAAAATATAATATCCAAAAAATAAAATTCAAATTATACATATATATTGTTGAGTAATCCACAGTTGAGAAAACAAATCATAAACAACATCGTAATCGTTGAATTAAACATTGTTATTATGCAAAGTGGAGATCATTCTTACACTGATTATACATACAGTAGTGAAAGTAGAGAAATTTTACTATAATTATCCAATTATCAAACAGTTACAATTTTAATTTATAATGCCAACGCAACATTATATAGGAATAAACAAACTTTAGTAAATAAAAATAGTAGAATTGTATTTATAAAAATTTAACTTTTTGAGCAGACTCTTTATAACTCCAGAAAAAATCATGGGTTCAGTTAGATTAAACTCACTTCATTACATGTAATTTAAAAGATAGAAAAATTAATAGTTCAATTTAAACAGTAATAATGTAAGTATACGTAAGGTACTTAATACTACCTACATTATAATTAATATAGGTAGCTATATTTGAAAAATATTATTTATTTATGAAGTGAAAGAAGACTATAACTACACTTAAAGTTTAAATTAACCATAAACTCACACAAGGAAAATACTAAAAAGACTAAAAAGAAATTTGAGTAGTCTAACATAAGAAAAGTAATTTCCGAAAGTCATGTATTCAATTCTGATGTATAAATTAAAATATGAAATAGTTTTCAATACTTCTTCAATAACATCTAATATAATCTATGATTATGAATTGTGTGTCTATATTGTTATTAGTGATATGTGGCAATTAATAACTAATTGAAAATATTATTTACATATGAATTTAAATTCATATGTAAATAATATTTTGTTAACTAGAAATGTAATATTTCTTAATTATAAAACAGGTTGAAACATTAATTATGAATATTAAAACACTAATTATTATTGGTATGAAGATTAGTGTGCCATGTTTCATACTGGTCTAAGATAACTAGTCATATGTATGCATATTGATACATAGCTTGATGATTTGATTTGTAATTTTATCAACAAATTGTGTCATAAAAGTATGAACATATTTGTGTTGTTTGCGATGTATAACATAAAAAGCTAGGTTAAGTTTAAGGTATCTGCTATTGTAAATTATGTGGTATAAGATTTAAGCAATATTTTATTAAAGACTGAGAGACATGGATGGATAACCTGAAATATAATTTTATATTGGAATGATATTAAAGTTTTCTTATCGGATTCCAATAATAGACAATTTACTAACTAATAGAATAAGACTATAGAAGAAAAAATAAATTGCTAAGTAATAAGATGTAAGTATATCCATTGAATTGAATCATACCCATGAGACATGGCCTCTTTTGGTTATTCGAATTTGGAACAAGCAGGAAGTTCTGGCCATTTACAACATAACAACGCACTAAGAATTCCTTCCATGTAGTGGTTACTATTGAGATATTCATAATAGAAGTTAATGTAAATATGAGTATAATTATTGAAAACATGGCTCCTACCTTTTTCTTGAAGATCACATAGAACTCTTACCGTTCCCACCAAAAACCGAACTTAATGCTAAACCAAACACTTTCACTCAGGGGTAACTAATAAGCCTCCAGATATTATTAGAAACAATTCAATAATCTCATGTGAAAGTTGTCAAACCGAAGATGAGAATTTATAGAGTATCGACGACATTGTGTACTTACGGGAAATAAAAAAATAGGAATGTTGTACTCAATAATAAAGTCCAGGCGAACGTCGCAGGGATGTATCGCGTTTTGAGGTCGCATTTGGGCATATTGTGTCAATTAAATACCCCGTAAAGAAAAATAACTCAGATAAATTCACGACAGGTCAACATGGCCGCACCTATTAATCTGACAGTAGCATAGATCAGTGAGACAGTGTGACAACATTGAAATTTAGTGATGTGAAATATCTCGAAATATGCATCATATTCTTGTAATAATGCTGTAATAACTGAAAGCATATTGGATAGTGTGGACAATATTAAATTTGAAATAAATTGAAACTTTACGCACTTAATTGATCAAGGTATTTATGTCTGCCACAGTTGTTTCCCGCTAGCTAGGCCTGTGTTTAACCCAACGTAAGCAACTAACGCTGCCTATAGACATCTGCAGCAGAGAAAGTTACAGTTGCGTTGCCAGTCTTTATAAAATAGGGAAGGGATCGGAAGTGGGAAGGGAAGTGATAGGAAGAAGGAAAGAAAGAGTTGGGCCTATGGATACCTCTATCACCGACACTGAGTGAAACACGGCATGAGCAACTTTATATTCTGAGAGGTCGTGGTAATTCGCCGGTCGAGCCAGCCCATTTATGCAGCTATCTACGAGGTTCTATCACTGTTATCCGAGTTCAACTACTTGATAAAAAAAATAAAAGATATTGTGATATTGGCTTAACAGCCGCTGCCTACACCTTCGAATAACAAAGGCGTGAAGTTATGTTAATTTTACATTGTGACAGAGGTGTACAATTGTTAGCCAAATCCAACTTAATGTACTTGGAAATCTAAGAAAAATTTGCAAACATCGCAAGTCAACAACTTTTTTATATATATATTTTAATGTCACTAATCCTTTCAACAAAATGTTGGATAAAAAAAAGAATGACCCACAAATCAATCGAACAACCTATTCAGTCGGCTTTACGATTAAGGTAATGTTATGCATGCTAATAAAGAGCATGCTCATTATGAGCATGCTTATGTCATTTGCTGTAAGCATTCTATTTTCAACCATGCCGTTGAATAAATATAGTCCATACTAATATGGACTATATTTATTGAATCGACATCGAATAATCGACAGCCATGCTAACATGGCTGTCGATTTTCGAGCATGCTGAAGGTTAGTACACACATGCTAGAATCGAGATGCTAATAATGAGCATGTGTAAAAGTGTTCTTAGTGTAGAGGTATTTAAAATGAACGAAAAAAAAAGTATGTTCTTAATCGCCATTTTAAAACGGATTCTTTTATTGAATTTTATTCATGCCTTTCCATTGGTTTATAATTATTTGACAGATGAGCTCGAAATAGTTCATTGGTGTACGTTATAGGTATAACTTAAATTACGTTTGGATAACTCGCGGAATAAAATGGCTGATGCTAGGTTCTCATGCTAGTGTTAATTTGTAGTGGAGTCTAAACTTTTCGCTAAGATAGTTCTATTTTGTCAAAGGATATATTATTTTATTTTGATAATAGTGATATTTACCATATGTATTATTGTTAAAATGTCTAATGGTACAAGCCCAAGTGTCTTGAGTTTCTTACGGCAGTACAGGTTTCAGAGAAATCCTAATGGTACCGCTGGACCCAGCAGTCCTGTAACTGTCACGTCAGCTCCTTCTGGATCTCGTACTCGTAAGTTATCTTTCATTGTTTAAGATCCTAATGAAGACAACACGTGTTAATAAATTTTCAACACGAGGAATTCACATTACGTTCAGTGACCCTTGTAAGCATAGAATAAACTTACGTACCGGCTAAATGATTAGTTCACCTGGAACATGATATTTCTATTGAATCCGTTATTACACTAGGCTTCACATGAAATTTACAAAAGTATACTTTTCCTCTATATAGTACTTATATATTTCTGATTTATTAGTTTATTCTAAAGTGTTTTATTATTTTATTTAGTTACTTGCATCGATTATTACAATCTGGATGTTGTTAACAGCAATATAATTATGAAGGTTATTTAGTTTTGAATAATTTATCTACAGAGATAAATTATTCAAAACTAAATTAATTGCTGTTATACAGATAACAGCAATTAATTTCATGGGTACATTTTACCCAATAAAGATTATAAATGGCCATCAGCAACTCTGTGGGATCAACATTGATATTTCTTTTTAGAGTCTCAAATTATAAGAATGGCAGCACCAAATGCTGTGGTCCGGAATGGACCTATTGTGTACAAAAGGATACGACTGCCAGATTCAGACTCTGATGATGCTGCGTCTCCTGCAAAGAAGCCAGCAGTGACAGTGGAACTTACTACACAGATTAAAGAAAGGAGATTTAGGAATATGTTAGAAATGTTCCCAGAAATAAGTCCAATGGTGAGGATGTATTTATAATGCCAGGAAATAAATGTACATTGTTAATTCAAAGGGATTCACCCTATTTTCATCATGTATATCAGTGGTTCCCAAACTTATTTTGTCTACTGCCCACTTTGAGTATAAATATTTGTTTAGTGCCCCCATTTTTTCCCCTATTTAAAAACCACTAGTATACCCATAGTACAAATCACCCCCAGGCCTCTACACAACGCCCCATTTTCTCTCTGGGTCTCTTACCGCCTCCCTTGAGACCTGCAGCGCCCACAAGGGGGCATTATTGCCCACTTTGGCAAAAACTGATATATATTCTGGCGAAATGAGAAGTAGAGAGAATTGTATGTGAAACATGAAATGTAAGATGAATGTGATGATGAATGTAATAGATGCGAGATGCCTGGGTGGCTGCCTTATGCTTGATAAAGACGAAGCAGAGGGGGCAATACATTGATGACTCCCCAGGTGGTATGGTAATCTGGTTTCAGTAGTAGTAGAGCGAGTCATGCCGTGTTTCGTTCGGTGAAAGAGGTATCAGGAGGCCTGAAGCCCTTTCCCCTACCTAGACCCTTAGATGACGGCAACGCACCACGGTGCTCATGGCGCTGAGAAGTTACTTACCTTCAGGTGACCCACTTGCTAGTTTTTGCCCTATCGCTATTTTTGTCCTATCAAGTGGAGCTGCGTGCTGTGCATTTCAATTATAATATAATAATATATAAATATAATTCAATAAGGATGCACAGCCTGTGCAACGGCTTAAGGAAGGTGATGTGAGGTGCCTTAAAAATCGGCGAGAGTATGATAAGAGTTATGGAAGTCAAAGATTCGAGTGAAGTGTGTAAGAATTGTGTTCTCACTGCCTAGCCCACAAGGAGTCCCTTGTGGGGTAGTCAGAGTGTTGGCTCGTAATTACATTTCTCTATTTCTGTATCGAAATCTGCCGATGTAAGAAAGAGCTAGTGTGAAAGAGAGCGAGTTGATCTCAACATAACATGACATAAACGAAGCCAAATATGATGAGGATATTGGTTCTCCCTTATCTAGTCTAGTTGGTATGATTAGTGTAATTGATAATTCCTATAACATCCTAACTTATTTACAGTTTGTAAAAAATACATTAGTGAAGCATGGATGGAGTGAGGAGAGGACCAGAGATGAACTTTTAAAACATGATCCAGAAACGAATGACACAAGACGAACCACACTCAGTAGCTCTTATAAGGTGACACAGGCTGGTGTATCAAGTCAGAAGCCTACCCAGAGTTACACAAACATGGGTATAATGAGGGTGACAAGTGCACCAGTAAGACAAGTAATTAGAAAACCTTTAGAAGCCAAAGGTGGCAGAGCAAGGAGAGGCAGCAGCGGTAGTGAAGATGATGACTATGGTGTCAGAAAAGGCAAGGATGATCGTGTTTATGACAGGTAAGTTGACTCCATTGAAGTATAGTTGATGCCAATTCATACATATGGGCAGAGACAATTATATGTTACTAACTGACCCAGCAAACTTAAATCTGCATCAAAAGTAATTTTTACAGTGTTTACAATAAAAGAGCTTAATCTAGAAAATTGACACTTTCTTTATTACACTATACATGAATTGAACATACAAACCACCTTGTTGACACCCTCGCTATTAAACGCTATTAAAAAAAAATGCATCAAAATCTGCTGCATAGTTTTAAAGATTTAAGCATATAAAGGGACAGACATTGGAAAGTGACTTTATGCTCATTTAAAAAAAATCTTAATTATAACATTCACACCTTTTTTACCCGAAGGTGTAGGTAGGCAGCGGCTGTTAAGCCTCGTATCGCCGTTATGTTTACGTTCCAAATGGAATAATGTATGGTATATGTAATGTAATGGTGGCGAACCTATTGCCATACCGGCCACAAAGTTTTCAAGTCATCGATATTTATCACAAATAACTTCCATAAACAATTTCGAAAAGTCATTGGTGTGAGCTAGTGCCAGTATTCGAACCCGGACCTCTGGATCAGAAGCCGTGTGCTCGACCACTAGACCACTGAGACCTAATTATGTGACTTTGATTTCAGTGATGATTCAGATAATGAAGTGACAGACGATCTGATCGGTGACAAGAAGAAAGTATTTGAATTCTTAAACACAAGCAACATGAACGAGCTATCATTATTGAGTGGTTGCTCCCAGAAGAAGGCAGAGGCTATCATATCGCTTAGACCTTTCAAGGGATGGCTTGATATGGTAAGTGAATTAAATTTTCTGTTTTACGCATCTTTTTATACGTACAATCACCAGATTGTAAATTTCGTAGTACATATTTCTCTTAGTTCATTATTAGATGATGACTGATGTCATTCGAAAGTAGTGTCCGACCGAAGCTTCGACTTCGGCTCTCTTCGGCTTCTGGGCCGAAGCCGAAGGCCTGAGTACGGATACCTCTATCACTAAGAGAAAAGCGGCATGAGCCACTTTACGCCGATTTTCTTCTTTTGCTGTCGACATTATTGAAGAAAATTATTAAATTACTAAGAGTTTACAAACCAGTCTCGGTGGCGCAGTGGGCGAGCGCACGGCCTCTGATCCAGAGGTCCGGGGTTTGATTCCAGACACAGGCTCACACCAATGACTTTTCGAAATTGTTTTCGGAAGTTATGTGTGATAAATATCGATGACTGACAAACTTTGTGCCCGGTATGGCAATAGGTTCGCCACCTATTCCATTTGGGACGTAAACATAACGGCGAGACGAGGCTCAACAGCCGCTGCCTACACCTTCGGGTAACAAAAGGCGTGAAGGTATGTTATGTTATGTTTACAAACCTGTGTGAGGTTGTGGAGATTGCCGATTAATCGGATTAGGCTTCGGCCAAAAATAGACCTTCGGTCGGACACTATTGTGGTGTTAAATAACATAACATCACTTCACGCCTTTTTCTACCCGAAGGTGTAGGCAGTAGGTGTTAAGCCTTGACTCGCCGTTATGTTTACGTTCGAAATGGATTAGGTGGCGAACCCATACCATACCCACAAAGTTTTCAGTCATCGATATTTATCATACTTATCTTTCGAAAGTGATTCCAAAAAGTCATTGTGAGCTAGGATTCGAACCTGCGATTTCATGATTGAAAAGCGGGGTGCTCGACCACTGGACCGGACCACTGAGACGTTAATTATCATTCATGATATTATTGCGATATCAAGTAATATGTTTTTTAATATTGCTGATTGTTTTTTTTTAAATATAGGTTGAAAAGTTCAACAGCAATAAAGCGCTGAGTACAGAACTTTTGAACTCAACACAAGAATTACTGACGACCAGAAACAACATACAACGATTGATGAAGAAATGCGTAGGACTTGCTCAGCAGTTGGAGGCGGCAGTTGCTACCGGCGCTAGCAGACTCAAGCAGCCGAGCATACTGGATTCTAAGTATGTATCTTTTAAATTAATTAGATTATGTGATATTTTTGTTACTCCTTCTGTTATGTTTTGTATGTATATGTAGCAATCCCTCTGGTTTTAAAAAATCTTCCCTTTTATACATCTAGGTGTAGACATATTTAGGTGTAGACTTATTGATTTAGGCACTGCTGGTGTTTTTCTTTAATTATTACATACATACATACATAACTTCACGCCAAATCCCTTGCGGGGTAGGTAGAGCGCCATAAGGCACGATTCTTACACACCTCACTCGCTTCGTTGACTTTCATAACTCTTTTCATGCACGCGCGTCGATTTTTGAGGCACCTAACATCATCTTCCTCCAGAATACGTTCTATTTGGTCATGGAATGTGTGTCTAGGCCGTCCTCGACTCCTACATCCATCCGCTTTTGCATTGTATATCTGCTTAGTCAATCTTGCATCATCCATCCTTTCTACATGTCCGAACCTTTCTTACTTTCTTTCGATGCCCTTTCTTACTTTTACACCGACACTCTCTTTCAATCTGACTTTCTTCCTTATAACCTTGATTTCCACGCGGTCAGCGAGGGTCACTCCGCAGATTTTGCGCAATGCCCTCATTTCGACCGCGTTTATCCTGCTTTCATGCACGCTCTGCCATACCCAGCTCTCGTCTATAAGTTAGCGTTCGGATCAGTATTGCATTGTGAATTGCTAGCTGGGCTTTTCTGCTAATATCTTTTGCGCCCAGGAATCTGCCCAACGACTTTATTTCCTAACGCTACTCTTCTTTCTACATCAGCGGTGTACCTTCCATCCCTGCTAAAAGCGAATTCTTTAATTATTATTTTACGAAACCTCGAAAATTTAATTGGTTTGCATAATAGGCTTCGAACCATTAATCTGCTTACTTGTATTCATAAGACTGAAGAATTTTTTACAGTGGTAGGGCCACCCAGCTTGCTGTAGGAATGGGTGGGCTCGACCGGTGAAATACCACATCCTCTCAAAATATCGACGTAAACTCGCACATGTCGCGTTTCGTTCGGTGAGAGAGATATCTGGAGGCCCAACCGCCTCTCGCAATCCCTTCCCATGCCACACCCTTAAACGCTGGCTATTAGTTGCTTAACCATCAGGTGACACGCTTGCTCATTGCGCCCCACTATCCTATAAAGAAAGTTATTGAATAACAAAAATTGTCTTTTCTAACTTTTTAGTTTAAAGCTAGCACCTTACCAGCTAGTAGGTCTCAACTGGTTAGCGGTATTGCACAAACAAGGCGTGTCCGGTATACTGGCTGATGAGATGGGTCTCGGGAAGACAGTGCAGGTCATTGCATTCCTCGCACATCTGAAGGAGACAGGACAAGCCAGGGGTACACATCTTATTGTGGTACCTGCTTCCACATTAGGTATGACAGTCAACTTGTATTTCCTTACTTAAATATTGAACTCTTCTGTAATTTTTTTTTTATTCTGTCAGTGTTTTTCAGTGTAAAAAATAAATAAATTCCCAAGTGCTAGGTGAATGACACTTATTTGGGTCTTGAACTAAAGTCAAGGATCCAATGCTATTAATTATTACATAACAAAAAAATAAATCATATAACTAGATATGATATAACTGATAGCTATTACTTTAGGTCAGCCCTTTCATAAAAATCAATTTAGTTGAATAAGTTAAACAGAATTATTTTGCCATTTATAACATAAGTATGAAACAATGTGAGTATTAAAATAATGTATACGTTTTACAGATAATTGGAGTAGTGAATTAACTCGGTGGTGCCCAGATCTTCGCGTCAGCAAGTACTATGGTAATCCGGAGGAACGGAGACAACTACGGATACAATATGCAAGGGGCTTGACTGATATAGATGTTGTGCTCACAACGTAAGTCATAGAATAATCATAAGATACAATAGTAAACTGGTAACTTACTGTGTGGTAAACCGGCAGGAACGATCCAGTGTTCTACTCTTGGGATGACTCATTAGCCTTTCTATTGTGTTACTATTGATAACTAAAAAAACTGTGAACATATTATGGGAACAGGGTAGGCAGATGATGATGAGTTAACAGTCAGCTTGTTTGCAGATACACAATGGTGCACAGTTGTCCCGAGGAACGGAAGATGTTCCGCGTCACAGCGATGCACTACGTCATATATGACGAGGCGCACATGTTGAAAAACATGTCCACGCAGCGGTACGACAATCTACTTAAAATCAAGGTAATTTTCCTATTCAAAAAGTAAAAATCTGATGATGATGATGATGACTTCCAAAAACCAAGAATAATCTCTTTTTAATTCATTCATACACAGGTTGACTTTCATAACTTATGCACGAGCGTTGATGTTCGATGTTTCCCTTTTTAATTTTAGTACATTCATACATACATAACTTCACGCCAAATCCCTTGTGGGGTGGCCAGAGAGAGCAGAGCGCCATAAGGCACGATTCTTACAAACCTACTCGATTTGTTGACTTTAATAAATCTTTTCATGCACGCCCGTCAATTTTTGAGGTTTCTAACATCACCTTTCTTCAGAACATGTTCTAGTTGGTCATTAATATTAGTAAATATTCGTAATATTTAGAGTACAAAGATTTTCAATTCTTTTTTATTGAAAAGTGGCTTATTAAAACACGGAAACACTTATATGAAAATAAAATATTTTATATTACACTCCTGCAATATATTCCAGTCTAAACATCGTTTGCTGCTGACTGGTACTCCGCTGCAGAATAATCTACTGGAACTCATGTCGCTGCTGGCATTTGTGATGCCTCACATGTTCTCAGGCAAGACTGATGATCTGAAGAGTTTGTTTCAAAAGACTTCTGTAAGTATTTGAAGACTATTTGAAAAGTACACACACATGCATGCACAGTGGTAGAGCCAAGCAGTTCGCTGCACGAATGGGCCGGCTCGATCGGTGAAATACCACGACCTCTCAGAAGACCGACGTAAAGTGCCTCGTTTCGTTCGGTGAGAGGGGTACCCGGAGGCCCACCCCCTTTTCCCATCCTTTCCTATCCCCTATCCCTTAAAGGTCGGCAACGCAACAGTAACACTATATGTGTTGCTGGTGTTCATGGGCGGCGTTGGTTGCTTACCATCAGGTGACACGCGTGCTTGTTTGCCCTCCTTTCACATAAAAAAAAAACCAAAAAAAAAAATATACCTCCAGATTTATGCCAGCTGCACTAGAAACGTTAATACTATCCGTTCTTGAAATGTTTTTTTCATATCACTCCTGATGTTAACTGATTGAGGACTATGTCAATTTGAAATTAAATTAAAAATTTTCAGAAATCCAAAACAACAAAGAAAACTGGTGAGAAAGATGACGAGCTACCGTTTGAGCAGAGTCAGATAACCCAGGCTAAGCGCATCATGAAACCGTTTGTTCTCCGGAGATTAAAACGCGACGTACTACAGGACTTGCCGCAGAAGACTAACCACACAGAGCTCTGCTCAATGTCTAATAGACAGAATATGTTATATAAAAATCTTATTGATGGTTTCTCTACGAAAGACGGCGCGGTGAGTAAAAATAACAGTATTTAAAAATGATAAGTTAGATTTGTCAGGTTTCATTCTGATATATATCACGAATTTTTTTCCTAAATCTGGTATTGTTTGCAGATTTACGCAACTACAGAACAGAACGGCATGGCTATGATGATGGACATGCGCAAGCTCGCCAACCATCCACTACTGCTGCGGTACTACTATCAGGAAGAGCAGGTATTTACTTTTATTACTCTTTGATGTTGTTCAGTTTACATTCATCATTTGAAGTGTATGTTTATAATAAATATAAATGACTGTTTCTTGTTGCAAGCTTATCTAAGTTATAACAAAGACAAGGGTTTATTTATTTTGTATGAAAACTACAATAGTGCTTTTTCTGGGTTAGCTTGAGCTAATATTTGTAATGACAGAACTGAGATAGGACCCTGAGCATTCGCTGAGGCCTTATTTACCTTATGAACAAAATTACACTTACAAGATAATCAATAATTTTTTGCTCCATTTAAGGTGCGGAAGATAGCAAAGTGTTTAGCCAGAGATCCCGGCTACAAGGAGAAGAACGAGCAATATGCTTACGAAGACCTCATGTGCCTCTCTGATTTCCAGATACATCAGCTGACACTCAATCATGGTGTAAGTTTTTAATCATTTTTTTATTCTTAATATTTTTTATAATCAGTCTACCATGGTATATTTTACTCTTTTTACTTAACTAATTACGTTTTTTGAGTGTATGTTTGAGATGGTCTTGTTACACCTTGCATCAATACAGCTTAACCAATTTTAGCCCAAGAGAAATTATTAGATTAGTCTTTTTTCAATGCTCTCTCTGAATTTCCAAGTTAACAAGTATTAGGTGTGGTTTGGATATTGTATATTTTTTAATATTTAGCATATTAGAGACAGCAAATAGTAAAACATATTATTTTTAGGCACTTCAAAATAATGGTTGGTGTTTTATGATAGTGCAGGAAATACCTAATTCAATATAAACAAGTAATAAAAATTAAGTGGATGAATAAGAATGCAAAATATATATATTTGTATGCATAAGCGATATGTTTGAAAGTCAGTCTTTCACAACAATATGCGCTAACAACTCTTAATCAGCTTTAACTAACATTGCATAATTTTTTTTCCAGTGCATAAGCTCATTCTCCTTACCAGAACATCTTATCCTAGATTCTGGCAAATTCGAAAAGTTGGATGAACTCCTACCTCGTATGAAGGCTAAAGGGCATAGAGTGCTGATCTTCAGTCAGTTCACCATGATGTTGGATATCCTAGAGCCTTATCTTACTATAAGGAACCACCAGTACCTCAGACTTGATGGAAGCACTGCTGTTACTGACAGGTTAGTTTTCTATCACTCTTTTTTATGTTATAGGTGGGCAAACGAGCAGGCGTGTCACCTGATGGTAAGTGCCCAGAGCCGCCTATGGACACCTGTGACACATATTTTTTTTTTTTTTTTTTATTTAAGCTTTATCTTGCAATCAGTCATGCAGACTATGAGCAGATGTGGTGAGTGCTGTTAGGCGGTTAGAGCAAAATCTCCATCGAGACTGCTCCACTCTGTCAACTGTGTCCATCAAGACTAAGGATTTGACGCCTCTTAAGCCTATTTATTAGATCCGGTGTGGTTAGTTGCGTGGCAAGCTTATTGGGATGCATTTCTAGCCTTTTTCTGTAATTTATACTCCAGGTCTTGATCTCCTCTTTAACGGTCCTGATTCTGAGGTGCTCGTGAATCTCCGATGTTTTTATAAACCACGGACAGTTGGATATTTGTTTCAAGATGTAATTTTGAACTCTCTGTATGATAGTTATGTTAGAATCACACGCCGAGCCCCACAGCTGAATCCCGTATGTCCAAATTGGTTTCAAGAGCGCTTGGTAGATGAGTAGCTTATTATCTACTGACAGCTTGGAATTTCTGCCAAGCAGCCAGTAGAGTCCTCTGTATTTCAAGTTGATTTCATCTCTCTTCTTCTGTATGTGTTGTTTCCATACGAGTCTCCTATCAAGGTGCATTCCCAAGTATTTTACGCAGTTTCCTTGCGGGAGCTGTTGATTGCACAGAGTAACTGGCGGACAGTCCCCTCCACGAAGAGTGAAGGTTACATGAACAGATTTTGTCGCACTAGTTTTTATTCTCCACTTTGAAAGCCAGGTATCAATTGCCTGTAACCCAGTCTGTAGAAAGGCTGAAGCTTCGATTGGGCTCTTACTGCATGCCAGTACAGCGGTATCGTCTGCGAATGTTGCTAGAGTAACGTGTTCGCTCTGTGGTAAGTCATACGTGTAAAGGGTGTACAAGACTGGGCCTAAGACAGACCCTTGCGGTACACCAGCTTTGATTAAGCGGAATGCCGATGTACACTCGTCCTCTCTTATTTGGAATATTCTTTCTATTAAATAAGATTTTATGATGGGGAAGAATGTACAGGGTAGAAGAGTTTTTACTTTATACAAGAGACCTTTGTGCCATACTCTATCAAACGCCTGCTGCACGTCCAGGAAGGCAGAGGAGCAGTACTCTTTTCTTTCCATTGCCCTTCTTATCACAGAGCAGATTCTATGGACTTGTTCCACAGTGCCATGCCGCTGGCGAAAACCAAACTGGTGGTCCGGGATTATGGCTCTTTGATGAATCTCCTCCAATAATCTGTTCAGCAGGACTGACTCAAAAAGTTTTGATGTTACGGTTAATAGACTAATCGGCCTGTATGAGGTGAGTTCGTTCACTGGCTTCCCCACTTTAGGTATCATAATTACTTGTGAGACTCTCCACAGCGATGGAAAGTGTCCAGTTCTTATTATGCCATTAAATAAGATGGTTAGAAAAACTATGGCTTTCTTGGGAAGTTCTTTTAACACTTTTTTGTCAATTAAGTCAAACCCAGGAGCCTTTTTGTCTTCCAATTTTGATATTATTGCCACGACTTCTTTCGGAGTTGTAGGCCTAATCGGCAAATCGAGCTGGAAGTCTTGGATAAGAACTGAATCTATGAAGGAGTCATCAGTATCCGGGTCAGCTTCATTGGGCGTGAATACGTTTGCCAAGTGATCAGCGAAGGCGTCAGCTTTTTCTTGTCTTGTCCTTGCCCAAGTGTTATTCTGCAACCGCAACGGCGGTTTGGGATCCATAGGCCTATTATAGTTCCTACAAGCTCGCCACAGAGAGTAGTTGGTAGCACTTGTTGCACTTAAAGAATCTAGATAGTATTCCATAGTTTTGTCCCTTGCATTTTTCATGGCAAGCTTAAGATCCTTGACTGCTTTGTTAAGAGCTCTTTTGTCTAAAGAGTGCCTGCTAGTGTGCCATACTCTTCGCAGTCTTCTTTTATTCAGGATAAGTTCTTTAACTTCAAATGAGATCTTATTTTGCCGAGGTCTGAGATTCAGGTCCTCTGGAGTGGTTCTCCAGCAGGCAGCTTGAACTGTTGTGGTGAAATGCTTTGTGGCTTCTTCGATATTATCTTCCGTTTTAAGTGCTATTTTTAGGCATAGCTTTGTATCAACTATTTCTCGGAAGCTATCCCAGTCAGTGTATTTGTTGTACAATGTTTGTCTAACTTCTCTTTTGAGAACAGTGGTGCTCACTGTCAATATTACAGGAACATGGTTAGATGAGCCATCGAGGCATGACTCAACACGGAAGAAAAGTCGAGACAGTCCTGTTGTAATAAAGAAGTCTAGAACGTCTGGCAGTCTGTTCTGGTCTGTGGGCCAGTGTGTTGGTTCCGGAGTTGAGACAGTAGTCAAGAAACATTTATCTATACTTTTCTTCAGCTCCCTTCCACGTGTAGTTATTAATCTTGAGCCCCAATGCGAATGCTTCGCATTCCAGTCACCCCCAGCAATAAATCTGTATCCCAAAGTTACAAAGTAGTCGGAAAACTGTAGTTCAGTTATTTTATGTTTCGGGGGACAATAAATTGATGAGACATTAAAGTCTCCATTCCTGTCACTTACTGCTACTGTGGTAGCCTGGATGTGTTCAGTACAGTAGTTCGATAACACATAGTGTTTTATAGTGGCTTTAATTATCACTGCCGTCCCACCGTGAGCCGTACCATCAGGATGGTTTGTGGAATAGACCTTATATCCTTTGATTCTTATCGAGCTGCTAGTCGTCATATGTGTCTCTGAAATTAACAGAATATCTAGGCTATGCAGACGGATCAAGATGTCCACTTCATAGATGTTGGGTGCCAAGCCGTTGATGTTCCATGTAGCTATTTTTAGTGCAGTCATTTTGCCAACTTAGAGACTAGTACTGCAATGAGTTCAAGTAGTGTACTCATTTGCTGTAACACCGTATCAATCTTTTCGGATTGTTTTATAAACAATTGTTCTATGACTTTATAAGAGTCTGGTTGATGGAGTGTATTATTTTTATGTATCTTCGATCTGACTGTATCAGCATACGATTTGTGCACATATGTTTTTCTCTGCTCCTGCAGCGGCTCATTTTCCTCTTTGTTCTGATTTGAAGGTGTTTTATTATCAGTTTCTTCCTTATTTTTTTGAGGTTTATACTCAGATTGCTTCTGTTTACGTGGTAAGTGCTGCGAGGTCCTTCTTGATAGGATTTCCTTGTATACCTCACAGCCTTTGTAGTTTGCTGGGTGGGGGCCTAAACACAATGCACATAAGGCAGGTGTATTTCGATCCACCTTTGTGCATTCTGAAGTTTTATGCGGTCCAGCACACTTGACACAACGATACGGTTTCATACAATAATTTTTAGTATGACCGTATTGCTGACATCTTTGACATTGCACTACAGTGGATCTTTTTCTGGGTTCTTCAATAGTAACAGCTTGATGATATATAAACCTAATATCTCTAGAAGTTCCATTATTAGGACCTTGAAGCAAATTTACAAAAAAGGTAGAAGTGGGTTTCTTGTCGGGACCAAATTTGGCATTGATAATCTCGCCTACCACTGTGTTGCCACTCTCTTCGATAGCCTCTTTGATAGCAGTAGTAGGAGTTGTGTGGTGAAGATTTCTTATAACAATCCTATAGCATTTTTGGTCTTTTCTATTAAAGGTGTGTCCTATTAATCCATTTTCTCGTACAACAGTTATTACCTTCTTGTATATCTCCAGGTCCACTGAGATAACCTTAAGTTGATTTCGGCTAATAATCTTATAAGAGAAGTTAGATCTATCCGTTGCGGTTTCTAGGAGTTCAGTGAGCTTATGAACATCCTCAATTCCGTACAAGATTATAGGTGGAGGTTTATTATTTTTCTTGTCTTTTGCATCTCTCGCCCTATATTCCGGCTGATCTATTGGGAGTCCGCTAAAGCTATTTGTTGTTTTTATTATTTCGGGAGAAGGTGGGGAGGATAATTTCCTTTTTTTTGGATGGCGTAACATGGGCACTCTTTGCCAGTCTGGTGGTTTTGAGCACTTGGTGACTATTTCTAAGTCTGATTGCTGCATTTCAGCATCCTGCTGTGAGGAGCTTTCTTTGGTTTGGGTGTTTAGTAAGTTGCTCATAGACATACTCTTGGCCTTGGTAAATAATCCTGGATGAAAGGCCTGCTGCACTAACTTCTTCTTGTTTCCAGTAGTATTAACAGACACTGAAGCCTGGTCACCTACTTCAGTGCGGTCTTCGGTAGCAAATTTCTCACTCTCCGGCCCGGGTACCGGGGAGCGCCGGGGGTCAGCCGGATGGCACGACATAGCACATTCCATATTTCTCGACATTTCATTAAAAAAGGGGGGTTGGGATTTTTTTTTACTATAGTGCTTTCCCAAGGCACCATAACCACTTTTTCAGAAAGTCATTTACTACACACTTCTCGGCTTGTGGTGGCCGTTGACAGGTTACTTAACCGCCGCCTGTGGCTCGGCGTTGTTGCTCTTTAGCACCACCCGGGGGGCACGTGTAGGGTGGGCCTTAGGAGAAGGTGGAAGTGACCTGTGACACATATAGTGTTACAGTTGCGTTGCCGACCTTTTACGTAGTATGATAGGAAAGGGAACAGGGCCTCCGGGCACCTCCCTCACCGAACGAAATGCGATTTGAGCCACTTTACGTCGATATTTTCTGGGAGATTGTGGTATTTCACCAGTCGAGCAGGCCCATCTATTTTTTTTTTCTACACATAAATAACGATCAATAAAATAAAGCATAATTTCAATTTCAGGCATGACCTAATAAACTTATATAATTCGGAGGATATTTTCGTGTTTCTTCTCTCAACGAAGGCAGGAGGTCTAGGCATCAATTTGACCGCAGCCGACACAGTCATTATTCATGACATTGATTTTAATCCCTACAATGATAAGCAAGCTGAAGACAGGTAAGCAAGCTCAGTGCTACTATCAAATAAATCTTTTCTCTATTCCACAAAAGTATTCTCCTTAATCTCCCTAAACACTACCTTTGGCACATGATAGAATATGGTGATCATGAAAATTATTATGACTTATGTCCAATATGCTTCTTCTTGAAAAGTCTTCTGAATTTTTTCCCGCCCGCCAGAAGTAGTCAACTGTTGATAATTTTTATTAACAGTTGACTAATTCTTGTTAATGTTCTAATTAAAATAATATGTTACAGGTGTCACAGATTGGGTCAGACTCGTCCAGTTACGATATATCGCCTATTGAGTTCTGGTACTATAGAAGAAGGTATTTACCAGGTGGCACAAGAAAAACTGAACCTGGAGAAACATGTCACAAATGCTGATGGTAAGATTTTTATTTCTTTAATTATTTGATTCATTAGTGATTTATCTTTGTCACTAATAGTTGTCTTGCTATCACTTAATTGAAAAATTAACATTTGGCATTTAGTAATCCCATTCAAAGTAGAAATATTTAACATGTCTTTCAAAAAGCTGTCAAGAGTAGCCAAAAATTGTACCACTTGTATATGTTATTGTATTAATTAATATTGATCTTTTTCTTCTTCAGAAAACGAAGCTCAAGAACAAAAGAATGTGGTGAGATTATTGTCTGCAGCTTTGGGTCTGACCACACCCAACAAATGATCCGAAAGTAGCAACTACATTATTATTGATTAGTGATGTATTACCAATGTTTGACCAAGTGATGTTTGTCCAATATTTGTGTGAACATTATTGTATTAACACAAGTGATGTGATATTTGCATATGTGACTGTTGAGTGTGAAAAAACTGAAGTGATTAAATAAGTGTGAATATGTATGTAACATGTTATTTATAATAGAAACATTTAAATGAACACTGACTGATGTAAACAACGCTGTATAATAATATTCCAATGCTGTTAATACTTCCAGAGAGTCTATTTCGCTATGAGAACATAGGTTAAAACCTCTTGAGCGTCTTTTCATATTAGATATTTTACAGTTTTTCATTCGCCATGATATGATACTTTTTTAATCAAAAAATAATACAACTACTTGAGAGACTTAAACCTGAGGCGTATTTCTTGAAAGTGTATTGCTCTAACCACTGAGCTATCATAGATGAATCATGCTTAAATATTATTATAGGTTTCAAATAAATAAGGCTGTAAGACTTAGAGTATAAAATAATATTTACTAGACTTGCAACTTCAAGAATAGCCTGAGCCTTTCTATATGTAAAAACAAATAGTTTTTTAAAATCATATTGAGTGTGAATTATTGCTCCATTCTCATGCTGGCCTTCTGGATGTATCTAATTTATAATAACAATATTTGATATTTGTAAGGGTAAATGATTTTATATTTATATATAAGATTCATTATGAATCAGAATAACATAATTTCACTGTGTAGAACGTTAAATGTCAATGCTCTGCTTAGATTACCTTTGATATAACCCAGGTTTCATTGGGACCATTTCTTGCTGAACCTCTATAAGAAAAAAAAAAAAATTATTTTACTCTGTTCCAATAAAACTTAATTAATGCAGTCAATATATTCTACTACTGTGGAAATTTTACTGTGGGCGACAAATTTTGTAGCATTGGTACGCCCTTTGACTATTTTATTTAACTATCAGACAAAATGACTCCATTTAAATTGTGGTCATGTATAAAAAATATAATAATTACTTAAAGTTTTGGTGGTCCAGTGGTCGAGCTCCCCGCTCCTGATTAAAAAGTAGATCGATTCCCAGTTCACACCAAAGCAATTGGTTCGCAACCATTGGTTTCATTTTGGACGTAGCTTAACAATTCGGCAAGTTGAAGCTTTATAGCCGCTGCCTACATATTCGGGTAGAAAAAGGTTATGTTGATATCAGTGAATAAATTTTATACGATTCTATACAAATAGACACTGGACTAAACTTTTTCATTCAATTTCACTCATATGCATTTCGTCTAATTAAATCAGTCACATGTTATAACTCAAGAAATTCATGTATTTTTATAGTATCAAAATGTTATACACAACGAAGTTTTCTGTTTACATACAGGTGATACCTAACCTCGTGTATTTATGTAATTATTTAAATGGAAAAAAAAGGTGATTTCAATTGGACTTGAAAAATTCTGTCAATGTGATTTAAAATACAGATTTTAAAAACCTCATTTTTCTAATCCATCCTAATATTTATTTCTTATCTTAATTTGTTGATTTTCCATAGAGATTTGTTAGAAAAGCTTTTTTATGTTGTTTTGTTTTTTTTTTTTTACTTGAATGATAATCTCAAATGTGCCCACAGAATAGTTGATACCCGACAGGGTTCAATGATATTTAAGCAGCCTTGTACAAAGATTTGTTTATATATAATTTTAAGTAGTTTTATGAGACAAGATCAAGAAGTTTATAAATAATATATTGAAATTTCACACCCATTGAATATTAGATGGTCAAGATAAACCACGATTTCAGGGATTTTGATTATAACGTATGCTTAATTATTTGATTCATAAAAAGTGAATTGAATCATAAGGAACTAAACTATATTATTTTTTCCTCCTTTTAATAATAGTTTTTATTGATTTTATCAATTATCACTATATTTTCAACTTATGTGGAGCTAGAGGAAATCCATTTTGCCGTATAATACCTGGACACCACCATTATATTGAGTATACTTTTTATTAAATTTCTTGAAAAAGTTTGACATCAAATATTTTTTGTCCATTTGTTTTGACAATTTATTTTATGCCCTGCATGCTTTTCATGTATACAAAATTTATTAACAAGGATAACAAGTATTCGGGTTATTCTCTTGGCAATACACTTCTTACATTAATAAAGGGTCAGATTAAAATTATGTAATGGCATATTTTGGTATAGGAAATAATAAAATATGTAAAATGTATACGCTAATTATTGTACCTTATAGTTAAGTAATTGATTTGATAATTGAAATGTGATTACATATTATGATTTAATTTAAGATTCGTTATGATCATAAATTCAATAGTTGGTAGATTCTGGCTTGTGGGTTTGAAGGTATGTATTTTATAATTTCTCATTGTGTACTTCCATTTTTCACAAAAATTTTATATATCCATTTGGGATATTTACCATTAGTGTTGTAAATAAATTGTTAAAAATAAAACTTCTTTTATGGGTTATATAGCGTTTGATTTTATTTTTTAAATTTTCGTTCTTACGCATCCGCCATTTTGTGCGTTTTTTTGTTTCAGTAGATATCATAAATGATTCATGGTCTCGACTTTTTAGCAATAGAAATGTTAGACTTTTCTCTTTTCTCTGACGGATGCTTTTTGTAATAATTGGAATAAATAATTCAAAAAGGAAGTTTTATCGAAAATAAATATCGAACATAACATCTTTAGCCTTGAATTGATTTGAATCAAAATATGTAAACAGTGTACAGTATTTTTTTTTAAATCCTATGTACTTAGTTTAAATGTATAAATGCTAAAATGTTTTCTTAAAATTTGAACTTAATTATTTTTTATTGTCCCTTTTAAATTTCCTCCTCCTTGCTAGAAATTGTATTAATAATTTGTATATATTTATAAAAAGCCAGGCAGCTATCTTTGTGTGTCAATTACTGGGAATATTGACAATCATAGATTTGCGCAGAACAGCTGTGCTTTACCCAAATGAGGTTTGGCCAATGACAATGTTTAAAGTAATTTTGACCCTAAAGGTAGAGGGCCTTTGGATATACGTATTGAGATTTAAAACTAAACACCCCCCACCCACCACTCTATAAAGTAATAATTAATCGTAAATAAGACATACATGTGATATCATACTGCAAGCTCCCTCCGCTCCGAAATATAAACCCCGCATTTTAAGCCTCACGTAATTAATGGATGACCCCAATGAGTTAGACCCAATAAGTATTATAGCTACTCTATTTGAGATATGAATCTCTTTTCAAACTGCCAATATAGTACTGAGAGATTATAGAATATGTTATAGTTTCAATTGTATTATTTAATAGTTAATTTTTTGTTAAAATTGAAGTTTGATAAGTCGTACCTGGCCCTGAACTCTCGACGGTGAATTGGAAACGTATCGCTCTAATCAATGAGCTATCTTGAGCGAGGTTCTTAGTTATTAAAATACCATTTAAAAAGTTTCCTATTTTTTATGGTTTAGTAGTTTACCTAAGAATTATTTTATTATTGATAATTGGTTTTTTTTTCGTGAATTTATAAACTTTCAATCTATACTAAATTGTCAATAAAAATGAAAACTTAATCGAACTCTAAATGTGGCAGTAAATGTTCCTGTAGTTAAAATTTATATAATTATGCCTATTCAGACTATTGAATAGGCATAATTAGTGTAAGCCGTAGTGTTTACTCGACGAGAGTACAAAATTATAAAAAGACAATCCAAAATTAAAAAAATTGTGTGGTTTTATGAAACCACCGTAAAAGTGAAACTTTTTTTCACATTATGCACATTTAACTAAATTTAAATTTTATTAAATTTACATTTAAAAAAAATAATATTTCGAAAATCGAATGTAAGTCACTGTTCACGTATTTTAGTTACCATAAAATATTGGTCACATTTATAAACGATAATAGACGTGAAAGGCGCTCTAACGAGCGCCTTTCACTTTATCCCTATTCCGCGGCCGACCGTCACGCGACATGCAACACGCAGACGAAAAAGTTTGAGACGATGTAATAAAAGTTTCACTTTAAAAGTTGTTAATTTTTCTCCAATATTTCCTATGTATACTTGCCACCATAATTTTTCTAAATTATAAATACCCACAAGGATCAATTCACTTGAATGTAAATTTAATGTTTGCGTAAATACCTAATTAATTTATTTATTATTGTTATTTTTAGTTCTTTGTATTTTTAGTCTTATATTTTAGTTTAGACACATTCCCTAGCTAAATATATTAGTTGAAATTGTTTTTGGTTTTTTTTTGTGTTACTTATATTTTATTTTAATGTTATGTGTTACTCGCCGAGTGCGCGATGATATTGATAGGAAAAATCAATCAGTGCTACGCTCTTATTGGTCATTGCGTGAAGTCTTCGTCGTTAAATAGCTATTGAGATTAGCGCGTTCAGGCAAACAAACAATATTCTAGGTTTTGTGTTTTTTATTGATATTTTATCCAACCTATAAAAGAAACTGAAATTTTATTAATATATTCCTTTACCTCTGTAAACTATTCCTCCTTTTTTGCGACTTGGGAATCCTCAAAAACGAGGGTATATATTATCTTAGGATGATAATTTAAAATGGTTGAATAGTGAAAGGATGAATTTCACAGCTGATAAGATACTTTCATAATTTCGTAAATAACATAATTTACAAAAATCGTTACCAGTCTCGGTGGTCCAGTAGTAGAGCACACGGCTTCTGATCCAGAGGCTCTGATCCGGGTTCGCATCCTGACACTGGCTCACACCAATGACTTTACGAAATTGTTTTCGGAAGTTAAGTGTGATATATATCGATGACTGAAAACTTTGTGCCCGGTATGGCAATAGGTTCGCCACCTATTCTATTTGGGACATAAACATAACGGCAAGACAAGGCTTAACAGCCGCTGCCTACACCCTCGGGTAACAAAAGGCGTGACGTTATGATAGGTTACTAAAATCGTGAGATGTGATCTCCGTGTTACATATGCCCAAGGATGGTCTTTGCCGTTTACTACTAGGAGATCCGCTTGCCCGTGTGTCCTCATTTCCTAATAAAAAACTAACAGCAATAGATATCAAGAAGAAAAATGGGATGCCTTTCACCAAAACTTGTAATAATGACATTGCCGCTGATGTGTGTGGGCAGCTTTGGCTTTGCTCAATATATTAATGTCAAGGCAAATACCTAAGTCTCCGTTCTTCTTTGCAAGATTTCTTTCTTTATGATCTTAAAACCTACATGCTATGAGGTCCAGGGTAGTTTATTGCACGAGACATTTGAAGTTCCAATTCAAAAAAATAAATTAAAAACCTTTTACCCGACTGCGCCAGACTATTAAAAAGATATAAATATTTCTCTTACATTATGCATTGTCAACAAAAAAAAAATTGTGTTCGACCGAAGTTCGGTTTCTGCCAAAAATCAAGTTATGGCGGAATTTTTCGGTTCCCACCCAAATTTGGCCGAAACTTTTGCCGAAACTGAAATTATCGTCGTAACGTTTGACATGTGGTAAATAAGGTAATCTTTGTTGACAGTGCAAACAGTACATAACCTTACCCCTAGTCACAGTGGGGTAGGTAGGGAAAATAGAGCACCATAAGGCACAACATTCGTACTCCCCTCACTTCTTTGGCTATCATAACACTTGTCATACACGCTCGCCGGTTTTTAACACTCTTGACATCACCTTTCCTAAGACGATGTATTTAAAAAAAAAATGATCATGTGAAGTATGTCGTCGCCGTCATCGACTCCAACATCCTTCCGTTCTTAAACTGTACATCTGCGTAGTCAATCTTCCATTATTAATTTTTTCTACGTGTCCAAATCATCGGAGTATGCACTTCCTTACTTTTTACACGGACACCCTATTCCAATCCTCTTTTAAACCTTCCTTCCATAAAACCATGTTATAGACGCGATTGGCGAGCGTGATACCGCAAAAAAATTGCAATTAAAGTCAACTGAAGCAGTGAAACAAAGAAGTGAGACAAGTGTTTAAGGTAAATAAGCACTAGGGAGGTGCCTCATAAAAGATAAAATTAAATTTAAAAGTAAAAGTATGATGGCATTTAGATCTAGATTTTAATGTAATTAAGATTAACAGCCAAAGATTTCACTTATACATTACTGTTTTCTGGTGTCTGGTCGTAAGTGTAATTAAAAGTGGTATATCTGTTACGTTAAAATAATTACTGCTTTATCAGCAGCTGCCTAAAACACATACATACTTACATATAAAACTTAAAATTAATACATACATTAAAGAAGAACTGGCAAGAAAGTCAAGGCCGACTCTTTTCAGTAACAATATTCATACATTAAATACATACATAACTTCATACCTTTTCTACCTGAAGGTGTAGGCACCAGCTGTTAAGCCTCGTCTCGCCGTTATGTTTACGTCTCACATGGAATGGTGGCGAACCTATTGCAATACCGGACGTAAAGTTTTCAGTCATCGATATTTATCACACATGACAATTTCTAAAAGTCATTGCTGTAAGCCAGGATTCGAACCCGCGACCTCTTCATTCAGAAGTCTCAGTGGTCGAGCACCCCGCTCGTCCACTGAGACTAACAATTTTTGATTTTAACAATATTCGCCATAGTAAATTGAACATAACACAAAAGGAGCAATTAAATTCCTACAGTTTTTTTATCATTTATGTAATCTGAGATACAGTACAGCCCTTTGATGTTTTTTTTTTTATGGGATAGGAGGGCAAACGAGCAGGCGGGTCACCTGGTGGTAAGCAATCAACGCCGCCCATGGACACCAGCAACACATAGTGTTACTGTTGCGTTGCCAACCTTTAAGGGGTAGGGGATAGGAAAGGATGGGGAAGGGGGTGGGCCTCCGGGTACCTCTCTCACCGAACGAAACGTGGAATGAGCCACTTTACGTCGGTCTTCTGAGAGGTCGTGGTATTTCACCAGTCGAGCCGGCCCATTCATGCAGCGAACTGCTTGGCTCTACCACTAATGATGTAGTTTAGTTTTAACATATTTCATAAATGTACCCATCCTATATTAAACCTTAATGTAGTAAAGTGAAGGGACTTACGCCCGAATACTGAATCGCCACTCAAATCTGACAGTCAATAAAGTGCTACTTAACTGCTCAAATTTCATGTATTCTGTAACGCTTAAGTAGCGCTTATATATTTGAGTGGGGGTTTTTTAGTATTCGGGCTTGAGTGTCTGAACTGTTATGTACCTTGGGGAAGACCATGGGAAGACTTTTTGTTTAGTAGTAGAAGTTTAGATTTAACATATTTCATAAATTTACCCATAATTTGAAGGTGACAGGACTGGGTGTCTGAACCGTTATGTACCTTGGGGAAGATTATAGAAAGACTTGCGCATTGCATTATGCGATCCAAAGTCTTTATGCACCCATGTGTTTTATATATACACGTGTTGTAGACTACTTTACCGACATTAAATAATTGTGACTGCATTTAAAATGCGTCACCTACCCACACATCTATTCTAATTGCCTAGATGGAATTCGAATTGATTATAAATAATTATAGTTGACCTTTTAAGTGAGAATGTAATAAGAGAAACATATTCACACTATGTAAGTTAATGTTATAATAATTACGTGGCAAGTTAAGTGATAAAGTAAATGAGAACGACCACTCAGTGTTGAGATTTCCGACTTTGAGATATACAAGTTTAGTGTAGACGCATAGTTGAACCGTGTTTAGTTACTTTTCTGTATTTACAGACGTGGTTTAGTAATAGCGAGCAATATGTAATACGTTTATAGTATGGTTATTTTTTACAGTGGTGGAGCCACGAAGTTCGCTGCGTGAATGGCCCGGCTCGACCGGTAAAATACCACGACCTAATCAAATCAAAACTCATTTATTCATTTAGGTCATATACAGACACTTATGAAAGATACGTATTTAAAATCCGCCAATTCGATTACTCTCGCGTTGAGAAGAATTGGCAAGAAACTCAGGAGTCTTTTTTTTTTACTTAACAATAGTGTGCACTAAAATACAAATTAATAGAATAATATAGAGGGCAAAATGAGGTCTCTCACGTCAAACTTGGGACACAGTACCTTAATAAATGTTCTTTGGACGCTTGAACAGACCGGTCCTACAAACAGCACCCGTTCAGGAGTATGACCCATATCTCAGTCATCGCCTCCCTCGCCATATTTTGGTGGCGACCCAATCAATGACGCCGCCGTCAGTCCTGTCAGAATATCGGCGAAATGTGGCTCATGCTGCGTTTCGCTCGGTGAGGATGAGGTATCTGGCGGCCCACTCCCTTCCCCTCACCCCTCCTCATCCTATTCTTCATCCCAGTCATCCCTCAAGAATGGCAACGCAAAGTTATCAGTTATCGATATTTATCACACATAACTTACAAAAGAATTCGAACCCGCGACCTCTTGATTTAGAAGCGGGGTACTTAACCACTGGACCACCGAGACTGCTGTTCTTAAAAGTTATCTAGATTACACGTATTTATCTAAATAAGAGGAATTATTACATGGACTCAATGGTTTAAAAAATGAACGATTCACACAACACATTCCACCTACACGCAGAAGCAGCACAACACACCGTCATATTCGAATTCATAGTAAACAATAGCACAGATACAAAGATCGTGATTGCATTATGATAAAGGTCGATGGAACAGTCGTAAGGCTTCCTCACCTACGTTGGAGACAAGGCTGCTGCTCAGCTCGTACACAATGATGTAGGCACAGCGGCACAGAGTAGAGTGTGTTACGTAGAGTAAATAGTTCGGTCAAAATCGAGTGGTGTCTGTGTAAGTCAGTCGGCACACCGCCCGGGCGGGCGCCACACGACCGGGATCTGCGCGAGCGACGAGCGGTAACCGCCAACTAAATAATATTGCCAGTGAAAAATAAACACTTCCGCAATACGTTGTGAGTACGCGAGCGCAAGATTCTGGTGAGTAACATTTACATTACTACATTCAACAATATACAAAAAACTATATATTTTCATCTATAGCGTACTATGAAATAGAACAGTGGTGTACACAGTATAGTGTAGCTAAACATCTCGTACGTCTATCTATATATAGCATTCATTATTATTTTTGGATGCTGCGTTGAAGATGGTGTACCGCGCCGTGATTTAACACGTTAACTTGCATTTCTTTTAACTTGTATTATTGAAAATGTATTAAACAAATATTGAACAAATTAATTATTAATACCGGGTGCGTCACCGCACTCACCGCTTTGCGCACCAAAAGAGTCCAGTGAAATCCGACGAAGTAAAAATTGTTCGTATGTGTGAAATGAAAGCGGCCGCTGCACATGGCTCAGAAGCGGGCCGAAGCGAAAACAACGTTCTACGTTCACGACTAATTAGTTAGGTGCGTGATAAAAAATAGATTTTCTTGAGTATGCATGTGATCTCAATAGGACGAAGTCTGCGCTCTGCCCTAAATACCGCTTTACACCTACTTAAGATCAATCTGTAACTGCAAAGGATTGTCATTGAACGTGCAACTACAATATAATTATTTAACATGACGAACTAATACCAATCTTCTGTTAGGTATCACGACTTTAACTAAAAAAAGTGTTGTTTAATCATCGTCTCAGCAAAACTAATATTCAGACATGACTAAGATCATCGGTTTTATCGCAAAATAATGAAATAGATGTTAACATAATCCCTAGTAATATAGCTTGAGTTTATGTGACCGGTATAATATTTCAAGGTGTTTATGTGAGGTCAAGATCAAGTGTGAAACATGATATTAGTCCATTATAATGTTTTGTTGCATGGGCTTCCCCAAGTGTTTAAGTTGTCTCCCCTAAAAAATCGTATGCTTTTGGCTGCATCCAAGGCTGCATCCATTCAGCTTGACTGTATCCCTGTATTCATTACCGTCCCTTGCTGACCCAGGGTGCGCAGTGGAAGATACACCAGGGCAGTGAGGGTGCAAAGGGGCACGAACTAACGCTTGCGTTGCGCAAGGCTAATATAATGTAGTGGTTAAATGTACTTCATAAAAAGAGCAATTAACTTACCGAAGTAAGGGTCAGCTATCTATTAAACCTAATCAATAAATCTCGAATTGGCCAATCGAAATAGAAAACTGTTAGGACTTATCTTAAAGGCAGCGAACGAAGACTCAGCGCGAGTCGTCACTACTCACAATCTTCACAAATATAGTTTACTAATTAACACAATAATTTCATGAAAAGCAAAAATAAAGAGCAAAACTTTTCTTCATAGCAATTACAATTAACGAACGACAGCACGTCTGTTCAAATCGATCAAATCTTACTTAGTAATAAAAATAACTACCCTCAAGTTACTTAAAATGAACCGTGAAATTCAAAAACATAGGTACTTGTTTGTACAGAACACCCGAAGTTAGTTTAGTCACGAAGTTAACATAATAATTTTAAAATTTTTGTCACAGAAATTTTATAGTTACGTAGTTGTATCTTCAATTATTATCATCATTAAATTCAACCTTCATTTCTCTTTAATAACTTAATTTTCTTGAGCAACAGCTTTTGGACACAGGTATGTTATTGATTATTGAAAGTGAATATTATTTCTTTTAGAAATTTCATGATTATTTAAAATTCTTAATGTAACACAGCTTAGTAGATATTGTAATATGTCATGCTATTATCGAGTAATAAGAATTATTAACTAGTTCATATGGACATCGCCATTAGGAAGTCACAACTGATCACCTACTTTGTATGCTTACGACTGGACACTCACAGTTCTAAATTTTCCCTCTATATTAGGCTGCCTGTCCACTCCCACTAAGCCTTCCGCTGGCGACATCTGCTATCCGATTTCGATTCCTATAGAAGCATAATATATGCAGACATCGATTTTGGACTATTTACTTATTAATAGAATTTAAATGTGTTTATTCCCTATTCTTTGACTAATAATTAAAAGAAAAACATCTTTAATATTTTTTGGCGCTAAAATAGAAATTTTCATCACTCTACATTATTAGAAATATTACTTCTGTACTGATTATTACTTGAAATTGGAGCGCATAATTAGATAAAAAGTCTTCGTGTGTTAGTCACAAAAAATATGGCGAATGGACTCAGTCGATTGGCTCGGGTCGTTTACCCCACAAACTGCGGCCGACGGACATTTGATCAGAGCTCAGCTAGGTATAGCTTATTCGCTTTTTTCATAGATGAACAAAAACCTTATTGGTGTTTACGTTTTTAAGCCGTATCTTGTTCTAATTCTAGGTTTTCAAAGAAGAAAGGTTAAGAAGATTAATCAAGGTCTCTTGTGTCGAGGGGGTGTCTCGATTATACTTCGCAAAGATGACCAGTTTTGCCATTTAGCCAGTTTTCTGGTTACGATACTAATACAAGATTAAAATACGGAGGAATATAATAAAAAAACTAGTTTTTTTTTATATATTTCAATATGCTGCTACATTTCTTTTAAAAAAAAAGAGTTTCAGATGTTACATCTAATTGAGAACGAGTAGAAAGTATAGCAAATGCTAATATGAAATGCTATATTATCGCGTAATTAAATAATTTTGAGTTAAACAAACGAGGTGCTCATTAAAAATGGCGCACAATATACAACGTGTTTAACCTTCAGATGTTGCACGATTTCTATTAATTAAAATATAATTTATTTGATATATACATATTAATACATAATTAATTACCGACACACTTGTCGATAAATCTTGAGCCAAATAAAATAATAATTGCACCCAAAAATGAATATTTAAAAACCAAAACAAATGCCCATAGCAGAAATATTTTAGTAAATCACATAATGTATCACTTTAGGTAATATTAAATTAATTTAAGTTTTGCAATAATATACATATCTAACAATAGAAGAGGAAGCCAGCAAAAATGGATGGAAGGAATGACAAGGAAGAGTGTAAAAGAAAACCTGTTGTGCCGACTCCAAATAATGGGAACAGGGTAGGAAGATGACCACAATGACGATGATAACATAACATAACTTCACGTCTTTTCGTACACTAAGGTGTAGAAAGCGGCTGTTAAGCCTCGTCTCGCCGTTATGTTTACGTCCCAAATGAAGGTGGTGAACCTATTGTCATAGCAGGCACAAAGTTTTCAGTCAACGATATTTATCACACTTAACTTCCGAAAATAATGTCGAGTCATTGGTTATTCGGATTCGAACCCGCGACTTCTTGATTCAGAAGCGGGGTACCCGACCACCGGACCACCGAGACTGATGATGATGAATTGATGATGATAATCTCTATCTTGCTTGTTGTAAGTGAGAATCGAAGCTCTAAATTATTTTACAGGTCTTTAATGCATACAATAGTTGTCCTTTGAACTCTACAATTTAGAATTAATGTCTTATGAACTGTCCTAAACTGATAACTAGGCTAATTGTACACGAAATAATTAATTCATATGTTTTCGTACTGCGTGAAGCTGGGCAGTACTCCAGTACTACCCAGTAGCCTTCCACCTTCGGCCCTCTAGCCGCTGCCAGCTTAAATCTATACTTATATTATAAAGCGGAAGAGTTTGTTTGTTTGTTTGTTTGTTTGAACGCGCTAATCTCAGAAACCACCAGTCCGATTTTAAAAATTCTTTCAGTGGTATATAGTCCATTTATCGAGGAAGGCTTTAGGCTATATTATATTTTCAAATTAATTAGGGATCCTTACTATAAGTCCAATAATGTAACCCAAGGTGTAAGAAAATGACTCGAAAATAATTCTTACATCGTGAACGCTGCGAAAACTATTGATTCTAGAATAATACAATGTACTACACTTTTACAGAACATAAATTTGTCTATAAAAAAGCCCGCGATGGCATATGTCTAACTATTGTAGTTATCTCACAATAAGTGTTTTTTGAGTTTTTTGAAATAATTAAATTGATGTCGTTATAAAAATGCTTTATTTTGTACCTTGAATTTAACTTTCCTGAAAATAAATTACTTCAATAAAAATACAGATTCAATACCTTTCTAGAACTGTTTGAATAATTCAATTCGGACATTTAATTCCAAAGATATCGCAAAATACAAAATGTAAGTATTCATTTCATAGGGAAATATTTAGTTACACTGATGATGTATCCGACTCGGACAGCTCGGACCGCGACAGCTTGCAGGTAGATTTTTTTACGTTTGTTTCTTGCTAAAAGGTACCGGTGGTCCAGTTGTCGAGAACCCCACTTCTGTATAAAGTAGTCGCGGGTTCGAGTTCTGGCTCACAGCAATGACTTTTTGAAATTGTTTTCTGAAGTTATGTGTATTTAGATATCGATGACTATAAACTTTGTGCCTGGTATGGCAGTAAGTTCGCCACCTATTCCATTTGGGACGTAAACATAACGGCGAGACGAGGCTTAACAGCCGCTGCCTACACCTTCGGGTAACAAAAGGCGTGAAGTTATGTTATGTTGTGTTTAAAATTTGTAGTATTTAATCGTATTTTGTGGTATTTTTATTTATAAAAGTTACTAGCTTTTACCCGCGGCTTCGCTCGCATTAAATCCATTAAATAGATATCAAAGATCATTACTATAGAAGTTAACCAATATGATAACTCTGTTTTATTGCTTGGCTGGAATTATTAGGTTTTAAAATTACTACTTACAATGACGTTTAAAAAACTAACAACATTTTTTTAAGGTAAAATATATTTCTCTGTAACAAAAATAAATAATTTTGGACTGTAACAATTTTATAACAGTATGTAGGATATTGTTGTAGACTATTTTATAAGTTTTTCCTTCGGGTTTAAAAAAAATGTTACTTATTGTATTACTTTGTGTATTGTACTGTGTGTATTGTATTACTTTAAAGAAAATGTGTACAAAGTTTCATGATGATCGATTGAGTAGTTATCGCGTGAAAGCACGCAAATAAACTTACATTCACATTTATATATTACTAGCTGACCCGGCAAAAGTTGTCTTGCCAAAAAATTAAATTTAAAAAATAGGGGTTGATCTTAGGGGGTTGAAAATTCTCAGACTTACCCGATATGCATACAAAATTTCATGAGAATCAGTCAAGCCGTTTCGAAGGAGTATGGGAAAATTGTGACACGAGAATTTTATATATTAGAAGTAGGATAGGATAGGAATTAGGTTAAATTTTTAGTGTATAAGGGGCAAACGAGCAGGCTTATGATAGTTACAAACGCCGCCCATGGCCACCTCACCACATGCAGTGTTACAGTTGCGTTGCCGGCGCTTACAATGGATATGGGTGGGGTCGGGAGTGGGTTTCGGTAGGGGAGGGGAAAAGGGATTGGGCCTCCCAACACCTTTCTCAGCGAGTGAAACGCGGCTAAGGCCACTTTAAAGCGATAATCTGAGAGGTCGTGGTATTCCACGGGTCGAGCTGGCCCATTCATGCAGCGAACACTGCGTGACTTTACCACTGACAAGGTGTGACTGATGTGACTGATTTATAATACATTCTAGATCGTGATATCTTTTAAAATGTAGTAAATTTATTTCGATAAGCTTAATCGAACAGACATCATTTGACTTATAAAAAAAACACTCACTGTGAGTTAGCTACCTAGAGCTAGCTAGAGTTTGAACATATGGTGGCCCGTTTTTTTCGTTGAAGTCAACAATAGTGACCATATAAAAAAAGTTGTTTATGTTGTATTAAAAAAAACTAAAGGTTGAGCAAAAACTTGGGACAAGTTCATTGCTATATTCATTGTTCATAAGTGGCATTGCTAATAAAGCTTTCTTTGAAGTTGTAAATAATATCTATGTCTTGGTTGTCAGTACGCTAATACATACTAGCTAAGCGAGTGACACGTGTAATAATCGTGCCTTATGGCACTTTGTTCTCTCTGCCTACCCCGCAAGGGATCTGGCCTGAAGTTATGTATGTATGTATCAAGAACTTGAATTGAAATAAATATTAGTGTTAGATAGTCGATTTATGATGAAAGCTTTGGCGTATTAATATGATTGCAGCAATAATCTTTTGAGTGGAAAATGTATAAAATATGGCGGTACGAAGTTCGCGCGGTCTGCTAGTAAATAATAGAATTGCAGCAGTATCAGCGAAACTAGGTAGGTACTGTTTGTATGGCGTCTGGGTGTTTGTTTTATAAGAATGTGATTTAAGAAAAGAAGTATATAAAAATTCTTTTTGTTAATTTCATTATTTTGTGTAAAATAAAGAGTATTCTATTCTATTGAATTCTATTCTAATATCCGGATTAGTTTGCCTAACCCGAGCATTAGTTTATTAGAATAGAACTACAGGGCGCTGTGTGTATTTTGTCGAAGATATTATTTATTTTAATTTACGAACGGTTTTTCCTTTCTTTTTAGGTTGTTCTTGAAGGTTGCAAGTAGCTTCAGGCAACAACTAGTACTATACAAAATCCTCTGCCTAAACTGCTGGGCCAATTTCAATGAAATTCAATCAACAAATTTGGTGTGTTTATACATGATGTTGTAGATACAGTATATGAATATCTATTTTTTTTTCCAAAACCAGTTCAGGCACATATTCATGTGTCTTACATATTTGCTAAAACTGATAAGGTAACTAGATTTAGTTTAGCAATGTTTAATGTCTTTAGGTTTATCATCAAATTATACGCCGTTATCTTCCACGGATTAGTCGACCGAGAAGACTTCAAAAAATAGTTTTTACCAGCCATTTTCTTACAATAAAGTAATATAGATAAAGACATTTTCTATTTATTGTGCTTCAACAACGTCCGTCAATTTATCTGAATCAAGAGTTTTCTTTTTGGGATGAACAATGCAAACCCATAGTATCCCTGAAATTTCTGTTCGTTAATCGTCAATTACATGAAAACATTAATCTGCTTTTTATGCGATAGGGGGGGGGGGGGCAAACGTGTTGTTGTGTATCGTGATGGTAAGCAACTAACGCCGACCGTAGACACCAGCAACATAATGTTACAGTTGTGTTGCCGGCATTTAAAATGGGATAAATAAGTGGTCGGAAGTGGGGTGGGGAGGGCAGAAAGGGGAGCGGATCTACGGATACCTCTCTCACCGATCGAAACGCGGCATAACTCCCTTCACGTCGATAATCGGAAAGGTCGTAGTATTTCACTGGTCAAGCTGGTCCATTCATGCAGCGAACTGGGTGGCTCTACCACTATATCCTGAAGGGCATTACCTTCCATGAATTAAAATGGAAATATTGAATTTGACTTTTATAGGTGTACAAACTAATTACCAGCTGACCTGACGAATTGTGTACCGTGGTATTATAATATTAAAAAAGGTCAAAAGTGTTGCTAAACCCCTATTTAGACCGTTGAATAGTTTAGCAAATCCATGCAAACAAAGAGCGCCATTTAGTTAACTTGAAATATGTAATACGCAAACATTTATTGTAATTTATATAAAATCATTCAAATATGTAGTTACTTATAATGCATAACAAAACAAATTAAAGGAAACATCTCAGAAGCACGATCACAAGTGTAATCAGTTTATCCGCGTTTTTTCTTGCGTAAGTATTGTCTAGAGCTTAGAAATTTCTAGGTCTAGCAGACGAACTTCTGTTTCAAAAATGTCACATAATAATGTCATCTTAAACAAATTTATGACGTTGACACTTCAATGATAACATAGATAGATTCGATACGGAGGAATTGCAATTTGTGTAAAGCCACTTAAGCGATTGATAACCCAGAGAGCTAGCGCATCTTTTTGTTTCACCTTGTGGTAAGTGACTATCGCCGCCCATGGACACCATAACACAGTGTGTCACAGTTGCATTGCCGCCCTCTAAGATGGTAGGTATAGGAAAAGTGCTCAGAAGTAGGAGATTACGGGGATGGGGTAGGGCCTCAGTATACAGGCCTATCATCTTCTTTACGTCGATATTCTAAGAAAAGTTATCGTCATTAGAAGAAAGGCCTTCAGCGCAAAGCTGCCGGCAACAACCAGTTTAATGTCAATTCTTCTGTGGAATGAATATGACAGTACTCCACCTCTATTCGTCATTTACATGAAATAATAAAAAAGGTAGAGAAAAACATTTAGGTACATTGTGAAAATTAAATACAAATTGAATAAAATTATTTAAATTATACAGAAATTATGTCTGTACATAGATACACATAAAAACATATACCCATAAACGCTCATGTATAATTCATAGTGTGTAAAAAAGTTCATTATTAATTTACTGCAAATAATTTTTAGTCTGAGTGTGAAAGTGACCGTTTTAATTTTGAATAACTGCTGTTCTTTATACAACGTGGATGGCTTTTTGTAACTTAAAGCCTTTTATACCCGAAAATTTGGCTAGTAGCAATTAGGCCTCGACCAGCTGAATATTTATTGGTACCGAACATCGAGCACGATTTCCTCAGTCTTGGGAAATTATAAACGCTTATTATTTTAACTTAGATTATGAAAAAAAGGGTTACCTACCTACATACATGCATAACTTCACGCCAAGTCCCTTGCGGGGTATGCAGAGAGAACAGAGCGCCAAAAGGCATGATTCCTAGACGCCTCACTCACTTCATTGACTTTCGTCATTCTTGTCAAACTCGCTAGTTGTTTTTAAGGCTACTAACATCATCTCCCGCAAGGACTCGTTTAACTTAGTCATAAAAAGTGTTTCGTGGCTGTCCTCGAATCCCTACATCATTCCGCTTTTGTATTGTAAATCTGGCTCGGCTTTTTGTCCACTTTTTTGCGCCCAAGCATCCAACGTTCCATTTATACTGTTTCCTAGCTATTCTAGTTATTTTCAATTTAACATTTAGCAAATATTCGTTGTAAAATAGTTTACTTAGATAGATTTAATAACAATGCACACTTCACTTTGACGAGTGCCTATTGCTAAAGTCATTTTATACTCTCTCGCTACGCTAGCGCCATACGGATGGTTTGGGAACTATTATTTACTGCCTAAACTACACTTTTGTGATAAAAGTATGCTTTTTAGAAAAGTGTCCTAGATAATTCTACCCATCGTAATAGGGATTCCCCGTTTCAGTTCTAGTTACTTTATGAACATCAGAACTAGTTCCTCTATGACTAGGATTCCATTTACAACAAATGATATTTGTTTTTAATGTGTTGACTCCATAAATATTTTATTTATTATTCTCTATAAATCTTTATTTAAATGCTGAAAACGTACGTTCCAAGGCCGCCGTGTTGGCAGGATATCAATATTTTCATACGTAACACACGTTTTTGCTTCCTATTCAGGATTGACATAATAATAAATGGAAATAACATAACTTTTCACCTTTTTCTACCTGTAGGTGTAGGCAGCGGCAATTAAGCCTAGAATCGCCGTTAAGCATACGTCCCAAATGGTGGCGAACCCATAGCCACGCCGGGCACAAAGCTTCAGTCATCGATATTTGTTACACATAACTTTCGAAATTCATTTCGAAAAGTCATTGGTGTGAGTTAGTATTAGAACCAGCGACTTCTTGATTCAGCTGGCGTACTATGATCTCTTAATTCCAGCCAGCTTACGCGTTGCCTTGCGAATTCGTATTTTCAATAACTAATTTCAGCTAGTCGGCGACGATTAATCACTGTCAAATTCACTCTAAATTCTATTCATCAACGACTAATTCCAATTAGTCAGTCATGAGTAGTCTAGACTAGCCGAAATTAGTCGTTGGAAATACGAATTGGTAGGCAGCGAGCAAGCTGGCTGAAATTAAGAGCTCGAAATAGGCCCCCAGAAGCAGGGTGCTCGTCCACTGGACCGCCGAGACTATTTAATAAATAGAAATAAATTTTATGTACTTTATATTTTTATGTATTCCTCATTAGCCTGTTACAGTCCACGGCTGGACATAGGCCTCTACCAATGTGCGCCACAACATCCGATCCAAATCCAATTTTTATGTATTATACTATACATATGACCGGCTGAATAGACTCGGAGGAAATTTAACACGCGAGTAGTCTGTAGTAGGAAAAGTACACATGCTATATAAAGTATACATAGAATAGGATTCCTTGTAAGATAAAACACCTAGTAGTATATATATATGATTCTATTCAATACTATTAAAGTATAGTATCACTGTTTGCTTTTATTGATTACTGATTTATCAATTTTATAAATTCACGTGTTCTTATAAAATAAAATAATATAACAGTATAAATATAAATATTTATATATAATGACATCAAGTCCCTTGCGCGGTGGGCAGAGAGAACAGAGCGCCATAAGGCACGATTCTTACACGCCTCACTCGCTTGTTTCAATTTCGCACTCACGCTTGTCTATTTTTAAGGCTCCAGACATAACCAACCTGCAACCTGCAACCTGGCCGAAACGTCAAGCTAATCAAGCTAAATAATGTTTACCTAAACGTGTCGCGTTTATTGCTATTCGCTATATTTGTGTAAAATGCAACGCAAAAGCCTAAAAGTTCTAATTGCACAAAATGTTGATTAACAGCAACATTTAATTCAGTAAATAAAACAAAATATGTATTAAAAGTTTCTTTGAAGACAACTCATTCACTCATTCACACGTTCAATCATGTCAAATCATCAAAACAATTTGAGCCGGCAGTGTGCAAGAAAAACTTTGTGTATTTCCGGTGATGAAAATGATTTGTTTGACCTTGTATTTAATATCGTAATATTTCTAGAAATTTAAAGAAACATCAATTTATTCTGAGTTACGGTATAGGTACACTGACTTCAAAATAATTCCTTTCACGATATTAAAAGAATCATTATATGTTCAATTAATGCAGTATCACATGGAATATTTTGATCAATTCTTGAAAACACACTTTTTACGTTGGTACACACATCTGGCACAAACAAACCATTCAAAAACTCATGAACATTTTACAAATGTTTGAATTCGGTTTTCGAACCCGTTAACCTCTCTGTCAATATCTATTACTGGTCCCAGGCCCCAAGGCTACTAATTAATAGTGAATACATTTTCATGAAGTTTTGAAAAGAGAACACGTATTGACGAAAGTCCGTTTATGGTATAAATCATGAGAGAAAAATTCCCTAAACAGTTTTAAATTTCCCACCTATCCAAAAGCAATAGCTGTTCTGAGACGGCAGTTTTGTTTGCCACCCTCCTTCGTCCCACTCTCTCATTCTACACCCATACAGACCGGCAACGCAACTCTAACACTGTGTTGCAGGTGTCCATGAGCACCTACCAACCGGTGACCCGTTTACTCGTTTGCCTTCTTATCCCAAAAAAATATGCAAAGATATCGAGTTCAAATATTTGCACTCAAACAACAAACTTTTCGTTGTTAAGTATAGATATGCGTATTAAATAGTTAAATAACGTTTGTTAAGTGAAGTAGGTGAAGGAAAACAACACGGCCACATCGAACAGTTAGCTACAGTAGTATTTAATGCTCTCGAAAAGTGTTTGCAACAAATCTAACAATTGACTTAGATTGCAACAGTTTAATCTCTCAGGTATTGGGTATTTTTTTTGGGTATGTATAATGGTATAGGAGAGTAAACGAGCAAGTTGGTCACCTGATGGTAAGCAACTACTCACCGCCCATAAACACCCCATAATTACGCAGCGCAGTCACACTCTACCACTGTTAATGTATGTTCGGTTTTCAATTATCTTTCAATGTTACATTATTCCATAAGATTAGCACCCAGATTGGCTTTTTATAGAAAAGGGGGTAAATGAGCTAGCTGTTCACCAGCTGGTATGTGACTAGCACCGCCCATATACACCTGCAACACAGACAGTGTTACAATGACATTGGCATTTAAGATAAGATAGAAAGAGGTTCGCAAGTGGAAAGGGAGAGAGAAAAGAGTGGTGCATACATCTCTCACCGCATGAAACGCAGCATGAGCCACTTTATTTCGGTTGTAGCATATCACCGGTACAGGTACAGCCAGCCTGAGACAGCCCATTCATGATGAGATCTGCGCTACTTTACTTTAAAATTAGATAAGCCGCATACTGACTCTTAAACTTTACCAATCTTCTATTTCCTGACCCTTTAGATTAACCTCAATTATAGAAGCCTAACGAATAGACGTCATAATCACTACATAGTTTAAAACAAAGTCGTTTTCTCTGACCTAACATAACATAACTTCACATCTTTTTATACCCGAAGGTGTAGCCAGTGGCTGTTAAAGCGTCGACTCGTCGTTATGTTTATGTTTTTAGTCATCGATATGTTTAACTTTCGAAATTATTTTCGAAAAGTCATTGGTGTGAGCCAGGATTCGAACCCGCGACCTCTGGATTCAGAAGCCGTGTGCTCGACCACTGGACCACCAAGACTATATATTCCCTATATCTCTATGTATGCTTAAATCTTTAAAACTACGCAATCGATTTTGCTGCCGGCAACAACCAGTTTAATGTCAATTCTTCTGTGGAATGAATATGACAGTACTCCACCTCTATTCGTCATTTACATGAAATAATAAAAAAGGTAGAGAAAAACATTTAGGTACATTGTGAAAATTAAATACAAATTGAATAAAATTATTTAAATTATACAGAAATTATGTCTGTACATAGATACACATAAAAACATATACCCATAAACGCTCATGTATAATTCATAGTGTGTAAAAAAGTTCATTATTAATTTACTGCAAATAATTTTTAGTCTGAGTGTGAAAGTGACCGTTTTAATTTTGAATAACTGCTGTTCTTTATACAACGTGGATGGCTTTTTGTAACTTAAAGCCTTTTATACCCGAAAATTTGGCTAGTAGCAATTAGGCCTCGACCAGCTGAATATTTATTGGAACCGAACATCGAGCACGATTTCCTCAGTCTTGGGAAATTATAAACGCTTATTATTTTAACTTAGATTATGAAAAAAAGGGTTACCTACCTACATACATGCATAACTTCACGCCAAGTCCCTTGCGGGGTATGCAGAGAGAACAGAGCGCCAAAAGGCATGATTCCTAGACGCCTCACTCACTTCATTGACTTTCGTCATTCTTGTCAAACTCGCTAGTTGTTTTTAAGGCTACTAACATCATCTCCCGCAAGGACTCGTTTAACTTAGTCATAAAAAGTGTTTCGTGGCTGTCCTCGAATCCCTACATCATTCCGCTTTTGTATTGTAAATCTGGCTCGGCTTTTTGTCCACTTTTTTGCGCCCAAGCATCCAACGTTCCATTTATACTGTTTCCTAGCTATTCTAGTTATTTTCAATTTAACATTTAGCAAATATTCGTTGTAAAATAGTTTACTTAAATAGATTTAATAACAATGCACACTTCACTTTGACGAGTGCCTATTGCTAAAGTCATTTTATACTCTCTCGCTACGCTAGCGCCATACGGATGGTTTGGGAACTATTATTTACTGCCTAAACTACACTTTTGTGATAAAAGTATGCTTTTTAGAAAAGTGTTCTAGATAATTCTACCCATCGTAATAGGGATTCCCCGTTTCAGTTCTAGTTACTTTATGAACATCAGAACTAGTTCCTCTATGACTAGGATTCCATTTACAACAAATGATATTTGTTTTTAATGTGTTGACTCCATAAATATTTTATTTATTATTCTCTATAAATCTTTATTTAAATGCTGAAAACGTACGTTCCAAGGCCGCCGTGTTGGCAGGATATCAATATTTTCATACGTAACACACGTTTTTGCTTCCTATTCAGGATTGACATAATAATAAATGGAAATAACATAACTTTTCACCTTTTTCTACCTGTAGGTGTAGGCAGCGGCAATTAAGCCTAGAATCGCCGTTAAGCATACGTCCCAAATGGTGGCGAACCCATAGCCACGCCGGGCACAAAGCTTCAGTCATCGATATTTGTTACACATAACTTTCGAAATTCATTTCGAAAAGTCATTGGTGTGAGTTAGTATTAGAACCAGCGACTTCTTGATTCAGCTGGCGTACTATGATCTCTTAATTCCAGCCAGCTTACGCGTTGCCTTGCGAATTCGTATTTTCAATAACTAATTTCAGCTAGTCGGCGACGATTAATCACTGTCAAATTCACTCTAAATTCTATTCATCAACGACTAATTCCAATTAGTCAGTCATGAGTAGTCTAGACTAGCCGAAATTAGTCGTTGGAAATACGAATTGGTAGGCAGCGAGCAAGCTGGCTGAAATTAAGAGCTCGAAATAGGCCCCCAGAAGCAGGGTGCTCGTCCACTGGACCGCCGAGACTATTTAATAAATAGAAATAAATTTTATGTACTTTATATTTTTATGTATTCCTCATTAGCCTGTTACAGTCCACGGCTGGACATAGGCCTCTACCAATGTGCGCCACAACATCCGATCCAAATCCAATTTTTATGTATTATACTATACATATGACCGGCTGAATAGACTCGGAGGAAATTTAACACGCGAGTAGTCTGTAGTAGGAAAAGTACACATGCTATATAAAGTATACATAGAATAGGATTCCTTGTAAGATAAAACACCTAGTAGTATATATATATGATTCTATTCAATACTATTAAAGTATAGTATCACTGTTTGCTTTTATTGATTACTGATTTATCAATTTTATAAATTCACGTGTTCTTATAAAATAAAATAATATAACAGTATAAATATAAATATTTATATATAATGACATCAAGTCCCTTGCGCGGTGGGCAGAGAGAACAGAGCGCCATAAGGCACGATTCTTACACGCCTCACTCGCTTGTTTCAATTTCGCACTCACGCTTGTCTATTTTTAAGGCTCCAGACATAACCAACCTGCAACCTGCAACCTGGCCGAAACGTCAAGCTAATCAAGCTAAATAATGTTTACCTAAACGTGTCGCGTTTATTGCTATTCGCTATATTTGTGTAAAATGCAACGCAAAAGCCTAAAAGTTCTAATTGCACAAAATGTTGATTAACAGCAACATTTAATTCAGTAAATAAAACAAAATATGTATTAAAAGTTTCTTTGAAGACAACTCATTCACTCATTCACACGTTCAATCATGTCAAATCATCAAAACAATTTGAGCCGGCAGTGTGCAAGAAAAACTTTGTGTATTTCCGGTGATGAAAATGATTTGTTTGACCTTGTATATAATATCGTAATATTTCTAGAAATTTAAAGAAACATCAATTTATTCAGAGTTACGGTATAGGTACACTGACTTCAAAATAATTCCTTTCACGATATTAAAAGAATCATTAAATGTTCAATTAATGCAGTATCACCTGGAATATTTTGATCAATTCTTGAAAACACACTTTTTAGGTTGGTACACACTTCTGGCACAAACAAACCATTCAAAAACTCATGAACATTTTACAAATGTTTGAATTCGGTTTTCGAACCCGTTAACCTCTCTGTCAATATCTATTACTGGTCCCAGGCCCCAAGGCTACTAATCAATAGTGAATACATTTTCATGAAGTTTTGGAAAGAGAACACGTATTGACGAAAGTCCGTTTATGGTATAAATCATGACAGAAAATTTCCCTAAACAGTTTTAAATTTCCCACCTACCCAAAACAATAGCTCTTCTGAGACGGCAGTTTTGTTTGCCACCCTCCTTCGTCCCACTCTCTCATTCTACACCCATAAAGACCGGCAACGCAACTCTAACACTGTGTTGCAGGTGTCCATGAGCACCTACCAACCGGTGACTCGTTTACTCGTTTTCCTTCTTATCCCAAAAAAATATGCAAAAATATCGAGTTCAAATATTTTGCACTCAAACAACAAACTTTTCGTTGTTAAGTATAGATATGCGTATTAAATAGTTAAATAACGTTTGTTAAGTGAAGTAGGTGAAGGAAAACAACACGGCCACATCGAACAGTTAGCTACAGTAGTATTTAATGCTCTCGAAAAGTGTTTGCAACAAATCTAACAATTGACTTAGATTGCAACAGTTTAATCTCTCAGGTATTGGGTATGTATTTTTTTGGGTATGTATAATGGGATAGGAGAGTAAACGAGAAAGTTGGTCACCTGGTGGTAAGCAACTACTCACCGCCCATAAACGCTGCTGCTGGCAACGCACCACGCAGCGCAGCCAGACTCTACCACTGTTAATGTATGTTCGCTTTTCAATTATCTTTCAATGTTACATTATTCCATAAGATTAGCACCCAGATTGGCTTTTTATAGAAAAGGGGGTAAATGAGCTAGTTGTTCACCAGCTGGTATGTGACTAGCACCGCCCATATACACCTGCAACATAGACAGTGTTACAATGACGTTGGCATTTAAGATAAGATAGAAAGAGGTTCGCAAGTGGAAAGGGAGAGAGAAAAGAATGGTGCATACATCTCTCACCGCATGAAACGCAGCATGAGCCACTTTATTTCGATACTCTGGCTGTAGCATATCACCGGTACAGGTACAGCCAGCCTGAGACAGCCCATTCATGATGAGATCTGCGCTACTTTACTTTAAAATTAGATAAGCCGCATACTGACTCATAAACTTTACCAATCTTCTATTTCCTGACCCTTTAAATTAACCTCAATTAAAGAAGCCTAACGAATAGACGTCATAATCACTACATAGTTTAAAACAAAGTCCTTTTCTCTGACCTAACATAACATAACTTCACACCTTTTTATACCCGAAGGTGTAGCCAGTGGCTGTTAAAGCGTCGACTCGTCGTTATGTTTATTTTTTAGTCATCGATATGTTTAACTTTCGAAATTAATTTCGAAAAGTCATTGGTGTGAGCCAGGATTCGAACCCGCGACCTCTGGATTCAGAAGCCGTGTGCTCGACCACTGGACCACCGAGACTATATATTCCCTATATCTCTATGTATGCTTAAATCTTTAAAACTACGCAACGGATTTTGATGCGGTTTTTTTTAATAGATAGAGGGTGCCAACAGGGCGGTTTATATGTATATTTATTGTATATGTAGTGAAGTGTAGAATGTGATAAATCCAAAATTTCTTTTGATGCGGAACAAAGTTCGCCGGGTCAACAAGTTTAGTTATAATAGCAGCAGCTCGGCTCAGCTGGAGAAGTTCTCGACTAACAAATGTCCAAATGCTAATATGTTTTGTCGGTGAGTTTCCTTCTGCATTATAATGCGCTATGTTCGGCCATGTAAATTAGCGAACGTGTGTTAATCACGAGAACAAATATTAGTCCATTTGTTGCACCGTCTATATAAATAAATTGCAAATCGTTTAGGTATTACATACCGACATTATATTCGGCATAGTGTCTATGCTATATATATATAGATAGGTGCTGTAATAACCCACATTTTTAAGTAATATCTCCGTCTACGTGGTCCAGTGGTCGAGTAGCCTTTGATTCAGAAGTCGTGGGATCGATTCCGATTCGATGACTGGCAACTTTGAGCCCGATGTATGTAATAGGTTTCAGTTACCTATTCCATTTTGAACTTAAGGATTTGGCGAATCGAGGATTACTAGCGGCAGCCTTAACCAACCTTAACCTTCTGGTAGAAAAATACGTGAAATAATGTTATTTAGTAAAAATTTAAGTAATTTATGAAGAAAATAATTCAGTTCTCTTTAGTTAGAGTCATTAGACTCTAAAGAAAACTGAATATTATAGTTTCCATACCTCGCTCTGTCTAATGACAGAGCGAGGTATTAAAACTGGAAACTGAGCTTATAATAAAGCTTCACGCAAAATGCCTCGCGGGTGTGGGCAGGATGAGCTATATAATATTCTAGGATTCTGTTTTTAAGACTTGTAACGCCATCTTTTGATAAATGCAAAAAACACACTGTCAATTTGTCATCGTCACATTTACAAAATTATAAACATCTTCACACTTCGTTATTAAGTTTAAACACAATTAAATGTTTTTAAATTAGTATTATAATTATTCATATGGATACATTTGTACAAATATTAATATCTACCAAAGTCTTCTTCTTCTTTCGTTATTGGCGACTATGAGTCGCCTATAACGAAAACGCCCTACTAGTCACTTTTGGCCATTAATAAACGGTTAATTTCGCGATACTTTTCAACAAAGTATCATGATTCCGAAAGTTTGTAAAGTATGTATAGCCGAAAGTTTTAACATAGCTCGAGATAAATCTACCAAAGTCAATCGATTGTTCGATTTTTAATTCCGTGACAGCATAAAACGCTATCATAATACTAGATTTTTAAGATTTTGTACAACAGATCTCTTGCCTGCCAGTTTGAGTACAGTCTTTTAGCAAATATTTTAGCTTACATCATAGAGGTGTGTTCTTGAGTGGGCGGAGTTAAGAAGGCCAGCATTGTGGCTCTGTAGTGGGTGCTATAACATTTCTTACAGCTTGTTAATATTTATTTATTATTTAGTTTACATAGTGCGTAATGAATTATGCAAGTCGTTTGTTAATTATCACACAATATTGCACATACCAACACATATAAATTCGTAATTAATAAGTTTGTTATGTAATTGTGAAATAATCATATATTTAGTACGTTACCTCTATTTGCTTTTTTTGAAGGCTTGCTCAAAGAAAAAGAGATGGAACTGCTATCTGCTTATCGGGCTGCTGACAAGCTCCCAAAATGTAACCAAAAAATAATATAATATTGAATATAATATTGAAAAACCATTGAATTCTCAGATCTATAAACTAATATGGCTTCCTTACAGACCTGTTCAAATGAATTCGAATGTAACTTTCACAAAATCATTTACGAGTATGACAAATACAAATATCTCAAGTAAAGCCTTTAATTAAGCCTTTTTTGAAATAACTTGGTTTTCAAATATATATAATACAAATTGTATGCTTGAATAATATAATTCCTAAAGTATTGACACTAATTACTGCATAAATATTTTAGAACAGTTACATACTAAGGCAGTACCTAATTGGAAGTATTGAGTCAGTAAAACTACTTATTATTTTAGTAGCCACACTTCCGGTGTCGACTGTATAGGAGGTAGGTAGGTACTCAACACGTTTGTATTCGAAGTGTGACGTTTATTTTAATTGTTTGCAATTTATGAATGTACAAAGAAAAATATTCACCCTAAATATTTTACGATATAGACAGAAATATCGACAAGAAATACCAAAGAAGAATTAACATGGTTAGACATAAACATAACATAATTTCATGCCTTTTTCTACCCCGGCAATGGGTATTAAGCCTCGACTCGCCGTTATGTTTACGTCTCAATTGGAATAGGTGGCGAAACCATTGGCATACCGGACACAAAGTTTTTAGTCATCGATTTTTATCACATATATAATTTCAAAAAGTTATTGATGTGAGCCATACCTCTGAATTCCGAAGCGGGGTGCTCGATCATTGGACCACCGAGACTATTATAGACAGAAATACCAACAAGAAATACCAAAGAAGAATTAACATGCTTAGATTTTAACAATATATAGATTTCAACAAAACTTAATAAGATATAATTTGGTTTTATTATTGTGGACAATGTTATCTGTCTGGAGGAAAAAAATCTCAGAGGAATTGTGTGCACTTAGATTTTCAACTTGAAATAATTAGCAAGGGTAGCGCATTTTTTTTTAGTTTAATTGTGTGAGACTATTTTCGCTAATAAAGATAAAACCACGATAACCTTCTTAGTATCCTTGACTTGACGCTTCCTTTTATTAAAAAAGTAAAAAAATATATATACGAGTATATTGTTTTTACTATTTAATTGGATCGAATTGACAATAAATATTCCCAAGTTGATTTTAATTTAATTAAAAAGCATACGGAGCTTTCTTTTTAATATTATTATTATGTTTTAATGTAATGTTTTTAAAAAAGTGGAAGTGGGTGTGCATTAATATCTCTCTCTCTCTCTCTATCTCTGAACTACGAAACCATAGATTAAAATAATTTCCATCTTTTGCAATAAATCGGGATTAATAGATTTTAAAAAATATCGCAGTATATTAAAAAAACAGTTTTATAATTTCGTTGCCGCGCATACGGCGCGGTTTTTTTAGGGCCGTGCCTGTTTGGCGCGAAACAGTTTTCCAATAATGTTACAATCAATGATCAATATATTTTTATCACGATGTATGAGTATCTGTACACTAATGCCAGTATAAATAGGTTGTAACAATCATATGTGAGCAATATACCTAAATAGTTAAATGACTCTATATTAAATAAGACGAAGAATATCATTGTTTTACAGTTCAGATTTGTATACAAACAATGTCTCATTAAATTCAAACTCGTTAATTCTATCGATATCTGATGTAATCGATATAGCGACAAAACAAGAACGACTCGTGCCCAGTGACCTAGAACTTTGCAGACAAGTAAACAAGCGTAGCGGAGATGACAATAGGTAATTACTAACTCAAAATTGAAACACATAAAAACTGATAGTAAAACTATAGTAATAAGGTTGAAGTTACAATGGCATAATTTGAAGATAATATCTTAGGTTATGAAGCAATCACTATGAATAAACACTATGATGTCATTCATACGCTCCGCCCACATTTTTTCTAAATGACTTTATTTCTCTTTTCCCAAGAATAAGTTTGGTTTAGTAACTGGAAGCTTATTAAATTATTTTAGATACATACATAACCTGAAACTGACCTCTGAATTCAAAAACCGTGTGCTCGACCACTAGACCACCGAGACATTACATTTTTTTGTGGGATCGGAGGGCAAACGAGCAGGGGTGTCACCTGATGGTAAGCAACCAACGCGGCCCATGGACACCAGCAACACATACAGTGTTACTTTTGCGTTGCCGACCTTTAAGGGATAGGGGATAGGAAAGGATGGGGAAATGGGATGGGCCTCCGGGTACCTCTCACCGAACGAAACGCGGCATAAGCCACTTTACGTCGGTCTTCTGAGAGGTCGCGGTATTTCACCGGTTGAGCCGTCCCATTCATGCAGCGAACTGCTTGGCTTATATACCGAGACAATGACTTTTAGTTTGTGTACAGATACAAAAATGCGTAATACGGTGACTACTCTTTGCAAGACGGACCTTTCAATGGTTCGAATCTAGAATTGGAAAATTCTAAGACTTTCAGAAATAGTACATTACGTGCCAAGGGAGGAAAGTAGGACATTTCAACCCGCGCGATATTGTCACCCGAGCCGAAGGCGAGGGTGACAAAAGCGTGGGTCGAAAAGTCCTGCTATCTTCCCGTGGCGCGTATACTATTTTTCATCATACCAGGACCGAAAGTTTAATGACATTGTATATAAGAAAAACGAATGTAGTTCAAATTATTCATTGAGGGGGTTCGGGGTCCAAACGAAAAAAAATAATTAATAGTTTTAATTATCTTAAACTTAATAGATATTATTAATAATATTCGACAATTTTTATATCGCTGTACCGATTTGGAGGGTGCTAAATTTTGAGTTATTTCCGCAGCTTCCGCAGCAATGTTTCGTCGCACTTCTTCATCTTCAGAGTCGTCACTTGAATAATCCGATGAATTCATTGTCGGGTTTTTTTTTACACAGCTGTATTCACTTATTTTTTATACACAAGTTTTTTTCTATGTATATTTTTGATGTAATTTTTATCAGAATCAGAAAATTTGACTCTTAGATAAATATTATTTTATTTTATTATTATTAAATGATGTTATTGCCGCGCGTATAATAATATGGGCTTGAAATAACAACTGCACGGTTACCATGGTAATAAGTTATTTCAAATAGATAACGGGAAGAAAATTAAAACAAAAATAGACTAAATTTTAAACTGTCACTAATTGTGAGCAGTCTGAAATATGCATCTTTCTTCCCGCAAACAAAAGAAGAAATTCAAACTTTCGGCCTCGGAATGATGAAAACACATTTTTGTTGCCGCCAATAGAACAATCTATTTTCAATATTTGGTAAGGTTTTGGCAGGGCCAAGGCAAGATAATATGTCAATGACATGTGTCGACACTCTGGTTAAATTTTTTAGTCCCAAATATATATGGTGATGAAAGCACCCCGCTTCTTGCTCAAGAAGTCGCGCGTTCGAATCCTGGCTCACACCAATGACTTCGAAATTATTTTCGGAAGTTATGTGTGATAAATATCGATGACTGAGAACTTTGTGCCCGGTATGGCAATAGGTTCCCCACTTATTCCATTTAGGACGTAAACAACGGCGAGACAAGGCTTAACAGCCGCTGCCTACACCTTCTGGTAGAAAAAGGCGTGAAGTTATGTTATATGTTATACCTAATCATTATTTTTCATACGTTACTTCTGGATTGGTCCGCAATCTTTTTATGACCTCGGAAACGGATAGGATATTATTTAAAAAAAAAAGTACAATATAGCTGAGCACGCATGAATAAACTGTACTGTATAGCGCCATCTGGAAGGTTAACCTCTACCTGGACGTAGTAAAACATGTCACTGGATCCGCCCAATTTGGGCAAGTTGCTCAAGGGCAAGGGCAACTTGTTAAAATCGTTTAACAAGTTGCGAATCTCTGTTATCAGTGTATGAATGTTAGTTAATATCCCCAAAACTTTTATTGTAAAAGCAATAATGACTGTACATTGTGTAACTGTGTAATTTCCGACTTCTTATAAAGCTTATAACATTTTTTAAACTAAAACCATGATAAAATACAAGATTAAAATTATTGCGACCTGTTTGACTGCAATAGAAATTTCCTATTGAAATTAATAAAAATATTGTTTATTGTTCTCAAAAAATATTACAATACAATTTTGGTTTTTGGCCGATGCCAAAAACCAAAATTGTTACGTTATCAAACAAAAAAATTAAAAGAAAATAATTAACTCGTTATCTACTTATTTGTAGGTAATTAAATTTTAATTTATTAATTATAATTAGTTACGTAAATAACTGAAATGAAACTTTCGTAATTTTGTTGCAGTGAATTAAATACGAGTGAACTGAACGAGTCTCTAGTGCAGAGGACGAAACGACAGACGGCAAACGAGAGAGCGGTAAGTTATTCAGTTTGTATTAACAGTGGTAGAGCTAAGCAGTTCGCTACATGAATGGGCCCGCTCGACCGGTGAAATACAAAGACGTGTTTCGTTCGCTGAGATAGGTATCCGAAGGCCCACCCTTCACCCCTATTCCTTCTTATACTAATTTCTTAAAGGCCGGACGCGACTGTAACAATATCCGTGTGGCAGATATCCATGAGCGGCGTTAATCACTTACCACCAGGTGACCCGTAAGCAAGGTTGTTTGGCCATTATCACATAAAAAACAAAACCTTCGATATTATTCAACAGAGTCAGCAGATATTTGTATATTATTTATGATATCGTGTTGCTACTGACATTTGTCATGCTGCTGATGGGTTGGTCAGAGTTATATGAGAGTATAAAATCTGAATGCGGATACCTGTCTCTTTGAACGAAAGTGCCACTTTAGGTCGGTGATCTCAGAGGTCGTGGTATTTTACCAGTCGAGCCGGCCCATACATGTAGCGAACTGTGAGGCTCTACCACTGCTAAAATCTCAAGTTAAGAGAAATCATTACAGACCTTTTCGAGATCTCATCTTGACTTTCTTGTTTAACTCAAATATAAATTGGAAAATTGTCCCAATTATGTTGTTCTAAACCAATTTATCGCAATAGAATCTCTATCTCGTGCAGTTGTGACCCAAATACGGAAAGAGTTCTTTGACACAGACAAGAGAAAGTGATGAATCAGCTATTGTTATACGCAATACAAATAATAGATATGCATTGTGCACTGCGATGGAAGCATTCGACCAGAAAGCCGCTACGTTTCGTTTAAATGAACACAACGTGTGTAACAATGTATAAAAACAACTCAATATAATAATTATAGTACAATAATTATACTTTATTCGCTTACTTACATTATTATAAACAATATTGATGATATGGATCTGATGAAAATTAAAGAATTTTGAATAAAACCCATCATCATCAGCTTTTTGATGCCCACTGTTGGACGTAGACTTCCTCCATGGAACACCACAAATCACGGTCCGGTGCCTTCTAGGTCTTCGGTCCAACTAGTATAGGAGACGTTCCTACTCCACGTCGACTAGTTCATGGTATTCGAGAACCTTTCTTCCCCAACGGATATCGGCTTGTCGAGCGATGTGGTTTGCCGCCTATCTTCAGCGTACTAACCTTTCGGGCTATGTGGGTCACGCCTGATCTGCGTATCTCGGTATTTCTGATTTTATCTCGCAGAGAGATTCCGCAGAGAGAATAGACCGCTCCATAGCACGCTGACTGACTTTGAGCTTTATAAAATAATGAGGCCAACATTTAGGGATCACGTCTCAGTTCCGTATGTCATCACTGGTAAGTAAGGTCACCAATGAGTGTTACATTGATGACCTTAGGCACTGGGAGATTCTAGAAAATTTCCCTTAGTTTCGGGTAAGCTGCCCAACCGAGTTGGATTCGAAATATCGCATAGGTAAATGAAAATATATGTCATCAAAATATCATGTCAAAATATTTTAATGATTATTTTTCAAAAACAATACATTTTTAATCGCGTAATTTTGAATATCAAGAATTCAAGAATAAACATGTAGGTACCTATCTAAATTTTATTTGTAAATTGTCATTTTAACAATAACGCGATGCTACTGATGATCCAATCAAGATGGCGTCGTAGTGAGTTTAATGAACTCTGAACGAATTTTTCAGTTTACTTTGTTGTATTCTATTCTACATAAAAAAAAACATAATGGCAAAATAGTTGAAAATACTCTGTTACGTAGCTCGATAAACTGGGACGTCTTTTTTACATTACAATACATAATAATAAGTATATTTGAGTAACGAACGAACAAAGTACAAATCGGGTTTTCTTTGTCTAACTAATCAGAGAATATATAAACGATAATCTTAAAAGTAGAAATACATAGAAACAGGTGTGAATACTTGAAGAAAATATTTTCCTTTTTCACGCGACTCTACTAATCGCAGTAGTCGGAGAAACAGTATTTAATTAGATATATAGGAACGGAGAAATGCTCACAGGTTAAATGAAAAATAACGTATGTATAATCGATTGGGTAGAATGGTATTGATATGGATAAAAATCTTGAACAAAGCTGTTTTCATCCAGAATGTTTAATGAAATAAGAATATTATTGCTTAATCACAGTGCTACCAAAATGTAGAGTCTGGTGTCCTAAACTAATATGCCCGGTAATAGAGGGTATAAGAACTTTTAGGTATTCGCGTTGCATATTACACGTGTATAATGAATGAGAATTAACGCGACACATTTATGTAAATATTATTTACCCTGATTAGCTTGACGTTTCTGCCAGGTTTTACTGGCCGTGATCACAAGCAGACTAGTAGAGGAATTGTAATGAGAGGTGATTATGTTGTTGTTAAAGTTTATCCATACCCTTATAACATAGGTCAGTCGAAAAAGTGATAAATGGGTTTCTAAAGCAACATGGATCTAATTGGAAACGTGTTAATCAAGAAACGAACGAATGACATTTCGTTATCTATTTGTTAGAACTGCGATTCCGTGTGTTTTACTATTATTTCTCTTATTGTTCCAGATTGAAGGTCCTTAGGACCTTTTTATAACGAAACGACTCGAGCTTGGAGCTGAAGAATTATTCTAACCTCGGCCCCTCGATATATTGTAATAATCGCTCCGTCACTGTCAGCCAATCAAATAAATCTGCACTACTCTTGTATTAGTCGTATTGTTGAAAAAACGAAAAAAACTCGAGAGAACACCTCTATCAGTGGCCACGACAGAGGGTTCTCAATTACGTACATTTTATATATGCATATATGAAGAAAAATAATCAGGAAAAAGTGATCTCTTGTGACGTCACAATCGTAATTGTGATTTTTTTTAAACTATTTATTGTCTAATTTTAATTTGCTTTGCTGTTTTTGAATCGCATTTTAAACGCGTACCTATTGCCCGTTTTAATATATATTCTCTCTTATTAAAAAAATAAAAAAAATATTTAAAAAATATATAAAAAAAATATTCTTAAAGTGTGACATCGCATATAGTATAGTAACTATAATACTAGTCATTGATCTAGTGTATTTATTTTATTAATATTATTTTTTTATAATTGATATCGAATAAACTGATACTATTGATAGAATTTTTCAGTTATTTAAAATTTATATAATATATTTATACTTAAATGCGAGAGTGCATCATAACCAAAGAGAGAGACAGTGCACGTGATCCATTAAAAGTAAAAGGTCATTTGTCAAAAGAGACGGCACCACGTAGGCGGGTTACAACAGATTCTAAAATAGTGCTTGACTCGGTCGAATCGATTATCAAAATCGGCAAGATGCAGACTCAAATCGGAATAGGCACCGAGTTGCAGAGGAGCTACAGGATGCAAGACTTCGCTTCTCCTGGCGTTATAATGAGAGAACGCAGTTTTGTACGCCCCCAATCCCATCACAATATGCATCACAATCAGGTATTTCCAAATTTTCTTTCAATATTTTAACCCAGATTAGCTACGATTGATCTATGAACGTGTCTGTGTAGTTCTGCACAACTTCAAAAGACTTGTCTTCTTAACATTTATGGAAGTTTGGATAAGTTCTTTTAAAGAAGCTATTTGTTATGTAACGTAAAAAACTTCCCAAGGTTGTTAAAAGAGAAATAATAATTTGTCGTTTAAAAATGTTATATTCAGATTACCTTTCAGAGGATTACTTAGTTTAAGAGTTAAGAGTTAAAAGTCAGTTTCATATAATTTTCTATAGCGTCATATAAGTATACGTTTTAATTTAATATGCGTTTCCTTTTAAGGTGCATGCAACTAATATTTGTACGTATTTAGAACTGGGTATACATATTGTATCTGACATGTGACATTAGGACATATTACAATGCCAAATATCATAAAAGATTTTACGTATAAGCCTTTACTTGATGTGTAGGCGATCAAGTTTATTGAGCAAATTCATATTAATATACTCCTACATAGTTTGAGCTGTCTCAACTTAAATTAAACACGAACAAACTAATAGTTAACCAATTCATATTTTTACTTCAAATTAATAATATATCATTAATACATCAGTCCCTCATTTGAAAAAATTGCAAATTAATCCTATGTGCTTTGTTCCTATGGAAATACATACATACAATACATAACCACATACAAATATAATATAAAATCACCGTCTCTTTCCACAGTTCCAGAATGGCAAAAGACGGAGCATGATTCTTACAAATGCGAAAGGAAAGCCTACTTTGGAAATTTACAGGCCACCAGGTAAGTTGACACACACTTCACACTAGATAATTAGATTTAAAACAAAACATTCCTTCCCTTATTCATTTTGCATTTTCTAGGTAAAGTTTTATTGTTATTTAACTATTCTGTTAATAAAAGAACTAAGACTTCAATTTTGTAATGATAGGATTGGCTAAATCTAGGAAATTGATTATCGATTATACGCGAAACATTTAACTATATAATTTATTCGATTTATCACAGGCTGAATACAAATACTTGGCGTCTATTCTTCTTATTCACGCAAAATGAGCGCCAAAATTAAAAATAAACAAAACATCATATTTGGAACGCGTCGACAGTCCGATGTTTGTAGCGACGGAATACGTTTGTCAAATGATTGTGAACGTGTAGTTTTGTGTGATGATAAAAGACAAAAGTTTGTGATCATGTCTCGGTGTATCGTGAAACAATCATTACCTCAACCGGTGGCTGTAACTCCAATAGCGGCAGCCACCACTGTGGTATCTGTAACTCAAGTAACGCCTGTTGTATCAGTTTCTTCAGCATCCACAACGCCTGTATCAGTAACTGTCGCGATGACTTCCTCACAGCCAGTAGCAGACACTTCGGGTTTGTTTATTCAGTCAGTAAATATCTTATTCACACTACAAACTGTGATATTTTTTTCATAAACGTCCATTGACTATTATATTATACACTTTTACTTGATAGCTAATGAGGCGTGTTTGTTGTCATTTAATTATGTAGTCAGTTTAATTATTCTGTCAGTTTGTAATGAACTTGGTTTTAATTGTAATATAAACTGCGTTTAGCAAGAGCAGTGTTTCATCAATATTTATTGCATTTGTCTGTCAGCAAATCTTTGATGAAAGTTTTGCTGTCTGCCCATTGGACCGAGACTGTTCGCGTGTGAAGCGCGATGCTCAATGCATATAGGCTTATCCAATCAGAGCATGCAGTTCGTACCAAAAAGTTTATAACACTGAAGATTTTCTTGTTGGCAATGTTTTGCGAATACAATACCTAAAACTGCCGGTTATTCCTGACTAGATTGGAAGTCCTTTACGCATTTTATGCTTTTCCTTTAAGCACTTATTTTTATTTGCTTCTGTTAGGAACTAATAGGAATAGAACATGAAGTTAAACACAACTCCTAAGGGCTTTTATGGATCTTTTTTTATTAAACAAAATGAAATACCCCTACTTCCAGTTACTTCCAATTAAAGTAGCTCTAACCCAGGGGAAGAATAAAGGGTTTGATGTATTTAGATGAACCCTCCAACAATTATGGGTGGACTTTGTTTTTAGAATCAATAATTGGGTATGAAACTAGCCCTTGAATTTTGTGTTAACTCTGTTCTACAATATCTCTGAGTCACTGCTATCAAGCTGGTGAGGAAGCTGGTGGCATTTATTTTGCAAAATGCAATTTTGCACCAAAAATCCATGCTCGTCGATATTTGGTTTGATTAACTAACGATCTCACACTAATTTCTGAAAATGTTCGCGCCTAAGACAGCAGTCAATTTAAATCGAATCGAGCCATTTAGGTCACAAAACATTAACGAACAAACCCTCCTTGTGACGTAGTCGGGTAGTAAGAAAATATAATCTGCGTGACGCACTAAAGTACATATCTGTTTTGCTTTTACTATATATACTTGAACCTGTTTCAAATTGGAGCACGACGCCTCGCCGATTATTCTTGTATATCAGTAAAGAAGTATGCTCCTATATATTTTCACAATATTCGCTGATGAGTTTACGCGTGTTTACATTAGGAATATAATAGTCAAGCTTATGCGCAAGAGATGTTTTAACAAGTTCCAGTTGGTCTACACTATATATACCTATATATTGTGTGTATGTGTCACGGTGCTCTTGGCCAGCTTCCATCTGGTCCATTCACACAAATATTTAAAGATTTCTCACTTCCTTTCCTGATCGGATGGGTGAATCTTATTTTCATTTCTAATCATTCTCAATCACGCTCGATTCTTGTGATACAATTGATTTCATTGTCAATGCATTATAGTAGTTGGTAGTAACTACATAAGTATAAACTTTTTTTTTTCTATGATCATCAATGACCTTGTACACTGCATCTATCCTATTTCCTTCCTATCTCTTCTCTTGACGACCACCGTTGACCACCAGGTGTCCGCACAGACGGCGTGGCGACTACGCCAGTTACCAGCACGTCTGCGACTGTCACCAGTCCAGTGGCGACCACAACCTCCACGCCAGCGTCGACTAACAAGCTGAATGTGCACGCCAAGGAATTCACCATGGCCAAGACAGCTGACCTTCATAATAGGTGAGTCACCTGTAATTTCTTTGGACACGTTGATATTTAATAATATTTATATTATATATGCTTGGACTGAAAAATTATATGGGCCTAGATTTTGTGAGATACAAGATTGTGGAGCTATATAAACTTGCTTGAACGAGAAAAGAAAGTGCTATAGTAGAAAATTACAACAGACATACATTCGTGGTAGTCTAGATTATGTGTGCGGTAGTATTTTTGTAAACAATTATGCACCTAATAATACATTTAATTCACTGTAAACTCCAACTACTTCAAGTATTCTATTTGTTCTAGCAGTGTGTTCGTCGTTTTCTCTAATGACAACATTATAGCAAATAATCTCTTCGCGATTTTGTATTTCTTTGTTCTTTTTGCGAACATTAGTGTAGCTAATTAAACTTCAGACACCACTTGTTAGATACCCATCGTTGTTTAATTACCAGACAGTTGACGTGTTACTGTGACCTTGACTTTGTGTTACTTGTGATGAACTCTACCATTGTCTTTGCTGCGGACTCTATGTAGCAAGAACGTCACTATCTAGTCGACTTTTGGTGTAGGTAAAAAAATGTACTCTTTTACAGTCGTTGAATTGACCGGCTGATTGATGAGGTAACTACTACGTATCCACTTCTAGCAAAATTATTCTTTTCTTGATTGTGTTATTATTTATTGGCATTGGCCATAATTATAAAATTCGGAGCTCCTTTAGCGTAACCATAAAGCTATTGAAGTGTGACATACTTAGCCGGCCGTGGAAATGGGTACCCACTGCTCACAGTTCCGATATTATCATAAATAGGGTACCTACTGTTACTACCAATTAGTGGTTTTTATCATTTGGTTGTTAACAATAGTGACGCTAACACGGCGGCGCACGCCAAAACGGGGCGGCGAGCGCCGTGGCGGCGCAGTCAACTCACGCGCCGCCACGCCGGGGGACGCGCCGAGCTCCCGATACGAACAACTACCACGACCGTATTGTCACACGAACGCCTACGAACGAACTTGAACCGTATAACCACGTAACGTTAAGTGCACATCGCGATATAGTGACCGAAGTGATTCGAACCCGACTAATCGCTAACGGAGAGGCCGCACATCGCTCTGCAAGAAAGTTAAAACTCTGGGATAGAATCTGCTGCGGAAACTGGAGTCTATTTATATATTTCCGACGCCAAGAGGGAAATGAGACGTAATTCGTCTGCAACATTGCCAAGTTTGCATTGAGATTTACAGTTGAAGATAGTGAAACATTTTATTGTAGCGCGCGTAAATATCTTGATATTTCTACAAACAGTGCTATGATGAGTGCGGTCTAGTGATACAGTCTTGTATTGTCTTGATAGTTAATTTGTGTGAATTGAATTGAATGAAAATGGTTCGCGGCGGCAGATATTCCACGTCCGACGTGTAAGTTGTTTTCATAAACCCTGCTAATATGCTACGAAGAACGACTAATTAGCTACAGCGATGTTCTGAAATTCAGCAGTAGAGTTGATATTACATGTATTAAATATGAATTCACTTGTATTTCGGTAATACTGTTAAGTATATTGACGTTTTCTAAATTCTTATAGACTCGTATTCAGGTACTCTAAGAGACCGTCCAATATCATCTGTGGTGGAGCGCCCAATATGATTCCGCATTTTATCTTTTCAGGTCCACCTGTCTTAATACACTTTGTCGTTATTAATAGGAAATGTTCTTTTTTACGTTTTTAAAAGCATTAGAAATATTAATGTCTTGCTTGTGGCGAAATAATAATAACAAACTTTTTCTACGTATACGTTTTTTAGCCTTCCCGTAAAAATATTGCTATTTTTTTTATAAACTTTTCTTTTGTCTCTATCTCCCTATTGAAAATGGAATTTAACAGGAGTAATTACTTCATATTTGATCATTTTAGATCTTTCATTGTGACTATCACAATCAGTTTTTGGAGTAGTATTGATTGTTTTTCTATCATCTTCACTACTCTTTCTCCCTCTCAAACCGAACCCACCTTCCAGTAGCGCTGTGGACATTGATCCGTGCGTCACTTTCAAAAGATCATTGTTATGTTTTGTGATCTGTCATTACACGATCTCAAGGTCGATGTACCGCAGTAGTTCTGTTTATAAATATGACTTCATTCGCATCAGTTTTTACAATTTCACTAATTGTTTGTTTTTTGTCGGCCGAAATTTATTGATAGTTATAAACGCAATAGTTTTCGGGGCTAGGTGAATTAGAATAAAAATACTTTTGAGTATTATTATTATCGAGTTAATTGTATTTTTATTCCTGTTTTTACGACGCGGAAGCTTCAACGCTCATTCCCTGAGCGGTGCCGAGTTCCTGAGTTGGTTAAATAGAATTCAAATTATATTTTGTGAAAATGCCACGATTATAATAAATTAGCTACTAAAAACAATGGCTAAACGTTATACTTTGGTAACTAATGAAACGCAATAAAAAATTTCTTCAATTTTTTTAACCAACAAAGTAATGCTACTACAATTATAATTAATAGTCATTACAAAAAGAACGTTACAAGTTTTAATTAATGTGCTTGTAAAAATGTGATTACTTACTTAAATATGACAAAAAGCAAATAAGTCTTAAAAAAGTAACTAAGTCTTTGCCTGGTTCATAGAAATAAAATTAAATTACAGAATTTCCGAAGCTTTTAATTTTAATTGTATGGATCTTCAATTTTATTTAAATATGCCTTAGGTACATTGGTACTTGCGGATTTTATCGCGTTATTGCGAAAACAAAAATAATGAAATAAATTAAAATAGCGTGCATTTATATTTATCTATATAAAGAGCAGACGTCAAATAATCTATTCATTAATTATAGAGTATGTTGATTACGAACAGACATTTCTTTTCTCTTCATAATGACATTGATGTGTACCAGATATGAACTCGAGTCTCCGAATAAGAAGCGGAGTGTTGAACTACTAGGCGACTGAGAGCAATAGATAAACTAGTTGAATGTCTCGTATATAAAGTCTTGTATTATGTAGTAGGAAATGCTATTGTTTACTAGATATACACCAGCTTCACTCATATCGGGTTACTGATGTTGACGGTTGCAAAATGTCTGTTGTCTGTAGGTACGGCATTGAAGCTGTAGTGTTAGTGACTTTGAATTAACATTGCATTTTTGTGAATTTGTACATACTTGTGCACTTTGCCATTTTATATTAGTTTATTTTTACTGACATATGTCATTGACATATATTTGACATATGTCAAATATATCAATTACACTTTCGATATGTTCCAAAAAAGGTGCTGAGGTGATTTCTCGTACCTGATCTCGAGCGACATAGAAAGGATCAGAGCAGGGAATTTTCCCTGCTCTGATCCTGGGATACAAGATTTTGAATCTTAAACATTTGTTTAAGATTCAAAATCTCTTACCTTCACAGTTGGATTAAATAGTTGTATCCCAAGTTTAATATTGCAATCTACAATATAAACAATAGTTTCAAAAATAAACTAATATAAAATGGCAAAGTGACAAGTGTGTGCAAATTCACAAAAATGCATAATATACTATATAACATATTGAGAACTCGAAATAGTCATAGTCATAGTCATTTGTAGTACATAATAATGATTTACTTAACCGCAACGGTGGTCAACAAGGATATAGCATACCGTAAGAATAAGTGGTTACCATGGCCTATAGAGACACATTTTACCTAGCACACTACATAAGTCACTGCCGACCCTTTGAGAAGCTGTTATCGCCCAATTCATCCAATTCCATTCTATTGGGAAATATTAAAAGTTTAAAATTCGTGTCTATGATCAACCTGCTGATGATCAAAATTATATAGAGTCTATATATTAAAGACCAAATAAAACGTGACCAAATGACCAAATAGAACGTGGTCTGGAGAAAGGTGATGTTACGAGCCTCCAAAAACGACGCGCGTGCATGTAAAGAGTTATGAAAGTCAAAGAAGAGAGTGAGGCGTGTAAGAATCGTGCGTGGCGTTCTGTTCTCTCTGCCTACCCCGCAAGGGATTTGGCAAGAAGTTATGTTAGGAATAATATAGAATATTATATAGTGTTACATTAAAAAGTAACTAATATTTGGTTACCATTTAAAAGCTTTATTTAATAAAACGTGTTTGTAATTTATTGTCAGGAGTGATAAGGTATCATTTATCAACTGTTCGTCTCCTTCTCTTTGTAATTTAATGATGAAGTTATATATTACGACGTTTAATTAGAGAATCCTACATTTTTATCGTTATATTATTCCTGATAGTAAAAGTGAACCTGAGGAATAAATACTTCACGAAAAACTGGAGAAACAAACATAAAAAATGTAATACATATGTGTTAGCCGATGTAATACATATTATAGATTTGAATTTATTGCGATCGACTTTTGTGTATGTAATTTATTACATTCTTATTGTTTACTAGCTGACTAGGTAACGTTGTTTTGCAAACAATGGATAAAATAAGGGTGTGAAAAATAGATTTTGACCGATTCTCAGATCTATCCAATATGAACACAAAATTTCGGGAACAAGAGACAAACAAATGCTTGACATATACTATTACGAAGTTTTCTGTGGTTGTTCTTTAACCCCTCAACTATGTCTGTTGTAAATCATCATCATCATCAATTGTAAATCATACTATTGTTTTATCATCAGTAGTTTCCGCAGCACATGCGACGAATATACAAATTACCAAATTACAAACACCTTGGATAACGTAAGTTAAGTTTTAGTAAGGATCCCTAGTCTTTCTTTTCTAGCAATAAACATACACACAAAAATGCAAATCTTTTCTCGTTATAATAATATAGTAGATTGTATGTATTTATTTAATCGTTTAGCATGAAGCTGTATTCATGTTTCCTTTTGTTGGAAAAATACAAAAGTATGTACAATGTTCATATGTTTAAGTACATTTTCCCAGATATGAGATAGGTTATTTACGAGTATAGTAAAAATATAACATATTTTACAAATTTTAAGAGATTGTGTAAACTAGTTTGCGATGACAGGTGCAACGGATTTCTAAAATCTTAATTATATATTTAATTTTATATTTGGAGTTAATTGGCTTTGTCGTCTCGGTCTCGGTGGCGCAGTGGGCGAGCGCACGGTCTCTGATCCAGAGGTCCGGGGTTCGATTCCAGACACTGGCTCACACCAATGACTTTTCGAAATTGTTTTCGAAAGTTATGTGTGATAAATATCGATGACTGACAAACTTTGTGCCCGGTATGGCAATAGGTTCGCCACCTATTCCATTTGGGACGTAAACATAACGGCGAGACGAGGCTTAACAGCCGCTGCCTACACCTTCGGGTAACAAAAGGCGTGAAGTTATGTTATGTTATGTTATGTTTGGCTTTGTCGTTTGGTATACATTAGAAAAGGATCAACGCTAGTGACTTGTGAAAGTCAGTGTTTAACCGCGGACTTGTGATTGACACATTGTGAATTTATGGATTTCGCGACAATTTCATTTTCAGAACGTTAGATTTTCGTTGTCTTGTTTAACATCTTTTTATATCTCGTGGTATTAAGTAGATGGATAATGATGAGCTTAGAACTGTCTGCCCACAATGGCCCGAGCAGTGCAGACAGGACATGCCCACTTGCCCCATTTCTGCCGCATCCTAATGGTGCCCGCCGCTAATTGCGAGAGAGAAACTGGTTTCAAGGTGCACCATCTGTCTATTAAAATGAGTCATCGGGAATCGAGAATATGTGATATTGTTTTGATTAATATTATAAAATTAGTATCAAAGCAACTTACATCAATTACTTTAGCAAGTTATAATAGTAATGTGTGACCAGTGCCATCTAGTAGCGAACTGTGATTACTATTAAGCGTTGATATACATATCGCAAGTCATAAACTCACAATGAGACATGTATAGATGGACGTTTAAGCATTGCATTTATAATCTAGGAGGGTCTAGGAGTCGTGGCCTTTGCAAGGTACAATATTTTTGATCCAATATTTTTTCAACTTACGTTGTTGCATGTTCTCGTTCAGCTTTGGGTGTTTAACACCCGTGTGCTGCGTGGATGTGTCACGAAATGTTTATTCCATGATAATGTTAGGTATGTAATTAATAAGACAATAGCTTTTCAATAGCTGTTTCATAGCTTATACTGGATTTGATAGAACAATGTTAACAATACATGTTTGAACATTTAGATATAGATATGGATGTGTCATCATCATATCCTGTGCTGATGAGTCTATTTGCATGTGAATAGGTGTGGTGCGCGCACGAGCCTCGCGTTGGCCGTATAGCCTTTTAGGTACTTATATAATGCCCACTGTGTACCAATACATGGGGCTTATTATTTATGAGCATTGTTGTGGCCTTTGTGGCCCAAGCTACTGTAAGCTAGTGTAAGCTGGGTACTGTCTGACTACCATTAACAATTGGTGGTTTGTTAATATAATAGTTTTGATAGACTAGCGGCTGATTTGGAGAAGGTTCTGGCTTGGTAGTACTAATGAGATTCCGTAAAACTATTTGGAAGCTATATGTGATATATCCAAGTATCGATGACGGCACTAATTGGGGTTTGGCAACTAGTTTTCCATGTATTCCATGGCATATTTCGATTTTAAGTGTGTAAAGTTTAAAAAATATTCGCCAAACTACTACTAATATAACAGATATTCAAATTTTCGTTTCATATTGACTAGTAGGAGTAATGTGATTTCTTGGTTCAGAAGGAAAGGGAGTGAAATACTAGGCTTAATCACTATTTCATTTCCTGCAGATGAGCTCGTTTGTTAGTTTTGCCTAAAAACTAATACCGATCAATGCCGTATCAATCTTCAAATGGGTAATTTTTTTACAGCATGTTAGTACAAAAATATATGTTAAAACTTGTCTGTTGCGGTTAAGTTTATTTGAAACATTAATGAGATGATTTAGTATCGAAGAGAGAAAACCTAATAGCTAATATTTACTATATACGTCTACGTACTGGCTGTACAGAATCTTGAAGCATTATAGGTGTATCTTCACGTGAATTGCGAAGCGTCTAAACTGTAGTTTTTTGAATTAAATAAATAGTAGGTAGGTACTTTAGCTGTAGTGAAAGTGAAAGCCAGGTAATTATTCTAAGCGGTTTTTATCTTTACGTATTAAAACATTATGATAAAATACACTTAATTGGGTTATGTAATTATTTAATTTGTCTGTCCACGTTGTTTGTTATCGAGCGCGGATGATGCGGTTGTCTTGTCCGGTTCTTCTAATGACAACCACGTTACTTGGCTCGAGCGCGCGTGTTTAATTTACTTACCCGTGATAGTATTAGTATGTTTGTGTATTTTTATATAGATAAATTGTTTTCGAGTGTCAGATCAAATATTGTCGTGTAGCAGTTACCTACTTTATTTGCGGAGAGGCTGGAGATTTGATTCCGGCATCGTTCAAAAATGTTAGTAGTGAGATTTAGTGTTTCTGTTGCGTCTCTGTATTTTCCAGTAATGCCACATTTAAAATTGTTGAGCATCGTGTGTTGATCGAATTGAAAATAACATGTCACTGTGTTCACTGTGTTGAAAATATTATTATTCTACGTGCAAGGTACATGTGTTTGGACGTTTGGTAGAAATTATGATTTCTGACATAAACAGTGAAGTTGGCAAACACATTGCAGATATAGGTATCGATCGCAGCAACTTGCAAGTAGATATGAAAGTTGGATGGCTTGAAAACTGTACACTCTGCGTGTAAACTATAATAAGATATTGACTCTTTAATAATCCGGTATTTTTTCCAAATCTAAGTTTTTTTTTATAATTTCATAGTTTGTAATATTAGATGTATTTGCCGGAGTATTGAAATTTATTGCAATTATCAATTGAATTGAATTGTCGATTTATTTGCAGACATTTAATTTTTACCACTTGACGCATACATATATGTACCTACATACTTATTGCACATTAATATGTGGAGCGAAAGTGTAATGTTCGCTGAAAACTTGCAAGGCTACGAATAATTACCGTCGTAACATAATGTTTGCCGGCAGATTTCTTATATTTTACACCGTCTCCACACTTTCGCCACGCTTAGTTTTGCTCACTTTATATGAAGACTTGTCTGTGATGCTATCAGTCCGTAAATACACGTGTAACAGTTGTTTTATTTATCAGCTTAACCAGCGATTTTTAACAAATTAGACCAGCACAAGTGACACAAAACGACTTCAACAAGGCTTAGGTAGCTAGATATTGTGTTGTGCTTTTTTTTAAAATAAACTTTGGTAGTGTTAGTGAATATTTCGCTCAGTGCGAGTAATGGTCAACGTGTGTGGTTGCAGGCCGGCGATGAGCATTGGCTACGCGCACGTGGGTCTGCAACACTCGCGCTCTGCCGTGCTGCACGCCCAGGTGCCGCCGCACTACAGGCCCGTGATGCCGCACGCGCTGCTCAACAGCGCCTCCAGCGGGAGTGTCACGCCGCAGGTCAGTACACTGGCACTCTTTGACTAAAGCAAATAGCTCTACACAACTATATACCGTGATAACATCGAGCAGATCGATGTGAAGATGTGACCCCGAAGAACAACGAATATAACTAAAGACAAGAATGGGAGTCTTGTCTTTAGATCTCAATTGTTTTTCCTGCCCTGGTTTTGGCTTGGTTATCTGGGATCAAACCTAATTATAATTAAATCAGTCGTTTAACAGACCTTAGGGTAATGGTACAAAGTAACACTTTCTGTTGTAAATTTTGCAATTTTATGGATCTTATACCCAGAATATTTCAGTTATTGAATTACCAATAATGATGGAAACTACTAATTTAACTAACTAACTAAGACAACGATAATATAAAAGTTTTCAGCGTAATTATTGGTACTCGTGTATTGTGTACTATTTTGAAGAACAATTTGCTTCTATTTTATCTCAAATTATATTTTTTGTGTGGCATTGTGTGTGGTCAAAGATCCTCCTTGACTAGTATATTTGGAACGTAGGCTTTTGGATCACTACCACTTATTGTCATATTAGATTTTTATCAAAGCTTATTAACTACAATTGACACACCAATTTTACTTAGTATTTCAAGTTCCAAATCAGGCCAAATTGCAATCACCAGATTTTTGCTAACTTACGCACTCAATTATTTAAAGGACTTGCGAGCTCAGAAAAATATAGAAGTGATACAACTGAAAATGATCATGATGAACAAAAATTGGGAATATTCAGTTTATGTAGTCTTTATGATTTTTCAGACTGGACCCCGTGTACATTTTAAACTGGGGCCACAACAGGCTATTATTCCTGAAAAGAAGAAGTCTCCACCCTCGTCTTTGATAAATGGCAATGGCAAAAGTGTTCGTCCACAGTCTTTCACTCCGGGGCTTAAACGCTCCAAGTCGTTGACTTCTGCGGATGCTTTGGCGAGTGGAATGGCGGCGTTGGGGCTGGCGGCCGATGCAGGAGATTTGGGGACTTTCCCGCCTGAAATACAAGAATGTATTGACAAGGCTCTAGAAGGTGGGTCTTTACTAAATGTAAATAAGGATTATAGTTTTAATTTTCCCTTGGCGATAGAGCTATATAAGTTGAGCTGTATGAATATGTGTGGTGTCAGATCCCAACGCGGTGGCGGCGCGCACGCTGATGGACGCGGTGGGCCACCTGGTGGCGCGCGCGGTGGAGTCCCCGCGCTACGCGCTGCCGGCGGCGCGGCGCTGCATCGCCGTGGTGGAGCGCGAGAGCACGGAGACGTTCCTGGAGTCGCTGCTCAACACGTGCCAGCAGTGGTACCACGACCGCGACAAGCTGCTGGGCGCGCAGGTGGCGGGCGGCCGGCCGCGCCTCATGGCCTTCCTGTCCTTCCTGCTGGAGATGTACTGCCAGCTGCGGCGCCGCGCCATCCAGCGCCGCGCGCCCGCCGCCTCGCAGCCCGGACACGTGCTGCTCACGCTCATCTGCAAGTGCTGCGAGGACTGCATCCGGCAGCCGGTGCCCTCGCCCGGAGACGTGAGTACACTAACCACTATACCGACGGATAGACTAACGAACAATTACATTGCAGCACAGGTTCCCTTTTTCTATATTAAAATATAGAAAAAGGGAACCTGTGCTGCAATTTGCTTTAAATTCGAAATATAATGAAAATAACCTGAAAATAAATCGAAATAACAAAAAATATAAAAAAAACAAATATGTAGTACGTGGAGTCCCTCCACACTAAAGAAGTGAAACTTGGTAACAAAACTATTGTGTGCTACTTATTTATTTCATTTTATAAATAAATTATTTATTTACTAATTATTAAATACGTTTTACTAAAGATGTTTTATAATACTAATACTGTATTAACTTGAGTTCTTCCTGTACTTATATGTATACATCTTATTGTCCAAGGTTCCCAAGGTTTTCAGTTTTAGCGACTTTGGATATTGTATTAATTTCGAATATAACGACTTGTTTTTAAATTTATTTTCAAATTTATGACAAAAACCCAGAAATAAATTACTGATAGGTATTGGTATTATGTCGGCCAAGGCTCAACGACTTAGTCTATTTCTATGTTTCTATGGGTTAGGAGGGTAAACGAGCAAGCGTGTCACCTGATGGTAAGCAACCTGCGCCGCCCATGGACACCAGCAACACATAATGTTACCGTTGCATTGCCGACTTTTAAGGGAGTAGGATAGGAAAGGATGGGTAAGGGCGGGGTGGGCCTCCAAGTACTATCTCACAGAACGAAACGCGGCATGAGCCACTTTACATCGATCTTCTGACAGGTCGTGGTATTACACCCGTCGAGCCGGCCGATTCATGCAGCGAACTGCTTAGCCTGTACCACTATTAAAAAGTCATAAAACTATTCAGATTTGTTAATTTTTGGTTACATTCAAATATGATCAAACAAATGATTTTTATGTTCCTAATAATATTTTAATTTTTGGTTTGTTTTGCTAAAGTAGCAATTAAATTTAAAAAATCTATCCCGCTACTAGCTACTAGATGTCTATGTGCAGTTTTAATCACGCTATGTAATTTTTCTCAGTTGGTTTATATAAACCGATTTATGTTCTTGTGTTATATATTACTTATTACACCCGCGAGGGGCGTTAAACGCGTTAAAAACTTTTGCAAGAGATAATAGAAGTTTCACTTTAAAAACGTAGACTGCAGACGTATTGGAAGCATATAAATGTCGCCCTAACTGTCTGGTGTCGCCGCAGACGGAGAACCTGTTCTTCGTGCTGACGTACATCGGGCGCGACCTGGAGTCGTCGCTGCCGGGCGAGCTGGAGCGGCTGCTGTCGGCCGTGCGCGACGCCTTCCTGAACTCGGCCGCCGCGCCGTCCATCCGCCGCACGCTGCTGCAGCTCATCGAGCTGCACGCCTCGCGCTGGCAGCTGCCGGGCTGCGCCGTGCTCTACTACTACCCCTCCTCCAAGTAGCCCACAACTGTATTCATTAAGTGCGCCTAACTAGCCTATGGGACTATTTTAATCATTTGAACACATTAAGGTGTCTAGAGATTATAGATAGTGTTCTTCTTATGTTTCAAGATTGTGCTGCATTATATTATGTGGACAATATGTTTCAAAATAGCTAAATTGTATTAGTAGATTACACCAAATCATTGCAAATGCATTCTTTTCAGCGCTTTGTCTAATCGTGTTTCTAAAAACATTGCCGATTCTGGGCACATTTTTAAGTATCTAGTTAACATTTATCAGTGCCTAACCTACTAGCTAAGCTCATGGCCGTTTAAAACGTGTCGTGACTCTTTTATTAGTAAAGCTTTAGCTTCTCAACGATTGTATCGTGGAGACATTTATCGCATAGGCATAATGTAGACATTTGCAATCATTAAATCTGTATTGTTAAAAATAATCCTGGTAAAAACTATACGAATCAGACCCTAGTTAGATTAGATTACAAAGGTTACAAGCATTTCTTGTCGTGTTTTTGGACCTTAGAGTGAGGTCTATGAATAATTATAATCGTCCCTTATGCGTATGTAGGCATGACGCTGCCATAAGCTCATATTAAGTGCCTTTAAAAACATTAGTTGTTAGATTGGTTCCCCTCGCTCCCGAGACTAATTGTAATATTATAATGAAAGCATCTCGGGATTGGCGGGACGCTTAAAAGTAAGCTGTAGTTTAACTTAAAACGGTTTATGTAGAAGCAAAATGTATGCCTCGAAAGTATTACAATATAGTACGTGTAACATATTGTTTAGGACAAAACGGCGGTGTACATTACTGTACGTTCTTCGCATATAGTAACTTCGTGCATTGTATCCTTTGTCGGTTTGTAGCTAACCTGTGTTCGTATATGTGTAGGGTTGACTTGTAGCGCTTGTAGGAGCCGCGCACCGGACTGCCGCAGGGTGGTGCCCTGGCGCCCGAACTATCGATGTGCACCTCGCGTCTAGTTTACACGCGACCAACAAACAGCGACATTGCAGCTGACAATTGATTGAGGAGAGATGCCCAAGAGTTTAGTAGTTTTGACTGATGAATTGATTCTCTCAATAAACTGTACCGTGAAACCAAAATGACATTAGCGTGTTCAAAGTATGTCTCTCTCGTCACAGTGGTGACATCTTTGTAACACACTGGCAACACTAATGTGTCTACTAGACGTCTGCCCAATGTCTTGCTGCAATGTTGCAAAATGCTGCTCTGTCTGCTGGTGAATATAGGCTTGTAGTTTTGCTTTTTTACTTATGCAAGTATGACTGATGTAGGAATGGTGTCTTTCAATTTATTATGCTTGTGATATTATAAATTTAAGTAATGTAATCTCTGTTTATAAATATCTTCTGTCCCTAACCAAAGACTGTACTGATGTGGAAATGCATTAAATGAATTAACAAAAATATTATATCGTTGGAGCTGGACCAAATTATTGGCGCCGGGGCCGTGGGCCGCTCCGCGACGGACCGGCGGCCATGTTGTATGTCAGTGGATAAGTTCTCTTAGTTGTAGTAGATATACTTGTAACAATCTTGAACACTATTACACAACTAATAATTTAAATTAATTAATATATTATATATATGGAGGAAAAAGACCATGATCTTTTCGTTATTACTATGCATTCGTAGCGATATAAGGTAATGGTATGTTTTTATAAAAAGTAAAAAGAACAAAAAAAGGTGCTAACAAAAGTATTGGTGTATTTGTATATTAATTAAGTAGAACGGGCAATAGCATTGTTCTCGTTACCGCTGTAATTTTGTACGTATAAAAAAACAATAAAAATGATATATAACCAATAATATTATATAAATACAATATTGTTTTATTTATTCAAAGCGATTCCTCTGCTACACCTATCTTTATAATAATACAAATATTTAGAATTGTATGAAAAAAAAAATATAAACTAGGTGAAATAAAATTTCTCCGCATCTCTGCTAGTAGCGTTTTTAGAAGACTGAATGGCAAATCTAATCCTCTCAGCCTCGATCAGTCTCTTTGAAAAAATTTTACAAATGATGTTTCCATTTGTAAAGAATATTAAACTAGTTGAACTTGCAAACGACGCCTTGCCGTTTCGATATGAGTATGGTCACAACCAGTGACACGAGAATTTTATATAATAACATTACGTAGTTTAAAAACAAAGTCTGTCCCCTTATATCTTTGAAACTACGCAACGGATTTTGGTGCGTTTTTTTTATAAAGAGAGGGGCAGTTTTTATGTATAATTTGTGTTTAACGTAAGAAAGTAATATTTTTCGAGATTTAGCATTTTAATTGTAAATGCTGTAAAACTTACTTTTGATGCGGAACATATGCCGGTTCAGCACGCAACCCTCTCTGACGCCAATATTGACGTCAAACCAGGGGGACAAGCCGCCGTCAACACGCACACACGCTGTGCAGCCCTCATAAGTGGACTGCACAGCGCGCAGCAGTGCCCCGCTCACCCCATAGCCCGGGAGTATGCCCCACAGATCCTTTCGTAACACTCTGTCAAACGCTTTTTCCAGATCCACAAAACCGCCGAAAACCTTCCGGTTAACAGCCAGTTGTTTCTCCACGATGTTGCGGAGAGAAAAAATCTGATCCATGCACCCTCGTCCGGTTCTAAAACCACCCTGAGCCTCCCACAACACTCCATCAGATATCACCCTCATTCTCCTTTCAATGATTTTCCCATACACTTTTGCTACTAAACTGATCAAACTGATGGCCCTGTAACTGGTGCACTGCATACGTGATCCCTTACTCAAGTCCATGGGAACCCTACCCAACCTCCAGCACAGATTGCTCAAGGTCAGGAAAGCGTCCCGGACACAAGTTCCACCGTGTTTGATCATTTCAGCAGACATCATATCAATTCCAGCTGCCTTACCATTTTTCATACTTCGTATCTACCATTCAATCTCTTCCATAGTAATGCCCTCATCAGATGTTGGCGCAGAGGTGTCAGCCGTAGGCTCACTCGCGGCGCCCACATCCGGAACATACTCGTACATTTCCCCAAAATACTCACTCCACCTGCCCCATACATCGCTTGGGTTTGCAAGAATGTCACCAGTCTTAGACATAATTTTGTCCATTCCGGACCCGAGACTTTCTAACCGCCGCGGGCCTTGTGGGCGAATGTTATAAGTGGAACGCAAAACTTGAGCGCTGTGTGCTAGTAATATGGCGGCTCGGAAAATTCATCAAGTTCTGATGACATATGTAATTTTTTATTGAAAGCCCACCAAGACCTACCAATATTTTGCGTCGAAGTGGGCGCGTTGCGGTTGCGAGCAGTGACGTCATCTATGACGTCGAGCGACCGCTCGCAACGAACACGGGCTTTATGTGAAGCGCTACTGTGGGCGTTACGGGCGTTGTGGGCTATTAGTGGAACGTACCCTATATCTATGATTGCCGATCTAATATTCTTTTAGCTATGTTGACGACTGTCTTTAAACGAGTGTATCGTCCATAGATTAAACATTTAGGCCCGTAAGATCAATCACAGTTTAAACTATTTTATCTAGTTTAAACCTCATCTGTCGTTTATTTGGTAAGATCAATGCTAGATAAACCTCCAATAACAGTTTAAACTATAGTTTAGCTTATACCAGAAGATTTTGCCGTTTAAACTGTGGTCCTGCCTAGTTTAAAAATGGCGGTCGTTTATCAGCTGACATCTGACACAACGATTGTGGGTTCATACATAGATTTAGCATAGACTACAATAGATGGCACATGTCAGGAAAAATTTACTAATAGCATCGAATAACTGACAGCGTAACCGCGTATATTAGATTTTGGGGATATTTATATTTCCACCCATTAACATTACACCCAACACTATGTAAAAGTTAACGCTTTGAAGCGCTTTTTACGAACACATCATATCATAAGCCCTTTTGACGTCCACTGCTGGACATAGGCCTCCCTCATAAAGCGCCACAACTGCCGGTCCGCGCAATCATGGGGGGTTTTTGCCATAATCGCCACGCTTGGCAGGCGGGTTGGCGATCGCAGTAGGCTGTAGTGTCTTGAGAAAGAATGCTGCTGCCCATTCTTCTAGCTTTTCCATTTTCCTTTAGAACACATTGATAATAATAATAATATCTTGGACACAAATCACACAGCGCCAGTTCCAAACTAAGCAACTAAATGTTTGTGCTATAGTTACTAGAGAACGAATACTAATACATATATACTTTTCTTTTGTAAATATGTAAATACATACTTATAATACATAGAAAAACGCCCAGACGCCGCACAAATATTAATGTTTGTCATAAATATTTGTACTCGGGCGAAAATCGAACCCCCGACCTCAGTGCTGCAGCCGGTTGTTTTACCAATGCGCCACGAGCCCCGTAAGTCACTCACACATTAACAACCCATTTTTGGTCACGTTGTTTGGGTGACTATTGCCGATCTATTTTTCTTAAATCTATGGTCACACTATAAAACTTCATAAAAAAAAGAGAAAAAGAGTTTTTCACGAAATATGCCACAGACAATGTACAAAAGAGTGAATGATGAGCGAAATATGGACTTTAAATAACCAAATGTTGCCATCTGTCGAAAACTAAACTTAGTTTACGTAATCTATGTCCATTTCGCTGTTGATCTTACGAGGCAGGTTTAAACTCTAGATTAAAATTGACTATAGTTTAGAAAATCGATAGTTTTAACTATGATTGATCTTACGGGCCTAAATCTTATAAATCTACGGTATCGTCTCTGAGTCTCTTTATTTAATAGATATAGGACGTTTCGTATTTCGTTTTATGAAGTACGTAGGTATAGATTTATTAGGCCTCTAGAACTCTACATAAAATGTAGGTCTTTGGTTCCAACTACTTATGAAGTGATAGTCACGTAACAACAGCGTTGCCAACATTAAATTTCTACTCCCGCTGCAGATACTTTTCCCTAAATTTTAAAAATGAATTATTTTAAAATTGAGTCTTCGATTATTGATTTTTAAATCTACGTTTTAAATATACATAAACAAAATATTTTTTCAACAAGTTAGTTAGTTTTTTAAATTGATGATTCTGATAAAATGATTAACATTTTTATTTTTTTAGATTGTAACAGAAGATATGTCTAATTTTGATATCTCTTACAAGTAATAAATGATAAATATTTATTTTTTATTAAATATTAGTATTTTAAATATAAATATTTAAATTTATATATATATAATATTGCAGTTACTTCACAGCAATTTTTTTTTAAAGTTTTCGTTGGCTTCGTTTAACTTTAAGTTAAAGATTTAAATCAATTAATTCGATAATCTCATCATTTTCAAGTTCTTTGGAAGTTAAAAACTGAAGATAAGCTTGCATAGTTCCGATTTTTTGAAGCACATCATCAGGAAATTCATATGTATGGCAATTTTTACCACACCGCTTTAAACCTGCACGAATGGTTAATAGAGCATTTGTCATTTCTGAGTTCATTTTATTTCTTAGCTTAGTTTTCACAAAATTTGTTGTCCCGCTGAAAAATCCGTTGGCCGTTAAGCGCAATTTTTTCCCGTTGCTGACCTCGCTGACCCGTCAAATCTGACGGGAAACCCGTCATGTTGGCAACGCTGCGTAACAAATAATAAAGTGTCCGCCGTGAGAATGAAAATTGGTGGCGCTAGTACAGTACAAGGGTAAGGTAACTTATTCAATTGTAGTAGATAAACATTGGGTGATAATTATAGGACTATGGAACGTTAAATAAATTTAGTGTACCTATATAAATTTGTGAACACTCACAAATTTATATACACTAAATCTTAACACACGTTAAGATCCCTGTCTTGCATTATTTATAACGCCATTTTGACATGTTGTTCGTTCGCTCAGGATCACATTACGTAACGTTCAATGACAATAGACATATTGGAAACATGTCTATTACACGTTAAAGTATAGCCTCGGTGGTCCAGTCGAGCATGCCGCTGCTGAATCTGGAAGTCGCGGGTACGAATCCTCACACTAGCTCACACTTATGACTTTTCTAAATTGTTTTCGGAAGTTATTCGTGATAAATATCGATGACTGAAAATTTTGAGCCCGGTGTGGCAATAGGTTCACCATCTATTCCATTTGAGACGTAAACATAACGGCGAGACAAGGCTTTACAGTCGCAGCATACATCTTCGGGTAATAAAGGCATGAAGCTATGTTATTGTACACTTTAAAATTTCTTCCTTTCGTGGTGAATATAGAGCAAGACAACCTCGTATATGTAGTTGACTGACCGCTTTCTGTCACTCTCTATGACAGCGTTAGCGACTGTTACGATCCTATATTTTTTCATAGAATTTTATATTAATGATATAGTAAAATAGAATCTAAATTTTTCATTTATACTTCTTCGAATCATATTGAAGATGTATGTGTAACACATTTATCATCATATAACGTAACCAAAGTTATGTAGGATATTTTATTACTGTAGGCTATACAATGTTATTTTGGTAAATCTAATAGTTGTCAAATTGAGAGTAAGTTTCGACTAAAGAGTTTCCGTTTTTACCCATTTCTATATGACGCACGTACAAACATCTATTCTAGCAGTAGAACCAAGACCAGTGATTTTTGGTTTTATTTACAGATATTAGTTTTATAACCAATAGCAATCATATTGCAATTTTATAATTTATAGTACTCGTATGCAATCATGTCGTATGCAATTTTAGGATGCTTAAATATGGCTAAAAGTTCTTTGCTACCCAGTTACAAAATAGCAACTAACTTGTCTAACTTCACTTCATTGAATGACAACTAACTGACAGTCAATGTCAGTGTTACTCACAAATTTGTATTCGATTAACGTCCGCTGTTTGGTCGGGTCTTCGTCACCCTTAGCTCGAGTTCGCTTTGTTGTCGCTTTCAGTAACTTGTTTTAAGATTTGCCGCGACCGCCTTGTAATGTGACCTGTTGATTATATACTAATCGTGTTTTTGTGCATTTGTCTGTGATAAAAAATCGTTCAAAAATGTAAATAGTGATTCTCGTTGAGTGTTTAATATAAAATGGGTTTGATAACATCAAGGGAGCAGACAATGTTGGACGGACCTGTGGCGTCTGTGAAGAGTCACCATGTACGACAGCCGTCGACTAGGAACCGGACAAAACCCCCAATGCCGGATCGGGATGAATTGGAAAACCGATTCATCAAAGTTCTGGTGAGTGCGCTCTTCGAATTTAGCCGGCTTTATGTTTACAAACATCTCATTGTTTACCGTGTGAATGTATTATCTCAAGTTACGCGATTTACGTTACATTTATAAAATATTATTATTAGTTTATGTAAATCTTAAAACCCGTAAAATCATACCTTAAAGACCCGTCGAAATAACGGATAATAATTGCATTAATAACTGTCGACTTCGTAGAGGTCGTAATAAAAAGTTGCAGCCAGAAATAGTTTACTTTTCATAATTTTGAGTTTATTGGCAATTATCCTGTATTATGTGTACATATTATTTATATTTTCTGTTATTTTTTGGTTTCTCCTGTTGAAGTCGCCCTTTAATGCTGATAAATTTTACTAACACACATTATTAAGCATAAAATAAGAGAACAATCCCAAATACCTACTATAGGTTATAGAAATTAGCTACCATTATTATTTAGGTTTTGTAAAAAAATCTTCTAAGAATCATATTGTACTGTCTTTAATTATTGGATTTTTTTTCAATTATCCTATAACTTTTCCTACTTTTACCATTCCACCATAGGACCATAGACTGGTACTTCAACTTCAAATTGTTTTATCTAATTTATTGGAAACTTTCTTAAATTCTTTGATTTGTTTCTGAAAACCCTTAACCTGTAGTCATAGTTACATGTATGTTTCATATTCTTTTAATCATTTCCATATTACACTAAGAAGATGAAAATCTGAATTAGAATATATTTTTAAAAGAGTGTAAATATAATCAACAAAGATTAATTAGCAACTATGGCACAATTTTGGCTTTTACAGTTTTTGTAGTTTTAAGAAAGCGGAGTTTTAAAAGCCGTCAATACTTATAACAATAGATAAATTATAAATAAATATAATCCACACTGCATATATAAAAATATACTTTAGTTAGTGTTAACTAGTCTCTCAGTAAAATTTCCCAATAGTCCAGTCATTATAGTAAGTTCACCTCGGAATTTGAGATACCCGGCTGTAACTCTGTAAATACTTATATATTGACACCCTAAAAGTTGTCTCAAAACCTACATATGGTAGGGTGTATGCAGCTATTAAATTTTAAGTCACGAAAATCCGTTATTTGCGCTTTCTTCGTTAATATTTCATTTCCAATGGGATTTTTGCGATTTGTATTCAGTATCAATATTGTAGATTACTAAATTCTCTACGAATTTTGTATAAAATTATTTTTATATGGTGAACCGTTTTAGAAATAAAAGGCGGAGAGCGCGCGGTCACTGGACCGGTACCTGCAGTTAAAAATGCGCCATTATAGTTGATGAACTGTCAATTTTTACATAATTTCACGCCTTTTGATACCCGAAGGTTTAGGCAGTAGCTGTTAATCCGAAATCTGTGAAAACTCTCGATCATCTTCGTTATGTCAAGTCTTCAAAACCTAATAAACCTGGATAGTTTTCAAATATTCCACAAGTATATTATCAGTTCAAACTTCCTAACTTTCTAACCACCGTATTGCCCATTGACAATTTTACCACCTGCTCCAGACGATTTGCTAAATACAATTTCCTCAGATAATTCCACTTTAAGGTATAATTTCAAGTTATGTAAAAATTGACAAATATTTATAGTCATTGATTTATCGATAGTTCAACAACTATATATGGCGCGTTTTCGAACGGAGGCACTGGTTGACCTGAAGTGGTCCTGTGACTGCGCGCTCTCCGCGCTGTATCTTTAAAACGGTTCACCGTAAAAAAAAATTTTTTTATCAAAATTTGTAGAGAATTTAATACAATATTGATAAATAATACATATAGCAAAAATCTCATTGGAAATGAGATATTTACGAAGAAAGCGCAAAATACCGATTTTTGTGACTTTTGACCTTAAAATTTAATAGTTCCGTACACCCTACCATATGTAGGTTTTGAGACAACTTTTAGGGTGTCAATATATAAATATTTACAGAGTTACAGCCGGGTATCTCAAATTCCGAGATTCTTATCTAATTTAACCTTAAATGACTGGACTACAAGTGCAATTTCACTTGGTAAAATAATACTAATATACAGCAATATCACACAATAAACACATAACTATTGAGATATATATATATATATGTATATATGTGTATATTAAATTAATATTAAACCACCAAATTGATAAATGTGCATCTGAACTATTATTATTGTTGCAGTTGATAATTTCATCACATAATTTTGTATTATTTTATTGTGAAACAAAGTCAAAGATAACAAAAAATCTATTTCAACAAAAATATGCCTCCTGTCCAACTGCAATATCTCTTTCCTATTTCAAAATATAATATCACTATTGTTCCGAGCTGCAGCTGACACTGTGATAAGACAAAACAAATGTTACATTTCCTGTTATGTTATCTGAATATTATAAATATGCATGTATATAGAATGTAATGATTTGTTGCTTCCTTACAAAGTTTTCTACTGACTACACACATGTAGCCATGCTATTATTCATCTAATACATTTTTGTAAATATGTTTTTTCTACATCTGCAATTAAGTAATTCAATTAAAAAACTTAATTAGATCTTGTCCAGACAAACAAATAAATTAATTTTGCTTTCCGTATATGCTTATTAATAATTCATATTTATTTTTTATATATTTCCTGAAATTTGGGGTTTTCTCACTGAATAAAATCCTCCACAAATGTTACCAATTATATTGTGGGTGAAATTTCTCAATAAGAACAAAGTGACATTCAGTAAAGTCTCAAGCCTTCATCTACCTCAAGTTGCATTGTCAAAGTCAAAGTATTTTTTTTTCATAGGTCTTAAAAATAAGACACTTAAAAATAAGACACTTAAAAATATTCAAAGTACAAAAATATTTATAACTAGCTGACCCGGCGAACTCTCTTTCGCATCAAAAGTAATAACTGCTGCCCCGCTATGTTAATACTGCAATATCTTCGACAAATTTGAAGTCGATAGCAGCTATAGGTTAAAAATGGGAATTTTCCATTGTTAACACCCCCGCAACCGCCCTTGTGGGTGGAATTTCGTAAAATCCGCTCTTAGCTGACCTCTACTCGGCGAAAGGATCCTACCAAATTTCAAGTCGCTACGCCTTATGGTTCCAGAGATATCGTGATGAGTCAATATATAGGTGGAAATCTCTTATATATATACATATATAGATTAAAATAATATTTAAAATTCATAAACACAGTGCTTGAGGGAAGTACCTCCGTGGAACAAGAAAACATGGACGGAAAGAGTATTAATATCGCTACTGAAAACATTGCAGTAGGCTCGTCCATAAAAGGTGTAGCAGCCAGAATACTAGACAATCACAGTTACGGCCCAACCAACTTAAAATCATCGTCCTGCAAGTTAATGAGAGAAATTATGTGATATAGGTCTATAATGCTTTTGTAATTTTAATTTAACATGTGTTTTATAATTCAATTGGTTTTATTTTCGATCCAAATTTCATCAACAACTTTTTAGTTAGCAAAATTTTATGATAAAAAAGCATATATAATGGGTGATTTTTTTGAGGTTAGGATTTTCATGCATTAGTATTTGCTCAGATTTTTTGAGGTTATGATTTTCATGCATTATTATTTGCTCAGTATGCTTTGACATTTCATCATGAATAGACTTACTAACGAGCAACGCTTGCAAATCATTGAATTTTATTACCAAAATCAGTGTTCGGTTCGAAATGTGTTTCGCGCTTTACGCCCGATTTATGGTCTACATAATCGACCAAGTGAGCAAACAATTAATGCGATTGTGACCAAGTTTCGCACTCAGTTTACTTTATTGGACATTAAACCAACCACACGAATGCGTACAGTGCGTACAGAAGAGAATATTGCGTCTGTTTCTGAGAGTGTTGCTGAAGACCGTGAAATGTCTATTCGTCGCCGTTCGCAGCAATTGGGTTTGTGTTATTCGACCACATGGAAGATTTTACGCAAAGATCTTGGTGTAAAACCGTATAAAATACAGCTCCTGCAAGAACTGAAGCCGAACGATCTGCCACAACGTCGAATTTTCAGTGAATGGGCCCTAGAAAAGTTGGCAGAAAATCCGCTTTTTTATCGACAAATTTTGTTCAGCGATGAGGCTCATTTCTGGTTGAATGGCTACGTAAATAAGCAAAATTGCCGCATTTGGAGTGAAGAGCAACCAGAAGCCGTTCAAGAACTGCCCATGCATCCCGAAAAATGCACTGTTTGGTGTGGTTTGTACGCTGGTGGAATCATTGGACCGTATTTTTTCAAAGATGCTGTTGGACGCAACGTTACAGTGAATGGCGATCGCTATCGTTCGATGCTAACAAACTTTTTGTTGCCAAAAATGGAAGAACTGAACTTGGTTGACATGTGGTTTCAACAAGATGGCGCTACATGCCACACAGCTCGCGATTCTATGGCCATTTTGAGGGAAAACTTCGGAGAACAATTCATCTCAAGAAATGGACCGGTAAGTTGGCCACCAAGATCATGCGATTTGACGCCTTTAGACTATTTTTTGTGGGGCTACGTCAAGTCTAAAGTCTACAGAAATAAGCCAGTAACTATTCCAGCTTTGGAAGACAACATTTCCGAAGAAATTCGGGCTATTCCGGCCGAAATGCTCGAAAAAGTTGCCCAAAATTGGACTTTCCGAATGGACCACCTAAGACGCAGCCGCGGTCAACATTTAAATGAAATTATCTTCAAAAAGTAAATGTCATGTACCAATCTAACGTTTAAAATAAAGAACCGATGAGATTTTGCAAATTTTATGCGTTTTATTGTTTAAAAAAGTTCTCAAGCTCTTAAAAAATCACCCGTTATATATATATATATATATATATATATATATATATATGTGTTGACAAAACACTCTTACATTTTATTAAAAAACTATCAGACCGCGCGAACTTCGTACCGCCATATTATATACATTTTTCACTAAAAATATTATTGTCACACTCATATTAATAACCTAAAGCTTTCCTCAATAAATCTAAAAGTAATATTTTTTCAATTCAAACCAGTAGATCCTCATACATACATACATAAATTCACGCCAAATTACTTGCGGGGTAGGCAGTGAGAACAAAGTGCCATAAGGTATCTCGCTTAGCTGTTGATATTAGCGGGTACTAACAAACAAGATATTGATAATATCAATCAATGCGTTATTTATAATATTAATAGCAATGCCAGGGACTTGTCAGTTTTTAGTCAACGTTTTTTTAATACTACTTAATCGACTTTGTTTATCTGGTTATTGTGATTTCATCGAAAAAATGGGAACCATATGTTCAAACCAGGGTAGCTAACTCACATTGAGTGATTTTTTTATAAGTGAAATGATGTCAATTTTGCGATTAATCTTATCGAAATAAATTCACTACATTATAAAAGATATCACAATAATAAAAATGTTAAATTTATTATACCGTTTTTTTTTACGCGATGAAATGCTTTATTTATGCACACACAGCCACAATAATACTACAAATTCTACTTAAAGTATTGAGCGATATGATGACAAATAAAGAAACAACATCACAACATAGCTTCTTGCCTTTTCAACCCGAAGGTGTAGGCAGCGGCTGTTAAACCTCGTTTCCCCGTTATGTTTACGTCCCAAATGGAAAAGGTGGCGAACCTATTGCCATACCGGGCACAAAGTTGACAGTCATCGATATTTATCATACATACATGACTTCCGAAAAGAATTTGGAAGAGACATTGGTGTGATCCAGGATTCGAACCCAGGACCTGTTGATTCAGAAGCGGGGTTCTCGACCACTAGACTACCGAGACCTTTTAGAAAAAAAACAAACAAAAAATCTACCTGCTAGCTGTCGCCTTTCCCGTCCCGCGTCGGATACACATCGCACATCGTACTTACCCGTACTAAATATTTGCCTAAGAAACGAATACTTACATTTTGTATTTTGCGATATCTTTTGAATTAAATGTCCGAATTGAATCATTCAAAAAGTTCTAGAAAGGTATTGAATCTATCTTTATATTGAAGTAATTTATTTTGAGTAGAGTTAGGAGAGGAGAGAAGGTACAAAATAAATAACTTATAAAACGACATCATTATAATCATTTTAAAAAATTCAAAAAACACTTATTGTGCGATAACTACAATAATTAGACATATGGCGTGGCGGACTTTTCTGTCGACAAATATATGTTCTGTGAAAGTGTAGTACATTGTTTTGTTCTATACTCAATAGTTTTTGCAGCGTTCGCGATGTAAGAATTTTTTCGGGGCTTTTCCTTACAGCTTGGGTCACATTATTGGACTTATAGTAAGGATCCCTAATTTATTTGAAAATATAATATAGCCTAAAGCCTTCCTCGCTAAATGGACTATACACCACTGAAAGAATTTTTTTGAAATAGGACTGGTGGTTTCGCAGATTAGCGCGTTCAAACAAACAAACTCTTCCCCTTTATAATATAAGTATAGATTATAACTTCTTCAGTTCTTTGTTTTCTCAGTCTTTTCATTAGCTATATCCTGGACAGTCAACAAATGATAAGATTAATAGAACAAGGCATAAAGTATAAACAAATCAATATTTTTTTATCTTTCCTCCTATTTACTTTCAAAGAAATAAAATGATGCATTTATTTCGTAATCTTGGGCATAAACACTGCTATCAGTCACATCACACATATATATACATATATTCATAGGAAAAAGTCAGCAATCACAATACATTTGGGATGGTAAATATTGCGTCTAGGAATTTATGACTTTAGGTACTATTAAGAACTAGAATTACATCTAGCTAATATTGATTGAATATCAGGTGAATTGCAGCCAATATTGCATGAATGTTATTAGTTTAAGAGATTTTATTTTATGGGATGGTGGGACAAACAAGCAAGCATGTCACCTGATGCTAAGAATTCTCTAATACCTGTTACAGTTGCATTGCGGGCTCTTAAAATGGGATAGGAGAGGGGAAGGGGCTGGGCTCATCATGAACAGGTTTTACAATATTCTGACTGGTTGTGGTATTTCACCAGTTAAGCAGGCCCATTTATGTAGTGAACTGCGTGGCTCTACTACTGTCTAAGTGTGTTTGGCATAGTTAGTTACCATAAAGTCTTGATTACACATGTTTTTCTATAATTGTTCAAGGGTGAGAAACATAATTTATTTATTTCCAAAACTGCTATGAACTATTTTTTTTATAGTTGGGTCATTATATTAGCCAACATTTGACAGTTCATCAAAATTCAACAACGTAACCTTGTAACGGCGGGCACTAAATAATATATTTTTTCGTTTTGTTAGAACTGCACAATTTGCTTTACCTACTTGTCTATTTTTTAACTTTTTATTAGCTTCACTTTTATGTTTGTAACCGACTTCTTTGGGCGCGATTTTGACCCACTTTGAACGGCTAGATTTCGTTCAAACTTTGTAGATTTATCGAGGACCGATGACAATACACTAATTTGATAAAATTATAGAAAACCGAACTAAAAAATAGAAAATAAGTTTTAATAAAATTAAATTAAGAATAGTGTTGAAAATTTCAATAAATATAGATTAATAAATAGTGTGAATAAAAAAAAATTTTAAAAAAGCGTGGGGTTCTTTTTCAGATCTTATCAAAATGGTAATCACTCTACTCATATCTGTCAACAAAATATTTATAACTATTGACACCATGCACCACCAAACAATGCGCTATTGTCTCGACGCACACTTAAAATTGTTTGTTGACATTTGGGGCCCGGTGGGTGTGTGTGTGTGTGATATTCCTTCTTTATCGCTCTCCCGTACGTTATACGTGTTTGAGCAAGCTAAATATAGTTAAACGCTTAGTTTCACCGACAAATGCGGCGGGTACGATCGGCCAGCTGCTGGCGTTCGACATATGCGCGTGTTTTGACACCAGCCAGGAGATGGTCGATCGACAGTTGAGGTTGAGTTTGTGTACAAAGTGTTTAAATATGAATAACCTATAGTTTCAATGATAAATATTCCTGAAGAACCGACATGTATTGCAAAATAATAAAAATATTTTGAACAATATTAACATCGCATTTATTTAATAAAAGAAAAAAAAATGTTTTTTTATCGGTCACCACGCTCAAAGTGTAACTTGAATTAATATCAAAGAAAAAATATAAAATAAATAATAGTTTAAAAACTAAAAAACACGCTTTTTATAGAAAACCGAACTAAAAAATGAAAAATAAAAAAAATAAAAATTATTTTAAAAAAGCGTGGGGTGCTTTTTAAGATATTATCGAAATGATAATCACTCTAACTCATATCTGTCAATAAAATATTTATAACTATTGACACCATGCACCCCACGCTTTTTTTAAATAATTTTTATCGATGTTTAAATGCAGTTTATTATATTTTAATTAATATTACATATTTTGAATTAATTATGTCTACAAAGAGATCAATTAACGGTAGTATTTTACATTTGTACATTTGAATTTAAATTCTGTGACAACTGTTGATAAATATGTTCATACAAATATAATTATTATGGCATGGGTTATTTACTGCGTAGTGTGTGAATTGATTATGTTCAAGGTCAGATTGCTGACTAATGTACATATATTATGAACATATAATTTTATACTACAACAAATTGTACCCACGAATTCATACACGCGTTTCTATTTAATCATCAATAATAATAAGCTAATATCTACGCGGGAACAGCTCTAGAGGGGTCATGCATTACGAACGCTATTTACAAAAGCTTATCTTTGGTTGCTTTAAATGGTTTGGTTGCTCAATTTATGCTTTAAATGTATGAATGATATAGTAAGTTACTACAGTGACGGCGCTGGAAGGTAACTGGAATGTACAAAATGCTTGATAACAGATTGACGAAATCATGTAATTGATTAGTAAGTTTATAACTGGGGTCATAAATATTACACCCATAGTGGTATCCATCAGGCAGAGAGATGCTTGAATGGGAACTCTGTAAAACGGTATTAGTACGGAAGAAACGAATGATGGGGAGTGTGGAAAGGAAAAACCTGCTGTATCGACCCTCAATAATTAGAACAGGCCAGGAAGATGATGGGAACCCTGTAAACTTCTAAGAGGACAATTTCACCTCGTTTCCAAAATAGCAAACCCTGATTCGACCATAACATGCATGTAAGATACATGCAACAAGCAAACGAGCAAAAATGTGAATAATCTCACTGTACTGTACTCTTTTTACATGTTTTTAATTTTGTTACTCAATTAAGTAATATATATACATATTAACTTTGACCTCTGCGAAATCGTTTCGTAGATTTAAAAACAATGAACAACAACAGTACAAAAACAGGAAGATATCATTAAGGCAAGGTCGTGTTGATTTTAACAAGTAAATGACGAATGAGTCACCGTTTTTGGCTCATGACTGCATGAGCCACTGGCGCAGTGACGCGACTCTGCGACCTGGGCTAATAGGGTCAGTAGGGCCTTGTAATAGTGGTCTCCACGGGCCATTACTGCTTGTTTCTAATTTTAATCAGTACTTAATATTTTTATGTTAGTTTTAGGCATAGATTTTACCGCTAAATTAAAACAAAGAGTCAGTTATGAACACGAGCTGTTTTTTTAATTATTACTGGAGGTATGTGTAATAAATATTGGTGACTTAACACAATTTTGCAAGATTTATTTCAATAGGTTTTGCTCTTTGGGACTACAAAGTTCCGCTCCATGATATCAGCAAAGTTGCAGATGATGGTCAGAATTTTGCAAAAAATGCAACTTCAAACAGGGATTATTAGCTGATACAATGTTGATAATAAGCTAGCACATAAAAAAATACTCAGTTACATACAGAAAGAAATAGTCATTATTGTTATGTCGCACTAAAGATTTTAACAAATCATAGAACTTAAGTTAAGTAACATTTTATTATGCCGATCTATATTTATCAATGTAGATATTTCAGTTTAATTGACTGGTAATTTTACATTAAAGTACATATAATTGCTAGTGATAAAACAATAATAATTAAATAAAACAACAAATGCCTAATATTAACATAGTTATGCAACTCCCTTGGTACCTGATTAATGCTACGGAAAAACAGGAAAAGACACTTCTTAATTATTTTTTTGGTTTATTGAATGTACCTACCCACAGGGGAAATGTTATAGCCATTTATAGAACCAAATCTACGCGTACGCGATGAAAAATACTTATATGTATTAAATTTGGAAACATGTAATATCTACGATAGTCATCCTCGTGCCATTGCTGCAGACATTGTGGTATTGTAATTGTAATCAAGTGGACAATGTACACGTCTGTTTAATTTCTACTCGAGTGTTCATTTTTTGTCTGAACAGCAGCTGACACTTGTTTGTTCTAATATATTACGAATTATTTGCGCTCAAATCAGTTTATATATTTGCCTATACCCTATAAAAGGAGTGAAGTTATTGCAATACATAAGTAGTTTGTAAACTGTCATTATTTAAATTTTATGTTTAACAAATAAATGTTAATTATATTTTGCAATAATGACATCAATATATTACGTAAGGGAAAACATCTTTTACGCAAAGGAAAAGTTGGAAATATTTCCAATGACCTATTTAGTCATAATAAATGACAGGCCTACAGAGGGGCGGTTGCGCAAATGTGGTCGTGGGCAAATGATAGGTTAATACCCCGAGTCAATTACGACACTTATACAATCATACATTAACAAAGATAGCGAAGTATCAACCTAATAAAGAAAATCAAAGCTACCATCCACGTTAAGACTAGATGTAGACATTCGCAAAGCACAATACTCCTTCTTCCGTTGTCAGGTAAATATGTGTCGAGTTGCCCACAGCTCAGTAAAATGGTGCACAAACCTCACTGCATCAATAGGCGTTTAATTAAATTGTCGTGATGATATCTGAGCGCACCCTGTACTTAATAGGGTTGTCGACTACGAGGAGTTTATTACCATATTTGTATAATTTTTAGTCAAAATCCGAAACAATTACTTTATTACCTAAAGGGATCAGGGGATAAAGATTAAAGATTCAGGTATTAATTCGTAATAACTTCCAGTGGTCGAGCATCACGCTCTTTAATCAAGATGTCGTTGGTTCGAATACTGGCTCACACTAATTACGTTTCGAAATTATTTTTGGAAGTTATGTGTCACAAATATCGATGACTGACAAAGCCTTGTGTAGTAATAGCTTCGCCACCTATTCCATTTGGGCCGTTAACATAACGGCGAGTCGAGGCTGATTAACAGCAGCTACACCTTCGGTTAGAAAAAGGCGTGAAGTTATGTATGCATGTACTAATATAATAAGGAATATAGTTATATTTTTTTAATAATGCCACCTTCCAAGCGATCAACCCTATGAATTTTCCACGGTTATGTGCCGATGGAATGCAGCGGTGTCGTCGTCGTCGGCGTGCGAGCCGCTGGTCGCTCTGCTGATTAATAGAGAACCAGTGTGACAAGTGTTAGTATACGTAACCGATTATATTGTACTTTGTACGCTCATCGGATAGAGTCTTATAGAAAAATAATTATTATTGTCATAAAGAACAAGTTATTGAAAGTAATACTGTATTACAAATCGTCTGGCTATTGTGAAATTTTGTAATACGCAATTATTAATAATTTTATTTGTATGCGAAGTGTGTATGTAAATAAATGTGCTATATTTATAATAATATTATGTTCTCGTACTATATTATATTAATGATAAAGAAAGTATAGTAATTGACTTATCGGTTAGTGTATTTTATACTTTAAATGATAATTTCAATGTTAGCTCAGTTTAGAGATAGGTAGAGTTGATGGTGCAGTGCAATTCATGTGCGACGTTTTGGTATCGATCGTCTCAATTTGTGTTTTTTGTTGTTGTTGTGCAGAACCCTAATTCTACAAAACATTTTTGATTAATAAAAAATCTTTTTAAATTGTCACATTTTCGATAAAGTCCTCGGAAATCTTATTATATGGAAGATATAGCAAGATACAAACTGACTGCAATACATATAATATATTTTTTATAACAATCATATTTATAAACAATCATAAAAGAATTTATCTTTGCCTGTGCCACGGAATTCGATACACGTTGAAAGTATTATGGCGGTGTTGAAATAACTTTAACTTTATCGTAACTTTTGACGCAATCGCTTTTTTATTCTTCTTTCACGTAATAACCATACTTTTTATGGCGGATTTAATCGAGAATAAAACGAAACCTTCGCGGAAGGTTAAAATGTCGCTAATCGGTAAAAGCGTGACAGATCAAAATCTTACGTTCTGCATCTAAAAAAATAAAATGTGTTCATAGTAGTGTCCGACCGAAGGTCTATTTTTGGCCGAAGCCGATTAATTGGCAATCTCCACAACCTTCGGCCGAAGCCGAAGGTTTATAAACTATTAGTAATTTAATAATTTTCTTCAATATTATCCAGAGTTAAAGAAGAATATCGGCGTAAAGTGGCTCATGTCGCATTTTTCTCGGTGATCGGTATCCACACTAAACTAAGTGCAGTCCAGTCAGTCAGTCACCCATTCTTTCGTAACAGTTTGTTTAATTCCGACGGTTCTCGGATCCTCGGCGGGACTTTCGGCTTCGCAGCCAAAGATGTAGTTAGTAGCATTCACCCTTTGTGTGTTATTTTTATAATGTTATTTTTGTAAATTGTACTCATATTCTAACAGCTTCCGAACTCCAATTTCCCTTTCATTTTTTTGTGGAGATGAATATTATATATACCCATGCTACTGAAATTCAACATTATTAGGATCGAAATAAATGAATATGGAGGCCATTGGAGGCTGTAATACGTCCGCAAATAATAATAAAATAAATCAAGTAAACATGATAAACTTAAATAGGAAAATTAAATTGATTATTTTAATTTTGAATTGATTGAAATTGTTAGTTTAAAAATTACAGGATAATAAATATGGTTCTTAACCTTATTAATTAAATGTTTTTTCCTTGAGATATTGTCTGTAGAAGAGTTAAAATATATAATTATAATGGCTGTGATTCAAATGGTATTTTTTCCAAATTTTGATAACTGTTAAATTTAAAACAATATCTTAACCGTTTAAAATATATATGATTGATACATTATCTTTTACCTACATAAGCTATACCATCGTTATAGGTAATATTATTTGTAATATTAATAATATTTTTGACAGTGGTAGCCAAGCAGTTTTCTGCATGAATGGGCCGGCTCGACCGGTGAAATACCACGACCTCTCAGAAGATCGACGTAAAGTAGGCTCATGCCGCGTTTCGTTCTATGAGATAGGTACCCGGAGGCACACCCCCCCTTCCCGATTCTTTCCTATCCCCTATCCCTTAAAGGTCGGCAACGCAACAGTAACACTATATGTGTTGCTGGTGTCCTGTCTGTGCATTTATACTTGTGAATGTCTGTACTCACACGATGCTGTTGATTGATTGATGTCACTTTATAGGTTTAATTTTGTTTCCTGACATGTTATGAAATATGAATAACTGTACATGATTAGACTAATCTTATTTATTTTTTACTCTTTGACATCATCTCGCTTTGTAAAATAAGCAACTACCCGCCTCTATTTGATTCATTAATTTGTGATTACTAACAATCATAACATAGTGTTTTAAGTTCATTGAATTTTTCTAATTGTTTATTTTATTTCTCTAATTTATCTATTAATAATTTAGATTGTCTAAAGATTTCTTCATATATGTATACATATAGTTTTTAAGTATTTGATATCATTAAATAATGTAAAAATATTAATATGCCATTACTAACAGATTTTGGTGAAACAAAATGTAAATTGTGATCTTGTTGTATTCATAACCCAAAATGTTGATTGATTGATTGTCCATGGGCGGCGTTGGTTGCATACCATCAGGTGACACGCCTGCTCGTTTGCCCTCCTATCCCATAAAAACAAATATTATGTATATTTGTTTTTATGGGATATATTATTATACTCGCACGATTTTTAAAATGATTTTTTCCTTTTATTTTTCCATCCGTTAGCGTTAGTGAGCTATAGTAATTTATATAGTAATAAATATAAAGAAAATGCGCAAAAATAAATGTTTATACTTATCAGATTTAAAATAAAATTCCCACAGCGCATCGCGGCGTGGCGTTACATGCGCTTGCGCCGTCACGGCCCGGTCCCGCGCGAAGGTCGCCACATACCGTTGTCATTACGTACCTGCATTCATTATGTATAATTATCCATAATAATAATATTATTGTTTAATTTGCGCCGCAACATAATACATAAATTGATACAAACAAGCTATTGTTTAAATATATAGGAATGAATGATGATCAGGTGGCACTATTATGAGCCCTTAATTCCAACCAGCTTACGCGCTGCCTAGAAAATTCGTATTTCCAACAACTAATTTCAGCTAGTCTAGACTACTCATGACTTACTAAATAGATTAGTCGCTGATAAATCGAATTTAGAGTGAATTTGATAGTGACTACTCGTCACAGACAACCTGAACTTAGTCGTTGAAAATACGAATTTGCAAGGCACCGCGTAAGCTGGCTGGAATTAAAAGTTCATAATACGCCAGCGCCAGTCAGGATATTGAAATGATAAAAATTAAACCGTTAAAACAATTTCTCTTTCATTTTGTTAGGTATAATCTCTTTTGTGCGCATTTTCTGTTAAAGTCAAAGTAATATTTGATATTATAAATAATTTTTCAGCTATATTTTCCGTTCATAATTCCAAACATTGTCTGGATGATAGCTTCATGCGATAAGGGCGCCCTTCGTATACTAAAAATATAATATTTACTGATATAAGTATCACACGCTTTATACAGTTCAGGAGATAATTTATTTTTCTCTCTTTCCTACTCCCTCCCAAATGTTTAGTCAGAAATGAGTCATCATCAATCGAATATATTTTGGTGTTTAGGTAATCTGGTTAATATTGGTCGTGTTCCATGGCTATGTGCTGCCCCACCTACTAAATGGGACCCAATATTTCATTGAATTTTATCCGCGTATAAGAAAGAACAAACAATTTCGTTAAAATAAAGATAATGTGTTCATTAACATACTGAACATGACGTAATCATTAATGTAATTGAATTCAAACTTTTTTATTTTGGGAATAAACAGAGAATATAAAATACGTATGTAGGTGAATAAATCAAAGAAAAGCCTTAAAAATAACAAAAGACTATCTTCTACATGTGATATTTTTAAAGGTAAATAAATCCGATATAAATAAGTAAAGTAAATAAATAAAACAAATCCGTGTGTCTTCATGCTAATGTTACTATGTGCATAGCTTCAATTGGGTAAGTAATAGATTGCTAGATTTTTTTTACAAAGGTATCCAGATGCGGTAAACGTAATACATAGGGGAGGTAGGGGAGGGATGGTCACTTTTTTACTATTTATTGCATAAAAAATTAGATTTTATAGATAATCAACTTTTATTGCCAATTTTTGTTGCACCACATATTTGGCTAGATATAATTGAAGAGCTTTCTTAAAAATTATTATCAGTCTCAACATTATGCGATATTTTATAAACTAAGTCAAAAGTGCCCAATGCTCCCTATGGGAGGGAGGCTTGGGCATACCCGGTGGGACGCTTGGGCATGGCCTATAAATCAGTTTATATCCATAATGGAATTCAAAAATTAGTTAACAAATAGACTATTACAAAACTATATCAATAACAGAAACCAAGAATAAGAGTTAAGAAATAAAAAAAAAAACATCTTAAACAGTACCTTAAATTATCGGAGATTGGGTATAACCCTTTAAGGACTAAGTCTCGGTAGCGCAGTGCCGAGCATCCCGCTTCTGATTCAAGAAATAGTGGGTTCAAATCCTGGCTCACACCAATGACTTTTTTATGGGATAGGAGGGCAAACCAGCAGACGTATCACCTGATGGTAAGCAACCAACGCCGCCCATGGACAGGAGCAACAAATATAGTGTTACTGTGGCGTTGCCAACCTTTAAAGGATAGGGGATAGGAAAGGATGGGGGAAGGGGGTGGCCCTCCGGGTACCTCTCCAAAATCTTTAAACGTGTTTGTCTTTGATAACTTATAGAAATTACATATACCCTATGTATTAACAGTGTTTCCAGTTGGTAAAGAAAACTAACAAATCAAGAAAAATATAAAATCTATGATCAAATCAGAATAAAAGGGGGGTGCCCATGTCTCCCTACTGCCCATGCCTCCCCTACCTCCCCTACTTGACCTCAACAATCTTTCGTAAATCATTGCAAGATACATAAGTAAATTATTTTTGTAATGTCTCTCGAAAATGCAAGTGCACATATGAGTTATTTAGTCGGCGAATAGACACGCTTTGTTGACTGTTCTGCTCAGCAGGCCGTACAACTATTTTGTATTTTGTTACAAAATCTTACGTATATCGATGTGACTCGGTTTATTAAAATTAAAATTACGATTGTAAACACGCGAGGCGAATCTTTCTGAATCGACTTGAATGGAGAGCAGGATAATCGAAATAATATCGAGAAATACTTGACTACCTGTTGATAAGTAGTGGACATTCATGAGTATATTTAACAAAACATAAAGTTAATTTACATTTACGATGTAAACCTTATGGTTTGAAATGACACTCTTCATAAATAGCTTTGTAATGCGCCGGCGCTTCACGCCCTGCTATTTTTCATAAAAAGCACATCTTAAAAAGTAATCTCGAACCGAGCTTGAACAGCTAGTTTTAATATAATATCGTAATAATATTTAAAAAATGAGCCTAAGGAATTATGTGTGTACTATCGAGTCCGTATGTTGGGTAGACATTAGTGGTGGTGACGTCACGCTAAGATAACCCTGATACCGCCCACACAAGATGCCTCTGTGCGCAGGCCGATGACCCCGACCAGATCAACAAAAAAACGCATCTCATTACGCACACTTCGATTGGGACGAAAAAACCACGACGTGCCAACACACACTCGGATAAGATTTGTTTAAATATTCTCACTAAATAACTAAGTTATCACTAAACATAATAGTAAATAGAAGAAATCTTACATTTGTCTTTATTTAACTTACACGTTGAAACTGTTGGCTCTGCGTAGGACGTCCTGCTTTCGAATCCAGAATGTCTAACGATGAATGAACAGTATGTGCATCACGTGTGACTGTACGCCACGTCATCTGTTCTCATGGGATACGATAGTTCATTCATACATCGGTATAGGACTGAATATTAGTGAATATGTTTAACCGCCTGATGGTAAGTGGTAACTTGACCCGTGTGACATTAGTGGCATAGTCTTGAATAGTAAACACTTAAAGTAACGGGTAAAAAGATGTCAAGATTGTAAATCCTGATGGAGTCCTGAAATCTTACCCTAACACACGTTCCTACAACACGACATTAATTTACCCGAATGCGATAAAAAATATTGGAAAGAAAAATGACCGCGAAACACCAATTTATCTACTGACATATTATTATATAGAAAGTTTTTAGTATATTATGTACCTATTATTACTTAGACATGTTGTGAATATTTTCCCAGCGGTGTACTCAAATGTCAAGCGATGACTTGTAAGAAATACCATAAAATAAAAATTGGGTTACGCTTATGACCAACGACATTTTTATATGTTAAGGAAATGTCAATTGCTATTTAGTCGAGTTGTATACTATGAGTTATTATTATATGTTTGTTGCCAAAATATATGTTATTGTTCGAGCCAAAAGTGGTCTAAAAGATAAGTTAAAATGTCGCGCTTTTATGGATCGAACGCCTTAGTCATACACGACGTGTTCTTTAAATTTTATGCCATTGTTTGCACTTTCGGACCTTCAATACCTAGAAGTATTAATGCCATTAATTCTTCTCGCGTTATAAAGTCTTGTCGTATATACTGTAGTAACTAGGGACCGGGTAAACGTTGTTTTGGAAGCTACCAACATTTAGGATATGAAAAGACGATTAAGGGCATTAATTATGATCTTGGATTACGTTTAATTAGTTAGGTTTTAATAAGGGTCCTTAATCTTAATCTTTTCTAGCAATAAATATAGCTTATGTTTCTCAGGGTGAATATAGCTTTCAAAGAGGAAAGAAAATTGAAATTTGTATGATAATTTTTGGTTTTATTCATTACAAACATACACACAAAATTACAAGTAGTGTAGATATAGGCGATCGGCCAAATTCCCATGCCTCCATGCCCAATTTATTTGAAGATAATAAACTATCGCTAACTCTATAAGCAGTGTGTGTGTGTGCAGTAAAGCTCGGCGCATCAAAGCATGCACCAGCTGACTGTCGGAGTGGCGGTGTGTGACGTCATCACATGTGGCGCCCAGACCGGCACACAGCTCCTTTTGCTTTTGTTCATACATTGTATTATTTCTTTTGATGTTTATATTGGGATAGCCAGTTCGTGCACTTTGTTCACGTATTGCAACTGATACAGATCTAGTAGTAGAAAAAATATAATGTGAACGTAATATCACGCCCTCTGTAGCCATAGGTGTAAGCGGGGCGTTAATTGCTCGATATGTCAATATTATTATCATGTCCTACGGAATAAGTGACAGACTTTACTGCTGTAGATCAAGTGCATTTGTTTAGCCTTTATTGTGTATATGTATATAGATTCACACCAGGAATCTTCAAGTTATAACGCGACATGCTGCTTGAGTCATCGACTCGATTATTTACAATTTATTACTATACATTATACAATATCAAAAAAATCTGATGCGGAAATTTTCGTTTTCAACGGCAGCTAGTGTAATTTGGCGGTTTTAAAATGACACCTCTTGCATTTTTTTAATATTGTTATGATTGATATAATGTGGACAACTAAATGGCACTAATATTATTAGCTCGTCCTTAACATGCTCGAAACGTAGTCGGTGTCAAAGTGATTTATTCTTTAAATTACATTTAAGGATTCCATACACGCATACTGAGATCATCACCGTTTTATGTATGCCGTGTTGTCCCTCTATCACAAAATTTACTATTGCTTCTTTACAAAATTCCTCCCTTTTAGTTTGCGACTGCATCATTCGTGATACGCAGCAATGTATATATTTCTAATCATAATAATCATCTGCAAAAGTGGTATAGTTTACGTGTCCGTAGAATCTAATCCACTTAAATTTATAACCAATAAAGCTCCATAATATGTGGAGTAAAAGCTTTTTCGCCGCATCTTTGTATGATACGATGTCGTCACTTGAAAGGAAGTGGACCTGGAGACTGGAGCCACTCATGGATAATGGCGAAAATAATAAATACATATATGTATGTACCTACCTACTATGTATTAACTCAAGAACAATCTCCCTAAAAGCCACTATTTGGTTACACACTATTCGCTTAGTTCTACAGACTTAATGGAACCAATTACTCTAGAAACGATTTAACCTTAATATATAAATATTCTTAACTTTTTTGATTCTCCTATCGCGAGAGCAGTATTTTGATGCTTAATCTCCTATGAGGTAGTTAGAGATAATGAAGCCGACACACGACGCAGTTCTTATCTCATGATGTCTTCTCTACGAAATGAGTACACTCTTGCTTATTGCCTCTTAACTAATCGGGTTCAACAGAGAGCTGACCCGTGATAATATAACACCAACAATTACTGCAAGTACTTCGACGCGCTTATTAGCGAAATAGGGTTGATGCGAACGACAGCCGTGTCTTATAGGTTCATGGTTGGTCAGATCATTTTATGAAGACCACTATAATTATATATTTATACAACAAATGTCTTTGGAAGATTTAAGTATTATTGTAGTTTCCTTGTTACATTTTTTATGGAATACCGGTAAACGAGCCAGCTGGTCACCTGATAGAAAGTTGCGTTTTCGGCCTTTAAAGGAGGTGGGGTGGAAATGTAAAGAAAAAGGGAATTGGCCTCTGGAATCCACCCTCAGAGAATGAATCGCGGCATGCGTCACTTTAATCAAATCACTATATATATATACATATATGGGTGAATATACGCTATTTGGATTTTTTGTGTCCCACAAGAAAATGTAGTCTGCGCCATTCAATATTTATAATTTGTCTACTGGACACTTTTTTTACATTGGTAATAATGGTGGCCAGACGATTTTTCCATTTTTTTGAGTTTTATAAGTGCCAGAGGAAAATGTAGTGCCAGGGGAGTGACACCATTGGCAGAGTAGGGACAAATTAAAGCAGAGACGTGACATACCGTTAATTATTACTATAGAAAAAGGACTATTATTAAATAAAACATATAAATTATAGTATTTGAGTATTATACATTTATTATACAAGATTTAGTCGTATCAAATGGAACTTTAGTAATAATAATTTTATTATCTTAAGTTTCGTCACCTGTATCAAATAGCATATTTATATTCTGCTTAACATCTCGTCTCTTCTGAGATGAATATCACAGCATAATGGTTTATAAATAAAAACATTCAAAAATTCGAAAACCACGTTTAAGGTATTACAATCTATAAATAGTTATTAAATGAAACAAAAATATAAACTTCTTTCACAAAAGAAATCAATAGAACTTCAAATGATACACCTATCAGTATCCAGGCTATCTAAACAAATAGACTTGAATAATATCAGTCTATAACTCCACATTCGACTACACGAAAGTTATGATTGTGGAGAGAAAGAGGTCGAAGTGTAAGATGATTTTGGATGGCGAGAAATTGGAGCAAGTGAAAGAATTTGTATATTTGGAAATTATGTTTACTAGAGATGGAAAATGTGAGGAAAATATTGAAATGAGAGTGACTGCTGAAAACACCCTTGCAGATTGAATGAAAAATAGCATGATAAGGGAACGATGCAAGTTGAAGGATTATATGGAGACCAAGGTAAAGAGAAGTATATAAATAAGTATGTTAAGATGGTTTGATCATGTTACAAGACTAAATGAAAGCCGACTGACTAAAAGACTATATGAATGCCAATGTGATCAACGGCATCGGGAGACCAAGACGGGGCCACGACCACGACCAAATAAATGGACCATTTTAAAAAAGGCTAAATAGTAGTATCCGAAACCAGGGTAAATGCATGATGAGATGTAATACTGTGGATGAGGCGAAAGAAGTGTGTCAGGATCGTAGCTTGCGGAGAGCCAAAGTCTCTGTCTACCCCTATGGGATATAGGCGTGAGTTTATGTATGCACGTATGTATAAATCCACAGCATGTATCAAAAACATTAAAAGAAAAATATACAACCAAATGAACAATTTTCTCGAAACTAACTATATTATTTCATTTAAAAACTAAACAATCAAAAAAATACTTTTCAAATACATCAACTGGCTTTGGAAATTTGTAGAATAGCTTTCATACGTATGTTATGCGCTGGTAACTTGGATAAACCTTTTATACGTATGTTATGCGCTGGTAACTTGGATAAACCTTTCATACGTATGTTATGCGCTGGTAACTTGGATAAAATCTGTTCGTATTTTATATCATTGGAGATCTTTAAAAACGTAACCCTGACCTCTCCTTTTTTCATCAAAATCTGAAGAACATACATGTTTTTTGTTTGTCTGTATGTTTCTCGTCTTCGTCCATCTATACGTTTTATTATTAATGACAGTCAGCAGAATGACAGACAGCATTATCTACTCTAGATGGATTAATCAGATGAGTAGATGTCTATGCAAACATTTCGTTTGACACATCTTTCTCAGAATCACTGTATACAGTAGCAACATCCAATTTGTTCTTTTTTTGTTTTTGGGGTATTTATTACAACCTAGGATGGAGTGAGGATGAAAATTGCTTCAAAAGCAGCTTGCTTACTTTTCTCAAACTTTATACTAGCTAATCTTCTGTCTTCATATTTTGCTGATAGCTCTTTTGTACTCTTTCAGACATCACGTATGTTCATAATGTGTCCTCTTCCTTTTCATATTGCTACCTTTCTTTTTTCCTTTATGTTTGCATTCTTATGTCATAGTTTCTAATTCTTTAATAATTTCCTTTTTTATTTTTCAGCTTGACGTTTTTTTTCTAGCCTTTCTTCCCTTGTTTGCTTTTATTTAACATTCGCCATGATGTCTAATTATGCCATAGTATCTAGAACAATTTATATTAAGTCTTAACACATTAAAAATTTCAAGAAACATAATTTAGTCACTTCTCTGGCGCTCTTGTATTTCCTCTGGTGTGAACTTTGCCAGAGGAGTTACGCCAGAGAAGTGAGAAAATTGCACCTAACCTACAAAACTAGCATCACTCGCTTTTATCACCTCAATTTAACGTAATACATGACATATATGCATATTAAACATTACAATGAGCAAATAAACAATTTCGTAACGATAAAATTCAAAAATATATGCTTACCAAAGGAAATACTCCAACGACTGGCACAAACACGTTCTCCGACAAAGAATCGCAAACTGGGGCAAAATTATTAGAATTTTGCCTAACGCCATTACCTTGCTTTAAACTTCACATTGTTGTAGACGCATATTTCAGAGTCAAAAGTTCCCTTGCGATTTTAAGTCAGAAATTTACGTCTTCGAGTTACGCCAGATGAAGTGACATAATTGTAACATGACGTGAATATAAGTTATTTTTTTTTATATTATTAAATAAATTTACTGTGTGTTTTGATAAAATATGTTTTAATGTTTATTAAAGCACATGATCATGTTTAAAATAAAACATAATTGCTTACATATTTTAAGAATATTGTCATGAGATCATGATAATCCATAAATGGGAATGCCAGAGGAGTATACATTTACAACAATTTTAAACCATAAATGCCATAAATTAAATTATTATCGTGAATATACTTTGTGGTCCAGATAAAAGGCTATATTCTTTATAGTTTAAGTATACAGAAATACTAATATAATAAGTTTAACATAAAAATTTTCTAAAGACCATTGAAATCCAAATAGCGTATATTCACCCATATATATATATATCTGTATTGATTTATGGATAATACATATATCGATATTCTGAGAGGTTGTGGTATTTGTCCGGTCGACCCGACCCATTCTTGCAGCGACTTGCGTGGCTCTACCACTGTAAAAAATTACAAATATATCATTAATCTTGTGACACCATGACTAGTTGGTTGGCTTCCTCATTTTGCATCAGTGAGTTGTGTAATGTAATCACTTTCCAAATAACAATTTTTATTGTACACGAGTGTTGAGCGTGACGAGGTGCTCATTCACAACAGCCACTGTCTCCGGATGGGTGGCTTTTTCACAATTATGTATTTACGTTATGTTGCCGATTGTATCGGGCCGATGTTCGCAGAGGAATGTGAGTTATAATCTACAGGCCTACCCGCATTGGAAACGATACGTATCCTCTGGGACGTGTTAGTTGTATAATACCCAGTAAAATCACAAATATCAAATTACGCCAATACACTATTAAATATTTTATAGCTAAAGAGTATTGTATTTTTTTGTTAGAATCACTTCTAATAGCAACCTTAGAATTAGAACTGGATCGATGGCCAATCGGCTTCGTAAGCTCGTCTAATTTTTCCTTTAATGCTTTCAAAAACTGGAAAACTGCTGTGTATTTAAAAAAATCCTCTTTTACGTCTTGTTTTAACTGTTTATTATACTGAGAATTTAAAAATTGTTTATACTGAGATTTACTAAGCAAAGATACAGTGCAAACGTAAAGATGTAGGATGCCGTCCAAACGTAAAGATGTTGGAGTCTAGAACAGCCATGACCCAACTTCGATGACCGAATCAAACATGTTAGGAGACTTAAAAACCGACAAGCGTGTATAACAAGATTCATGACGGTCGAAGTAGCGAGTGAGGTGTGTAGGAATTGTGCCTTATGGCGCTCTGTTCTCTTTACTTATCCTGTAGTGGACGTGGCGTGAAGTTATGCCATTTATTGTAATATTAATACTTGAAAATATTCCAAGCAGCCGTTTTAAATACCACTTACGTGGGATCGCTCAACACTCAAAGATATAATCTTGCAAAGACAAAAATAACTCCGCCACCCCTGATTATGCCATACATAGAACAGTTTTGTGCATTTCTTTTCGTTCAGAGTTTCAGTAGGGTACTTCCTGAAATAGCTCGCCTTCCTTCCACATCTTTTGAAAGCTTGCTTGTAATGTAAAGATCTTCTAGTTTACTATATTAAATACACGTATTTTGTCATAATTATTTAACTAACATTGCAAGGTTTTAGTGAAGTTATTGTATACATATTTGAAAAAAGCTACTTCTATTTGAGTTATGATCTTGTAATTTATCTATCTGTAAATTTCACGATCGTAATAACCTGAAGTTTTAATAGCAAATGTAAGTTATTGCCATTGATCGCGCATAATTTGGTAAGTTATCGACATTTATCACGCATAACTTGACTGAAACTTTCTGAATTTATTGAGTCAATCGGGCCTTACGATGCAACCGGTGCACATAGGGGTATTTGATCAATAAAGTCGATCAAAATTATTTATTGGCTAAAATTGTATTTGTTGGGATTAAAATGTTCTCAAAAATGTTTAAAAAATAATTTGAGCTATTTTTGAAGCAGGAATTTGAAATAAGTCTCAAATCATTTGTCACTATTTATTGAAATCTTTCTTATAACAAATTAGACGTAATAAACTAACAAATTATTAAACTAATTAAATCCTTATCACTACTCTTCTTCATCTGCATCATGTACGCTGTCTTCTGCATCCCCTTCGTCCTTATCAACTTCGTAGGACATTAACATTTCTCTAGTTTCCGGTTTAAAAGGTATTGATTTTTTAGACACCTTTCGTCTAATACTTGTCACATATGGGTCTGAAGTTAATAATAATCTATTTAAGACATCCATATTACAGTCAGTTCTACTGAATTTTCTTGCATATTGTTCCCTGAATTTCCGAAAATGTTTATTATGAGCCTCTGCAGCTTCTTCTGATAAGGCCCCTATTGGCAGTATGGCATGTTTAATAACTGAAGGCCCATGAATTAAAATTTTATGAAGTGTAGGTGTCATAGGATACCATGAGTATAATTCTACATACATCTTCGCTGTGTCTTGGCAATAGGTATCAAATTTTTCAATATTAATTTTATATCCACTTGATATAACTTCTAAAATAACTGCTAATCTTTCTATTAAAGTTTTGTCAATTCCGGTTATATTTGCCGATATTTCTATATTGTTAAAAAATCTTCTACTAGTGTTGCCGTCATTAGTGTTCCCGAAATTGGCTTTAGGTACATTTTTCGGTATTTCAAGAGAGCCTTGTAACCAATCGTGGTATTTTTTCAAAAACACACTTTCTGTTCGCTTAGCTGTCTGCCACTTAGAATTCATTTCAGACTTGAGACGAGAAAATGTATGAATAAATTTTGATTTTTGATCAGTTGGGAATGAAGAGTCATTAATTATTTCAAACTCCAATAAATCCAACTTTTTTCCAAAATCTGGTTCAGTATATTCCCTCGCTTTTCGGAAAACATATTCTCGCGACACGACCTTAGTGCCAGAAGACCCTACAACAAGAGAAACTTGAAATTAACATAAGTGACCGCAAAATAAAGTTTGTTTTGGTAAAAACCATGTGCACTTAATTTTCAAAATGTTAACATTTTGGCACGTGTTGGCAGCTATTTTCTTTTTAAATGTCTAATATGCATATCTATCAACAAGACGATAAAAGAATTTGACCCAGGAAAAGTCCGGAAATACAACAAAAAGACTTTGAAATATTGAAAAAGGCTAAAATCAACTCGTCATTTTAATGTACCTCACAAAAGATGGCGTAAATAATTATTAAAGGTAGGTATTACAAAAAAAAATAGTAAATTAAATTTTACACACCTTGTTCTGCACCGTCCATAACTCAAATATGATTTATTCCGAGTAATCTAATTGTTACACTTATTTTTAATAATTAAGTTGACTCACTTTCACTGCGTATTAAGTTCGTACGATCAAGCTTGCGTTAGAAAGACGACTGATTGTGAACGGAATGTTAGCATGAACAAAAGCGAGCCGAGCGGTTATTGTCCCCCCGGCCCTTACGTTTTGCCAGGTAGCAAAAACGACCATCATATTATTACTTTGTAATATTCGACTTTTGATCGACTTTTTTGGTAAAATACTCCTATGTGCGGTGGTCCGCTTCAGGTAAAATCCCTTATTCGCCACTGAAAACACGTAAACTGTTTAAATTATTTGCGTCGGGACACCATAATGTTTCTCAGCACGTCATAAAAATTATCGATATCAAATTAAAAACGATTAATTACCTATTAAGGGACGCTAAAATGTACATAGAACCTACGTAAATCAAAGTTTGTTTTTTCCACTGAATCCATTGAATAAATTGAAGGTTTCATTGTTTATTACAATTGTGATAGGTATTTAGGTCAAAGCTAACCTTATGAAATTATGAAATCAATGAGCAGCGTTATAAGGTCGCATTTTGTAAGTATGTAGAAGGCACGATAATATGTCGAGCGTTACATCTGTTACTAAATGTTTACCTTGAAATTATACAAGTATAGTAATAGCTGTGTATGTCATGGTAAAAAAATACGATTAACGGGCCTGCTGGACCGGTGAACGTAAAGTAACTCATGTCGGGTTCCTTTCGGTGGGAGAGGTATCCGCAGGCCCAACCTCCTTCAATTTCTATCCAATCTTAAGGACCGGCAACGCAACTGTAACACTATCGATATTGGAGGGGTCCATGGGCGGCGATTATTGCTTACTATCAGGTGTCCCGCTTGCTGGTTTGATTTCCTTAACTCATAAAAATTGGTATTCACTACAAGTTCTGGAGTAGTAGTTAATAAATCTCCCTTAAAGCAAACGAAAAAAATGTGAAAAATGCGCACCCGTTATGCGCTCTTATTTAGCTAGACTTTTTTTCCGTTGCAAGAATTCAATGTAATGCGCGCTTTATGGTAATTGCCTCATGATTGGACTTGGTAAGTAAAGTAAACGCTTGACGTTTTCATATTTGCATAACATGCAACCAACACGGGTATTTCTATAGCGAGTAGTTTTTTCCACCAGAATTGGATTCGAAGTGATTTAGTCTGTATAGAATGGAAGATCTGTCTCCTTGATTCTTACTCCTTTTCGAAGCGCCTCATACTCTAAGTAGGTACCTATGGGACAGTATGCACTGCAGGGAACTTGAAGAAAAAAACGACGGTTTGGGTAAAATAACGACGATGATGATGAAAAATGGCATTTGCCTCAAATAATTGCTAAATAAATTCCTCGAAACTTCCACGTCTGGCTGTATAATATTAATTATATATGTAGTATACACTCACCTTTATGTGAGTGACTGAACACCACTTGAAGGATTTTCTACCTAACCTAAATTGGTCATCAGTGTATCAGCTTTATGTTCGATAATCTGTGATTTTATGACGATTGTTTAATTGGGTCTCTAAGCAGAGAGGAGGGATCCTAATTGGATGAATCGCTATTGATAAATTATCGCTTTGAAGTCCAACAGAAAACCCAGTTATAATATTATCCCGATTATCTGGATCATTGAATATCCTTACAATAACTCTATCTTATACTATTTCCTGACAGATTTAAATGAGATATGCTACAGAAACTAAATGTTATCGCGTATGACAAATTTTATTAATAATTCGTGGATAGGAACGAAACAAATAGTTGTAATACATAGTTACACCATGAATAAAGTTAAACTAACTCGGCAAGGTCAAACTATGCGATGGATTGGATGGATTGCGACGCGGAAAACACTAGTTTTAACTAAGACGTGTGATTAGAAGTGGTTAATTGTCATTATAAATTTTGTAGCGCAATGTACAAAAAACACTTTATATATAGACGTTAAAAATATTATCTGTAGACGAAATAACATAATATTTTTTTGACGAAATAATCTTTTATCGTCGATTCACTCAATTCAAAAATAATGTCACGGACTACTCAATAACATTGACATCATCAAAAATAATCTTATACGTCCAAACAAGTGCTGGTGATGATAACCCTGTGACAGTGGACCGGGTCTAAACTAGTAGAGGAATATTTTATAAGTTTCACTTATCTATTTTACTATGAAGTAATGTAGAACTCGAATAACACTCAATTCTGATATAATTAAATCGATACGTAAGATTATTAGATCAATATCTGCTCGAAGGTGATCACTTTTTTCTAGGTCATACAATTCTGTGAACATTGCGTTACATCCTCTGCACGTCTTCTCTTATTGTCATCTTAGCTTTTTAATGCATTTTACTCAATTTACATTTTACTGCATCAATGAAATAAAAAACTGTTGCTTTCAAGTTTAATCTTTTTATTAGCTTCACCTGTATGTTTGTATGTTTGTTTGTAACTGACTTCTTTGGGCGCGATTTTGACCCACTTTAAACGGCCAGATTTCGTTCAAACTTTGTAGATTTATTGAGAACCGATGACAATACACTAATTTGATAAAATTATTCCATTTTTCAATTTGCAAAATATGATTTTTGTTAATTTTTTAGTGTTCATAGTTCACTTCTCGCACCATCTAGTGGCAATCAGCGGAAAGTCTACGTTATCAACTTGAAACGAGTTCCTTGTATAAGTCACAGATGGCGCTATTCCTCAAATTCGGTTTTGATATCCGTTGTTAGCACGCTTTAAAATAGTTAAGCAATAGTTTAAAAAACTAAGAAACGCGCTTGTTATAGAAAACCGAACTAAAAAATATAAAATAAATAATAGTTTAAAAAAACTAAAAAACACGCTTTTTATAGAAAACCGAACTAAAAAATAGAAAATAAATTTTAATGAATTTAAATTAAGAAAATTGTGTTAAAAATTTCAATGAATATAAATGAATAATAGTGTGAATAAAAAAAAAATATTTTAATTTATAAAAGCGTGGGGTGCTTTTTAAGATATTATCGAAATGATAATCACTCTACTCGTATCTGTCAATAAAATATTTATAACTATTGACACCATGCACCCCACGCTTTTTTTAAAATAAAATATTTTTTTTTATTCACACTATTATTAATTTATATTCATTGAAATTTTTAACACTATTTTCTTAATTTAAATTCATTAAAATTTATTTTCTATTTTTCAGTTCGGTTTTCTATAAAAAGCGTGTTTTTTAGTTTTTTTAATCTATTATTTATTTATTTCTTATATTTTCGCGAATCACATTCATAATAACAACTTTTTATGGATTATATCGCGTTTATTTAGAACTTATTTTCTATTTATTTCCCGACGTTTCGAACTCTTTACAGAGAGTGTACACTCTTTCTTGTGAAAATGATCTCTGTAAAGAGTTACGACTTAAGTTACGTTAGAGTACGTCGGGAAATAAATAGAAAATAGTTCTAAATAAACGCGATATAATCCATAAAAAAGTTGTTAAGTTTTATCTTACTAAGTATGTACATACATATATATCATTTCACGCTAAGTCCCTTGCGAGGTACGCAGAGAGAACAGGGTGCGATAATGCACAAGTCTTGCACACCTCACTCGATTCTTTAACTTTCATAGCTCGTTTCGATTCGTTCTATTTAATCCTGGAAAGTTGTACTAAATAGCTGTTCAATATATGTATGTTTGAACTTTACCATAGGATCTTCAGAAATAAAATTCAAACACATATTTTCTAGTGGGGGACTTGTAGTCAAGGTCAAGTTATCTGATATGTGATCGTGACTCACGATTGTTCCACCGGCAGCGCCTGTACCTACTGGCTGGCTTCCTCGTGAACGGCTCTTGTTCATTTATATTCTATTCTATTCATAAAAAAATATAATGTAATAATGTTTCAAATATTCAGTTGTGTCAAGGTAACTCCAAATATAGTAAAAGCTACACTAAACTTGTTTATATTATATTTTGGTGTATTATATCATTATCGTCCACATCCATTCCATTTCACACAATCCATCCATGTTTGTTTTGTATTCCGCTTCTCTTATTTTCTTCCACATTCACATTTGTCATCTTTTCGCAATGTGTATTATCCCTCCTCAAGGTGATTTCCTCTTATCCCCTCAGTTATTTGCGCAACTGTCAAGCTTACTCTTACGTACTCGTTCCGTATTTAATCCATTTTAGTTTCCGGTGATTGCCACTAGATGGTGCGATTTGTGAACTATGAAAGTTCTAGACTAGAAAACCGAACTAAAAAATAGAAAATAAATAATAGTTTAAAAAAACTAAAAAACACGCTTTTTATAGAATACCGAACTAAAAAATAGAAAAATAAAAAAGAATATTTTATTTTAAAAAAAGCGTGGGGTGCATGGTGTCAATAGTTATAAATATTTTATTGCCAGATATGAGTAGAGTGATTATCATTTCGTTAATATCTAAAAAGCACCCCACGCTTTTTTTAAAATAAAATATTCTTTTTTATTTTTCTATTTTTTAGTTCGGTATTCTATAAAAAGCGTGTTTTTTAGTTTTTTTAAACTATTATTTATTTTATAAATTCTTAGACATAATATTACATATGTACATAAATATAAACATAATGTTATTCTTACTAAATATTAATTTACAAATTCGCAGTCGTTATTATTGTTTTGCATTTGGCATACTTTTGCGCATTTCAACCGATTAAAATAAAAATAAAGAAATCGTTTTCTAGCCAGTTGGGCACAGTGGTTTCACCGATTTCCCAATTTTCCCGTGGGGGTTTTGTGGTTGCCCAATAAGTTTCTGCCGCATACAAATGTAGGGATATGTTTGGACGTATGATTCCCAGAAGGCAGGAAGGAAACGAGGGCCGTGATGTGCATGTGCTATGCATTTTGTATGCAATACTGACCCGGTTATAGTGTATAAGCAAGCGATTTTTAGCTAGTAATTTCGTGAGGCAAAAATTGCCTCCAGCAAACACTTAATTTATTATACTGAATACGACGAGCCTCGTGGTGCATTGGTAAAGCTACCGACTACTGAATCGAGGTTGGCGGGTTAGATTCCTACCCGAGTGCAAATATTTGTTACAAACATATGTATGGTGTCTGGGTGTTTTTCTATGTATTGTAAGTATGTATTTACAAAAGTAAAGTATATATATATATATATATTATTATACGTTATCTACTACAATATAACACAAGCATTTAGTTACAACATAGCACAAGCATATAGTTGCTTAATTTGGAACTAGAGGGTGCTGTGAGATTTGTGCCCAAGATATTATATACAAATTTAAATAATGTATATATATAAAACTACAAACGTCTCTACCACACAAACGTTTTTCGCTGATGGACACCAAACTTGAAACTATGTACCAATTATGACACGAGAAATGGCTTCAACATTGGATGTTGTTTTATTAAATTTAGAAGTAATCTCACTTAAAAGTAGCAGTTACTATTATTCGTAAGTGGTAGGTATATATACATTGTTGTTATTGTGTTTGTTAATACGGCGTTTTCCTCCATTACGATTTCGATAACCACATTGTAATAACAGCGGTATTCCCTGGTGCGTTTTCCGCTTCTCTTGCCACTGTGTCATGTGACTACCACGTGTCGGCAACTAGTAACATTTATTTTTATAACAAATTGAATTCATTATAGCTTTACTATAGATACTTATTTATTACAACATATTATAATTACTGTCTTACTGAATAATAATGTCGTTTTTAAATTAAGAGTTTTTTTATCATTTTAATACAAGGCCTTTGGATCACAATTTGATCTTTAATTAGTATCGCATACGCTAAGTAACAAAATACTAACAACTGTTGTAGTCTCTGTAAAATAGCATTTTGTATAAAAAACCTACTAGCTGTGATTCTCATTCTTATTTAATGTTATTGAACTGAAAACGGATACTTATACAATTTCACTTATTAATATAAATTGTAATTATAGTGAACAATGTACGTTTCTACGTGTAGTTATAAAACTTGTACAAACATAACACTATTGTATTAAAATACAATATCTTTGTTTACTCAATACAATATTTAGTGATGCTTGTTTATGAACCTAAATTAAATAAAAAAACGTAAACAGAACCACGTCCAAGACGATCTCGTTACACTTCCCCAATAACCAAATTGTCCCGTATCTTGTAAGATGGTAATTTTAGAAATTTTAAAACCGATCGTGCGTGATAATCGTAATGTATATCAAGAGTCAGCAAAAAAACTTCTTTCTAATTTCTGAAGAAAAAAAACCTGATTTTACCCTTACCTTACCCTTTAGTCCTCAACACCCTTAGATGCAAGCAGCGGTAACCTGCGGATATCTGCAGTCCAATGAAATAGCTGGCTGATCCTATTACCATACTTGGGGCATAATTATAGCCTGGATTCAACCATTTTACTTTATAACAAAGGTTTACATAATAAACTGCCAGGCTTATAGTCTTAACAAATCGGTATAAGTCAATTCGCGTTTGAAATATTAATTTTCCGCCGCTTGAGCACGTTTTCCCTCTTCAAGTGAGATCGTAAGGACATAAAAAGTGTTGAAGAAAATGCCGACCTCTTTTATGGCCTTCATCACCAATTTCCTTGTGGCATCGGTGATGATATCGGAAATGAGAATGTTTGAATTTATATTGTACTAGATGACCCGGCGAACTTTGTTCCGCAACAAAAGTAATAAATGAGTAAATTTTGGATATCATGAGGTTCAATTTGTGTTAGCTATTGGCTTTAAATGCTGTCCCGCTATGTTAATACTGCAGTATCTTCGAAAATATTCGTTTAAATTGCATGCTGTAAAGGGTCAGGATCATCTATATTACATGCACAATCTATTTAAGACACTTAATTGTATGAAAATTTATGCTGTAATGTTTCAAATCGCTTCGTAAATAAGCCATTATTTCTCGTAAAAAGTAAAAACATAAAAATGGTCATTGTGGGTTATCCCTAAGAGATAGACATATGCCCTTACGTACTTTTTTGTAGACCTTCTGAAGGTTTTTAATAATATAGAACATTGTTTTGATTTATCACTTAGGGTTCAACCAGCGTTTGCAATTAAAGTGCTAAATCTCGACAATTATCATTTTTTCATTACAACATCATATATGAATTATAGATCAAAACCACCCCATTGACTCCCTCTAGCTATTAAAAAAACCGCATCAAACTCCGTTGCGTAGTTTTAAAGATATACGCATGTAAGGGGATAGACAGCGGAAAGTGACTTTGTTTTATACTATGTAATGATTAAGCTCCGCGTGCTTTAGGCTAAGAAAAAAGTGTTTTATATGTGTGGCTACAAATGCGTGGCCTCAATTAAGTGCTAATTTTATAATTATATTATTTAATGTCTCAGTGGTGTGGAAGTCGGACACCCCGCTTCTGGATCGTCGTGGTATCAAATCCCGGCTGACATCAATGACATTACAAAATTATTTTTGGATGATTTGGTTAACAGCCGTTGCCTAACAACTTTCAAGTTTTGTAAAAACAGGTTATATAAGGGAGTCAGATGCTATTTCATAAATTACTCGAATATCAATTAATAAATGAATACACACCCTGATATTTTAAACCCTGACTTGGCTAAATACACAGTTGTAACTCATCACTAAACGAGCGGTTCGCGTGACCACATATAAGTATTTATGAACAATATTTAATGTAATAAAATTTTGGTTATATCTATGACATAAAAGGGCAATTGCCCTGACTTTATTAAACGATTAGCTGTTGCGAAGGCAAGCGTAAAAAAGTAAGGACGCAGTATTGTTTAGACGGTACTCTAATTGTTCTAAAAATAGCATCTAACAGTCGCAAAATAGCTTCCTATTGGTAAAGGACCTCTAATACACTAGATATTAATTATATATTATGTTCCGGTAATGAAAACACTTGACAGTGATTAAGATGATCGAGATCTATGTGTTACCAAGTTTAACCGAAATTTATTTTTAGCAATATTCTTTACCACGTCATCGTACATTCGACTGCAAGAAAAATGACCCCACACCGCACGGTATATTTAGATATTTTTCAATTATAAATTAAAGTCATATTTTTCTATTCCATGGATTACTGTTGTTAGACTTGACCCTAACCGCATTGGATTGCAGTCGCTAAAACTTCCCACGAATACCAAAGCTAATCATTTTCGTGGTGCTTACTTATCTTGTCAGGTGGGTAAATTAAAAATTTGGCGATTTCCAGTTGTGTGGTTTGGGTGTGACGTGAAAAAAGTGAACTTGCAATGCGCAAAATAAGTGATTGTGTTGCCTCGACTGATCAGGTACATAAACAAGTTACAATTAAACGCCGTAGAAGTAATTCCGACATGTTTTTTTTTATACATGTATCAAGTTTTTATTGAGAGGGCTTTATAAGTTAGTTTTCTTTGTTCAACAACAGGTCGTGTGTTTATATGTATATCATGTATAGTGTATGATGTTGGTCTGCATTGATTTCTGTATGTCACCGGCTTTTCAGCGTTTTTTATTCGTAAGGTGGTCTCGAACATTGAGTTTTCATGAGATAATTTAAGCTTAAGTAGGCTAAATGATTGTCTGAGCACGTTATAGAAAACTATAACTTCACGTCCTAAATAAACTAAGGGTTAAGCAGAGATAATATGGAAACAAATATAGGTTTCAAGAAAGAAGGTTAGAACCTTCTTTCTTGAACCTTCGAACTTGGAAAAAATATCTTACTCGGGTCTAAACGAGTAAGTTTTTTTTTATGCCGAATTTTGAAGCTTCTATGGAATCTGCCTGTATCCTACACATTACAATCGAGTAAAAGTCTATGGAAAACAAAATTTACAAAGCAGAATAATATTAAAACATTAATAAAAAGTAAGGCTAAAAAATTTAAAAGTAGTTATTCAAAAATTAATCTAAGTAGGTAAATTTGTTTTATGTAATAAAAACCACATGTTAATAAATACGTCAAATTTTGTCGCAAGCATTAATAGTTCAATAAAGTATCGCAATAACAACATCTATTGTTACAAATTGCAACACCTGCACTAACGTGTCATATCGTCCACTGAACTATCACCAAACATAGTTTACATATATATATCACAATATAGCACATATATATATGTGTGTTATTAATGCAAACATAATTAGGTAACTGCCTTGTATTTATTTGTTACCTAGTGGCATACATACAGGCCGTTAGGCAATCACGGGGGATGATTAAAATGTACCAACACATTTGGGGGATGATAATACGACTGTTCAATTGATAACAAATAATAATTATGCTTTACACTTAAGAACCGAAATCGTAATTAAAGCAAAAGAGATATCGACCGGGATGTGAATGCCAGAATGATTGCGGGATGGGTGAACATAGCGGCTCAGAAATAGGATACTACTACACGGATGTCCCTTACATTAAAAGGGAAAATATAATAATCGGTTGTCAGAAGTATCTGTTGTTGGTTGTCTGAGTATTTGCCAATGAAAGAAGTGGATGAAAGGAGAGTAAATGCAACAGAGATGCGAATGTTAAAATTTATTTGTGGTGACACAGAAATGGATAACTATTAAGATATAGAAGATAAGAGGGAGCATGAAAGTAGCACCAATTATGGTCAAAAATAGAAGTGGTAAGATTAATAGAAGCGAAAAAAGTCGCTTTGGGAAAGGGAAAAAAGTGATAAGAATTATTGATATAAAAAATCGATAGTTTGTATAAATGTGGCTATGACGATAGGTAGAGGAGAATGGAATGACATGCTGTACCGATCCCACTTAGAGTGGGATGAGGGCAGGAAAATGATGACTTAGGAACGAACTAATTCGAGATTGTTTCTCATCATGAATGGTGAATCAATCATTGTTATAATTTATTAACGACAATAATGGATGTCATTCGACCACAATTTTATTGTTTATGCAATCGGGCCAAGGGATTTATTTGTTCTTGTTTCCGAGTAAATTATGTGGTGTTTCTATTCTTGACAGTCTATTAGAGGCCATGACACGCTACTTCTCGTGAAGGTGATAATAGGTAAAATTGAACATTTAACATTTACGGGAGTTAAAGAATAAAACGTTATGAGTTTGAACTGTTTATTCTCCCATAATCCGGTCAACATAACGATGTTAAACAACACAGTACATCGAAATCCTTAATCACTACGATCGCGACAAGATGACGAGCGGAACAAACTCTGTAATTGACAAAGGCGCGCGTACGCAACCCTGTTCAGAGTTTAGGACCGACTGCCGGCGCAGCCCGGGCGGGCGAGAGCCGGCGTCTGCGACGTAAGGTCGCGGGAGGTGGGGAAATACAGGGACGCATTATATACAGGGACAGACTGCACGCTACATACCCCCCCTTTTGACCAAGAGGGAAACCTCTCCCGAATGGTCAAACCCTGAAGGAGAAGCTCTAGGTACGGATTCTGCGTGGACGGCCTCTACGACGTTTCGGTGCGACCGGCTCCGGACAACCAGAGTCCCTACTGTGATACCTACATAGATCTGAAACATGGTATTTACCCACAAGCTCTCCAGACTTTTGACAGGAAATAATATAAGTAGTAGGACTCACCTTCTTAGAGACAACGTAAGGTCCGTCCCTTTTTGGGACAAACTTTGAAGTAACTCCCTTCGCAGCATTACTGAGCACATGAGTCTTCATCAAAACTAGATCACCCACCTCGAACGGGACCAAATCGCGACGATTTGTATCAGCTTCTTGCTTGCGTAGATCCTGGTTTCGCTCTATGGTCTCTTTAGCTGTGGAAATAGAGTCGGCAAGCTTAGTAAGGTAGGGTGTGATCTGAGGGACAAAGTTTTCAGATTCTATAATAGCCCTTAGATCGGCTCGAACAGACAATGGCGAACGAAGTTCACGACCAAAGGTTATGAAAGCTGGAGTATGTCCAGTGGAAACAGTAAAAGAGCTGTTGAGAGCGAAGCGAACAAAAGGTATAACCTCGGACCATTGGTTGTGATTTCCCCCAACCAGAATGGCGAGTTGAGCCTTGAGGTCCCGATTCTTTCTTTCTACAGGATTTGCCTCTGGATGATAAAGCGGAACCAAATTCTGCTGCACGCCCAGGACAAACAAAGCCTTCTGCATAACATCGGCAACAAATTGAACGCCATTATCGGAGATCATACGTCTTGGAAGACCGAATCTCATAAAAACTTCCCCTACCAGAGTTTTAGCACAAGCTTCAGCCGTAGCTTCGACTAGAGCGAAAAGTTCAACCCACTTGCTAGCAGTGTCCTCCACAATCATGATCCACCTTTCGCCCTGGGGACCTTTTGGTAAAGGACCAAAAAGATCTACTGCAATTATCTCGAACCGTTGAGAAGGAACTGGAGTCTGAAGCAAACCGGGAGGTTTTGTGTTAGACGCTTTATACCTTTGACACTCAGTACAAGTTTTTAAGTAATCCATAATGTAACGTCTCATACCTGGAAAATAAAATCGTTGTGCTATACGATGTATGGTACGCTGTACACCGCCATGGGCAGCGGTCGGGGCATCATGACACTCATACATGACTTCGGCTCGTAAGCTCTCTGGAACGACCAATTGAGGTTCCTCGGAGTCAATGTTGTCGGCAAACCTATACAGTACACCTTGGGTTAGGAGATATCCTCTCTCTGTCCATCTATGTATAGATAATTCATCCAAACTTTCCAAATCATTAAGTATTTTTGCTACCTCGGGATCAGCCAGTTGGGCTTCGCGCGTGGATGAAGCATCCCAACGTGGAACATCTATAGTTACCGGACAAGCTACACACTCAGACAAGGAAGCGGTATCTGTGACTGGGCGACTGAGTGTGTCAGCCACTACGTTAGCCTTACCAGGAGTGTATTCAATTTGTAAATTGAAAGATTGTAGTTTCAAAGCCCAACGAACAAGCCGGCCACTTGGAGTTTTAAGCGAAAATAACCACTTCAAAGGTTGATGATCACTCCTCACCAATACCTGATGACCGTCGATGTAACCACGAAATCTCTCTACTGCCCAGACGACAGCCAACGCCTCTCTCTCTGTGGTCGAGTAATTACGCTCGGCTGGAATGAGAAGACGGCTTGCATATTCAAGCGGGTGTTCATCATGGGGAGAATCACCTTGAAGTAAAGCAGCACCTAAAGCAAAATGACTAGCGTCCGTTCTTAATATAAATGGTCTGGAATAATCCGGTTGAACTAAGATGGGCGGTGAGACTAAAAGCTTTTTCAGCTGAGTAAAAGCACATGCTTGCCTATCTGTCCATATCCAAGGCTGCGTCTTCTTAGTAAGACGGGTAAGTGGTTCAGCCACTTCTGCGAATTTAGGAATAAATTTACAGAACCAAGAACAAGTCTGGAGGAAGGTACGAAGCTGTTGGGTGTTGCTTGGCTCCTTCATATCAAGAACAGCACGCACCTTATCCTCATCCGGCGAAATACCTTGTCGGGAGATCACGTGGCCAAGATACTTGAGCCGGTCACGGGCGAAGACACACTTTTCACGATTCGCTCGCAGCTTGAACACCCGGAGCCTCTCAAACACGGCACGGAGATCCTCGACGTGAGATCCAAAATCCTCTGAAATTATTAATAAATCGTCTAAGTACCCTAGTATAGTTTTACCACCCAGGGTGGGACCTGACCTAAATCGGTCTATAAGCCTTTGAAATGTTGCTGGTGCGTTCTTGAGACCAAATGGTAAACGTTTGAAACGGAAGACACCAAAAGGAGTCACAAACGAAGTTTTGTCTCGATCAGCCGTTTTTACCTGCCAGTAGCCACTTCGAAGGTCTAAAGATGTCATGATACAGCCCTTCTTAGTAGACTGTAGGAGCTCATCTATGCGGGGCATAGGGTAAGCATCTGTTTTAGTAACAGCATTGAGCTTACGGTAGTCCACACAGAATCGGTATGTGCCATTAGGCTTAGGCACCAATACACACGGTGCAGCCCACGCAGACTCGCACTCCTCTATAACATCTTCAGATAGCATCCGGTCCAACTCAGTGCGTATAATCTTCTTCTTTGCAGGTGTGACCCGATAAGGGGGCACAGCGATTGGTGGGTGGTTACCAGTGTCTATGCGATGCTCAGCGAATGGAGTTGGTTCTCCTACCATATCAAAAATATCTGAGTACTCACATAATAAAGTCTCCAAACCAGACCTCTCCGACTCTGACAGCATAACGCCTTCATCCTCCCGCAACACATTAACCGATGCACACTCAACGGGGCCTTGTTTACCTAAAGTTTCCCACAGCAAGGGGTGAGACAACTGTGGTTGGTCCGCTGAGTGCCATGTTAAACTAGAAAAGTCAATAATCATCTTAGCATTTAGAATAAAATCTATGCCCAATAGAGTTTCATTGTTAACCGCATCTGGTAATACAATAAACTCAACAGGTGTAGAAAACTCAGCGAGTCGAACACTGGTTACTGTCAGTAACACCTTAGTATGTCTCATGGTACCATCTGCGAGCTTCATCAACATAGCTTGAGAACGGAAAGATAACCCACTACGCTTCAATAAACTATAAAGTGAACTACTTGCAATACTACGTCGAGCAGCCGTGTCCAATAATGCAGTACCCGTATATCCCTCAATACATACTTGTACTAGAGGTCGGCCCTGCAAGGAGCTCGACTGATCATTTATAAAAACAGATGAGAATACATTTTCAACCTTAACATTATCACTGACATTTACATTGCTAGTGCTTTCTTTACATTGAGGGCAATTTATTCTAATATGTCCTTGTTTACCACAACTATAACAAAATGTACCTGAGGGTGTCTTTTTATTCGTTAGCTTTTCACACGAATCACGTACATGACCCCGCGTCTTACAGTATACACAGAACAATTTATCACTTTTGATAGCACCTGATTGACAGTTCTTGTCGTTTCGCGTTGGCGCTGGCGACAGAGGCGACTGGATACGAACGCGCGACGACTGGGCGGCACCATCCGCTCGTTGTAACGCCGCACCCGAGCCCGAAGTATTGGCATGTGGCACTCGTTCACTCGACTTGCATGATGACGTCCCTGACGACGAGGGGCACGGCTTGCTTTCCGAATTCTCCGATAGGGACTCTTCTATAGACCTCGCTCGCTCTATTAACGTCTCGACGTCATTAATAGCGTCTCTTGGCAGACGTTTCCTAATCCGCTTATGCAAAAGGCCATAAATAATATCCAGTTTCGTTTCTTCCAATAACTTGTATGGTAGTTTCGCCAACGTAGCTCGTATTTTCGTGATAAATATATCCGCACGTTCCAAGCTTTGTTCAGTCGCGAAGATATCCCGGAACAATTTGTACGCTGGGCGTGGTACTCCGTACATCGAACGAAGACGTTTCAACGCTTCGGGCCACGATGTTATCTCCGCCCGGATGCCTCGCCACCATATTGCTGCATCTCCATGAAATAGCACCGGAAGTCCCCGAAGTGACATCTCGTCGGTAACCGAAGCACATTCTTTATAAATTTCAATAGCATCGATGAAAGCTTCTACCGCTTCAGGATGTTGTGATGAGCCGTCAAAACGTGCAGTACATTTTGAGAAGTTTCCAGACACCGATGACTGAGCTTGCGACTGCGAAATTCTCGCCGTGTCGGCAAGTCTAATGTCCGACGGCGCCAAATGCGATGCCAGAAGAGACTCCAACAGCTTTTGATTCGTCTCTGCCTGCACTTTCGAGAAGGCGGCCAAGAGAGATGAAAACTGGTCTCCAGACATGAGCACAGGGTTTGTCTGCATAACCACCGATTTAGCAGACTCGTCGTCACTCGAAGGATTCCCGGCATCGTCCTTTCCAACAGGAATTTTCCGCGGCGGCATTGTCACGCGTGTAGGTAGGTTTTAACTGGTTATAACTGGATTTCAGTTCGGCCACAACGTTGGGACGCCACTTTAATATTTACGGGAGTTAAAGAATAAAACGTTATGAGTTTGAACTGTTTATTCTCCCATAATCCGGTCAACATAACGATGTTAAACAACACAGTACATCGAAATCCTTAATCACTACGATCGCGACAAGATGACGAGCGGAACAAACTCTGTAATTGACAAAGGCGCGCGTACGCAACCCTGTTCAGAGTTTAGGACCGACTGCCGGCGCAGCCCGGGCGGGCGAGAGCCGGCGTCTGCGACGTAAGGTCGCGGGAGGTGGGGAAATACAGGGACGCATTATATACAGGGACAGACTGCACGCTACAAACATTTAAAGTTATTGAATTTAATTGTACGTATTGTAATATTGACAATTGAATCAATTTAAAGGCCAAAGTGAAACACATTGGAAAACATAACGCCTTCTTTGGTGCACTCGAATCTACTTAAAAAATGTAGAAAGAAAACAACAAATACCTACATGTTACAAATTCAACTATTTCATGCAGTGATAAGCGCTGGTGTTATGAAATATGTCTACAATATGATTCTTCTACTCCGGAACGGAAATCCACCCAGGATCCTCTCGACATTTAAGTGGCATCCTTGAAACTTTGTCAGTCTGTTCACTCCCCTTGTACTTGGCTGTCACCAGAATGGTCCTGAACTTCAAGAGAGTGGCCCGATAGTTTAATAATCGGATCTGTTCGAGATGGCCCGAGTTCGAGTTCTGGTGATCCAGAACGAAACTGGTTTTTATGGTATATCAAAACTATTTTCGGACTTATCCCATACCTATTTCTTGTAAGCACATTACGCTGCGCTTTTTTTGCTAATAGCATATATTTCACTTGGTCGTTGTAAAAACACTATTTTACGTTTCATCATGACAATCTAGGAACAGTGAGTGGCTCTGAATAGACAAGCTTGAGTAACAGAGCTGTGTCATGTCGTTTCAGCAGCCGTGCCCACTACACGGGCCGATGACCTGTGAAGGGTTGAATGCCTAAGGGATGCTATATGTTATACACTGAAGCGGACTCAAGCTGTCTGCGTAAAATAGACTATACAATGCCTGTAATTTAACTTCCGCATACTTCTTTCAACGAATGAAACGCGGAATGAACTACTTTACCTCCACTTTTAGAGATCGTGATATTTTGTAGACACATTCATTAGATACTGCATAGCAATTTTAAGAATTAAATCTGTATGAAAGTGAATATGTCCTAATCTACACATATAAATAAAATTGAAGTGTCTCTGTTTGTAATATTGAAATAACTGCTTTCATATTCTATATATGCTTTTACTACATTCATATAATTTTTTTCATACACACAGGAAAATACATTTTTTACAATTTTTGTCTATCAGTCTGTCTGTTTGTTCCAGCTAATCTCTGAAATGGCTTGACCGATTATGACGGGGCTTTTATTGGCAGGTAGCTGGTGTAATACTAATTAACTGGGGCGACTTTTTTAGAATAATTTTTTTAATTATTGATTTCGAGGGGAAACAAAGTTCGCGGGCTCAGCTAGTAGATAATATTAACACTTTACAACTTTGTCTTTACAATATTGCTTAAATCAGAATAAACAAAGTTAATTAAACTAAGATAGTTTTACCTCCATAATTCTGTGAGAGTCGCGTGAACAGTAACTGCCTCCTGTAAATGCAGAACAAAAAGGTGCCAACAGTTTTTCTATCTCATATAAACGCTCGCATCCCAAGTTTTGTACCAGACCTCACACAGACGGACGAAGTTGACGAATCAATTGTTTATGAACTATATACAGTGGATGTTTTAGGGAGCGGGAGCGGGTGCCATTCTTGTATAGCCGCTTTAAGTGCAGCCGCAGGACATAATGGGTCTTTAACTCTTGAACGTTAAATTGCCATTGTGTTGCGAGAGTTTGTTTTGTTTTGAAATTTCACCGATGTGATGGGTAAATCGATAGTATCTTTTTATGGGATTATGGGCAAACGAGCCGGCGAGTCTCCTGATGGTAAGTGGCTAGCGCCGATCATGGACATCTGCAAAGACTGCAACACAGATAGTGTTACACCTGTTACTTTTCTTACTTCACTTTCAATATGACGGCTGATGATAGCATTGCCAAATTCCCGTGGATTTACTTGAGCATTAAAAGTAGTCATTTTCCATGAGTAGTTAACTTTGCTTTTAAGTCTGGCTTCACTATCATTAAAAGGATGTATATGTAGTAGTGATGTAACGAATATTCGCATTCACGAATATTCGCATGTTTTTAGGTATTTGAGCTTTATATTTTGCTTAATATTTTACCCTCCCAGATTAGTATAAAAAGCCATTGGTTATATAAATAACTGCACGTCAATTCCCTTGCGGGATAGGCAGAGAGAACAGAGCGCCATAAGGGACGATTCATACACGCCTCACTCGTTTCTTTGAGCTTCATGAATCTTGTCATACACGATCGTCGACCTTTAAGGCTCCTGACATCACCTTCCTCCAGAACTCGTTCTATTTAAATGTCGTGGCGTATCCTACATTCATCCGGTTTTGCATTGTAATAATACGATTACAGCGGATAACCGCTTGGTCAATCTGGCATCATCCTTTCGCTCTATATTTCCGAATCATCGGAGTATGCCCTTTCTTACTTTAACATCGACACTGTCTTTCAATACCTTTTCCTTCCTCACAACCTTGTTTTCGGCGCGGTCAGCGAGAGTCACTCCGCAGATTTTGCGCAGTACCCTCATTTCGACTGCGTTTATCCTTTCGTGAAAACCCTGCCATACCCAACTCAATCGATTTTGAAATCAAATTTTCGACCGTATGCAGCTTGATCCAACTTAAAAAAGTTGGATCAAACTGCATACGGTCGAAGTCCCATTTTTTTATAAAACTCCAACCGCAAGGTTGAACACGAGAGCGTTACATCAGGAGAAGACACGTGCTATTAAGTATAATTAAATAACTGCACCAATATGGCTTCACTGATTTTGATGAAATTTAGTGTGCATTTTAGGTCTGAGAATCATTCGAATGCGTTTGCGAATGCTTAAAAGAAATATTCGCATTCGCGAATGTTATTAACAAATATTCGTATTCGCATTCATTCGCTAATGTCCAAAATCCAACATTCGTAACATCACTAATATGCACGTATATGGATGATATAATCTTTGTTCCATATTCCCATTGAGTGGGTGCTGTTTACAGTAATTCTATGTAATGCTTCTACATTGATTGGTCGCGTAATGCAAGCCGCCATGTGATTGAATGGGTGAACATGTTGTTGTGTGACGTCACGTCCTGCACGGCTCGCATGCAACTAAATAATGCGCTATTCATTCATTCACATTGCGTCAAACTGCGCGAATGTTGAACTGTTTTAGTAGTACCTATATTATTAGTATTTCATAGTTTTCTCCTAATAATATGTTTCTTTCTTAGGTTTATTTTTTTTAATTTAATATTTTATGGGCAAAAAGTTTACTTACATTTTTTTCTCTTAGCATCTATGCTGTCTATGCACTATGCCCCATATCTGTTGTATTAACAGAATAGAGGCAACAATATTCTTATTCTGTATTTGTTTTGCGAATAAAAACCGACTCTGTTGTGTTGGTTGATTATTTTATTTTGCCCGAACTCTTCGCTGTTTTTCTTTCGTTTAATAAATAAAATAATATTTCTTGTAGAAGTTATTTAATATTTTTTTAAAATTAAGAGCAATATTCTAGTGTGAATTTATACTCGTGTGATAATAACATCTGATTGTGTGATGTTCTATTTAACTAATTGATGACCCAAATAGTACTTGGTCATACATTAATTGCGAACGTAATCATATTGTATGTGTATGCGAGCATGTTTCACTATTTGTGCCGCGAATTACCTACAGAATCTCATGTTACATAACATAACTTCACACCTTTTTCTATCCGAAGTTGTTGGCAGTGGTATGGCTGTTAAGCCTCGACTCGCCGTTATGTTCACGTCCCAAATGGAATAGTTGGCGAACATATTGCCATACCGGGCACAAAGTTTTCAGTCATCGTTATTTATCACACATAACTTACGAAATTAATTAATTTTGTAGGATTCAATTCACCCGTTAATGTCTACAGTCAGAATTCTATCTGCAGTTGGAGAGTTTCCTCCCTTCCGCTTACATCACTTAACAGATATCGCTAGCCACCCATTTTCTAAGTTTCCTGGTCCATTTAGTCTTATTTATAGGTATTTTTGCACAATGTGTAACACCAATGTAACATGAACACTCCATGAATTATCCGAGTATTTCTAAAATTTGTGTGTGACATTTATCGATGACTTGACAATTACACGTGACCATATACCTTATATGTCGAATACGAGCTCACGCTGCCTGCAATTGCAGGTTTAAAAGGCGTAATTTTATAAAAATAAAGTTAAGATTCCAAGAACATTAACGTTATTTTCTCTGTGAAACTATCTAGACCGTCCACTACAACATTGCCAACCATAATCAGACCATAAAATTAATTTATTTCATTTGTTTGTTTCAGGTAAGCTCCATTTCCTTCAATCAGTCGATTGGTGACGGAAACGCACGAGTGCTTCCGAAACTATTTGCCACTTTTCGCAAATACATCGTCCCGATTAGTGAGTTCTTGTCTGCGGTGACCTATAAGTACATTGTGACCGGTGTCCTGATGACCCAGATTTTGGACTGTGGACACATTATGATGTTTATCCAACAAAACGTTTGTGAGAAAAAAAAAATACACATACAGATGAATTGAGAACCTCCTTCTTTTTTCGGAGTCGGTTAAAAAGATACCGGGACCCCGCAGTCGCGTCTGAAAATAAGTATACATTCGTATCAAAGGAGCGGTGTAATGTTCGTCGTCTCTATAGTAAAGTCTTACAATTACAAGTTATTCTTGATTAGCTCTCCTATTTGAACCCTTTTGATATTGGTAGGGAGTTCCCGGACTCAAATCCGGGCACACTCTGGTTACTTATTGAAAAATAAGCAATAAGCAGATTTCATGTGTGACAACTAACTATGATATTTGTTTCTAAGACTTTCGCGAATCTCACTCATTGATTAAAACAACTTTTAGGATTGTATCGCGTTTATTTATTATTTATTTTTATTTCCCGACGTTTCGAACTCTTTACAGAGATATACTCGTGAAAATGATCTCTGTAAAGAGTTCGAAACGTCGGGAAATAAAAATAAATAATAAATAAACGCGATACAATCCTAAAAGTTGTTTTAACTAACTATGATTTGATAAATTGCGGCAAGCAATTGATTGATTGTAGAGAGCAATATAACATCACGCCGTGTCCCCTGCTGGGTAGGTAGAGACAAAAACACTCTACTTCAATACTATTGTAAACAAATATGTAAGAATGACATTTTCAATTTATTAGTACCTGGTCAGAACATTAACGAGTAGTTAGAAATAACGTTGTTTCCTAAGAATGTTTACTATCATATAGATAACGACGTGACTGTTCACATAAATAGTTTTAATCGCAACTAGAAAAGGATGTGACCTTTACTCATCATAATTATTAGACCCTGGATGAATCACCTCATAGTTCTACGTAACTTGACATGGAGTTGGGCCTGCTATATGACTGGATGACTGGTTAGGACTCATCAGCCTAGACGGGCTATTAAATATTATTTTCAGTATTAATAACCTGGGTAATGCCATGTTGTGACGTATTCCAATGCCCTTAAAAACGATGTTTGTTAGACCCGTTTACTGTGTAAAAACACCTAGACAATCTAGATAGTTTTTTTTTTGAGTTACGAGTTAGGTTTTGCACTTTTTTAATAAAGTGGCTTTCTAATGACAAGGAACTTACTAAAATCGGTTGAATACTTTCTGCGATAATCGATTGAAAAATTATTTTTAGTCTGTTCTAAATCAATTACTACTTCGAATAGAAAATTTACTCGATACAGAAGTTTTAAATTTGCCAAAGTTGACATTAATATGCCTTTGCCATTTGTACATCAATCACTTTAAAACTGTGTGTACCTCTCATATTATAATGCATAAGTTAGCAAAGCGTGTTTGGCCCTGGCTAGTTCATTATTCTCATTATTATAAACCTAGACTAGTATAGGTGGGTGTCTGTGCGTCTAACAGCCGACGACAATCACACCATTATGTACCGACACGGACATCGAACCCTCACCCACATGCTCGTCATTAGAGCTGCGTATCGTCACAAAGTAAATGTGCACAGAAAGTTAGCTACGTACAAACGACAGCTGCGTCGGAATGGAACTCCATCTGCAGACTTTGATAAAGTCCTTAGATAGCTAAGATTTTATTTTCGTCCAAACTAATACTACTACTTATAACCATAATTTATACATACATCTATAACTTCACGCCAAGTCCCTTGCGTGGCTTGCAGAGAAAACAGAGCGCTATGATACACGATTCTTCACAACTTCTTCATAACTCTGATTATAACCTTAAAATACATATTCAGAAAATAGTATTTGTTTTACTAAGGTGGTATTTGGGTATCTCGGCTATTTGGATTAATTAGCTTACTCCAATAATGTAGATTGTTTGGATTATTAAATACCGCGAAATCATTTGAAAATTAATATTTCTGTGCTGTGTTCATCTGGCAGCTAAAAAATTTACTAAATTCCAATAAAGTAACGGTAGAATATAATTTATATCAAATCTTAGACAAATTTCGTTAATTGAAAAAAAAAACTGACAAAGATCTTTATATTTACTATTACACTAGTTGGCCCGCCGAACTTTATTCCGCAAATTTTGAATTTATCACTTTTTCTTTACTACATCATACATGAATTATAGATAAAAACCACCTGGTTTATATCCTCTATCTAATAAAAAAACGCATCAAAATCCGTTGCTTAGCTCAAAGATATAAGCACCGGCTCGACCGGTGAAATACCACAACCTCTTAGAAGATCGACGTAAAGTGGCTCATGCCGCGTTTCGTTCGGTGAGAGAGGTACCCGGAGGCCCAACCCGCTTCCCCATCCTTCCCTATCCCCTATCCCTTAAATGTCGGCAACGCAACAGTAACTCTATATGTGTTGCTGGTGTCCATGGGCGGCGTTGGTTGCTTACCATCAGGTGACACGTCTGCTCGTTTGCTCTCCTATTCCATAAAAAAAAATAAGGGGACAGACAGCGGAAAGCAATTTTATTTTATACTATGTAATGACTAATATTTGAAACTGGTGTTCTTGTTATTTACGTGTACTGTGATGCGGCAAGTCTGACTGTGGGCTGCACCGCGCCGGTAATGCGATTAGGAATACATCTATTGGACCGAACTTGGAGATCTGAATCGAGCCCGTACTGCTCAATGGACATTTGTAAATCTTTAACGAACCCACTGTCTATATATTAATATGTCTCGTTACTTGTACTGATTTATGTTTCTTAAGGAAGCCTCCATGTTGTGTGTCTATTAGTAAAAGGCTTTGTGACTTTGTTGACATTTGACCCATGGTTCGGTCATGTAGAAAGAATGGATGATGCAAGATTGACTAAGCAGATATACAATGCCAAAGCGGATGGATGTAGGAGTCGAAGACGGCCACGACACACCTTCCATGACCAAATAGAACGAGTCCAGTCCTGTCCAAATAGAAGGTGATGTCAGAGCGTTAAAAATCGAGGAGCGTGTATGACAAAAGTTATTAAAGCGAGTGAGGCGTATAATAATCCTTAAGACGCTCTGTTCTAATTATCTGCCTATCCCACTAGAGACTTGGCGTAAAGTTATGTATGTATAAAGAGTATATTACCTTTTATCGGCAACCCCATTTTATGTTATTTATGCCAATATTTGACCGACCTGTTAGTTGCAGTGCCTACTGTACTGATATTGATCAATGTCATAGGCTGTATCATGCTCAGCTCAGTACATTGAGTGCAAGCGGGAGGCCCCCAATCCGAGTCCAGTGGGCACAGTTCCTGTGTGTGACCAACGAACCGCACCCACATTATCCATGTGCACAATTGTCTCAGTGATTATCTGTCTCACTCCACTTGGGTCACCAGTACATTACCCATATTGGATGTCTCTAGTCTTGCTATACTGAACCTGTGGTCCACCGAGCTACTTGCAACAAGGCAACAGATATTTTGTTTACCCTTCTGTTGTCTATCTGCTGTTCTAATATCGACAAATTATAATTGTATTATACAATTGAATACATAAGATTTTTTTGGAATTACATGCTCTTAATACGAGAAAGTAGATTGCGAAAATTACGCTTGCACACGTAAAGTATTTTATGTCTACTGGGATCCAGGCTAAACAGTAAAAATCCCTGAACGAGTAGAGGAATGCTGAACGTAATAATAAAGAATTCAGATATTGTTTAGTGAGCTAGGTTATGTAACATTGAAGAGTCAAGGGTTACCTATGCAATATACATTATAACATTATAGTAGTACCATAGACACATGGCGTGTGGTCGAAAAGCCCGCAGCGTGACGTCAGCCACTCGCCACTCTACCCATTGTGTTAGTCCAGTGCGTGTCAGGGAATAGCAGAGACAAACGAGCGACACGATCGTACCAAGACACTGTCGCGCAGAAAGATATTGTCCACAGAATTGGAAAACAACATGGACATTTGCCATTGGTCAACAACACATTTGAATTAAATACAATAAAAACACATAACTTCACGCCTTTTTCTACCCGAAGGTTTAGGTAGTGGCTGTTAAGCCTCGACTTGCCGTTATGTTTACGTCCCAATTGGAATAGGTGGCGAACCTATTGCCATACCGGGCACAAAGTTTTCAGTCGTCGATAATTATCACACTTAACTTCCGAAAACAATTTCGAAACGTCATTGGCCAGTGTCAGGATTCGAACCCGGACCTCTGGATCAGAAACCGTGTGCTCTACCATTGGACCACCGAGACATTAAAGTTAGATGTTTCCGCAATTCACACTAACAGCTGATATAGTCTACGAAATGAAATGTAACCAGTTTTTGTTAGTTATCCGTACTTTTGTTTAGGATAAATGTAGCCAGTGTACTACTGCATTAAAAAAGCTATTATCAATATCTATAGCAAATCTATCCATATCCCTTTTGGAGAAGTCATTGGTTTGAATCTGGATTCCATTCCACATCTTTTTGTTTCAGAGGCGGGATGCTGGACGTCTTATTACTTTAGAGACTGATGGATGATTTAGGTCGGTTCTGAAACTAACGTCAATAATCTTATAAATCCCATAACGTACACCTGTACACCAGATTTATTTGTTTAAATTATCCGGGACCGCAGTTTGAATGTAAAATACTTAATTTTGTATTCTGGTTTGAACTGTGCAATAAATCTTATGGAAATTAACTTTAAAACGATTTGACTGATCCTGTTTTATTGGTGTTCGTTATTGTCAGCATAATGTTTGTTGTGATGCCTTGTTCATTGGGCTAAATTTCTATTGTATTTTTTTAATTCCTGCAAAAACTATAAAGCCGAAATTTACTCATTCTCTCTGTCTACTCTCTGTTTATATATAAATCGTTAAACCTTTTGTTTCAATACTAAATTAGACAGCCTGGATCTATCATCACTACATATTAAAGAACACTTTCTTTCCGTTGATGCCGTAGATCTTTTAAAGTGTTTGTTTGTGTGTTTGTATATATATATAACATGCATTGATATTTGACTTTATATACAAGCACTTTAATTTATTAGAAGAAATTGATCATTGATCAGTGGATTCCCATTCCTCCACACAGCTCATACCTACATAGTTGACAGTCGTTAGAACGCAACTATGCCACCCGCGATGTCTTGCTATTCTGGTATGCAGGCACGCGAAGTTCTGCCCGATCTGACCCTGCCGCTATTAATGCACTGTATATATTAGAAAGGGTCCCGGGTTCGATCTCATTGTTATATGAACACGACTCACGATTCTGACAAATTTATAACGTCATGCCGCAAGTGCTCTGGTGGTTTTTGGTTGTAACATTTTGATCTTTTTATTGTAGCCTAGACTAAAATTATATCTATACTTTACTCTGGGTTTCTCTACTTTAAATAAACGGGAAGTATCATAGAATTTTACATGGAAGCAAAAGCTACTACTTTGCTACTGCATTCCGAATATTGAAATAATCGCTACACTCATCATCATTATAACCCTATTGCAGTCCACTGCCAGACATAGACCCCTCCCAATTTGCGCATAAGAACATTTCGGTTGACCCATATTTTGGAATGGTTATCCCACTATTCTTAGGTGTTGTGATGTGTACCTAAGCTTGTCAGCCATGTGTTTTTCTTTCGCTCCCGGCTGACTGAGAGAATCGCTAACCTATTTTTTTTTTATGAAATAGGGGCGCGAGAAAGGGCACCCGATGGCAAGCAACAAACGCCGCCCATGGACACCTGAACACAGTGTTACAGTTACGTTGCTGGCCTTTATAATCGATCGGAAGTGGAGTGAGAAGAGGCTGGGGGAAAGGGTTAGGCCTGCGGATACCTCTCTCATCGAGCAAAACGCGGCAGAAACCACTTTGCAGAAGTATAGTCTGTTAATAGTTGTAAACGAAATTTTTACTCTACATTTAATCTTGAATTATTTAACAGTATTGTGTAGTTATAGTATGTAGTTTAATTTCCCTTGAACAAATCAAAAGTACTAAGTGGCTACGGATTAATGCACCCAACATCACAACAGCACAACGAATTGATAATCTCATTACCATTCAGAAATGGATATTTTTACAATAACTCGACATAAAACCTCCCAGAAACATGAACACTTCCATAATTTTATTTACGACCACTTCCGACGGCACCACCAGAAGCTCTAGCTATTTAAAATACATTTTATAATGATAACTTTAAAACTATTTCTGACGATGTTTTACAATTGAAAGATTAGGGTACTGCCGAGCTATTTTGAGATCACCCAACGCCTGTGACTCATGTGAGCCCTTCGTATCTCAATTTACGCGTGTGAATCTCCACTCGTCTATTTGTTTAAAGCAGTAGTGCATGCTTTTTTCCTTTTTTTATACACTTGTAATTTTATTATTCATTTACCACTGTATTCAGATTGTTATTCTGGTGTCGAACTGACAGCAAGGAAGCTCATTCCCTCTGCCTATATTTTATGGGACAGGCGGGCCAACAAGCATGCTGGTCAGTTAGTGGTGACTAGCGCCGCCCATGGATACCTACAACACGAATAGTGTTAGAGTTGAATTTCTGGCCTTTTAAGGAGTATGGTGGAAAAGGAGGGAGGTGGGCCTTCGGATACCTCTTTCATCGAACGAAAACTGTATGAGTCACTTTACGTCGATTTTCTGAGAGGTGGCATTTCACCGGTTCATACGGTCCATTGGAGCGTATGTCTTTGGAACTCGTTTAAATTGTACCATTTTCATCTTTCTACTATAACGATGCACTTAGTCACTAACGCCTACAATAAAATCTGAGTTAAACTAAACCAAGGGACTGGTGGTTTTTCAAATCATTTCGTTTTTCCTATACAACCAAATGGAAACCAATGTCTCTATATGTTTGTGTGTTTGTAATAGCACATCTATGTTCGTGTTTTTTAGAGGATACACCTCATTATCGACAAAAGGTGCCAATTACCTACTTAAGAGTTCCACGCACTTAATATGTTTTATTCTGCCATTCATACAAATGTTAGTGTTAGCTGTTTTGGGAATATTGCGTGCGGTGTTGGTGTTGTTGGTCTCGGTCTCTGGGCTGGAAGTGGTTGCAGTTCGATTCACATCCACCCCGAGTGCAATAACTTGGCTGATAAACATGAAGGTGTGTGCCTGATACTTATTCAAATTACCCTGTTCAATAATATCATTACATACAACCTTTAGGAATAATATAACTAATATAACTCGTTCGCTTCTTTGACTTTGATAACTCTTGTCTTACACGCTCGTCTGCATTTGGGGCTACTGACATCACCTTCCTCAAGGACTTCACATGAGCAATACAATAAAACCACTATTGATCATGGGAAGTGTGTTATTTAGTTCAATTCAAACAAAAATTACCGTAAAAAGATCTTGACTGGGTTGATTTATTTTGTGGTTCTATTAATAACTTACAAAAGTATGACACATTTGTATTTGGCATAAAAATAGTTTACAAATTAGTTTTATAATAAATTCCCTTTCGATGAATGAGTTTAACTTGAACGAAGGTCGCGTTCTATATTCGTGCTTGTATATTTTTTGTTGTACTCTGATTCACTCCGCGCCAGTGTTGTGCCTTGCTAGTTATCGATATTTATCGAGTCAATGCAAACGTGTCGATGGTCGATACGATGCCTTGTAACGATTAATTAATTCCTTTCTAATGCAATTATACAGTTTGTTATTGTTTGGATACTATTAAGGTACATATTTTTAATTTGCATATTTACTTGTTTGCATCTTTTTGAATATTTTCCCACTGTAATAAATCTCTCTAAATTAACTTCAGCCACAGCCTAACCAGTGTAAGATTATTTCAAAAAAGCTATATAAGTTAATATCATAAAGTCTCGGTGGTCCAGTGGTCGAGCACCCCGCTTCTGACTCCAGAGTTCGCGGATTCGAATCCTGGCGCACACCAATGACTTTTTGAATGAAAATAATTTCAAAAGGTATTTGTGATACATATTGATGACTGAAATCTTTGTGCCGAGTATGGCAATAGGTTCACCACCTGTTCCATTTGGGACGTAAACGTAACGGCTAGTCGAGGCTTAACAGCTACTACACCTTCGGGTAGAAAATTGCGTGAAATTATGTTATGTTAATTTAATATCAACATATACATGATGACAGGAATTTTGAATATTTTGTACGGATAAGTACTTAAAAAAAATAGTTTAAATAGAGCCCTATGTTACTCTTGCATAAAGTAATAGCATGTCGGCAACTTAATCAACCACCCGTTAATTCATACCATCTCACGATACTTGATCCGATCACAATCGAAACTAATATAACCCTCAAATGAGTAAAATAATAAAAAAAATATCATAACTAAAGCTATTGAATGCTTTATATATCTAATGAAACATTGATTCCTGTAGCCGATTGAAATATTCTTACGATCGGAGCCAAGATATGAAGCTGAGACTAGAACTAACTAGAAGAACTCGTGCGAATCAATTGGCACAAACTCTGACGTTGAATAAGGTCTTAATAATGAAAGCTCAGAGATATGTCGCTAACGGTAAGTGAGGTAGAGGTATTACGAATTTATTTAATGAAAAATTTATGCGCCTTTGGTATTGAAAATATATATGTAACGCTAAGTGTCTTGTTACGATTCAACTCATTATTCAAACCACGAGCAGTTTCCTCATTGTCTCCAAACTATGAATCATTGCGCTATCATTGTTGGGAAATGTATAAATACGCATTGGTTGTTGCGATATTTATAGAATCTTTATTCAATGTTTTACAATTAAATATCGTGTGGCGTCAGTTAGATTGTGGTTCTGACGCACTTGCGAAGGCATGCGTGGAGCAGATACATACTCTCGTAGACATGACAATGATTTGATGATGATGAATTGATTGCTGTTTAAAAAATTGATATCGAAAAGAAACAGGATCCAAACAATTTTGTTATCATTTCACTTTTCTAGAAGAGGAACTAATTCGTGCATTAAAAGACAATCTGCTACGTTTATTAAATCGCAATTACCTAACGAAGTTGCTATAATTATCGACCAGTTCAATAGAAACCAGTTGCTGGGTCTCTCTTGCAATACAGTAATATTGGTTGCAATACCGAGCTAAAATATCTAATTAACAGCACACTCGCACTGATCGTGTTACGCTGTTTGTTGACGACTTTCAGAATTTGTTAACACTATCAAAAATCAAATAATTTATCTTTTGATTCGATAGATATTTTTATATCGACTCATTCCCATCACTAGTTTCTAAATAAAGTATTTTAAGCTTTTATGTGAGGAACTGCGTTCACGATGCCTAAACTCAAATTTATTAATATTGTATATATAGGTATATGGACTGTGACTGGTTACAAATAGGAAACATTAGTTTAGAATCGTATTGTGCACAGCCGTTTTCGTTCTTTGTCTTATTGTTTGAGCTGAATGGTCCTATTATTAACCTCAATTTGATTGGTAAATATGCTTAGGCGGTGCTCTAAAATAGTGTTTTGCAATACCTCTTTAAATAGATGGATGCGTAATAAGGTCTTAGGAATACGGTCTTAGGTGGTTATAATATGCTATTTATTTACTTATAGCTTTGTCGCGTTCCTGAATATGGAAGTCGGTGTGTAATATTAAAATAACTATTAAAAAAAATACCTGTTCTTTAGTTTCTTCTAAAATCTCTGAAACGGCTAGACTGATTTTTATTTAATAGTCTAGAATGCTAAAAATAAGTCCTATCATGACTATCAAGTTCCGTGAACTGCGCCCGAAAGGTTATTATTTATTGGATGATACATATATATTTTTTTAATATCTTGGACACAAATCACACAGCGCCCTCCAGTTCCAAACTAAGCAACTAAATGCTTGTGCTATGGATAACTAGATAACGGATACGAATACATATATACTTTTTTTTTTGTAAATACATACTTATAATACATAGAAAAACACCCAGACGCCGCACAAATATTCATGTTTGTCACAAATATTTGTGTGCTCGGGTGGGAATCGAAACCCCGGCCTCAGTGCTGCAGCCGGTAGTTTTACCAATGCGCCACGAGGCCCGTCATTTAAAGACTTTTGATGCGGAACAAATTTCGCTGGGTCAGCTAGACCCAGCGAAATTTGTTCCGCATCAAAAGTAATAAATGAGTAAATTTTGGATATCATGAGGTTCAATTTGTGCTATTTATCGGCTTTAACTGCTCTCCCGCTATGTTAATACTGCAAAATATCTTTGAAAATATTCGATTAAGTTGCATGCTGTAAAGGGCGAGGATTATCATTATTACATGCAAAATCTATTTAAGACACTTAATTGAATGAAAATTAATGCTGTAATGTTTAAAATCGCTTCCTAAATAAGCCATTCTTTCTCGTAAAAAGTAAAAAAATAAAAATGGTCAATGTCTATGGTCATCCATAAGAGATAGACATATGCCCTCGCGGACTTTTTTGTAGACCGTCTGAAGGTGTTAAATAATATAGAACATTGTTTTGATCTATCATTTAGGGTTCAGCCAGCGTTTGCAATTAAATATTTAATCTTTAAAATTATCATTTTTTCTTTACAACATCATATATGAATTATAGATCAAAACCACCCCGTTGACACCCTCTAAGTATTAAAAAATCTGCATCAAAATCCGTTGCGTAGTTTTAAAGATATACGCATATAAGGGGACAGACAGCGGAAAGTGACTTTGTTTTATACTACCTATGTTATGATGATATATGGTCATATAAAATATGATATCATGCCTGAAATTCGATCTTCCCTCAAGTGGGCACTGACATCATAAAAAATATGCAAATTAGGATTTAAGACTTGAGTCATACTTTTTTACATCCGTTATTTGTTATAATTTTGAGGTCCTTACCGACTCGCGGCATTGTTTAACAAACACCTCAAGCGTACATTCACAAATTTACGAGACATACTTAAATTGACAAATTACCATCTGCATTAAACTGTCGGGTCGTCTGCACGAGAGTGAATTGTTTACTGCCCACCTACATAACAATGCGCACGAGGATGAAGATAAAACATCACAGTTTACGAGTCTACATTTCTACAAGCGTTTTACGGCGAAAATCTCATTATTATAAGACTCGCGAAGCTGTTAAACTTCGATCATAACTCCAAAGGAAATTGCAAGAAGATACTTGTTCTCACCTTTTTTATTTGGCTCCTATTCTTTCTTACCTTTATGCCCTCAATGCACGATGGTGTAAGCAGCGGTAATTATGCTTTGACACTTCGAACGAAGGAGGAAACGGGATACCTGGTGATAAGCCACTAACGCCGTCTGGACATTTGCAACACTTGAGGCTCACGGTTGAGTTGTTTTTAAGGTGGGTACGAAGGAGAATTGAATGTAGCGAATTTATCTACTATCAGCTATCATTGGTTGCAGAAGACTCCACCTTCTTCTGGTACTCTTCTACTTAGTCCTAGATCAAGACTTGATAAAACCAATAGATCTTCCGGAACTTTTGTGTGATAATTATCAATGATAGTAGGGGATGAATATTACATATGACAAGACAATGCTGCACCAGCATTAGCAGTGGTAGTGCCACACAGTTCGTTGCTATGGGCCGGCTCGACCAGTGAAACACTACGGTCTCTCAGAATATTACCGTAAAGTGGTTATTTCCATGTTTTGTTCAGTAAGAGATGTATATGGAGGCCCACCTCACTTCCCCTCCTTTCCCACCCTATTACCTTATAGGCCGCAACGCAACTGTAACACTATCTAACTTTAACACTATAAGTGTTCAGGTGTCAATGGGCGGCGGTAGTTGCTTATCATCGGGTAATCCGCTTTCTCGTTTGCCCTCCTACTTCATAAAAAAACACCTTCAGTTATTAAGAGCGTGAAAATAATAAAAAAAGAAATATTCAGCATTTTTTTTTCTTGTGCATAGACACCGTCTATACCTAAACATATTTCATTATAAATAACTAAACAATTCTCACCAAAAATTTATATAAAATGAATTATTAACTTCATCAATCTCTATTATAACGCAAACCATTAAAGTTTAACAGATATTGGGTGGGCAGGAGGCGTAATGGTCTCTCGTGTTATAGGAATTGTTATTTATAAGGAGATTCTATTATCAAGAAAGCTATTCGAAGCTACTATATTATAGTTTAAATGTCATGAATAGATATATATCGTTATTTTGTTGTACCGACTTCAAAAGGGGAGGTCTCGTATTCGATCCACGTGTATTTAGTTACTTATGTAATAAGCAAGTTTGTATGACCACAGTTTTCTCAAATAATACTGGTTCTTGAATTGATTGATATAGTATTGCCAAACCTATGTGACTTCAATTAAGGAAGCGATTCAGCATCATTAAGTCCTTATATATATTCAATACTAAACCAAAATTTATTGAACGTATATATATACCTTCAATAAATACGCAAATGTCAATACGCAATCGAATACAATGAGCACTTTTTTTTGAAGTCGGCCACAAATATAGGATGGTATTGCAAGACAAATACAGAGCGTGTCCAATGTTTACCGACTATAAAGTGGCGTAGAGCTGGGTGAGGTCGTTCACCTGACTGATCTCACTTGCACGTACTGCTACGAAAAAATCTAATAAAGTTTTGATGAGCTTTTTATATGCTTTAAAAATATATTACATACGCATATATGATGTATTTACTAAGAGGTTGTAACCAGATAAAAAATAAACGAGCAAACGGCCTTACATTTCCATTCATTTTCTATTTACTATATTAGGCGACTTTAAGAGAAAGGTCTCACACAAAAATGCATGGGTATCAACTCACATCCTTACCTACCACGCGAGCTCATTGTTTATATCAAATAGCGCGCCTATCCCTATCCCCTCTTTTGTCAATGGGAGGAAAGCTTTCATAAATCAAGAGTGTTTATTTTTGTTGCGTCCACAAATCTGTAGAAGGGGTCGGCACAACAGGTTTTTCATTTCCACACTTCCCTAACATCCCTATCATGTCGTCTTTCACACAATTGACACAATCCATCCATATTTTCTTAGGTCTTCGTCTTTCCTGGGGGCATATTATGAGCTCTTAATTCCAGCCAGCTAGTTCACTGCCTCGCGAATTCGTATTTCCAAAGACTAATGTCAGCTAGTCTAGACTACTCATGACTGCTTAAATGTAACTAGTTGTTGATAAATCGAATTTAGAATGAATTTGACAGTGACTACTCGACACCGACTAGCTGAAATTAGTCGTTGAAAACACGAGTTTGCAAGGCAGCGCGTAAGCTGGCTGGATTTAAGAGTTCATAATACGCCAGCTTATTTCCCTTCACATTCAGGTTTTTAAACTAATGAACCAAAAAATTATACTCATTTTGGACAATCTCTTATCAAAACAGAGTATACAATAGTCATGCAAACGGCAGTAAGTAGATAATATATTTATTAATACATACTACCTTCTTAGTATGTATGTGATAAAAAAATATTTACAATGTATTATTAGTATTACGAATTCATGACTACGGTCCTAAAGATTAGAAGTAATATTAAATAAACTTTTGTGTACGAGTGTACAATAAGTAAAAACATAATTAGTATGTACGCATGCATACATTTATCTATTGGCAATCAAAACCGCTACTTCACTGAGCGCAATGTGGGCAAACCGCACCTACGCGCCCCGAGGTGTGGATTGTGGGGGACAGCACAAGCGGACCGTAGAGGCACATAATCTATGTAAATTTATTGATGCGCGATTGAAAATGGTCATTTGATGCCATGCGAAGACATACCATAAATGATTGGCGTCGTATAACTGTGAACCAAATAAATCTTGTCACCTATAAGGTTGGATTCTGAAGTCTTTTGGGAGATAAAAAAGGTTTCTTTAACTGTGAGTTGACTGAACTGAACACCCAACTCATCTGCTTATCTTTAGTTTTGATGACTTACTGACAAAATTATAACAAAATATTACAGCAACTTAAGAGATATTCTCAAGGAATATCTCTTATGTTGTTTGACGTCTAAATTATGCTCTGAACGAGTATCAGTTAATAGATAACGCAGTAGTATGCATATTAAGTGTAATTAGTCTTAATGTCCAGTGGAATAATGTTTTCAAGACAATAGCAAAAGTTATAAACTAGGAACACTATTAACTAGAATTTAGCGTTAGCGTAAAAATATTTTCATTACGAACTATGAATGTATCTATAGCTATTATCTAAAATAATCCTTGCACAATTTTGTCAGTCATAGATAATCCATAATAAGATACATACCTTACTAAAAGACATTATGGTGCTCATACAACGGATTCGAACACAGGACCACTCTCGATCACAAATCGGAAAGTCATCGAGACGTTAATTTTATTTAAATCGGCTTGAAATTTATATTAAAAAGGTTGCGACCCCCAAATAGCTCTGTCAAACTTTTAGTTATAAATAACAAGCGATTAATTACCGGGTAACAGCCCTGCGTGTCATGATATATGTGTGTGTACCGTTAAGTGCGCATAAGTCAATAATCTTGGAAACTGGTCCAATGTTAGCCGAGCCTTGTTTAGACGCTGGATTGATTTAATTGAATATATTGTGAGCTTATAACTCACAACTGTACTGTATAGAGTGGACAGTTCCAGACTTGCGATAAAAAAGATGTCCGAAGATTAGCTTTTTTTATGTTTCTCTTGGCTTGGTTGTGAGGAATTTGTTGATAAAGTATCTTTATGCGGGAGGTGCTTTTCTGGTATCGTGTCCACTACTATATTTTAAACTGTGTTAATAATTACAATCTCTCATTGCAGGCATCTATGGACTTACCTCCTGACAAAGCGAAACTCCTGCGCAACTACGACCTGGAAAAGAAATGGGAGATCATATGCGATCAAGACATGGTGCAGGCAAAAGATTCGCCGGCGCATTATCTCAACAAGCTCAGAACGTACCTCGACCCCAAGGCGTCCAGGAGTCACAGGGTGAGTGGAAATTGACTGTATGGAAATACAATTTTCCCTATTATTTTAATCTAAACACATCACTTTGTTCCCCCTGGCGATATTACGTGCATTTTTATTTGCATCCCCTTTCCCGACCTTATGGACTTTGATTAATATACGAGTAAGTTGAATGTCCAAGACAAGAGTGTTTACAAACATTAACTTCGTCATTTTCCAAAAGTACTAGAGTCCGACCGAAACTGGTTTTCCGGCCGAAACCGAAACCGAATGTTCGGCCGCCACTTCAGTTTCGGCCGAAACCGAAACTCACGTGCTCAAGTTTAAATTTCCTTAAAATACAAAAATTTGATACATTTTCTCCAGTATTTTCCATTAATTAGAAGATAAAATGAAAAACAATGGGTGTATTAATTTTGTTCCAATCAACAACATAGCTTGATGCCTTTTTCTATGCTACGGAGTAGGCAGAGGCTGTTAAGCCCCTACTCGCCGAATCGTTACATCCCATAAGAAATAGGTAATACATGGAATTGGTAATTGTTTTTGTTTCATGATTTTTTTTTAACAGTGGTAGAGTCTTACAGTTAGCTGCATGAATGGGCCGGCTCGACTGGTGAAATACCAGGACCTCTCGAAATATCGGCGTGAAGTGGCTTGTGCCGGTTTCGTTCGGTGAGAGATGTATCCGGAGGCCCGATCCCCTTTCCCCGTCCTTTTTCCTCCTGCTCCCTTAAAGGGCGGCAACGCAGCACCATGTACATGGGCGGTGAGAAGTTACTTACCATCAGGTGACCCACTTGCTCGTTTGCCGTCTTATCCCATAAAAATATTAAGTACTTATTAGTATTTTGAGATGTTACTATTTAATACTTTGTTTGTTGTACTTAAAATTGTATTTGTACTTAAAAGAATCATCAGTCTCTTTTGAGGAACCACTTTACTAAAAATGATCATTGGGTACTTTCTTGTCCTTTTCCCACTTTAAACGGGGTCGGCACAACATGTCATCCTTTCGAACTATCCTTGATGGCAAAAGATTTGGCTGCGGTTTTGTGACCGGCCGCCTGACGTCAACCCTCCTTCCTTGGGAATATTTTCGTTAGTAGGATAAGAAAGGAGCTGTAAATGGATTGAGGAGGGGAGAGGGGTAAGAGTTGTGCCTCCGGGTAACTCTCTGACAAAGCAAAACGCGACCATATCTAACCGCTCAAGCTGGCCCATTCATGCAGCAAACAGCGTGGCTCTACCACTCATCTCATAATAATAATAACATACATATATAACTTTACGTCAAATCCCTTGCGGAGTAGGCAGAAAGAACGGAGCGCCATAAGGCACGATTCTTACACACCTCACTCGCTTAGTTGAATTTCATAACTCTTTTCATGCACGCGCGTCGATTTTTGAGGCTCCTAACATCATTTTCCTCCAGAACACGTTCTATTTAGTCATGGAATGTGTGTCTTAGCCGTCCTCGACTCCTACATCTATCCGCTTTTGCATTGTATATCTGCTTAGTCAATCTTGCATCATCCATTCTTTCTACACGTCCGAACAAACAAAGATAACCACAAGTCAGAATTAGAACGAAAATAGTTTCGGTTTCGACAAAAGTTTCGGCCAAATTTGGCCGATACCGAAACCGAACTTTCGGTCGGTCACTAAAAAGTACTTTATGAATGAATTGATTAAAAAGTGACCTTGATTGTTATATTATCTGAGAATGGGTGTCGTCGTGACCACCGTGGAGCGGAATACAGCACTCACTGGTTCTATACCTCACAAATTGCGGCTGGTTCCTGATTCATATCAGTGTGCCGGCCGCGCGGTGATATATTGTACATTGTGCTGCGGTAACGGTACTCTGGCTTTGTCTGGTATGCTGCCCTACGTACCTACTCGCGCAGCTTTCAGACTTTAAGAGGGAAGGCACACCATATTGATCGCTTCACTACTACCATTCTAATTTCTAGATATAAGGTTTCGAATTCTTTTTATTAACGCACATTGGGAGAAGCCTATGTCCAGCAGTGGACTGCATAGGCTGATGATGATTCTTTTCATTACTTATTTTTTGTACCCATTTTTACTTTACTGCACCAGGACCTTCTAGGTACAGATGATTTTCAAGTGTACTTGTTTTAGTCTTAACTGCCACTGGCAAATGGTTATCATAAGGATTTTCATAATGCCGACCATGTCTGCGCTCTTAGATGAATACAGTGTTTTCGTACCTATGATTCTTGACAGTTAAAACCAATGTTTTTACTTGAGTTTATAAGTACCGAAGGGGTATTCGGGTTATGAATGTATTTTTATAGGCAAGAATGAGACAAACGCTTTGTAATTTGAATCTCAGCAGGAGATTGAACATCACTCGAAGAATGTACAATAGGATTCCTTATGCGAAAGTTTGTAACAGTTACACGCAAAGGTCATAACCAAATCAGTTTGGACGTGATGTTTTCCCAAACTCTCTAGTGGTGGGTGCACGCCACGCGGTGCAAAAACGTGGCCACGGAGATGATATCTGCAACAGGCCCGCGGGTAGATCTGTATCTTTAGCCAGAACGGCCGGGACTAATGCGCTGTAAATTGTTTACATTGTATAGCTGTACTTCCTAATACGGACACTCACGAGGTACACGGATCTGATTTTACAATAATGTACCTATGCACCTGCGGGCTCATTAATTTTATGTGAATACCCGTCTATAGGACCTTTTATAGTTACTGTATCTACATTCTAGTTCGTATATTTTACAAATACTTGGGAGTAGTCCGCTTCGTTAATTGCATAAATGTTTGTTCAAGGACGCCATGGAATGTCTTCAATTTCATTGGGTTAAGTTATATATTATTGAAGTTTAGCTCGCCGAAAGTAATTTGATTATCACAAATAAATAAATGTGAAAAATCATGTAACTTGGTGGCGCTATCGAGTCTGCTTGGGTGACCATCACAAGGGTCTGCATATACATGTGATACAAAGTACGAACCACCTGCGCTTACGTCAGTATACCGACTCGTAAATGTACACAAGCCACGTAGTCACTGGTTTCTTGGTAACAACACAAAGTCAGCCTGGAAATCGCAATTGGACGATGATATAAAATTTAGTACTCTTCAAGTATTCGAGTTCTATAATTTTTGATATTATATAACTGGGCACTATGCACTGGGCTACTGGGTCTTTGATATTGTCCAAATGCGATCTTATTTTTTTTTTCGAGGATACAGATCCTCGAAAAAAGAAAAGAAAGTGGAAGTGGAAGGGCTGCCTACAATTATAACCAAAGAAGTCTCCTGATGACCCCTCATTAGATATGATCACACGGACAAGGAAGTAAACTGTACCATTCTAATCCCAAAGCTCTTCTATTTCTTTGTTTGTCTCCTGAAATACAAATACTTAGTCATGCCATAAATATTATAACAAAAAAAAAATTTTTTTTAATTGCACATAACATTTATTACTTTTACAGTGTGTTACTTTAATACATAAATATAAAGCGATATAAAATATAAAAAGCTTATTCGAAGTGGTCTCCATTGGCTGCAATACAGGCCTTTAAACGTTGAGGCCAGTTATCAATAGAAACACGCACTCTTTCCATGGGAAAATTCTTCACTGCTAATCGTATGGATTGTTTTAGGGACTCTAAATTATTATGACGTTTAGAGCAAGCCGTACTCTCTAAAACTGACCACAAATCATAATCCAGTGGATTAAGATCGGGACTAGACGACGGCCAGTCTTCAGCTCTAATGAAGTCCGAAACGTTCGCTTCCAACCAAGATTGCGTGGACCGAGCTTTATGACCCGGTGCCGAGTCTTGCTGGAAGGACCATACTTCGTTATTGAACATGGTGTTGTTAAGCGGCTTGACTACCTTTTCAAGAATGGTATCTTGATACACTTGTGCCGATGTTTTGATACCTTTTTCACAAAAATATGGCTCAGTCACTCCTTCGTAGCTAACACCCCACCAAACCATCACTGAAGTCGGATAATGCCCACGTTGCACTCTGTTAACTAATTGGGAAGCTTCCGTAGAGCTTTGAGCATAAATACGGTCATTTTGTTTCTTAAAATGTTGCTCAATTGTAAAAACTTTTTCATCCGTAAACAATATTTTTCTATGACCTCCCTTTGCGTACCGCTTCAGTAGTTGTTTAGATTTTAACACCCTATTCTTTTTTAAATTATCAGTTAATAAATGACCAGTGGGCCTCTTATAGGCTGTAAGTCCTAAGTCATCTTTTAAAATACGCGACATTGTTCTAGGTGCTATCTTCATCTCCCGAGATAAAATCTTTTGCTTGCGGACAGGATTTCTTCGAATTCTTTCCCTTACTGCTTTGACCACCTTTTTCATACGAACACTACGTGGACGGCCAGGTCTTTTTCTGTCACAAACAGAGGAGGTCTCATTGTACCTATTAATAGCCCGGTACACAAATATTTGACTAATACCAAGTGTATGGAATGTTTTAAAAATTGCATTTGGCTCCATATCTACTTTGTGTAACGCAATCACAGCGATTCGGTTCTCTTTATCACCCCACTTTATTTTAATATCGCAAAATATTGTACAATGTATTGGCGCCAAAACGAGAAAACACAATGAACAATCGTATAAAAACGACAGATTCCAAATTCAAATGTAATATTTTTTTTTTTTTTAGTTGTAACAGTATTTATGGCCAGACTAAGTATACAATAAGTACATCAATCTCTTTAACAGTCTCCGTAGACCAGTGGTCGATGCTTATAAGTCAAGAAGTCGTGCTATCGATTTCGAGCTCACATCAATGTATTTTTGGATCGCAATAGGCTCTGCCGTTTTTATGTGAAAAAAGGGCAAGCGAACGTATAAGGTCACCGGATGGAAAGTGACCGCCCATAGACATCCGCAACACCAGGGCTGTTAGTCAGGTGAGCTAGAAGATCAACAGCTAAACAACCGCTCCCTATTCGATTTGAGACATAAAATTTCAGCGAGTAGAGACTTAATAACCGCTGACCACACCTTCGGGTAGAAAAAAGGCGTGAAGTTATGACCATGTCAATTTTAAAACTTCACAAACATCTCTCCAAAATTGTTCTCTTACATTTAATTCACACGTAATCGGCAACTTGAACACGACCACTATCTTGAACACCTGCCGGCATATTGGAACAGGTGGTTTAATCAGAGTCCGAATGTCAGCACCTTGAGTCTTTAATACGTAAACACCTTATTACACTCACTTTACGACCTCCGCGGCGACTATACCTACATCTTACAATGTTAATTGGTACATTGAATTACCGTTCTATTTAACATTGGTTATTTTGTTTGAGTAACTTAATTCATATATCATTTGAAACAAAACTAGATGGCGCTGTACATATTAGAACCAGAAAGTTATTATTATTAATTTAATTAATAATCTCACCATCGCTTGACATCAAGCGTATTAAAATAGCGTATTAATTTTTTTAATACAATCCTATAATAAGATGAATAAAATAATTACATTATTTACAATATATACAATTAAAAAACTACCTGAAATCAAATTTCTCCGCATCTCGGTCTACTGGCAGCGTGCCCAGAAGACTGGCCGCATTGCCACGCTGAATGGCAATGCTAATCCTCTGCGCGAAGAATATACCAATAAATATTTTTTTATTTTAAAGTTTCATTATTAACACGCTATCCAAATCAGCGTCATTACTCATATCTGTAATTTATTACAACACTATTGTAATATTACAGTTTGTTGCGTACACATTTCAATCACAACAATAAATCTGTTTATTAGGCACATAATCTTTCTAATAAGATTACAACTGTCAAAACGGAATGTATTAATCGCATTTACGAATGGGCCGCAATGATAGATGGTATTTTTAATGTCGTCGCTTTTTCACGAGATCATTTTTATTGGTGGTCTGATGTTTGTGGAATATGTTTTGATTATTTATTATTTTGATATCGTAATGTTCCGAAGTTTATCGAGAAACTGTTAGTTCATATTAGGTCGGGGAAAAAGTCTTTTCGCATAACGTAGGTATAAACTTATTATAAAATTTCTTTGACTGTACTATTTGTGTCTGGCTGGTTTTGGTAACATTAAAAAGGTTACATTATAAAGAAAAGAAAAAAATAAAAAAAAGTTGTTTCCCGCTATTTTTCATTTGTTTTTCTCTCCGTAAAAATGAGTGAATCTAATGAAGAAATTCGATACATTTTAAAATTTTATTATAAAAAAGGCAAAAATGCAACTCAAGCAGTGAAAAAAATTTGTGATGTTTATGGACCTGATGCAGTGTCAGTAAGAGTAGCACAAATTTGGTTCAAACGTTTTCAGTCCGGAAATTTTGATGTTAAAGATGCACCTCGCTCTGGTCGCCCTGTTACGAATAAAATGGACGCCATTTTTGAAAGAGTGGAGCAAGATCGGCATATTAGTAGTTACGATGTAGCTGAAGAACTGGGAATTGACCACAAAACAGTTTTGACCCATTTGAAGAAAGCTGGTTATACAAAAAAGCTCGATATTTGGGTGCCACACGAGCTCACTCAAAGAAACTTAATGAACCGTGTACTCATTTGCGATTCATTATTGAGACGTAATGAAACCGAGCCGTTTTTGAAGAGATTGATAACTGGCGATGAAAAGTGGATCACGTACGACAAGAACGTGCGAAAAAGGTCGTGGTCGAAAGTTGGCCAGGCTTCACAGACTGTGGCCAAACCTGGCCTAACACGAAATAAGGTGATGCTGTGTGTATGGTGGGATTGGAAGGGCATTGTTCATTATGAGCTTTTACCGTCCGGCAAAACCATCGATTCTGATCTTTACTGCCAGCAACTGATGAGATTAAAGGAAGCAGTCGAGAGAAAACGGCCGGAATTGATCAACAGGAAGGGTGTGGTCTTTCATCACGATAACGCTAGACCACACACATCTTTAGCCACTCAGCAAAAATTAAGAGAGTTCGACTGGGAGGTCCTAGTGCATCCACCATATAGCCCTGACCTTGCGCCTTCAGATTTTCACCTGTTTCGGTCTCTTCAGAATTCTTTAGGTTCTGTAAGGTTGACCTCAAGAGAGGACTGCCAAAACTATTTGTCCCGTTTTTTTGATCAGAAGTCCCAAAGTTTCTACAGTAACGGGATAATGTCTCTGCCCACAAAATGGCAGAAAGTTATTCAACAAAACGGTACATATATATTGTAAATAAATGTAAATAAACTTTGAAAAAAATGTCTTGACTTTTCATACAAAAATACGAAAATACTTTTTCCCCAACCTATTATTAATACGAGTATATAGACAGTGGGTTCGTTAAAGATATACAAATGTCCATTGATCAGTACGGGCTCGATTCATATCTCCAACTTCGGTTCAATAGATGTATTCCTAATCGCATTACCGGCGCGGTGCAGCCTACAGTCAGACTTGCCGCATCACAGTAAACGTAAATAACAAGAACACCAGTTTCAAATATTTGTCATTACATAGTATAAAATAAAGTTGCTTTCCGCTGTCTCCTTATATATCGTTTTATGGGATAGGAGAGCAGACGTGTCACCTGATGGTAAGCAACCAACGCCGCCCATGGACACCAGCAACATATATAGATTTACTGTTGCGTTGCCGACATTTAAGGGATAGGGAAAAGGGAAGGATGGGGAAGCGGGTTGGGCCTCCGGGTACCTCTCTCACCGAACGAAACGCGGCATGAGCCACTTTACGTCGATCTTCTGAGAGGTTGTGGTATTTCACCGGTCGAGCCGGTGCTTATATCTTTGAGCTAAGCAACGGATTTTGATGCGTTTTTTTTAATAGATAGAGGATATAAACCAGGTGGTTTTTATCTATTATATAATTCATGTATGATGTAGTAAGGAAAAAGTGATAAATCCAAAATTTGCGGAATAAAGTTCGGCGGGTCAACTAGTGTAATAGTAAATATAAAGATCTTTGTCAGTTTTTTCTTTCAATTAACGAAATTTGTCTAAGATTTGATCTAAATTATATTCTACCGTTTTTGGATTGTTACTTTATTGGAATTCAGTAAATTTTCTAACTGCCAGATGAACACAGCACAGAAATATTAATTTTCAAATGATTTCGCGGTATTTAATAATCCAAACAATCTACATTATTGGAGTAAGCTAATTAATCCAAATAGCCGAGATACCCAAATACCACCTTAGTAAAACAAATACTATTTTCTGAATATGTATTTTAAGGTTATAATCAGAGTTATGAAAGTCAAAGAAGCGAGTGAGGTGTGAAGATTCGTGTATCGTAGCGCTCTGTTTTCTCTGCAAGCCACGCAAGAGACTTGGCGTGAAGTTATAGATGTATGTATAAATTATGGTTATAAGTAGTAGTAGTAGTTTGGACGAAAATAAAATCTTAGCTATCTAAGGACTTTATCAAAGTCTGCAGATGGACTTCCATTCAGACGCAGCAGCTGTCGTTTGTACGAGTGATGAACAAAAAGATGATAAGTAGTCGTTCAAAAAACGAACTACGAAAACGAACTTTTGAACGACTACCATCTTATTGTTCATCACTCGTGAAAATGATCTCTGTAAAGAGAATCTATAATAGAATCTATGAGTGAGATTCGCGAAAGTCTGAGAAATAAATATAGAAGCGAATTTTTATCTATATTTTGTACAAGTATTTTACCACGATCTGGCTTTGGCCTGTATATGTCAGAAAATCTTAATAACCTTCATTTCGATCATGAGTTAAAATATTCACATAAGGACCATAAACAGTACTAGTTTCATTTAATATATACCGTTGCAACGGAACTTGTGATATTGTACACTGTTCTACAAGCACTCGACATGTACTACTAATTTGACAAGTCAGTGTGGAGGCGTCAGAACATTGTACGGCTTGATACTGATATTGTGTAGACGTTCTCAACTGAATACGGTTTGGTCAGATATGTTCATTAACCTTTCACCTGAATGAGAGATGAAGCTCAGAAATGTGCACGATACCTACCAGCCTGGAAGTACTTAAAAATATGAAGAAAGAAGAAGAAGAAAAGAGAAGAATTATGAAAAAATACTTTATATAACTCATTTCTATGGAGCAATGGGGGCACGGAAAAGTAGTTTCCAAGAAAAGATTAGGCTTAGGGATTAGGAATTGTTGAATATCGGTAAAATGAAGGGTTTGCTTACTTACTCAACTTCACGCCAAGTCTTTACGGGGTAGATAGAATGAACAGAGTGATATGTTACCAAATGGCTGGATAGATTTTGAGTTAAATCAGTGTAGCTGATGATCCGACGGATTTTGTTCTAATTACTGCTACCGGTGTGATTACAACAAGATTGTGATTGTTTGATCAGAGTACATGTCCATTGTATATCTATAGCAATATTAGCAATCATCACATTCAAGTCGCGCAACACCACATTCATCTATGACTATATATATATATATATGGCTCTCGTAGACGAATCTTATCAAGGCTATTGTATTTCTCAACCTAACTGCAATACATGAATGACCCTTTAGTCTTTTCACGTCTGAAAAGTCACCGACTTAAGTCGATTTTTTTTTCAGCAATTCCACGATATAATGATTTTAACCGCTGCTTACTTTATGATAAAAATATGTACCTATCCACGATAAAAAGTGTTCTTAATTATGCACATAGCAAATTTTTATTCCTTCTTTAGTCTACACCATATATCAAGGTTACCTATTTACTTAATTTTGACTTGTGTCCTTATGCAAAGACTACAACGATCCTAATCTGAATAGAAGAACCCCCGAGTGCCTCTTTCTGTCTCCGTGACGGACATTATTTATGTATAATTTGCTCAACTAATATCCAAATTCACATTTGTAATATTCGTAGCCGTTGCTCTCCTGAGTACCAGCATCTCCTCTGCTTTCTAGGATTGTAACAAATATAGTATTATTGTTTATCATTGAATAATGTTTAATTTTAATTGTTTGGAATTGTTTTGTTTGCAGAAAAGAAAAATGGTCGGCGATTCTACCTCGACACAAGTCCTCAGGGATTTAGAGATATCGCTACGAACTAACCACATAGAGTGAGTTTAATTATTTTATGTATTCTGGTAACTTAGCTTTTACATATTAACTTAGTTTTAATTTATCCCAATAGATGATTAGAGAGTTAAAAATTCCCAATTAGTTTATTAGAAAGTTGTTTATAACTTTCAGATGGGTACGCGAATTTTTAAACGAACAAAATCAGGGTCTGGACGTGCTCATCGATTACCTGAGTTTTCGCCTCAGCATGATGCGGCACGAGCAAAGGATTGCCCTCGCCAGAAGTCAGTCCACCGATGGTATCAACCATGGTAAGCATACATTTAAAAATATAAATGGCACACATTGCAGTTGGGTTAGATTCTAGGTCATATTAATATGTGATAATGGCCTTGATACCCGAAGGTGTATGCAGTGCATTACTCCCGCGATGCGCAAAATGAATTATTTTTGGTCATGTGCGTGCTGCCATAAATCAGGCATTAATATTTACTTTTACCATACATAAGTTTCGAAACACTTTGATTTTATTATAACATTGTCCATTTCTTCTCCTTATTAGGGGCCGTCCATTAATCACGTGAGGATAGAAAGGGGGGGAGGGGATGTAGTATGATATCACGTGTATTTATTTTTCTTCCTTATTCTTAGAATAAAATCAGATTAAACTTTTTATTAGTAATCGATATTTGTCACACATTACTTCCGAAAAAAAATTCGAAACGTTTATTGGTGATGATGACGTTTGGTGTGAACCCAGAATCGATGCCACGACTTTCTGATTCAGAAGCGGGCCGCTCGAGTACTCGACCAGCGAGATTGATGATGAATTAAAGATTCCTTGAAGGTACTAAAAATACACGTGAAAAACACGTTTTAAATATCACGACGTATCACCAAGGGGGAAAAATGATGAAAAAAACATCACGTGATTAATGAACGGTCCCTTAATTATAACATTGAAACAACTTTTTATTGTTTATATCGCGTTCATTTTGAATCTATTTTCTATTTATTTCCCGACGTTTCGAACTCTTTACAGAGATCATTTTCACGAGTAAAGAGAGAAAAGAGTAAAGATTAAAGTGTAAATGTAAATAGTTCGACACGTCGGGAAATGAATAGAAAATAGGTTCTAAATAAACGCGATATAATCCATAAAAAGTTGTTTCAACCTTATTAATTAATTGTACTAGCGTGATCATTCTAATAACGATAACCTTGAAAGGATGGGACGAAATCCCTCTGTATTAATCACGCTTAGACGCGGATATACAGAAAAAAAAAGTATTTAACAGGCAATTCCCCGTGTTTTAGTGAACACGACGACGTCGGAGTGCAGCGGGCCGACGGACGGCGGGTCGACGATGTCGGCGACGTGGCGGCGGCGCGCGCGCAGCGCCGACGCCGAGTGCGAGGGCGCCGCCAGCCCGGGCGCCGCGCGCAGGCGCAGCAGGCACGCGGCGCGCCTCAACATGGGCGCCAGCACCGACGACATCCACGTGTGCATCATGTGCATGAGGGCCATCATGAACAACAAGGTGAGCGCCACGCCGACAACACGCACACACACGGGAACAGGAACTGGGTTCGGCACCCATTAGTTAATAATCAATATTAAAAGTCCGGCAACGTAGATGTGTCCCCTATAACGACTAAAACTTTTTAGCGACTAACGCCACCTAACGAAATCCTACTCACACTTTACCTACTCTTTGTAAATTCATTCACGTTCAATGTGTTCCGTTTTTCTTTCTAGTATGGTTTCAACATGGTAATCCAACACAGAGAGGCGATCAACAGCATCGCCCTCTCCCTTGTGCATCATTCCCTCCGCACCAAAGCCCTGGTCCTCGAGCTGCTAGCCGCAATTTGTCTAGTGAAGGGAGGACACCAGATCATATTGTCTGCCTTCGACAACTTCAAGGAGGTGGTCGGGGAACCGAGGAGGTTCCACACGCTCATGGAGTACTTTATGAATTATGATAATTTTCATATAGAATTTATGGTAAGTGAGTGTGACAATTTAATGAATGCACGAATGAATTTCAATATATTCCAAAGTAATAACGTCAGTATCGGGATTATTATGGTGTTTGTATCACTTGACAGGTGGCCTGCATGCAGTTCGTGAACATAATAGTGCATTCTGTGGAAGACATGAACTTCCGAGTGCACTTACAGTACGAGTTCACGGCGCTGAAACTCGATGACTATCTGGAGAGGCTGCGTCTGTGCGAGAGTGATGATTTACAGGTGTGTGCGAGGGTATCAGGGGTGGGGAGGGCAGGTCAAAACTTAGTGTTAATAATAATTATAAAGCAATCCAACTCTGAAAGTATGAGGGGTCGAGAAAAATCCCATGAGGTGTACGTTGAACCGGAAGGCTGGTCAAAAAAGTGTTACAAATACGTCACGTAAATGATGGATGCCTCCACACGCAGCTAAATTAGATCGTTGACAATAGTTGACATATATTATTTCATTTAACCTTATTGAATAGAAATCAGTAGAATATGATGATCACTTAATTTTTTTGTCTGTTCTCTCTGCATACCCGCAAGAAGTTGGGTAAAATTTTTGAATGAATTACATTCAAAAATTCGAATTTCACTCATTGAATAATTATTGATTGAATTGTAATAAAACTATGTTTAGTTTGATTGCATTGTGCTAAAAATATATTGTAAATTTTTCAGGTGCAAATTTCAGCGTACTTGGACAATGTGTTCGATGTGGCCGCGCTGATGGAGGACAGTGAGACCAAAACTGCTGCCTTAGAAAAAGTTAACGAGCTGGAGGATGAATTGGGACACGTGAGTTATATATTATTATTCTATATTACATAAAATAATGCGACATTGAATTTACAATGCAAAACTTAATTACTATGCGTAAATTTGTAAAAAAGTTCAAAAAGAGAATGTTTCCAGGCCCACGAGCGAATGGCAGCGCTAGAGCGAGAGGCCATAGCGAAGCTCGCCACCCTGGAGTCGGAGCTGGCGCAGGCGCGGCAGGAGCGCGACCAGCTGGCAGAGGCCAGGAGGCAGGTCGTCGAGGAGGTGAACGATATATTAATATATTGCAAACTTTAATTTATATTGCTTAAAAAATTAGAAGCGATAGAGAGCCAAAAGAAGCAGAAGCCGAAAGAACTTGATGGCCATGGTGTATTTTTATTATGTAAAAATACAATATCAACGCTATAACTTTTACTTAACTTCGTGTTTTTTCCCTCAGACAGTAGAACAATAATGAATGATATAAGACTATAAGTTTTAACGTTGTTATAGTTGTGGCAATTTATATTATTTCTTGGTGCAGGTATCCACACTTCGACGAGCTCAGCAAGACTCGCGCAACCGTCAGTCGATGCTGGAGTCCAAGGTGCAAGAGCTGGAGTCTCTCACTAAGACACTACCTAGGGGTGCTTCCAGTAAGACATCTACTATATTTCAATCGGTCGAATGATTTCAAAAGGATTTATTTAAAAAGCGACATCTTAAAAAAAGCTTTTCTCGTTGTCTGTATAACAAATAAGCTGTCCTGACCGTCTCTATAAATTTATAAATAACCTTGTATATTTCAGTGGGTGCCATATCATCACATCTCTGTAATGGTGGCGTGACGAACGGACACACGACGTTGCCGAACGGAGACGCGCACTCGTACAAGTGTCCGCCGCCTCCTCCCGCGCCACTCGCTCCCCCACCCCCGCCGGTGCCTGCGCCGGTACCCCCACCTCCTCCTGTGGCGCCGTGTCCCCCACCACCGCCTCCCCCTCCTTCACTCCTCCCCGCACCACCGCCCCCTGCGCCTCCCGCTCCCGGCCTAATGGCTCCTCCACACCACACAGATGCCATGACAATCAAGAGGAAAGTGGACACCAAGTACAAGTTGCCTACGTTGAACTGGATCGCGTTGAAACCTAATCAGGTGAGATTATAATAAATTCAAATTTGTTAAATAAAACTTCCACTTAATATGAACATGTCAGTAGTGTTGTTTCAAATTGTGCAAACATTAGAATGTCATCTACGAACTAAGCGTTTTGTAACTACTACCTATTAAAAAGTAGTAAGACCTTATTTCTTCATGTAAATACTTTACTATACAGTGATTAGTGAATACTTAATCTGGAATACCATTTTATACGTGAATATATTATTTTGTACTTTATAGGTGCGAGGCACGATCTTCAACGAGTTGGATGAGGAGCGTCCACGGCGTCGCATCAATTTCGCAGAGTTCGAGGAGAAGTTCCGTCTGGGGGGCGCGGGGGGAGTGGCTCAGATGGACACCGACACCGACACTCTGTCGTCCTTCCCCAGCAAGAGGTTCAGGAAGCCCGACACTGTGTCGCTGTTGGAGCACACAAGGCTCAGGAACATTGGTCAGTTTGAGATACATACGCACACACGCCAAAATAAATACATGTGCATTGTACGAAATAGTCGCTTCATTATTCATTGAGCTTTTATTTTTACTAGAGTTCCGTGGATATCCAAATGTCAAGAAAGTTTTATCGAATCTAAAATTTCTACTTTATACTTTTATAGCTTCTGTTAACATGTTAAATTAATTTACAGCTATATCGCGAAGAAAATTGGACACACCAGTCGAGAAAGTAATATCTGCAGTGAACAGTTTAGACCTCAAACAGTTACCGCTGGAGAGTGTGGAGATATTGCAACGAATGGTTCCCACTGAGGCCGAACAGAAGGCGTACAAGGAATACGTCGCGGAGAAGAAGAACATCAATCTACTGACAGAAGAGGACAAGTTTTTGATGCAACTGACCAAAGTGGAAAGGATATCGGCGAAACTCTCAATTATGAGCTACATGGGGAATTTCTTCGACAATATACATCTCATAACACCACAAATACACGCGATAATATCAGGCTCATCCTCTGTGAAATCATCCCAGAAATTGAGGAATGTTCTAGAAATCATCCTCGCGTTCGGTAACTATCTGAACAGCAGCAAACGCGGTCCCGCTTACGGTTTCAAGCTGCAGTCCCTGGACACACTCATGGATACCAAGTCCACCGACAAGAGAATATCTCTGCTCCACTACATAGTCAGTACCATCAGAGCGAACTTCCCGGAGCTGATGAACTTCGACACAGAGCTTTTGTACATAGATAAAGCCGCTCAAGGTACTTGTTTAATTTGTGATTTATTTGTTAGTGTAAAAGGGGTCGTTCAAGTATTATGTAAACAGATTTATTAAAATTATTTACCCCCCTCCCCCAAAGCTCTTACCTCCTCTCCCCATAATTACGTAATCGTTTTAAAAAAAATAATTTTCAAGAGACCATCTGCACGATTGATCTCGACCCCCCATGTTATCAAAAATAAGCAAAGCAAAGAACCCCCCCTAGTCGGGGACGGTCCCTTACGTGGAATACTGTTCTCAACTTTGGGCTGGAGCACTAGTATCGGCTTACTCTATTTGACTGCAGTCGACATCACTGGGAGTCATCATCATCTTCCCCCTTCTCCCATCATTTGGTGTCGGCACAACAGGTTTTTCTTTTCCACGCTTCCCTATCATTCACTTCTTCCACCGCAACACTCTTCCTAGTCATATCATCTTTCACACAATTCATCCACGTTTTCTGCGGTCTCCCTCTTCTCTTGTTTCCTTCGAGTCGACATCACTGGGAGTGTTATAAGCTGATTCCCGCCACTACACTTGGTCGTGTCGACTCGCTCGTCCCCTGCTATATCTCGGATCGTCCCGTGTCAGTGTCCCTGGAGAACGTGGTGGGCGACGTGTGCGAGCTGGAGCGCGGCATGGAGGCGGCGCGGCGCGAGGCGGAGGCGCGCGAGGCGCTGCGCGCGCCGGGCCACGAGCTGCGCGACTTCCTGGCCAACGCGGCCGACAAGCTGCGCCGCCTGCGCCAGGAGGCCAAGCACGCGCAGGACTCCTTCGCCGCCGCGCTGGAGTACTTCGGGGAGGCGCCGCGCGGACAGGACGCCAACGCTTTCTTCTCGCTGCTCGTCCGGTTCACGAGGGCGTTCAAGGTATTACTCCAGGTCCATTGGTAAAACGACCGACTGCAGAAGCGAGATCGGTCGGATCGATCGATCCCCACCCGTGTACAAATATTTATGATCAGCACGAATGTTTGTATGGCGTCCGGGTGTTTTTCTATATGTTATAAGTATGCATTTACAAAAGAAAAGTATTAGTCGCTTATCGTTACCGGATTGTACGACTATAAGTTGTCGAGGGAGACTAAACTCTCGTAACCGAGGCAGTAAAGCGGTAATTGTGAAAATTGACCATGTTTAAACACGTCGCAGCAAGCGGACGCAGAAAACGAGCAGCGACGGAGGCTGGAGCAGGCGGCGGCTCAGAACGACCGCGTGGATCCCAACAAGGCCAAGATTGTGCAGAAGAAACAACAGGTGCGTCTCGCTCGCACACTGAATACTCGTACTCGCATCTCACTCCAACACACACACACACACACACGTGTGCGCAGTGCCCACTGTACATACATTTGAGCGTTGTCTAATCGACAATATCAATTTAATTTTTCTTATAATAATTACAAACATTTTATAAATTTCAATTGGCGAACATTTCAAAGCAACTTTTTAGACAAACGATCTATCGTTTGATGCGTTTTCTTAATGGATAAAGTCTATAAAAAAGTATGCGATGGCATATGTCAATCTCTTAGGGATAACCCGCAATTATTATTATTATTTTTTACCTTTTTACGTAAAATAATGTCTTAGTTACGAAGCGATTTTAAACATTATAGCATCAATTTTCATCCAGTTAAGTGTCTTTAATAAATTTTACTTTTAATTCAGATCAATATCGCCCAACTAGTATTACACCCACTATTAATTACATCATGCAATTTAAGCAAATATATACGATGATATTGCAGTATTAACATTGCAGTTGCTTCGCGCAGTAGTCCCGGCTAAGATGCGTGCCGATAAATAGCACAAATTGAACTTTTTAATATCCAATTTTGACTCATTTGTTACTAATGATGTCAGCTAGTTTAAATATATAATTAATTATAATAATGGATGGGATATTTTACAATTTTTTATGTTTATTTTTTTAGTCATATTCTTTACACCTTCAATTATAAAGAACGACAAAGTATATGAAAGAAAAATAAATAGCCGCATATTTTTGTCCTTAAATTCCGAATAAGTGATTAAACAACGCTTAAATATCTATCAGTGTTGCATTAATTAGTCGCTTCGGCTCGACACATAACGCTTACCGGTGAATGGACAGTTAATAAGTAGAACTTGTCTTTATTTTTGATGCGCATTATATTACAGTAGCCAGTGGCTATTTCTGTCTCAAACATTAATTGTATACTTATTTCCAACTAATTTGTTAATATTTAAATGCGTTACGCTTCGTTTTTTTTTTAATCACCTTTATTTTATTATGCTTTTATCGTGTATTTTAAAATTTAGATTTAATTTATTAATATTGATGATAACTAAGGTTGGATTGTAAATAATTAAAAAATACCATTTATTCATCAAATTTTCAAATGTAATAATTGCCTTGTATGCGTATTGCGCTCTTGGCTTCGTAAAGCGTGCTTACATTTCGGTTGAGCTCCATCAATCTTACACTTTAAAATAATGGTGATTAAAAAATAACTGTGGTAATTTTTGTTTTGATTTTTTTTTATCATTTTTTTTAATTTACTAACGATTTAATTCGAGTCACGTTTTTGTGATGTCGGTAGATAAATATTAAGAACACATATAGTCTCGGGGTGGAGGTTCTCACCTTATAGATGTGGTAACACTAGTCATACAATTAGTAAAGTAATGTAAACATTTTAGTTACCTAAATAAGGTTTGTAATTTTCAGTTTGGCAACAATGAGTTACTGATAAACATGCAGACAGGTGTAATGTAAAAATAAAAATTATTATCTTATTGATATATATAATATTATCATTAAACAAACCCAAAAATGTAAAAACTGTAACAATTTTTATGTAGACTCAGCAGACTTTGACTTCTTATTAGAAAGAGCAACGCGATATTAGTGACTGATCGCTGGATCTGATGCTTTCTTTTCTGTCCCCAACTGCAATCAGGATCGCCGTAATAGACAAGGGCAGATGGCAATCGCTCAGCAACCTGATTGCTAATCGCCGATTGCTTATAGTTACCTAATGGCCACACTGGGTTTAACTTGCAGTTTTATATTAAATCTTTGATACTATTTTTGTTTGTAACCTGGAATAGTTACAATTAAAAAAAATATACCTTATAGTAGGTTGCAACATATAAAATTATAAAGCCACAGAATTGGGTGGGCACAACTATTTTTGGAATTTCCCATACTTTTTCCCCAGATTCATTTTTGCCAAACTTTTATAACGTTAAGGTTTTGTAAATGAAATGTTACTATATCTATGCCACATGACATTTGGTAGTAGGTGATGGTAATACATAAACTTTCTCACAGAGGTTTAACTACGCGACAGTCAACGCAGGCCTATTGCAGCAACACTTGTCTCAGTTGAGGCCTCAATGTTGATTCCGTATAGGCCTCCCGGGCTTCCAAGTCCTTACATAGGAGTAAGTGGTTCACACTAGGCCGAACAATTGTGTGCGTGTGTACTAACCACGGTTGGGGTATTTAGTTGGTGTGTAATTTGCATAGATGACGTTATTACCAAATTTGTTTCTATTTTTCATTTTTTAGAATATGTACACAAGCACAGACTTTCAAACTAAGTGTTCCGAAGTGCTAACGATAGTACCATTCAGATCTCATATATATTAGTTTCCTAGCAATAACTATTAATTTCAGTTGTTCTTTATGTACAGTGTCATTTTGCTGAGAAATTCTAGAAATATCTAAGAAATATTTTTATGATTTTTTATCATTTCCGCATTAGTATTCTACGCGTTATGCGTATTTAGAAATAGCATACCAAACGAAATGTTCAACATCTACTAATATTACACACCAACGAGCAAGTCAATAGCGACTAACTGGACATGTTCAAACATGTCGTGGGTGTCAATAAGCATGTTTCAAAGTGTGCTGACACGTGGTCGTCTCACAGCTGATCGATAACCCACACGCAACGCATGAGGTGCCTCCCACACGATCGTAGTAACCCTTTGTTTGTTTCCGGAAAATGGAATGCACCATGAATCCTACGAGTTAGTTTAAAAAATTGAAGCCTCAAAAAAGACTCATTATTGTTTAAATAGGAACACTGATGTATGTTTTTTCTACCGAAATTTTTATACAGGAAGTCTACCTATATTCCCAAAAGTGCCTAACTTTATCGTACGTATTTAGGTATATTGTGGAGTCATTTAGTCATTACTCTGACACTAACTTTCTATGGTGACTTGCACTCACTTACTCACTTTGGTCATTTGATTTAATGTATTTATTGTAAAACTCCACAAATATTGTAGGGTAACAAACTCGCACTACTTTTTATTTTAATTTAATTATATTGGTTGTACTTATGTGGGTTGATAGGTTAATTTTAATGTTGTTATTAATCAATTTATATTATATTAATGCAATTTGATGGATATCATTTAGCTGAGTTTGATTTTGAAACGTAAAAATTTTCGATACGGACTCTGTTTGACAGCATCTTAAAAGTACATACATATACTCCCATTTTCCATAGGGGTGGTGTAGGCAGTGACTATGGCTATACAGAGAATTGTCCTGACATAGTTCTTTAGCTTCATTCACAGTCATGATGCCTCTGCGTCGGTTACTAAATTTTTTACATTTCTCAAACAGACCAACAATTTGTTCGTGTTAGCTTAGTTTTGGTTTAGCGATCCTAACTCTGCCACCTATATCATCTTACAAGAATTATATATTTCTCTTATAATATAATCTTATTCAAACTGAACAAAATATTGCAAAACCCATGCATGAATATTGAATGGCTTAAAATATCTGGAGCGATAAACTGGACTCTTACTATTTTGGGTTTTTAATAAAAGTATGAATTCAGATTTGTTAATTTACTGATTTAATGAGAGCAAGTAAATACACCAATATCACTCAGTGACGCTTTAAATAAAAATAAATGGATTAGATAAGATATTATGCGAGTTATTTTTATTTACAAATTCAGGTCGACTTTAAACCAATTCACGCACAATATCCATAACATAAAATTATCTGTATTTTATAAATGCGTGGCAAGTTTATTATAGCAAATACTACTCGACTCAATCTATTTCTAGTGTTGTTTATTGTTTACCTATTGTGAGCAGTGTTTTCAATTTAATATATAAGTATATCACAATTTAGACATCAAGCACGATCTTAATTTCATTTTTTTTTAAATTTATCTTATTCACAGTAAGTTGCGTGATTGTCCTGTATTATTTCTGCATACTTCTTTTCCTTATTTATTTGGCTAATTATTACTATGTAGTTTTATCTCTATTTAGTGTAAACATAAAGTTTTCATAACTTACAATAGTATTTTTAATGCTGGCAACATAGTTATTGCTTACACATATTTGAAGATATAATGAATGTAAATATTTCTGTTTTTGTTACGCTGCACTTGCATGGAAACTAACAGGGAATGTCTTTATTTATTATTATAATATCTTATATAGCAATTACTCATTGTAAATTATATTGTTCTACTTTCTTAAATTAGCAATTTTCATTACGTAAAGCTTGTGTAGACTTTGTAGGTACAACTTACTCATTATGTTCGTATAAAGTAGTGTTATCAAGTGCTACTTCATCCATTCTTTTTGATAGGGAAAATCATTTAAGGGTATGATTTATCAAGCATTACTATAGGTTGCAACGTTCCAGTTGCGATGAATAACGATATTCTTAAATATTTCAAATAACACTGCTGCAATAATTTGTTGTACCCGGGCCGGTAAGAAAATACTGACCTCATATATATTCTAAATAAACACACAATGATACTTGGAGCGGTAACGTTGTATTGATATACGATTCTTTCCATTTTAGTAATGTACGATCAATAGAACATTGTAGTCAACTATTATCTGTAGTTTTGGACTATTTTCGCACACATTCGATAACTGAGCACGTAGTAAAGTTTATTGTTCAGATTTAGTACCGGTCATAATTGTTGTTTATCTATGTTCAAGATTTTATTTTATTCTTATGTTTCTCGTTTAGGTACTTAATTATTTGAAACTTTATCACCGTGTAATAAAATAAATTTAGATGGAATCGTTAATTGTGCTAAAAATTCCAATTAAGCTAAATTAACCTTTTCTCTTCTTCTCGTATGGATTAAATTTTCAAATAAGCCTCTGTGTAGATAGATTATAATTTTCCCTAGTGTTACAGCCAATCCCCAAATAGATCCCCGAGGGATGCAATATTTACGAATCTCAAGCATGTCATTTCTATCCCGTTTTAATGTAGAAAATTGGCAGTTTTGGTAGGTTTTGCTTTTTATTTATACAAATTTAATATGCTAAAGGATTCCCTAATTTTATAGGAGGCTGTAATCAACGAATTAAAAACGAAATCGCAGGCCGTCGGCGAAAAGAAACTGCTTCACCAGGACGAGGTGTACAACGGTGCATTGGAGGATATTTTACATGGACTTAGAAGCGAACCTTACCGCCGCGCCGATGCCGTCCGCCGCTCACACCGTCGTCGCATCAACTCACACCGTCTCTCCAAAGGATTAGAGGAACTGGATGTATGATACGAGCTTGGTTCCAGTGACGCACTGGACTCCCAACTACAAAACGATGTCAAGTCTCATGTACAAAACGCCGTCAGATCCATCAACGCGCGCTGCAATACCGATCTTAATATAAAAAAGAAACGTAGAAAAGATCTCGAAATGATACCTATAAATAAATCTATTGCCATCTACAATATCGAGGATAACATTGCTGATTTTAGAGAAAATGTCCCCTCTGAAGGTAGCAGTAGAAAAAAGTCAATGTACAGAGTAGCGCCGGTTGAATGTGAGGTGGAGGAACGTTGTGAGCTCATCAAAAGTACTTACGACGTCATCTCCAAGTATACAAGAGCCATGTTCGATAAACAAAACGAAACCGTCGTATGAACGATGTGCCTATTTATTGCGAATATTGCCCTCTTATAAATTAGAAAAAAATATATACTCGAATGTTTGATCTATATTTGGCCTAAAAGGTGTGTAAATGTTAAAATAATAAATAAAGTGGGTTCGAAATTTTGAATTTGAATTAGGAACTAGTATTGCCAGTCATGGGAAAGTGTTGCCATTGATTAATATTTACCCCGAATGTTGAGAGATTTGATACGCCTAAATTTCATTCCATTTCACGCGCAACAGTGATAACCAGTATTTTGCTACAGATAAATTTACAAGTGTTTTTTTTTTAAGTTGAAAGCTTAGCTTTTTAGTATTACCGTGTGCCCATAGAGTATTACTAACTACTAACCATGCTTAAGATAAAAACGGAGCTTACGCTCTACTCTGGAACGAATCTCATACATAAATATTGATATAAAAAGGCTGATTCTTAACGAAAACCTATTTAGACAATAGCTTACTCAACACTATGGGCACTCTTAGTCCTAAAATGGCCTTTACGCGTCGCACAAGTTTTTTTACGCGATTTATATTAAAATATATAATAATACCTAATTAGTGTCTTTATATAACATACACTTATACATTATTACGAACCAATAAACGATTTTTATTAATATATATATAAATATAATATAGTGATTATAGTATTGAATCACGCATTTATGGTGTAGCATTTTTTACGTAATTGTGATAGTTCAAATTGTTAACTAAGACTAACATTGCACAGATATATTTCACAGCGCTAATATTATTGTAGTCCTTTTTTTATATTATACAATTATAAGTTTTCACGAGATATAATTTGAGTTTTGCTAAGCAATACAAAATTTCAAAACATATTCCAAAAATAAAAGGATTAAAAATAAGAGAGTTACTGCTGCTACGACATCTATGGTATCTCAAAATAATAGTTATTTATACATAAGTTCAGAGCTGCTACATTGCTGGCGTACATTTTCGGAAAATAATTGAATTCTATATTTACAAATCACAATGATAAAATATATAAATTATATTAAGTATAATTTCAATTTATATTTATTATCTGTGTAGACGTCACATTAAGTCTAGATGTCGTAGCTATGTATAATCTTGTATGTGGATTCGATTGGAACGTAATGCGAACATGACATTAATTATTTAATTTTATACGAATATATTCCATTTAGTGTCTTATTTCTTTCTTTTTTTTTCATTACAGCAAAATTAATTAACCAAAACTACCCGAAAATTGTAAGGTATTTTGATTATACAATCGTACGTGATATTGGTCAAGTTATTTATTGTCGAATACTTTTTCTATGTTTGAATGGAAAACTGAAATTGTTTTAAGTTTTTTCATATTAATAAAATTGGGAACCGAATGTTTATTTATCATTATATTATTATAATTTAATAAATAGATTTATGTATGTACAGCATTTCCGGTATGTTTGTTGCAAATAAAATATGGTTAGGATGTTTTTTTTTTTAGTTTTGTGAACAAATAAAATATGTTTCGATCCGCAAGTTATTTGATTATACGAAATTTATATTTTGATTATTATTGTAAATATTTTATTTTAATCTCTTTCGCATGTAAATGTCCCAATTTCAGTTGTTACAAATAAAATAAATTAAAAAAACTGTAAATATTGTATTTTTTTTATATTATTATATGTATCTCTCAAGTTATTTGAGGCGAGCAATATAGTTTTAGGGTATGTATTTGATATGATCCCTGGAATTGGTATGTTTACAATTATTTCATTTTTTATTTATTTATCCAGTGAGTTATTTAAATTTATATAGTACTGATGCGTTAGCATATATTTAAGTGTTTCGTTGATTAAAATCATACAACACTTTTTTTCATAATTATTTTACTAGTTACGTGTGTAATCTTCGGTATTTTATTAACGTGCTCTGTGGTGTGATGGTCTTTTTTTAAGATTTTTCTGTTTGATTTCTATTACAAAACAAATTGGCTACAATAGCCAGTTTGTTTTTCTGTTTGATTTCTATTACAAAACAAATTGGCTACAATAGCCAGTTTACTTTTTTTTAGTATCATTTATCACCAAGTATTTATTTTGGAATTTGTATAGATCTCTTCTGTAATTCATTATTAAAGTGTGGTTAATTTATAATGTATAGTTAATATTTTTTTTTGTTTTGTATGATTTTGACAACTGGACACTTTCAATTTATCGATATACTTAGAGGTGCTTACTCGCACAATAGCTTCGTATTTGTTATTTACTAAGTCATGACAAATTTATGAATCGTTTATTTTATTTTTTTGGGTGTTATTGAAATATACAGGGTTAAGTGATATTTTACTCACGGAAAGAAATGCACAAACACAGAAACCATTCAAATTTACATTAAATTGACACCAATAAAAAATAAATTTCACTACTTAAAGGTAGTAGAGGTTAGTGGAATACATATTTTATGGCCTGCCATCAATGGCCATAGTTGTAACTATGGTAATTGATGTAAATATGTATAACATATACAGCTTATTTTTCAATATTATTTTATTAATAAACAGCTCAGAAACAACAAACAAAAATTTTTTGACATAATTTCTTTCTCGACACCGTATTGGTGTCGAATTCGGTGGTAATTCGAAAAGCCTCAATATCTAGCGCAAAGTGCTAGAACTAAAGCTTTTGGTTACAAATTTACAATTCGTTCATACCATTGTGCATTTGCTTGAATGGAACTTTGGAAGTTCTTTGTGCTATAAGAACATAAAACAAGTTATCATTAATGATGTAGTCAGTACAGTCTCAAGTTATACAATTTCAATATAACTATTTCCCAACTACAGATTACTGTATGTTTATACCACTTTATACTGGCAACATCATATCAGCCTTAACTCACCCACCACAGTTAGTCACTAAAAGTAACTAACTTTTAAATTAAGCTCTTGAAAATAGTGAAAATAATAATGTTAATTATTTAAGAAGTATATTAATTTATAAAATAAATTATCTATTATGATTGCCTTCAACATGCATCATTTGAATAAAATAGAATTGAAATGAATTAAATGTTTGCTAATTGCTAATGATACATTTAATAATGGTACCTATTAATTTAAGCATAACATTTAAACCTGCAATGATCTATATTTGGGAATTATTAGTAGGTATTTAAGTTTAGTAGAAATTTATTAAAATATGTTTTTTTTTATTTCTGTATAGTTATTATATGTGGAGTGTTTTGTATTCCATCCTGAAATTTTGTTAGGTAACACATGTATGCTAGCATTAGTTACAATATTTGGATGCATTAAATAAAACATACATATAAAAATGGAATTTTATTTGTTTATATCATATTTGTACATCATTTAAATTAGATAAATATCATATTTGAGAAATAATTTTCTGATAGCACCTTCATTTCATTCACAGACATTAATATAGCACTAAAAGAATACTGAACCACCACTCCAATCTGACAATCGATAAAGTGCTACTTACTGCTCAAATTTCATGTATTCTGTCTAATGTGACAGCTACTTAAACACTTAAGTAGCGCTTATATATTTGAGTGGTGGTCTAGTATTCGGGCTTAAGCATAGTAAATGGAATTACTACTTCAATTTTAAGTGCATTAAAATATTTATTAATTCAAGTTCATTGTAGAGACTAAGACTTATTTTTATCCAGCATCACTTGCTGACAAAAGCTAGAGATCACATAATAATTTATCCAATAAAATAATATGAAATAGATTTTAAAAATCTACTAATATCTTAGAAATTTAACTACTAAGTACAATTAATATAATGATTTAATTTCTTTGGTTATGTATTTACAAATAAATCATTTCACTATAAATATTAGCCAGCGGGCAATTTTTTTAATATGGTATGTGAAATTATCTGTGATTTTGATCACATTAGTTCATATCCCAATAATATTCTAGAATTTTTTTTTAAATAAATGCAACATACCAAACCATGTTTAGTACAAGACAGTGGAATATTATAAGTGGATGATATAGAAATCTAAATATTATAGATTACAAAGTTCTGTTGTATATTTTGTCAGCAGCTTTTATAATTTCTGATAGAATTGTTTCAACTTCAGCCATTGCTCCTATACCGTGATCACCACACATCAGTGTTTTTGCAATGGGTGGTACTTCAATGTATCCCCATCTTTTTAAAGCAGTTACTTGCTGTGATGTGACAGGATGTTCCCACATTCTTGTATTCATTGCAGGGCAGAACAGAAGGGGCTTTTTGACATCCCAAGCTCTCACTGTGCAGGTAACAAGATTATCACATATGCCCTGTGAAAACAAGGCACTTTTAATGCTCCATCATTGTCTCAGAGTAAGCACTTCATAAATAATACAAAAAGTTATTATTTTCGATTTAAAGGAAAGCAATTCACAATCCTGGCCTGGATGTACAGTTGTACTTACATGAGCCAATTTAGCCATTGTATTGGCGCCAAGAGGAGCGATTACCATTATATCAGCCAATTTACCGAGCTCAACATGCAAAACAGGGTCGCCTCTTTGATTCCAAGCTTGCCACTCCAACTCGTCGTCGTAAACTTTTACTTCTGTTGGTAGCTCCGACATTTTAAAAAAATGTTTTGCATGTTCAGTAACTATAAGGTGCACCTGCGGATGAAATTTACACAAGTCAAAATATATTTGATGAGAAATTGTCTCCTTATTCCACAAATTACTGTAAACATAACCTCGAAAGCATATTTTCGACCCTCCGGTGATAATTCTAACAGAGATTTTATCAATATTGGTATTTTTAATGCAGCCACGCTTCCTGTAGCTGCTATTAAAAGTTTACAAGATAACTTTTCCATGTTTTAAATCTGAATTATTTCAAAAATATTTACATCTGTTTGAAACTAGAGCTGTAGCAAACCGTCACAGAGCATATAAAAGCTAAAACTCCTTGAAACTTTGAATTGACTTGATTGAATGAATGATTTTCATTCGCCCAATTCGGACTGGCTAAAGCATAGGAGCCATACTGTCTTGTCTGCACTAATTTTCATTGTCTCAAGTATCAATAGATTTCATTAGTAAATTTTTGTCTTTTCTTTACAAGCCGTGTATATGTTGAATAATGAGTGTATGACATTTACTTGACATTAGATTTCATTTTTCATTAGATTTCTTTTAACATTAGAACTAAATTTTAACGAGACAATGAATAAGAATTGATTTAAAATTTGGGGATATATGTATTCTAATTTAAGGCTAAGGATTTTTTTCGTGTCAAGTAATACCAATAGTAGGAAACGACACAAAAAAGCAGGTAAGAATAACCGAAATAGTAACTGCGACCGGGCCTACCGTGCAGCATCTACGAGTATCACATACGCTTTGTGAAATATTCGAAGAGTGGTTTTACGTTTCATTTGTTTATAATTAATTATATTTATAGTACCAATCGTTTAGGGGAAACTTTTTATTTTGGACTGGCAGCACCGGTTCACAAAGTGTCACAAACGTCAGTCGTTATCAACCAACTAAATTCAAAACAAACGAAAACGTCAAACGTACCTACGCGCTGAGTATATTTTTGTCAAGTCTGAAGTCAGTTTGTCTAACGACACGTGTAGGAGTGATGGTTTGTTGAGATTGTGTCTATACCAATTTGTTTACGTCTGATATGTTATTTATACGTTAGTGTATTACTATTTTTAAATTTTATATAATATATAAATATTTTCCTTATATTGCAAAAAGTGTGTGACTTAAATATTATGTGAGTGAAGTGTTAAAATTCGTTTGTTTACAATGGATGGCAAAGTCAAATATTACGAAGGATGTGGACAGGAAGGCCCGATACGGTGTATATTTTTGTGTGAATTTCACCCGACTGCTGGCCCTAAAATTACTTGCCAAGTTCCAGAGAACTATATATCTAAAGATATTTTTGATACAGTTAGTCACTATATCATACCAAAAGTGCAATTGCAGAGATGCACCTTGACCGTGTAAGTTGCGGGTAGCAATTTTTATTTTTCAAAATCGTTATTAAGTAGTCTAATTTGTAAGCCTGGTCAAACAAACAAAACAAGGTTGAAACTCCGTTAAAACCGGACCTCTGGATCAGAAGCCGTGTGCTCTACCACTGGACCACCGAGACTTTTAACAACAATATTAATTCGAAAATATTTTATACATTTCAGAATAATTTTGTTGATACATGTGATAGAATGCGTTGACCGTTCTATATTTTATACCGTAACTTGTATAGATGATAAAATACATAAATACGAAGTCCGTTGCCTAAGAGAATTAATTAAATCAGTTAATTCCAACCTTGGACAGATATTACGCATTGGTCTGATTTGATATACCTATGTAATATATTCAAACTCAATTCAAAAGTACCTACACTTATTTAAATAAAAAAATATTTCATTTTTAAATTAAATAATTTCTATCCCAAATTTGAATGTTGTTGATTAAGGTCATCGAAGTCGTGAACTAAATGTTCAATATTTTTCCCATCATCAATAAAGAAGAATAATCAAGTATGAACTAAAATTTTACACATTATTTCACTTCGTAATTCTGTTATAAATTTTATTGAAATTTATATGTTTGCATTATTTTTTACGTTTGCGATTGTCTGAAGTGTAACATTAAGTAGTCAATCCTTGAAACACTTAACTTGAAGGAAGTTAAGTCGTCTATTATTCGCCCTGACACATCGAATAAAATTAGATATTCCAAATGTAATATGAACCTTATTGCCATATTATATCAAGCCATCGATAAGAATTTAGAAAAACGATATAACGCAAATGTTTTAAGCATCGCAATAATTAGTTGACTATCGAGATTTAATTTTCTATTCTTATGCACTGTATAATCTAAATATTTTGAGCTTAATTTTCTATATTAGGTGTCCCATAAATTATCTTTTGTACATACTAGTAACAGCTCTAACTCCCCAACTCCTATCACAGTTATTCGTACCATATTACTGTCCACTATAATGTTTTAAATATGATAATTGCGACTAGATTTGATTATTTGTATTCATACACGAATGTCTAGTATCCGACTACTGTTCCACGACACATTGTATTGACAATAATTATACATTAGGACAGTAATTTATGATCGTTATAAAATCATTGCTATTCAATTATACGATCGGCAACATTTTGTCTATGCGTCGTACTAATAAGTGTCAAACTTAAACACGCATTTCAAATGACACATCGCGCGATATCTTCAGCTGTTTTAATGCAGAGTAATATATGATAAATATTATTTTGTTTTTCCTTTAATGCTGCATTTGTTTTATACAATAGAAGTTACAAATAAACAAAAAACTACTATACAAAACTCTATTATTAGGTACTTGATAGTTCGGAAATTTGTATAATACATTTTGATATAATTAAATACATATTTATATAGTGCAAAATTAAATAATTCAGATAAAATCAAGTCCAAACCATGGGCGACATCTAAACATGGTTGCCAATAATATATTTCCAAAAATCACATAAACTACGATGACATAAAAACATCTCTTCAAGAAATTTAAATTTTTCACAGGACGCTCCTGGGCTCCAAAATCCTGGGTTTTCCAGTACGTATAGACAACAAGAAGTACGCTCGTAATGCGTACTACTTCAATCTGTGCTTCGTATGCGACGCGTGGGCCAGGACGGTGCATCTTGAGCCACTAGTCAAGAAACTCACTGAATATCTGGTTAGTTACATACAAAGCTTCTAAAATAATCATCATCATGTCCACTGCCGGAAATAGGGCTCCCCATGGAACGCCACAACTGACGGTCCTGTGCCACTCGCATCCGATGATTTCCTGCGGTTTTTCCAGTTAGTTGGTCCTACTATTGTGGGTACGGCCTACGCCGCGTCGACCAGTTCATGGTTGCCACTTGAGAACCTTTCTTCCCCAACGTTGGTTGTAGTAGGGATTTGGCTTGCCCATGTCCACTTTAGCGTGTTAACTGTTAACCCTTTGTGATATGTCGGTCACGCAAGATCTCTTGCGTATCTCCGTATTGCGGGTTTTATATCGCAGAGAGATTCGTAGCTTAGCCCTCTACATAACACGCTGATCGGCTAAACATATTAACTTCATTAAAAACGATTCCGTGAACAAGTCTTCAAAGTTTGGTGTTTGCTTGTTTGCAGTAAAGTAAAAAAAAAACCTAGATGTATTGGCGCCAGTACGTAAGGGGGCGTCCATAAATGACATGAGGTGTTTTTTTAAATTTTCTGCCCCTCCCTCCCCCCCCTGGTGAGATGTCGTGAGATTTTATTCAACCCCCTCCCCCATCCCCGAATCTCACGTGAGAGTTTTCAAAATGTGAGTTTCTTACGTAAACGCGTTGGATTGTTATTGTAAAAAGAAAAAAAACAAATTTGCATCGTCCTTTTATTTACGACTAGTTAAGACTAGTAATCAATATTGATGAGAGTTTAATTATAAGTGTAATAAAAATTTAACAATAGAATACTTAAATCGTAAATACTGTAATTAAAAAAATAATATCTACTCTAATTCAGTCCATGGAGAATCATGCACGGTCTCAAGAGAGACAATTGGAACCAACATTTCCATATGATTTTCAGTAAAATCATCTGCTCCTTCAACTTCGTTCTGATCTAGCCACTCTAAGCCATTGGCACTTGTACAAAGTAACTCATTAGCTCGTCTTGTGACAATCCGTGAGGGTCGCACTTTGCGGAACATACGCGCTTGCTTAGCTGGTGCAATGTGGGCTGATCGCCTGTACTCTGCAGCTCTTGTGCTAGATGCAAAGTAAATACCGCATGTACTGCAGCATCTTTTCTCTAAATCATCACGTACACTTGGGCAATAGATATCATAAGGCGTGCTGATGAAACCATTTAGCGGTTGAATCGGTAGGCAGTGGCGTATTAGAAATGGAGCAAATGACTTTCCGTCATGCTCTTTAATGTACAATCTGGATTAAATAGACCAAAATAGTATAATTTTTTTTTGTTTCAATCAGAAAAAAAATTGCGTGATATTTGCCGAGACCCCCCTCTCTCCAACGTAAGATTAGATGAGATTTGACTCGACCCCCTCCCCCCCTTAAACACCTCACGTAATTTATGGACGCCCCCTAACTACCGTTTCAGTTATACTAAAATGTATTCACAGCTTATCAATCTAGCAACTCAACATCTGTAATGGCCTTTGATAAAGTAATTTGATAAAAAAAAACAACCTCTAATATCAGTGATAAAATAAATAACACATTTAGAGATTAGGGTACATTCAAACTTGATAACGTTCAATAGCAACTTTCAAGTACGTAACTAGCTCTTACCTACGCGCCACTTCGTCTAGGTTGTGGGTATAATAAAGCTATAACTAACTAGTAACGTCCTCCGAATTTGTAGTTGACTGTTAGCATATATTCATAGAATATATACTACTTATAATATTACTTCGAAAGAATCTAAAATCGAACGATCGAATCTAAGTAAGAATGGTATTTCGTCAAATTAACATTACCTACGTTACGTTCGTTGGAGAACATGTATTTAAAGAAACGGGGAACATGGGTGTAATTAACAGATTAAAAAGGTTTTTACTACTTTTTAGCTAATCACTAGCACTTGTGACTATATCACTCGCAATCAATTGAATTGAAATTAAGAGCCGGCTTATAATATAAAACGGATATAATTTTATCGTCTGACTATCTTATGAATGAATTATAAATTGTGTGATATTAAAATAATAATCTTACTTAGATTATTATTCCCATAAATGTTTCGTGCCAATATTTGTACTAGAGTCTATAAAAGCTGTTATACTTGGGTCTATATTTCACGCTATTACAGACTATTACAGAGACAAATTCAAAAGAGTTACATGTACGCTCTTGAAAGGTTTCCCTCTATTCGCAACTGTAAAGACATTGTTCCCTTGTTATAAACAATCTTAGTGAAAAAAAGATCTAACCGTAATATATTCGAATTCCATATTTCAATATTTAATAAAATGATAATTAATTCCGTTATCCAGTTATCCATGGAGTTGGAAACAGAATGGCTGTCGAAACAATCCACCTCTGGTGATGCGAAGGAACTTGGCGGGATCATGCGGCAAGTTATGCAAGACATCAACTCGCGCAGAATGTGCACACTGACCGGTAAATACACATTATTATGTATATTAATAGCTTTTAAAAATCCGTATTATCTATGCTGTGATACTCTGTAGAAATTTTCTTTGCAAAGTACCTGAACGAAGAAAAAGATATAGCCGTTTTAATAAATTCCATATTAAAACAAATCTCGATCGCCATGCAATTTTTTAACTACTTATCCTACAGTTCAGGAATGATTTTCTCAATAATTCTCATTAATATCTCATGTTTATGACCAAAATATGCAATTCCAAGTTTATACTATATTTGACACCGAATTTCAAAGGATAGAAATTGCAGTCCAGTCTATCCACGTTTGCCTATCATATTCTGTAAAAAAAAAACAATGTTCTTAATTTAAAAATATATCGCGTGAATGTGAAATTATTTAAATCAACTATTACTCATAAATTGTATTTAAATAATGGCTCTGTACGCGGCGTCTGATTTTGTTATTGTAGGTAAATATATACAAGTACCTATAGAACAAACAGCACATGAATGGAAATGTGTTATATGAATCTATTTTTGTTCGTACATTCTTCAAATTTCTTACCTATTTTAAAGAGTAGATACTCATTTCAGATTCAGCCATAACTGCGTCATGTATAATGTACAGAAAAATCTCTTGATCACCATTTCTGATTATTATAAATAATGGTTTATGGCCAGCATGTGTCGTGGTGCATGTTGGTTTAAATATGACCGTAATTATTGTAGATCTAGGAATAAGTCAAACCAAATTGGTGTTTTCAACGAAAGCAGAATATCTGATCATTTCGAAATATAACACATAACATAACTTCACGCCTTTTTCTAGCCGGCTGTTAAGCCTCGACTCGCTGTTATGTTTAACTCCCAAACAATACGTGGCAAAGCTATTGCCATAAATCGCGCGCAAAGTTTTCAGTCATCGAAATTTATGACACATAACTACCTAAAATAATTTTGTACAATATACTCGTATGTGATGCCGCCACCTTTAGTTTGATATAAAAACATTGGCTTTAGTCACCTATCGATAAATAACAGATATCTGGAGCAATGTGATTTGTCTCTATAAAAATCAGCCCTTAAAAGAAAACTATTAAAATGTATAACAATAAGGATCTTTTTTTGGTCAATTTACCAAATTAAAACTTTCTAACACTAAATCTCTCAGAAGATCTATGGATAGACGGACCGACATGCCTTTTATAAAAGGCTCCTTGTAGATAACGAAACTTACGGGAACGGCAAGTACGTAAACAGGTTTAGGTACACTATTATTTTTATGGTAAAAGGGTTCGGCCAAGTTGGTCTGTTTGTATTATACTTTTGGGTGGGCCCCTAGTATACATATATTTCATAATACTTGAAGGCAGTTTGTGTACATTAAATATTGACCCGTTATAGCTACCTGATTACCTACTTACTAATATTTTCGCCATCGTAACTTTTGTACAAATTGTTTACACATTCATTAAATGTACAGAAACAATTATAAATAAATATATCTAGCATAAATATGAAAAACGAATTTATTCAAATTCGTAAAACCTAGCCTTTTTCTACTCGAAACTTCTTTTTCTACAAAATCTGAGAATCAGAATTCCGTATTTACCTACGTTTCCATAATAAAACTATTTAATATTTCATACAAATATCATACACGAAGTTGTAATGGCGAGTTTCCAAAATTAAAGGAAAAAAATGACGATTGGATAACTCTCTGTTGCCATGCCAAATACATATTTCGGAAGTTATGTGTGATAAATATCGATGACTGAAAACTTTGTGCCCGGTATGGCTATAGGTTCACCACCAATTCCATTTGGGACGTAAACATAACGGCGAGACGAGGCTTACAGCCGCTGCCTACACCTTCGGTAGCAAAAGGCGTGAAGTTATGTTATGTTACATGAAGAATTCATTTCCAACATACGTAAACCGCTAGTTTGTTTAGCTGGGTGATAAAACATAATTCATTTGACAATAGTGATAATTCGCCAGCTGGTACCTCACCGCCCACCCATGTCAATAGACCGACTAGATAGTAATTACATGCTATTGAATCGTGAATTTAAATTGCTATTTAATATTATTATGTTTTTAGATGATGATTGTTATGTTTTCGAGGTCGCGCCTTCGAATCCTGACACTGGCTCACACCAATGACTTTTCGAAGTTCATTTCGGAAGCTATGTGTGAAAAATCTCGATGACTGAAAACTTTGTGCCCGGTATGGCAATAGGTTCGCCACCTATTCCATTTGGGACGTAAACATAACGGCGAGACGAGGCTTAATTGCCGCTGCCTACACCTTCGGCTAGAAAAAGGCGTGAAGTTATGTATGTATGTATTATGTTTTAGCATAACATAACATACCAGTCCGAGAGCTGGCACCAATTTTTAAGTAGGTGTTTGAGGCAAGCTGAAAAAGCTTGTGTTGCTTCTGTTATATCCCAACACGGAATTGCAGACCTGGCTGCTGAGTACCGGGGCTAAATCAACCCCTTAAATTTTTTAATTTTACTAGCAGACCGCGCGAACTTCGTACCGCCATATTTTATACATTTTCCACTCAAAAGATTATTGCCGCAATCATATTAATACCCCAAAGCTTTCAACATAAATGGACTATCTAACACTAATATTTATTTAAATTCAAGTTCTTGATACATACATAACTTCAGGCCAGATCCCTTGCGGGGTAGGCAAAGAGAACAAAGTGCCATAAGGCACGATTATTACACGTGTCACTCGCTTAGCTAGTATGTATTAGCGTACTGACAACCAAGACATTGATATTATTTACAACTTCAAAGAAAGCTTTATTAGCAATGCCACTTATGAACAATGAATATAGCAATGAACTTGTCCCAAGTTTTTGCTCAACCTTTAGTTTTTTTTAATACAACATAAACAATTTTTTTTTATATGGTCACTATTGTTGACTTCAACGAAAAAAACGGGCCACCATATGTTCAAACCAGGGTAGCTAACTCACAGTGAGTGTTTTTTTTATAAGTCAAATGATGTCAGTCTAGCGATTACGCTTATCGAAATAAATTTACTACATTTTAAAAGATATCACGATCTTAAAAATGTAAAGTTTATTACATATATCTAGAATGTATTATAAATCAGTCACATCAGTCACACCTTGTCAGTGGTAAAGTCACGCAGTGTTCGCTGCATGAATGGGCCGGCTCGACCCGTGGAATACCACGACCTCTCAGATTATCGCTGAAAAGTGGCCTTAGCCGCGTTTCACTCGCTGAGAGAGGTGTTCGGAGGCCCAATCCCTTTTCCCCTCCCCTACCGAAACCCACTCCCGACCCCACCCATATCCCATTGTAAGCGCCGGCAACGCAACTGTAACACTGCTTGTGGTGAGGTGGCCATGGGCGCCGTTTGTAACTATCATAAGCCTGCTCGTTTGCCTCTTATACAATAAAAATGTAACCTAATTCCTATCCTATCCTACTTCTAATATATAAACTTCTCGTGTCACTATTTTCCCACACTCTTTCGAAACGGCTTGACCGACTCTCATGAAATTTTGTATTCATATCGGGTAAGTCTGAGAATTTTCAACCCCCTACGATCAACCCCTATTTTTTAAATTTAATTTTTTGGCAAGACAACGTTTGCCGGGTCAGCTAGTAATATATACTCGTAAATGTGAATGTAAGTTTGTTTGCGTGCTTTCACGCGATAACTACTCAATCGATCATCATGAAACTTTGTACACATATTCTTTAAAGTAATTTACATATTTTTGAACCCGAAGGAAAAACTTATAAAATAGTCTACAACAATATCCTACATTTTATATTTATACTTTTATACTAATATACTTATAATAATATTATAAATGCGAATGTAAGTTTGTTTGTTACGCTTTCACGCAAAAACTACTGAACCGATCATCATGAAACTTTGTACATATACTCTTGAAGGTATTAGAAGTAACATAGGGTACTTTATATTAAAAAAAATTAAAAAAAATTACGAAAGATAAAACAATTGTTTGTCAAAAAATCGTCAAATTTAGCTACTTCAGTAATGAAGTTTTACAGTATTCGTAAATTAGATAACATAACGTAACTTCACACCTTTTTCTATCCGAAGGTGTAGGCAGCGGCTGTTATGCCTCGCGAGGGACGGTATTACAGTATTCAGGGTTGATACTTATACTTATACTTAACTTTACTTATACTTATTACTTATCATACTTCATATCATACTAATATTATAAATGCGAATGTAAGTTTGTTTGTTACGCTTTCACGGGATAACTACTCAACAGATCATCATGAATCTTTGTACACATATTCTTGGGGGTATTAGAAGTAATAAAGGATACTTCTTTTTTCTTATTTCTCTCTTTAATTAACATATATTTTCACCCTAAGGAGAAACTTATAATATAGTCTACAAAAATATCCTACATTAATACTCTGCATTTTTATTATATAAAATTGTTAAAGTCCAAAATTATTTATTTTTGTTACAGAGAAATATATTTTACCGTTTGTTGTTGCATTTTAATAAAGCATATTGTGAGATTTTTAAACGTCATACCTAATGTTGTAATTTTGAAAATTGATAATCCCAGCTAAGTAAGAAAATAGAGTTATTATATTGATTCAATTCTATGGTAATGATTTTGATACATATTTATTGGCTTCAATGCGAGCGAAGCCGCGGGTAAAAGCTAGTACTCTTATAAAATTGTTACAGTCCAAAATTATTTATTTTTGTTACAGAGAAATATATTTTACCTTAAAAAATGTTGTTAGTTTTTTAAACGTCATTGTAAGTAGTAATTTTAAAACCTAATAATTCCAGCCAAGCAATAAAACAGAGTTATCATATTGGTTAACTTCTATAGTAATGATCTTTGATATCTATTTAATGGATTTAATGCGAGCGAAGCCGCGGGTAAAAGCTAAAAAAGTAACTTTTATAAATAAAAATACCACAAAATACTATTAAATACTACAAATTTTAAACATAACATAACTTCACGCCTTTTGTTACCCGAAGGTGTAGCCAGCGGCTGTTAAGCCTCGTCTCGCCGTTATGTTTCGTCCCAAATGGAATAGGTGGCGAACCTATTGCCATACCGGGCACAAAGTTTGTCAGTCATCGATATTTATCACACATAACTTCCGAAAACAATTTCGAAAAGTCATTGGTGTGAGCCAGTGTCTGGAATCGAACCCCGGACCTCTGGATCAGAGGCCGTGCGCTCGCCCACTGCGCCACCGAGACTTTTTTAAATTTTAAATTCTGATTAAAGTATTGAGCGATATGATGACAAAGAGTGAAACAACAACAAAACATAACTTCACGCCTTTTCTACTCGAAGGTGTAGGCAGCGGCTGTTAAACCTCGTTTCGCCACTATGTTTTCATCCCAAATGGAATAGGTGGCGAACTTACTGCCATACCAGGCACAAAGTTTATAGTCATCGATATCTAAATACACATAACTTCAGCAAACAATTTCAAAAAGTCATTGCTGTGAGCCAGAACTCGAACCCGCGACTACTTTATACAGAAGTGGGGTTCTCGACATCTGGACCACCGGTACCTTTTAGCAACAAACAAACGTAAAAAAATCTACCTGCTAGCTGTCGCGGTCCGAGCTGTCCGAGTCGGATACATCATCAGTGTAACTAATTATTTCCCTATGAAATGAATTCTTACATTTTGTATTTTGCGATATCTTTGGAATTAAATGTCCGAATTGAGTTATTCAAACAGTTCTAGAAAGGTGTTGAATCTGTCTTTTTATTGAAGTAATTTATTTTCAGGAAAGTTAAATTCAAGGTACAAAATAAAGCATTTTTATAACGACATCAATTTAATTATTTTAAAAAACTCAAAAAACACTTATTGTGAGATAACTACAATAGTTAGACATATGCCATCGCGGACTTTTTTATAGACAAATTTATGTTCTGTAAAAGTGTAGTACATTGTTTTATTCTAGAATCAATAGTTTTCGCAGCGTTCACGATGTAAGAATTATTTTCGAGTCATTTTCTTACACCTTGGGTTACATTATTGGACTTATAGTAAGGATCCCTAATTGATTTGAAAATATAATATAGCCTAAAGCCTTCCTCGATAAATGGACTATATACCACTGAAAGAATTTTTAAAATCGGACTGGTGGTTTCTGAGATTAGCGCGTTCAAACAAACAAACAAACAAACAAACTCTTCCGCTTTATAATATAAGTATTAGATTATTTTTTAATCCAAGAAATGTATTTGAGGCAATACGCAATTTATATATGTTGTAGTAATACTCAATGTATACGGAAACAAATAAGCCAGACCATTTAATCGGGGCTTTTACACTGCCAGACGCGTGCAAAAATATTTTACAAAAAATTATAAAGAATGTATTTGAAGCAGCTTGAAATTTTGATGGAGTGTTATTTATAACTAAAAAATAAGATCCCCAAAAAGATAGACCATTTCGGTGGGACTTTCTACTTGCCAAGCGATCAAACAAATAATGGAAAGGTACGAGCCTGAGCGTGTGCTGCTCGTGCTATAGACAAGCTGTATGTAGTGTGAGAGAGAGCTGTCTTCGGTCTTGCTAGCCGCGTTACTATTGGCTCTGGCGAGGCCACGTGACAGGAGTTTTCTTAACATAATTTCTTAGTCGTTATTTTCAGTCGTATTATTCTACTAATGTCTTACACGTTTTAAAACTGGAAAGTTCCAAAATATTTTGTATTGGATTCATATTTTTGACGCTGCATTAAAAAGAAAACATTTTTTTTTCTGGCAGTATTTTAAGTCAAAATTTATGCGGAAATTAAAACATCTAATGATAAAAACGTTAAATTGCAAAATATAATTATTCTAAGTGGTATAATTATTTTAAGTACAAAAAAATATGAAGGAAATTAAATTCATCCTACGTCAGATATAAATTGTCATTCTTCGTCAGTAAATTTTTCTTCATCAGATTAAATAAAATTTATGTTGATATTGTTCTTTCAATTTATTTTCAAAGTGAGCCTTACTAAAAATACTATTTAGTCTCCATCTTTATCCGTTGCTATATTTGAAATAACTTCTAAATAATGCGTACAAATAAAACTAAAAGAATAACATTTCTTATTCATAATCACATTATCATCGATAAAGGTGCAAATTTCATTAAAGGCTTCTTTATGCAGTTGTAAGTATTTGTGGTAAATTGTTTCCGTTTTGTTTTCAAATTCCCGTAGTTTATTGAAATATTTTTTTGGCAAATGCGATGATCATATACTGTTATTGAGTTTTTTATTTTTTTGTAACGTTTCTGTTTCTTGGATAAAAGTTTTATACTTTTCTAAACATTTGATTAAACCATCTTTTTCAAATTCAGAAAGCGGTGGTCGTTGTCCTAGATATTTTTTTAATAAATAAAGTGATAATAAAACGGCTGTAATTTTTTTTTATTATATTATAATTTTTTGTTAGTACTTAAAATCATTAGATTTAAAATAGTTAATAAATGATATGTTTATAAGGTTATAAAATATGAACTGAAAATATTCTTAATTTATTTTTACTTAAAGTAAAAGTAAGTTTAATTACTTATGAAATATAAATAAGTAAGTTAAAAAGTTCTATTTAAAAATAACTTTCAATCGTTTTTGAGTGACCCTTATAATTGAGTTTTTATGTATGTATAGATGTTACAGCTATTGAATTGAACTACCTATACAGGTAAAAGATACAATAATGATGAACTGTTTATTTTGTCAGTAAAAAATAGGCAAACTCAGTGCAGTGAAAAATTTATTTTATTTGTCAGCATATATTATTTGAAAAATAATTAAATTAAAACAATAATTATATTTGTAGGAGTAAAAACATTAGATCCACTCACAGTATTTTCAATATATTTTTTTCATCAAAGCTATAAAATTCTTATAACAACTTGTGTGATAACCACCTGTAAGGTTAGGAATCACTGGCAAAACAATATCATTGTATTTTAACCCATGATGTTTATGGATCTCTAGCGTCTCTTGACTTTTTTGAGAATTTTTTCCACAAATGCAACCACTTTACCACCATTTTTTTTAAATAATACAAACTAACTTTTCACTAGACATTTCCTAAATATTTAAGTTTTAATGATAATGATTCTATCAGTTTAAAGGAGTTTCATGAGTATGATGATGACTTCAAACATGCACAATATGTCTCTGATATTAGATCTCGTACAGATTACGGTGTACAAAATTAGCACTCATGAGTGATAATGAGTGCTAATTTTGTTAAGATTCGGATGGGATTTATTAACAAATATTTCAAGGTTTACCGTGTTTTTGCTGTTTGCTAGTGATACCTGGACACATTCACCAGAGTATTGCGTGCCATTCCTGGATATTTTATTGATTTTATGTCTTTTTTTAGTGTCAACTAAAACAAAATCATAAAAAAAAAATATAAAACCCAGCTGTCCGGTACCTTCACTTAATGCAAAGCAATTAATGCCTACACATGCCGAACGCCAAACTATTTATATGGTTCTTTTATGTCAGTCATTTTAATTATTTATCAGTATGACTGAGATCATCAGATTTTCATTGTCGGCGCTTTGCACCTGGATTAAAACTCGAAACCTCTCGATAAGATGTCAGTATGATGAACAACTAGGCTATTGATACAGTGCTAATATGATGTAGAAATCAAAATGTACATTTGCACGTTATATTAGTGATAGCTTTAGATCGTATTACATTATTTGAACATTAACATCGCAACATCAACTAAATACTTGTGTCAATATTACTACTGGGTATATTAGCGTGTATATTTCTATGCTGTAATGCTGTCATGTTCACCGGTGATGAACTGATGTAGATATGGAGCAGTTTGACGTTTTAATTTTGCGCAATGAAATATTTATTTACAGTGGTAGAGCCACGAGTTTGGACTGTGAAATATCACTACCTCTTAGAACATCGACGTGAAGTGTCGCGTTTCGCTCGGTAAGAGACGTTTACGGAACCCCAACTCATTCCTCTCTCTCCTCTCCATCCCAATTCTGCACCCCTTCCCTATCCCATTTTAAAGGCAACGCAACTATAACACAATCTGTATAGCAGGCGTCCATGGGCGGCGTTAGTTGGTTACCATCAGGTGACACGCTTGCTCGTTTGTCCCTATCATATAAAAAGGAATGTCATTAAGAATTAGCTTCTGGTCTTTTTAAAGAGCAACATGGTGCACCGGCTATTGTATGGAGCTTCTGAGTTTTTGTAGTGCTATTTATAAAACTACCCGATTCTAATTTTGTTAAAAATTATACGCACGCGGGTTCAATGTCCTTTTGACAGATAGATGGCCGATACTCACATACCAAGGAATTACCTAATTTTATAGATTCACCCAAATCAAATAATAACTCATTTATTCAGTTTAGGTGATATGCAGACACTTATAAGGTCACTTATTGAAAATCCACCAATTCGATTACTCTCGCGCTGAGAAGAATTGGCAAGATATTCAGGGAGGAGTCTTTTTTTAGCACTTAATATACAGAATTAATAGAATAATATAGGTACAGAGCAAAATGGGGTCTCTCACGTCAAACTACACAGCACATTGTCTTTGGACGCACGAACAGAACGGACCCCACAAAAAGCATCCATATCAACAGCAGCATCAGTTTTGTTTTTTATTTAACCTTTTGCTGCCCGAAACTCTGCTCCCATGGGGTGATAAGTTTAACGCTTGTAATGAATCTATAATGAGCCTGTATTGTAGGTTAGGTCTTTAGTGATACATGGGTGACATCGTCTAATTACATTGAATAAAATATCATTTCATACTATAAATAAAGTCGCTTTCCGCTGTCTATAGAGGGTGTCAATGGGGTGGTTTTTATCTATAATTCATGTATTAAAGTTCCCAAAATTTACTTCTTTATTACTTTTGCTGCGGATAATATGTAAGCAAATACATAATTTGATAATAGGCGAATACTGAACCGCCACTTAAATATATAAGCGCTACTTAAGCGTTTAAGTAGCTGTCACATTAGACAGAATGCGTGAAATTTGACCAGTAAGTAGCACGTTATTGATTGTCAGATTTGAGTGCCGGTTCAGTATTCGGGCGTAAGTTATTTAGATTTACGCTGTAGTTCTTTCAATTCCGTGTGTGGACTGTGGACATTGTTACACACATGACATATTTCAAAAGTCGCCATAACAATACAATAACTTTTGTTTTTAAGTATGTACGCTAATAAGCACTTTCATGTAAATTATATTTGTATGTCGGTAAAACAAGTAATTTGTCATGCATTTTTCGCTAGTTACTAGTATTCGCGTACACCGTTTACTACTTCTACTTGGTAGGTAGTCGTAGGTAAATTAAATTTACTGAGTTGATATTATTGAACATAAAATTGTTAAATTTTACGATAGATTTTAGATAGAATTCAACCTAATGATGACCACTGGTCAAGATAAGATATTAACTTTTACGGAGAAGAAGGCAAAATTGGCAAAGAAGGCATTTGTCATAGACAGTTAAATGCAGTTTTCTATCGTGTTTGTTATATAGGTACATAATATGTCTATATTCAGTATACATGAGCTAGTCATCATCAACGCCGCCATCTTGTTCAGAAGTTAGGTTGGTATTACCAACCACGTAGCACAATTGGAAAAGCTAAATATTTAAACATATTTACAGACAGCTCATAGACAGCGTGTTCTCAATAAATAATATATTATTTAAATTTAAATAGGTATATAAATTGTTTACATTAATATTTCATGTTACTAATAATTATAAAACTGCTGCGTTAATAAAATTCTTATTTCCTATTATTGTCCATGTCTGTCGAAGCTATTGTCTGTAGTAATTAAATAATATTTCAGATGTCAGGTACCTAAATAATTTGTTAATCAGCAACATTGAATGAAGTCAATATTTGGTTTATTATTCTATGTTTACCTATGACGTTATGTAGGAGATGTTTTATAGAAAGATATTTTTAGGCGCAATAGCACACTTTCAACCATATCATATCATAGAAATCATAAATCAATCATAAATCATAGAAAAATTCATAGTCGTCGTGGTCCTCGCCAACGAAGACGGTAGATGACATTTATTCATCACAACAGAACATTTTAAGTTTTTTTTTATGATAGAAGGGGGCAAACGTGCTTGCGGGTCACCTGGTCGAAAGCAATCACCGCCGCCCATGGCGTTTGCAATACCAGGGGCATCACATCAGCGTTGCCGGTCTTTCAGATGAGAATAGGCTCGTTTCTTGAAGGTTCCTAAGTCGTAGCGGTCCGGAAATACCGTCGCCGGCAACTGGTTCCATGAAGGAACAGTGCGTGGCAATTGTCGATCGCCAACCATTCAGCCAATGCGGGTGGTAGCGTTGGCGCGTCGAGCGATGGCGAAAATCAGCTGGCGGTATTAATCCGAACAATTCCTCAGAGCATTCCCGTGGTAATTGCGGTAAAGGATGGATAGAGATGCCACCTCTCTCCGCAACGCCAGAGGATCAAGCCAATCGGTAAGAGTTTGGTTGTCGACAAGCCGAACCGCGCGTGGATGCGGTCAAATGGATTAAGCTGGTACTGGGGTGCCCCCGCCCAAAGATGTGAACAGTATTCCACGTGAGGACGAACCTGCGCCTTGTATAGTTGCAGGCGATGACCTGACGTGAAATACTACAGTACAGTGTTCAAAATAATAATAGATTGGAAAGGGTTTTCAGGGCGCTCAATGCCAACTGCACTCGCGCTCGCATTGACCGTCCTTAGACTCGCGCCCAAAAAACGGACAAAATAAGGGGCAGTGGGCATAATGAGGAGCATGATGTGCGGCAAGACGAGTAACGTTGCCACACTACATCTCTCTTTTCTTCGCGACTTCCCATATTACTCGTGGAGTGTGTGGCGGGCACCTTAGGAATAATACTGATACTACTTTTAAAAATGGAAATTCGCTTTGAAATACTTGCTGTAATACTAATATTAATGTTTATTTTAAAGATGATTTTCTTGATAAAGTGGTATATATTATTATATGAGTGATGTGAAATATCTCATAGCGAAAAAATCGTTTAGTTTGAATACTTGTATCAAACTAAAAGATTACCCAAGATAGATAAACTGTGCAAGAGCAATATTGGAGTATGTTCACATAGCAACAATATAAAATAATAACATATAACGTTATCGTGGGACAAACAGATAACACGTTTTTATCATAGTCTGTTCGTAACTAGTTCATATCGTTAATTAATATATGAATATATGTACCTACGAATTTATCTTTGTGGAGCCAACAGATTTGACACACGCAATGATTTATATTTTAGAGATATTACATCATATAATAAGTTACATTTGTACGTTGAATTTACTGAAAATTCTGGTAATTACAAAAAAAAATATATATAGCCAGTCCAAAATGGGCATACGGAAAAAAATAGTAAACAAATGGTGGTGAATTTTGTTTGAATGTTTGTTTTGTTTGTTTGAATCATAATGATGTGTTTGGTTAAACAGATAAATTCAATAATATCAGAAAAATATATTACATTTTAGTACTACGTCTATCATCAGAATTCCAAAGTCTGCTTGCCCTGTTCATTATATTAATTAAGATTTCTTAAAACTTCTTGCTGCTCGATTTTATTGTGAAAGACGAGATATCTATACCTTCTAATTAACAATTAATTTGTTTGAATTCTGTTTATTTGAGATGGCTTGTTTATTAATGAAGGTTATCATTATAATACTGTAAGGATGCTGTCGTGTAAACATTAATGTTTACAGCCTTACAAAGCAGATACGAGTATGTCAAACAAAGCTACCTACAATGTAATTAAATTTGATAAGAAAATTGTAGTATTGAATTTTTTTTATGGGATAGGAGGGCAAACGAGCAAGTGGGTCATCTGATGGTAAGTAACTTCTTACCGCCCATAAACACCGTGGTGCATTGCCGTCCTTTAACGGAGTAGGATAGGCGAGAAAGGGGAAAGGAGATCGGGCCTTCGGATACCTCTCTCACTGATCGAAACGAGGTACGAGCTACTTCACGAAGATACTCTGAGATGTCGTGGTATTTCACCGGTCGAGCGGACTCATTCATGCAGCGAACTGCAAGACTCTACCACTTCCAACAATTATTCCCATTTAACATCCTTTATACATTAGTTTTTTCCAAGTATGGTCTAAAAGAAATTTTGCGATAAGGCCGTCATATATTCTCCAAAGTACCACACTTGTTATAAGCCAAGTAATCATTAATTTTTATGGTGTAAATAAACATTATCTAAATATCTATTATAAGATAGGATACAAGTATATGTCTGTGCACTTTCAGTATCACGAGAGGAAGTGTATGAAAAATGATAACATAACATTTGTTCTGGTTATCTAATCGGCGCGAAATCCTTCAATCGTATGAAAAAAACTTAACACGCCACGCAATTAGCAACAAAGTTATGAATTTTTGCTCATTTTTACCCAAAAATTTAAAAAGTTAGTTTTAAAATTAAAAAATTAAATGGTTGCCTGTAAAGTCGGTATACGGGCGAGTTTTACGTGACAACGACTTTGAGTGGTAAAATAATTTTAATGTGAATATTCATTCGTATAGTAGGAAGAAGGATGAAATAATAGTAACAATTTAAAACATTTATTTATACAAAGAATTATATTTAAAACATTAATTTATACAAAGAATCTCGCACTGAATTTCATATTAACAAAATTTTATTTTTACCTTTACACATACATACGTATTTATATACAAATATACATACAATAACTTGTCGCTCTGTCTCTCTCGCTCTTAGGCGGGCTAACTGTGCTCGAGTGGAAGGGACGCGTGCCTCTCACTCGCTCTCATTGTGAGCGCATAACGTGAGCGGAGCGTAACGCAGTTTCTTGAAGTGTCACCCGGCAAACCAATTTATAAGACGTTGTCACGTCAAAAATAATTGAGGTATGATTTACAATAAGTTTTAAATCTGAGCTCAGATTCAAAACTTTTCGAAATAGTCTACTTTGCAATTACTTTTGGGAGTTCTTTACGAAAGCAAGTGCGAGAATTATCAGTGACTGAATCAAATGTACCTGACGTTTAATCATGGTTTTGCCACCAAGTCCATAAGCCAAACATTTCATTCACACAGTGAAACAAGGTGACAAGGCCCACACCTTTAGTTATTGAACGCCTATAAATTATAACTTTATCTGGTTGTTTTTAAATTATGCCAATAACAAGTTCGGATTCGAATTTACGACTCCTTGATTGAAAAAAAAAAACTCAACAATCGTCAAAAAAAGATGGGGGGCTATTATGAGGCTTATTATAATGTGTCATTTAAAATTAATTTCAATTATAATTCCACACATCACGAATCACAGCCAGTGACGCCACCCTTCCTACCAAGACAGTGAACGCGTCCATAATTATTCCAGAATATTCATAACCTTTTACAAATGCCGCACAACATTCTAAAATTACTTTGCATATTTTTTACATAAATAAATATTATTATAAAGGCATATTTTTTACATAGCGATGGAAGCTAGACATCATTTAAGCTTCAGCTTTTCGTTTATTAAGAAATAAATAGAATATAACATTATTACAGAATTCCTGACAGTTTTTTTCAAAGTATATATGCTTTTTAAGTACATATTTTAAGCGTGTGTATATTATAACTAAATAGTCTAAATACAGTACATTATAACGCGTATTCGCTGTCCTAATTGTATCAAAAGTAATCTTTGTATCAGACACATAGTATACAATTTCGAAGCGAATTAATAATCCATTGTCATATGATTTCTATTCAGAAATTGTTTTAAAATACATATCGTTTCTTTCTACTTAATTTTTTTTAAAGCTCGAAAAGGTTCGTGAAAAGTATATGCCTTCAACGTTGTTCTTGTTTTAATTTTCGATCTTCCTTGATTCATTTTAATTCTGTATCCACAAGCATGTAGTCGTTAAATTGTAATAAAACAGACGCATGTACGGCATTGTGGCGTTATCTCATCAAATTATTAATTTCCGGATATCACGTTTATGTTGGCTCATGTCCGGTACATGAGAGATGAAGTATCTATCAGTCTCAAGTGGATACTTGAGTTTGAATATTTAATGAACATCACTATTTTATTTTGTAGGCGAAAATAATTCTCGCCGTATGTCAATAACCACCTCCTGATTAAAGCGCTGAACCGATAAGTTGAAAATCGATTTATTTAATAATCAAGCTATTTTTTTAATTTACTTCGCCAATTAAAGAAAGATTTATAGGTATTTTATTTGGATCAAATTGTTCTAGTTTATCCACATCCACATCCGCATGCATTAAACGAACTACCCATAAAGCTGTGTTGGAGCCTTGTAAAATACATATTAAGCTTTTTACGATGGGATATTATCTTTGTTAAAATCTATGAGTCGTCTTCACACTTCAAGGCGGTTAAATATTTATGGTCGAACAAATTTCAAGAGGGTTTTTCTGCTCAGGAAATTTCCATAATAAAATTATTAAACTTACAAATGAAAAACACGTGATCTTTTCTGTACTTTGATGTATGTTTGAGGAGATTATAAATGAGTGTTGCGGAAAAGGACATGACACATCTCAAGGAAAATAAAAAAAAAATCAAACATCATTATTTTTAAATACTTATCGTATGACGTACGTATCAATTCGTAATTTATTAAGTTCAAAATATTTCGCTATGAGAACCATGGAACGCTTTAATTTTTTTCAGTTATATTTTATCTTTTTCAATCGTCCATTTGGGACATGCTAAAGCTTAGCAGTCGTACTGCCTAATAAGAACATTGTTATGGAAATGAAAGAGAAGACTTAATTACTCTTTGGGACTATAGTTCTAGTGTCTAAATATTTGTTTCCTAGGTCCTACTACCATAAACAGTCTTTCATAGTCACAAATACCGGTCAGGAATACCGAAGTGATTAGGTTTAATTATATGTATTTGATGTTCAAAGACGGCTTTACGCAATTTCTAAAATTATGAAGATTGACGTAATTAACGCCTGTTTGTAATTCTCGTTAATTAAACAATAATTATTTTGCCAATAACATTCAATCACCGGATCTCATTAATATTCCTTTTCGACTTTGATATTTAATTTCACTTGTTTACGTACGGCTTTGAACAAATTATACATACTACGAAGTCACGATTCTGGATTAATGTAAAGTATTAAAGTTTTATAGTGATTTATGGAAATAATATCGGCTCATACATAATATAATTGTATTCTGTGAGATAATTATCGACTAGTAAACACTTTATTAGATTTAGTTTCTCAGCCGAGTTTACAATGCGTGATAAATATAAGTTTTTTATTGGAATTCCGTGGCAGTAATTGCAAAAATGGAACCGTTCGATTTTGTCGTTAATCTATCCGCGTCCGTGCGTATGCCGTCCGTGACAGGCATTTTCCTGGGAAACCATTCATATTGATGAGATTTGAAGTGGTGGTAATTATAGCTTTTCACAGTGGTAGAGTCTTGCAGTTTGTTGCATGAATGGGCCGGCTCGACCGGTGAAATACCACGACCTCTATGAGTATCGGCCTGAAGTGGCTCGTGCGGCGTTTCGTTCGGTGAAAGAGGTATCCGGAGGCCCGATCCACTTTCCCCTTCCTTTCCCCTCCTACTCCTTTAAAGGACGACAACGCACCACGGTGTTCATGCGCGTTGAGCATCAGATGACCCACTTTCCATAAAAAAGCGTTTTACTCGTATAGTTACACACTGGCCGTACCAGCATACGGAATTCCCCGTCTCAGGGCTCTAATCGTGCTTCCCTGAATGTAGAACGGGACAACATTTCATTTTTAAGTCAACACGCGAACATTTCTCACGCGTTGAACAGCTCATTGGAGAAGGTTTATTTTTTCTCCCTTTTCTATTTCTTCGTATCAAATCTCACATTATTGTGTCAATCCATTCTAGTCTGCGGGCCGCTTTCTGTTCCACGGACCGCTTTTTATTCCGCGGGCCGCTTTCCGTTTTACGGGTTTACATTAGAGTTTCTTCGGTAGAGATAATATCTAGTGTCCGACCGAAAGTTCGGTTTCGGTTTCGGCCAAAAATCAGAGTTCGGCGCAAGTTTAGATTTCGGCCAAATTTGGCCGAAACTTTTGCCGAAACCGAAACGTCGTACTCATTCTGACTTGTTAACTTTGTTGGTTGGTGTTGGTTATCTTTGTTGAGAATGTAAGTAATAGTATATAGTAGAACATACATATATATCTTTGTACCGAATCTCTGTAGGTAGGCAGAGAAAACAGAGTGCCATAAGGCACGATTCTTACATCCCCCACTTCTTTGACTTTCAATCAACATTGTCGTCGGTATTTTAGACTCCTGCATCACCTGATTTAAGGACACGTTTAATTTGATAATGGAAAGTATGTGGTCGCCTCCTCCACACCAAGGTGCTTCCGCTTCTTTACTGTACATCTGCTTAGTCAATCTTACATCAATCATTCTTTCTACGTGTCCAAACCATCGGAGTATGCACTTCCTTATTTTTTTACACTGACACTCTCTTCCAATCCTCTTTTAAACTTTCCTTCCTTATAACCTTTTTTTCGACGCGATCGGTGAACCTCATACCGAAAATTTTCCGCAGTCACCTCATTTCAATGCTCCCCCTCTGTCACGAGGGGGGCACGTCCTTGGGAAGCCTCGGCGTGAGGCTCCCTAGGGCGGGGCGGCTCCGACCGCGCTGTAAAGAGGCGCGTGGCCGGCGGCGTCCCCGACGACCCTCCCGGTGACAGTGCCCAGACGGAGCACCTAGGCCTCGAGGTGGGGCAAAGGCCTCAGACCCTAGGGAAGAGCGTGACAACCACTCTTCCCACGACTTCCGGGTCCAGGGATTTCATCAACGGAGGGACTCACGGGGTCAGCTTGCCCAACACCATTCGATTAGGGTGCCCCCATGGGTCCCTATTCAGTCCCTCAACAAGCTCGTTCCATGACCGCTCGCGAGCCTCTGCGTTGGCGTTCCCGTATTCCCGCATGGCTCTGAGAACCTCCTCGACCGTGGTTCGCCTTCTTATCCGGGCTCTGTGGTAGTAGCGGCAAGCAACGAAGGCGGCCTTCCGCAGCCGATCGATCTTCCCGCTTCACCAGTACACAGAGCCCCGCCGGGCCGGTCCGACTCGGGGCAGATCGAAGTCATCGTGCCGCGCAGCCAGGCCGCTTGCGCCTTGGGATCGGGCGATACCGCCCCCTCCGTCCAGTCCGCGACGCTGGCGGCGGCCACGACCATGTCACGGTCGAGCCGCTTGAGAGACCAGCGCCACGGAGGGCCGCTAGTCTGGCGCTGACGGCTGGGGCGGCGGAGTGATACATCCAAAAAGATGTGTCGATGGTCAGAATGGTTGAGCACCTCTTCCGCCACCCGCCATCTCATCACTATGACGGCTGCAGAGGGAGTCGCCCACGATATGTCGACTAACGACTCCCCCTGCCACCGCACGCAGATGCTGACCGACCCCCGGTTGAGCAGCCGGAGGTCAAGCCCTGCCGCCCACTCCTGTAGCGTCTCTCCCCTGACGTCGTTCCGGGTGTCCCCCCACTCCCTCGAGAGGGCGTTAAAGTTACCCAGGACGAATACCGGACGGGCTGCGTAACCGCTAAGGCTGCCATGCCCAACTCTCGCCCATAAGTTAGTTTTGGGATGAGTACCGCACTGTGAATAGCGAGCTGGGTTTTGTTGCACAGATTGTTTGCCCCCAGGTATCCGCCCAACGCTCTATTTACAGTGTTTTCTAACTTTTCTCTATATTCTTGGTGTGGTAATTTAAGTAATTATTATTATGAGATGCAATTAGTGGTAGAGCCACGCAGTTCGCTGTATGAATGGGCCGGCTCGACCGGTGAAATACCACCATCACCAGAGAGGTAAAAAAACTTTTTCTTTCTTTCTTTCAGGTATCCGGAGGCCCATTCCCTTTCCCCCTGACCTTCCCACCCCACTCCCGACTCCGTCCATATCCTAATTGTAATCGGTTGGCAACGCAACTGTAACATTATATGTGTTCAGGTGTGCATGGGCGGCGTTTATTGCTCACCATCAGGTGACACGCCTGCTCGTTTGCCCCCTATATCATAAAAAAGTTATGTTGTTGATTGGAACAAAATTTATACAAAGGTATACGCATTGTTTTTCATTTCATGTTCTAATTAATGCAAAATAATGGTGAAAATGCTTAAAATTGTAGTATTTTAAGGAATTTAATACTTGACCACGTGAGTTTCGGTTTCTGTTTCGGCCGAAACTGAGGTGACGGCCGAACATTCGGTTTCGGTTTCGGCCGGAAAACAAGTTTCGGTCGGACTCTAATAATATCTTGATCGAATCCAATTAGATCAATACGATTAGTCGAGGCATCCGCTTCACTGCTTACAACATCGAGTGCACTCATGCACTTGGCAACAGAAGCATTCTGCTGCGTTTTTTTACTTTTTCTAATGATAGTGTTCTCGTCATTCAGATTCAACAGAGTTTTTCTCTTATGCTGCGTAAAGAAATTAGTTTGGCGTGAACATTGTTTCCTTTGGCGTTAAACGAAGCGTTATTACACGCTACGTTCAAAATTCAATAATAAACTTGGTAAAGAGCTTCTCCACGCGCTGTTGTAACTACTGTTAATAATATGGCCTATTTATTTGTTATTTTTCGTTTCATTGTTTAAATAATAATAGGGATAACTTAACTTTGAGGCAATTATTTTCCCAAATAAACCTACATCAAATATATTGATGAGAAACCAGAAAAAAGAGTCTTTCTTAAAGAACTGACGAAATACGTTTCACTATTTGATGTTCTTGTTTAAAACAGTTTCCGTCGAAAATAGAAACAATTGTTGTTGTTTAATTTTCAGTTCTTTCGATAATGGCGACTTTTAAATTGTTTTACGTTACTTGAACTACAAATAAAGACACTAAAATGTCAAATGAGTACATTTTCGTTCCCACAGTCAGCATGACCGGCGTCCATGGGCGGGGGTAGTCGCTTTCCATGAGGTGACTCGCAATCTCGGTTGCCCCCTTCTAACATAAATAAAAATGAACCTTACTTTAGAACTAGTAACGTAGATAAAATATTGTACTTAAACTTAGCCAAAGCTTTTCAATTTTAATAATACTTTGAACTATCAAAATTTCAAATGTTTACAAATAGTTCGCCTTTACAACGATTTATAAACTTTTTTTTGACAGTAAATATTATCTTTCTCATTTAAATTAGATTTAATATCCTTGTAAATTTCTACTTTGTAATAATGTTGTTCATTTTCTCCAACAGTGGGCACAACCACCACCCATCTAACAGTGGTGAGACTGAACAGCGATCCCGTTCCGGTGAAGGACCACCAGGTGCCCGTATTCCTTTATAGCAGACAGTCTTTCGTTGCAGACCAGTGGGACCTCACCACAAACCAGGTAAGCTTTTTTTTTACAAAAATTGCTCAAATCTATTAACTGTCGGTAAATATAGAATTTAAATTTAACCTGGCGATAATTTATCAAATAGATTCACAATATGCGGCCCAAGGTGATCGCCAAACCGAGCTGTTAATGTGGGCCCCGATTGTGTTATATTATTCAGCTCAATAATTCGCGTTCAATATGTTTATAAAGGATATTTCATTATACGAGTAATTTACGACGTACAATTGGTATAATATTGATATCTACGATACTATTAATAGGTAATTAAATTAATTAACGTTGAAAGCGGTTCCTGAACAAAAATAAAAAGGTTGGCAACCACTGGCATAAAAATGTCATTGTTCCCGTTTTATAACAGTTTAAATGTTTCCTCTCTGTGATACGTGTGTATCTGTTGGAGATAATTATAGCCAGATGAGACATCATGTGGATGAGTAGGTTCACCATATTTCAAGCTAGAAGTATAACTGCAAATAAATTATGTCCTGATTTCGAATCCGGGAAGGATATTTCCAAAATGTTTGGCCAGTTCTGCGTGATATAGAAGTCTAGAGTCTAGTCAAGATATATGGGAAGTAAAAGTAGCATTTTTTTACATTTAAATGCCTACTAATCAACTACGTTAAAATAAGTTAAAATTAACGATTCCTCAAATCAAGGAAAATACGATACGAATATTAAATACGATATTTTTATCTCACATAGCGAGGAACAGCTGTGAATTTAACACAATAATATATTATTAATACTGTTGAAAACACCACTTGCCGCGATAATAATATAACGCAGTTCATTGAACCTGAAACAAGAGAATATAATAAATTTGTTTGATATATGTAAAATTTGTTAAGACAAATATAATAGTTGGTATTTGTTTGTTACTAATTGTTACCCACTATTGCCAAGAATAATAGAAGTCATATTGGTGCATTACATTTAATAGATTAATCTGAACAAACAGACATAGGTTTTTTTATGGGATATGGGATACCTACTTTTATCATTTTACACTAAACTCTGAACAGATTTTATAGCGATATATCTAATAATTTTGCGGTGCGAAGTTAGCGGAGTCATTAAATAATATATAATACAAAAATGAGCGGTAGCAAAACCGTAGTAGTGTTTACCGTTTTACAAGTTTAATAATACGGTTTTTGTTTTCATTTTTTCATCGGTGTCCCCGTTGACCCCAAAGGCCCCGTAAGTGTTTTTCTGTCAAACGTGTGTTCCATAGTTTTTTTTAATGTCATGCCTTTTTTTTGCCAATTCGCAGTAGTACCTGCTTGTAGTATGTCGAATATAAATTCAAGTAATTTATATTCACGAAATACATAACATTTACTGCTAATGACGGATTCATGTTGTGAAAAATATCATACAACTATTAACCTTAGAATTAATGGTGGTCATTTAATTTTGTGAAAGATATCAATCCAAAATTTTAAGTTTATAATATTGGCAAGGACTTCCCGTCTAATTACATAGCACGTATATGTCGAGGAGTCGAGGACGGCCCCGACATACTTTCTATGACCAAACTGAACTCACGGAAGGTGATGTCAGGAGCCTTAAAATTCCGACGAGCTGGTTTGATAGGAGTTATGAATGCCAAAGAAGCGAATATGGTGACTATGAATCAGCTTCGGCTTATGGCGTTATTTTGTCTCTGTTTACCCTGCATGGGACTTGGTGTGAATTTATGTAAGTAGGTATCTAAGTTTTGAAGGATGTTTCCTTCGGGGGACCTTTATTTTAATAGTTGTTTGTCGTAGTTTTTCTTCCTTCCGTCTTTGCGATAAATAAGCTGCATTCATAAGAGATTTCGTTCTACACAACATTTATCCCAAAAGTCCCTCACTAGAGCGTGAACTTAATGGTATATGGTTACTTTTGTAGACGACATGCATGTTGTTTCTGTGAGTGAAATTTAAATGAAAATATGAAATTATGGCAATAAATCAAATGGATCCATCTTTAAAAAACTTAATCAGTGAAGAACTCATGAGATGCACCATCCTTGATTAAAATCTTTCCATTTTTGTATTATCGAATATAAAAATAAAATGTTCCGACACATTTTGGATTATAGATGATATATCAAATAACTGTATTACTCTCATTATATTCCCATTTATTTCGAACGGATTAAACAAATTCAACTCTTTTCATTCCACAAAATGATGAACTGGTTTGCAATTATCGTGACTGCGGTAATAATCCTCTTGAAGCGACCAACATCGCAGAACGTACATTAATTTACAAACGAAATTTACATATTTATCACATTGGCATATATTTTATGTTGATTTATACAATTATATGTTATAAGTACTTACATATTATATACAATAACAAAGATTTTTAATTGAAAACAACGTTGTTTTACTGAGATTTTAATAACTAAAATACTGAATACTTTTTATGTTATCTTATGAGATATACTTAACAAAATAAATAAGTGCTGGAATACTTAATAAGTGCTAGAATTGTAACTCATTGACAACTCTACTAAAGGTTTTTGGTGATATTTTTCTTAAAAAAAACACAATGAAAATAACTGCTTTTCGGTGATAGTTATTAGAAACCGAGACTTTAATGACCCAACCAAAAGGATTTTAATGATGTATTTTTATTAAGGACATAGCCGCGGGCAGCAATCGATATTTCTGTACAATTAGTTACGCCGTCTGTTTGTATAACAAGAAGTTAGTTTCAAAGGTAGTATAGTTATACCTCTGCAGAAGTTAAAAGTTGAGGGTCTCTGGTTATCCAAGTGGCAAATGTTTAAATCTAGTGTTGCACTATAAACGAGTAAAACGCTGCGATTAACGCACCTTTATACAGTTCAACGACCTGTCCGATATTGTAACGAGAGAATCTGTTCTGGCCAGCGGCGGCGTAGCAACAGGGCTGACAAATCTTAGGACGTCCTCCAAATACGTTCGACTACACGTTATTTTTGTTCGTTGTGATATAATCATATAAAATAGTGATCTACATAATCATCGAGCTGAAATGCTGAAATTTAATAGAGTATTTTTTTATCGACTACAAAATGAGACATCATATTTGATCATTTTGGTACAACTTTTCATATAAAATATTTAATAGTTTTTTAACAGAGGAATAGAAATAGACATTTTACTGTAAAAACCGATACAATTACAAGAATTCAACATTTATCTAATAGTGTTAGCCTAGGCTATCTAACTAGTACGATATGCTAAAGTTTTATTCTGGAAATAAACAACATACGTCAGACACTCACCCCATCCCTGTGGTATGTAATAAAAAGAAAACATTTTTTTATTTCAGTGTTTCTCAAAGATTCATTCTTTTCTTAATTTTAATGAACTCACTACGAAACACTACAAGTACATATTACTATTATATTTCATTAGTTTATGTTACAAGTAAAATAATTCTGTATCCTTTTTTTTTTTACGCGTGGAAATGTTTTATGCACACCCCCCGCCTGGGTACGGCAGGGGGTAGTGTGGGACTCCCAAAACAGTAAACTGCAATCCGATCCTAAGGTTACCCACTAAAACCTCGCGGCGGCCTTCCTCCGGCGTTGGGGTGGTCCAGGATTCGGATAAACCCCTCTGATCCACCCCGCCGTCGCCCCCCCTCTGTCACGAGGGGGTGCTCATCCTCATATCTGAGTCAACCTGTAGGTGACAGTGCCCCATTTACGTTAGTTAGTTAGTGCGACAGGTGGCTGCTGATACGGGCGGAGATAACCTGCAACTTGTAAAATTCTAAGTCTTTTTAAATCCCATAATTTGGTTAATTTATTTATGGAGCCTACTAGAACAACTGCTACTACAGCTACCTGTTTGGATAATATATATACAGATATTAATCCTACACAAAAAAGTATTATTAATAAATTAGATTCTGATCATTCTGGGCAAATGATTACAATAAAATTAAAAAATAAAAATGAAGCGAAGAAAAAAATTACTTTTGTGCCAGTAACAGCTGGTCGCTTGAAATGTATGAAAGCTAACTTAGCCAATAACTTACCTTTTTTAGATAATGAATTAGAACCGAATTCAATGTATAGTTTATTTTTTAATTGTTTTCTTCGCGAATTTAACCAAATATTTACTCCCAGGGAGATCACTGTTGCTAATAGCCCCGTCTTTGGCGACTGGGCAACCACAGGGATTCATAAAAGTAGGCAAACTTTGTACATGTTGTACTATGAAAGACAATTCAACCGCAGTGAAGAGTTTGGCAATTATGTAAAATTATATTCAAAGATTTTCAAACGTGTTTGTAAAGTAGCGAAATCTATTTTCATTAAATGTAAAATAAGAAATAGTAGTAACACAATCAAAGCCACTTGGAGAGTCATCAGTGAAGAGACTGGTAAGAGTCCGGCTAGGGATTCAGAATTTAAGTTATGTGTCGATGGCCATGAGACCAGCTCAGATTATGAGGTGGCCAATGCCTTTGAAAATTTTTTTTCTGTTTTCCCCGTCAATCTTACTAGTGCTCTAGGCTCTTCCACCTCCCTTGCAGACTCGTTACTTAAAGAAAACGTGCCTGAATTTTTTAACGGTTTTAAGTTTCGTCATGTCGATAGGTTTGATCTAAATGTCGCGCTTAAATCAATTAATATTAAGAGGACGGCTGATTTGTGGGGCATTTCTGTATATATTATAAAATCTTTATTTAGCACTATCGCTCCCGCTTTAATTGTGATTTTTAATAAATGTATTGATTGTGGTGTGTTTCCTGACCTGATGAAACTAAGCAAGATTATTCCGTTGCATAAATCAGGTAGTACATTAGAACCCACTAACTTTAGACCAATATCTGTACTACCTACATTAAGTAAAATTTTCGAAAAACTAATCCTCGCTCAGTTACTTAAATACTTTAATGAAAATAGTCTGCTGCATAATAAACAATTCGGTTTCACTCGAGGACGGTCAACATGTGATGCTGGGGTAAAATTACTCGAAAGTATATTTGAGGCTTGGGAGGAGTCGCAGGATGCCTATGGGGTATTTTGTGACCTATCTAAAGCTTTTGATTGTGTCCAGCATAAGACTCTGGTCAGAAAACTACATCACTATGGCATAAGGGGCATTGCTTTGGATCTTCTTACTTCTTACCTACGTAATAGGATCCAAACAGTAGATGTTAACGGAAAGAGATCACATGGATCAGCCGTAGCAATGGGGGTGCCGCAGGGCTCTATCTTGGGACCTTTCCTGTTTCTTTTGTACATTAATGATCTACCTTATCTTGTAAAGGACAATCATGAAATAGTTTTGTTTGCAGATGATACTTCTTTAGTTTTTAAGGTAAAGAGACAACTATCATTAATTGACGATGTAAACAATGCTCTTTCAAAGATAGTAAACTGGTTTAGTGCTAATAATTTGCTTTTAAATGGTAGCAAAACCAAATATGTTAGATTTTTCACAAAAAATGTTAAACAAGTAAAAACCAGTGTCGTGATGGACAACAGGAGACTGGAATTGGTCAATAAGGTTGTCTTTCTTGGGATAACATTAGACTCTAAACTACAGTGGGGCCCACATATAGAGACGTTATCTGGTAGACTTAGCTCAGCCGCTTACGCTGTAAAGAAAATACGTCAACTGACCGACGTTGATACTGCACGTTTAGTATATTTTAGTTATTTTCACAGCATTATGTCATATGGTCTATTGCTTTGGGGTAGTGCTGCGGATGTAGACTCGGTCTTTGTGCTCCAGAAACGAGCTATTCGTGCTATCTATATGATGAGTCCCAGGGATACACTGAGAAGTAAATTTAAAGAGATACGAATAATGACGTTACATTCACAATATATTTATGATAATTTAATCTATGTTCATAAAAATATAACTAAATTTAAGAAAAACAGTGATATTCATCAATTAAACTTAAGAAATAAAAACAAACTTGCTGTGTCCACTACTAGGCTCCATAAAATTTCTAACGCGTTTCCAGGTCAATGTATACGCTTTTATAATAAGCTTCCAAACGACGCGGTTGAATTATCGTTATGTAAATTTAAGAAATATGTTAAAAGTAGACTATATTCAAGGGCTTATTACTGTATCGCAGATTATATCAATGATAAAACCGTTTGGAATTGAATTGCTTCTCTTGTGTTATATTGTTTGTATTTGCTGTAGCAAAATATTGTTAATCTGCTAACTAAACATTACTGTTAATTAGTAGGATTGTGTGCAATATGACGTTTCTCACCGGCAAGCTTACTAATTTCTTCTTCATTCTTCTCAGGACGTGAGTAATCGAATTGGCGGATTGAAATTATTGACGTTCATAAGTGTCTTTAATGACCTAAACTGAATAAATGAGATTTTGATTTTTTTTTTTTTTTTTAACCCTTTCAAAGAGCTTCCCCGCCTCGTTCAGCAGGCATATCAGCCGGAACGACGACGGAGCGTCTCCGGTCCTCCCTTGCTTTCTGATCAGCACCAACCTCGCCGACTTCCAGTCGAGGGGGAACACCCCGCGGCGGAGGCAGTTGGCGAACAGCTGCCTCGCCTTGTTCCCCAGGACTCCCAGAGCGAGCGCCAGGATCCGGCCCGGAATTCCGTCCGAGCCGGGAGCGGCGCTGCGGGAGGCGAGCCGCGCGACGGCTCGCCCGAGCTCGTCCTCCATCACCTCCAGCTCGTCGGACCATGGAGTGTGGTCCGACTGAGACGGAGGATCCGAGGGACCGCCCTGGATCCTAGGGAAGAGTACTTCCACGACTCTCCCCACGACTTCCGGGTCCAGGGATTCCGTCAACGGAGGGACCCACGGGGTCAGCTTGCCCAGTACCATTTTGTACGGGCGTCCCCATGGGTCCCTGTCCAGTCCCTCGACGAGCTCGTTCCAGGACCGCTCGCGAGCCGCAGCGATGGCTACGCATACGGCGTGCGCGGCGGCCCCGTATTCCCTTCTGACTCTGAGAGCCTCCTCGACCGTGGTTCGCCTTCTTCTCCGGGCTCTCAGGTACCGGCGGCGAGCGACGAAGGCGGCCTTCTTGAGCCGCTCGATCTCCTCGCTCCACCAGTACACGGAGCCCCGCCGGGGCGGCCCGACTCGCGGCATCGACGTCATCGTGTCTCGCAGCCAGGCCGCCTGCGCCTCGGGATCGGGCGATCCCGCTCCCTCCGTCCAGTCCGCGACGCTGGCGGCGGCCACGACCATGTCTCGGTCGAGCCGCTTGAGAGACCAGCGCCGCGGAGGGCCGCTAGTCTGGCGCGGGCGGCTTGGGCGGCGGAGCAACACATCCAAAAGGATGTGTCGGTGGTCAGACAGGATGACCACCTCCTCCGCCACCCGCCATCCGGTCACCATGGCGGCGGCCGAGGGAGTCGCCCACGATAGATCGATGACTGACTCCCTCTGCCACCGCACAAAGGTGCTGACTGACCCCCGGTTGAGCAACGGGAGGTCGAGTCCTGCCGCCCACTCCAGAAGCGTCTCTCCCCTGACGTCCCGGGCGTCACCCCACTCGCTCGAGCGAGCGTTGAAGTCACCCAGGACGAATACCGGACGGGCTGCGTAACCGCTAAGGCGGCTCGCCAGTCCGCCCAGGTATGCCTCAAAGACATTGAGGCCGCAGTTTGGAGAGACGTAGCAGCCCACTACGATCGTGGATCCCCACTCCACGGCGACGTAGCCTGGACCTTTCCATAGGAGGGAACAGTAGCTACCTTCCGCCCAGTATATCGCCACCGAGCCCGTGTCATCCCCGAACCATCGCGGGTGGACGGGGACGCGGTAGGGCTCGGCGACCACCGCCAGGGCAACCGACCATTCTACCAGCGTCTGCGCAAGTAGGTCTTGCGCAGCGCGGCAGTGGTTTAGGTTGCCCTGGAGGAAGCGGGCGCGGAGGTCCGTGGTTATTGGACCTCCATTGCGCCCGGCTATCCCTTTGTGGGGGAGGGTGGCCTAGCGACCGCCGCCTTCCTTTTCAGAGGGGAGCATTTCTTTCCCCCCATCCGGTGATCCGCCCTGCAGCCCAGGTCCGAGCAGACCGGGCAGCGAGGAGCGGGCGCGGAGCAGGCACTGGCGATGTGGCCCGCCACGCCACATCGGTAGCACCGCCCGCTCCTGTCCATGGCGCAGGCGCACTTAGCACGAACGTGCCCCTTCTCGAGGCACCGGAAGAACTGCAGCGGCCTTGCCGCCAGTGCCTCGACGCGCGCCGAGGTCCACCCGACTCTGAGCCGCCAGTTTCCTGGCGACCCCGAGCGGGCATCGGACCCAGGCCGAGCCCAACCGAGACGGGCTGGAGCGGATCTCCCCGACCTTTATAATTCTGTATCCTAATCTGTCATAAATAGGTTTTCTTCCTTCTCTCTTGCTGAAGAACTCATATATATGCTATTTGTTATTTAGATTTACTATTTTTATAATTTTGTTTGCGTGGACAGCGTTTTGAAACAAAGATCCACGGAATGACTACTCCCATTGACCCTTGGGGGTTCATACTTATCACTTTGAGTGCCATTGGTAGTTTCTTTTTAGTATAAAGCCCTGTTTTAACGATCCCTAACTACGTCTCTATGGTTTGTTATTTTATAATCTCTTCTGAAAAACTAGGTTATTATTTTTATTAGTATTTAGTTACTGGAGTTGTGGTGTAGTATTTAAAACAATTAGTTTAATAGACACTACTAGGTTAATTAACAAGAACAAAACAGTTAAATTACGTTCAGTTTTAATTTTGAAATTGTTTTGTTCATTCGCCTTGCGATAGTTACATTATTAATTTATCTCGGAAATCTTAACGGCCTGCTAGAAGCTCGCACGTACAAATAAAAATACATAGGACAATAAACTTGGAGCTGTTTTTCTCTAATATCCAGATAATTATCGGTGTTCATAATAATTAAAATAATAATATAATAACTTAAAAAAAAATTAAAACAACTTTTTAGGATTAAATCGCGTTTATTTATTACTTATTTTTATTTATTTCCCGACGTTACGAACTCTTTACAGAGATCATTTTCACGAGTGATGAAATAAAAGATGGTAGTCGTTCAAAAGCTATTTTCATTGATGCAGAGAGCCACTTTATTTTTTAATTTTTACTATTGGTAACCCACATCAGTCCATGAAACAAATGTGATTCATTCATTCATTCATGTGATTCGCGAAAATCTAAGAAATAAATATGTAAAAAAAAATGATTAATTAATCATCTATAATAACATAATATGTATTGATATACATTACCCTCAACATAGCTTTTAGTAACTTGGCTCAGAATCTAGATGGCGCTTAATATTACAAATTTTTTCTTTCTTCAGTATTCCTAGTAACTCTAATAAATGATGTACATTAAAACTAATATTTACATAATAATATAAAAATATCGAATAAAGTAAATTTAACGATTATTTTTTAAAATAAGGATATCCGTTTATGAGTGGGAACCGTAAAATTGGCGCCATAATCTATTTGATTACTTAATTTCTTTCACATTCGTCCTGTCTGTCTAGTTCTAGAGCAATTGCCTTGTTTATTTAAAAAACCACTATATTATAACGACGTGTGTTTTTCGTGATATAAGTCATCTAAAAAAGGTTGTGATGAAGAAAGGTTACAGAATATTTATTGCAGGGAACTTCATAGGAATAACATGAAATATCAAATTGTATTACACAGACTGTATTATTAATTTGTAGTATTTATTCGAGGTGGATTACATTTTGGCACTGAAATCAAACGTACTGCATATAAATAAATAAATCAAAATAAAAAGCCTTTTATTTCCAAGTATAGTTAATACATACATTACACACATTTCTTTACGTGATTTCTGAACCTTTGCAAAAACTTAAGTGAATAAATGACTATAATGTTATCTTGCTAAGTGTTATTTTAGACAGTTTTAATATTCTAATTAATGTATAGGAACCCCTCTTCAGGTGAAGGCCTCTTGCAGCTTTTGCCAGTTTTCTCTATTTTGGGCTATCCGCTGCCATTTGGGGCCAGCTATTTTTTAAATATCTTCTTCCCAGCGTGCGTGCGTGCGTTCGATCTTATGTAAGTGTGTCTATTTTTTTGTATTTTGCTTATGTTCAGCATGTTTTGCTCCATTCCCCTTTGCCACGTATTGATTTTTATTTTATTTGTAAACTTCCACGTTTGGCACGCGTAGGTTTAACATGGGATGAGACATGAATCCATGACTTTCTTTTTAAGATTTATAAGCATATCGCTTTTAAATAACTCTTTGTAACTCCAATATTTATTCCATGTATTTTTTAATTCTCCTTTGTACTTCTAGTTCATTGGTACTTGGCTGAAACCGATTTGTTTTCCTAGGTAGACGTATTGCTCAACGTATTCTAGTGCGTTGCCATCTAGATTTATGTCTTTCTTAGTGTCATTTGACATGAGTTTAGTTTTGGAGATGTTTATTTCAAGGCCCACCTGCCTGCTAGTGTTACAAAGGTCTTCAATCATGCTTTGAAGTTGAGAACTGGATTCGGAGAACAGCACTAAGTCGTCTGCAAAGCGAAGATGACTCAGATATTTGCCCTTTATATATAAGCCTTTTTTACTCCAATCTAGTTCGCTCAGAGCAGTCTCTAGTATGGCAATAAATAGCCTCGGCGAGAGCGGATCGCCCTGACGAACGCCTCTTTTTACAGTGAATGTTGGTCCAGTATTTTCTAATTTGACTCTACTTGTACACATTTCGTATACCTTTCTTATAACATCTATATATGACTTTTCTACACTTTGAGCTTCCAGAGATTTCCATATGCTGTGGTGTGAGACTGTGTTGAAAGCTTTTTGGTAATCTATGAATGCTGCGTATAAAGGTCTTTGAAACTCCTGGTATTTCTCAATTATTAACTCTAGTGTATGGATATGGTCGATAGTGCTTAAAGCCAGCCTGTTCAACCAGTTGTTTTATTTCTAACGATTGACTAATTCTCTGGTTTAATATTGTAGAAAAGATTTTATATACAGTTGGTAATAAGCTAATGGGTCTGTAATTGCCAATGTCGTTAAGATTTCCCTTTTTATATAGCAAAATTATGTTAGAATTTGACCATTCAGACGGTATTTCGAGAGATTTCATTATTATATTAAACAGTTTTGTCAGTGGCTCAGTAAATTTTGAGCTGTCCTTATGGCATCGTTGGTTATACCGTCGCTTCCAGGGCTTTTGTCAGGTTTTAGTTTAGTTATTGTATCTACAACTTCTTTACACTCTATCGGAGCAATATATTGTATAGGTTTTGCCTGTAAATAGGTCTTAGTACTAGAAGTTTCAGAGTTGAATTTATTTTCAGCGGAGTACAGTTTTTTGTAAAAGTTTGTTGCAATGTTTACGATGTCTTTCCTGGAGTGTTTCGTTTTTTTCTGTATCTGTTAAGCCTTCGATCCAAGTTTTGTATGTCCTTGGTTCTTTGTATCCTTTTTTTAAGCTTCTCTTTAGTTCTAAATATTTGTTGATGGTATTTTTTCTGTGATTTTTGTAATGTCTTTTTATATACTTGCCGGTTAGCTTATACAGACGTTTAAGTTCATTTTTCATGGAACCTGTTTTATTTCTACTTTTCTGTAAGTCATGCCTTCTGCTTATTAGATTTTGTGTACGTTCTGACAAAACCTCGTGTGATTTTTCCTTTTGCTGGTGTTGTAACGCAAGAAGGGTTTCTTGCGTTATGAAGGCTAAGTTGGATAATGTTGATTAATTTATTATAATATTCTTGTGCCGTACAGTCTGGTGTCGTGTAGAGCTGGCAGTTGATTGTTTATCAAGTTTCTGTATTCCTTAATTTCTTCTTCTGTTTTAAGAGTGCTATATTGTGTATTGCAGTACCTGGCTCTATTTTTTATTGGTTTGGTGAGAGTAATTTCTGCTCTTAGTGGTCTGTGATCTGAAGGGCAACATATGCTTAAGGTTTCTATATGATGAAACATTTGTGGTCGATTTGTTAGAATAAAATCTATTTCATTTTTATATTGACCGCTTGGAGAGCGCCAAGTCCACCTTCTTTTTAGATTTTTCTTCAAAAATGTGTCAATTAGCTAATTTGTTTTCTAAAGCGAAATCAACAAGACGCTTCCCTCTAATGTTTCTCTGTCCGTATCCATTTTGTTTCATAACTAGTTGCTCGTCACTTTGCGGCTCTCCTATTTTTGCATTGAAATCTCCCATCAAAATGAAATCTTTGTGTGCTATTTCAATAGCTTTGTATGTGGTTTCATAGAATGCGTCGATTTCTTCCTCATCTGCAGCTTCTGTAGCAGCATAGATTTGTATGATGGTAAGCTTTATACCTGGTAAGTTCAGATGAAGTAGAGCTACTCGTTTTGAGAGTCCGATGTAACTATCTAGGTATTGTTTGAGGTGTTTCTTTATTATGAAGCCTACTCCATATTTACCCGGTGTCTCTTCAGTGTGGCAGAAGATAAAGTTTTCGTACTCTGTTATCTTGCTTCCGAGGCGACGAACTTCACATAATCCGATGATATCGTATTTTACGTTTTTTAAAGCTTCAGTGAGTTCTATTAGACGTTCGTGTGAGGAGAGTGTTCTAACATTGTACGTGGTTATGTAGAGCTGGTTAATTAAATTGTTTTCTTTGGTTGATGAGCTGGTTTTTAATAGCATTGCTGGAAGGTTTTGGTCGTAATCTTCCTCGGTGACCGGCCGTCTTGGAAGATGTGATGATTCTTTTTTGTTAAGTTTGTCTATTTTGTTTGTTCGCTGAGAGAGATGCTGTTAGTTGCTATATGTTGCTGTTTCTTTTATTTTTTTCTTCGTCGCTCTGCATATCTTTCTTTTTTACCAAAAAGTTCAACATTCCTGGTTTAATCACTCCTTCTGAGATGCTGGAGGATCGTTGAGGGGTTGTGCGACTTTGAACGGTTTTATTTTTCTTACTGGAGTATTTTCTCCAAGTACTGGTACTTGGAGTATTTTTTTCGGCATTTTTCCCCTGTTGTGGAGAGATAGAAAGATAGATACTTTTTTCTGTTGTCCATGTGGTCGGCACCTGTTTTGTAAGGTTTAAGTACTACCAGCTTATCGTATTTAATGGTAGCTTTGTTCCCTTTTTCCTGCTCTATTTTAACTTGTTCCTGAAGCATCTTCCTTTTCTCTAGGACGTGATATGGATAATCATCTTTTAAATAGTTGCCAGTGTCATTTAGAGCTTTCTTTTGTTGCATTACCTTTATCTTGTCACCTAAAGTGGCGAATGTGACCGCGATCGGACGAGGCTTGACGGCTTTTTTCCCTATTCTTCTGGCAGCTTCTATGTCATGGCAGTTTATATTTAAAGAGAAATAATTGTTCAGGAAATCGATAACATTGTTTTCTAGATGTGAATAAGAACGTTCTTTTTCCTCTATACCAAAGAAAACAACGTTTCTTTGCCTTGCTTGTCTCTCCAGCTGATTTAACCTGTGTTCTTGGTTCTCTAATTTTTCTTCGAGTTTTTCATGATTTTTTTCCAAAGTTTTTAATTTTTGGTCCAATATTTTGTTTATATATTCCGTTACTTTCTCCGTCACTTCGTCTGCGCTTTTTGTAATAGTGGTTTTCTGTTTATCTAAATCATTTTGAATTTTTCGAAGTGCTGCCATTACCTCTTCCACTTTGATTTATATTTTGTATTTTTAGTTGTTATTTCTAGCTTTTGTGCCCTCTAGTGGCGAGTAGTCGTTTACGTCGATTGGTGCTGCAGTAGCTGATCTTAAGATGATTTGTCTGTTTGACGCTAGATGGTGTTATTTATTGATTGATGATTAACTTGTATAACTAATTGATCTATTATGACTTAGCAAACTAGCAACACATTTAGGTTATTTTTAAAATAATAAGTTTAATTTTTCTTAAGTTCGCACTGAATTGTCTCGCACGTTCACTATAGATTTGTTCCACTATTGACTTATTGTCCGGAATAGTCACTTTTGCACGTACGTTTGTGGTAATTGACCGTGTAAACAATAGCACTATTTTACTGTTTTCATCCCTTTTTTGGTGTTTATTTTCTCTTGTTATTTCTTCACTGGGTTTTTTGCACAATTATTCCAACGTTTTTCAATATTATCAGAGGTATTATCTCACTTTATTATTTTTTAAAGATCATATTTATACAGAGTACCGTTTTAAGCTGTTATTCGTGGCACAGCAGCTACCCTCCTCGTACTGCATATACATATCTTTAATTTACTTTCATTTGTGAAATGGGACCAGCTAGTAGGTCCCAGTGATCTAGTAGACCCGCGCTACGATTAGAAGTCTCCGGTTTGAATCCGGGGCTACACACCGATAAATTTAGAAAAAAAAAAATGCGTTGTAAATCTTGATGACTGAAAAATTTGTGCCCGATTAGGTTTATTAGGTTATGCCACTACATGGGACCTAAAAATTTGGACGTGTCGAGGTATAAACTGGCGCTGCCCACACCTCGTGTACCTATAGGCGTGGATTTATAAAAAAAATCCTTATTTAGATACGAGTAATTAAATATAACGGTTGTCAAACAGTTTTTAACTATTAGCCCGAGTAGAAATGTTTTAGAGAATTTATGTAAAATAAGACTTGTTTTTGGATTTTATAGTTTTTTTATTGCCTCTAAAATAACATTTTTAACTAAACAAAATATTATTGTACAGTTTAGTTGAGGTGGACTAGTGATTCAACATTTTGCTTCTGATTCAGAGATCTAGAGTTTGTGCCCTATCTCCAACGACTGTTTGAAAATCTTTGTAGTGTGTGATAAATACATATGACTTTCAAAATTGACTCCAAATTAAGCAATAGGATCCACACATTCCCTCTCTCTAGACATTAATGATATTAAGGCGATAATGTGATAAAATTACAACTTACAAAATCCCACTAAGATCAGTTCGACAAATCGAACACCAAATTTAGATAAGACGATGCGTAGGTTTACTTTTACGACATCTGACGACATGCCATGTTTATTTATGGCCATCTGTTTCAAAACTAAATTTAGTGTCGTTAAGCATTTCGATTATTTCCACAATGTTTGATGATAATATTTCGAAAAAATCTAAATAAGCAAGTAAAGCGTTCGGAATAAATATCGTTGGTACCTATCGATCTATTTAACTCTATAAAATTACGAATTTCAAATCTAGATAAATTAGATAAGCAATGATATTCAGGTATTTTAAATTTAATTAGGGTAGGAAAATGTGTAGAAATTAAAGTTTTGATCCTTGTCTGCTCATGTCATGCATGCCTGTAAAATTCGAGTATACCCTTTTACCGATTCTTCATGGGAACTAAAAAAGGTGAAAATTATCACGGAACATTATGGATATCTAAATGGCTGGACGGATATTTGTTTAGAAGGTGTCGTGAAATTTGCTGTGAGACCGATATATCTGTATTAGTTCGCGATATTTTAACAGTCTAAAGAATTGCATTTTGTTTTTTTAATTGGGTACTAAATTTTAATTTTATTTGCATTAATGAGGTGGCACTATCCTCTGAGGCAGTGAGTGCCACATGTAAAATATTTTTAATAAATTCAACATTAATTCTTGTAAAAGCAGTTTCTACTTGGGCTATTAAAAATGGTTGTGTCTAGATGACCGTAACATAAACAAGATCGAAACTAAAGATAAAAATGCTTATTTTTTAAATATAATTTCTCTAAAATAGTAAAATGTTTGTTCGTTTGGCTTTACAATTAACAATATTTAATAATAAATTAAATAATAACCAAATTATTTATTATTCGGTGGTCGAGTTCTCTGTTTCTGTGAAACTTTTGAAATCTCTAAATTCATTTAGGAATTTATGTGTCATACATCACTATTATATTACATTTGATACGTAAAAACTCGAGTCAAGGCGCAAAAGCAATAGCCGCTGCCTATTTCTTCGGGTAGATTATGGCGTGAAGTTATAAATAAATATAATTATTATATTGTATTCTTTATCTAGATTTTGATTGAATCTACGTCCGCGGGAAACTTACTATCTCCAACCTAATTAGCCAGAATTTAAATACTACAGATAACTGACTTAAAAAAAAAATACACTACATTTTATTTATGTTTGTTTCAACATAATATATTTCTTATTTATGTTATTATGTATGAAGCTCATTATATATTTTGATAGATATATACATATCTAAATTCCATTCGTTCGCCTGTCCCTTTTGAAGGTAATTGTTACCTAAGCAATAAGTGATGGTAAGTTCTATCACAAGGTCAACAATACCAACTTCATCTAATATTAGAAATGTATTTAACAATAGATAATAATATTTTGCTTACAATTTAAAATGACCAGTGATGTTATTTATAGCTCTAGAGGAACAAAACTGTGTTTTCTGTCGAAGTTGTAAATATTAGATGATTTTTATTTAGTTGTTTCTAAAGGTCAGAAACGTTGAGAATATTTTTAGTCATGAGTCATATTTAAATAGCGACGGACTCTTAACATTTTTAGAAATCTAATCAAGTAAAACTTTTGTGCTTTGTACTCTTTAAGAATAATCAAACATTGGACCATCACCAGCCACAACAAGCGAGGTATCTTACCATCAGGTAAAGGTGTCGTTAAACATTGGCCTGGGTTAAAGAACTAAAAAATATTTATATATTTTTTTTCTATTTCATCAAATCCATATGTAAATGTGCTACAAAAGATATTTGAAAATCATATTTAAATTTGTAAAACTAATATTCTTTTTGTCTAAATATCATGCGATATTAACGCGTTTCTTTAAAATATGTTTTTGTTTTCTTTATCAGTTCTACGGGTCAATGAACCGTATAATTTTACTTACAATAATATGTTTATCATACCCTTTCCAAGATAAGATATTATGTATACATTTGATAAGGCACCATTTTTGTATCACTCTACCGGAAATAATAGTTTGATCATCCACTATCGCCAAACTGTCTAGTTTAGTAATATGGTAAAATTTTCCATTTCTACACGGGAAATATCTCAATCGGATTAAAAAAAAACATCAGCAACATTTCAAAAATACAAAATTAACAATGCAATACATGAATATTCTAGGCTAGATAGTGCTAGAGCCACAGTGGTAGTGGAGAGAGTCCTGAGAAATGTCTCCGTGATGGCCCACTCCCCTTCTCTCTCTTCATTCCGTCTCATCCCACTTTTATAAAGGCTAGCAACTAATGTCCGACCAAAAGTTTGGTTTCGGCCGAGTTTCGGCCAAAAATCAAGTTTCGGCGGAAGTTTCGGTTTCGAAATTTGGCCGAATCTTTTGCCGAAACCGGAATCTTAATAATTCTGACTTGTGGTTATCTTTGTTGAGAGTGTAATAGTACGTATCTTTACTCTAAGTCTCTGTGGGGTAGGCAGAGAAAACAGAGGAAGATAAACCCTCACTTCTTTGACTTTCAATCAACATTGTCACACATGCTCGCAGGTTTTTAAGACTCCTGGCATCACCTTTCTAGAGGACATGTTTAATTTGATCATGGAAAGTGGTTGCCCTCATCGACTCCAACATCCTTCCGCTTCTATACTGTACATCTGCTTCGTCAATCTTGCGTCAATCAATCTTTCTACGAGTCTAAATCATCGGAGTATGCACTTCCTTAGTTTTTACACTGACACTCTCTTACTATCCCATTTCAAACCTTCCTTCCTTATAACTTTTTTTTCGATGCCTTTTTGAATCTCATACCGCAAATTTTGGCAGCGACCTCATTTCGACTGCTTTATTATTATTTTTATGCACCGTCTGCCATGCCCAACTCTCGCTTTCATAAGTTAGTGTTAGGATCAGTACTGCACAGTGAAAAGCGTGCTGGGTTTTATTGCTCAGATTGTTTACGCCCAGGTTACGAGGTATCCACCCAACGCTCTATTTACACTGTTTTCTAACTTTACTCTTCTTTCTACATTCCCGGAGTAAGTACATTACCAGTAATTCAAGTAATTATTATTATGAGATGAGTGTTAGGGCCACGCAGTTTGCTGGAAGAATGGGCCGACTCGACCAGTTAGATACAGTCGCGTTTTGCTCGGTGATAGAGGTACCTGGAGGCCCAACTCCTACCCCTCACGCCTCCTTATTCCATTTGCAAATCCTTTCCTATCCATCATCATCATCATTGCAGTCTACTGCCGGGCATAGGCCTCTCCTAATGTACGCTACAAAATCCGATTCTCTGCCCTCCGCATCCAGTCTTTTCCAGTAGCCTTTCTGAGGTCGTCCGACCATCGGGCTGGTAGGCGTTCTACGCTACGTTTACCAAAACGCGGTCTCCACTCTATGACCATCTTACTCCATCTACCATCGGGCCTTCGCCAGATATGAACAGCCCATTGCCAGTTCAGCGAGCTTATTTTACGAGCTATGTCGGTTACCCTAGTTCTCTGGCGGATATACTCATTCCTAAGATTATCTTTCAGAGATACCCCGAGCATAGCTTGCTCCATTGCTCGCTGAGTGATTTGAAATTTGTGGACTAACCCTACCGTAAGTGTCCATGCTTCGGTACCGTAGGTCATTACCATTGGTAGGCATTGCGGTATACGCGAGTTGAAAACTTGACGCAGTTTGCCGAATGCGGCCCAACCCAACTGAATCCTCCTGTCGGCCTCTTTCTTGAAGTTTCGTCTACCTAAGGGGCCATCCATTAATCACGTGATGTTTTTTTCATCATTTTTTGACCACCCCCTCTCCCCCATGGTGATACGTGGTGACATTTAAAACTAACCCCTCCCCCCCTCCCCTATCCAACATCACGTGTATTTTTAGTACATACAAAGAATCTTAAAGTTTTTAGAGTATTATTTTTTATTCATCATCAATCTCGCTGGTCGAGTACTCGAGCGGCCTGTTTGTGAATCAGAAAGTCGTGGGATCGATTCTGGGCTCACGCCAATCTATTTTATTCTAATGATAAGGTGGAAAAAATAAATACACGTGATATCTTACTACACCCCCTCCCCCCTTGTGATATTTCTTGATTTTTGTTAGACCCCTCCCCCCCTTTCTAACCTCACGTGATTAATGGACGGCCCCTAACGAACACGTCTACCTAGGCCAAATTATCCATTTGGCCTAGGTAGACGTGTTCGTTTACGATTTCGAGAACTGACCCTTCGGCACTTATCGGTCCGGGCAGGTCTTAAGCCAATCAGCCAAATTTATTTTGAACCGGTAATTACTATTTTTGAACATCTTTTTATTTTTATTGTGTTTATTATATAGGTAGGGAGCCATAAAATCAAAGTGTCTACGAGCAAATGTCGACCGGATGCGGGGCACTGGACAGCGTTCTACACGCTTTTGTGATCGCGGTAGCTTTGGAACAATTCTTTTGTGGTATCTTTTTAGCGTTTCGTATATATACAATTTTCTTATTCTTGCTATTGTTGCTGTAATATGTAAAATCCATTTCAGCTGATCATCTAGTATTACACCTAGGTATCTCACACTTTCAGTCCTAGAGAGTACCACACAGTCACATCTCTTTGGTATCTCACCCCGATTACAGGAAAACTATGCATTTTGAAGATACTCGATGATGCTGGTTTGCCGACGGATGATTTACTAAAACAGACATATTTTGTCTTGGTGGTATTTAGTGACATAAGACTGTTCTCCAACCATGTTGTTACCTTAGCCAACCCGGTTTCTGCCAATCTAAACGTAATATCCCATGTTGGTTCATGTACCACCAAGACCGTAGCGTCAGCAAACATAAATAAATCCAAGTAGGTTAGATTAGATATCCTACACAGGATATAGATATATATAAGAGATAATATATGATATAGATAAGAAATAAGGTAGGACCAAGAGTAATACCTTGTGGAACACCGTACTCACAGTTACGGCTTGTACTTTCATGACGCGCTACTCTAACGCGTTGGCACCGATGCGACATGTAATCCACAAACCACTTCAAAACCAGACCCCTTATACCCATACTCTCCATGCGCGCAATCAAAATTGGAATAGACACAGTATCGAAAGCTTTTTGTAGATCCAAGAACACCCCTAAACACTTTTCACCTTCATCCATATGGGCAACTACTGTTGATAATAGCGCTAAAACAGCATCCTCATTCGATTTCTGAAGCCGTATTGTGAATTACTGATGAAATTATTAGTCTCCAAGTAATTTGAAAGCCGCTTACTAACAACTTGTTCCAATATCTTTGAAAGCACGGATAAGAGAGAGATAGGGTAGGATAGTTATTAGGTTCATTCTTATTTCCAGATTTGTAAACAGGACAGACAATAGCATTCTTGAATATCTTTGGAAATATACCTGTGGTCAGACTCAAATTACACAAGAAGGTGATGGCATGCACTAGTAACGACACATTTTGCTTCAATATATGTGCAGAGACTTTGTCAAATCCAGGGGCACTATGTGTGACTAAGAATGATACCTCTCACTTCACGATAATCCGTAGGCAAGAACGACATGGAATGTAACGGTGATAAACCCATAGACGGTGCATAAGAAAGTTCTTGCTCTGTTTTATTAATTTTGCCTAAGATCTCATTTGCTAGTGATGTTCCAATGCCCGTAAAATAATTATTAACCTTATTTAGAGACTCCGTAGGTATAGCGTCAATAGTGAGTAAATCATAATTTGGTTCATTGTTTTTCTTAATATCACAGAATTCTTTTATAATATTCCACGTATCCTTAATATTACCTTTCTTTTTCTTAATTTTATCTTCATAGTATTTATTTTTTAAATTTTTAATAATAAAATTGCACATGTCATTGAACATGACATTGGTCTTGTCCAAGTTCATGCTCAAACCGACAAGACGGAAGGATCTGTCTAGGCTGCGCAGCATTCTACTTAACTGTTCCAGCGACTGCTATTAAAAAGATGTCGTCGGCAAATCGAAGATGCGAGATGTGCCTACTCACCGTTCACGTTGATACCCTGTCCAGTTCAATCCAGTGTAATCCAGTGTCTTGAAGATGTCCTCCAGAGCGTTGGTGAAGAGTTTGGGAGATTTGACAACTCCCTGTCTTACACCTCGATTCAGCTCGATAGAGTTCGTTTCTTTTTAATTTAAGGTGTGCAAATAAAGAATAATCTATCTATCTATCTACCTCAAAAGAGATTAATGATTCTCAGTCTTCTGTACAATCTGCCGAACAGTATGGATGTGGTCCACAGTATGAAAACTTCGGGAGACGATTCGTGACGACCCTCGAGAACAACTTGTAGGAATGGCTCAGGAGTGTAAAGGGGCTGTAATTCTTCAGTAAGGTCTTATCAACTTTTTTAAAGAACAGCACCACCGCACTCCTGCTTCAAGCCTGTGGTGGCTGTGGTCAATTCCGTCATACACCAAGATGTAAACCCTGGGTGTGAAGGGTGTAAACCCTAGTGAGTTACGGAATTAAAAAGACCTGCTAATTCCTTGAGAATAGGAGTCCCGCCGGATTTTGTGGGTCTCTGTGGTCATCATCGCTGTGCACCGCCGGCTTGGTCATCCGTGTGGATTAAAGGCCCCACAAAAAGATTCGATCTTTGTGAGAATCTTGGAGGATCTTAGAGGTGACGACACGTCCACCCGCAGTTTTCAGCTTCGTCAGATGGGGCCTTCCAAGCTGCTGAGCAAACCCTTTCGACCCTTTGTTGCGGTCGTTCGCGTCCTCCATTGCTTGGGTATTCGATTGACGAAGGTCATGCCGCATCAGCTTTCTAATACGCTGGTTTAGGCTTTTCCATTCTGACGAAGATAGCTGATCGGATGGAGTTTCTCGCCTTTGCCTCATCAGTTCCACCGTCTCAGCAGAGAGTTTGGACTCTGGGTACCTCTCTCACCGAACGAAACGCGGCATGAGCCACTTTACGTCGATCTTCTGGGAGGTTGTGGTATTTCACCCGTCGAGCCGGCCCACTCATGCAGCGTACTGCTTGGCTTTACCACCTACCACTTTTACCAAAAGGTGCACTGCGAGGTTTACTGTCAACAAATGGTATTTCACCGGTCGAGCCGGCCCCGTCATGCAGCGAACTGCATGGCGAATTTTTTTACAGTGGTAGACACATTTAAACAATTTTGAAAAGTCATTGGTGTGTACCAGGATTCGAACCTGCGTCCTCTGGATTCAGAAACTGTGTGCTCGACCACTGAACCACCGAAACTATCATTCGATAGTAAATAATTATTCGAATAAAGTAACATGCGACCCGTAAATTAGTTTAATAATAGTTTAGGATTAGTTAAATAAACATAAAAGAACCTTAATTGATATAGTCGTTTGATGATTCTTGTAAACTTATAAGTTAGACGAATTTCATTTATCACGTTATTACGTGGAAAAGTTACGCAAAGTCCACTTCTGTAACAGGATCTAATTCTTCATAACTTCAAAAAAAAAAACTTCGATGCGTTAGATATTGTTAATTTTAATGACAACATACATAACTTCACGCCAAATCCCTTGCGGGGTAGGCAGAGAGAACAGAGCGCCATAGGGCACGATTCTTACACGCCTCACTCGCTTCGTTGACATTCATGACTCTTTTCATGCACGCGCGTCGGTTTTTGAGGCTCTTAACATCACCTTCCTCCAGAACACGTTCTATTTGGTCATGGAATGTGTGTCTTGGCCGTCCTCGACTCCTACATCCATCCGCTTTTGCATTGTATATCTGCTTAGTCAGTCTTGCATCAACCATTCTTTCTAATGACAACGTTCACAGATTTTTTTTTAACATGCTGTACAAAAGCAAAACGTCTTACAGCTTGTTCCATTAAATAGGAATTATGCTCTAAGACTTGCGGGTTTTACTAATTTTAGGCACAATGAAATGCTAGAAACCATTATATTAGGGTTTTAGGTAATGTTTTAGGATGATTTTTTGATTTAGAAATACAAATCCCTCCTTTTAGATAATAACGTAATAATAACGTAACTGGAACATAACAGATGTCACTATTCTGACTGGTGTTGTCGGAAATATTATGATGAATTGAACGACGCGTCTACCGTTACCTCACGGAAGAGGATTAGGTCCCCTCACATGCCGACCTTCATTGCAGATTCAAGAGTGATCTAAATGATGACATGTATATTATATATAATATACATGTCATCATTTAGATCACTCTAGCTGACCCGTAGAACTTTGTTTCACTTCGGATGCAAAAAATAAAAGATTTTTCTAAAAAAGTTACTCCTTATTACCCGGAATAGAGAGAGATACAGAATAGAGATACAGACAAAAATTATATGAATGCAACAGAAAGCAGTTATTTCAATATTACAAACAGACACTTCAGTGTTAATTGTATGTATAGAGTATAGATAAATCACGTATCATCAGTCCATTTTTCATTTTATTACTAATTTTATTTTTATTTAGCTACACCTATTTAAACTAATAAAATTGAACGCTTTTTAATAGGTATAAATAACCCAATTTTACTAAATACACGTAGAACATGATGCATAAACCGATACAATGTTATTTTTTACAATCTTTGTATTTTTATTTGTTTCTGATTAATCACTGAAACCGATTGGACAGATTTTGACGGGACTTCCCTTGGTAAGGAGTAACATGGGATTATTTTATTTCTTTTGTAACGCGGTCGGGGGTTCATAAAAAAAATTCGCTCGACAATTAGAATTTTATTTATTTTAATGACGAGTTGCTCCTCAATTTGTGGCTACCAAATCTTAAGAGGGGAGCAGGTACGACCTGATGCCGAGTGACCCCCGAAGGCTCACTGCAGGGGTGTCCCGGTGCTCCACCGAAGTCTCCTCCCAGATGTTGGCAGGCTGCCTTTACACTGTCAGTTGGTCGACATGAAAAGTGGAAGAAAGTAGATGTGAAAGTTGAGATGAGAGTAGAGGTAAAAGTAGAGATGAAGGTTGAGATGAAAGTAGAGGTGAAAGTAGAGGGCAGCCGATCTGGAAAACAGCCAGTAACAGCCCCTGAGCATCCCCATTCACTGGCATGGACAATCAGTGCCACCACCGACCCCCATTTCTCAGAATGGGTAGACAGTGGTGTTACATACCAGCAATTTGGAAAATGCCCAGGGTGGATCAAGCATATAACCGTACAATATATAAACATGAATATAAATTTGGAAAAGAGTTAGATTAACAAACTATTAAGCAACATAATTAATAATGTAGGTAGGTTACCACTACCTACTTGATTTGTAAAATTATCTTAATTGTACAGAATAATTTATATAGGAAATTACTGTAATATATATAAAAATAATATGCTGCTATTAGGAGAGTCTGAACATGAAATTGTAAACTTTAAGATGAGATATGTGATTATACTCTTTTCCACGATAAAGTAAACTACATGAAACAACTTTAATAAATTAGGCACATCAAGTTCACGGCACTGCAGGCAATAATATATTAGCTATTAAGTAGGGTGAAATAAATTGGTTAAACCACTCACCAATAAAATCAAAAGTTTAGTTGAAGGCTTAGGTTATTCTGGCTCCTTTCTTGGTAATAGTTTCAAATGAAATGGCCGAATATCCTGTCTAATTTTAAAATGTCTGGTCAGTCTGTCATATTAAATAATTACCTACCTACTTTATAGAATATGATTTTATTTATTAATTTTCGTATACTACCTACTGTTGTATTTTTATTTATGACCCGGAAGCCGTGTCTTTGGAGCCTAAATTTATTTTGATGAAAATTGACATTGTCACTCAACGTGACACTTTATTACTTTACAAGCGGGTGAAGTCGCGGACGAAACTAGTAACCTATAAAAAAATTGGTTGTGGGCGTAAGTAGGTACCACAGAAAATCAAAATTCTATCTCGACGATCATTTTAAGAGGATAAAAATATATACATATTTTCTATTTTCTGGAGGCACAGATAATTATTATTCCGAAACTGATCTTCCCGTCTGGATCAACTTTCCACAATCATTATTTGATTATGAATTATATTTGATAATTCATAAGTAAAGAAAGAATTCATAAGCAAAGAGCGGGTCAGCTCCAAGGATATTATTCTAGAATGTTAAAAGTTCAGTCGCAATTATTAAAATTAAGTTGATATTTTTAAATTAAATTATTGCTTACTTTTAACTGAACATGGCGTTAGTCTATGCTAACACTGTGAAGAGGAAGAGATTCTTTATTTGTAATCGAATACCTCTGAAAATAAATAACCGAAAGCCGCTTTATTCAGAAGATTTTATTATATATTTGCTTGTTACGGATTGATTATATTTGCTTAACATTGCAACAACTTTTTGTGAATTATATCGCGTTTATTTAGACTCTCTGTGCTCCAGTGGTCGGGCGCACGGCTTCTGATCCAGAGGTCCGGGTTCGAATCCTGACACTGGCTCACACCAATGACTTTTCGAAATTGTTTTCGGAAGTTAAGTGTGATAAATATCGAAGACTGATAACTTTGTGCCCGGTATGGCAATAGGTTCGCCACCTATTCCATTCGGGACGTTAACATAACGGCGAGACGAGGCTCAGCAGCCGCTGCCTACACCTTTGGGTAACAAAGGCGTGAGGTTATGTGTTATGTTATTTAGAACTTATTTTCTATTTATTTCCCGACGTTTCGAACTCTTTACAGAGATATAATCCATAAAAAGTTTTTTCAATGTTATGAATGTGATTCGCGAAAATCCAAGAAATATATAATATATTAGCTTTTTAAAATAATACAGCTAAAAAAATGGTTATCTGGTATATTTCGAAGAAGTAGAGCATTTTTTTTGTAAAGCAAAGCTGCGAGCGATAGCTAGTTAATCTATATCTATACTTCTATATTACTTACTTACTTACTAATATTATAAATGCGAATGTAAGTTTGTTTGTTACGCTTTCACGCAAAAACTACTGAACCGATCATCATGAAACTTTGTACATATACTCTTGAAGGTATTAGAAGTAACATAGGGTACTTTATATTAAAAAAAAAATTTTTTTACGAAAGATAAAACAATTGTTTGTCAAAAAATCGTCAAATTTTGCTACTTCAGTAATGAAGTTTTACAGTATTCGTAAATTAGATAACATAACGTAACTTCACACCTTTTTATATCCGAAGGTGTAGGCAGCGGCTGTTATGCCTCGCGAGGGACGGTATTACAGTATTCAGGGTTGATACTTATACGAGTACTTATACTTAACTTTACTTAACTTATTAATATATGAATTTGAATGTAAGTTTTTTTGTTACGCTTTCACGGGATAAGCCGCGGGTAAAAGCTAGTATATTATAAAATATATTATATCATACTAAATCAGCTCGACTTTTCTACTTTAACAATAGAAATGAAGACTTTAGTCTTCATTGGCATTAAAAATCCAATTTCGTGGCTGTCCAAATAGTTCTAAATAACATATTATATTTATATGTATTTATACAGTTAATATACGTGGGCAGATTGCAAAATATTCCGTTTATTATCTTTCTTACATATTTGAGGAGAGATTAAATATCAGTGGCAGTTATTTATTTCGTTGTAGTCACATGAAAATGTCAACTAGAAGAAAGTTTATATCTATCAATAAATTAAATATATTCATTTAAAAATCAAAGACAGAAAAAAAGATTTCTGTGAAAATCAGTTAACTGCCAATAATTTCTGTAAAAACTAAGGGAAATTAAGGAATTAAACTGTAAAGTATAAAATAAAACATATTGTTCTATATGTACAATTGCTTATATAAATATTGTGCATTTTGACGGCAATTTAAACATACGTCTGTCTCGTTCTTACTCAGCACTGTCACTCGCATGGCAACAGTTTAAGAGTATTTCAGTGCGTACTTAAAGTGTAATAAATATGAAAACATGAATATACGTAAATATCTACTGAAGCTGAAAATCCGCCATGTTTTGCGCTTCGTCTGTCATTTCAACAGGTAAAAAAGTGTTGTGATAAATTTTACCGACAAAATTTCTTTGCAGAATTATTTAAATAAAAAAGTTTTATTTCGTAACTTGTAAAAAACTATTGTAAATTCGCTAAATTTTTAATTATTAACTAATCTTAGACTGGAAGTCATTGTAAATAAAAATCATTTGTAATTAAAATTTGAAACATTCTCATTCACTGTACGGCGCAGCTATCTAAAGGTATGTTGCTGAAGTGTGTCACTTACTTTAGAGTCAGCAACTTAATAAAATAGTTTGTAAAATAGAGGTAAGTAGTCAAAAAAATATTTTTATGATAAAAAGGGGCAAATGTGCGTGCGGGTAACCTGATGGAAAGCGACCACCGCTGCCCACGGACCTCCGGATCCTAGATTTTTATTTATCGATAACAATTATTGGCTAATTTTAATTTAAATATTATTGAGTCTTAATTATTTGTAGAATTAGTACTTTGATAGGAAGTAATTATGTTGTTTTCCTTAGAATACTTACCTCTATTTTACAAAATATTTTATTAAGTTGCTGACGCTAATTTAATGAATTAGCGTCCCAATTTAGCATTTTTTTATGATAAAAAGGGGCAAATGTGTGTGTGCAGAGATTAGTCGTCACACTGCCGTGAATTAGTCGATGTATTAAGAACTAACCAGCGCATTAGTAGCCTCAGCCAATTGAATAGAATAGGTAGGAGGGTACTTCATATTCAACTATTACTAAACTCGTTCTCAGTTGCTATGCCTTCATTTAGCACCGTTAAATTTAAGACAGCTGTAAATTTCAATAAACCGTGTGTTACTGTCCGTCTATTTTGTATGGTCGGGTTATCTGTGCTTAGCGACACCACTTCGCGACACTATTGCGGACGTCTGTTGTGGCTCGAGTCAAGTGATTTTGTTTATTTGTGCCACTTGGTCACCTTATTACCAAATCTTATTCTGTGTTTATATATTGCTAGTTTTATCGCGCGGTTACACCTAAATATAAATTAAATGTCGTATATAGACTGCTATTAGAAGTTATTAACAAGCAATACTGGATTGAGTAACAAATTCTTGTGTTAGATGGCTAGGGATGGCAATTTTATTGGAAAATAATAATGAAATTAACAAGACGGAAAATTTATAGTCTGACATTATTTCTCTGTTTACGTGTAAATAATAGTACTCATATAATAGTTAAATATCGACTGTAGACTAAATTTTGCCGATTGGATGGAAAAAGGTGACCACCGCCATTTGGGCCTTTTTTGTTAACGCTATGGAATGCCTTTACGGGTTATAAAAAAATTGGATAAAAAAAATATTTTTAAGTAATTATTTACTTTATTTAATTAGCTTTAGTATCACTTAAGAAACATAATTAGTTAAAATTTTTAATCAGACAATACAAAATGAATGTAATAGAAAGAAAATCAATTAATTAGTACTCTTTCTGCACTAAGGGCAAATTATGGTGAATAAATACTAATTTTTCTGCATTGAGAGGTAGCAAGCGATTTCACTTATCTTCATTATTAAGGCCAGCTTCAGTAAAAAGTCTTTCGGTGAACACGCTGCTGCAAGGTGCTGAAAGATTGATCTTGGCAAACTTTGTTAAATTTGGGTGCTGTTTGCCATTAGCTGCCCACCAAGAATAAGGGTCACGATTGCCATCAATTCGCACTGACTTGAGATAAAAATCCAGCTTACAGGTTATCGCGTTTCTTTCTTCACGAAAAGACCTGTATCTAACCGAGTCCACCCGATCGTTCGCGCGCCGCCTACGCAGTGTGCAATGCACCAAATGGCTAAGTTCCGCCGAATATCCGGCCAAACTACTATCCGTTACATCTCTAGTCGTGACTGTCTGACTGCCGTTGCCTACACCTTCTATTACAAAGACAATTACAGTTTCTTAAAACTTAAATTCGTTTCCACAGTTTTTTTATTATATATGCCTAATTTTACTCAAGAACAAACTTATTAATTATGCAAGCTCGTATTAGTTGTAGGAGCTCTCAAACAAATTCTGCTTTTTATGGATATTGGCAACCCTACATATAGCGCACATATTATTATGTTCTAAAATAAAACGATTTGTATACCCAGATTAAAGATACCAATAATATGTTGGCCAATAATATTTATGGAATAAATTAATATATGTGTTCAGATACATAAGCCATCAATGTAGCATTTATTAATGTCATATAATAACATGTATCATAATTTTGAATTTAATAACAAGTTATTCATAGTTGCTAATAGTAATTACGGTAGCTAGTTGTACCTATTAATTTCACATTAAATACTAAAAAAAGTCCCTTCTAAATGTTTAGTTTGCAACGGGGTTCGAGATTAGATCCGCTGATGTTTAATTATTCTCCGGTTGAGTACCGAGTATTAGATTATAGTTACTAGCACAAAGTATTATTATTACTAGCTAACATTTAAAATATTAACAAATGCTATCCAAATTTAGCATCTGAGGAACATTCGTCCATTTGATAATTCATAACAGATCAAATCGACTTTTTCCGCACATGTACCGATGTTTTTATTTCAAAAAAGATACTCAGTACTAATGTGCAAAAAAGTTGTTTACAAAAATTCACCTATATTCTGCAGATATAATTTATTCAAGGGCATCGCCAAAAAAGCTTAAACGCGAATTAATTCATATGTTATACATATGTATATAATATATATCGTCAACGTTATTGTCTAATGTAGGCTACATATCAACAGGTATAAATAAATATATACATAAGTACTTACATACTTGTTCTTAATTGAAACGACAAAATTTAATTAATTAAATTGAACAGACCTGATGACGATGACTTAATAATTGATTTGATCAATGATTTTAATCGAGTTACAATGATTTTGCCAAAATCGTAACTCGTATAAATTTTTTGTAATTCAAATCAGTGCAGCAAGAAGACGTCGCTTGAATAATTGTCAGGGCCGTCTTCATCAATTTAGCAGTTAGGACATATTGGAGTAAAATTACATAATACATATAACGGATAATAATAGTATAATAATATATTATCGGATAATAATATATCTTTATTGGAGTCGTAAAAGGCAAATACAACACGTTTGAAAATTTCTATCTGTCTATATACCGTTAACAACCGTATAATTTAAAACCTACTGAATCGTATTTATTATTACATAACTTCACGCCTTTTGTTACCCGAAGGTGTAGGCAACGGCTGTTAAGCCTCGTCTCGCCGTTATGTTTACGTCCCAAATGGAATAGGTGGCGAACCTATTGCCATACCGGGCACAAAGTTTGTCAGTCATCGGTATTTATCACACATAGCTTCCGAAAACAATTTCGAAAAGTCATTGGTGTGAGCCAGTGTCTGGAATCGAACCCCGGACCTCTGGATCAGAGGCCGTGCGCTCGCCCACTGCGCCACCGAGACTGTTCTGTTGTATTTATTATTAGTTTTCAACGTTATATCAACTGAGGGGATTTCATAATGTGGTCGGCAAAGTGAATTTGATAATTTGTGGTAAATCTGAATATATTTCAATAGTTTTCCCAACAGTGATAAGTGCCAGAATATATTAGTTTAAATATAGTTATAGAAGTATTAAATCTACATAATAAAATATTGCGGGAGTTGTATGGGGCTAAAGTAATCTAAATCTAAAAACTCGAGTTGCCTCACTACTGGCGCCAGTAAAGTGGGCGAGTTTACAAAGTGAGGTCAAACTGATGTGACCTTGGTTGCGATATGTTAATTCAGTTAGCAATATGTATATGTTTTTAGTTCCTTGTTTTGGTACATAACAAAAAAAACTGCCGTAATAATTACCGCTGGGCCATCACGTTTTTATTACACACATAGTAACTTAATTGTCTTGAACGATTCTTTTCGCATATGATGTCTATAACCGGTAAGTATATCTATAATTGTAAGGTTTTTGTATTATGTTGGAAGTGCTCATAGAATAAAAACAAAATAGCTATGAAATAATTAGAATCAATGAATTAAACTGCATAGACGTTTTGTTTTGGTAAAAAGTTGGAAAATTTATATTTTTGTATGTTGTGATTTGTTGCATTTGTTCTAGTATTGTTTTCTAAAATAAAAATATACCAATTACACATCAATCATGTAGCTCATGATGACACTCTCTGAAGGAAGCTCTGGCCTAATCACACAAAAAAAAATCTAACATCAATTCAAACATTGGAAATAGAACATTCTTGATACAACAAAATAAAACGTAACGTTTGACAAAAACATTGAGTCACATTGAGAACTATAATTAAACTTTAAACGACCATTTTATATAGACACATTAGACACATACCTACCGCCCCGTGTATAGGACCGAGTGTCTCCAATATTTGGTTAATTAGGAGTTTTGGTGGGAATGTAAAGAGAGTCATGTCTGTAGTGTCCGACCGAAGCTTCGGCTTCGGCCACCTTCGGCCAAAAATCAATTTTCGGCGAGATTTCGCCCGAGGTCCTGCCGAAGGTCCGAGGACAGTCCGAATTATACGAATTGTTACGAAAGAGTGAGTAACTGACGGACCGGACTGCACTTATTTCAGTGCGGATACCTCTATCAACAAGAGAAAAGCGGCATGTGCCACTTTACGCCGAAATCATTCTTTAGCTGTGGATAATATTGAAGATAATTATTAAACTACTAAGAGTTTATAAACCTTCGGCTTCGGCTTCAGCAGAAGGTTGTGGAAATTGCCGATTAATCGACTTCGGCTTCGGCCAAAAGTAGACCTTCGGTCGGACACTACAATATGTCTGTTACATACATACATACTTAAGCTTATGCCTGTATTCTATAGAGGTAGACGAGACTTTGGCTTTCCACAAGCTACGGTTTCGGGTACTACGCATTTTGCCTTTTTGAAAGAGACCATTTATTTGGTCGTGGTAGCTCCGTCTTAGTCACCGTATATGTGTGCAAATGTGGAAAATAGTCATTACAGTAACATACGAGTAGTCGTCAGTCGTCGTAGGTTAGGTTTGAAATTAGGTTAGGTTAAGGTAAGATTAAGTTATGGTTATGTTAGGAATGATGATGTGAATTTTAATTCATTGTATTGTACGTCAGACTAGGCTATGTATGGTATAAAGAGTTTTGTCTGTAAAAAAAATTGGATAAATAATTGTTTACTCATAACCGAAGACTTCGGTTTGCCGACGACATCGTTGTAATGGCAGAGTCGCTGGAACAGTTAAGCGGAATGCTGCGCAGCCTAGACGAGTCCTCCCGTCGTGTCGGTTTGGGCATGAACTTGGACAAGATCAATGTCATGTTCAATGAACATGTCGTGCCCGGACCGATAAGCGTCGAAGGGTCAGTTCTCGAAATCGTAAACAAATACGTCTACCTAGACCAAAATATCCAGTTAGGTAGACGAAACTTCGAGAAGGAAGCCGAAAGGAGGATTCAGCTCGCCTATACCGCAATGTCTGAAGACCAAAGTCTTTGACCAGTGCGTCTTACCGGTGATGACCTACGATGCCGAAACGTGGACACTCACGGTGGGGCTAGTCCACAAATTTAAAGTCGCTCAGCGAGCTATGGAGCGGGCAATGCTCGGGGTAACTCTGAAGGATAAACTCAGGAATGAGTATATCCGCCAGAGAACTGGGGTAACCGACATAGCTCGTAGAATAAGCTCGCTGAAGTGGCAATGGGCTGGTCATATCTGGAAGGACCGACGGTAGATGGAGTATGAAGGTAATAGAGTGGAGACTGCGTCTTGGTAAACGTAGTGTACCGCCCACCAGTCCGATGGTCAGACGACCTCAGAAAGGCTGGTTGGAAAAGACTGGATGCGGAAGGCAGAGAATCGGATGTTGTGGCGCACATTGGGAGAGGCCTATGTCCAGCAGTGGACTCCAATAGGCTGATGATGATATTCATAACAATATTTTTGAGTGTCTTAACATAATATTTGTATTTAATATATCTGCGAATTAATACGGTCGCAATAAAATTATTATTTTTATAAGTGATCATCTCTTTTCTTGTTGTTTCTTGTGAACTTGTTTTAACATTTAATTTCTGATAAACATATGCTATCTATAAATTTAAAAATAGTAGGTATCACGTTTTTCAAGGTCTTATTCGATAAAAACAATGCTGGTTGGTATGGTTTTATATTTATATATGTAATTTATTATGTATCTTCACACCCTCAATATGAGGATAGATCAGCAGAATTTGTTGTTTATGATCACGGGGATTAGTTGAGTCCAACTATTTTGCCATACTTACTTCGAGTAAGAAAAAATCCTCTATCACCGAAGAAGAAGTGTCTTCCTTCTGAAAAGTTCTCTTATTTATGCTATTAACTAGGTCATCACTCATCAAGACATAAAAAAATACTTCAGAATAAATATGTTTTTGTTCGGTAAATTCTATTTATAATAAACAGAATATTCCCCAGAAGAACGATTGTAAATAGATAATTTTATCAAAATAAATCCAATCAACTTTCTTTGCCCTTGCCAATATTTATTTAATTATTAAAGTTCATTACTTTAATTAGTTTTGAAGTAATCTCTTTTTAATGTAGTTTCAACATAATAAAATTATAAGTTCAACAGGTTTTTGAGAACCGATAAAATATTCCAAAAATCATAAATTGGTGCGAGACTTCAATCAAAGATCAATTCTTCAAAAATGGAGAGGGTCCCATGTACTGGACTTTTGTTAATGTATGTTCACCGACTTCTCAGTAAATTATTAAAAAAAAACTGCCTATTCTTTGATATGTTTTGAACTGAGATTTGTCTATTCACTTTTAAAGCCTCACTTTGTGTTTCCGATTTCACAATCAGAAAGAAAGTTCCGAAGATCCACTGTTTATCGGCCCATTGGACCGGTCGGACAAGACACCAGACCAGTATTGGGTGTAATATATTATTTGACGAATGAGACTTTCTACAGCTTACCCCAATATTACTTAACATATCATAACTTCACGCCTTTTTCTATCCGAAAGTGTAGGCAGCGGCTGTTAAGCCTCGTCTCGCCGTTATGTTTACGTCCCAAATGAAATAGATGGGGAACCTATGGCCATAGCAGGCACAAAGTTGCAAAAAGCCGTAATTTAACAGTGGTAGAGCCAAGCAGTTCGCTGCATGAATGGGTCGGCTCGACCGGTGAAATACCACGACCTCTCAGAAGACCGTCGTAAAGTGGCTCATGCCGCGTTTCGTTCGGTAAGAGAGGTACCCGGAGGCCCATTCCCCCCTTCCCCAAGGTCGGCAACGCAACAGTAACACTATATGTGTTGCTGGTGTCCATGGGCGGCGTTGGTTGCTTACCATCAGGTGACACGCCTGCTCGTTTGCCCTCCTATCCCATAAAAAAAAAGTAATTTCGAAAAGTCATTGGTGTGAGCCAGGATTCGAAGCCGCAACTTCTTGATTCAGAAGCGGGGTGCTCGACCACTGGACCACCGTCACCTTTTATATACCGAGACTATATATTCTATGGTATATTATATAAACTTAATTATTTTTAAATAAATTTAATTAAGCTTTACATTGTAGTGTTAATATACACTCGAGAGCAATGAATCCGGGTCACTTAAAGAATCCTAAAAATCTCGGAAACTAAAAATGCTAGGTTAATGCAATAAATTGTATTTAATAGACAATGTAATACTCCTTAAATGAAGGTATTAAAACTTCTTAGTTATTGTAAAGTTATATCATAAAAAAATCAAATTTGAAAAAGGGCCACTTTCGAAGATGGAACTACGAAATTACAGCATTTGGTTTTGCTTTTGTTGTAATCTGTCATTTATGTGGGTACATAAACCATGTTGATAGTGCTCTATATTCATTATTCAAGCTGAAATTATGTCGCTTACGCCTGAAGAATGCACCAGAATACTTACAATGCTGGAAACCGGCCGGAGTCAGCGCGATACAGCCAGGACTGTTGGTGTGTCGCTGTCAACAGTACAAAGAGTTCTCCGACGTTACGAAGAAACTGGTTCTAACCTACGCAGACCAGGAACGGGCAGAACCAGGTATACCACAGCACGAGAAGACCGATACTTGGTGAACACCATGCTTCGAAATCGCTTTCTCACAGGAACTGAACTCACCAATCAGTTTCGACGCCTCGGAGGAAGTAACCCAAGTGCATGGACAGTAAGACGTCGGCTTGCTGAATCTAACTTAAAACCCCTTAGACCTGCAAACGGCCCTAAACTGGAGCATGGGCATCGTATTTCAAGACTAAGATATGCCCAGAGCCACGTAAATTGGAGTATTGAAGATTGGTCAAAAGTTATGTTCTCCGACGAATCAAAATTTATGCTCTACAAGCACGATGGAAGACACAGAGTGTATCGAAGACCAGGGGAAAGATTCAAGCAAGCATGCATCGAGGAAAAAGTAGCCTACGGTGGTGGGTCTGTACTTGTGTGGGCCGGAATTTCTTCTGAAAGTCGCACAGAGCTGGTGATCATAGAAAACGGCTCTTTAACTAGCGTAAGATATGTGGAAGAAATCCTCAATGATCACGTTGGTCCATTTATGGTCAATTTAGGTGAGGATGCTATATTTATGCATGACAATGCCCGACCTCATACAGGTAGGATTGTGAATGACTACCTTCAAGAGATGAACATTACTCGTATGGAGTGGCCAGCGCGCAGCCCGGATATCAACCCGATCGAGCATGCTTGGGACGAGCTAGGCAGATGCGTAAAACAACGAAACCCTCCCCCAATCACGCTTCGTGAGCTCAAAATTGCTCTCACAGAGGAATGTGAGAATATTCCCCAAAATCGTATAAGGAACTTGGTGTACAGCATGCCAAACCGCGTAAACGCAGTAATGGAAGCACGAGGAGGCAATACGAAGTATTAAAATTCAAGAAAATCGTAATAAAGTTCAAAAATTTCATGTTTCCTATTTTTGTTTTAAGGAGAGATCAGCAGATTTTTTCTTTATGTAATTTTGTGTTAATAAAATGTATGGTGACTCATATTTTTTTTACTTTCATTTAAGGAGTATTACATTGTCTATTAAATACAATTTATTGCATTAACCTATCATTTTTAGTTTCCGAGATTTTTAACATTCTTTAAGTGACCCGGATTCATTGCTCTCGAGAGTATATACCTAAATAGTTTTTTAAATATCTTCACGCTTATTTTATTGGCAGTTGTTTAAGTCTAAATATTGCCAACAGTCAAACACAATATGAATCTATAATTATAATTCAATACTATATAATTAAAAAAAAATTGTAATGGTCACCGGAATTCGAACCAGAGACCGTATGACACCACCGATCATACTCCATTTAACCCAATTACCCACTTATAAGATACTGGTTGACCTCACGAACTTTGTTTCGCATAAAAAGTTAACAAATAAATATGTTAATTGCGGCTTATGCCTAAAAGATAGACATACTGCATCGCGATCACCTCTTTAGTTGTATAATAATGTATACACCATTTTGATCTATCACTTCGGGTTCAGACGTTTGCAATTAAAGTCCTAAATCTAGAAAAATATCAGGGTTTTTTTCTACTAAAACTACTTAATACATGAATTATAGATATAAACCAGCCCCTTGACACGCTCTATATATAAAAAAAAACTACATCAATATCCGTTGCGTAGTTTCAAAGATATAACCATATCAAGAGGACAGACAGCGGAAAGCGACTTTGTTTTATACTATGTAATGATCAAGGGCTATATTATTTTTTTGCATATTGATAAGAATATAAGAGAGTAAATAAGTTATAAAGTATTGTAAACAAACAAGGCAATGACGCGGCGCTGTGTACTGTGCTGTGCATGCGTGCGGCGCAAGCGCACCTTATGTCGTTACAAGTGGCTCCACGTGTAGGAGGAGCGGTGCCATAATACATGAGAATGAGCGGTTGCGTCCATTAAAATGTAAATTCAAATTCAAGGTCTATATATACTCTATACATTGTTTGTAACTTTACGCTATTAATACTCGAAAATGTAGGCAGCGTAAATATGCCTCAAAAACAAAGACAAAATGCATAATAATTTAAAAGGTATATAAATAGACATATATAATATTACCGCTTAATCTGTAGAGAGGAAAATAATCCTTTGTTGTCGTCTTAAAAACGTCAATTTTGTATCTGACTCCTAGTTCTGAAGTCCGCCTTATCTAGAACTATGAAGTAGTTAACGAATATATTGCCATGTTGCAATCAAACCATTTAAGTTCTCCACACAAATCTTTAAATTTGCATGGTGACAGAATCCACAGACCTTTGTACAGCTGCTAAAACAGTTAAAACCAATGTGCTAAGCTACGAGACATGTAAAAACATGTAAATAAATATTACATCACTAAAGCGCAGTTTGTTTTGTTTACCAAAGAACTGGATGATTTTTCAAAAACTAATAAATCATCTACAAATTGTATCAATTTAATATACACCTACGCAATACATAGAGATCGTAGACCACGAAAAAAACAAGCAATAAAATACAGTGTTGGCCCACTTCCCAAAGGATCTGTAAAAATAACTTGATACACACTTATATATAGATTTTGTTATTATTTTGTGATATTCTACACTCGGGAAAACAATAATATGTATACTCAAAAACTATACATTGAAGTTCGAACTATACATTCGAAAACATAACCTTATTGCAATAATTGATTACCGTAATTTCTGTCATTAAATATATTCTCTCTTAACACATAGACTGTGTTATCCCACGTGGTTAGTAGGTATTGTTTACTTCTATGGTTTACAATCAAGCTGGTTCTTTAGCAAGTAGTTTGAGATTATACTTTATTTATTTTATTTTGTTTGATACTTTATTGGAACGAAGTTCCTTATCGCGCGTTGTGAAAGGGGGCTAGACGGAAAAAATTGTCACGACACTTTTTTCATGCTAAACTGCACTTTCAAGTATCGGCTTATTTAGAAAAATGTATAACTACCCAAATGGTCTAATGGCTGGGATGCCTTGCTCTCTTACAGGGGGCTCAGGTTCGAATCCCGGTATCGGAACTCTTTTTGAAGTTTTATTTTCCATGTTTTCATATTTTATATTTGTTTAGGGCACTTTCAAGTATCGGCTTATTTAGAAAAATGTATATCTACCCAAATGGTCTAGTGCCGTGGTCGTCAAATTGCGGCCCGCTGTAGTTTTTTTGTGCGGCCCGCGATAAAGTAAATTATTTCAGTTTCAATTGTAGCCACATGCCATAAACAAAATTCAATAACTGATGTTTGCGTTCGAAACTGGCGACAAATTGAAAAACTGCAAATACTTCAGTCTTGCTTCCGATTCTAGTACGGATATAACTTGTATGTCTCAGTGCTCATTATTTGTTCTGTACTGCACAATGGACGGAATCATAGAAGAAGACTTCTTAGCAGTGATTACTATGAAAGATCGTACGAGAGGTTGTGATTTTATGGAAGTTCTACAAGAATTTGTAGAAAAAAACAGAATACCTTTAAATAAGTTTATATCAGTATGTACTGATGGTAGTCCGTTAATGGTGGGTGCAAATAATCGTTTGATTGCTTTAATGAAGAAAGAATGGAATTTACCTAATTTGTTACCAATTCTTTGCTTGCTGCATTAAGAAACGTTGGCATGTAAAATTTCTAATAATATATTAAAAGACGTGATGAATACGATAGTGAACATTATAAATTTTATTCGCGCACGTGAACTTAATCGTCGAAAATTCAAAGACCTTCTTGACGAATTGCATGCTAATTAAGGTGATGTCATCTTACATACAGTCGTCAGATGGTTAAGCAAAGGAAAAGTATTACAACGATTCTTTCATTTAAAACACGAAATAATACTTTTTTTGCAACAAAGTGGCAAAGAATTCCCCCAACTACAGCAAAATGACTGGTAGATACTTGCGGCTTTTTGACCGACATCACTATGAAATTGAATAGTCTTAATTTAGAGATGCAAGGATAACAAAATAATTGGGCCAATGACAAATAAAGTGTTTGCATTTCAAGATAAACTGCAATTATACATAAATGAACTCGAAGCAGGACATTTTTCAAATTTTCCAACTGTTTCTGCTCTGCAATCTGAACTTTATCTTTGCGACAGTACTATCCACAAAGATTTATATCCTATTTGAAAGAATATTTGAGGGAAATTCAAAATAGATTTGACGATGTGCGAAAAATTAAGAACTGAGAACGAAGATATGAAATTATTTTGCCAGTTTGGATTCTCTAAAACCCAGATAATGAATGAAATCTTGAATTAAAACACGACACACAGCTAAAAGCTAGTTTCATTGAGCATCGTGAAAAGCAGGAGTACATAGAATTTTGGGAAAATGTCCCTAGCAAGTATAAATCTTTACAAGACAGCGCACAATTTGTTTTAACCATATTTTCTTCAACATATCGTCTTTCCACCCATTTAGAAGACACAATGAGGATTGCATGTAGTCCAAAGGATGCCGATATACACGAAATAATTAAAAAAGTTCAATACCACAATAGGTACCTAATAATAATACCGGTATTTTTGATTATAGCGTTGAAATTTTTAAATATTTTCTTACTTAATTACCAATGTTTATAAACAGTCTTATTTAATAAATATTCTACTGAACAATATCTATGATTACTTTTTCGATATCAACTTCCAAGCAAACGATGTCGCGGGGACAGCTAGTTCAAAGTAATTAACGGAATAAGCTAAATACGAGTACACACAGCCAATTATCGACTTACTCCACTTCCGGTCATGTCGCCTCGCTCTATCCCAGTCTCATTTGACAAGAACTTGAGCAACTACCGGAAGTGGGTAGGTCGATGAGTGGCTTTCTGTACATAATGTCAAACGATCTTGGAGCGCCTCCACATACTCTCTGGCCCGACACTGGCACTCGCATTGTCATGTGTGGCCCTTGGTCAGTAAAGCGTGTCCTACACCGCTGGTCTAGTGGCTCTGATACCTTGCTCTCATACAGGGGGCTCGGGTTCGAATCCCGGTATCGGAACTCTTGTTGAAGTTTTATTTTCCATGTTTTCATATTTTATATATGTTTTTTTAGTTCTAAAATTTTATTACAATTCCTGCACTAATTAATCGAAAGGAACTTCGTTCCATCCGGGTGTCCCTTGACACCTCTCAAGTTTTTTTTTACGATATGCACACAGCAGTGACCATTAATTACTTTGAACGTTCTTTTTTGTAAATTCCTGCCAAAACAAACTCCTCCGAAACGGCTTGACCGATTCTCATGAAATTTTGTATGCATATCGGGTAGGTCTAAGAATCGGACAACATTTATTTTTCATTCCCCTAAATCACAATCCCCTACATCTCAGTATTTTTTCTTTAATTTTTCGATACATTTTTTATTTTTTTTATAAAACGGGATACGAAAATACATACAACACACAAATATTCTCTCTTAACAATATTCAGCAACATATTATATCAAAATCGACATCATTACTTATATTGTAAGGTGAACCTCATTTAATATAACGATTCCATTGACTCGATTGTAACGATACACTAAAACGATATTCTCGATTCAATCACTCTCGGGTCGAATATCACTTGGAATAACATCGAGATCGATCTGTGCAATCTTTTTGATTGAGCAATGGAGAGTAGAAGTAACCATCCATCCAACCATAGAAGAGAACCATCTCAGTGTATTGAAAGTGTCCATTGAAAGGAACAAAATTTTACTTTGGCGCTATAGTAAATAGTGGAAGGATTTTAAAAAGAGCGCCACTAATTATTAGAGTAGTAGAGACTAGAGAACAGTCTTTATGCCCCTAAATTTATACAGATTTGTGAAAGCTTTAAAAAAATGATCCACGAAATAATTGTTACAGAAACAAAGTCTATGATACTAATTCTAGTGAAAACAAGCCAAATTTGTTTACTGTTCATTGGACAGTCGATAAAAAAAACTGTAGTTATTGTTTTTATTTACCTTCGTCACTAGCTTGTGATGTTTGGCCACAACCCAATAATAGGAAGCTTTTAAAAATTGCATAATGTTTACATAACCTAAATTATTATGCCGTTCATTTTTAATGTTTTTTTAGGTACATCTTACCAGTGTTGCGACATTACGCATACTATCAAAACCGATCTAGAATATTCCCTTCCTGTCCAGACTTCACCAGAGTGAAAAGAAAACAAGATAATTGAAATTTATTAGCTATAATAACACACTAGACTTAACAAACGACACATGTATTGTAAATAACTCTAAATGACTGCCGTTATATTCTCTCCAATTATATTGATAAATAGCCCGTGCGATGTAAATTAATAAATGCACTTGAATGCATGCATGATGCATTCAAGAAAAAAAAAACGCTACGGAGCGTGCTTGGCAACAGTACAATTAATAGCATTATTACTTAAGCTCTATTATCTATATGATGAGTCCCAGGGATACACTGAGAAGTAAATTTAAAGAGATACGAATAATGACGTTACATTCACAATATACATATTTATGATAATTTAATCTATGTTTATAAAAATATAACTAAATTTAAGAAAAACAGTGATATTCATCAATTAAACTTAAGAAATAAAAACAAACTTGCTGTGTCCACTACTAGGCTCCATAAAATTTCTAACGCGTTTCCAGGTCAATGTATACGCTTTTATAATAAGCTTCCAAACGACGCGGTTGAATTATCGTTAGGTAAATTTAAGAAATATGTTAAAAGTAGACTATATTCAAGGGCTTATTACTGTATCGCAGATTATATCAATGATAAAACCGTTTGGAATTGAATTGCTTCTTTTGTGTTATATTGTTTGTATTTGCTGTAGCAAAATATTGTTAATCTGCTAACTAAACATTACTGTTAATTGGTAAGATTGTGTGCAATATGACGTTTCTCACCGGCAAGCTTACTAATTTCTTTTTTTGTTTTGTCTAGGATCTTGAATAAGTCATGCTCACTGAAAAGTCCTTGCTTATGGCGGCGTCGTTGATCGGGTCGCCACCTTCCCTAAAATATGGCGAGGGAGGCGATGGCTGAGATATGGGTCATGCTCGTGAACGGGTGCTGTTTGTGGGGACTGGTCTGTTCAAGCGTCCAAAGAATATTAACGTACTGTGTCCTAAGTTTGACGCGAGGAACCTCATTTTGCTCTATAAATTATTCTAATAATTTGTAATTTAGTTTACTTATAATTAAGTAAAAACAAAAAAAAAGGACTCCCCTGAGTTTCTTGCCAATTCTTCTCAGGACGCGAGTAATCGAATTGGCGGATTAAAAATATTGACCTTCATAAGTGTCTTTAATGACCTGAATTGAATAAATGAGATTTTGATTTTGATTTTTTGCTGTTGATTTTTAAGTCAAATAAACAAATTTGGCTTGTTTTTATTAGAATTAGTAGCATACAATTTGTTTTATGTATTCTGGAACAATTATTTGTATTTCGCGTAACATTTCTTTTTAAAAGCTTTCAAAAAACTGTAAACATGTAAACACGGGGACGGGGATAAGGTATGAACATGCCAGAGAAACTGTTCTTTATAAAATAATAGCAAAGTGTAGATTACCTCCAACTGAAAATATAATTTACACCTCAACACCTGTACTCCAAGGATCATGTTTCAACATATAGATGTTACTTCACTAATGGTTTCGCGGTCGTTTGTTACAGATTTTACCTTACATAGATGGGTTCAATCATGTGTCTAAAATAGCCGCCCATACGGATGTGGAGATCAGTTTGGTCCGCGCGTGTTTGCAGAACCTCGTCTACTATGGAGTGGTCACCCTGGTACCGATATTTCAATACTGTGCGGTAAGTTCGATTGATTTAATATGATATATACATAACTAATTTACTTCAAGTCCTTTGCGGGGTAGGCAGCGAGACAAAACGATATGAGGCACGATTCTTACACGCCCGACTTGCTTCTTTGACATACATTAAGTCTATCTGAGTCTTCAAAGCTAGAAGTGCTGTAAGCTCTATGGACGTGCCTTCGTTTTGATCTTATAAGTGCTAGAACTAATCATATAACCTATTCTATGTGATATAATTGAATATTCAATAAAAACATAACACATAGGAGAATCAATATAAATTTTATTACCATAACAGGTCACGATTCTTTGAAAAAAATACATCTTACTACAGGCCTTCCATGTTTATGATTTTTTTTTCAAACGTGTCCTTCTTGGCCTAGTTGAGTTTTTACAAAAACAACCTTTTTTATCTGATCAACAATAGCATGGCGGTTATTGTGTTTTTTTGCTCGACTGTCAGGAATGGTATTGTTTTTAGGGTATCTGGTCTGTTTATTTGTAAATTTCTTTATTCCAAACTGCTGGATGGATTTCGACATTTATATTCCAAAAGTACCTAAAGTAAAATAATATTATAAAGTGCCTATCATCGAATAAAACAAGTATCATCCTAATAGTCTCGTTGTTTAATACGAGGTCAAGTGGTTTAAAAACTTGATTTGCTTTCCGATTCCCGACACACCATTATCTTATCGCATTTGTACCCGACGTGTAGCATTGTCCTACAACGAAAACTGTATTTTCCGTGTTTACAGGTGTACAGCGCAACTCCGAAACTCAGACAGTTGACCCGTTGTGTCGGACTCCAGAAGCAGTGTGTCGAATTCTGCGCCAGATCACGTAAGTCTACATTATTCTTTAACATATTAACAAAATAGTCAAATGTGCGTCAGGTATTTCAAATAATTAAAAATGCCTTTTCGAATGACATCTGGAGTTAAAGTTGTACTCGCTTGGGATATATAATAGGTATCAGCCGCAGCTTTACTCGCATGTATGAATTAAAAAGCAAAATCACATAAATAACATAAAAAATAAAACCAATGTCAATGTTGCAAATGCATTGGGTGCTAATGAAGCTTACACTAAAGTTTTATTTACATATTTTCTATGGTTGATTTTGTAACAAACACCTGACCATACAAAAACATTTGCATAAAAAAATACCACCTGGATTTTAAAACAAAAATTCTATGCATGAGTACTACGTTTAAGAAAACGAATTCCTCATAAATAAACATTTCAAATTTTCAATACTAAGTCAGTACTTATTTTGTTAAGTACTTGTTTTCTTGTTCTAGTTCGGTTTTATCAGCGCGCGTCTAATAATATTCCAGTTGACCTGGGGTATTGGTGATACGAGCTTATCAGTAGCTCTGTGTGCCCACAACACATGTGCAGAGAGGCCAACTGATATCGGCAAATTAATTAGAAATCACGACTGGCCACCAGACCGAATACCAAGCACTGTGTTTTGATGTTTCAGCTCGTCAACTTCCAAAAGTTAGCGATCTGTTCAGAATGTATGCTGGCATGACATACGGCAGCACAATAAGAGATCTCTGCAGAAGAATGAAACCACAAGAGTTGGCCATTAACGAAAGGAAATTAGTGTTGTTTGGCGTCCTAGAGGGCCTTATACGAAGGGTCTACAAGGTAATTTTTATATTTTTTCGGTTTTTTATTTAATTTTATTGGGTCAATAGCCTGTTTTAAACAAAACAGAACATACCTTCATGCCTTTTCCTCCCCAGAAGTGTAAGCAGCGGCTGTCAAGTCTGAGCTCGCCGTTGTGTTTACGTTCCAAATCGAATAGATGGCGAATTTATTGCCATACACCGAGCACAACATGCCATACACAGTGGTAGTCTTGCAGTTCGCTGCATGAAAGGGCCGGCACGACTGGTAAAATACCACGACCTCTCGGAATATTAGCGTGAAGTGGCGCGTGCCACGTTTCGTTCGGTGAGAGAGGTATTGAGTCCCGATTCACTTTCCCCTCCCACTCCCTTAAAGGACGGCAACGCACCATGGTGTTCATCGGCAGTGAGAAATTACTTACCATAACGATACCCACTCGGTCGTTTCCCTCCTATCCCATAAAATAAAAATGCAAGTTTTCAGTCATCACACATTACATCCGAAAAGAATTTCAAAAAGTCATTGGTGTGAGCCCATTCAGAATCGGCGTGCTCGACCTCTGGACCACTTAGATCACTGGTCCGGTAATGAAGCTTAGCACAGATTTGAGAATTTCAGGAAACTTATTTAAATAATGTCGTCAGAAAACGTAACGAAGAACACCAAATCAAATATAATTAGTGCACTAAAAGGAAAATTAAAATTACTTTGATTGGATAGATACACTTATATTACTTATTCTTATAAGCAACAGAATTATTCTTAACAATAGACCAATCTATTTATTGTACCTGAAATCGGTTTGTTTGCAGTTCCCAATAACCCTAAACAACGAGGACTCCGCTTCCATCAGCAGTGATCAGCATAGTGAGCACAGCCAGCCCTTAGTGAGGACATACAACGGTCTGGTGTGTCTCGACGAGCTGTGCTGTCAGTCTGGCATGTCGGCCTTGCAGATCGAAGAGCAGTTGGAGAGAGATAGCAACGTTGTGTTTATTGTGAAATAAAGTTTTTGTCAAGGGTTCTTAGACAAAGTTCGCTCATAGGACGTGAGTTTTAAATGTGTTTTTTATTACAATCAAGTATGTAAGAATTAAGGTATATGACTCTTGGCATTATCATTAAAATCGGTATATTTCTAAAATGGAAGGAGCCTTATCTCTTTCATTTTAATTTGATGCTAGATATATATGCATAATGTTTCTGTCGGTTCTAAGTAATTGCTTGTAGTTTTTTAATATGTGAAAATTATCGTAATTTATTACTAGTTTCAAAAATCTAAGCATATAAGGGCACAGATAGCGAAAAGCGATTTTGTTTTATACAATCTAATGATATATACATCGTTCTAAAATGCAAAAAAAAAATATAGAAAATTGCCTTTTTTAATTCTAACATTTTATAACTATCAAGTTGAAACTTTTGCAACCGCTTAAGCTATAAACCAGAAAAATAAGTTGTTCCACATTTCCAGATAAGAATGATCAAAGCCATAGCAAATAATAACAATTGGAATTGAGTAACATTTTACGCCTAACATAAAATAATATGCATTAAGGAATTACTAATAATCTTTTATCCTTGAAATAGTCAGCAAATACTTAGGACGTATAAAAACATTCGTGACCCATTTAAAAAGAAACATCACTGCGATTTTATAAATTTGAAAGTAAATCTCTTTTATATTTACGTTTATTCCAAAAAGTTGTATACCTATTTTAATGAATTATGTATATAGAGATAGATAAGTACTTGGAGAAAAACGAACACTAATTCGACGAAGGAACCTCCGCAGCCAACAGTTAGTAGTCGCTTAATTATATCTAGGTTTTAAATTACCATGTAACAATTACGTTTTCAAATGCTAAACTATGTAATATCTAATGTCTTTTTTATTTACTTGGATAGTGTATTTTCAACTATATATTATATTATTCTTGATCTCGTAAATAAAATAATAATTCGACAAATTGTTGACAAAAACTCAACTCTATTTTAGTCTTATCATTCTATTTCTAAGAACTAAACTTGTATATCCCTTGCAATTAAACGTAACAAACAAAATATAAAATGAAAATAATGGAAAGAAAATTTAAAGACTTGAAAACAATTTGGGATTATAGATGTGCAGAACGAATTCTTGTTCACATCGCCATAGTTTTAGAATCGTATTGGTAATCTTACTGTCAGATGAATATATTAGTATATATGTACTCTTTAAGTATCTATTTTAATAAATATACCTATAATAATGATAATGCGTATTGCCACCACTTTTTTTATAAATTTACTGCAACTACTGTTTATATAGAGGGAGCTAGATTTTCTATTTTTCTAATAGACTGCAATCTTTTTAACGTAATTTTTATACTCATATTGTGCTTGAAATATTTTTAATACTATACTAGTTTTATATACTGTAATAATTGAATGAATCGTACAAACTGAAAACTCTGCTCAATATTTTTTAAGTTTTTAATAATAATAATATTGTTAAATAATCATAATTTTAATTTTTTGTTTACACAATTACACCGGCCAAACTCCGAAGGTGCTAAATACTTTATTATAAATATTAACAAGATAATAGATATATATATAATATATATATCTTTATAAAAAAGACCAAAGATATATAGTTAGATAAATATTAAGCGCAAATTCTCTTAACATAAAATAACACTTATGACATCATCTAGGTAACTGTAAAATGTTTGTAGGAATGAATTCACGTCGTTAAAAAGCTATTTAGAATATTTTTTTTATAAGTAGTACAGAAACACCTTTGTTTTATTTGGGTCTAAAAATAATTTGAACAGAAAAATTGTCAATATTCAAACAAAATTAGTAGGATAACATTTGAGCCGTTGTTATGATAGGACGCTATATTTTTGTTTAATTCATGAACAGAGAAACTTAGCATTGTTTTACGTTATGATTTGAACGTTTATGACATTTTCTGTCTCATGTGCATACAGTCAAAATCCCACCGAAACTTTTTTACACTAAAATGAATATTTGTGAGAAAAGTGACTCTTGTGGTCTCTAGTCTAGATACGTTCATGTAGGTGGATATTATAATGTTCATTCCAAAGACGGATTTTCAGAGCGGACATATTGACAATTGTCTTGAAATTTTTACCCAACTATGGTAGTCGTACCTACCTGTATATTGTCGTATGTATTTGTATTTACATTTTGACAACTCATTATTTTGACGCAATCATTTTTTTGTCCAGACGTGTTTGGATATTAATTTGGTAAAAACATACGACATATCGACTAAATACTTGATATTTTCAGGTGACTGCGCAGAAACAAAGAATAAAAGATAAAACGAAGAGTCGATTTTTTTTCATTTCAGGAAATTTATCCTATAGATAGTACAGTATATTGTAAAATATTTGACATTTGAAATCTTGCTGTCAATCTCAAAGAACATCACCAGAAGTATTGATAGGAGATATTACGTACATAAAACTAATTTTTTCGTTCGTAATTATAGGAAAATTGTTCAAAATGAAAATATGAACATTTTAAAACGCGTTTTTTGTTATATTGATATCTGAACACGTTGACTAGTCAAGATTTTTTTGTGCCTTATTTCTTTTTTTTAATAACTGATGTAATGTTTTAAAATCAATTGCATAATATTAGTTGTTATTATTATATATACATACCTAGTTATCTTAACTCCTAAGATATTATCACCACGAATTGTTGTTCTTTTTAGTTTATTACCAATGTTACTGCCTTGTTGAAATTTCAGTCAATATAATAAATCTATTTACTATAAAACAATCACGTTAGGGGCCGTCCATTAATCACGTAAGGCTTGAAAAGCGGGGATTAATTTCAGAAGAAAATTCTTTTAAAATCACAACTGCACTTTGTGTGCACAAAATGCACTAGTTGTTGGTAAGTTAAATAGTTCACTACATCCCATCTCCGTGTAGACTTAAGTTGCATGTTAGTAGTTAGTGGTACACAACGCCTTCTGGGCCGGATCTCAATATGAATAGATTACTAGAACACTTAAATTTAGAGTTTAGATAGAAATGTTAGCAAAAAAAGTTGACTTTGCTTAGACTCAATTTTGAAAACAATCCCCCTTATTACCATATTAGTCAGATGTAAAAAAAAACAGTTTAATATATATATATATATATATATTGTTCCATACTTGGTCCGTTTGGGCTGGATTACGCTGGTGTTTGGAAGCTTGGTATTTATATCTGCATTCGTATAAGATGTCACCATTTTTTAAAATTTTCTCAAGGTGTTTTTAGGAGCGTGCAACATTGCCCCTATCGTATACTTACCGGTTCAAAATGACTCGTATCCAGAGCCGTAAAAACATTTACAAAAAAAACTCATACTTACCGAGGTCCGGCGAGCAGGTAGATCATCAATTATACCCTCGTACATTTCTTATTTATATGATTATAATATTCTTCTCAATGCTACATGTTTTGCAATTAATTGTCATGGAAAAATTTCATAAAAAATTTCCTGTTTTATGACGATTTGTTCAAAACATGATAGAAGGACTTATTACAATTATTTCTATTTTAGCAAAGCAGTAATATGACCAATGTCCAATGTTTAATCAATTTTAATGTTAAAATGAATTAAGACTAAAATATTTGTATAAATATGTAAATGTTATATGTCTAAAATGTTATTATGTACTTGTAAATGGACTTAATAAATATATTTTTATATAAATTGTATTTTTATTTACTACCAACTAAAGGAAATGCTTGCACCTTTATTTCTAAAAATCTCGGTGGCGCAGTGGTCGGGCACACGGCTTCTGATCCAGAGGTCCGTGTTCGATTCCAGACACTGGCTCACACCAATGACTTTTCGATATTGTTTTCGGAAGTTATGTGTGATAAATATCGATGACTAACAAACTATGTGCCCGGTATGGCAATAGGTTCGCCACCTATTCCATTTGTGACGTAAACATAACGGCGAGACGAGGCTTAACAGCCGCTGCCTACACCTTCGGGTAACAAAAGGCTTGTTTATTTCTAAAATAAGGCTCATTAGTTGCACAAAAATTGAAAAAAAAAAATTAATTTTGATAAATACGTACAATGGTTCTATATGTTCGGTCACATCGATTGAGTAAAAAAGGTTATTTTGACATTGCAAACACACTCCAAATTTATTTATTTGCTATGACAGAAGTAAGTACATCAAACAAAGGCTTTGATCAATATCGACGTGAAGTGGCTCTTGCTACGTTTCACTCCGTAAGAGAGGAATCCGGAGGCCCAACACCTTTCCCCATTCCCTTCCATATCACATTGTGAGGACAGGCAACGCAACTGTAACACTATTGTGTTCAGGTGGACACCTGAACCATGGACATGGGCGGTGTTTGTTGCTCACCATTTAGTATCAGGGTGGAAATAATAAATATTTTTACATCAAATACAGTGGTGATTTATTTATTATTCTTAATATTATAACACATAGGGTTACAAAATAGATAAAAAGTTATATATAGGTAACAAAACACTTGACTAGCGTTTTAAGACGACCACCCCAACCCCCCACCCCCACCCTGTGCTCTTTTAGATTAATAGAATAGTTAGTGCTGTGCCAATGTGCCGACAGTATTCACGAAAAAGGCCTGCGATGACAGGCAAAGGGCGTCGCCGTTTCCAACCAAATAAATAAGTATCTGCTGTAATATTTTAATTTTTATTTGAAGAGTTTTTTTTTAAACAGGTAAACATACATTTTTATCAAAATATCTTAATAATGGCACACTGGCACAGAATTTAAAACTATAGCACTGTAGAGATATTACAAATAATTAAAAAAGTTACAATAGGAATTTGTTCTTTGATAATATTTTAACACCAAGTCAATAAATATAGTAACCGAAATCGTTTGTAAAAATACTGGCAGTAAATAAAAAAAGACTGATTATTTAATTTGAGATTATCTAAATTAACCGAGAGTAGCAGAACTCGTACACAATATGTCTTAAATGGAGAATTATGTATAATCGCAATATACAGAAAGCGGTTTATCAAAATTAAAATACATAATTGTAACCATAAATTAAATTCTATGAAGTTCTAGAAAAAATTAACTCCCAACTGCTAAGAGATAAGTTTGCTACGCTATAAAAACGCTGCGCGGTCAAAATAGACAAAATCTAAAAACAAAAAAATAATAATAATATGTAGTATATTTTGGCACTGAACTTTATAATATTATATTTATAATACTTGGTTAGGTCAGTATAGATGTAGAAATTAAAACCGACTTTTTTACAACCGTTGGTGATAAGAGATTATTTTATTTTTGTGAATTATACTAGATCTAGAAGGACTTGACTCATGTACAATGACGAAAAAAGGAGGTTTCTGTATTTTACAAATAACTATTACTAACTTATTTATATAAAGCATGAAATATTATATAATACACACTTCAGGCACACTTTGAATTACACTGGCTTTTATATAAAACAAATATAAGAACATTTTTCATAAAACTGTTACAAATGTTGATTCACAACGCTGATTGGTGGAAAATTATTAAATATTCTTGGCTTGGATTTTCAGTGATTATTAAAATAGAACTAGGTCGCTTCTATCTATCAATTAAAGAAAATTTTATTTGATACTTTCCCCTCCAAAATTTTAGGTAGTTCTACAATGCGGTACAAAGTCCATGGCCGTAAAATTAATATTGTTTTACTTAAATTTTGTTTAGTACCTACGTTACTACTACTATTTATTTTTACAGAATAATCAAAAACTAACTGAGATCGTCAGCGATGCAGTACTTGAATATAAAATATTAATTTTGAAGTCTGTCCCTAGAAACTGAGTTGGACATAGTAATACTACTAGTAGCTATACCAGTATTAGAAACTAGTTTTATATTTCAGAACTTCAGACTTCAGAAGTAAATAGATAGTCATAAATAATTATTCTAAATACTAATATTTATACATAATAATAATATACATAGCTTTTAAAGGATAAGCCTAATAAGTTACGAATGGGGAAAAATGCCCTCGCTATGAATTGTGTTACTTAGCAACACAGAAATTTTTGTTGGAAATGGTTAACACTGATCATATCACCTTTTTATATGTATGTTACGGTAAGAGTGAATAATTGAAGATTATTAATAATTATCAAAGTCGAGGTTAAAGTGATAAATTAATGACATTTGTCGGTTTTTATTAATAATTTAACCCTAGTAGTGATAAATGTAATAAGTGGCCAAGGGTTGCGGGGCGTTGTGTGCGACTTGCGAGCGGAGCGAGGGAACCGCGTAGGCGACGCGTTAGTTGGCTCGGTGTTATTGTTTTAAAAGCACGCGCACGTTATTTATTGTTGCTTACTAGGGTTAGTTAGTTGCTTCATCGCCTGCTGCCCAACCTGGGGGTCCGGGAGAGGGAGTTCGCCGCCTCTACGGTGGCGTCGTGAGGTCCGTGGCCCTGTACGGGGCCCCCGTTTGGTCGCGAGACCTCGCGGGTGCCTCCCGCTCCAGGGCTCTGCTGAGGAACTTGGAGCAGATCATGGCCATACGGATCGTACGGGGCTACCGTACAATATCGTACGAGACGGCGACGGTCCTCGCGCGTTCCCCTCCCTTCATCATCCTGGCCGAGATGAACGCAGCCGCGTACGATCTCGGTTGGGGAGGGGGGACCCGGACGCGCGGGGACACGATGTGCGGAGGCCTTCCGGCGGGTCCTGGGGGACTGGCGCGACGCGCTGGTCCTCCAGGGCTGTGCGCGTCAGCGTGCCGTCGGAGCCGTCCTGCCCCACCTCGAGGCCTGGGTGCTCCGTAATTGGGGCACTGTTACCTACAGGTTGACTCAGGTACTCACCGGGCACGGTTGCTTCGGTGAGTATCTGAATCGAATAAGGCGTGAAGAGACGGCGAGATGCCACCATTGCGCATCCGACCTGGACTCGGCCCAGCATACGCTGGAGGTCTGCCGGCCTGGGCGGCCGAGCGCCGAGTCCTGGTCGACGGGATCGGGCGAGACTTGTCCCTACCGGCGTTGGTCGCGGTAATGCTGGCGGGCGAGGAGGATTGGAGGGCTGTGGTATCCTTCTGCGAAGCTGTGATGCTCCAGAAGGCGGCGGTGGCGAGATCAGTGATCGCCGCCGCCGACGGGCCGCGAGGGCGCACACCCCGCGGGTGCGCCCGGGTCGCGGCCCGGGAAGAATGACCCCCCGATGCGGCCGGGGAGGGTTGTCGGCGACGCCGCCGGCCGCACGCCTCTTTACAGCGCGCGGTCGGAGCCGCCCCGCCCGGGGGAGCTTCACCGAGGCTCCCCGAGGATGAGCACCGCCTCGTGACAGAGGGGGGGCGACGGCGGGGTGGACCAGAGGGGTTTATCCGAATCCTGGACCACCCCAACGCCGGGGGAAGGCCGCCGCGAGGTTTTAGTGGGTAACCCTAGGATCGGATTGCAGTTTACTGTTTTGGGAGTCCCACACTACCCCCTGCCGTACCCAGGCGGGGGGTGTGCATAAAGCATTTCCTCGCGTAAAAAAGAAGAAGAAGAAGAAGGTTAGGTTAGTTTTAACCTTGTTTGTGTGATCTCTAATTAATATAATTGTAAGACTGTGTTTAATATTATAAATAAATACCTAATGGTCAAAAAACATTGGGGTTTATTTATTTTATAACTTTTACCAATATGTGTCGTGAATTATTAATAATTACTACTAAAAGTAATAAATTTCGATCGTTTATTCACATTTACCAAAACATGTGGTTATTATTAATAATTTTGTAAAAATATTAATAATTTTCAATTAATCAGATTTACCGTAACATGTACATCGTTATTATTTATTTTTTGTGGTAAATTACAATTTATTATTATGTATTAGCTGCGAATTAAACTCAATTAAAAAATAAATATAAATAAACGTATAATCACATCTACAAAAAAAAACCTAAAACAGTAGTTTTTATTAGGTATGTGCCTTGATAAAAAAGTGTATTATTTAGTGCGATTTTAACCTGTTCAATAAAACATTGAAAAATAGGTCGAAGGGTTAAAGAAGTAATAACTTCTCTAACTGGCTTATAGCGAAATTAGGCGCGATTATTGCACACAGAGGGGCCAAAACAAACGACATATTAAATTTGAAAAGTAAGCTCTCTTACTATAGAAGCCATTTTCGGAGAAGATTCCCAAAAAGATATTTCACTGTTAGTTCTTCTCCTTTAATTCCAAAGAAAAATAATAGAAACAGGGTAATTCAATATTAATTTCGTCACATTTAATTAACGAACTTGCGACTATCTTGAATATTGTCCCAGGAAAGGAGCCCTTCGTACTAAGTGTTGAGAGAGTTAAGATGGACGTCGACAAGTGAATGGGGTTGGAGAAAATAGAAGAAAAAGAAGAGTTCATATGACGAAGTTTACTGTTATCTCACCATTATTTAGAGATGTTCTAAATATTCAAGAAAATAAAAACATGTTCATACAGTCACAATTTGATACAACTCAATTCAATACCTTTGCTTGAAGGTCCGACGACAATAACCAAAGTATTTCTTAAATTAAACGTTATCCTTTAGAATGTGATACAAAATAAAGAATCATATTCATATTATTTGATTTCAGTAATTTAAAAAATCAGTCAAGTATATTATGCAATAAGCAATTATTATAATTATAAAATGTCACATTTAAATTTCTCACAACCTGACAATACAATAAACGAAGCATCAGAAGTGGGATGCATCTATTTCTCCCTTGTAGTCAGGTATAATCATGATTGATTGGCATGTAATTACGTAGGAACAATTTAATGAGATTATTTGACACAAAGTGCATATAAAATAAATACCTACACCTGGCATCCTTTAAATTCACAAGTTCCAAAATGCTAAAAATCCAAAATAGGTGTATTTTTCATAAATCACATATTAATTATATATAAATTACACAGCAGGCACGTTAAGCCTTACAAAACCCAATGGTTAGCAAAAGTTATGTCTGAATGTTCATAAATTTTTGTGTATATGGATATGTTCATTTAAGGAGCATATGGACCAAATACGTAGACGCTGGTGTTTGATAGCTTACGACTCCACACGAGGATTCACTTAAATCAGAACATAGTTTATAGGTCCATTCGATGATAATAATAATTATCAACATAGTTTAGTAAATTTTACAATAGGTGAAATTTTATTTCAACACATCAATAAATTACTGTTGGAGTTAAATAATAAATATGTAATTACAAATGATTTTCCAGTACACCCGAAAATAATTCATAAATATATAATAGGATAGGCTTCATAAATAGATAACACTACACTAAGCTACACTATACTGTTTAGGCGCGTCACGCTTGCTAATATTCATTCACTACTAGGAATATGTTTTAGGTAATAGTAGGTACAACTTGCTAAGTAACATCTGTAAGGTTCTATCAAAATTATTTACATGGAAATCCAATCAAATTTATACTGTTTTTTTTTTTTACCTTTATATCTTGATAATATTTTGTCCATTACGCCAAAAAATATTCAGTCATTTGTACATTACATTTGTTTTTGACATATACGCAATGTCAATCAAATATTACTTAGCAAGGTGAAATTATATGATTTAATTTTTCAAAGATATATATGGATACTAGTTTTATTATTACATGTAACGCCTATAATTTTAAGATTCACAACATATTTGTTTCATAACGCATCAATAGCAAGTAAATTAAAGTAATATTTTACAATTTTCAATCCGTACCAAGTTTTTGATACTCGGCAATTGCCGAATTAAAGTGCGGTCATTTTTAATTAACAAAATAAAAATTGATAATATTACAATTGTATATAAATATTTCTTGATAATACTTTTAATAATACGATTGTTATCAAAATTTTTCAGCTTTTTGCTAACGCAACTGAATAAGGCAAATGTTTATACTTAGCCTTATTCATATATTGCATATATGGAAGGTAGAAGTGAGGAGGACCATCTCAATGTATTAAAAAGTGACTGTTTAAAGAGAAAAAATTTAGGTGGCACTATAGTAGCAAATTAAATATTAAAAAGCGCAACAAATTATTAGAGTAAGATACTAAATTAAAAAAGGAAAGAAAACCTTCCGCTTTGTTACAGCACTTTTTTCAATACGAGTTGTGAGTAATATTTTTTTCAGTACAATAATTATAAAAATACTAAATTGTTATTGTTAATTTCTTCTTTCTTTAAACAGTTAATAAAAATGATTATACATACTATTGGTTGGAAAAAAAATCGAGGTTGAGAGAGACATCAATGCATTTTCTTTTAAATTTTCATTCATTTGGGCAAATTTTCATTGAACTAATTATTATTTGAGATTTTAAATACCACATATTTCTTAGCTACAGAAGTCAAGAGAAATATTCAATTTGAAAAACTCGCCACACTTCATTTTTTATAACTGCTACATTCATATAATCTTCATTTTCTACAATAGCGCTAATTCGGTGAGTGTCCGAACATTAATTTGCTGTTTACACTGTGGATACTTTTTGGATAATCCTCCATACAATACTGTCCTCCTTTTTTTTACCCTCCATAATTGCTTACTAACAGAAAAGAGTTTATTTGAAATAGCGGTTAAATGTTGTCATTGTTTTATTTGAAATAGGTAAATGCTACGAAATTGTATAAGATTTTTTACATTAACATTTTTATCCATACAAGAATAGACATCGGTTACGTGGCCAGAAAAATAAGCGCTATCAAATTATTGCAGACATTAATATCTCCTGATAGTATACATCCTTTGCTGGTTGTTCTATTGATATTGATTCCCTAGTTCTGAACAAGTGAACTCTACGATGGAAATTATGAGATTGAAACGCAAAAATTGATTTCAATGCAACTTAAACTGCTGACTAATAATTGAATTTCCTTTCAAACGTGGCATGTCTTGCAGCTTAAGTTTTGCTAAGTGATATTTTGGCATGCGTTTGACATCTGTGGTATGAACGCCATTTACCTTCTTGTCCGATATGACCAAATAATGGGTTTTATTTATATTAATTAATAGTATTTAGATATTTTAATTCGATGCAACTTACGAGTACAAGCATAAATTGTCTATTCCATGAAGTGCACGTGCACGTATATGTATATTTGCGAGTCTCACTCCATCAAACTAGAAGATAAATGGAAAATCGCTATGAATCGATAGAGTTCCAAGCAGACCTAGATTAAATAAAGGAAAGATAGATTAATTTGGAGTAGACAATCGAATTTGTAATGCAATATTTAAAAACGACCGCAGCAGGAAAATTGCGAAAACTTGGCTATTGGACGAGACAGATGTCGCTGGTGTGCGCATGTGCACTATTATGATATCGGTAAGTTACAGATTACATCTATTTAATAAATAACTATACGACACCTTTGTGTTACCGAACGCACTCGGAATAAATACGCTGAATAAGATTAGCATAGGTTCTTCGGTTGCTGATTATTAGTAAATTTAAAAAAAAAATAGTGTAATACCCATTACACTAAAATTGGTCCTGGGTAGAAATCGTAACCCTTCCTCAAAATAGAAGGAAATAGTAGTAATACTCTCATCCACAACATGTTATTTTTCTTGTTTAATAATAAAGAAAAGTCTCTCAAATTGACAGGAGTTAGTCGGCAATGGTTTTCTACACATGAATGTAAGTATCTGCAATTTTGCCCAATTTCGTAACGATTTAAATCCAAGTGCAGTCGGTAACACAATTACATAATATAGCTATCAATACACTGTTAATATATAATTACTTTCCTATTCATACTTAGCCCGTACACATTTCTGAATGTTCGTCCCATGCGGCCACCTGTAGAATGGATAAAAAGATTTTTGGAAGTTTTATTTTTATAAAGTTAAATAAAGATAATACTAATGTCTTCTAACATAGGTATTAGAGGCCCTTCAAGTACATATTACGTAAGCACTATAGGGAGCTTTGATTATTTCTGATGACATGGGGGAGCGGGGTTTAGACGTCATCGGAAAGTATTTACTCTTTTACGCACATGGCAATAAAAATCTTTAAAAAAAACCAACATATATAATAGTTGAAAAATATTTACGTAATTATAGGGGGAGGGGGTAAGAGCTTTGCTTCCTTTTGACATGGAGGATGGGTTGTAACTATTTGTAATAAATCCGCTTACGGCCCCTTACACAAAATTCGAGCTATCTCTATACACACAGTTTATAAATAACTCCAGGCCAGTAATACCCGTAGGTGTAGGCAGCGGAAACTATATCTCGACTTGCTGGATTAATTGTCTAGTCCCAAAGGTGGAGACACCAACAAGTTAACACAACATTTACTGGTACTAAAGTGATATGAAGTTAACTGGGACCGTTAGTGTCATATAAATTGTTCCCTTATTCTAGCATCTCAATAAAAATATTAACAAACCTGACAATCTCTGCTGCAGTACCACTGGTTAGCACAACCTGCGCATACAAACTGCGCGTCCTGTTTCTTACATCCCTGGCATAAAGGAGGATCATCAGGACCCTCAGCCTCCGCGGCTTCCATTGGCCCATCACCGACGGCCTCATCGATCACCAGTCGTCCCGATCCGGAGCCTGATGGTGATGCGGACGTTTCACCTTCCGACGGTGGACTTTCTTCATCGTCCTGAAAGGAGAAGTGTTGTTAGCATAATGAAGATATGCTGTTGTATTGATTACTTGAGTTTCTGAAATATAATACTTACCAACTGCACCACCTCCTCCGGCTTCTCTGGCGCTGGCTCCTGAGGCTGCGGTGTGGGCTGGACCGGCGTTATCGTTATCTCTCCGCAGTTCTAAAACGATATTGTAGAAATACCGTTAACTTATACAGTTGATAACGTGACCAACTTTCAACTCAGAAAAACGTCGCACAAGTTCAAAATATAAGTAAATAAAAAAGAGCACGTAATTTATATATATATATACTCGTATGACTCTCGGAGCTATAAAACGAATCTACCATCAACTCTCAAACTTAACTCCGTCCAGCCGTTTAGGCTAAAATAACGTAATAAGGAAATATTCTTAAAGTTCTTTAAATTCCTCTTTATCTACAGGCTACACTAATACATAAAGTAGACGATTTTTCCGTTGTATTGGATGAATTGCTCAATATACATATACGATTTAAATATTCTTTCACCGTAAGATAGCTCATGTATTGACGAAGGCTATATATGTTCACGCTACGACCAATAGAAGCGGAGCACTGACCTTTTCAGTAGTGAAGATATATTTATGTTATTAATTATTATTAATTAATAAGTATTTAGAGAATTTACACATATTTTATTTTTAGGTACTTAGATATTTAACATAATTGATTCATACGAATTGATGGCAATAGGCATTATTCACTAGCCTAAACTAGCTACCACTAGCCTAAAATTTAAATTTCGATAACGTAAAACGTCTTGGAACGTCTTACTTTCCGACTTTTGTATGTACAGTGAAACCTGGTTAAGTGAGACATCAAGGGACCGGCAATGTCGTTTCACTTATAGAGGTATTCCACTTACCCAGTGTCTCAGATATACAGGTATAAATAAATATCTGTCTCATTTATACAGGTTCATCAGGTCTCATTTGTACACTGTTCAAGTTCAGGATATTCTGATAAACGTACACGTTTTAGTTTTCCTTGTCCTTCAGAACATTGTGATTCAATTTTATTTTTACTCTGAATTATTCTACAAAGAGTAGATTTTGGCACATTAAATTCGGCACAAACTTCTTCGCGTGTCTTCCCACTTTCATAAACGGATATTAACTGCAGTTTTTCACGTAATGATAACGATTGTAGCTTTCGTTTTGACATTTTTCTAATAAACATCTGTATGATAGTAAAGCGAAACTAAAACTGAAGGTAATTGAAGCTCAAAATTTGTACTTACGTGACTTTACGTTACTTGGAATTACGTGTGGAATTTGTGGGTAGAATAGTAAACAAACAATGTTATCTATGATGATAAATCGATAGAACAAATCCCAGATATAGAGGTTTACCTCGTCCCACTAACAGAGGTAATTCAGTGCCAAAGTGTTGGGACCTCAGCATGAGTTCCAGTTATGGAGGTTTCTCACTTATCCAGGTCCCACTTAACCAAGTTTCACTGTATTATTAAACAATGCAATGAGTATTTGTTTCTAAGATTTTCGCGAATCTCACTCATTGATTAAAACAACTTTTAGGATTATATCGCGTTTATTTATTATTTATTTGTATTTATTTCCCGACGTTTCGAACTCTTTACAGAGATCATTTTCACGAGTGACGAACAAAAAGATGGTTTTTTTGTTCGTCACTCGTGAAAATGATCTATAATTATAAATATAAATACAAAATAAATAATAAATAAACGCGATATAATCCTAAAAGTTGTTTTAATCAATGCAATGAGTATATCGCAGCAATTCAACTATATATTTAGACAATATAAATCTAATATAATTTGTATACATAATTTATGGTAAATATGGTTATGAGGTGGCATTTATTCAATGAGTATTGCCAGTCTCAAAAATGAAATAAAATCAAAAGTTTGAAATGTTTTAAAAAGTTGGTAGCTCTCGAAGAATTCAGTTTAGCCGATTTCACATATAGACATTATTAGGAATATATAAATAACAATAAATATACTCTAGCGTGTCTCAAGTGCTTGCGATTTTTTTTTGTAGTAAGTTTATCAAAATAATTTTCATATTATCGAAATAAATTAAATACAAAGAGGTTCCAAATAAACCGTTAGATATTAAATTATCTGTAGTTTATTTAGTCTGATCAACATTTGTAGTGATTATAATGAATTGTTATGTAAAAACTGCCAGAAATTATTTTGATCATTAAACAGGTATTTTGAAAATTATTATAAATATGCAAATGTTATGTTTATTGTGAAACCGACCTTAGAAAATATTATTATTATTATAATTCCTGTGTAATTTCATGGTATAAAATCTATTTTAATGTAATATAACATTAAATATAATTGTTGTATATTAACAGACTTTAGTAATTTATATGCAAAATAAAATATTCAAAAGGTTCGTAACCAAGGTCAAACCATTTAATATTCAGCTCCAACTCTTTAAAAAAAAGAAACTTGTCACTTAAAATCTAAATTTTGAATTTAGAATGATCAAGGCCAATCAGCACACCAATTGTTATAATCGTTGTACATTTAGGTGGTACCTTGGCCTGACCGAAACTTGGCAATGTCGATGCACTCTGTTTCCTTTCCGGCGACATGAGCAGTTTAGCCAACGTCGGCGAGTAACTTTGAGTCGCAGGTGTCCCCTGCTGGAAGGTTGGCAACACTCATTTCAAGCTTCGCAAGCATAATTATTGCCATATATAAAAAAAGAAAGTATTAATAATGAAAGCTGGAAATGATTATAATATCTACAAGCAATTAGGGTAACAATTTTACTTTTAAATTTACCTTCGTTAGTATACCGTGAAGCAAGGAGTTTTGTTGCGATGGCGTCTCCTGGCTGGTTGTGACAGGTAATAAAGATATTTCTGGATAAGGGGGCGGAGGTGGGAGTCTTGGACTAGGCGAGGCTAGTCGCTCAGCTGGTTTTACTGATACATGAACTTCCTCATGAGGATTCCTCTCAGGATGCCGTCTTCTGCCTTCAGGCCTTATATGATGTTCAGGTCTGTTCGGTATTGTCTCCGGAATTCTATTCGGAATGAGACCAGCGTTGGTCTGCTGCATGTTGGCGAATTGGACCAGGACATCCTTGAAAGACATGCCGTTAGGTAGACCACCAGCTTGCATTTGTTGAAGTCGTTCCAGCATTGCTTTTTGATTCTGCGAATTTTAATTAAATACATTTATTTGAAATTTTATATGGTGGTTAAAACAAATACACATATTTGACCTGTTGTCTTTCTCGGGAATTGTGCCAGAGAAAGACAACCTGTTACGCGATTAAAAAAAGCTAAGCGTGATAAAGTCTATACAACATCTATTTCTTACTAATTATTTATTCATAAAAATAGTGTTGTTTATTCGCAGCCACAATTGAGGAGAAAATAAGTGGAACAATTTGTATTGTATGTAGTATGTCGTAACTCTAGAAGATTGTAAATAAAAAGTTCTTCAGAAAGTTAAGAATTTGTATGATAATTGATTACTAATTAAGGATTTCTTGTTCAGTTTGGTTGATCAGCTGGAAACTAATAGGCAAAGTGCGCATTGTACTCATAAAAAACTGTATCATCGACAAACATGCTTACACCAGTTACAGTGGTAGAGACAAGCAGTTCGCTGCATGAATGGGCCGGCTCGACCGGTGAAATACCACGACCTCTCAGAAGACCGACGTAAAGTGGCTTATGCCGCGTTTCGTTCGGTGAGAGAGGTACCCGGAGGCCCACCCCCTTCCCCATCCTTTCCTATCCCCTATCCCTTAAAGGTCGGCAACGCAACAGTAACACTATAAGTGTTGCTGGTGTCCATGGGCGGTGTTGGTTGCTTACCATCAGGTGACACGCCTGCTCGCTTGCCCTCCTATCCCATAAAAAAAAAAGTTAACCAAATAACTGTCTCTTCAGAGTCTAATTTAATAGAAAAAAAAACAAGTATGGTAAGAAAAGTCCCTATCTACTTATAGTATATAAATCTCAAACAAAAAAAACAATCCGACAGACAATGGCAAAAGTTAGTGATTGGTTAATTTCTTAGAAGGTCGTTCGTCGGTGGTCGTGTCATGAGTTGTATATTAGGTCAAGGTGACTCTGTCAGTAACCTACAAATACTGCACTAAAGATTAATAACAATGTATTTTGACTTCAAAGAGAATTTCTCGAAGTAGATAGAAGTAATTTGTAACTTATTACGTGATAAGTTACTAGTGACTTATACTTCGAGAAACTCGAGACATTTATTACAATTTCTTTTCCTGTAAATATGATATCTCTAGTTGTGATCTCTATTTTATTTGATCATATGAAGATATTTCTCCTGTCCCGTGAAAACTGACTAGTCTTGTAAAGTAGGAACGCGATGTGATTTAAGTGTATTGTTTTAACGTGTGAGCTACCGAGTACCTACTCAAATGCTCGGTACAATATATGTTGCAAAATAATTCAAGCTTAACTAACTCCGTTAACTAAATGAATTTAGCAATAAATCTTTGTATATATTTTTGCTTTTAGCCGCCTGTTCTACAAAGGGGGTAATGTTTTTCGAAAGTATTTATGAACAAACACGGCAACGCTTACACGGCAATAGCAACAAGGCACCGTACCGTATTCCAATAGTTATCAATATATTTAACACACTAGTATTTGCAATAATTCAAGTTTGGGAGTAGTTCAGTTTCAAGTTCGAAAAAGTTCGCAAGTTTTGCGTAATGATTATTCTCGATTCATCGGGTCATTAATACTACTAATACATATACTATTGTTAAATAACGTAGTAGATTATTTGCCGCTGGTAGTCATAGTACGTCGTCAGTTTGTCGTAGACAACACAAATTGGGGTCAAGGAAGTAAATTACAAATTAGATTATTGACTCCACTTATTGCTGTGGGCTTCGAGTATTCGCTGTTGGCACCCGACTGTTGCAGAAGGAAAGTTATGTTTTCGGTATATATTATAAAACTTAATTAAAACACCATGTGAATATGATGGCGAAGTGTAATAAACATACTTTCTTGTAATAAAAAGGGATATAGAAAATATTAAGTAATTTAATTTATTAATTGGCCTTCTCTCTATGATGATCTCAAAAACAAACACTAGGTTTTTGTCTAAGATCCTCACTATAATGCCGTTGACAGTTCGTTCTCGGTTCAATCTCGGTTTGATAAAATATTATAAAGTAAAAAATATATGTGTACATTCATACTATCCGCAACAGTCAAGTTTCGCTCGAATCTATTTTTTACTTTATAATATTTTATCAAACCGAGATTGAACCGAGAACGAACTGTGAACGGCATTATAGTGAGGATCGGCCCTAAAGGGGGCAAACGAGCACCCCGGTCACCCGATGGACAGCGACTGCCGCCCTTGGACATCTGCAACACCGAGGCGGTCAAGTTTAAGATGAGAGCATGCTCGTTTCTTGAAGATTCCTAGGTCGTATCGGTCCAAAAACACTTTTATTTATTAGCATAATTACAAAATTATGCTAATAAATAAAGGCTAGATAGATTGGTCTGGTCTCCTGGCAGGTGCTGGTCTAATACAAAAGTACTTAGTAAATTGTATGATAAAAAACTTACCATATCTAAATTATTAAACAGCATGTTCAGGTTGTTCAGATTGGCCATACTATCCATTTTAGGAGCAATCGGTCGAGGTGCGTTCATCATATTTGGATTCAATATAGATTTCATTCTCCGACCTCTTCTGGGTGTCATCTCTGGATTTCTCTGTCTATAATCTGCAATTATCGACTTTACATCCTTAGTAGGTCCTTGACGTCCTATAGGATGACCGTAAGGTGATGGTAACTGCCCATTCATATCTCTAGGGAATCCTGGCAAAGGGCCTGGCATCATCATCGGCTGAGGGAACACTGGTTTTGGCATTGAATGCATATGAGCAGTTTTGTCATATGGAGGCGGTAATCCTGACATGGGATTGAAGTGCGAAGAAACTGACATTACTTGCGCTTGAGGATGCAACATCGGACTAACAGTTGATCCTGGCTGCTTCAAAGCTAATCCAGATATCTCATCACTCTTATCAATTGCCAAACTTTTGGCTTGATTCAAGTAATCGAAAGGATCAATCCTATCAGAGCCATTGACCTCTGCCTTCTCGTAAGATATCACCTGTTTTCGCCTTAAAAGTCTTAAAAGAATTTCTTCTTTCACTTTCTTTAAATGGAGTATGTTGTTCCATTCGTGTTCTTTCTTCTGGGCCAGTTCTCTAAGAGTTTGTATTTCTGAAAGCAGCTGTTCTGTATGCCTCTGTATTTCATCAACGTTGTTCTTAGTTGCCGTTTGAATGTAATCGTTTATCATAGTGTCGTGTTGAGGGAACGTCTTTTCTACTTCCAAACAAAGTTTCTTTAGTGGAGATTCTGTGTCTACTTCTTCGCTTGCACGCCGTTTTGTTCCTTGTTCCTCCTGAAAATGTAACATCTTTAGAATTACAAGTCTAATATTTTTTTTATAACTTTACGACTTTTTCCACCAAAAGGAGTACGCAGCGGCTGTTGAGCCTCGACTGGCCGATTTTTATTATGTTCCAGATGGGAAGTAAGTTACATAACCTAATGTCATACACCGGGCACAATGCTGTCAGTCATCGATATTTATAACACATAAGTTTCGAACAGAAATCCAAAAAATCTTTAAACACTTATGACAGTGGTAGAGCCAAGCAGTTCGTTGCATGAATGGGCCGGCTCGACCGGTGAAATACCGCGACATCTCAGAAGATCGACGAAGTGGCTCAGGCTCTCGCATTTCATTCGGTGAGAGTACCCGGAGGCCCAGTCCCCTTCCCTATCCCTTATCTCTTAAAGGTCGCAACGCAACTGTAACGCTATATGTGTTGCTGGTGTCCATAGGCGGCGTTGGTTGCTTACCATCAGGTGACATTGCTCGGCTCGTTTACCCTCTTATCCCAAAAAAAACTCATCGGCGTTTAACAATATCCAGTCTCAGTATATAAATTTTCATATTTGCGTATGAAAAAATGTACGTTATGCGAAACTTGCAGACGGTGCGGAATAGTGTAATCATAATAGTAATTTACTGCAATTATGCTTTGTCTTTAAAGGTTTTGTTTCTGAGTAAGTTCTTCTGGTGAGTAAGTTCACATTATAAGGTGCTACTTATTACCTATACGTTTGATACATAAATGAAATTTATTTTAATAGCGGGGAGCACGTCGTTGTATGTGGTCAAATAGCTGGTACTAGGATGCTCAATGATGAGAACAGTATTCCAGGCATGGGCGTAGCCACACTGGGGCAAGCTGGGGTACTTGCCCCACCCTGGGCCCTGGCTCTGAACCATAAGGTGTCTGATTAAACAATGTTTTTTTTACTAACTCTAACTAACGACATCAACAATCATACTAAGATATGTATACTATCATACTCATAATTAAGAGATTAACAAGTTTGAGATTAACGGCTCAAGGTACAAAAAATCGGAGGGCCCCCGCCCTCCCCCGGGGATAGGTTGACTGCTGCCCCACCCTGAGCCCAAAGCTGGCTACAGTCGTGATTCCAGGTTAGGTCGGACTTGCACCTTCCATAATAGCAAGCGATTACTTGACGTGAAATACCGTCCCGCTCTATTGAGCCTATTGAGATTTTTGAGCCAAATTTGGCTTTGCCCTCCAGATGATCGCGAAACTGGACGTCACGCGAAACATCGACACCAATAATTTCGATTTTGGCTGAGGCGGGCAGGGAAGTTTTCCTATAACAAGGAGCAACGGCAAGGAGAGTCTTAACCATATCGTCCAAAATCGAGTTGGACGCAAAAGGGGTGTAAAAAGGTCGACTTCCTCTTTAGCGTTGTGGGCCCATAATGACTGGTCCTCCTTGTGCTGAGTTGGAATAAGCGTCTAAAATTCCCAAGGACAGCTTTGGCAAGAAACCAGAACGCAAGAGTTTCCGAGGAAAGGTGAACTAGTTTCTCGTCAATTTTGCCTATCTATTTGCTGCTAGAGCTATAGGTATTTTGAAGGATCTGGAGGCATGGTTGTACCTCTTATTAAAATGACCATTATTTAAATCTTGAGACGCGGTTGCTGTTGCCTTACCCAGGCTTGATAACAGTCATGCTTAACGTGTAACGCCGTTTTTCATGAGCGACCAGGAAAACCAGGGCTGGGATCTGCCACCGATTGGCAGCACTAAGAATGTGACGATAATCTCGATTCCCTGTAGAACCTCGTCAGCGACATAGTCGGCAACGACGTCAGGATCATCAGGCGAGAAGCAAACCTGCCCCCATCTGGGATGCTCGTGTGTACTGCACACACGCGCATAGTTGCATCAGGTCAAATTCTAGAGACAAGTAATGGACTGGTGGCCCAGTGGTCGAGCACACGGCTTCTGATCCAGAAATCCGGGTTCCATTCCTGACACTGGCTCACACCAATGACGAATGTTTTCGGAAGTTATGTGTGATAAATATCGATGACTGAAAAACTTTGTGCCCGGTATGGCAATAGGTTCGCCACCTATTCCATTTGGGACGTAAACATAACGGCGAGACAAGGCTTAACAGCCGCTGCCTATACCTTCGGGTAACACAAGGCGTGAAGTCATGTTATGTATAATAAGTAATGGACAGATGTGCTCGCGTGATCGGTCGTACGCGATTTAGTCATTCGGCGTGATGGGCATTAAAATCGCCGAGGATCCTGATATCCGCAAATGGGACCTGTTAAAGTACGCAATTTGTAGCGGTGTTACCGCTATGGGACCTATAAATGCGGGGGTGATCATCGCAGTCACGCAACCAGAGTGTGGATAAGTCCCTTCCTTCAAGACTGCAGAGGCGTTAGGCACAGATATCTTCTAGAAAAACACGCAAACTCCGGCCCAAGGTATAAAAGAATTCTTCAATTTGTATCATGAGAGAGAGTATGAGCAAGGCCAGCGTTGTCGTCTCGTGATGATTATGAACGGAAAGCAGATTTAAGTGAATACCCCTGATGTTGGAGAAGTCTACGGGAAAGGGGATGCCGCGATGCCATTACGTTTTAACAGCCAGGACAGCTTTAAGTGTAGCGAGGGGTAGCTTGAACGTTCACGCTTTGATGAAAATCAAATCGTGGATGCTAGGGGGGTGGTTCTCCAGCGGTATAATAACAGGTTCGTTGGAGTAAGTAGTTTTTACGTCCGCTACTATTTAGGGGAGGTGGAGGTTGGTGAGACTCTGGATACCTCATATATTGAATAGACATTGCCCTTGTTGTGAACCAATCTTTTAATAATAGCCACAAACAGTATTTAAGTATATAATATCGCACATTATTATGTACAGAGTTAAGCAATTTCACCTTGGTAAAGATCAAGTGTCAAGCAAGGTCATATTGAAATGAGTTTAAGTGAAATATGTCCTAACATATTTTGTTTGAAATGCTAATCTGCTAGTGCAATTATTTAATATCTAGAAGGTTGTGAACACTATGTCCCTTCAATCAGCTGGATTTTGAGAGTGAGAAGCTAACAAATGTCTATAAAAACAAATATTTGCATATGCGCAATTACTGTAATATTAATATTTTAACTGGTTATATGAGACAAATATGCAATAAGCTAGTTATTAAGTTAAGAGACAGAGCAGTATAAACATACTAGTTTTTAAATCCAACAAGACAACATAATCATCTCTCAAGTATGTTAGTAGTAGTACTTCTGCAAAAGTAACAACATCATATCTACTTCTGCAGAAGTACTACATAGACATTTGTTGGATTGTCACGCACCAAATCCAAAAGATTGAAAACATATGGTGTGCTTTTCTTCTTTGAGATAGGTTTTATGATATGAGACAACCAATGGAGTAATGTCTCCACAAACACAATAAATACTTCAACATAATCAGGTGATGAAATGTTTATGTTGATGTGTCCTTGTCCAGGCAATTTAGTTGCCTGTTATGGAAAGACATTGTTATGATGCAAAATAGCAAAAAAAAAACATGAAAATCAGTCATGGACAACTACCGGTAACAAATAAATTCAGACAAATATGTTTGCTTTATAATATTTAATTTTTTATATGATTTTTTCAAGTTCGTATTTGTCTTGGTGACTGCGAAAAAGTTTAGATTATATCAAGAGATAACTCCATAAACAAATAACTTTATGTTGTGTAAACTGCCTAAAAAACCTTAAGTTCATAATCATTAATTAATGAAAGAAATCTGTTCAAATATGGATGATGTTTTTAATAAACGGTTATATTAAATTTCAGTGATATCTTTATATCATAACTGTTACCTTAACAATATCTCCATTAATTGGTTGAGATTTCGTCTTCTGTATTTTTAAGTCTACCTTTTCATCTGAAGGTACAACTTCTGCCATTTCAACATCACATTCTTTTTCTTGTTTCTTCTCTTCAATGGGGTTGGCTTCTACTTTCACAGGTATGGGTGTTTTCACACAAACCACTGGTTCAATGGCCACATTATCATTTGAAGGTTTGTCTATTTCTACAACTTCAGGAAGAGCAACAGAGTTAGAAGTAGTTCCAGATTCATTTTTAGATGGATTTTTGGATTCAGATGTCACAACTATTGGAGCCCTGTCTTCTTTCAAACGTTCTGAAATATTTAAATTATGTTAATATATGCTTTAATTTATCACTCAGAACTCTCAACAGAATACGGAAAGTTTTTCATAAAACTTCCTAGCCTATATTTATTCTCATATGAAATCAATGAAACAAATCAAGTATTTATTGATTGAAAAATTGAATTTTACACAAACCCAAGCCACTTTAACTATATTAACTAATAGACAAATCAGCAGATAACTTTTTGCATTAATAAAAAAACCACTGTACCCATTTCGCCTCACAAAAGAGACAGTATGTTAATTATCTAGGATGTTAGACATATTTATGTTTGATAGAAGAAGAAGAATGAACTGGTGTTTGAGATAAAACACATGTCTGAGGTATAAGAACAAATTAGGCAATAGTGAATGAATGAACTCACATTTTTTTTCTGATTCTATTAATCTAATAAGATGAGGGTAAATAACAAAAAAATCAACATTGACAGTTACAATTGACCACAGTGTGTTAGTGAATTTGAGTGAATATGTTGTACAAATATCTTTTGTGATTATTGTTTTATTAGCGATTTTTGGGTTTGATTTAATTAATGTTTGTTTACTAAGCACATAATTATAGTTTGTTGGTGATTTTGAGTGTATGTGTTGTACAAATGTTTCTTGTGATTGTTAATTTAATTTTGAAATAGTTCTAATGTCGATTTGTGGGTAACTTTTAACTAAATTTGGGTAGAGTTATATAGAAATTATGATATACAATTAGTGTATGTTGTAATTTAGGCATATAAAGAAATACATATAGTGCCATACAATACATCCAGTGCCACCTAATTGGAAAGCAAAGCAACCAATTCATGAGTTATAGAATGAGACTATACATACATACAAACTATTATATCTTTAAAACTATGCAACGGATTTTGATGCGGTTTTCTTACGAGAAATAATGGCATTTTTACGAAGCGATTTTAAGCATTACAGCATAATTAATTATCCAATCAAGTGTTTTAAATAGATTGTGCATGTAATATACATCTATATTACATGCACAATCTATTATCTTAGCCCTTTACAGCATGCAGTTTAAACGAATATCTTCAAAGATATTACAGTATTAACATAGCGGGACAGCAGTTAAAGCCGATAAATAGCACAAATTGAACCTCATGATCTCAAAAATTTACTCATTTATTACTTTTGATGTGTAACAAAGTTCGCCGGGTCAGCAAGTCCATAATAATGGTTACATTATATCACACCCAGAGGTATTAAAACTTGTGCTCATACAACCACAATGCTAATATGTGTACTCAATTGGGGATCAAATCCCCTATTCGGTTTTTTATGCTATTGTGCACTGATATGACTGATTGATGATGATTCACCAAAAGGATGCTGTACATGTATGTCTAATTATTTAACCTAACATCAGATATTAATTCTACTAGTAGATCAATTAGTTTTTAGTTTAAAAAACCATAACAGCAGTGTGATTTAATCATAATAATTAACAGATCAATAAATATTCTCTTTACAAAAAACTGTAACAAATAATAAATATATGTGTCTTAGAAAAAGTAATATAGAATTAAAGAATATCAGTTACCTTCATTCTCAGTATGAACTTTTACAAAATTATTATTATCACCATTCTGGCTTTCACATAGACTTTCTTCTTTGGCATTATCATCACAATTTCTAGCAGATTCGTCAGCTTTCTCCGGGACTGCTACCTGTACCGGCACAGCGACTTCTTTCAACCTATCTAAATCCGTATCATCTATAGCCAATGGATCTACCTCATCCTCAGTTACGGTCTCCACAATTGGAGACGCTTCCACACCACCGAGGCTCTTCGGAGATTCCACTACTTTCAAACCTAAATCGTTCATGTTTATTTACATATTTCCGATTCACAAGTCACTGTACAGTGTCACCACGCCGCGCATAGGTTCAATGACTTTAATACCACCATTTACAACCATAATAGCTTTACTATATCGTTAAATAATTGATTAATACCAATAGGCGCCCCAGAGAAAGTATTTAAACAACATAAACAACACCAAAAAACTAAGTTATTTGGAATATCTATCCCGTATTGGGTAATATCACGTTGTACCAGCAGCCGTGAACCCAGAGGTCATTATGACTCAATAAGTGTTATAAATGTGATGTCAATATTCTTTTAATATTACAATTTTATCGTATATAAATCAGGGTACTTTTTTAATTTACTCTATATAAATGTTTGAAATCAACAAAATAAATGCTACAACGCTGGGACGCAAATTGCACGGCTAACTATGAAGAGTTGCCATATGAAAAAAGTAATATTTAACTAGACCTACGTTGGAATGCACAAGATTAATTAATTACCACTGTAAAATTAATTAAATCTATCAGTCAGGTTGATTATAAGAACGATACATTTACAATACGAAGTTGATAATATAATTTAAGATCGCAGATGTTAATCGCAATTTCTAATACTGATTTATTTTTCATGCGGCAAGTAAATAAGCTCATGATGATCGATTCAACGCAGCAAAATTATAACTAGTAGGAGTAATTAATCGTGGGATTTATTGAAGAAAAACATAATTTAGTTAAGTTTCATTCGCCTATTTTGACATAAAAATAGATAGATTGAAAATATTTTGTTATTTGCCGCTTCCTATAAGTTTTTTATCTTGTTTTACATTACTAATTACTATTATCATAACATCAATGCTGTCAATCAAATTCACTAAGAAATGTATATGAATATCCGGCAAGAACAAGAACGACTTCGACAAAATTTATCTATTTAGTGTTTAAATTGTATTATGTACATTATTTATTTCATTTGATAAACAGTATTTATTCATTTTTATTAAAAATTTGAGAATACAATTACTTTTATTAATTTTGTACGGTATAAATTATATATGATGTTTTGTTTCATTGTTTAATTTGCCTTAGGAGTACTTAGGACGTGTTTTAGGGCTGCTATACTGTCATTATTAAAATCGATTAAAAATTTATTTGTATTGACATAAACAAGTCATTTATGAAAGCAATATAAAAGGTTTTTTTTACTTTGTGTGATAATTTTAAATTTTAATAAATTTTACATCCTAAATATTATATAAACCACTAAATAAAATGCAATAGCTATATGTTAATAGATAACCAGAATATAAGTAACATGACTCCAATAAAAAATAACGACTTGTTTTTCTTGGAAATAAATCAACATTTGATTAGAACAGCTACTTTCAAATTTAATCAGTTTTCACATCAGGTTTTACATAAAAGTAATAAAAGCAAGTTTCGTTATACATTTGGCATACCGAAACTTGCCTTTATTAAGTTTATGTACCAAAATAACTACACCGTATGTTAACATTTAATTATTGCCTAGCACTTATTTAATTTGTACATGTAAGACGCATCTTACAACAGATAGTAAAGTTACAATATTCTTAAAAGTCTAGTTTGTTGAACAATTTTTTATTTTATAAATAATAATCTAAGCAAGTAACGTAAGTAGTAAGTGAACGTAATGCAAAACAATCACATTAGTCTATTCAATACACTAATATAATGTAATATATTGATTAGACTGATCTATTTGTCGTATTAAAATTCTTTAAGATCCTCTAATTCTGTAATAACGTATTAATCGATAAAACTTTAAATCGATTTATGGGACCAATGAATCCAATCGATAATATTAAGCTAATTTGATGTTATGGGCTCGAACAACACTAAACGATGATGAAAGAATATGAATGAAAAAGCAAATGGCTGACTAAAATCGACGTTCTTAGTCCTACAATACTAATCCGATGTTATTACATGAATTATGCGCTCTTCATGATTATGATTAGCGGAATAAGATTATAAAGACAGCAAAGAATTAAGACAATTGTATATTAACAGTAGAAACCTTTCTGAAACTAGACTATAAAGTATACTAAAACTTACACAATTAACATTTTATTTATTCTAAGTATCTACCTATTTATCGTGCGTGCGATGAACGCACGCCCGTTACTTGCAAGGTAAGTTATTTATCATATATTATTGCATGTGCTTGTGTCTGTATTCATTTTGTTTTTGATAATCGACTGATATTAAACCGCCAGTGCTTACGACTGCTTTATTTTTAGATTAATTAATTTGATGAGTTTTAGTATTTATAAGATTATAATCTAGTTAGTAATTTTCCATTTCAAATATTGGAAAATGTACACTTGCCTAATTTTTTTGTGTACCTGCACATATTTTATATTGTCTTCAGATTTTTAAGCGGGTACAGTCAGCAAAAACAATAATTGCTTGACAACTAATGACTATGATTAGCAACATATTTTTAATAACACAAACTTTGAAGTTTTGTAGGTATGTACTAACTACATTACATATTTTGTTGCATGATGTACTTTCGTTCTTCTTTATCATTATTTAGATATTGAATATATTTGTATTGTCAATTACACAAATTGCAATATTAAATTTCAGTTAATGTGATGTGAGCTGCAGATTTTGGGTGGGGGGTTCTGCCCCACACAATCATGGACCGAAGTTATGACAAAAGACATAGTAAACATCACAAGGAGAAACATAAGAAGCATAGTCATAAGAAACACAAGTCATATTCAGGTAGTTCCCATGAGCAATCTTATGCCACTGTCAATTCTGTCAAACCGCTAGTGGAGTATTCAGATGTTAGTTCTGAGGCACTGTCAGCTCCAGAGGCCGGTGAGATTGACAGTGAAAATAGTTCAATCAGCAGGCATATAGCTGATGACCTTGATAGAACGAGAAAGTCCCATTCCATACGTACATTTGTAGATAACACAATATCAGTCACAACTACGAGTCGCCGAGGGATTGAAGGGTATGCTAAGAGGGAAGCTTCACTGGCGAGGAAAAGAAGATTAGAGGCGTACATTGAACCAGAGCCAGAGTTTGATGACCATGCTCGATATAAAAAAAAGAAAGACAAGCAAAGAAAGAAAGATAAGAAAAAGAAAAAAAAGAAATCCAAAAATAGATCAAGATCAGCAAGTCTAGAGAGTGTGTCTCCTGATGATAATGTGCCTGAGGAGCCTTCTGTAAAGGCCTCAAGTCCGCAAAGATATCACCAGGTTCCTGTGAGCGAATGGGAGAAGGCATCCTCTCCTTTACGCAATGGTTCTTGTTCCCCGGTGTCTCCAAGCACACCACCATTGTTGCGGCATGAGGTATCTCCCAGACATCTGCGAGAATCATTGCGGGAGCCTCAATTACATCACAATGCTATGACATACTCCCCACCACGCAGAGAAAGGTCTCCACTTATTAGGTAAGTTTCTATGTATAATTTTTTGTTAACAGAAGTTATTTCTGCAATAACCTCAGAACCATCCCTAAACACAAACCTCATTCCAATTCATTTTAGGCTATTAAGGGAAAATTTATAATTTATAAATTTTAATTTTGTTTGGTTTTAGGTTTACATAGTAAAAATAATTTCGCATCAACTGTTTCGTATTCCAACCAAAAATTTCGTTGTTATTTTGCATTCAATCAATTTACATACATATAAAACATTATTTGTAGTTAGATAAATGGCAGGGAACTTAAAGCTTTTGAATTACAATAAAATTATGTTTTGCAGATTGTTTAATTAATATTTTGTTTGTGCTGCATTTCGACAGTTCAACATCATAATTTTGAGGATAATTTGCAATGGACCATTTCAGACGTAGACAAAAATCAACTACACCTCACACTCCTATAGCACCCCCGTATCACGACACGGTGACCATAGACTCGGACACGGAACAGGAGTACGAGCGCAGCAGGCGAGAGAGAGATTATTGGTTAGAACAACAACGTGCGCAGTCGCCTATAATGGTACCAGGTAATAAAATAAAAGTCTTAAACAACTTTAATGTATTTATGCATGTTTCTTATTTACAGTAATATAAAACCTTATCAGGTTTGACATAGAAAAAAGGGGTCATCTAAAGTTTATGTTTGTAGCAGCCATAGTGATAAAACAGTTTATTATAAATGCAATTTTTTTTCTTTACTAACAGACAACAAGAGAACTGCAAAAGCTCTTGTGGATTAGCACTTTTAAACAAAAATAAATAAAATTATGTATTTCATGTGTGTGACGTTTTTATATGTTTGTTTATTTAGTGTAATAAAAACAAAAAAGATCTCGGCTTTATTGAATTCTCGCAATATATTAACTTACAATTGCATTTAATTTTATTTATGTGTGTTACGTTCCAGACTCGCCCGTGCACGAGGCGCGCGGCCGCGACTACGAGCGGCGGCGCCGCGCGCGCTCCCCGCACCACCGGCGCCGCTCGCGCTCACGAGCGCGCGACCGGCACCGGGACCTCAAGATGTCGCATCGGTACTTACACTGTACATTACATCAATAAATATATAATTGTTATCGTTTCTTAATGGGATTAAAGTTCGAAATTAAGTGTAACGAATTTTATATCTATACTTAGTTTGTCGTTTATAAATCTGATTGTTTTCTGAAAAATTCTTATTTTATTAAATACAAGTTTTATTAGCTATTTTAAATACGAAGTTATAACATAAATAAGTGAGTGTGTACAATGTGTACGGATCCCGCAGGTCCCACAGCCGCAGCTCGCTGAAGCGCCGCCGCAGCCTGTCCCGCGCGCGCCGGCGCGGCTCCACGGCCTCCCCCCCGCGCCATCGCGCCAAGCACGCCGAGCCGCGACACAGGTACGTTACTTATTTACATCACTGAAATATATCGTATCGATAGTTCCGAGTTCCGATCCTTCCGTTCATAACTTGTGAACTTTTGGAAATTCTTTTTGCAATGTGTGATAAATATAGATGACAAGCAAATTTCAGGAAGATGTATGCTTATAAGTTCTGTTACCTATTCGTCGGATGAAAATTTTGACAAGTCGCGGCACAACAACCTCTGCCTACATATTTGAGTGTAGAAGCAATCCTCAAGTAAAATATACTTGTTTCAGAACAAAGCACGAGTCCCCCAGTCCACCTGCAGTGATACAGCGCAGGATTGACTTTAAAGAGAAAATTAGTGATACAAGTCTCTTTGCTGAACTAGTCAAAGATAAACACAAAAGGGCCAAAGTAATTATCGTTTTTTAGTAATTTTGATGCAATGCAGGTCGTCAGAAAGTGATTACTCAATTATTTTCTTGTACAGAAACTACAAGAGATTTTGAATCAAAAAGAAGAGGAGTCACAGGGTGCGTTATCTAATGCGACATCTATAAACAATCCAGAGATATTGACCATTGATGAACTTTCAAACGCGACGGGAGATAGCTCTACACAGGTAATTAAAAATTATATGTTTGTAGTGATTGCTGATCTGTGAGAGAAATATATCGCCATAGTTATTGTGTTGAATTAAGAAGTTAAACAGTAATGTTGATTGCAGTTGTCGAAGGAGAACGGCGAGAGCAAAGAAGAGCCTGCGCAGATCCCGCTACCCGCCACCGATGGGGCGGCCCCGGCTGCGACACTAGCGCCGCCGCTTGCTCCGCCACCAGAATTCGGGCAGTTCGAGGTGCGCGTGGACTCTGCCGCGCCGCCTCCCCCACTGCCGCCCCCGCTGCCCCCCGATGTGCCTCCGCCCCTCGACCTGGAGGTCATTTCTATTCTTATATACACACTAAAAAATTGGTTGCCACAAACATTAACATTTTCGTTTCGGTATTCTAAAAAATTCCTCAAAATAATTATAAATTATAGAAACATAGCTGGTAATTTTATTAATAAAACTCTTACTTAATTGTTAATAGAGATGACATCTCATTGTATATGTTTTTTTACATAACATAAGTGAGCATTTCCATCTTTCTAAATTGTATATATATTATTACAGAAGCCAACTTGCACTACTCCGCCAGTAGCGACGACAAACAGTACTGTGACCAACTCTTCAATACCAAAGACTTCAGTTGTGGACACGGTTTACTATCAGAACAGCCAAACTGCACCTGCTGCTCCTAAACACAAGAGCCTCACTAAACTGCCTATGCCACCTAATATACAGGTTTTTATCAAAATGATAGCTTAGATTTTTATAATTGACTGATTGTGCCTTATTATAATTTATTAAAAAGTGTTTCTGACATAATTCACAAAAAATAATTCTCAAAGTCAAGATTATATTATTCAATCTCTATCGGCTTTGCATATACGTCTAAGAGACTGTGCTTGATATTCAATCTCTGCAATAAAATGTTCTGTTTTTATCATCTCTCAAAATTAAAGAATTTGCGTTTAAATTTTTAGGTGGAAGAAATCAAAAAGTTGGCAGATGATAGTCCACTAACAACACCACCATCCAGTCCTGTGAAGAAACCAGAAAAACCGAAACGTACGGGTATCATGAACCTGCCTATGCCACCTGGTAAATTTCACTTCTCATCCATTTATTAACTATTTTGCAAATATTTAGCACATGTAAACATTTGGATATACTATTTATTACCTAATACTTCTGCGCATAATTATAACCCCGAGGCTTTACTGACGGCCATGTGGTGTGTTGCAGTGATCCCAGGGTCAGAGGAGCTGTCGGGCGACGAGCTGGACGGCGGCACCCCGCCCCCCGTGTCGGGCTCGCGGCGCGACCAGTACTCACACGTATTCGCCAACAGGAACACCAACCGGGATGTATGTCTTCTTCTTTACTTCATGCTTAATATTTGTGGTGTTTCTGTTGCAAACGCATTAAACTTAAATAAATAAAACATAAAATTGGATTTTTTTAATTTTTTATTTCAGGCTGGTTCCAAGCTGAAAAGACCACGTATTCTCAAAAGGCGTGGCTCTAAAGTTGTTCCAGTACTAACGACTACACATCACGCCAAAGACTGGGGAGAGAAATGTGTAGATGGCTTCCAGGTACACAAAAAAAAAAATCCTTCGGGATATATGATTTGATGAATATGTTATGATCTGTGAGCCTGTTACAATTATAAGCCTTACAGATTTTTCCTAGATAAATAATAATAATAATAATAATAAGCCTTTATTTGTTCCTTGACTTTACAAAATATGTACAATAAAATTTAAAAGATATGCAAAAAGATTGCTGATAAGCACAATATTAAGTCATGGCCCCTCTAGGGTGTAGGCCTCCTCCAACTGTCTCCATCGTTCTCTATCTCCTGCTGTCTCTATCCAATTGTCTCCTGCTATCTTTCGTAGGTCATCAGACCAACGGTCTATCGGTCTACCCCTGGCTCTCTTGCCTTCTGGACCTTTCCATTTCGTGACCAGTTTCGTCCATCGTTCACCGGTCGTTCGTATCATGTGGCCAGCCCATTTCCACTTCAACCGCTGTGCATGCTTTCCCGCGTTAATGACTTTGGTTTTTTCTCTTATGTCACAGCTTCTTTGTTTATCTTTTAGTTTTAGGTCAAGAATGCTCCTCTCCATAGAACGCTGGCATGTCCGTAATTTTGTTTTTGTGTATTTGTTGTAGATCCAAGTTTGTGCTCCGTATGTAAGGCATGGCAGTATACACGAGTCCATGACTTTTTTCTTTAAATTTAATGAGAGTTTCGATTTTAATGTTTCTTTCATGCTCCAAAATTTCTTCCAAGCCATATTAATTCTTCTGTCTAATTCGTCTTTATGTCTTGTGTTTTTAAATGAAATTAGTTTTCCAAGATATATATAACTGTCGACATATTCAATTAGCGTTTGGTTTAACTTAATGGGGCTTTGTTTGCTATTTGTGGATACTTTGGTCTTGGAGGTATTTAGTTGTAAGCCGATGGTGCTGCTACAATTACTTAAGTCGGTAATCATTTCTTCGAGCTGCTTTGATGATGTCGAGAAGAGAACTATATCGTCGGCAAATCTTAAGTTGCTGAGGAACTTGCCATTTATATTTATTCCTTTTCCTTCCCACTTTAAATCCTTCATTATATTTTGCAAAACAGCAATGAAGAGTTTTGGTGAGAGTGGATCACCTTGTTTGACCCCCCTGCGTATGTTTATTTTGGGCCCTAGTCTATCAAGCTTTACGCGACTTGTACTTTTTATATATATGTTTTTAATTATATTTATGTATATATTCGGAATATTTTGATGTTTCAGTGCCTGCCAAATACTCTCATGTGATATAGAGTCGAATGCCTTCGCATAATCTACGTACGCTACATAGAGCGGGGACTTAAATTCTTGATATTTTTCAACTATTTGCTCTAACGTATGGATATGATCGACGGTTGAGAACCCCGGTCTAAAGCCTGCCTGCTCCTTTGGTTGGTGTTTTTCTATATCTGGTTCTAATCTTTTCTCTAAACACATTGCGAATAACTTATACATTGTTGGAAGTAGACTGATGGGGCGGTAGTTACCAATGTCTTGCGGATCACCTTTCTTGTATAGTAGAGTTATCCTTGATTCCGCCCATTTTTGGGGAATTTTTTGTGTTTCCAATATTTTATTAAACAATGTTATTAGGTGTTGAATTAATAAATGTCTTCCAATTTTCAAGGCTTCGTTAGGAATATTGTCTAACCCCGGGCTCTTTTCGTTCTTTAGTTTGTCAATATTTTTTATTATTTCTTCAGCACTGAAAGGCTGGACAGTGCTATTCATTTCCCAGTTACAACTCAGATTATGCTTGTGGTATTCCTGAGTGTTGTTTTCATCATTGTATAGGTTCTTATAAAAATCTGAGGCGACTTTAACTAGATCCTTACGTGTTTGTAGAGTTTTTGTAGTTTTTCTTGACTTTAAGCTTGTTATCCACCTTTTATCTGGGTTTAACTGATTATTTGCTCTTTTTTGACTTCCTGTTTGAATGAGATTTTTCTCAATTATTTTTAGCCTATAAGCCTTATAATCTTGTTTTAATTTTTTGTTCGTAGTTTTGAAGAGTATAGCTAATTCTTTTCTTTCTTCCTGTGTCTTCCGTGATATATGTAGTAGTTCTGATCGTTTCCTGATGAGTTCTTTCGTTTCGTTTGATATTATATCTTGTTTTAGTTTTACTGTGGTTATTTCGTTGCAACTTTGGACTATGGAGGTTTCTAATTTTAAGTAGAATGTCTCTATATTGTCATTATCTTCCCAACATACATTCTCTATTTTTTTCGTTAAGTTAAATAAGTACTGCGCTTGGTTTTGTAGGTTAGTTAACTGAGATGTGACTCTACCAAAATTGGTTCTGCATTTCTTTTGTTTGTTAATATATATCGTTGCTCTTACAAGTCGATGGTCACTGGCAAAAGTATTGTTATTTAAAATTTCTATATTTCGGAAAAGCTTAGGCCAGGCACTGAGAATATAGTCTATTTGGTTTCTATTTTTCTTGTCTGGTGTGGTCCATGTCCATAAGTTTTTAGTCTTCTTTTTGAATATTGAATTGATTATGGTAAGGTTATTTTCAATTGCGTATTGCACTAGTCTGTCACCTCTTTGGTTTCTGGTTCCGTAGCAAAAGGACCCGATGATAGAGTTTTCTCCACTTTTTCTTTGACCTATTTTGGCATTGAGATCTCCCATTATTATTTCTTTTCCGTTTACAAGGCTTCTAGCGCGATTTATTTGGTCATAAAAGATATTTATTTCCTCATCTGTTGCGTCTTGAGTGGGGGCATATACTTGTATTATGCCTATTCTCGTATTTTCGAATTTAAGATTTAAGAGACAGACTCTCTCGGATATACCTGTATAGTTCTCTATATTTTTTTTATATACTTTTTTTATTAAAAATCCAACTCCGTGCTGTCCTTTTGGTTTACCAGTGTAGCAGAATATATAATTTTCATCTTCTATGATATCATTTCCACTTCGTCTTACTTCAGAGAGCCCGATAATGTCATGTTTGATGCTAGTAAGAGAATGCTTCAATAGTTCCATTTGTTGTGGTTTGAGTAGAGATCTAACGTTATAGGTACATATATATATTTTCTTATTTGTTGGAGGGTTGTAGTCTTTATCTCCCGCGGTGACAAGCCGTGCTGGGAAACTGAGAGGGGGGGGCGTTAGTTGCTACTTCTCTTGATCTACATCATTGCCTTTTATTGGAGAGGACTTTCTCGCTTGGTAGGAGAAGACAGGGTCCTTTATAAGATAATTGTTTATGCTATTAGCTTTATTAATTTTTTTCGGCTGGTGTATACTTTTTTGCTTGTGTTCTGATGGTTTAGTTGTAGTTTCCGGCGATTCGGATAAGTTCCTTTTTTTATTCTGGTTTTCATGTGTTACTGTATGTGCTTTTTTGTTGTTATCGTTGTTTATTATAATCAGTTTGTCGTATTTGAGGATCACTCTTTTCCCTTGTTCTCTCACTTTCTTGGCTTCTAGTTGTAGTTCTTTCCGTTTTTTTAGAACGTCCAGGGGGTAATCTTCTTTGATATAGTATGATGTTGTTTCTAATTTTTTCTTATTTTGCTGTATGTTTATTTTTAATCCCATCGTATGAAAAGTCACAAGAATTGGTCTTATTGTTTCCCCTTTTTTTCCCAGTCTTCTAACATATTCTATACAGTTGTTGTCACACCGTATTTTGAGATAGTTTCCTATAATATCTAGAATCGTTTTCTCTAAGCTCTGGTAGCTGTTTTCCTTTTCTTCCACTCCGAAAAATATTAAGTTTTTCCTTCTATTGAATCTCTCCAAATCTTTGATAACGTTTTTTTGTTGTTCCAATTTTTGTTCTAATTCTTCATTTTTTGTTTCTATTTTTGTAATTTTATCATTGACGGTGTTAATTATCGTGTTTTTTAATTCTTCTTTTATGTTTTGCATTTCTACCTTTTGCTGTCTGACTTCTTCCTGCAAGCTAATAAGTATTTTCTTTATGTCTTCCATATTATGAAGCAAAGATAATAACAGTGCCCTCTTTGGTTACTCCACAAAAAGTTATCGATTGTTGGTAAGATTTCTTCTAGCTTTATGGGTGACAGTTTGTCCTATTGGGCCAGTAGCTCAGTATCTAGTTCTTTGTTAGGCCGGTAGATGGCGTAAGTGATTGAGTTGGGTCAGTTACTGTAGTGCTTCAAGCGGTGCTCGAAAGATGGTGTTGATGCTGTCGATGATTTTGTATTTATTATTAGGTAGGTATATATATATAATAATAAATTATATTTTTCACTAAAATTTCTCCAATCGCTGCTATTTTACACCTTTTCAGTTGTTTTGAGTGGATATTGTTCAAATTTTCTTGCACATTGGCTTTTATATGTATTTTAGCAGTTCACGAAACACTTTATTGTTGCTGTCTTTTTTCACAATTTTTACAAGTCACTACACTTGGGATTGTTCGTTTGTTATTTTCACAACTTAGTTAGCAGTTAATTTATATATATTACGTGTTTCTATGGTATAATTTCACATGTAACTATATTTAAAACAAATTATTTCACGGAGTCGATGTTTACTATGGCACAGTAGCCTACCCTCGTAACTAAACTACAAATAAAAAAAAAAAAAAAAAAAAATAAAAAAAAAAAAATAAAAAAAAAATAGATAAATAATGCCTCCAAAAATACTAGAGGCTAATTTCTCTTTGTGTTCATCTTGTGCCATCCAACTAAAACCAATCGCATTTATTTTTAATTATACATTCAACATACAATGACTGTATATTATATAGTTGCCATCATTATCCAATGATATTATTTAGTGAGATAATAATCTATGACTTAACAATTGATCTTTACAGGTTATTACGCAAATTGGTGAAGGCACATATGGTCAAGTTTATAAAGCACGGGACAAGAATACCGGACAATTAGTTGCTCTAAAGAAGGTCCGACTTGAGAATGAGAAGGAGGGCTTCCCTATCACAGCTGTTAGAGAAATTAAAATATTGAGACAGCTTAATCATAAGAATATAGTTAATTTAAGAGAAATTGTAACAGACAAGCAGGATGCCATTGACTTTAGAAAGGTACCATTTACATTATTGTTATTTTTTAATAAAAAAAAATTAAGCTTTACAAGTTTACTACATCATATAGTATTGTGATTATTATTCAAAAATTTTAATTCTTTCTTAATTTCAGGACAAAGGCTCTTTCTACTTAGTCTTTGAGTATATGGATCATGATTTGATGGGTTTGTTGGAGTCCAAAATGGTGGATTTCACAGAGTCACATAATGCTTCAATAATGAGACAGCTCTTGGATGGTCTAGCTTACTGTCACAGGAAGAATTTTTTACATAGAGATATTAAATGTAGTAACATACTAATGAATAATAAGTGAGTATGCTGATAAAGTTACAGTAAATATGAACTAGGATGTTATATCTGTCACCACTATGATAATAATGTCGGTTTAAGAATTTATTTTATTTATTGTAATAAATCTTAGTTTGATAAACAAATTCGGGTACATCGGAAATCGTTCGTATTATTTTATCTCAATTCTGTTTCGGTGGATATTAAATAAAAGTAAATATTTTATTAATCGGTATTTATAAAATAAAAACAATACTATTTATTAAATAACGCGTGCACGCAACAGGGGCGAGGTGAAGCTGGGCGACTTCGGGCTGGCGCGGCTGTGGTCGGCCGAGGACCGGCAGCGGCCCTACACCAACAAGGTCATCACGCTGTGGTACCGGCCGCCCGAGCTGCTGCTGGGCGAGGAGCGCTACGGGCCCGCCGTGGACGTGTGGTCCATGGGCTGCATCCTGGGCGAGCTGTTCCTCAAGCACCCGGTGTTCCAGGCCAGCGTGGAGATGCAGCAGCTGGAGAGCATCTCGCGCGTGTGCGGCACGCCGGCGCCGGGCGTGTGGCCGGGCGTGGTGCGGCTGCCGCACTGGCACACGCTGCGGCCCAAGCGCTTCTACCGCCGCGCCGTGCGCGACACCTTCGCCTTCCTGCCGCCGCACGCGCTCACGCTGCTCGACCGCATGCTGGAGCTGGACCCCGAGCGGCGCATCTCGGCCGAGGACGCGCTCAAGAGCCCCTGGCTCCGGAACGTGGTGCCCGACCAGTGAGTACCGCCGCACACACGACTGACTGTTGCTGACGATAGATATGTATAAACCGCAAAACTGTTTGTCAAGAAAATTTAACACTGGCATAGTTCAATCAAAAGTATCATAAATTTTGCTGTCAAATTTCTCCAAAACAGCTTTAACATCAAAAGTATTAACTTCAAATTTATTATGGTTTGCGTTTGCAAATAATACCCTAAATTGTGACCCCGCTTGCACTTAAAACTCGTCTTTTTTTCACATTTTGGTGTGCTTTGAACGTGATGCTCAACTCTGCCATGAAATAAATCTTCATTACAATCATTTACTGCTAAAATTCAAAATTGAGGCATAATATTGTATCATTCTCTGTTCTAGTTGGCTTGTTCATGTTTTTCACTATGACTCATTTTCTCAATTTCATTGATATACATAGCTATTGACTACTAGCTGCCTTGTATCCATATTCCTTTAGAGTTACTGATTTTGTCAATAAAAATCATTTCTCATTATTCAAAGAGCAGGCCATAAATTGTTATTGAAAACGGTCATAAATAATTTTGTTTTTGAATAATCTGAGTTTTCCATTAGTATTGCATGATTCCTCCTCATGTTTCTGATTACGGAAATGGATCTTTTGCAGCCAGCTCTAAAGATGTTCTATTGAAGTAACATAGCCATGCTGTATGATATTCAAATTTTTCTTATGAATATTTTTATAATTTAAATTTTTTTTCGAATGTATCCATATATTGGGGATAAAGTGACGCAGATATTGTGCGAAGCAAATTTAAATATATAATAATTGGCAGGACCACTGCTCTCCTAACAAACATTTTCAAAATGCACATTTTTCTAAGACTGCATGCATTCATTATTATTCCTTAGAATCTAGCTCATTGCATGTGAATACATTATGTAACCACAGTAACCGTTATGTAAAACTGTTTGTCGCAAATAAATCATGGGCTTTCGGTTTTCCATTTCAGACAAATGGATTTTAGTTTAAAATTTGACATGATTCTCCCTCAACCATTTTAAATAAAAAATAAATTATATGAATATGGTCCTATTTAAGAAAACCAACAGATTAATTTTTGTATTATATCCATTTCGGGATTAAATTGATTAATTTAAAACCAATAGCCCGCAATACAAAGATTGTGATATTTGTAGAATGCCTGCGCCGGAGTTACCAACGTGGCAAGACTGTCATGAGCTCTGGTCGAAACAGCGGAAACGACAGCAGCGTGAACAAGAGCAGACGCAGACCAACAATAAAGGGGCGAAGGCCTACAGTTTTGATGACAAGGAGCAGCCCCGTAACGACGACTTCAAGAGCGAGCCTTACAAGTCCGAGGGGTTCAGACAGATAGAGCCCGCACAGGAGCCGATGGGACAAGTCAAATAGTATAGACATTATTATACTAAGAGGGAAAAACGGTGCTCACATTATAGAAATAGACATTACACATAAACCAAACCTGATAGACCTGTGTCAGTTAGAATATGTTGTCTATGGGTGTGAATACGTGTTGAGTGCTGGTTCCGTGACAAACTCTGCAGCACTTGGAATGTATAAACATAAATTTGGTTTCTTTTTTTTTACTTTTCTTATTTATTTATCAATTTTTGGTTGTTTTGGAAACTTCAAAATTTATAGATTGACCTTAATATTTACAAGCTTCTCAGAATGTATTTACTTAATTTGTGGATACTTCTACGCAGAAGGTTCACACCGAGGATTAGCTGGAAATATTAAGAAATGTTGGCCCTTATGTAGCTGCAGAAGTGCAGGTACAAATTGTGTGATGCATGTAATGTTGGTATGCCATCTGATTGTGCTCTATAAAGCCTATACTAAACTTTTCATGGACGCAAATGAAAGAAAGAAACGTTTAGTTTATAGAATACACTCTCCCATGATGTGAAATATATTATTCGTATTGTTGTTTAAACAAATTAATTCCAGGTTCTGTCAGTCTGAGGATCTTGTATAATATAATATTTTAAAGACATCTTGTGTGTACAATATAAAAATACAAACAATATTGTAAAATAAAATGTAACCATTAATATAAATATCTTTCATTACACACAACTTTTAAAATCGGTTAATAATGTTTACGCGAATATTCGATATTAAAATAAAACTGTTTTTTTTTTGTGTTACGTGTATTTTTCTGTACATCGTTAGTGAACGCGATTTAATCTGGGGAAATAATCTAGTTTTATTAAATTATGTTAAAATTTATTACTAAAGGAAAAGTAAAGAAAAAATAAATTGAAGTTCTGCTTTTTGGGGGCTGCATTGATGCGCTTCTGCATTTTTGGTTATTAGTTAGTACAACATTAAGCGTGGCTCCTGTTCAGTCTACGAGGCCACTGAGACCTCATAATATAATATTTGTGCAATATCTCCTCTGGTATGTTTCTCTTTCTCCCACTGTATTTCCAAAATTGTGGTGCCTGCTGTTCCTGAGTTTTAAATGGTATTTTTCTACAAAACGTGGTCAGTTTGATTTGAAATTACATTGTAGCAAGTACTGTCGTAGCATTTATTTTAACTGGGCCTGTGAGATAACGATTCGCCATATCGCGTGAGTCGATCTTGTGTTGACAGAATCCCACTGTTAGTTGGTTTATAAGTTATTAGATTTAATGTATTTTTACTAAATAATGCTAAATAAAATTCAGATTTATTGGTGTGGAAGTCAGGGATTGTGTTAAATTAATTTATTGGGTTGATCTACAGGCGTACCAAATTTAATGATAAGTAGATGTAACCAAAGTGTCGATAGTGTGCCGCGGTGTCTGGAGTGTCTGCCTGGCTGGAGGGCAATTCGGTATGGGTTTCAACCAGCTTGTATGTAGTATTGTTATTCCAATTTCAGTTATTTTTATTTAGTGCTTGCACTGGTGTTGTCTAAATATTTTATCCAAAATAGCATTCCCCCAGCAACATAAATAGTTAAAACGCATGGAGTGTTTTTGTTTGAAATAAGAAGTTCATATTTTTTTCCAAAACCAACACTTGTATTTTTGTAAACTATTGCAATATAATATTTCTGTTTATTCTGTTGTTTTTTTTTTTTCAAAGTTTTAAATGTGATTCAAATTGAAGACTCTTTACATGCCATAAAAAGGCCATCTGTTGCTATGGAAACCAATGCCAGCATAACCATTCACAATAGAAAAATTTTGGCTGGCTACATCCAGGATAAAGTATTTAAAACATTAAATATTCCCGAAATATCCATTTATTGTAGTAACGCTACATACCGAATTGCTTTCCTAGTGTTTTGTAAATAATAAAATTAGTTTAATTTGTTAAACATAAATGACAATATTTAGTTTACATCACGTCTTTTTTTAAACAGATGTTTGTGCTGATATTGATATTAATTACATCACATTTTTACTGTTGAAAACACTAGTCGTTAAGGGTTGCCACACTCGAGGTTTTGTTCGATAAAAAATAAAATGTAAGGAATTAAACAACTTCTGCAATATTTCAACGAATCAAACGTGAACTAGCAACCGGGTAGGTAGGTCATAATTGTGGCCAGCGACGTCGACTTGCAAATAGAGCAGTATTATTTAAATGCTTTTCTAAGAAATTAAGACTGACAGCCTTAACTACATACATGTAACGCGTGGAATAAAATAGATTCAGGTTTAGTGCTTGTTCCTCCCTATTTAATCTATACCTACTTGCATACTTGTGTTTGTTTTTTTTTTCTCACAAGAATTAATGTAAAGATAAATAAAACCAAGATTAATGAAACTTTATAATGTCGCAACATGTCTAACGATTTTTTTTGCATTGTTACCGTTTTAAATTATTTGTTCTGGTGACTGATTTGAATATTATTGGATTTTTTAGACTTACCGAGGTTATTTTGTTTTATTTTTAAACCTCACTTAACAATGAAGCCCGAGTCAATCTGTAGTTCAATTCTGGATTTATGATTTCTTTCCATCTATGCTTCTGATATCCCCCCATCCACTGCTTATATTTACTGGCAAAGTAACACTTTGAACTGCTCAGTTGATAAAACTAAAACAGCCAATTGAGCTGACATTACTTTTGCTTTTTGAAGTTACGCTGTTCTTTTAAAGTTGCTTAATCATTATCTATGATAATTTTATCTAATGTTTTTTAGCTAATATTCTGTTTACCATAATGGTATGAATACAAAAAAAATTGATGTTTGTTCTTCACAACTTATTGTGTTAACCTGTAGAGATGAAATAATTAATATTAATTGAAAACTAGATAAAAACCATTTTGTAAAATTAATTAAATTCTGAAGGTATAAAAATTAAATAACGGGTGAGATCATTTGTTAAGCTTTTTGGTTGAATTTTATTTCTGATAATAACTGTCTCCTTATTCATTGGGGGGTACCTGTGAGCATAGATGTTGTAAATCATTCAAAACATCCGGGTCAATAAATAAATAAAATCAACTCTACATACAATATTAGTCGCGAAAATATAATAAAGTAAAAAAGTTAAAATTACGTTATTAGGTTCTCACAAGACTGGAGTTATTCAGTTATGTTACTTTTCAAGATGAAAAAGGCTCTCTAAGTAGATCAAAATAAAGAATATACCTAGCTGGTGTAAGTATATTCTGATGCATTTAGAGAGCTTGAATTTTAAAACTTGACCTTGAATCTTCCTTTGACAGATGGCGCTGTCTGTTTTCGTGGAAATTAGGATATGATTTCTTTAAATCTCTAAATCATGCTAAGCGCGAGTTTTTGAAAAGGCTAGTGTTGAAATCTAAACAATTTGCAGCTTCAATGGATGTTGCCAAAAGATTCCTCTGTGTTCATAATTATATCAAGATAAGCAATTTCTATATATAATTATTATAAGTTGAGAACTCGACCCAGTTGGCATTTATTTAAATAAAATAAGCGAGTCGTGTATTTAGATGATTTATGTATATTTTGTAACGAACAACATCGCCGTTGAAGAAGGTGTTAGTAATTAATGAGAAAAATCAAATTATACTGTTGTCTGTTCACAAATATGATGTAAATATAGTTAGGAATATTATAAGTAAATTAATGTTGAAGTTATTTTTTTTAACATTTTGTATGTACCCAATGTAAATATATCTAGCGATCATTATTCGTTCTCCATTTTTTATATCTTCCAAGAATTAGTTACTATATGTATTTTTTTAGAGTTAATAATTTTTTCCCATTGCAATGATATGCGACTAGAATATTCCTTTTGGGGGGGTAAGCGAAAATTCACTCGGGGTATTATGCCTTATGAACAGCCTTATTTCTCAGAGTTAGCAAAATATTATATTTTTAATAGTGATAGTAAATAATAGCGGCAATAATAACTCAATTGTAGTTTGTATACAGATTGTATATAAAATTAATTCTAACTATAATATGTAAAACAATGTTTATATAAATTAATATATGTATAAAGCATACAATGACCTAAATTTGGTAGTCAAAAGCATTAAATTTTATTAAAAACCTAAAATAATATTACAGAATATATTGGTGACGATATATACCGTCAAATATCTATATTTTTTGTAATGCAGTCTAGTGTCGATATTAAATGAGATACAAATAAATAAATACATAATATCAGAGCGTATTTTTAATAAGACCGATTTGTGAGTTTTCGCTTTTCGTTAAAACATGTTATGTGAGCCTTGTTGTGTTGCCAGATGAAAGACTTATGTTTCCTTGTATTAAATTAGTTTAAGTTTAATAATTATCCGGAGTTACTCTGATCATCGTCTTTTTTGGCTTGTGTCCGACATGAATTTAATATTTTATTTTTGAGTAAAATAATATACTATAAAGAGACGAAACAATCTCTGGAATCTGTTCTAACTATCTTCATATTGTTCCCGGCTTATTACTTTGAACTGCTTATTTTTTTATTAATTGGATAACTTTCACATATTTCAATATTTAATGTATTTTATTTGGCGGACAAGTTCGAAGTCATAAATATCTTTGTAAGGATATCTCAATATAACTTTATATCCTTCTAGCTAATCAGGGCTAGTGTGGTTGTAGTTTCTGCTGGTGTGTGTCTAACTTCTATAAGAATGTAAATATATGTTTATCCATCCTGGTGTGGGACTTCCCACGTATCCGCTATACACGACGCCTATCTATCATATTATACGATTGCCTTACATGGAACCGAACCTAGAACAATATAATGCATTGCTTGAAATATGTGATTGTTTTTGTAGAGTAGAAAAAAAAAACAACGATTAGAGACTGGTCGTGCGCTGCACACGCGGAGGTACCTAACTTGTAAGTGAGTAATTTAAATTCTATTTGGAAATTAAAAAAAGCTATTTTCCGTTGTGCAATGTGATTTTGTATATCATTAAAATACTGGTAAAGTTGCAATAATCGTTTTTAAGTGTTTTGTAATTTCTGGATCACGGAAATGACGGATGTTACTGATTTCAAATTTGTAGAATGTGATGTTGAGCGAATGAACACGATTGTGTATACCTGCCGTGACTCGGATTAATGTTACGTTACGCTAATGATATTATTGTAAAAATGTACCTAATGTTTTATAAACTAATTATATTACAATGAAATATATAAATTTGTATTTTCTTTTAAACCATTCTTTGTCCATATTATGAGATGAGTAATTATAAACAATGTACTGTTATTTGGTTTCCATATCGAGGGGTGAAAGGCCTTGAAAGGCCTAGGTGCTTTAAGCGACATTTTGGGCGATATTGAGTTATATACATATTTGGAATCAGCAAATTTTTTTGCGTTGACTGATACAAGTTTCATTTAAATCGGAGCACTTTTTTGGCGCTTAAAACATCCCTGTTTTTGGGAAGTTTCCATAGTAGCAGTGTATTAAGCGACATGGATTTTGCTTTTTTTTTTAAATTAGTTACTTGAGCCATACACTCATATTAAAAACTGAGACATAAGACAATTAGCCTTTCCCAGGTAAGAAAGTCATTAGGGCTTAAAACATATTTCCTGTTTCTAAAATTGAAAGAGGAAGTGATTTGAATCATTTGCACTTCCACCAATTATACCGTGTAATGTCGCTTAAACCATTTAGCTTTCATCCAAATAAGTCACGGAACGTCGCTTAAACTCTTTCAGCTGCATCTATTTACCAATGAATTTTGAAGGACCGAAGCCAGAGGATTGTAAAGAATTGAAAGAACATTTAGATGAAAAGAAGGCATAAGTATGGTAAAATTCTAATTGAGACTGTTCTAAGTTATAATTATTATACTAAACAAACACTTCAACTGATGTTGCGTTAGTTATTTATTTTTTTAATAAAAGAAACTGAGATTTTCGACGATTTCGCTATATCCAGGTTGTTTTAACAGCCATTTATAGCCTTACTAGCAGACCGCGCGAACTTCGTACCGCCATATTTTATACATTTTCCACTAAAAAGATTATTGCCGCGATCATATTAATACCCCAAAGCTTTCCTCATAAATGGACTATCTAACACAATTTTTTTTCAATTCAAGTTCCTCATACATACATACATAACTTCACGCTAGATCCCTTGCGGGGTAGGTAAAGGGTACAAAGCGTCATTAGGCACGATTATTACACACCTTACTTGCTTAGCTATTGATATTAGCCACTAACAACCTAGATATATTATGATGAAAATAATAGCAGTTAAAATAATAAGCAGTTGAATGAATGCATGAATGGGCCGGCTCAACCGGTGAAATACCACCACCTCCCAGAAGATCGACGTAAAGTGGCTCATGCCGCGTTTCGTAAGGTGAGAGAGGTACTCGGATCCCCACCTCACTTCCTTATTCTTTCCCATCCTACTCCTTTAAAGGACGGCTACGCAACTGTAACACTATAAGTGATGCCGGTGTCCATGGGCGGCGCAGGTTGCTTACCTTCAGGTGACACGCTTGCTCCTTTACCCTCCTATCCCATAAAAAAAATTATTATCAACTTCAATCAATAGCAATACCAGGGACTTTGTCAGAAGATTTTTGTCAATCTTTAGTTTTTTTAATACTACTTGAAACCTTTTTTTTTAATTGGTCGTTGTCATTGTCGTCGATTTAAAAAAAAACCTGATCACCACATGTTCTTATCAGTATGGCTAACTCACAGTGAGTGTTTTTTTTATATTTTAAATGATGTCGATTTGGCACCTTGGTATTACTCTTATCAAAATAAATTCACTAAATTTTTAAAGAGATCACGATATTAAAAATGTAAATATATATAGATGGGCAAATCTATGTGGTATGCAGACGTGTAACAAACCCGCTAAGTCTTTATATTTTAGCAAAAGACGCCAAGATTGAGGAGCGTAGGCATATCTTGCGCTTCGTCCATTTATATGAAGTTGGAATATTGTAAAGAATTATAGATAATATTATAATATCTGCGTGAAGAACTAACTGTAAACTAACTCTAGCTTTGATCCATGACTTTGGTTACTTAATCTTAATATTCGCGTTGCATATTACATAAATATAATGAACGGAAAATAACGCGACACACTTAAGTAAACAAATTATCTGTCTGCTTGTGACTACGGCCAGTGCAACCAGGCCGAAACGTCAAGCCAATAATAAAAGTAAGTATTTGTTTACCTACACGTGTCGTGTTATTTCCCGTTTATTATACTCTTAAATAGATCAAATTCTAATCCTATGTGTCTAAATAGACACGGGGTCACAGATGTTACAGGTTCACATCACCTATTAATTATTACAAAATAAATATACATATACCCCAAAGATTAAATACTACAAACTCATTAGGACAAAAAGAAAAAAAAAGTAAGAAAATATAAAAAAAATTACCTGCCAGCTATGAGTGGCGCTCATAACCGAGTCGGGCGGATCTCCCGATCATATATGTGCGCGGAATATTTGCTTAAGAAACGAATACTTACATTTTGTATTTCGCGATATCTTTTGAATTAAATGTCCGAATTAAATCATTCAAAAAGTTCTAGAAAGGTATTGAATCTATCTTTATATTTATTTTGCTTGTAATTTATTTTGAGTAGAGTTAATACCAAGGTACAAAATAAAGAACTTTTAAAACGACCTCATTATAATTATTTTTTAAAATTCAAAAAACACTTATTGTGCGATAACTACAATAGTTAGACATATGGTGTCGCGGACTTTTCTGTCGACAATTATATGTTCTGTGAAAGTGTAGTACATTGTTTTGTTCTATAATCAATAGTTTTCGCAGCGTTCGCGATGTAAGAATTTTTTTTGGGTCTTTTTCTTACACCTTGCGTTACATTATTGAATTTCTAGTAAGGATCCCTAATTTATTTGAAAATATAATATAGCCTAAAGCCTTCCTCGATAAATGGACTATACACCAATGAAAGAATTTTTGAAATCGGACCGGTGGTTTCTGAGATTAGCGCGTTCAAACAAACAAACAAACAAACAAACAAACTTTTCCGCTTTATAATATAAGTATAGATATGTTAATAAATGGAATACCAAACGTTATATTTTCAATTTTATATGTTACATAAATAAATTAGCTTCCTACTCCTTTTAGTCTAAAGTGGTAGTTGACACAAATAGCTTGCTACTATTAATTCCAGGTCGTGTCATTTCATTCTTATAGGCTTACTCTGAAAACATAATGCATTGTCGCTTATTTGTTTTTTCCTGAAGCTAATTGTAGTTTTAAAGTCACTTAAATCATTTTTCCGTTCCCTGAAAAATAAGGGCTTAGGGCATTTTGAATTAAGCGACACGTATTTTTGTGATTACAGGTCGGTTTTATTTAATATTAGCATCAGCATCTAGATATTTTTAATTGAATTTTAACAAAGCTTACCCCGTTCAAATAGCTCAAGAAGTTTTTAAGTTATGATTTTTTTTCCAAAATTTCAAACTTTAAATGGCTCTCCTGTAAAGTTGCAAAAATGTCGCTTAAAACAAATAGCCTTTCACCCCTCGATATAATTATCAATAACTTATGCCCGAATACTGAACCGCCACTCAACAATATAAGTGAAACTTAAGCGTTTAAGTAGCTGTCATATTTTTTTTTTATGGGATAGGAGGGCAAACGAGCAGGCGTGTCACCTGATGGTAAGCAACTAACGCCGCCCATGGACACCAGCAGCACATATAGTGTTACTGTTGCGTTGCCGACCTTTAAGGGAAGGGGATAGGAAAGGATGGGGAAGGGGGGTGGGCCTCCGGGTACCTCTCTCACCGAATGAAACGCGGCATGAGCCACTTTACGTCGGTCTTCTGAGAGGTCGTGGTATTTGAGCGCGGAGTCACGGAGTCCCGCGACTTCTCGAGCATTCTAGCGACTTCTCGAGCATTCTAGCGACTTCTCAAGCAGTCGCGGGAATCCGCGCGCCTTCCCGAGCCCACCCGCGATGAATTCATGGGTCGCTCTCCAGAATTCGGATATTGCCAGCGGCCGCTCGCGACTGCTCGAACATTCTCGGGACTTCCCGCAACTTCTCACGCAGTCGCACGGCTCCGTTTATGGAATTCCCCGGAATTCCTGCGGCGCCGCGGGCATCCGCGTGACTGGTTCGAGTTTCTCATGCGATAATAAGTATTATGGTAATGATAATAAAGTTAAAATTCATATGAAACTGAAACTGCGCTCCGCTTCGCTGCCCTTCGCCGCTCTTTCGGTGTGAGTTGACCCTTATTAAAGTCGTGTAAAAAGGCGTTACGAAATTATTAAATATTGTTAATAAAACGAACATTATATTAAAAAATAATTTTATTCAAAATGACTGCAAAGGAACTGAAATAAGAATATAATCTAGGCACAAACCGACTGTTGGTAAAATGGCCACCAGCATCGTCTTTGAAAGATTTTTATTGATAGAGGCCATATTATTATACGGTGTCTTCTCGTATATTTAATAAACTTAGAGCTTTTAATAATTTATAGCGGTTTCTAGGTCGCTTATCAATTTTAAACATCTTTGAAAATATTTTCCACATTGGTTTACAAACTAGCAGCTATGCAGCTAAGAAGATAGATAATTAATTTTGAATAAAAATGTCTTCGAAAGTTTCATTGCTTACTGCCATGCTGTTTATGATAACATTAGGTATAACATAACTCAGATGAAAATAACTAATATTAATTTAGTCAAATTCTCCTTAATTAGGCACCTTTGATTCAGCATATACGTTATAAATAATTAGTAGAAATGTGTCATTAAACTACATTGTAAATAGTAATTATTTCAGTGTTTTTTAAGCACAGTTTTTATAAATGCCAATGTAATTAGAAAAAAAAACTTCGGTTACCGAGACTTTTTTGTCTCGGCACCTTTTTGACACATTTCTGCCGACAACTAAACTGTATGCCACATACATTATACAAATATTTTGTACGACAAACTTCGTGTAAATAGATAACATTATCACATTAAATTATATATTTAATTAAAAACAAAATCAACTTAATAATTTCTTATATTATACAATAAATAAATAATCAACAGAAAAGCCCAATCGACTGACCGTTAATATTTTTTTTAAATCTGACATTGTCTTTTTAAATCTGACATTTAATAGATTTTTAATTTATATGACTAGGTGTGGCCCGCGACTTACTTCTTATGCGACTATAGGCGCAGTAGTTAAATGCAATCCTCAGATGTTTCCGGTGCAAAATATAGGTAATAGGCATATTGTCGCAAAACCCCCTTTGTTATTTTGGTTTATTTAAGTACCAACAATTGAAAGATATCTCAATTTCATGTCAATCATATAAAAAAGCGCTTAAAACAATAATAATTAACTATGATATTAAAAGTACATTGGAATAAATTAATTAGAAAAATATATGGCGCTCTCAATATGTTAACTAGATTAAATTTCTATATTATGTCTGCAATATTTGCGTAATTTTCTATATTAGGATTTGATAATTGCGCCACAGATTATGTACAAAGTATTATAGGATCACTCCTTGAAATATTTTCGTAGGATTATAAAAAGAACATATTTTATTATTTTATAGTTAACTGCAATTTTAGTAGCAAAAATGTCTGGTAATTTTTACTATTATTTTTAAAGATTGGATTATTATAAAATGATGTGGTTGCAATGCGAAACACAGCAGACATAATATTTATAAATAATAACATGTAAATAAATTGACAACATTAAAATAATGATTACGTACAGTAGAAAATCGTCGTTGTTCGTTTAAAAATAACTAAATAGTTTGGAATACAATACAATACTGTTCTGCTTAGGGCGATGCTACCTGCAAAGTAGAGAAAAAAGCATGTTTATGACATATTTAATGACTATTGTAATTCTGTGTATGAAAAAATAATAGACTGACTGGTGTATTGGGGCTTTTAACATTTATATTGAAATGAAAAAGCTCTGCAGTAGCAGAGCTTTTTCGAATTTTCCATTCGGCCACGGTCTATTCAAAGAAAAAAATGGTAACTCTTTGTGATTGGAAGGTATTAACAATATAACTTATGCTCAATCTATGATGAAGGTTTGTGTGTCTGTGTGTACTGACCACGAGCAAGTTGCCACTCTTGGCGCGGTGGATGGCGGGCTGCTGTCCCTTGGTCACCTCGATGGTGCCGCCCTGCTTGCCGTTCACGAGACTGTGCGCGATGCTGCAAATTTCAGATATTTAGAAAATGCTTAACCGAAGAAAAAATAAGACAAACTGAACAGTTGATTTGTCTTCTGCTGATTAATACCAATAAAGATTCCCTTAATAGTAACAAAAAGCACTCACGTCCTGGTATCTACAATCTCGATGAGTTCGGGCTTCTTGCTGTAGTCGGTGAGGATGGTCATGGCCTCGATGAGGTGCGGCACGGAGATGATGAGGTCGCCCTTGTCCTTCTTGAGGTCCTGCGGCACCTTGACCAGCGCCAGCGAGTCGGTCTCGTTGGTGAGCACGACGCGCAGGCGGTCCAGCGGCAGGCGGTGCTTGAGCTTGTAGACCTTGCGGCCGGCCGCGTCCAGCACGTACAGCGCCTTGTCGGAGGCCAGCAGCGCGCGCTCGCGGGGCTTGTAGCCGCGACGGTCGTACTTCACGGCCTCGCACGAGTACTGCACGCGATTATACCATTCTCCATTAATCATGTCATGGTTCGGATAATAAATCAGAAGAGGAGAAGACCAAAGACCAAAGAGGAGAAGACCAAACTTGTTAAGAGACATCGACAAAAAAAGCGTCAACCAATCAGTAATGTTTGTGATCTCTTGTGGTGCACAAGGATTGTGACAATCCTTATCTTTATTCGTCGATTTATCACGTTATAAATGGTATATTGGATCACTTCCAATATACCATTTATAACGTGATAAATCGTGATAAAACGTGATAAATGTGGTGTGCCACCACAATCTATGTAGTAACGGGTGCGCCAGAGAAACTTACTTATTTGAAAAAATTCCCGCGCAGTGAGTTGGGCGGGTAGAGGGGCAAGAGGGGGCGCATCTGGAGGGGGAAGTTCCCAAGTTTGTTTCTCCCTCCAGTCAGTTGCCATCATGCTCTGGTCTAGAGAGCAGCGGGCCTTCGCAGTTGAGAGCTTCTTTTCTAACGGTCGCTCACTTTTTGCTACGCAACGTGCCTTCCGCGCTCGCTTTGAAATTCCTCCTCACAGACTCGTTCCTGGCCGTATTTCGATTCACCAGAAGCCACTTAATTGTGAGCGAGTTACTGTCTGGTGTGCGGTGTCGGTAATGGGAATAATTGGTCCTTATTTTTTTGAAGAAAACGAACGCGCAGTTACCGTGAATGGAGCTCGTTACAGGAACATGATCGAGGAATTTTTTCTTCCAAGACTCGAAGAAATGAACGTTAGGAACGTGTGCTTTCAGCAAGATGGAGCCACAGCACACACAGCGCGAGACTCAATGAATTTGTTGCGACATTTCCCCGACCGCCTCATCTCTCTCAGAGGCGATCTCCAATGGCCGGCACGCTCTCCAGATTTGACTCCATGCGATTTCTTTTTATGGGGTTATTTGAAATCCCTGGTTTATGTCGATCGACCACGGACCATAGCACACCTCAAGAACAACATTCGCGACGCCATTGCCAACATACCGATTGATATGCTGCGAAGAGTGGATACGAATTTCAAAAATCGACTTCATCAGTGTATGCGCAATGGGGGTCGCCATTTATCCGATGTCATTTTTAAGACAGCATAAAAAAAAATTGGGATATTGTATTCTCAAAAAAAAAAAATTTTAAAACAATAACTGAAGTACTTTTTTTTATAGACCTTTAAATAAGTAAGTTTCTCTGGCGCACCCTGTACATATATAATGCTTTTCGCTTAAATATAGAGATATAGTCTCGGTGGTCCAGTGGTTAAACACCCCGCTGCTGAATCTAGAAATTACGGGTTGGAATCTTGACTCACACCAATGACTTTTCGAAATTGTTTTCGGAAGTTATGTGTGATAAATATTGATGACTGACAAATTTTATTTTATAATTATAATATATATATATATATATATACAGTGGTGGTCACATAATTAAAGACAACCTTGATATCCACCACTTACAACAAAATAAATGATATTAGTTACCCAAGATAGCTATCAATTCCATTTCACTTGTTATTATAACATACACAGACATCTTATTTTTAAAATTAGAATAGCATTTTAGTTATAATAACAATAGTTAAGTCTTTATTTCTTTTTCAAATGTTATACATACTTTTTCGATGCATTTGCCGCTGGCCATCTAATTAAAGACAGCGCGGATTTTATGTTCTAAATTTAAAATTAAAATAAAAAGAGCACTGTTCTTTTTTCCATTATGGCGCGAATTTTCGTGACACGCGAAAACTAGTTCAGTTTTAACTGTTTGATTGTGAAAAAATTGATTCAAGTATGGGAAGAAACAAAAGTTGTGATCCTTCTACAAGGAAGATAATTTTAAATTTTTATGACAAAGGTTGGACGTACAGGAAAATTGCAGATCACTTACGATGTTCTAAAGACATGGTTATGAACGCTATCCACCATTTTAAGAAGTTTAATACTACAGAAAATGTGCCTAGGAAACCTAGACAGAGAAAAACTACCCCCCGAGAAGACTCAAGAATAGCATTATTGGCTAAAAAAGATCCTTTCAAAGGGTCGGAAGTTATTCGTTTGGAAGTATTTGGTGCAGAGGAGTCTAGAGGAGTGTCGGCAAGAACAGTTAGAAGGCGATTATGTGAGGCAGGCTTGTTCGGAAGGATTTCTCGTAAGGTCCCACTTTTAAAGAAAGAAAATATCAAAGCAAGATTACAATTTGCCAAAAAATATGAACACTGGACAGAACGACAATGGAAAAATGTGCTATTTTCCGACGAAACTAAGATTAATATGGTTAACTCTGATGGAAAAATTTACGTGAGGCGTCCACCAAAAAAAGAAATGGATCCAAAGTACACAAAGAAAACAGTAAAACATGGAGGGGGCAATATAAAAGTTTGGGGATGTTTTTCTGGTCACGGCGTGGGACCTGTTAGAAAAATAGAAGGTAACATGGATAGGTTTCAATATAAGAATATTTTAGAAGAAACCATGTTACCTTATGCCGAGGATAATTTGCCGGTGATATGGACTTTTCAACAAGATAACGATCCCAAGCACACTTCAGCAGTGGTCAAAGAATTTCTTAGTAGCCAATTAGTAACAGTTTTAGATTGGCCACCGTACAGTCCCGACATTAATCCGATCGAAAACTTGTGGTCCCGTGTGAAGAAAATAGTGTCAAAAAAACGTACAAGTAATGTGCATCAACTTTACACGGCATTTAAAGAGACATGGGAGCAGATCTCGATGGAAACCTACAATAATTTGATCGCTTCAATGCCTAGGCGGTGTCGGGCTGTCATTGCTGCTAAAGGACATGCGACAAAATATTAATACCATGCTTATATTGTGTATCTGCAGTACATTTAAAAATAATTTTAGTAAAGTTCATTTATTTTTTTCTTCCTTTTATAGTTGTTTAATTTGTGTCTTTAATTAGTTGTCCAAGTCTTTGTATTAGTCCATACTGCTTGCAATGTGTTAAACTTAATAAACTTTCAAAATACAACATATTTGTTGTTTTTATTTCCTTTCCAATACTTTACGATAACCGCTAGAATAATTGAAATAATATTGCAAGCTCCTCTTGCATTATAATATAAAATATAGGGTATGTAACCTTTGAAAAATTCTTATCCTCTAAGTGTCTTTAATTATGTGTCCACCACTGTATATATATATGAAATATAAAATTATAATATTATTTGGGACGTAAACATAACAGCGACGGCGAGACGAGGCTTAACAGCTGCTGCCTACACCTTCGGGTAGAAAAGTTGTGTGAAGTTATGATAAGTTGTGTGTTATGCTATTTATTCGGACATATTCACTCTGTGGGGAAATTTAATGTTATACCAATATTAATGCGGGTGAAATACCACGACCTCTCCGAAAACGGATCTAAAGTGGCTCGTACTACGTTTCGTGCGGTGAGAAAGGTGTCCGAAGGCCCAGCCCCACTATATAGCCGATGTAAATAATCTCAACTTACGATAAGCTGTTCTCCAGTGGGCCAGGACGGCGAGGCCATGAACGTGTTCCTAAGCACTTGGTGCTCGGAGGTCAGACGATCGTCCTGGAAGCGCTGACTGACGCTGGATGGATAGCTGTTCTTTTTGCCTAAATACAATATAACTTTACATTAAATCGTAAGTAATAGTTTGAATGTGACAAATCAAGAATTAGCAGCAAGTAGTAAATCTAATTATTAATTACAAAACATAATGTAAATGAATTAAAAAATCACCCTTGAACATCTTTTCAGCCAACACTTTAAGTTCAAATTGTTTCTTTTCCTTCGGTGTCAGCGCCAGCCTGTACTTCCTAGACAAGTGCGCTCTATGCAACCTGTGTAACTCCTTCGAAGCCTCTTGGCAGGTGGCCGGACAGACTGGCCAAGAAAGGTCCAAAATCTTTTTGGGCAACATGGTCGATAGTCGTTTTAGCCAATGAACCTTCGCGATTCCAAGGAAACGACGGTTTTCCGGTGTCTCGGGACCATTGCGAGTAATGAATCCTATGGAATATTAAAGATTGCATTTAATCTTTTAACATAAACTATACCCTAGAACATTAATGTCTCCATTGCCGGTGGTTAAATATTCTCTTTTCTAACATATACAACATGATTTTTGGATATTTTGTCGTTTGCTGAGTCAATAAGCTTTAATAAAGAAACCACATCATTCAAACACATTCATAAACCGATCTGTCATTTTGCCTTGACAAATATTCTCGAGGCGTGATAAAGACAGTGGTAGAGCCAAGCAGTTCGCTGCATGAATGGGCCGGCTCAACCGGAGAAATACCACGTCCTCTCAGAAGATCGACGTAAAGTGGCTCATGCCGCGTTTCGTTCGGTGAGAGGGATGCCCGGAGACCCACCCGCCTTCCCCATCCTTCCCTATCCCCTATCCATAAAAGGTCGGCAACGCAACAGTAACACTATATGTGTTGCTGGTGTCCATGGGCGGCGTTGGTTGCTTACCATCAGGTGCTGCTGCGCCTGCTCGTTTGCTATCCTATCCCATAAAAAAAAGAGCTACGCTTCAAAGATAATATTATTTCCAAGTAAATTCTGCCTTACCTTTAATAAATGCCCTGATAACGTCAGCAGCTTTCTTCCTCCTTTCCCGCAGTCTCTGAGCAAGGAATCTTCGAACCCACTTCTGGATGACAATAGCGGCTTGTTTCATTTTGAGATACTGCTTCCTCTGCCAGTATCCACGCCATCTGCTCTGAATGATGGTCGCGATGTCGTTCTTCTTGATTTGGTAAGCGTCTTCAGTTTCAAACAGTGTCTTCGGGAAGCGGATGAAGATCTTGGTGCTGAAATTTCAGTTTATTTATTAATGAAGCGAACAAAGTCGCAGAATATAATTTGAAAAGTTTGGAATATTACTCACTTGCCCATTCTATAATCTTCTCTTTCATAATTGAGAACTTCAACAAGTTTCTGGACACCGTCACGCGCAGAGCCCCGGTAGTTGGGCCACGTTTCGGCACTGAGGCATTTGTACCTGTTGGGAGGAAAATATTCGCTCTGAGACTCTTGGTACAAGAGAGAGGACTTGCTTTTTCGTGATATTATATTATAATATAGTATAAAACAAAGTCGTTTTCCACTGTCTGTTTCCTTATATATGCTTAGATGTTTGAAACTACGCAACGAATGTCATGCAGTTTTTTTTAAATAGACGGAGGGTGTCAACGGCGTGGTATGTAAGTGTAATACATGAATAATGTACGCAGAAAAAAGAGATAATTTTCGAGATTTAGCACTATAATCGTAAACGCTGTAAAAAATACTTTTGATGCGGAACAAAGTTCGCCGGGTCAGCTAGTTATATTTAAAAGACATTCCATTCAATTCTAGGAGTAGACATGTAGTTTTTCTCTTCTTGATTATTATTGCCCTGTATTCTTATCGCACAGTATTTAGGTTTTTGGAAATAACAATATTTACCTCTCCAGGAAAGTTTCGTAAGTCCTCCTGTACGCGAATCCTGCGCGACGTACTCGGAGGTTCTCCATCAGACCCAAGTATTTGACTTGGTGAGACACGAGTTTCTCGTTGAATTGCACTAAACGAAAATGGAACACATTATTATGTACTTAGAATGCATAGTTAACCTTATATTAATTTAAGTATGTCAGGCGTCCCGAGACGTAAGTCAACAAGATATATAGGTATGTACTTGGTGCCTTATTGTCATTGGGCTTGATGCATCTGATGTAAGACGGCTCCTTGCTGCTCAGGATCTTGATCAACTCGTTCAGGGAGTTCTTAAATTGGGTGATCGCTGTTTCAGGACGTTTCTTGCTCTCCAAGTTTAAGTCCTAACAAAATAGTAAGAGTTGTGTTAGATAATTGAGATATGTATAAAACGAGATCATTTGTATTCATGGTTATAAGCCCAGAATGTAAGAAACTAAAGCTAAAAGTTAAAAAAAGTATCAAATTTACTGATAAAACACTATTTTTAAATATTTTTGTGAAAATAAATAGTTAAAAGAAGCAAATTACCTTGAAGCAGCGCGCGACGATGGAGTTGCCGCTGGTGGCCATCAGGCTCTGGATGTCTCTGAACAGCAAGTCGTTGTTCTTCTCCAAGAACGTGCTCACGTTGTACGTCACCTCGCCGGCGTAGTGGACTAGGCAGAATTCCTGATAGAAAACAATAATCCGGTCAAGTGCGAGTGGGACTTTTTTAAAATGATGATTTGTGCCAGGGCAAATATGGGACAACATTCTGTCGACCTTAAACTATTGGACAAAATTATAGAAAGTCGTGTAGAAAGATTTAGGAAAAGTGAGTGGTGTGTATTCAGGTTCAGAGACCAAATCAAGATAATATATTAAGCTTTTCACTGGTACTTCTTTATATTCGATCCAAAAATAGATCCATACTTTATAATCCTCATAACCAACATAATGATAAAGTTAAGACATAATATAATTATAATTAATAAACAAAATTAAGACACAAGACATTAAATAAAACACAACATATTAATTATAATTAAAACACAAGTTTATCTGAAACGCTAAAGTAAAGTACTCACGTCACGACCCATAATCTTCTGCGTCTTGATGTCGGACCGTCTGTGCGACTTGTAGTGAGGATGTCCGTCCAACTTCTGCGTCAACTTCTCCAGGAAGCTCAGGTCGTTACAGTCGCCGGGACGAAGGCATTCGTCATCCAATATTGAGATAATACCTGATGAACAAGAGAACATAGGATCTAGTGTTGCTATCTTATGTTTGATGCAGGAATTTTGACAACATTTTATGGAACTTATTTTAACTGATCAAAAAAAAGTAATATGGTATTAAAACAACAAATTTAAAATGTAGATAATGCGGACTTACCAGTGTGCCGAGCTTCTATTAAATCACAAATAACAATATTGTTGAAGTACTCTACGGGCTCCCATTCGATGCCCTCGCGAAGGTACTCCTCTTGTTCCTGTTTCAACGTCAACTGGATGAACAGCTGCTGCAGCTTCTCGTTACAGAAGTTGATACAGAACTGTTCAAAGCTGGAAAAAGAATGAGTCATCAGGGAAACGATCTATATCATATTTTAAATTTGGATTTAATTTATAAAAGTTTAAAAGACGAGTTATGGATGGTGAGCTTACCAATTCTTGGGGAATATTTCGAATCCGTAGATATCAAGGATACCAATGACAGAGGCCATAGCGTCTTGATCCTGGGGTGCCATGGACGCGTTGAGCCTGGAGACCAGCCAGCTGAAGTGTTTGTCGTACATGGCCTTGGCGAGTGCGTCCCTCGCGTACTGCGCCTGCTCGATGTCCAGCGGAGTGCTGACGACGTCTCCTCGCGCGTTGATCGTGCGGCTCGTCAGTGCTTCACGCAGTTTTCCGGCGTCTACTTTCAGAAGCTGTGAAGGGAAATATGTCTTTATGATGTCATGTAACTTTTTGGCCAACTTGGCTAACTTAGGCCCGCTAAGACGAAATATTTAATTTGGCGAATATTAGGTAATGCAGCTATGGAATTTCTAAAAATATAGTCATCCATTTCTAAATAGTTAACAGCTACGTAATGCTGTTAACTATTTAGAAATAGATAGACAGATAGATTCTTGTTTTACGGCTGCAGAGGCCATCATTACGCGTGGCGACAATGGTTTTGACGTCAGGAGCTGTGACAATAGAACAGTAATAACGCAAATATTTAGATAACTATCGCACGTACAACCGCTTCACTATCGCAATATTGATATATAGGTACTATTAGGTACATTATATAGACATATTATTAATTCCCAATTTTGTACCTCACTCCTTTAATACCCGAACGGATGGGTATGCCAAATTGTGAAACACGATATGAGTTTAGCGTGTTTCTAGTTTACTAACCACTGCCACATTCCCTGTGTTAGCGTCGTGAGTCAAGATCTCGGCGTATCCCTTGTCGTTTGAAACGAACTTGGCGTTGCCAAGGTGAAGAACGCTCGCCACTATTTCGAATATCTCATTCTGCTCCGGCTCACTAATCTCTATCACTTTCATCGCCTCTTGAACTATGTTGAACTGGGCTGCGTCATGGGACCGCTGGTTTTGTTGCATGTTCTGAAAGAAAGATAATAGCAATAAGCAATCAAGGTGGACCTATTTGTGGACACAGACAGATAGTTGGAAATACTAATGAAAAAATGAAAGATAAAATGCGGCATTGATAATTAACCTTAGTGTCTTGAGTATAGACTAACTCACCGAGTCTGTAGTGTATTTGTAAGCCTCAGCTCTCGCCTGCAAATTCAACCGCCTTAACAGCTCCTGATCACCTCCGGCTAGCAGTTGATAGAAGATATGGAAATTCCTCTCACCAGACATTTGACTTACTACCCTCGATTTTTCTAGAAGGTAGTTAAGAATGTGCCCACCTTGAGGAGCACCTTCGTAGTTGAACTGAATGTCCATATATTTGCCAAATCGACTGGAGTTATCGTTCCTATGGGTTTTGGCGTTTCCGAAGGCTTCAAGCAACGGGTTGCTTTGAAGCAGTTTGTCTTTGACAGTTTCAACATTGTGTAAATGGTTTGTTCTTGCCGCGATATATTCTAGAACTTTCTTGGACGCTTCTGTTTTACCAGAACCGGATTCACCTGTAGAGACATTACGAAAAATGCATGTAGATTTTACCCTAAATAACTTAAAGAACGAAATAAATGTTTTTTGGTTGAAACATTTTTTTAACTAAATGCATACAAATGTAAATAAGATGATTGATTTTGGCTGAAGCTGGAGTAAATTGCCAATTAAATTCGTATTTATAGGATACAGAAATTGTAAGGTCGGTATACTCGGATATTGAAGTCTTTACTAAGCTAAGTGGCAGTCAAAATTGAAGTAGGCGCAACCAAGCAGCAAGCAAGGAACAGCTAAATAAATATTGTTGGAAAACTATTTTCATACCGACAACATATATTTTCAACTACATTTTTATACGAGTGATAACATAACATAACTTTACGCCTTTGTTACCCGAAGGTAACGGCTGTTAAGCCTTTATGTTTACGTCCAAATGGAATAGGTGGCGAACCTATTGCCATACCAGGCACAAAGTTTCCAGTCCTCGATAAATTTAAATACAAATCAGACACGATAAATTGTAATCAAGAGTCGGTCACAATCTATTAATTTAATGCTTATTATTCTGTGAAGTGTTAATAATGTGTTTTTCATTGATTCTCGGAAACATTTTTATGGCTGATAAAACATAATATTGGAGGTACCGCAAATGAGCAAAGTTCACTTATTATTTGTAATTTAGAACCCTCTATAATAATAAGTAGAACACATAATTACAACACAATACTATTATTTTTACAAAGAAATTAAACGGGAATTGAGCACTTTTGTTTGTATAACCTGAGTTTTATATCATATTTTTTTTACTGAGTATTGTATAATTTAAGATACCAATAAAATAACGAAAACGAGAGAGAGTGTGTGACATTTATACACATAGTCAAAAGAAAACTGTAATTGTCTGTACATTTGTTAGAGGTGATATCCGTAACCTATTTAACTTTCTGTTAAGTATCAAGGAATAATATAAGTTGAGGAAGTGAAAAATCTATTTTTGTTTATAGCATTGTTCTACCGAAAAATAATTGCCGGGCAATATATAGTGATGTTTCCAATACCTGATATCAATATACACTGCTCTCTGTGTTCATAAACTAGTGATCTGTAAGCGTTGTCAGCAATGGCGAATCTGGAAATAAGGAAAATACATGAATTGTAAATCTGCATGAAAACCAAGAAATTTATATGGATGATGAGTCTTTTGAAATGATTATTATATGTATTATAATCCCTAAACAATATGCCACTGTTATCGTATGGTTAAATGGAATAGAGACCATTGATGTCAGCTTTTGTATTCAATTAAAAAAATTCGTGAAAATAATTCAGTAATGATTTTTTGACATTATCAACTATATTAAATTTAAAAAGTTACGTAAGTTAAAAAAGACATGTTGCCTTGTCGCCTTGTAAAACGTTTGGTCTTGTGGAATAGGTGGCGTGATGTAGAAAGTGCTTAGCAATTGCAGGCTACGTAAAACAGAGAGTTACTCTTTTTCTGTGTAACATTAGCTGCTAACTTTTTGTATTTAACAATATTTTTTTGTGCGTCATCATCTAATCGCGAGTCCACAGCACTCAGCTAGTAAATGAAATAGAGTTAATCATTATTGTACAAAATGTATTAGTTGGCCAGAGTCACTACAACATGTTCCATAAATACTGTATCGTTATCGACAAGATAAAAATCCATTATCGAGATATCATATTATTATATCAACTATATCTATGTATGGCTAATTTAGTCTGCCGCGTTTATATGACCACTAACGGTTGCCTGCGACTTTGTTTGCTGGGTTCACACACTTCAAAGCCTGCAATACAACCCACATATTCCCATCGAATTTTAAGTGTTAAGAATTTGTGAAACTCTTTTTTTTTAAATCAATTGATTCTAGTTATAGAAAACCTATACAAAGAAAATTGGGATGATGATGTGAACATGCCATGCCATGCCATGACATGCCATATGGTGAATATAGCCCTCCCCTTGAGTATTTCCCTTCCGATTTTTAGTATTCAAATTCCTAGCGTAAATTTGCATGATGTATAGCCCAGGAAAAGTGGTCTTACAAATCTGATCAGCACCAGAAAAGCGTTGGATGACTCAAACAGCTGACATTACATTACATTTACTAAGTATTATCTAAATCTTTTATCAAATAGGTAATCTTATCTTACTTAGTATCAACGTGAAATTCCTTTTATCAGGAAATACCGATTGCTTTTACTTTCAATTTATACTTTATATGACGACAATAACGGATATTTTCAAAGTGAATAGTCGTTGGTATGAAATTAACTAATTTTCATTGGCCGACACGTGTAAACGCTGGCGGTGCCTTCAGGTGTGAGGAGCTTGAAGACTTACAAAAGAAGAGATGATAAAACAAGATGTTAGATGTATTGTTATATACAGGTATCGTCTAGAGGTCGGACGCGTCCGGGCACACACCAGTGACGGAATTATTTTCGGCAGTTTTCTGTGCTAAAAATTGATAGCTGACAACATTGTATCAAGTGTATGGCTATAGGTTAGGCTATTTGGCGAGTCGAGGCTGAAAAGCCGTTGCCTACAAATTCTTGTTTTTGTCATTACATAGTATAAAACAAAGTTACTTTTCGCTGTTTGTTCTCTTATATGCTCTTTGAAACAGATTTTGATGCGGTTTCATTTAATAGATAGAGGGTGTCAACGGGGTGGTTTGTGTATAATTCATGTATAAAAAAAATAATTTAATGAATTAAAATGTAATTGGGTGAATATACGCTATTTGGATTACAATGGTCTTTAGAAAAATTTTATGTTAAACTTATTATATTAGTATTTCTGTATACTTAAACTATAAAGAATGTAGCCTTTTATCTGGACCACAAAGTATATTCACGATAATAATTTAATTTATGGCATTTATGGTTTAAAATTGTTGTAAATGTATACTTCTCTGGCATTCCCATTTATGGATTATCATGATCTCATGGCAATATTCTTAAAATATGTAAGCAATTATGTTTTACTTTAAACATGATCATGTGCTTTAATAAACATTAAAACATATTTTATCAAAACACACAGTAAATGTATTTATTAATATAAAAAAAAATAACATATATTCACGTCATGTTACAATTATGTCACTTCATCTGGCGTAACTCGAAGACGTAAATTTCTGACTTAAAATCGCCAAGGTATCTTTTGACTCTGAACTATGCGTCTACAACAATGTGAAGTTTAAAGCAAGCTAATGGCGTTAGGCAAAATTCTAATAATTTTGCCCCAGTTTGCGATTCTTTGTCGGAGAACGTGTTTGTGCCAGTCGTTGGAGTATTTCCTTTGGTAAGCATATATTTTTGAATTTTATCGTTACGAAATTGTTTATTTGCTCATTGTAATGTTTAATATGCATATATGTCATGTATTACGTTAAATTGAGGTGATAAAAGCGAGTGATGCTAGTTTTGTAGGTTAGGTGCAATTTTCTCACTTCTCTGGCGTAACTCCTCTGGCAAAGTTCACACCAGAGGAAATACAAGAGCGCCAGAGAAGTGACTAAATTATGTTTCTTGAAATTTTTAATGTGTTAAGACTTAATATAAATTGTTCTAGATACTATGGCATAATTAGACATCATGGCGAATGTTAAATAAAAGCTAACAAGGGAAGAAAGCCTAGAAAGAAAACGTCAAGCTGAAAAATAAAAAACCAAATTATTAAATGATGACACAAGAATGCAAAATTAAAAGAAAAAAGAAAGGTAGCAATATGAAAAGGAAGAGGACACATTATGAACATACGTGATATGTCTGAAAGAGAACAAAAGAGCTATCAGCAAAATATGAAGAGATTAGCTAGTATAAAGTTTGAGAAAAGTAAGCAAGCTGCTTTTGAAGCAATTTTCATCCTCACTCCATAGGTGATAATAAATACCCCAAAAACAAAAAAAAGAACAAATTGGATGTTGCTACTGTATACAGTGATTCTGAGAATGATGTGTCAAACGAAATGTTTGCATAGACATCTACTCATCTGATTAATCCATCTGGAGTAGATAATGCTGTCTGTCATTCTGCTGACTATCATTAATAATAAAACGTATAGATGGACGAAGACGAGAAACATACAGACAAACAAAAAACATGTATGTTCTTCAGATTTTGATGAAAAAAAGGAGAGGTCAGGGTTACGTTTTTAAAGATCTCCAATGATATAAAATGCGAACAGATTTAATCCAAGTTACCAGCGCATAACATACGTATAAAAGGTTTATCCAAGTTACCAGCGCATAACATACGTATAAAAGGTTTATCCAAGTTACCAGCGCATAACATACGTATGAAAGGTAACCGAGTATCCTACAAATTTCCAAAGCCAGTTGATATATTTAAAAAGTATTTTTTTTGATTGTTTAGTTTTTAAATGAAATATAGTTAGTTTCGAGAAAATTGTTCATTTTGTTGTATATTTTTCTTTTAATGTTTTTGATACATGCTGTGGATTTATACATACGTGCATACATAAACTCACGCCTATATCCCATAGGGGTAGACAGAGACTTTGGCTCTCCACAAGCTACGATCCTGACACACTTCTTTCGCCTCATCCACAGTATTACATCTCATCATACATTTACCCTGGTTTCGGATACTACTACCAATGCCTTTTTTAAAATGGTCCATTTATTTGGTCGTGGTAGCCCCGTCTTGGTCTCCCGATGCCGTTGATCACATTGGCATTCATATTTTATAGTCTTTTAGTCAGTCGGCTTTCATTTAGGCTTGTAACATGATCAAACCATCTTAACATACTTATATACTTCTCTTTACCTTGGTCTCCTTATAATCCTTCAACTTGCATCGTTCCCTTATCATGCTATTTTTCATTCGATCTGCAAGGGTGTTTTCAGCAGTCACTCTCATTTCAATATTTTCCTCACATTTTCCATCTCTAGTAAACATAATTTCCAAATATACAAATTCTTTTCCATCTGAGATGTGCCTTCAGTGGAAAATTAAATGCTTTCACTTGCTCCAATTTAGCCGCCATCCAAAATCATCTCACACTTCGACCTCTTTCTCTCCACAATCATAACTTTCGTGTAGTCGAATGTGGAGTTATAGACTGATATTATTCAAGTCTATTTGTTTAGATAGCCTGGATACTGATAGGTGTATCATTTGAAGTTCTATTGATTTCTTTTGTGAAAGAAGTTTATATTTTTGTTTCATTTAATAACTATTTATAGATTGTAATACCTTAAACGTGGTTTTCGAATTTTTGAATGTTTTTATTTATAAACCATTATGCTGTGATATGCATCTCAGAAGAGACGAGATGTTAAGCAGAATATAAATATGCTATTTGATACAGGTGATGAAACTTAAGCTATAAAAATTATTATTATTAAAGTTGCATTTGATACGACTAAATCTTGTATAATAAATGTATAATACTCAAATACTATAATTTATATATGTTTTATTTAATATTAGTCCTCTTTCTATAGTAATAATTAACGGTATGTCACCTCTCTGCTTTAATTTGTCCCTACTCTGCCAATGGTGTCACTCCCCTGGCACTACATTTTCCTCTGGCACTTATAAAACTCAAAAAAATGGAAAAATCGTCTGGCCACCATTATTACCAATGTAAAAAAAGTGTCAAGTAGACAAATTATAAATATTGAATGGCGCAGACTACATTTTCTTGTGGGACACAAAAAATACAAATAGCGTATATTCACCTAATTAAAGATAATGTGATAATTTTCGAGATTTTGCACTTTAATTGTAAACGTTGTAAAAAATACTTTAGATACGGAACAAAGTTTGCCGGGTTAGCTAGTTTAATTATGACCGTCTCCCTAAATAATTTAGTACCTAACTCAAGGGTTAGTTAGTTCTGATTTCATCAGCTTAGGTTGAGACCTAAGGTCCTCAGAACCTCGCAAGAACACATCACAACTCACAAATAATAATATAATAGAACAATAATTATATTATTATCTTACGATTACAAATTAACTATTACATTGCTATCGTATTGTTTTAATGTACCTAATCCTAATATGTTAATTACGATCAATTATATTTATCTAACATATTTTACAGTGATATTGATTTTATTTAGTTTGAAGAAATAGCGAATGGAAATATTTGATACCACGGTATAGTGCCATATATGTGTCAAGACGCCATACTTGAAAATAATAGTTTAAAAAAGGCTTTTATTGGAACGTGAGGTGTTTGGTTTCTGTAGTTAGAAATACGGCCAGCTACTAAAACAGTAAAACTTCATTTGTACGAGGCTCGCCAAACTTATCTATTAGCCTTTCCTATTAGTATAAATACTTATTTTTGTTTTTAATGTAGTAAGTAGGAAATGAGAAATACTATTGAATATGAACAGGCAGACTGGTCATTGTTTTATTGATTACGTTGGTAATTGACCTAAAATCAAAATTCAAGTTGTAATTGGTGAAGAGGTTTTGAAGGAAAACTGTTACCAACCATAATGCGTCACACATTGGATTTAAACAAGCGACGGTGATGCACTATAACAGTTCTTCAATTCAAGTCATTGCGCACCGAATCCATCAATTACACATCGTTGTACTAGAAAAAAATATTACATGTTCTTCGGTCAGACAGTTACCTCCCCTCTAAGTGAAATTTGAAAAAGTTTAGCTAAATTCTTCTGCTCCTTGAAATTCTGAAGTAAGGCCGTGTATATACAAAAGACAAGCTACTTATAAAATTATAGAAATGAGAAAAAATCTTATGTTGCAGAATATTAATAGAAATATAATAATTTTGCGGCAACATTATTCATTATCTGAGGAAATATAAATGTTATTTTATTACTAAACTAGTTGACCCGGCGAACTTCGTTCCGCATCAAAAGAAATAAATTAGTAATATTTCGATCTTAAAAAGTTCAATTTGTGCTATTTATCGGCACGTGTTTTGGCGCGCAAACGCAACTGCTATGTACCGCTATGATAATACTGTAATATCTTCGTAAATATTAGTTTAAATTACATGCTGTAAATGGCTATATTAATCTATATTAAAAGCACAATCTATTTAAGACACCTTAATTGGATGAAAATTAATGCTGTAATGTTTAAAATTGCTTCGTAAATAAGCCATTATTTCTCGTAAAAAGTAAAAAAATAATAATGGTCATTTTGGGTTATCCCTAAGACATAGACATATATGCCCTCGCGGACTTTTTATAGACCTTTTAAAGGTGTATAATAATGTAGAACATTGTTTTGATTTATCACTTAGGGTTTAGGCAGCGTTATCGATGAAAGTTTTAAATCTTGAAAATTATCATTTTTTTTCACTACACTATTCATGAATTATAGATCAAAACCACCCCGTTGACACCCTCTATCTATTAAAAAAAACCGCATCAAAATCCGTTGCGTAGTTTCAAAGATTTAAGCATACAAAGGGACATAGGGACAGAGAAAGCGACTTTGTTTTATACTATGTAGTGATAATAAATATACAAAATATAGTCCAAGGAAACGCCGATGTTGTTTGCTGCGCTTTGTTCGCCTGGCCCCGTAGGTTCGTGGCCCATTAGGGGCACTCCTCACTTCTGAACCATTTTCATTCCGAGAGCTTTTGTGTCACGAATACACGAACTGTCAACTCTAATTCAATTTATTCGTGATTCGCTTCACTACATCGTTCCTTAACTTTCCAAAATCCATAAGTCTATTTACAACTGGACATTAGTATAGCATCAACTAGAAGCGGATATCAAACTTTTAAAACGGTCAATTTTAAGTTTGGATTAAATTTAGGTTCTCATTAAAGAAGAGAAAGAGAGAGAGATTCGTGCAAATATTCCCGTGAAAATGTGTAGGTAAATACTTCTACCTATATTTTCAGATTAGCAACGTGATGGTACAAGAAATACAAAATCAGACTATGGCATGAAACATTTGTCTAACTTTTCTAAATATGAAACAATATAAATATATAACAAAATCAAAACTTACACATGCGGCGGAGCTTCGAAGAATGCTTTCTTATAATATAATTTCGCCTTCTCCTCCGTGTAGATCGGCAGATTCTTATATGGATTCACAGATATAAGTACATTGCCAATGTACGTCTGTGGAGCAAATAACATTAACGTTATTATTTATGAAAAACCTTGAATTTTGGTAAATAAAATACTCAATTTCTATTAAAACTGTTATTCACACGAAACAATATAAATTGACAAATGTTAAAATTAGGCAATAACCTGACGGTGTCGTTAGGAAATGCAATTTCCCCCATAATCAAGCCAAATTTGTCCACCAAACAGAATTAAATATTTAAAAAAACCAACACTAAGGCTTCATTCACTCATTATCTCAATGGACAATAGTAACATTTATTAATTAAATAATTACTCTACATATATTTATGAAATTAAGTTTAATATACACATCACAACAGTTTTAACTGTTTCGTTGTGGGAACATATCAAATACAATTGTATAATGAAGTAGGTGAGTGTGTAGACATTGTGTAGAGTAGTGTCAAGACATTTTTATAATGACGCATTATTTATAAATAACTGAAACATATAAAAGTATAACCATCGGACTCCGCAAAAAAGGCGTATTTTTTTTCTTCAAGTAAAAATTTATAGATACAATACCTATGTTACTCACAAAGTTAAAATGACGACGCCTTTATAAAAAAATCTACCACTGGGTCAAATCCTGAGAAAGACCCAGCAAGATACTCAGCGGGTGTTCTTCAAAACTGATTATTATTTCATTTTGGACGGGCTATTGATAGTACTATTATTTAATTTTGTAATATTTTGAGAGAAAAAAAAAGGTTTCCCGGTTAATAAAATTATTTTGATTGTATACTCCACTATTCAAAATTCTACATTTTTTGGTTTCTGATGTGGGTCTGACCTGCAAACTATACTAATGGTATCTCGCTGTCTTGAGCTGTTTGATTGTGGGCTAGGTTTGATGAGACTTATGACTGGGTTCCAGCTAGGTGATAGTTTCCAGCCATCTTCTCTATTGAATTTATTTGGATGTTTTTTGATTTCAATAGCCTCGCGTATCATCCTGGGACGATAATGTTGTTCTTTGGCGAGGAATTGTGGTTTGTCAAACCTGATGTAGTGTTTTGGGCCCTCCCTACAGTGTTCACAAACAGCAGACTTATTATAGCGGTTGTGTTTCTCATCAGCTATGTGTTCTTTGATCCTGATTTTAATGGACCTCTTTGATTGTCCGATATAAGAGAATCGAGAAAGAATGTTTGTGAATACTGTAGGGATATTTTTACCCAACTACCCTTAAACTTCCATTAAAACAACTTAATGTAACTTTAAGGGTAGTTGGGTAAAAATTACATGTTTCTATACGGCCTATTAATTAGTAATAGTCTTAGAGATGTGTACTCACATAAATAATGTTCTCGTTGAATCGTTTCTTAAGGTTGTCTATGAAGGCCGCTTCAGATCGGAAGTCCTCGAGCAGAACGAAGTCCTGCACTCCGACACGTTCGCGGTGCTGGAGGGCGTGCTCCATCATGCCCTGTACTGACACGGGCCGGAGGAGCCTGCAACAAAAATATTATTTAATTAATAATTATTATACATATCAACCTTCAACTACCTCGATTTACAGTTGTTGTAACTTGTAATGGTTGGCTACTATATTATATATATATTTAGTCAGTTATCGATAAACACATAAATAGTTTCATTTTTTTTTTATTTCCATGTACCCCCAATTCGAACAAAAGCCCACTTAACAGATGTGTGCTAAACCGGACAATATTTTATAATTTTCGAATTTAAATCGTAATGATACGTTTCCCTTTTTAGCCAAAAGTAAATTGTAACCTTTTTACGTCGGTCATGTATGGGTTCAGAGTGTTTCTCGATAGGGAGTTTATTAGTTTCACAGTACACTAAATGCTTAGTATATATAATAAGTAAGTCGTTTCAGCAAAACAGGAAAACATTACATCATAATTGAATAATAATTTAATTAAAATTAGGTTTATAAATAAAACATGCCACAGAGACCGCTACCGCAGTACTATTTGTAAGATGGCATGGACTTGAAATAACTATTGTCTAAGAATTCAGAAGATAAAAAATATTTTTGTTACGATCGATTAATATCGCTGTTAATCCTGCATCTCAGTCCATTACCTATCTCTGAACGTAGATCTTGTACAGCGTCCAAAATGTCAGGTTATTTATGTGGGTTTAATTATTCAAATTTGAAATAGTCTCGGTGACCTAATGGTTCAACACTTTGCTTCTGATTCAGAGCTCTCAACTCCATATTATGTCCGGGTGCATGCCGATGACTTTTAAAAAATATGTATATGATTCACAAAAGGGCACCCTAATAATAATAATGGAAACAAAACCGATGCCTACACAATCGGGTAATACAAAACCAGAAAATAACCTTAATATTTTATAATAAAACTAGTTGACCCAGCGAACTTTGTTCCGCAACAAAAAGAATAAATAAGTAAATTTCTCACTTTTCCTTAATTACAACGTACAAGAATTATAGGTAAAAACCACCGCGTTGATACCCTATCTATTAAAAAAAAGCATATAACGGACAGACTGCGGAAAGCGACTTTATTTTATACTATGTAATGACAAAATTGCAGGTTACTATTTTTTATTTGTTCCCCACAATCGTAACGTCACCTTTTCTTTCATAAAAGTTCATTACCACGAAAACATACGTAATTTAATAGTTTGTCTCAATGATGTAATCGTATTAGTGGTTAACTTGCTGTCAGTTAAACCTAGTTACCTATAGACTGATCTTCATATGATACTTCTATTACTCACCAAAGTTTAGAAAGCCTCGCGTATACAAAAACAATATGACAGAACTCACTAAAACCGTCTGATTTCCACCAATGCTCACAATGGCACTGTCTACACAACATCTTCTTATACCAATCACTTCTCACAGTGAACTAAGATACCATCTTCAGGGCAAGAAGGTTTGGGCAAAGACACTGTCTAATCACTTTGGGAAAAGTAAACAAAGAAATGGCTATTTGTATATTGTAAACAAATTGATGTCATTTAAATATTATCGTAATTAGTAACTATCATATTTTGTCAAGATTATTATCACAAGGATAGTGGATAATGAGAGCCCATAAATATATCAAACAATAAAGAGCTAAAGATATTTTCAAGTTTCATATAAAATAAATTGTATGTAAGACAATAATTACAAGTGTTATGTTTAGTGGTCAGGATAACGGATTTAAATTACAAATATTTATGCATATCATGATGGCATAGGAAAAGTATTTCATACACTTGATAGGTACTTGTATTATAGTAGTAGTAGTGTAGTTGAGCTTTCATACTTATCAATACTCATATAGGTCGGTAAATCTATTATTACTGCTCACGGGTCGAATTTAGTTTTTAAACTAAACCTGTTCGATATTGGATGTTTATGAAAAAACAGTCAAAATATTAGGATCCTTTTAAATTTGCTTTTTTTAAATAGTATTCATTCAGTACGTTAAAGCTAAAGCTAAGCAAGTGAAAGCTTGTTTTGTAAAACAGTTTTTTTTGCAAACACATACATGCAATCTTAATTTCTTGGATTTCCTTTGGATGGAGATCAAGAATAATTAGTTACCCTTAAAATAGCAACAGTTTCTTTTTAAACTTCACATCTTTTTCTAGACGAAAGTGTAGGCAGCGGCCTTCATTTCTTAAACTGCCGAATTGTAACTCCCGAATGGAATAATCGGCGGAAGCTATTGCCATACATTAGGCACAATATTGTCAGTCATCAAATATCGTTAATTTCTAAAATGATTAAAAAGACAGTAGATATAGGTACGTCTCGGTCCTGCGAGACATATTATGCGCTATTTCAGAATGTCAACTTTCTTGGCATTCTGTTAAAATATCATGACATTATATGTAATGCGACTCGGCTGTAAATGATTACACAAAATATGACTGCGTCGTTTCAAGGAACTGGACGTTCGTTGGAAATGTAACTCGGTCATTTTGATAATATAATAATTAACCTAAGTACGTAAATGTGAACTATTAATGGTTGGAAAGTATTTAGATCGCGTACAACTGATAACTGCTAATTTTAATGAAAAATTACATGATTATATACGGGGCAAGTTGTCATTATGTAATAATAACGTTAAGCAAAACAATACAGTTTTTTATAAACAAAAATATTAGCCGTTAATCGTAGAGGGGTGAATTTATGGTTGTATGTATAAAAATAGATGTTGTCCGATTCTCAGGCTTACCCGATATGCATACTAAATTTCATGACAATCGGTGAAGCCATTTTGGAGGAGTTCAATAACGCACCCTATCGATTTTTAAAGAACGATTCTCATATGTATTAATAAAATATGTACCAAAATAGCAAATGTTTATTCATTGAAATAAAATGTATCATAATAATATTTATAACTGTACTAATTTTGTAAGTTATCACATTGACATTGTAGCCAGTTGTGTGCAGTTATGTATAATGCCTATGATATGAACATCCGCTTTGCAATAACCTGATTACAACATACATACAACACGACCCGACCGATATGTTTTTTTTTATGGGATAGGAGGGCAAACGAGCAAGTGAGTCACCTGATGGTAAGTAACTTCTCACCGCCCATAAACACCGTTGTGCGTTGTCGTCCTATAAGGAAAGGGTAGCGGAAATTGGATCGGGCCTCCGGATACCTCTCTCACCGTAAGAAACGCGGCACGAGCCACTTCACGCCGCATATTCCGAGAGGTCGTGGTAATTCACCAGTCGAGCCGGCCCATTCATTCAGCGAACTGCAAGACTCTGTTGTAATATAATATTATAACAGGATTGTAATGTTCCTTCAAATTTTACATTTACAAACTAGATACTACTGGGTAAAGACTTCAAGCACATGGAAAATATAACCTGTGAAATGAACCAACGTGAATAAGGCTTAGAAGGCTGTTACTGTATCATTTTCATGAAAAACCTCTGAGCACTATACCGTCTTTTTTGAGCGGTACAGGTGAAGTACGCGAGTAAATAGAATTTCTCAGGTACAAGTGAGGAATTACGACTACTTAATTAATTATGTACGTTTTTTAATAATTGATTGAATATTAAAAAGAAATCTCGAAATACCCTAGTGGTGGTACGGGCAGTTATTATTTTTTTTATAATATTTTCTTTAAATAATTTCTTGGTAAGACACCAGTGCGGCCTATTGACACCTGCAATGCAAACGGTGTCACAATTACTATCTGTCTCACACAAGTGTCAATGGCTGCGCTAGTCACTTACCATCAGGTGACTCGCTTGATGAGTTTTTCCCCTATCCTATAAAAAAAAACAGTTTTCATAGGAATTTGTTTTTTTTTGTGTCATTCTTTATGTCTGAAAGCACCTCGAATAACAAAAGTGACATCGCGTGTTCTGGTGGCCGGACGACATGTTCCGTTGGTGGCTACAAAGCTATTGTTTCTGCCCATTTGTTAATACAAAAGCACCTTAATACAATACTCTATTTAAATAAACATTCTCACAAGTTTTAGTTAAACTAAAAAAAGTAAATATATATACCGTTACTATGCATCTGAAGTGAACGCGGTCTTCTTGAAAAAATTTAAACATCTTATCGCATTTTTATGATCTTCACACACAATAAGAATTTGATTCGCGACATTATTAAAATACGATACGATTTGATGTCTTATGAATTGAAGGATAAAATGTATAATTGCATGTGTCAGTGTGTTCAACTCAGGCTGAACCTGCACACTATTTTTGGTGAAGCGTGTTGTTACCGAAAATGGCGCAAGTCAATCACCCCGCGGTTAAAATAACTCACAACTTAAGTTAAAACAGATGGTGAAATCAGGTAGTTTCAAAAGTGCCTGGTTATCAATACGAAAACGTTATGAGATGAGTTAAATTTACCTTTTTATCAAGGAAATTTTTATGTATCTATTTATCTACATAGCGGTGTTTTTGATTAACGAAATAAATATAATATTTTTTATGTCGATGAAAAGTTTTCAGCTAGGCGACGCACAATAGACGTTGCGAGCACCTTCAAATAGCAAAAGGCTCAATACAAAAATTCTCTATCTTCTTTTTAAAAATGCTCATATTGCAAATGCTATGGACAAGTTAAACCACAACATTGGTTATGGTCTCTTTATGTATAGTAACAGAGAACTCGGATCCACTATCCCCACCAAATTAAGAGACCATTAGAACTCACAGCCGCTCGTAGAATATTAAATGGTTAATATTTCTCACTAGAACTTGAAGCAGTGTCGTTACATCAATTCGATTCTACATGTCAATAGCCTTTGTGAGTAATATACGTATGTCGTAATATTAATTACTAAAATATTTAATATAAGAACTGTGAACTTACATTTACTTTTAATTTGATATCTTTAAGAGAAAATAATGAGAGGCTACGAGATGAACAGGCAAATGTGAAACATCATTACTGCATTCATATGAATAGAAAAATATACATGAATTATTTACATTTACATATTGTAGATTATATATATATAGTATGATTTTTTTTGCCATTCAAACTATCATCATTAAACATAAATTAATATTAACATTAAATTATTGATAAACTTGTATGAGATGTGGAGACTGAAAGGTGAAAGTCACGACCCATAGACTTGAGGAACAGTTTACTCTAGAATGCGACCGGAGTAATCTCAACGATAAGGAGAAGACAACTTCTTACATAAACTTATTAGAATTATTTTGAGAATCATTGGCAAAGATTCCACCATGCTAGCAAAGTTTTTGAGTAAATTAACAAGTCTTAATAAGTTAATTCCTATTTAGACACATTTGGTCTAAATAGGAAGTCTTATTACCTTACTTGCGATCTAGAATTCTATCTGTCTATATAAGTTCAGAAATGCTAAAGATAATACGCTTGTTAGGTGCTTACAAGAAAATCGTTCGTATTAGCCAGCCATTGTTTTTGTTTGGCAATCGTGTAGGTAAACGTTACACTCCAGTTTGTATGTGATGCGCTAGAAAATGTGTCATTATCGAATGTTATTTGCAAAATTATGTTCAGACTTATAAAGACTTATAGCGCATATAATAACAAAGTTATGCAAATTAAATGGGCTAGTTGGAGTTTTTCAGTGTTAGGGTTGTCAACATTATAGTTCTATACCTAACTCTAAAAATGTTACACGTTGTTCATGAACAAAATTATCGTAAATAAAAATTGCAAATTCCTCACACTTAGGTAAGTAAATTAATAAATAAAGAAAGAGGTTTTTATGAACAACATTACTAAGATAAGCTACAACGAACAGACAGATGAAACAGTTACTTTGTAAGTTCCCCAATATATGACTTCAGATAGAAGCTGTAATTTTTACAATACGAACGGTCGGTTTATTTTTATTCAAATACATAATATATTAAAATAAGTGCGACAACCCCAAGGCAAAAATGTAAAACAGTCTTTGTCAGCACGCCGCCGTTTGGGTCCGCTGACTGCTGGTTGTCAAGTGTCACTTACGTCATGACTCCGTCACATAATACTTTTGTTGCAGCCCTATATCTTATTACACATAGCGTAGGTACTGCATACAATGTTTTCTATAACGGAACCAGCTTTATTTGAGACTGCATGGATACCTACTTATAAATTTTAAAGCAATAGCAATGTCTATTCCTGGTACACCATCAGTACGACCAAACAGGAAAATCGTAAAAGTTTAAGTCTATCGGCTAAATGTACTATATATTATATTCTTTTTGAAAAATAGAATAATCAGGCATTGGGTAGGTACGAAATGAAACATGCCCGTGAACATGGCAACCAAGTGAACGAGTTGTGATTCCACGATTGTTACTTTTTTTGCGAATCGTTCTTACGTCACACAAGTTCGGTGACCCTGCAATCTGTCTGCACTAACGTGTACATCGATAATCCAGAGAAACGGGTACCTACGTTATAATTATAAGTTTCTGTAACTTCATACTTTTTTACCCAAAGTTTCAGGCAGCGGCCGTTACTTACGCATCGAATCGCTGATTATTTACATGCCAAACGGAACTTGTTACATACCACACATCAGACACAATATTATGACTCAATATTTATTTCACTGTTCCAAAAAGAATTCCAAAAAGTCATCGATCCCCTCCGGGCTCACCCCGGTTTCGATCCCACGACTTCTTGATTCAGAAGCGAATTAGTGAAATATATCGATTAAAATTAAAAACTTGCTAGAAATCTTACATTGGAACTATTTGATACACGCAATGATTTTCCTTATGTCAGGATTAAATATTTAAAATTTTAAACGCTTCTTACGCCTGCAACTTAGACTATTAAATTGTGAATATTAAAAGAAGGTTTCTTGCAGTTATGCAATATACTGTATTAAGTTATTATGTTACTGTTGACACATTACAAAATGTCTTCAATATCACATTATTTACGTCACCGATCAATTTCGTACAATTATTTCATTTGTTATTACAGAAGTATAACATGTTTAGAAATATATACTGATAATATTTAAGTAATGTAAAATTTAACTAAAATTTAAGAGTGTACCAATGAGTTACCCTATCCTAATAATTATTATAAATGCGAAAGTTAGTGTGTATGTATTTGTGTTTTTTACTCTCTTATATCATTAACTAATTTAGGGTAATATATGTTACTCATTCCTTAAACGATTTATAAAGGTTTGGGCTAAAATATAAGAATATATTTTAAGGAGCTTACTGGCACAGCTCGTAATCTGCATAAGTTAGGAAAACACGAATGATATTTCTGGATTAAACACGTCAGTGACCAACATAATCAGGTCTAAATTTCAGGTCCCCTGTGGGTCATTGTCTAACGAATTAATGCAATAATTCCAACATATCCACCACTCGTCTAGCTCACCATACAGGCCGTCTTTAGTTTCTCAATTTACTCTTACGGACTGTATATTTTATCATTTTGCAACATCTACATTTTGGATTACAAAATTTCGATCTAATTCAGTTGGTCGCCTTCAAGGTTTGAATATATTTAGTAATGTTTAAAGATGAGTCTAGATATCATATATAATGCATATTACATTCTAACTGGTAACATTCTAAGGTCGTTTGGTGCTATATTTTTAATAAATGCTGAATTATATATAAATATTAATCACTACCGCATATACAAATCTGTTAATTTTCAGTCGGAGTTAGCAGTTAAAAAAGATTATAATAATAATCTCGTTTTATCCTATGAGATTTATAAACTTTAGCAGTATTTTACCGTTGAAACTGTTGAGATAGATTTTTCAAGGGATAAGGGGGAGAAGGAGCAAGCGGGTCACCTGGTGGTAGGTGACTAGCGCCGCCCATGGACACCTGAAACACAGGTAATGGTACAGTTGCGTTGCCGACCTCTATGGGAGTTGAATGGGAAGTGATGGGGATTGGCCTCCGATTACCTCTCTCACCGAACTTAACGCGGCCTAAGTCACTTTACGTAGATATCCTTGTAAAATGCGGTAATAAGGGTCGAGCCGGCCCACTTATGCAGCAAACGCCGTATCTTAACCGACCTCTCTACTGTATGTCTACCACAATTAGGGCAATATAAAGTTTTTATCACGGTATTTGCCCTTTATGAGTGCGCAAAAGGGGAATGAACGTTGGTAATTTTGACAAAACTCGTGGGCCGATTTATGGTCGAGTCACGATTGTCAAGAGAACGGAATTTCGCACAGCCAAACCAGTAACCATATAACATTAATATAAACTCCGACATCATGCTGGGACTTGACAACTTTAAAAAGAGAGAAGATTTATTTTTTATTTTTTTTTTATATATAGTTATCACTATTGTGGCGATGAATCAAACCTACATACTAAGTTTAATACGTGAGCCACTGACAACTAGATCGATAAGTATATATATATATACCTAGTTTTCCAATTACAGCATTAGAGCGTATTATGCGGCAAAATGCTTAACGTTGATGTTCCAACTACAGCATAGCTACGCACAATCGGACACTCGCAAAAGTAGTGCTTTCGCATGATGCGTGCCATGGATACCAATATTATCAAGTCATTGACAAAAAATTATTAAGCATTTTTTCTTTATGTTAGCATTGATTACAATACTTTAAATAAATTTTCTTTAGTAATAATAATATTTGTTACCTTTGGTTTCATTGTAGACTTTTGGAAATAATCAAAGTTAATTCAACATGTCAAAAGTAATATAAATATGGATGAAGGTACAAGAATTGACTTTTTTTATTCCACATTTACGGTGAACACTGAACTTAGCGCACTCTACTGGCGCCTTAAAACCGATTCGCGTTCTAATTAGGGTCCAGCAAAATTCGGCATTGTGCGGCACTGAGTCGCATAATGCTCTGTAATTGGAAAACTACGATAATGTGTATATTAAAAAGACTATTTATCTGAGAGCTAAACATGGCACCGGTCATCCTACGCAGACTAGATACGACACGAGTTGACCTTAAATCTTTATTTATACCTACAAAGGTGAATGTTATATCTTTGGTACATAACATAACATAACTTCACGCCTTTTGTTACCCGAAGGTGTAGGCAGCGGCTGTTAAGCCTCGTCTCACCTTCGGGTAACAAAAGGCGTGAAGTTATATTATTATGTTTACGTGTATGTGTTAATTAAATAAGTTATTACAAGTTATTTTATAATAATAATAAAATAATTACATAACATTTTACTGTGGTACGTTATCGTGCGCCAATTTTCACCTTGACCTAGACAAGTAGAGCTAACGGCTCATAAGTCAGATATAAAAGTTTGCCTGTGAGTGGGCCTCTGAAAATCTCCCTCACCGAAGCAAACACGGCTTGAGCCACTTTGCGTCTATATACTGAGAGTTGTATTTCATCGGTGCAGCCAGCCGATTCATGCAGCGAACTGCGTGGCTCTATGCCTGTTTGTCAAAATTATTATTGCGAAAACTCTTTAGATAGTACGTTAATAAGAAAGAATTCGACCCTATCGATGAATCCCATTTATGTTTCAATAATAATTTATTAATGTATGTATGTTTGTGTTGAAATGATCGCATCATTCGTATGTCATTTCTAATTTTAAATAATGTGACACAATAAGTTATGTTGTCCTCATTACCCGCTGTGTTCTAATCGAATGGTTATTCCCGGAGAAACTGTGTCAATAAATATATAAATTATTGGAATTTAAAATTTAAAAACTAAATAGTGAACAATGAAATTTTATAAATGCACATATGCCAAGTTCTTTGTGGGTAGGCAGAAAAAGCAGAGCGCCATAAGGCACGATGTTCCTCACCTGTTAAGTTACAGCTCTGGATATCACTTCAGAAACGACACATTTTTTTAAATGTCCTATAGGAAATTGGTGATTTGTCTGACGGAAACTTAAGTTTGTACAAAAGTTAGCTACTGTAAATCTAGGAATAATAGGTATACACATATACCTTCCCGCTTAGGTAGTAATATTAGGGTTATTTATGCTGTAACGAGTCCAAGGAGATACAAATTAGCGTACAGATCAAACACTTTGCATGTCTTTCGACCTCACTTCATCTGGTGGTAAGTGTCAACGAGTCCGTAGGTGGTAAGACGCAGTCCAGTTAAAAAGATATTCACTCTTTCTTTATAGACACCTACGTTATATTCGTTTTACGTTATATTTGATATTTATTTTTATGATATATAATAATGCTATTCAGATTGAGTTGTTAATCCTTCAAAACTATGCTAATATGACGTGTTTGATTAATAATAAAGCGTCTATTTTAAAATTTTAGTATTCATTTGTATAAACCGTTTGATGTTTATTTACATATATCATTACGACGATCTCCGTGACATTTTGTAGAATATATTAATACTGATTATGAAGAACGAAGCTTTCACTAAAGCTTAATATAATGTTAATATTACTATATCTTATTAAATATCTATCATAATCAGTCTCATTAATAGTACAAGCTTTAGTGAGTAGATTTTGTATTGTTCTGTGGTTAGACAAGCTAATCTCAAAAACTACTGGTCTACTGGAAACTACAATGTAAAATAACCAAATATTGTGAATACTGGGGAGGTTATTCTTTTTGTGGTAATTTGAGGGTGTTACAATATAAATGAGTTATTTCGTCCCATGCATTCGCCCTCGTGCCAAAGGTTGAAGAATAAGCGATTGACCTGGTGTGGTTAATGCCGCCTATGTCATATGTAACACCAAGTGGGTCACAATACTAACAATTGCTTTGCCGGCCTTTAAGTTGTGATAGGGAGAGGAGGGTAAACGGGGCGGCCCAACGGACACTCTCTCAACCATCGCAACGCGGTATGAGGCATTTTTATGAATTTTCCAAGATGTCTTGGCATTTCACCGGTCAAACCGGCCCATTCATGCAGTGGCTCTATCACTCTTAAAAGTCATCGATATTTATCACACATAACTACCGAACAATCATTACTAGCCATTGATTACAGCCATTATATATTATTAAACATTTAAATATACTTTCACTAATATTATCGAAGTATGAATTAAAACTAACTATATAAACAAATATGTAATTTAATGCGTATTGCGTGAGTGCGGCGAATATTCGCCCCAATTATTGTCGTTAAGTGGGGTTTGGTATTGGTACCACCAACATTTTTGTATATAATTATAATATAAACATACATCCAATGATATTATCACTATATGTTGATGTAACACTAACATAATTGTTTAGAATTTCATTGCAAATGAGTAAAACTGATGGTAAGCGAATATAGTCATGAATTGCCTTGCCTGGCTAGGTAGGCTAAGGGGGTGTATTAAGATAGAACAGGTAGAGGAATGAGTATGGGGAAGGAAAAGCTATTGAGTTTAGTTAAGGGTTAAAAGAACAACAGTCCGCAGTTTTTGCCAGCCCCTCTATGTTGGACATAGATAAGAAATTATATGTAAATTTATGTTACACAAAGAGGGTCACATAGGTAATGACTCATTACAAAGTTGTGACTAAGATGCTCTAACTAATATAGTTAATGCAAATGTGACCTTGTTTGTTATTTTATCACGCCTAAACTACTCAACTGATTATGATACGTTATATAAACATTAATAAGGGTAAGGAATACAAGGTAATGTAACATAACACATCTACTCGAAGGTGTAAGCAGTGGCTGTTAAGCCTCGACTCGCCGTTGTGTTTACGTACCAAATAGTGGCGAACGTGCCATAAAAGGTGTATATTATTGCATACAAGTTAATGTATTTTGCATATCGGTATGATTCTTGAGAGAAAAACGTGCAGAGAAAGGTGTTGGGGTTACAGGTGCCCTGGTTTATTTGAATAATTTGTGTGATAGGACGACATGGACTATATATGCACAGCAAAGACAATGGATCAGGACTTGGTTTAGAGATGCATTTTATGTATAAACATACCGCAATTACTTGTCACAAATTACTTTATATTGCAAGGGAATGTACTATTACTGTGAAATATTATTTGGAGAATACGTAGTCCCGTCGTATAATTAGTAACTAAAAAAGACGGCCCTTACTTTGAAGAGCATTTGTGTTGAAGCAGCCGTTGGTGCCAGGTGTTAATATGAACCTACCCTCGATAAACTGAGGACTGGTTCACCTTGCAACTATACTACTAAGATCATACTGCTAGTGTCCTGTGCTCATTAAAATACTGGCATTATTAAATAATTCGGATTGAAATAGGTTCTTTGTTCATGACACGGTTGCCTATGAAAATATAAACGCATTTATTAAATTTAGCCTTCTTATTTGAATTTTAATTTTTATAAATCTATTAATAAAATCACGTGAATAGTCTCGGTGGTCCAGCGTTCGAGCACAGCGCTTCTGAATCATGAGGTTACAGGTTCGAATCCTGGCTCACACCAATGACTTTTCGAAATAAATTTCGATAGTTATGTGTCAACCATATCGATGACTAAAAAAAACTTTATTCCCGGTATGGTAAGAGGTTCGATACCATTGGGATACCCATACCATTTGGGACATTAACATAACGGTGAGTTGAGGCCTAACAGTCACTGCCTACACCTTCGGGTAGAACGTGGCCTGAAGTTATGTTATATTTAATAGCCAACTTTTAAATAAAAAGGTGAAATATATGATCAAGTATTATGTTATTCCCTAGTAATAATGTATAGTCAGACGTCACAAGAAAAGAGGTTTGGCAGACAGTCTTACAATAATAATTAATTTGTCCTTCAGAGCGAACCGCTAATTAAGGTGAATCCCTTAAAGTGCCTGAGTACAAAAATATTATGTAGCAGCGTGTCTACATTTTATATCAATTAATTAATCCCCAGCTAAAAGTGAACCTCGATATATTATTTTTTTAATTATAGGTATTTTGAGTGGATCCGTAACACAGGCTTAGGCACCGTATACATTTAAGTAACAATTTATAAGTCCAAACATATTATTATATATTACTAGTTGCCCCGGCGAACTTTGTTCCGCATCCAAAGTAACAAATGAGTAAAATTTGGATATATTATCTTCTGAGAGTCGTGGTATTTCACCGGTCGAGCCGGCCTATTCATGCAGCGGACTGCTTGACTCTACCGCTGTTAGATTATATTAAAAGCACAATCTATTAAAGACACTTAACTAGATGAAAATGAATGCTGTAATGTTTAAAATTGCTTCGTAAATGAGCCAATAATTATTTTATGTAAAAAGGTAAGAAATAAAAATAATAATTGTAGGTTATCCCTAAGAGATAGACATATGCCGTCGCGGATTTTTTGTAGAACTTTTGAAGGTGAATAGTAATTGTACTATATTGTTTCGATCTATCACTTAGGGTTCAGCCAGCGTTTGCAATTCAAGTGGTAAATCTTGAAAATTATCATTTTTTCTTTAGTACATTATGCATTAAATTATAGATAAAAACCACCCCGTTGACACTCTCTATCCATTAAAAACACCCGCATTGAATTAAGTTGCGTAGTTTCAAAGATATAAGCATTTATGTTGACAGACAGCGGAAAGCGACTTTGTTTTATACTATGTAATGATAATGACTAGCTGATCCGGCGAACTTTGTTACGCATCAAAAGTATTTTTTACAGCGCTTACATCTAAAGTGCTACATAAATTATACATACAAACCGGCCATTTGACTCCCTCTATTTATTATAAGAAACCGCATCAAAATCTGTTGCGTAGTTTCAAAGATCTAAGCATATAAGAGGACAGACAGCGGTAAGTGACTTTGTTTTATACTATGTAATGATTATGATACATCAAAACCTATCTGAAAAACACGCGTTTATGAATATATTTTAAAAATCCCATCTAAACCAAATGACTAGTTACTGACTAGCAAACTTACATACACCAGTATCGAATTCAGAACTTTTATTGATGTCGGAAATATCAGCAAATTTGAAAGTTAAAGAAAATATGTACGTTTATAGTTAGTGTTTAAGTTATTTAAAGCCTACTCATTTAACAAGACAAGTTGAGAACTTACTCATACAGGTACTTTCACCTTTCAACCCCATTTCCATTTCGAATGTTGCTGTGGTCGGTTAGTCTGTTTGTTTCTTTTTCATTATTAAACAATTATCACACATAAGTCGGTACTCTCACTCACTCTCGTATACATAACAGAACCTATAGAATATAAACTGTCCAGCAAAACCTCTTAGAATAAAATCTATCAAACCTTATAGTCCGCTGAGCGCGACAATTAGATACTTAAATAATGACACATTTATAGTTATGATGTTACGTCCCTTCCGGTGCACTAAACTGAAATTATTTAGAAACTACCCATAAGAAATAAATTGTATCATAATTTTTACTAGTACCTCTCTACCTACATTCTATTTACATACAAATCCATGAGGAAACTCATAGTATATGTCATATGACATTCGAAGTCAACAAATGTCACTTTCTCCTTTTTTCCTAGAATATAAATCCGAAAGGCAGGTTGGTATACATACACGAATTATCAAGATTTATACAGAAAAGAAATTAAACGCTTCAAGCTCTGTAGTTTTGTCATTGGTTCATAAACTATATTTTTTCATTACATTTTGGAAACCGTTTAATTAGAGGTATTCAAACATTTACATAGTAAAACCTACACAAGTATATATAGATTAAAAAACGGACGTTTAGGGTGATAGCATAGGGATTTGTAATGTGTTGAGGAGCAAACCACACCGCACCCAGCCGCGCCCGCGACCTACATACGGTGCCTGTCAGACGTGGTGATGCGTGACGTCACAACTCCTGGCTATTGGTGCAGTATGGCTGATTATAGCAGCGACGTTCTGTATCGACATTACCTATATCTAACTCATCTGAGTCATTTATCATCAGTTGGGTCTTAGCCTTAGTCTTCCAAAACACATCGAGCTGATAGTCCTCTTTATGGCCTAGTGTTTTAGGACTTATATTTCTGTCTATTAAGTATCGGTAACTGAAAAATACTGTTGTAATAGAACCACCGTCTATTCCATAGGATCACATAATTCACTGCCCTAATCGGGCTAGTGAGGTCGTGAAGGTATATATAGTACGTTTGATTGGTGTTACGTGCAAACCCATGAAATTACTTGTACATTATACATACGGCTCTACTATATTAAACAAATTAAGATCCACCTCACGACTGACTCTTTCGTATTTGTTTTATTGTTACGAGTTGATGCATCAAATTGTTTCCTAATAATTTTAACTTAACATTTCACGCCTTTTTCTACCCGAAGGTGTAGGCAGCGGCTGTTAACCCTCGTCTGGCAGTTACGTTGACGTCCCAAATGGAATAGGGCGAACCTATTGCCATACCAGGCAAAAAGTTTTTTCAGTCATCGGTGTATTTATCATACATAACTTCCGAAATTAATTTCGAAAAGTCATTATTGTTATTATTACCAAAAAACTGTATAACAATACGTTGTGTGGTTTGCGAGGTTTATGCGAACAAGCAAGCGGAAGCGACTTCTCATAATCCTTCAATAGTTCTTCTGGTAATGAGGGATGCTATATTGTGTAACATTTTATATATGAGTTAAATTCCTATTGCAACAATAGTATAATGCCTTCTCACGATTGTCTTTCTAACGGATAATGATACATTGATGCGATGAAAAAACCCATGAGAACATTTCAATGTTTCCAATCAATGATTGATTGATTTTTTATTACTTATATTGAAATGTAAGACGACGCAATGTATACATAAAGACATACAACAGATTTAATTACGTTTTTTTTTCAGGTTAGAGAACTTTTTAATAGTTATACGGATATGTTTGAAGTTTCTAGTGGAGAAGTAGAGTCTATATTTGTTATGTCATGTATCACAGAGTTAATGCCATCATATTAAGTGATTTTTATTTTGTAAGTACAACTTAAGGTCTCAGCCATTCGTAAAACCAGTTGTCATCCTGCGGGCTCATGAAATCAAATAATGGGCGCTTTCCCGGCTTCCTTTAATACATTTTTCTTTCCCTTTTTACTAAATAAATCCCAATAGCCGAGAGGAACTATGTTACATATAAAAAAGGTCGGCTGTTTCATAAAATATTAGGATTTGAGTGCATTCCCTATTTGTTTTTATGGTCCTCAAGTACCCACACAGGAACTATGTTTTCCGACCGGATGGCTATAACATAATTGGTACCTGCTTCCTTTATGCAAATTCTAGTTATACTCAGTTATATTAAAAGAAACGTGAGCTAGAAACTAATTATTTTATATACGTTCGACGATACTAACATTTTATTAAAAAAATTAATAAATAAAGAAATAGATTTTCACACTGTTCAACTGTTTTCAACCTAGCTAGCACATTCTGAGCTTACTTACTTAAATATTAAGATGTAAACTATTTCGTAGCCGTTTTGCTACTTAAATTTGATACTTTTTACATTTTTACTAAAAGTACTAAATAATTGAAAATTGACAAATAAATAGTTGATTTTGCATAGGTAGTAAAACCGTACCTTCGGGTAGAAAAAGGCGTGATGTTATTAAAACCGTAATACATACAGAACTTCACGCCAAATCCCTTGCGGGGTAGGCAGGGAAAACAGAGCGCCATAAACCACGATTCTCACTCGCTTCGCTCGTTTCGTTGACCCTCATAACTCTTTTCATTAACGCGCATCGATTTTTAAGGCTCCTAACATCACCTTCCTCCAGAACACGTTCTATTTGGTCATATCCATGCGCTTATTATTTAGAATTAACAAACTTACTTGGCCAAAACTTTTGTTTGAATTAGATATCAAGTGTTAATCCGTTTGAATCATTGTTGTCACACCTGATGATGTCATCACATCCTTCAGATAGACGTGATGGTTTAACTGATTATTCACAGACACTATCATTTATTGCAGAAATGTTTTTAATGATAAATACATTTTACAATTAGATATTATCGTCTTGTGGTCAGTACTTTAACAGCGGTAGAGTCATGCAGTTCGCTGCATGAATTTACCGGGTCGACCGGTGAAATACCACCTCCTTACAGAAGAAGTCTCAAGTAATAAAGTAACAACCGCTGCCTACACCTTTATTAGATTACTTCACATCATATTTCAATTTTAAATAAAGGAAATGGCTAATTTTTACGCCTTCTTTAGTGAGAATTTGTCAAGCCCAGTGGTTTATTACTGGAGGTTTGGATTGAGAAGTTCAGGGTTAGAATCTAGGTACACATAAATAACTATTGACGCACTAAATTCTCGCATTTCTTAAGAAATGAGTCATTTTATGACAATATTGCGATCAAACATATATACTTTGTAATTCCGATTCTTCATATTAGTAGTACAGATTACTTTGGTATTATATGTATGGGAGTTAAATCCCGTGAACAAATACTTATTAGTATATTATTTTATTATATTCCTTCCTATTAACAGGAAAATCAAGGGTCAGTTCGTTTCAGATATACTACGGGCATGTTGATGTGTTGAAGGGATCACCTATACTTACGGTAATATAACTTCACGCCTTTTTCTATTCGAAAGTGTAGGCAGTGGCTGTTTAGCCTCGACTCGCTGTTATGTTTACGTCCCAAACGTAATATGTGGCGAACCTGTTGCCATACCGGGTACAAAGTTTTCAGTCGTCGATATTTATCACACATTACTTTCGAAATTAATTTCTCTTGATTCAGAAGCAGGGTGCTCGACCACCGGACCACCGAGACATATATACATATACACATGCACATACCTACAGTAGTAGCTCGCAATTGTATTTCTTTTGATCGACACGAATAAAATAAATATTTAACTATAAAACGTGTTCACTATAAATTGTATTGACTACAGATATATTATGTAAACCAAGTTATTACAATATTTGCGTAGCTGAAAAATCGTGAATCATATAGAATACCGTCCTTACACTTTCACTGTTTGGAAGTCTCTTTAAATATTATAGAGATTAACAGTTCCTGAGTTACGCGATAAAATTAACAAATTTAATTTTGTCAGTTGTTGTAATATTCTTACATACTCTTGTCAATTTGTATAATGTTAGTATAGACTAGAAGAGGATGATCTGTACAAATAGTTAATTGAAAATTTTAAATTCAAGTTAAGTCCCGGTGAAAGATGTTGATCACGTTGTTAGCATGTCCTCACCTGTAGAGGTCAGACGATCTATTCGCACCAATAATGGCAATTAGATACATCATATGTATACAAATTGACCTTAACACACTTGGATGTGAGGTTAAAATGGAAATAACTGTATAATCCTCGCTCGTGGACACTAAAGAAATCAAACAAATCATTTTTTTTTTATAATCACTCACTTATTGATCTCATATCATGAACTATTACAGTAAAGGCTGAGTCTGAATAAATTGGAGGTTACCCAAGTGGGTGAACTTTTGACCTTTTCCTGCACGAATGACCTCGATAGCCGTGATAAAGGATAAGATGGACGAAGCATCTTTGACATGACATAATAAATATTTTATCAAAACGTGTAATATTTAACAATGCATACTTGTGCTTAATATATAAATGATGTATTATAATAATTCTGAAGTAAATATACTGAACAATAGTCTTGTTTATATTACAAGTATCGATGTTACTTGAGTTAGTGTTGCCGCATAGTTACTTATTTATGAGATCATTCAATTGTAATATTACCATAGACGCAAAAATTTATATGATTCATATTGAGGTTTATTAATTAACTCCAGGTGTGTTATTTATCACATACCTATTATATTAAACAAATGACTCTTTTACTTAATAGCTCATACACTGCCACACAGACATACATACACCAAGTCCCTGGCGGGGTAGGCAGAGAGAACAGAGCCATATAAGCACGATTCTAACACACATCGTTGAATTTTGTTGATATTTAGGTGGAAATAAAATTAAATAAAACGATTACATGAAAATGCCACGACGTATATTATAAGAGTGAAGAAAAAAACAAAAGATAGTAATAATATGTAAATTACTTTTTCTTCTAAATTCAAATAGTTGCGTTCTTATATGCCAACAAATTTCATAACTCTTTGTCGTAACACGACCGGTGGTTTTTAAGATTTTTAATCTCAAGTTCTTCAAGGACTTGTTCAATTTTGTCGTGGAAAGGGTGTCGTAGCCGACTTCTATTCCTACATCCTTCTGCTTTTGAACTTTATATCTGCTTAGACCATCTTACATCATCCATTTCTTCATACGTTCCATCAGAACATGCCATTTCTTACACAAAAACTCTCTTTTAATCATAGACTGGAAGCGATCTTAGTATAAGTATCTTAGTATAGTCTTTGAAGTAGGTTTTTTGCTTCTTATAAGAAGTAACCATTATTATGAAATTTTGTACTTAAATTATTGGGGTTACCAAAACTGCTGAAACTAACTTCGATTAAACTGAACCAAATATAATGGTTTATATAGATACCTACTATTGATAGATAGGAGGAAAGTGATCATAAGAGCCTCAAAAATCGACGCCCGTTCATGAAAAGAATCGTGCCTTATGGCGCTCTGTTCTCTCTGCCTACCCCGCAAGGAATTTGCCGTGAAGTTATGTAGATACTATTTTATCTATCGGAGAAAAATATACGGTTTCCATGTAAATAACATTTCGCGCCAACAAACAAAAAAAAAACAAACAACTGGCTATATTTTATATATTTCTTTATTTTAAAATTGGAACAACACTCCACTTGACCAAGATATTTAAGTTTCCGTTATTAGTTAGTAGTTTTGTTTTTTTTTAAATTAACGGATAGTAACTAACTGTACGTATTTTGCTGTATATAGTATATTATATATGCACATTTACGATATTTTGACAATAATTTTCATGTATTTTAATAAGGTTCTGTCTTATCGATACAACATAGTAATAAACTCGTATCTATATGTATACTTTGTCCTTCCTCAAGATTAATGTCGCCTATACTAAAATAAATTATTTATAATTCTATGAACAATTACACGGGCCAGTTAATTATGTTTATAATTTAATTACGTATTTTATACCGATTTATTTCACTTTGCGTTGATGTAATATTGTAAATTTTTAACTAATAATACGCATATTATAAATATTCGTTCGTATATAATAATATATAGTACGTTTTTAATAATTTCATACGGAAATATTATTTTGAATACCGGTTAATTCAGTTGTAAGTAGGTAAGGTAATACTTTTATTGAAAAAAATTTTTATTTGTGAATCTAAACAGTCTTACAGTCTAACAGTCAGTCTAACAGTACCGGGGATGCCTTATATACCGGCCTCCCGCGAATTTCTCGGGAAAACGTCGACGAGCACCGGAACAAACTTGTGTCTGAAATCGAAACTTTGCTTAGTCAAGTTTCGGACTGGGGCCGACTAAACTTGGTCCAATTCAACCCTAAGAAGACACAGGTCTGCGCGTTTACCGCTAAAGAGACACCCTTTGTCGTAGCTCCCTGTTTTGAGAGCGCTCCTTTACCCGCCTCAGCCGCTATCGGAATTCTTGGTGTCGACTGGTCGAGTGACGTCCAGTTCCGCGGTCATCTGGAGGGCAAGGCCAAATTGGCCAAATTGCCCCTGGTATTGCAGTCGCCATGGGCGGCGGTGATTGCTTTCCATCAGGTGACCCGCAAGATCGTTTGCCCCCTTCTATTACTAAAAAATAAATAAATAAACCATCCTCGAATCCACTTGAACACGCACAAAAAAATGAATTCAATTCGGTCCAGCCGTTTAAGAGGAGTTCACTGTCAAAACGCGTCCTGGAGAATTAAGATATATAAAGATAGAGTATAAGATGAACTGAATATATCGAATACAAGTTAAATACAGCCAAAACCGTCAGCATAACGTGCTCCGCATTTTAAATACCAATGAAAAACTAAAACCTGTTTTTATCGAAGCAGGAACAGTGACTTCGTGAGTATTATCAACAGTAGGTACATCTGTTAGGTACTGTGGCAAATTTGTAATTGTTACATATTGTTTCGTAATTTCATTAGCAAAGAATAGCTAAAATTTCATTAGTCTCGGTGGTCCAGTGGTCGAGCACTCCACTTCTGAATCAAGAGGTCGCGTGTTCGAATTCTGGATCACACCAGTGACTTTTCGTATATTAAATTCGAAAGTTATGTGTGATAAATATCGATGACAGACAACTTTGTGCCCGGTATGGCAATAGATTCGCCACCTATTCCATATGGGACGTTAACTTAACGGCCACTGCCTACACCTTCCGGTAGAAAAAGGCGTGAAGTTATGTTATGTATATTCTTTAAGATTTATTAGTGGGTTATTTTCAGAAGAATTATCTTAACATTTTTTAACAAAATTTACGTTAATTTTGTCTCGACAGTCGAGCGCATTATAGCGCGGACTTTAAAAAAAAAACGAAGATGGTTTCAATCCTGGAACATTCTAATGACTTTTTCATTATGTAATCAAGTCTATACGAAACTTTGTCGAAGCCTACACCTTTGAGTATAAGGTGTAAAGATAAAAACTATTAAAGTTTCAGAACAGATGCATGTTGATGTAGGAAACATCAGTATTAATTGATAGTAAAATGTAAAGGTATCGGAGCCGGTATATTAAAAGAAAACAAGTATCTTGACCCGAATTCTTGTTCCCAAAAACAAAACAACAAGGTATTTATACTACTTTAAATTTAAAATTTTGGAATTCAATTAATAGCAGGTTTCTTCCTGATATAAGTCAAAGAGTAACGATAAATCTCAAGATTTCGGCAATTTAAAAGTTGAGCTATATCACCTGGCACTACGCTATGATAATCGAGATTATAATCGTTTCAATTAACGACATGATTTTTTAAAATCAATGTTAACCGATTCATCACTCACCTTACTCAAGCGAAAATTTAACTATCAAAAACATCCAACGCAGACACCACACCAAGTTGCATCACATCACGAATAACAACCAACACGGGAATATCGATTTATTTATCACTTTCTTATCATGACACTCTTATAATTTAGTATCACTTAAATATAAAAATATTTCTTACAAAATGTCCCTTTGCCATTCACCTTTCTTTTTTAAATAGTCACTATTCCCGCTCGAATTAGTTTTTTTTATCAGATGTGTTCGAAGTTCAAAAGTTTTGCATCGTTAACGGCCAGTGTTGTGTCAACAGACATGGAAACACTTTGGGAGTTGCCGGCGTACTAAACCGTCTCTGACACATACAGTTCGGTCAAGTAGAGTTCGTATTGTGTCGTAAACATACTTAGCATTTTCCAAGTGTTGTATACTGTTAGTGTAACTAAAATAAATATTTAACTGACTTTTAGATCATCCACTTTAGAATTGTGTGTTTATAAACTAGTAGCAGTGAAAATAAATCAGTAACATTGCCTAGCAATGACAAAAACCACACTCAGGTATGGTCGAGGATTTCTGTCATTCGTTGTCGCGATTTGCTGATACCGTACTGAAACTAATGTTAACTAGCACAACAAAACGTAGTCTTGATGTCTCACATCTTTCTGTAGCTTTCTCCTGATGAAAGATTTTCCGAATTATTGTAACAGTGTCTAAGTTTAATTTCTATAAACTTACAAACAAATGGAAGATTTTCATTTTATCTCCTTTCCCAAAGATTGCTAAAATATCTCTCCACGTTTATCTTTCTCAGTCTAAGATATGTTGAGTGATAACACAAATCAGTATGTCGTCAAGATTAAAACTATGATTCATTGAGTTCTACTTAAGTTTGGCAACAATACAAGTATCTCTCCAATTCTTATAGTCATCTTTTAAGATGTCCAGTCAAGTTCAGGCAGAAACATATTACCAATCTTGTAACATAGTATTGTTACAGGAATTTGGATTTTATGACGTTGTGATAGGTCTATTATAAGTGTATAATAATTTTGTGAATACACGCTAATGCTGTACAACCCCTCAGGTAAACGGGTATAATGAATTCCATTGAAGTAACAGTAATAATTTTATATAGAGACTCTTTAGTTATACTCAAGTGCTATGTTAAATACCTGTTTAGCTCTTTCTCAAACATGTTTTTTTTAACTGTCCAAGATCACTTCGGTCGAAATTTAACGCATTAAAACTAGACTTTTTTTAGTTATCATGCTAAGTTTCGCTCCATACAAGCTATTACTCTATCTTGTATTTATTTGTACATTTAGTATTGTATGTTACTGATACGAAATAAATTAAATTGGTATTTGTTAAAATTATCTTCCATAACATGGGAATCATAATGGTCATTATTTAATTTATACTCGGAATATTGACGTAAAGTCCCATTTGTGTCACATAAAAAAGTTTTCTCAGAATTGATATAATAATATGAAGTTCTTTCATCGAAAATAAAACCGAAAAAAAAGTTGGTACATACAATAATGCGACTTTAGAAGCGTTTAATAAACGGCTGATTACCTAATATGTATTTTAGATCTAAATCTAACAGTGGCAGAGCAAAGCAGTTTGCTGCGTGAATGGGCCGGCTCGACCGGTGAAATACCACGACCTCTCAGAAGATGGACGTAAAGTGGCTCATGCCGTGTTTCGTTCGATGAGAGAGGTATCTGGAGGTCCACCCCCTTTCCCCATCATTCCCTATCCCCTATCCCTTAAAGGTCGGCAACGCAACAGTAACACAATATGTGTTGCTGGTGTCCATGGGCGGCGTTGGTTGCTTACCATCAGGTGACACGTCTGCTCGTTTGCCCTCCTATCACAAAAAAAAAATAATAACAACAATACCTTACCCATAATATTACTTTTTGTAGGTCTGTCTGTCAAGAACCCTTTACGCCGGAGTGCGTGCATATATTAATATGTTTTAACTTTAAATTGAAAAATAAATTGTCACATAGCATCATATATTTTCTGGTTCTTTGGCAAAGATTGTAGAAATAACTGAAAATAATTAAAGTTTACTTTGCTTTTAGGTTACGCCGACCATAATAATAGTCCTTTGGCTGTCATGTCTTAAACATGAACAAAAAATTCAAGTTATTATTTATTGTAAGTGTTAATGACAAGAAAGCCAAAGTTTTTAATTTATTATATATATTATATATATGTTGTCGAGCTTAATGACTTATGACTAATTGGTCTCGATGGCGCAGTGGGCGAGCGCACGGCCTCTGATCCAGAGGTCCGGGGTTCGATTCCAGACAGTGGCTCACACCAATGACTTTTCGAAATTGTTTTCGGAAGTTATGTGTGATAAATATCGATGACTGACAAACTTTGTGCCCGGTATGGCAATAGGTTCGCCACCTATTCCATTTGGGACGTAAACATAACGGCGAGACGAGGCTTAACAGCCGCTGCCTACACCTTCGGGTAACAAAAGGCGTGAAGTTTATGTTATGTTTGTCGAGCTTAATGACAATAAAAAAATAAAAAGCTATTTTAACGAGGAAACGCTTCATGGCATCCTCAGTATCTAAAAATATTTCATTACTACATTCTTTTGGGAGCTTCCAAATTTAGCTTACTTGCCTATTTAAGAAAGTGCTCTTTTACAAAAAATAATTTTATGTATTTATTAAAATTTGGATTACTACTATCTACTAAATTTTTTTGCGTAAAAATTGACCTTTTAAAACAATCGCCAGAAATTTAAAATGAGGTTATATACTTCCGCGCCATATGTTTTCATTTTTTCTTGACTCATCGATTTAACGTAAAGGCTACCTTAAGATCCAGTTTGCTGATTTAATACTTTTGATTTACCGTAGACAAGCTGTGTGTCTAAAGGGTGCATAAAGATGACCTAAAATGCACAAATGAGGTAGCACTCCACAGCCAGTAACTCATAATCGAAGTTAACATGTTTTATTTATTCACTAGCATTTTAAAAATACACACATTATTATTATTATGGCCCATTATTTAATGATGTTAAGAGCCTCAAAAACCGACGCGCGTGCATGAAAAGAGTTATGAAAGTCAACGAAGCGAGTGAGGCGTGTAAGAATCGTGCCCTATGGCACTCTGTTCTCTCTGCCTACCCCGCAAGGGATTTAGCGTGAAGTTATGTATGTATGTATGTATTATTTAATGAAAGACATTGAGTATCGTAAATTAATTAAGATCTTGACCATTTTGTTTCCAGAAAGTTTGTAGAGTTGTAGAGACCATTTGTTGGAGGGGCGATGGTGGTCACGTGACACATTTACAATATTCCATAGACATCAATTACTTTCAACTAGTTTCAACTACTTATCAATCAGTCCACATACTATGGGTCAAGACGTTAGAGTATCATTCATCATTGAGTCAATATTCCTGTTGTATCAACGGACGATTGATAACCAATCAATCGCTATTTTTATTTCATTTTTTCAAACTGTAATATTAGGTCGGGGAAAAAGTCTTTTCGCATAACGTAGGTATAAACTTATTATAAAATTTCTTTGACTGTACTATTTGTGTCTGGCTGGTTTTGGTAACATTAAAAAGGTTACATTATAAAGAAAAGAAAAAAATAAAAAAAAGTTGTTTCCCGCTATTTTTCATTTGTTTTTCTCTCCGTAAAAATGAGTGAATCTAATGAAGAAATTCGATACATTTTAAAATTTTATTATAAAAAAGGCAAAAATGCAACTCAAGCAGTGAAAAAAATTTGTGATGTTTATGGACCTGATGCAGTGTCAGTAAGAGTAGCACAAATTTGGTTCAAACGTTTTCAGTCCGGAAATTTTGATGTTAAAGATGCACCTCGCTCTGGTCGCCCTGTTACGAATAAAATGGACGCCATTTTTGAAAGAGTGGAGCAAGATCGGCATATTAGTAGTTACGATGTAGCTGAAGAACTGGGAATTGACCACAAAACAGTTTTGACCCATTTGAAGAAAGCTGGTTATACAAAAAAGCTCGATATTTGGGTGCCACACGAGCTCACTCAAAGAAACTTAATGAACCGTGTACTCATTTGCGATTCATTATTGAGACGTAATGAAACCGAGCCGTTTTTGAAGAGATTGATAACTGGCGATGAAAAGTGGATCACGTACGACAAGAACGTGCGAAAAAGGTCGTGGTCGAAAGTTGGCCAGGCTTCACAGACTGTGGCCAAACCTTTTTTTTTTTTTTTTTTTTTTTTTTTTTTTTTTTTTAACCCAGTGGAAACCTGTTAAAGGTACCAACAGCGCCGGGGGGTGCTGTTGGTTATGTTGGACTCTCCATCCCTCCTAACCACCACCATCGGGACGGTATACCAACTAAAACCACTGGGGTGTTCCTCCTCACCACATTCGACGGGGTCGCGGGAAACGTGCTAACATACACCTACCGACCCCGTCTGTGGCTACCCACCTCGGGGGGCCTTTCTCGGTCTCCCTTTCATCTCCACGTGAGGCGCTCCGGAACACATGGAGCGCCTTTCGCCTCGGAACCTTGCCTCCTAATCGAGCAGTAAACCCCCCGGTTCACCACTCAGAGGTCCCTTTATGGCGGCAGGCGGTCGGCATAAGCCCGCCTCCTGCGGCCCCTTCTTCCACGGCGGATCAAGGGCGCAAGAGGGTTACTCTCGCGCGTCCTCTCCGCGAGCTCCTTCTGGGACATAACAGCACCGGCAAAGGCCAGCACCGCCGCCCAAGCCTGCTCACTACCCACCATCGTACGAACGATAGTGGGCAACGAGAGGTCAGCTCCGATGGTCGAGATGAGTGCCGCGCGCTCGCTTGACCATGCGGGGCACACGGCGCGGGTGTGATGCGCCGTGTCTTCGGCGGCGCCACAATGGTGGCACTGCATTGTAGGCTCCCTTCGCGCAACTCGGCACAGGTAACGACCAAAGCAGCCGTGACCCGTGAGGAGCTGCGTCAGATGGTAGGTAAGGGCGCCCCGTCTTCTTTCAACCCAGTCTCGGATGAATGGCCGAAAGGCTGCCACCAAATCATGGCTTGCCGACGGAATCTCCAGCCGCTCCTTCCACCTTCGGAAAAGGCGATTGTGGGCCCGCTCCCGCCACCGTCGAATATCCTCCGGAGATGGGAGGTAGCCCCTAGCTCGGGCATCAGCGCACCTACGGTATACTGACGCTAGCACCCCAGCTTCTAAGTCCCACGGCGGGCTCCCGGACAGAATTGCTGCCGCCTCAAACGACACAGTGCGGTAAGCCCGGGCCGCTCTGCACGCGATGACCCGCTGCGGTCTTCGCAGCTCGGCTCTGTTCGCCGCGTTAAGGTCCTCCGCCCATATTGGCGCACCGTAGAGCGCCATCGAGCGCACCACCCCAATGTAGAGGCGGCGGCAGTTCCCTCCCGGACCTCCAATATTGGGTAGGACTCTTCCGAGTGCCCCGGCGCAAGCCACTAGCCTAGGAGCCAGGCTCCGGAAGTGCGCTGTGAACCTCCAGCGTCCGTCGAGTTCCAGTCCGAGATAGCGCATGGTTGGCCCGACGACAATGGAGGTACCGTCGACGACGATTTCTAAGTCAGGAGGCGGCGCCCTGCGAGGACCGTGGAAAACCATGGCCTCAGTTTTACTGAGCGCCACCTCTAGGCCAAGGGCCCTTATACGCTCGACCACCATAGCGACGCCTGAAGTGGCAAGCAGGGCTGCCTCCTCAACGTTGGCTCCGCGAGCCAGCACGAGGGTGTCGTCCGCATAGCAACACACGTCGACCCCCCGCGGATTGGCACCGCGCAGCACCCAGTCGTAACCGATGTTCCACAGGAGCGGTCCCAAGACTGAACCCTGCGGAACACCGCACGACACCTCCCAGCGAGACCACCCGCCGCGGACCGGGTACAGGATGGCCCGGTCAATGAAGTAGTCCGCCTGGCCAAACCTGGCCTAACACGAAATAAGGTGATGCTGTGTGTATGGTGGGATTGGAAGGGCATTGTTCATTATGAGCTTTTACCGTCCGGCAAAACCATCGATTCTGATCTTTACTGCCAGCAACTGATGAGATTAAAGGAAGCAGTCGAGAGAAAACGGCCGGAATTGATCAACAGGAAGGGTGTGGTCTTTCATCACGATAACGCTAGATCACACACATCTTTAGCCACTCAGCAAAAATTAAGAGAGTTCGACTGGGAGGTCCTAGTGCATCCACCATATAGCCCTGACCTTGCGCCTTCAGATTTTCACCTGTTTCGGTCTCTTCAGAATTCTTTAGGTTCTGTAAGGTTGACCTCAAGAGAGGACTGCCAAAACTATTTGTCCCGTTTTTTTGATCAGAAGTCCCAAAGTTTCTACAGTAACGGGATAATGTCTCTGCCCACAAAATGGCAGAAAGTTATTCAACAAAACGGTACATATATATTGTAAATAAATGTAAATAAACTTTGAAAAAAATGTCTTGACTTTTCATACAAAAATACGAAAATACTTTTTCCCCAACCTATTATGTTTGATCATGTATTCACGATCCACCATAATACTTAACTATCAGTAAAGAAGACAGACTACCATCTTAATAAAACTTTTAGAATTATATTTGTATTTGCCTGTACAACTGTTTCCTGTTTGTGTTTAACAGTGGTAGAGTCACTCAGTTCGCTGCATGAATGGGCCGGCTTGACCGTGATAAATGCTACCTCTCAGAATATCGATGTGTAGTTGCTCATGCTGCGTTTCGCTCGGTGAGAGAGGCATCCAAAGGCCCAACCACTCCCCTCTCTCCTTATCCCTCTTCCGACCCATTCCCTATCATAATTTAAAAGCCGACTACGCAACTGTAACATTTTCTATGCTACAGGTGTCAATGGGCGGTGATCGTTGCTTACCACCAGGTGTCACGCCTGCTCGTGTGACCTCTGTATAAATTAAATTGTTATTCCTAAACAGATGGAAACACAAACATTTTCCGGGGTTTTATTGTATTACCGAGAAACTTACGTCCAATGTATGGCAATGGATTTCACCGTCATATAGAGAAACAATACGACGTATTTAGAGGACGTATTCTTTTCTGCTGCCTACGCCTAAAAGTGAGAGATTCCTAAATGAGGAACTGGAATAAATAATAGAAAAGATAGAGTTTAATTTGCAGATAAAGCTACCAATTTTA